>BRKX01000001.1:57898482-59186816 GCA_026008535.1 Perilla frutescens | reverse complement strand
AAAGTAAATGAGATGTGACATACAATTGGGCAGAAACCCTAAGTGTGAGCTCGTAGAAGACAACTAAAATATCAACCATTATCCTCACAACTTCCCAATCTGCAGGTGTAGGCAACCCTATATCTGTTAAATCAACTCTAAAAAAAGGATCTACATCTTCAAATCTCTCAAATGCCTTTTCAAATCTAAGTGCAACACTCAACATTAGATATGTTGAGTTCCATCTAGTAGCCACATCCAAACACAACAAAGACTTGCATTATATGCCCTCATCTACAAAACACTCTCTAAATCGTTTCAATCTTGCAGGGGAGTGCCTCACATACCTAATAGCTTCACGAACCCTCTTGATGGATTGATTTATAACCTTCAATCCATCACCCACAATCAAATTAACTACATGTGCAGTGCACCTCATGTGAAGGTCATCCCCCTTCACCACATCACGTGCTTTATCTATCAATCTCCTTTTCAAAAAGTTCACACAAACGTCATTTGCAGCTACATTATCAACCGTAACTGCAAAGACCCGTACAATCCCCCATTCACGTAAACAAAAATCAATTTGTCTACCCATTTCATCACCCTTGTGACTATCAACAACACAGAAATTAATAATCTTCTTATGTAATTCCCAATCTTTATCAACATAATGAGCGGTGATGTACATGTAATTAATCTTTTGCACAGAAGTCTATGTATTAGTAGTAATGCACACAGTCACCCCAGATGATTTGAAAAACTCTTGCAATTTAACCATTTCATCTAAGTACAACTGATGTATATCTCTAGACACGGTCCATCTTGAGGGAATAGTAAACTTAGGTTGTAAACCCTCAACAAAATCAATAAACCTTTCACCATCAACATGCTGAAAAGGAAGTTCATCCCTCACTATCATAGAAATCAATTTTTTCCTACAGTGACTCTGATCAAATTTCCAAGTACAAATGCTACCCTTACCCTCACGAGATTTGAAAGATAAATGGGCTTGTTGGGCATCAACATTATTGGGATTATGAATATAACTACTCACATGATTATTCAAGGTCGATGTATCATGCCTTTTTGAACTACACAGATAAATTTTATCGCAATAGTTGCACTTGCCTTTCAATTCTCCATCTTTTGGATCCGTGAATTTCGTGAAGTGATCCCATGCTTTCGACCTTGGCTTAAGTGGCTTAGCCACTTTTCGACTCCCACCAGCATCAATAGTGTTTAGAGTAGGAATGGATGCCGACGCATTGTTGTCAATTGATTCTTCCAAGTCCACCACCGGGGTTGTGGATGTGTGTCCTTCTCCTTCCGACATCTACATAACATACACACAAACATAAATAAAAAAAAATCAACGAGCATTACATACACACAAAAACTTAAAACTGTCAATTTAAATTTAAATTAACAAATCAGCTTTCAATTTAAATTTTTCCAAACTTAAAGCTTTCAATTTAAATTTTAATTAACAAATCAACTGACTAATGCCAAATCAGCTTTCTATATTTGATTATAGAAATGTTTAAATTAATTCTCTTTGCTTTTGACTTTTAATAATCAACTAACTGACTGCAATGTTTTTCAACTAACTGCAATGTCTTTTTCATTCCTTGGCAATTTTTATTTTTTTTTTTGTTTTTGGACATTTGGTTCATGAATCATCGAAGCTTGATCCCAAAATCCATAAATATTATCAAGGTCAACAAATTACAAGAATTATACATATTACATATACAACAAATTACAAAAAGAGAATTGGCTTTGTAATCTATATATTTGCTTTAATCTGGAACAAATTACAAAAATCATATATATTACATATACAACAAGTACCAACAGAACCATATTTTGAACTAATCTATTTTCTAATCTCATACATATACAACAAGATCCACAATTCCACAAACCAATAATCACCAAGTAAAATTTTATGTTGAGAAAACAACAATCCAACAAACTGACAATAAATTGTCGATTCGAGACTAGGGAGGGCGGCAGCGGCTATGTCTTCATCAAGGAGTCACCGAGAGAGGGGGCAGTTGACTGTGTTGTCAAAGACGGTTGGCGAGACTCGAGAGTCGAGAGAGCTGCTGGAGAGACCGAGAATAGCCACTTGCTACAGAAAAGTGCCCGGAGCAATGGAGCTCTGGAGCTGGAAGCGTCGGCGGCCGGCGATGGGTCGATGGCTGACCGGCGCCGAGCGAGAGAGCAGAGATGAGAGTGCGAGTCTGCGAGAGGCGAGAGAGATAGGGGGCAAGACTCAATTTAGGGATTCAATTTTCAATTTCATTTCAGACTTTGAGTTATACAAAATAAAAAAAATACAAAATACAATATCAATATATATTATACAACTAATATAAATATATAATTATTTTTTAAATCGGTCAGGTCGGCCACCCGACGGGTTCCGACCACGAAACCCCACACCCGACCGAAACTAGGTCGGTTTCTACTCTCTGAAACCGAGCACCGTCCATCTTCTTGGCAACACCGACCCGACCCGACCGATATGCATCAGGTCGGTCGGTCGGTCGGGTCAGTTCGCGGTGTGGATTTGCTCACCCCTAAATTGAAGACAGTGATGGCTTGGGATGATGAAGACAATGATGGAAGAAATTTCAAGATACTCGTGATAAAATAGGGCCCCTTTTTTCTATTTTTCCATGGGCCTCCGAAATGTCAGGATCGGTCATGTTTGTCATTCCTATTATTTGCAATATAGTAGAAGACCAGGTCCTTCCAGTACAAATTGATAGAGCATGTGACGTTCTGTAAAGACTCTCTCATCCTTAATCACGAACGCTATTTTTTAAACAATAAAAAAATCAATTAATTATTTAATAAAATAATTAATTACATACATAAATAAATAAATATAAAAAAAACTAAGCTACAATCCATGATTTATTAAGTTACAGCTCGTATAAATATCTTTAAATGACTGTGCATAATTTATTCACACAAATTCACGAATCCATGAGGATATCCGTACGAATTCATCAATTTATAAAGATATCCACGTGAATTATGTGGATAAAATATGCTCAATCAGGCAAAAATATTCCGCTAATTTCACATCTAATCGATCATTTAAGTATGTAAATCAACGATTTGCAACATTAAACACACACACATGCGTTAATTAATTAACAAATTTACACAACAAATGCGATTCTATCAACATAATCATGCCAAGTAATTAAAAAACATGATGTATTCTAATCTCTAGATAATCAACAGTTTCACCATGGATTTGATTTCGAGAGTATTTGAGGGTGATTCACAAAAACTCATGTACACCTAGTGCATGGGTCGACCCATCAGACGGTCTGACCCACTCCGACCTGACCCGTTCCCGTGACCCGGAATATAAATACATTATCTAACCCAATTCTCCCATTTTTCCCTTTCTCCCCGATTGTAATCACACAACCCTAACCCTAGCCGCTTCTGTTCCTTTTCTGATCCTTCTATCTCGCATACACACCACAAAGTCAGTCTGCCAGAGAGATGGCAGCCACCACCGTGGAGGTGCCTGAGAACGGCTATGCGGAGCCACCCAAATCTGCTCTGATATTTCTCGGCATCTGTTGTTTGAGTGTGGTACCGAATGCCTTGTGCTTCATCCGTAGTTGTTTGTGTTTATGTCGCTGTGAGATGCGGGCTACAAAGGGCGGAGGTTTGGGGTGGTTGGGGATCAGGATTTTGGTGTGGCAGTGTGTGGTTCTGTCTTGCGGCTTGGCGGCTGGGACGGCGATATGGCGGCGACAGTGGATGAGGATTTACGGCGTTGGGTTCTTGAGAGGGCCGGCTTCTTCTGGGGTTAATTTGTTGGAGAAGGTGGAGAAATTGGAGGAGGATTTTCGCAGCGCGGCGACGATCGTTCAGGTGTTGTCGAGACGACTTGAGAAGTTAGGGATTCAGTTTAGGTTGACTTGAAAGGCTCTCAAGGAGCCCATTGCTGAGGTAATTTTTCATGTATGTGTGTGTGTGTTTTTTTTGTTCGCGTTTGTATTTGGAATGTGGATTGATTGGATCAAGTTTGAAGATGTTGATGATATAGTGTGTTTGCTCCTTTTCAAATTGAATGAGATTTATTGTTTGCATTCATATTTGTAAAGTAGACTACTTTGATCATGGCAGCCACAGGTTTTGAGGTGTTGATGAAATGGTGTATTTGCCCATTTTCGATCGAATTAGGTTTATTGCTGAACATGATGTAAGCTTTCTAGTTTCTATATTTAGTTAGTCTCTTGTTTCCTCTTGATAGAAAACTATCGTATGAGATAGTGTGCTTATGAGTCAATAATTTTGAGTGGCTTCGTCTGATTCTTGGTGATGGTGGGATATTTTAGATTGCTGTTTTAGGATTCGACCTACTCAAGTATATAATGAATGTTAAGAGAGATGAAGCCCGTTTAGCTACATTTGTTGTTAGCTTATGCTTAGTGACAGTCTACGTTATCATGGCACATTCATTTGAGTGATATAATAGTTAGTGCTCAAGAGAAATTCGATTGGGATAGTCATTGAAGAAGAGTGTAGTAAACTTAAGGGATATTAAATATCTGTTACTTTTCCTAGGGCCTTCTTAATGTGTTGATGATAGAGAATGTGATAAGGAGTGGTCATACAATGATACAAGTATGATTTACATGTTCTCTTGCACGATATTAGTTTTATACCAAATATTTTTCTTATATGCATGTCTCGTGCTGGAGAAAATTTTCTTAAAAGCTCCCTCTTCACATTGGCTGCAGCATTCTGGAGAAGGAGCTTGGTGAAATCCAGAAGGTTCTACTTTCTATGCAGGTAGATATAAACTCAGATATGACGATTATGAATTGAATATAGTGAATATAATATGGATTTATTTGTACGAGCTGGATTCAAAATAAGTATCAAATTGATGTTCAGTTTTATATCTGATTTGTTTATTTATGTGGTTTTTGTGTTTTTGTTTTTATCAACTGTCCATAGATGTTGACTAGGTAATTTGAAATTTTATATAATTAGTATGAATAATAACTTAAGTACTATTCAACATGCTTATGTGTACCATTTGAGGTAGAAATAACTATCACATTTTGTTTTAATGTTTGCATATTATGTGCTGGTTGAGATTCTATGTTTATGTGTTTAGGGTTCAATTTAGATTGTTTTGCATCTGTCTTAGTTTGAATTGTGTACATTTATTTATGGAGTATCAATGTTATTGATGATTAGTACCAGATGAGATATTTGTGAGTATCTGAATTTTAGGACATATTTGGTTTTGTATTTTTCTGTGCATTTTGATTTATGTGTATTGAGTATGGCATTAGAAACCGAGTGGTACCATTTGATGTGTAGATTTCACTACTTAATTTGAAATTTTATATAATTATTATGAATTGTATTTTTATTTTATTTTTGTGTGGTGTAGTATTACTATGTATGTTGTCTAGTACCATTTGATATGCATAATAGTATCAAAATATTAGTTATGTCTGTGTTCTGAATTATGTTTTATGTTTGTATCACTCTGTATACTGTCTAGTACCATTTAATATGCATAATAGTATCAAAATATTAGTTGTGCTTTGTTATGTTTTATGTTTGTATCAATTTATATGTTGTCTAGTACCATTTGATATGCATAATAATATTAAAATATTAGTTGTGTTTTGTTAGATGGTATGTTTATATCTTTAGAATTCAGTCTAGCTTGTTTGATATGTTTTTTGTAAGTGTGAAAATCCAGTTATTTAACTACTGATATTGATTTATATGTCTATATTTTATTTTTGTGTGGTGTAGTATCACTCTGTATGCTGACTAGTACCATTTGATATGTATAATAGTATCAAAACATTATGGGTGTGTGTGTGTTCTGTAGTTTTGTGTTTGGTTGTTTGTATTTTCTTTTTATATATATTATAGTATGTATGTAATATATATGTTTTCATAGTTTGTGGGTTTTAATATGTTGTTTCATTGATTTATATATCATGTTTCCTCAATGAAGAAGAAGGTGACCAAGAAGCAGAAAGAGTCTAAGGATGTTAATGTTATTCTAAAGATGTTTGGATTCATAAATAGAAAAAAGAATTGATTGAAAATTGTGTATTTATATTTGAATAGTTGAGATGTTTTGACTTGATGTTTGTATATTTGATACACTTGAGCAACTATTTGTCCATTTTCATTTAGTGGTTGTGGATTTGTTATATGTTGGAATTTGGTTATATTTTAAACACGAACTTGTTTGTCTTTAGAGATGATTGTATGAGTTAAATTATGTGCTTGGTTTATGTGTGGTTTTTGCAATGCTGAATGGTTCAAAATTAGCTTGAATTATGTCCATTCAATAACGTCCATAACCTACAGAAAAAAAAAAGATTTGTTTTCAGAGTAATGTTAGTTTCATTTGTTAAGTTATAAAGTCTCACATGTTAAAAAAAGAATATTAGGTTGTGAAAAAGTATCATTTATTCGGCCAAAAGGTATCAATTCAGATATAAAAATGTATCATTTAAGAAATAAATGTAATTAAGGTTGTGAAAAAGTATCATTTATTCGGCCTAAAGGTATCAATTCATATATAAAAATGTACCATTTAAGAAATAAATGTAATTAAGATATAAGAACGTATCATGTTCCACCCAATGAGTAGATGTTTATTTCCATATTAGAAAAACTTATAGAAAAATAAATAAATTTCATAAATAAATGTCTAAAAAATGAAATTACATCATAATAGTATTCCAAAATCATAATTTTCCAACATAATAAATTGTCATCACCATTTTAGTTCAATTTATTAGAAAATTGGAGAATGATGAAAAAACAGCAGCACTAGGGGATAAGAGAAGTCTTAATGGTTAGTGAAAAGGAAGTAAGCTCTAGAATGTTCAGATTTAGAAGCAAATATCAACAGAGCAGACTATGCGGTTATATATATATCGAACAAAACATTTGAAACCACCTTTGCTCCTCTGCTTTTGGCAATGTACAATCAGATGTGATGCATTAGGTCCTGTAACAGATAGCATATGCAAAATGAAAAAAGTGCAACAACTGTATATCATGGACAAGACTTCATCAAAGTGTATCGTTCAGTATCCCCAGCCACAAACTACTTGCAGAAGTTCATGGAGAAGTTTGTAGTGAAAAATGTATGAATGTATTTCAGTAAATGCATTAGTAAATCATTTTTTCCACCTCTCAGTTTCTTTATCTTTGTGGAAATGACCGACATAGAGCCAATTTTGTGAGGTCACCACTCACCACCAATCAATTACATTTTCCCATATTGTCTTTCTTGAATTAAAAGTTTAAGACTTGATTCAGTCATCTGGAAGAATAAGCATGCCCTCATTTTGTTCAATACTTTTAGACATATAATCAGTGAAAGGAAAACGAACACGCCAGATAACTGATCAAAGTGCATGGAGAGTTACATGTAGTCAGATGGTCTAACCTGAGGATGAGCTAAAGCGCCTTTCATATTTCTGGCAACATGTAATGGAAGATCAAAAGTAGCACAACCATGAGAATACACAATCACGTCCTCTAATGAAGAAAGCAATCCATGGTTTCTAGCAGATAGAGCCGAGCAAACAAAATCAAGGACACATATGTCTGTTCAAATCCCTACAACCAATATCTAGGGACAAGAAAGTGTTGGTCAAAAGGGCATCTGAATGACAAGAGAAATTATGTGGTACATGTCCAAGAATACCTACTACTGAGATGCAGAAGAGGAAAAAAAATCGCAATTTTATTATGGAAAACACTCATAGCTTTGATCTCATTTGTTTTCACCCAGTCTACGAAGGCATTAGAACCATCCTTTTCCAAAGAACCAAGAAATCCATCAATACAATCCTTGCATCGAATTGTCACATTAGTTTCATTTTCCAGCCACTATAATGCTGCACAAGAGATGAAAATGAGAGAGTTGAAAAATGATTGTAGCACAGGCATGGTATTGCAGGAGATAGATTTAGAAATTATTACAAGGAACCAATAATTACATCAGTGATTGGGGTTCCAGTCACATGTACAACACAAGCAACATAAATTAGTGTGCATATCAATTGAAATAAATCATTGCAGGAAATCATACAAGACAGAGAGAATGAAGGATTTCTTAATATGATCCAAGAAAAATAAATCGAGAGAAACCTCGAGCAAGCAAGAGCGATTTAACAACTTCTAGAGAGAAACCTACGATGAGTGATGTCGCCGTCGTTTCGTCGTTGATCGGTGGTTGTGAGCTTCAGTGCAGTGGTGATGGTGGCGGCGTTGGCCTCTCTCTCGCGTTCGCCTCAGCTGCGGTTTGCCTCTCTCTCTCTCTCTCTCGCATTTCTGATATCCGTTTTTTTTTTAATTTGGGCTGATTTCTGCGTCTGGGCTTGATCCGGGTAAATGGGCCGACCCATCTGATGGGCCGGCCCATCAGTCTCCTACACAGGAGACCATCCCCAGGCTGATTTCATAAGTTTTTTTTTGTTCCTTTCGTGAGGTTGACCCACAATTTTTAGTAAGGGTATTTGAGAGATATCACAAAAATTATGTTAAAAAAGAATGAGTTATGATTCCTTGATAGAAAAGAATTTGTTATTCATTACTTTGCTAGAAAGATACATTTATACTATATAATAATTCTTAATAATAAATATGAAACTAAGAGTATTATAGTACTTACTTCTTTTATGATAATGACTAGAAACATTATTTTTTTTAAGTGATTAATTACATTATTTAATAAATAAAAATGGTTGTTTAAAAATTTTCCACTAAAAAATCTTAATCTTAATCTTAATATATATAAAAGTAAGAAGTTATACATTTTATAGTAAATGTTATTTCCCGCCTAAAAGACATTTCCGTATTTGGAAATATAGAATTTATTTATTAATTAATTAATCAATTTTATTTTATATATATATATCATTATTAAATTTAACTGATTTAATAGCATTAATTTCCGCCAAATTAATCTCTCATTTTTATAAGGAGTACACACACACACACATATATGTGCGTCAGTGCGTGTATAACTATGGATTTAACTATCATCTATATATCGTGATAAATATAATAATTGAATGTAGAAATCTTTGTTAATTTGTTAATATAATATGGTAAATCAATCCCAACGCATATTTACACAATAAAATGTAAACAATAACCACAATTTTCCTAACTCAAACATTTTAATACATAAATAATTTAATTAGATAAATTAAAAATATGTGTCAATACATATCTTTATCTTTATATATATTAAAGCAAAGTTTTATGTCTAAAATAGTAATCTTTCATTTTCCCACCCATTTAATTAGATAAATTAAAAATATGTGCCAATAGAAATTGACTAATAGAAATTGCATATGTGATTATAGAAAATTTTATTTTTTTTAGGAAAATGCATGTAAAAAAATCTTATAAATTTTTAAGGTAGTTGCCGAGGATTGTGTATGTAATTATTGGATTGCATGTGAGATTAAGATAATTAAGGTAGATATATAAGATTACGTAATTTACGTGTGTAGTTATTGTGTGTTAAATTAATTTGATATAAATTAATTAAAATTCGTGTGTCTATTAACCACATATATAAATGCATATATACATATACAAATATACTTAAATTAACATTACAAATTTAACACTTTATACTCTTTTATAAATAGTTGCATTCCAACAACTCTTGCATCCTGCAACACACTCAATTTCAAAGTCTTATGGTTATTTTTCTTTGTTCATTTCTGTATATATAATGAGTAGCTAACTTTTTTTTTCTATGTTGCAAGGCCGGTATAGGAAAATCATGGCACAACTCCATCAAATTAAGACTTTTTAAGAAGACATATTAGAGAAGTGGTTGGATTTGCAGCTTACGAGAAATAGTCATCGGTACATCTTCAGAAAGTTGGAAAAGATGTTGTGGATCAGAAGAAGATATTATAACTAATCTTATATTTATATATAAAATTCAAAATAGTCGATAATAGAGTACGTAATATATATGTATTGTTATAAGTTAGATTTCTCTTCCCCTTCACATAAATTATATATTAAAATTATGATGTGAGTAATTGAGAGTTTACATGAATTTATGGGAGGTAATTGGATAACAATTGAAATGAAATTTGGAATTTAGGGAGTATGCCTCAAATTACCAATTATTATTAGTTTAGAATTGGTAATGTTTACACCATATAATATTTTGTTTGTGTAAATTTTTTTTTTCTTTTCTTTTTACTATAGAGTTTGAAGCTTTTTTTTTCCCTTTTTTACCACAGAGTTTAAAGAAAGTTCAAGCATTCTACTCTTAGTATTTTTATTTTATCTATTTTAGTTTATTGTGGTAGTGTTTTGATTATTTAGTTGTACTAATTTTTATTTAATTTATTTTAATTCATCTCCATTATAAATCGAATAATAAATTTGTGGATTTACTATTTATTTCGCTCATTTCCAACGGATCAAATTCGGCCATTCTATGTTGTATGTATGGGTTTTGACATTTTTAATATAGGTTCATAGCTAGAATCATATTAATTACGTTGTAAATATTTTTTCTATTGTAATTAATACAATAAGAAGAGAATATCATTGTATACAATTATCCAATTTTTTGTGGTAATTAATACAATCATAAGAGAATATTATTGTATACAATTTTATCCGATGACTTTTCCATACCTGATACAATATTAAGGATTGATTTGTTTTGTAAATGCATTATATCTATAGCCATTAAATTTAGAAAAAAATAAATTCCTTAACAATAAAATGAGTTCTTCCTTGAATTTTAGGTATGCTTTGTAATTAATTTATATTCACTTTTTTGTTTATATGAATTAAATATTGGCTCGCCGTCACAATTAAAATAAAATTATGGAAGAAAATTATGAACATGTCACATAACATATTATTTTCTTTTCTTATTTTATGTATCGTTTCTGGAATATTTATTTACCCAATGGTGATCTACAAGTTATTAGTTAGTTTATAGTTTAGATTTATTTAAAAAATTATTAGGGAATTATTTTTTTAAGTTATCATTTAGTTTAAATAATTCTTTTAGTTATTGATTATAATTTTACAAAATTAAATTAAATTTGAGATCTATCTAAAAATTACACAAGTGTGACATTCATATATGTTTTGAATTGATGACTAGTTGACAACTTGCACCCTGGAATTGCACATCTCTTAAACAATGCACCAAAAAAATGGCATTACAAGTTGCACCCTCAATTTTTTTAACATTTCCAAATATAAATATGGGTTAATTACTATAAAATACGTAAACTTTGATAAGATTTGCAAATTAGACACAAATTTTAAAATTTTGCAATTAAAACACAAACTTACATTTTTTTGCAAAATAGACAAATTCAAAGCAAAATTTTAAAATCAATTGAATTTGATTGAAAGTCACAAAGCCACAAAAATTGTTCACCTTTCGATTTAGATGGCATTGCATTGGCTTTAATAAGTGAAAATGAATTATATGTCGCAAATTCTCATTTTTCTGTTGATCGGAAAAAATTGAGTTTGTCTATTTTGAAAAAAAATATAAGTTTGTGTTTTAATTGCAAAATTTTAAAGCTTGTGTCTAATTTGCAAATCTTGTCAAAGTTAATGTATTTTATAGTAATTAACCCTGTGAATATTGATTAAATCAATTAAAATAGTTTAACTAAAAAAGTTTGATTGCTTTCTCTCTCTTCAGGTCGTTCTATGATACAACTTCTTTTTATTTTTCTTATTTTATCTTTTATAATTAATTATCTACAAATATATTGTTATGTTTTATTTGCAAACAACAATCTACTTGCTCTCATTTTTTAAAAATAAGGATACATAAAACAATTATATATTAACTTTGAATAAGTTATAATTTGATCATAAATTTAAATATTATAATATACTAAAATAAATAATCACTGCAATTTTAACATTTTGATCCGAACCATTCACACAATTTTAATACCTTTTATGGCATATTTGTCAAATCGTGGAATGTAATTAATTAGTTCATATCTTGATCGTCACAAAAGTAAACATAGCTAATTACATCAACATAGAATTTGCTAGATACATCCATGAATTAATAACACAAATTTAGTGAAGTTGCTATAGAAATCATTAAAATAAATAAATTAATGTAGATTAAGAGTGCCTGACACCCTGATTAAAAAAAATCTTTGATTATCATATAATTTTATTGCTCAAACTTCCTATCATTAGTTAAGATATCTTAAGATATCTAGATGTCCGTGACAAAAATCCAACAATTTATTCTTTTTATAAGAAAATAAAGAAATAAACTAATGCCTATGATAGTTTTAATTTACTTTTGTAGGATATTATTTGCAATTAAAATATTAATTAGATGGTGTTAAATGCCAACAATAAAATAAAATTATATGTTGCATTATGCAAAATAGTTGTAGTTTGAGGGTGCAAGTTGTATTGTCTTTTAGAATTAATAGGTGTGTTAAAAATTTGTTAAAAAAAGGCACATTAAAAATAAGATAGTCCATATAAATATAAAGAACTATCAACTTTTTCCACCTAAATTACATCCCATAAATGGAAATCATACTATTTAATCATAAAATTAATTTACATATTTTAATTAATATGTTATAATTAAACATTTATAAATATATTAGTCAAATTACTTAATTACATCAAGGAAGTAGATGATGAATGTCGACCAATATATTTTACTAATTAATTAAGTTGTCAATTTATATGTATATATATCAACATTTTACAATAATACAAGTAAATACAATAATATCAATGTGTAAGGGGACTTAAAATGATATGGTGTCGAATATAGAATTTAGAGTGTTCTCTATAAATAAAAGAGATGATGACGAAACATTAATTAAATTGTGAGAGCTTAGATCTAGCCGTGACAACTCTTACTTGATGATATCCTATACAATATAGCAACATTATACAATCTGGAGGAATGATAAAGATGTATATATAATAATTTTCTTAAATGTGTTTTACGGTTGTGTGACATTTTCTTCTTAAATTTTCTCATTGTACCTAAAATTATAAAGGATTTAAATTATGTTTCGGGCAAACCAATTATGTTATTTATTTTATTGAAAACAATGAATGGAAAGAGTAAATATTTATCCATGGATATGAGCTGTATGTTGATAAAATAGTGAAAAACTTGAATTTAATATTTTATATTTTTTATATAGTTTATGATTGATTCTATTAATTATTTAAATATAATTTAATTATTTTATTTGTACAAATTATTTATTATAAATTATTTATATATCTCCTACCGTGCATCGCACGGGATATAATACTAGTTCATATAATGACAGAACAGAAAACAACGGCCTTGTTGCATATGAAAAACGAAAAGAGAGCTTCTTCAACCATCACAATTTCCCCGTCTCCTTCGAAACTTCCCGAATCTCGAAAAACAAACGAAGATAAGCGAAGAAAAAAAAAAGACAAATGGCGAAGTCGTGGCATTCCTATCCTCTCTTATGATAAAATAATATATATATATAGACACTCACACAGACGGATACAATTTTAGCAAAATGACGTCGTTTTCTGAGCCTTGAGGTTTCCAAATTCCGGATGGCGTGGCGTGTTTAATTAAATATTTGATTTGCGCACGCATTAAATCCCATTTGAACAGTTTAATCAATTGCTTCCTTAAATTTCATTTTCTTATAGGAATTTGAATAGTGTAGGATTATCAATAATTTCATAAATAATGAATTATTAGAATGCGCTTTGGGGCCTCACCATAAATTCCAAATTACTGTAAAATCTCGTGAGGCAGCTAAGATGATAGAGTGTGGTTCAATTATGTATGACAATGATAGTTAATTTTTGTAGCAATGGTCAAAGTAAAGATAAAAAATAATATTCAGCATCCTCTTAGGAATGATCTAATGGTGAAGTAGTGCTATTTTGAAGTCAAATGTCTCAAGTTCGAATCTCACAACCAACATCATTATGTATAAGTCTGTCACACTCGGTAGGACCAAGTATGTTTTACCCTATTTACAGGCTATTACACAGAGAATGATAAGTTGTTGCAAATTATAGTAGGAAATTACTAAAATCAACACCATTGGTGTGAGCCTGTCACACCTACTAAGTGTGGGTTATCTATTCTATATGAACCTGTCACATCCGGCCTTGCAAGTGTGGTTTATCTCCCCTTGCAAGCTATTATATGGGAAATAATAAGTTGCAAATTATAGTAGGAAATTACTAAAATCTCAACATTGTGGTGTGACCGTAGAATTTTATTGTCATAAAAAGCATCCCGCTCCCAAATCTCATAAAAATTAATGATTAAAATTTTATAATGAATCTTAATATTACAAAAATACAATTTACGATACACATAATTATTTTATCTTTTTAAAATATTTAGTTAAATATTCTATTTATATGGATCCATTATATTATTATATTTGATATTAATTTTTATATTTATCTGTAAATATATCATTGAACGGTCTAAAAATTAACATTAATTAATTAGTTGAATAATTAGAAAAATGAGGTTGGATACTTCATTTTTTTTTAAAAAGGGAATTATTTGTAAATTTAAGTAGAAAAGGAACTTAGATTTATTAAATTGACACTCATTCTTGGAATTTTAAAACATTTCAACGGCATTTTAAAAAATTTAAAAGAAAAATGTTTTAGTTTTTTTTAGAGAACATTTAATAGAAAATTGTTAAGCGATTTTACGATAAAAACTGGTTCAAGTAAATTAATTAGGCCATGCGGACATTGAAACCGACAAAAGAAAGGCCACCCCCCACTCCAGCCCATCTCTCTCCCCCTCCCCCGCCCCCCACATTCCCGTTCGCTGTACAAAATTTCGAGGAAGCTCACTTATGGCTTCCCTCAACCCCAAGCATTTAGCTCCTTTCTTCAAACTCCATTTTCTAGTAATCCGCATTCTAGTCGAGAGGTCGGGATTCAAAAAGAAATTTTGTGGGTTCATTTGAGGGCGACCCTTTTGAAGATTGATCAACGGGGGTGTCAAAAAATTTAATCTTGATTTGTGAGTCCTTTTTTCTTCTCCCTTTTGATTTTTATGTCTTTTCTTTGCGATCTGGGTGTGAAAGGGCTGATTTGGAGTCGAATTTGCCCTCGGGGAGTTTAGATTGACAGGTTTGGGAATTTCTTTCTTCAAATTTCAGGTATTGGCCTTTGATTATTTGTGGTGACTTGTGTGATCTCCTTTGTATCAAGAAATTCCTGTTTTGAGTTGCTGGAAAAATCATTAGCTGTATTTCTCAATTTGATTCCTTCAGCTAGTAAAACTGGGGTGGTTCTAATTTGGCCAGGTAATTTAGATAGAATAGATTCCTTTGTTTAGCTGAAGATATGGATATCAGTAATGAGGCTAGAGTTGATTCATTTTCAATTGGGCCGTCTACGCTTTTTGGGCGCACCATTGCGTTTAGGGTCTTATTCTGCAATTCTATGTCACATTTGAGGCATCAAATATTTGGGATGTTGTTAATGTACGTTTACAAGTTCAAGAACTGTTTGACGGATTATCTGTCACCTGTAATCTCATGGGTCCATCCTCGGAAACCACAAGGGATTTTAGTGATGGTAACAGTGATTGCTTTCTTGTTGAAACGCTACACGAATGTGAAAATGAGGGCAGAGATGGCATACAGGAGGAAGTTTTGGAGGAACATGATGAGAGCTGCATTAACTTATGAGGAGTGGGCTCATGCCGCTAAAATGATGGATAAAGAGACTCCTAAACTGAATGAGGCTGATCTTTATGACGAGGAACTTGTAAGGAATAAGCTTCAAGAGCTTCGCCATCGTCGTCAAGATGGTTCTCTGAGGGATATCATATTCTGGATGAGGGCTGATCTAGTTAGGAATTTAGGTAATATGTGCAATCCAGAGCTTCACAAAGAGAAACTCCAGGTGCCCAAACTCATAAAGGAGTACATAGATGAAGTGACAACACAATTGAGAATTGTGTGCGACTCTGATTCAGAGGAGCTTCTGTTGGAGGAGAAGCTTGCCTTTATGCATGAAACAAGGCATGCCTTTGGTAGGACAGCTTTACTTTTAAGTGGAGGTGCTTCATTAGGAGCTTTTCATGTTGGAGTAGTGAAAACATTAGTAGAGCATAAGCTTTTGCCACGGATAATTTCTGGTTCTAGTGTGGGCTCAATAATGTGTTCTGTTGTTGCAACTAGGTCTTGGCCTGAGCTCCAAAGTTTCTTTGAGGATTCCTGGCATTCTATTCAATTTTTTGACCAGATGGGTGGGATTTTCACTGTTTTTAAGAGGGTCATGACGCAGGGTGCGGTTCATGAGATTCGACAATTGCAAATAATGCTGAGGCACCTTACGAACAATCTAACTTTCCAGGAAGCTTATGATATGACCGGGCGCATCTTAGGGATTACAGTTTGTTCCCCGAGGAAGCATGAACCTCCTAGATGTCTCAACTACTTGACTTCACCTCATGTGGTCATTTGGAGTGCGGTGACTGCTTCTTGTGCTTTTCCTGGTCTTTTTGAAGCTCAAGAGCTGATGGCGAAGGATAGAATTGGAGAAATTGTTCCTTATCATCCTCCGTTTCAGTTGGGACCTGAAGAGGCTTCAGGCACTTCAGCACGTCGTTGGAGAGATGGCAGCTTGGAGATTGATTTGCCAATGATGCAGTTGAAAGAACTTTTCAATGTAAATCATTTCATTGTGAGTCAGGCAAACCCTCACATTGTTCCTTTACTGAGGCTGAAGGAGCTTGTTAGAGCATATGGAGGCAACTTTGCTGCGAAGGTATGTTTTGATTCAAAACATATGCTCCTAGTCAATGGATAATGATATCATAGTTCAAATCTTACATGGGTGCTTCGAAATAATCATTTGAGTGTCTATCTTGTGTTACATGGTGTAAGTTAATTCTCTGAGGGCTCTGTTTCTGTTGGTTAGACCGATGAGCTCGACTCTATATCCAAGTTGCTTTGGATTCATAGCTTTCAGCTTAATTAGGGCTGGTTCTGGATCTTTGGAAGTGTATATATAAAGGGGCAAAATAATTGTTTAATGGGTCATAGAACAAGATTTGGCAAATAAATGGTAGGATATGAATTACAAAATAGCTGTATGTTTCTAATCTGACCTAATTTTCATTCTGGAAGTTTTTGAATATGCTCGATGCTAAATTTGTAGTTGTTCTGTGACTGAACTGATCTACCAAGACTAGGTAGGTATATCTCCTTAAACTTTTTTTCAGAAACCTGATGAATCTGCTGTGCTTCAAAGACAGTTCGAATCTTCCTCTGAGCCAGTTACAAAAATTCTAGTGTAACTTCTGTGTCTTGTGTTTTTATTTTCTGTGTACATGTTCAACTTAGAGTTATTCATGAGGGATTTCTAATTATTTCTATGATTGGTTCCTTTTTATGTTGGAATAAGTTCAATTTTGATTGTGAACATCTCTTCTTTTTGTTATGTGAATGATTTAACACTTTAACTAATAGTTTTCTTACTACACAGCTTGCTCATCTAGCTGAGATGGAGGTAAAACACCGATGCAACCAAGTACTGGAACTCGGTTTTCCACTGGGGGGACTTGCCAAGCTCTTTGCTCAGGATTGGGAGGGTGATGTGACTGTTGTAATGCCCGCTACTTTAGCTCAGGTATAGTCAAGTACCACAGTACCACATATTATTCACTTTTCCTGTAGAAGTTGCGCTTTGTACATAAACCAGCTTTTAATACAGAGCAATTGGTGCTCTTCTAAATTCAGATTTCACAAAACCAAATGAGAAAAGCCGTATAAATTTGATTAATTCTGATCTAATGACTTCACATATGGTATTTTACCTATATCGTCTGTTGAGAGTGTGCAACACCAACATTTCCCCAGATTACAGTAGATAGAATGCATGGCTTTTGAGCTGTTTTTTCCCGTAAGGTCGCATTGTCTGATGATCCTTTGATTGGTTTCCACTGAAATTTTGATCCAGGAATCGGTTCTGCCGTCCCCCCATGTTATTGTCTTCACTGGTCTTTTAAGTTTTATGTCGAGCTATTTTGTGTAAGAACTAACTGATTGCTTATGCATGTGGATTGATATGAATTTTGGTTCAATGACCAAGTTTCTGAAATTCATTGTTTTTGTGATTTCAGCTATCGAAGATAATACAGAATCCGTCATACGCAGAGCTTCAGAAGTCGGCGAACCAGGGCAGGAGATGCACTTGGGAGAAGCTGTCGGCTATAAAAGCGAATTGTGGAATAGAACTTGCTCTTGATGAGTGCGTCGCGATACTCAATCATATGCGTAGACTGAAGAGGAGTGCGGAGAGAGCAGCAGCGGCAGCTACGTCTCATAGTCTGCCCCAACCCAACACAGTGAGATTCAATGCCTCGAAACGAATTCCTTCCTGGAATGTCATTGCCAGAGAAAACTCGACAGGGTCTCTCGAGGAAGACCTTCTTGCAGATGCCGCATCTTCTCTTCAAGGTTCAACGGGGCAAACTCCGAAGAATCTGCGGACTCACCGGTACACATTTGATGGGAGCGACAGCGAGTCTGAGACTGCTGATCTCAATTCTTGGACAAGATCTGGAGGTCCACTGATGAGGACCACTTCAGCAGATCAGTTTGTCGACTTTGTACAGAATTTGGAGATGGACAGCAGATTGAACAGAGGAATGCCGGGCCACCTGAGCAATACAGCGGCCCAGATTGCCGCACGGGATCAAATGCATCAAGGCTTGAGGGTGACCACACCGGATAGAATGTCGGACTCAGAATACGATCAGTTTGGCAGTCGGACACCAACCCCGGCAGGCAGTTTGAGCATTATGGTGGCGGAAGGTGATCTCTTGCAGCCCGAACGGATTCAGAATGGCATAGTGTTCAATGTGGTGAGGAAGGAGGTTTTGACCCCGTCGGCCAGGAGCCACGACTCGCACGATTCAGTTGCTGAGTGCGTGCAGCTCGACTGCCCTGAGAAAGAAGAAATCGAAGCCTCTGAGAGCGGAGACGACGTGAGGGAAGATATTTGTGTTGACGGAGATAGCTCCGGTCACGTCCTGGACAATCCTTCCGGTGATGATATATGCGATGATAAGCACGTTATGGCTACTTGAAGTTGAATCACATGTATCCCAAATTAGAATACAAATTCCAACTTCAAACAGTGAACTCCGAATTTCACCGCTTACATGTGCATTCCATCCGATTCAATATCTACTAAAGATTGGTTTCATTTCTTAACTATTCAACGTTCGTCATTAACATATAAGTACATACAACTATCACCATTTACTATCCACCAATTTTACTTACTTTAGTAGTCTACAACTGTCAAAATGGGTCGGGCCAATATTTTATTTCATATATACCACATATCGAAATGAATGAATAATTGTCGCAATAATAGTACTGAGTTTTGCTTTGTTGGTATTCGCTTGCACATCTGTTCTCCCTTATGTATATATGTCACTCACCTTCACTTGTTCTCCTTTACTTTGTCTATGCAAAATATTTTTAGATTTATCCACAACATACTCTTAACTATTTTCAAATTAGGATACCGACCAATCCAAAATATTAGAATCAAAGTTGACATTGTTTTACGAAAATGATAACTGATTATGAACAAACTCTTCTCGTGTTTGTTCTCAAACAATTTGTCACTTTATTATGCATAAAACCATTAAATTTGTGTTCAACATTGACCGTAGAGAGTAGAGAGAGAGAGGAGGTGTGGGTGTGGGTGTGGGTGTGGGGTGGTTGAAAATTGAAATGTAGCGTCACGCCCGTGTAGTATCCGTGTGCCACTATTTCAATTTGTCGGCCAGTAAATTTCTAGATATGATATGCACCTCCCAAAATTGGAAATAAATTTACTAGTCCACTTGCATGATTAAATTATTTTAATTTCTCCATAAATTAATATGTATGTATATATATATACACACGTATATATAAAGTTTTTATACTAGTCGCACGTAGATTAAAAATATTTATGAAGACAATATATTAAATCTAAACTTCCAATGATACCCTTATTTAATATTTATGACTTTCAAAATTTAAGTGGTTAGTTTTTTAATTTTAAAAATTAATAAGGGTATATTTGTACATTACTATGAAAATTATTGATACTTATAATAATGAAACTATATAATTGGCACACCACAAAATAGTAATAAAGACTATATAATTAGGACGAATGAAGTTTATATTATGATGGTGAATGTCTTTTGGTTTGACCTAAATGATAATTTCGTCATCAATTTTATTGTTCTGAATAGCAAATATTATCGTTATTAAGTTGATCTTTAGTTAAAATCCTTCCATACTGAATAAGATATCTAAGAATTTACATAGAAGATGGTAAAAGAAAAGGGCTAAATTATACACAAAATTTTGAAACAAAAAATTATAATACGGAGAGGATCAAATGGTAAGATGATGCGAATTATATTTATTTTATTTTTTATATAATTGGTATAAAGTTTTCTAATAATTATATTGTGTACTTTTTTTTTTTGTTTGAATTGAATACTTCTACCTACTAAACATGCACATGGGAATACACAAATATTACTTTACCTAACATATTTTCAACCATAAATCACCTATATATAATCTGCCTTTGAGGACAATGATATCATTGATTTTTCATGCTCGAATTAGTTCACTTGACAACATAACATTCATTTGACTAAAAAATGGTCACAAGTTCATAGATTCAATTCGATTCCTAATCTTTTTTTTTTTTCTGAACGAAATATTATTTTTTTTTGTTACCAATAATGTATACGTACTCTGATACATTCTGTGAAATACACACACACACACACACACACACACATATATATATATATAATGAGATACAAATAATGGTGCAGTCCACCAATGATTGACCATCCAAACCTACCTTATTTCTACTTCTACCTAATGATTAACATGTGCCTGTTCAATGTTTCCAATGGGGAATACATACTTAGTGTAACATGTGTGTGTGTGTGTGTATATATATATATATTTAAAATTGTGTGCATATATTTATGTATTGAAGAATCTCGATAAGAAAGAAAAACAACGTATGCTTATTCCATTATTCGATCGACTGGAATAATATAGAGGGCCAGAGGCCACCACTTTGTTACAATTTTTCTAGTGAATTTATTGTATTTTTAATTACGGTTTATATATCGATGATACTTGTGAGTTACAATGTTAACGGTTTTCTTTTTAATTTCTATTATTCGTAATCACCCAATTTAGTTTTGGTAACATATTGCTTAAAAAAACATGTCCCAATATTTAATTTTATAATTTCTTAAAATTGTATTTAAAATGCAAGCAATAAGTAGAGGAAATATTGACGGATTAACAGCCAAAACCAATTTCTTAAAAATGAGCATTGTTTTCTAAAAATTTATCTCAAATTTAAATTTGATTAATCTTAATAAATTGTGGATAAATGAACTTATATTTTTCTATGACTGCGAGTTAATTGTTTTTTTTAAAGAAAAATTGCTTCAAAGACGCCAAAATCGTCTGAAATTAGGATTTTTCATAAATATAATGATACGGGCAAATTAATGAATGACTATTGTTGGTTGCGCAACCAAATTTTCATTATGACTATACATGATAATTGACTTCGGCATAAGTGTAGGTTAGCATCTCCGCTAAGGAAAAATATTTTGAGACTATGAAAAGTAAAATTGTAGAATTTTTATTTAAAGCAAATAATATCATAATAACGTGAAATTTCAATACTTAACCCACGTCGAAACAAAATAACATATGTAGATAGTAGTATTTAGTGTCTATTAAATTTTAGTAAGGATCTAATATTTGATTATTGATAATTATCATTAAATATTTAGGATAATTGGAAAAAATGGTAGTGCAATAGTGCAGTTTGTGTGCGTGTGGCTGTGGGTTGCCATTGTTTTTGGCCTTTTCCGCGTGTGCTCAAATCTTTCCTAATCCCTGCACCTTGCAGCTTTATACATACGTATATATACAATTTAATAAAAATAAATTAAATAGATATTCGACTATTAATTTTGGGAAGAATTCAAGAAATTAAGAATGAATAAAGAATTATTATTATTGAGCGGATGAAAAGGAAATATACATAGTTTGGAATTATTAGAAAATTAGGTGCGTATTATACATAGTAGTTCATGTTCATTGCATCTTATTAGTTGATAAAAGGGGGACTATGTATAAATCTATATTGAGAAATATTCTCTGGAGAACAACCTAATTTTAATCTTTTCTGATTTCCCTCTTTAGAGAGACAATAATAGTATATTTTAGCATGTGGGTTATATTATTTAACGATTTTTGTCTTTTATTTTTCTTTGATATTATTAAATTTGTAGTATTTTTCTAATTTGTATCGAAAAGTCTCTAATTATACTATGTATAAATAAAGTTTAATTATCACATTAAACTTCTGGGAAGCTTCTTGTTAGGCAGATTTGGAGTCAGATCAATAAACTTTTCGGAAACTATCAAAAAATGGCCAGCTGTGATGACTGATGAGTCATATTTCATGAATCATTACAAAAAAAATTAAATCATGGTTCAGAAATTATTAAATTTGTTCCCTCATTTATGGAGAAATTATGGATTTTTATTTGGCTCCATTATTTATCGATGTTATTTCATTTTCCTGTAGCATATATATACTAGCTGCGGAAAATGACATATTGTCCGCCACATATATATGGAGGACCGGCGATCTTTAGTAGCTGAGTAGAAAATAAATTTTGAATTAATTTTGATTTAATTCAATCAATTCAGTCTTACGATGATTGATGACTGGAACATATAAACAAAATAATTTAATACACGACAAATAATATTTGTTATATAATTTGTTGAACCCGAGCAACTTAATTTTGAGCATGAATATTCGTCTTGCACTAGCTATTGGTCGTTACAACTTAAAACTAAATGAGATTTTTTTAGGTCAAACCATCATTTATATCTCAAACTATTTTTATTTTCTCAAATTTATCCCAAACTAATATTTTTATCAATTAAATACCTAAACTATTAAAAAATTAATCAAGTATATCCCTTGATACATTTTTCGGGTAAAATGGATCTAAAAAGAAGTTTGAAAAAAAAGAAAAGAATAAAGATATCATGGCATAGATATGTTTAATTTGGCTACAATACAAAAAAGAGACCCAAGTATTTGCTTAAACTTTAGATAATTTTGGTCAAAAAGTTATCTGGGATAGATTCTATTATTTTTTAATAGTTTAGATATTTAATTAATAAAAGTGCTAGTTTGTGATAGATTTGAGAAAATTAAAATAGTTCGACATATAATTGATGGTTTAGTCTTTTCTTTTAAATGATTGAGTGTCATAATATTGGACATGCTTCAAGTTAAAGAAAACCATGATATTAGTTTTAGTTTCTCAATACTTTTATCTTCCATCAGAACAACTATAAAAGTTATTTGTACTAGCTAGGATAATACTGTAATTGCAAATTTACAAATATTGAAGTACATTGTGCAATACTCATTGTCTCTATATATATTTGTAAATCTAGTTATGTGGTTTTGTGTGTTTGTAGCTAAGCGCGTTACATATGAATTGATAACCATAACTTCCTACATGGTACGTAGTATATGTACATATCACATTCATAATTATTTATGATAACGAAATTGAACGATCTAATTAAGTCAATCAATATCTTTAAATCTATAACTGTATAATTATAAGCTAGCAATCTCATATTCCAATTGTCACTCCAATGAATCTTGGAAGGTGATATATGGACTATTATTTTTGTTTCCGGTGTAAATCCTCAATTCTACTTTCAATATAACCGGCTATATACACTTGGATTATTCAACCAAATTTTGTGCTTGTTCAACAAACCAACTCCTTGAGAGTGATTGTTAATATTTTTTTCTAGAGAACAAGTTTGTTAAAGACCAACTAATGTACGATTGCGTTACGTTTTTTTTAATATTCATCAGAATACTATATACATATATGTATATCAAAGAACTACACTTTATTTTAGTTGAAATCAAATTCTTCTAGATGCAAATTCCGTATGCATCCGTATATATAGTACTTTATTCGGAACATCAACATTTTAATGGAAGAATTTTACTCCATATGATCATAGTTATTCATGATATAGTTACATTTATATGTGATGCATATTTTACTTTTATATTTTTTCTTGTGACAAGGGAAATTCGCAACTGTTATCGTATAGTTCAAGTAAACTCGGCCAAAAAAATGACTTGTTAAATTAAAAGATGTGGTGTGGCATGGAATCATAGTCGGCCAAAAATGACTAATTGAATTTATTTTTTAATAATATAGGATTGGACATTTGGACTAGTTAAATTTATTAACTTTCTTCTTATAATATTGATTTTATTCGTATAGAATTATGAATAATTTCATGAATAATGAATTATTAGAATTCGCTTTCGGCCATGCACACTAAATTCCAAATTACTGTAAAATCTCGTGAAGCGGCTTATAAGATAAGAGTATGGTTCAATTACGTACGACAAAGATAGGTTAAATTTTTGTACCAATGGTGTAACACTCAGCCACTCAGAGGAGAAAAGGGAAATAATAATCAAATAAAGATAAAAATAATATTGAATTTCATTCACGAACAAGTTACAAATTACAATAGGAAATTATTCATTTATATCATTGGGATTTTTTAACCTCGATCGAGTATGCAACCTATAGTTCAGGATTCTCCTCCCGCGCACTATTGTGTTGTGACTGTAAATTTTTCTGGTCCTAAAAAACACCCCCTCCAAAAACTCATAAAATTTTAAGTGAGTCTTAACAATGCAAATAATTATTTTCTCTGTTTAAAACATTTAGTCTGTATTCTATTTATATGGGTTCATTTTATTACTATATTTGATATTGATTTTTATATTTATATGTAAATATATCGATCATTCAACAGCCATAAAAATTAATTTAGTTATTTTAAGCTTCAAAAGCTCTATTAAATTGGGGGGGGGGGGGGGGGTTAACAAGAAAATTAAGTAGTTTTGTTTTTACAACCAAATACTAATATTTTATTAAGAAGCACAAGAACATGAACTATCGAGAAGGTCTACCACAAAAGACGAGGCTCAACCCAACAATAAGGGCTTGAAAAATCACGAGCAGCTCTAGCTAAACCATGTACCACACAATTAGCACTTCGACGAACTAAATTAAGAGAAAAGTAATTTGAATCCATAAAAAATTCCCGATAATTAGAAATAATTGGACCAAATTCAAAGATGGTCGTTGTGGAAGATTTTACAATCTCAAACACCACCTTAGAATCAATTTCAAAAATAACACGTTGGATACCGAGAGACTTAATCCACGAAAGAGCCTCATACAAACCCAGTGCTTCACCCTCATCAACCCGCAGACATCTCATAAAACGGTTAGTCCTAACTACAACAAAACCACCCTCATCATCACGAATTACTACCCCACAACTAGTCTAATTGGTATCCATAAAGAAACCAACATCAACATTAACTTTATAAATATTACACGGTGAATTGTGCCAGCTCCCGCAACGAGCAATTGAACCATTACCACCACCAACAATACCCCTAGAGGCCTTAGTTGCGTGCCATTCCATCAAACAATCACAACCACTTGCAACAATAACACCTTCAGGACTCGCTTTTTCCTCTCAAACCCTAAGATTTCATTCCTTCCAAAGTTGCCAAGTAGTCATGGCTGGAATTGAGATAACTTCAGGTTGTAGTTTTTCCATGACTCCAAAAAAGAATTCTGAAAAGCTATCAAATTGATCAATACAACTCAATAACAACCCCACCAACTCCCAGCAACTACTCGCTATCTCAGAAAGCAAAAAAATATGGAAATTGTTCTCAAGATTAAAAAAATGAGTTTTGAATATTGCATATTTTTTAAAAATGAATTGTTTGTAAATTGACACTCGTTCTTGGAATTTTAAAACATTTAAAGGGAAATTTAAATAATTTAAAGAAAATTGTTAGTTAAGCAATTTTACAATAAAGAGCGGTTTAAGTAAAATAATTAAGGCCTAATAAATTAGGGCATTTACCAAAGAGCTGCAAGGAATGGCGGAAATGAAACCAACGCGACAAAATTAATCCACCAAACCTAAATTTAAACTGAAAACCAATTTCGTCCTTTCCAATAAATACTCTCCAAAAACAAAAACTCCCTCTCTCTACGAAATTTCGAGGAAGCTCACTCATGGCTTCCCTCAACCCCAAGCATTTAACACTCGCTCCTTCCACTCCCCTTCCTCTCAACCCCCAATTTTCCTCCTTTTTCTTCTCTCTCTTCCCTCCTATCTTGCTCTTGGGGTGAATTTTCATCTTCGTTTTCACTCCCATTCCCACCATGAAACTCACGAAGATCAATCCCGCAAAACTCTTCAGGTCGAAGAAGTCGCGCTCGGTTTCCCGATCCGAGGCCGATCCGTTGTCCTTCAGCTCCCAGACGACGTCGTCTTCGGCCTCCTCTGAGGACGGCTTCAAGAAGCCCAACGGCTTGTCCACGCCGACCAGCGTCCTCCCCTCCACGTCCGCTGACATATCGACGGAGGAGTGGACCGAGGTCTCCGCCTCCGTCTACTTCGAGCTGAAACAAGCGTTCGAGATGATCGACAGAGACGGCGATGGGAAGATAACGAAGGAGGAGCTGGAGACACTGCTGAGCCGGCTGGGAGCCGAGCCGCCGAACAAGGAGGAGCTGCAGCTGATGCTCAGCGAGGTCGACAGAGACGGAGACGGTTGCATCACCTTGGAAGAGTTCCACGCGATCGGATCGGCGTTCGCTCCGCCGACCGACCACTCCGAGCTGAGGGATACCTTTGACTTCTTCGACTCGGATCGCGATGGTAAGATCACGGCGGAGGAGCTGTTTAGCGTTTTCAAAACGATCGGCGACGCGCGGTGCACGTTAGAGGACTGCAGGCGCATGATAAGGGGGGTGGATAGGAATGGGGACGGGTTTGTCTGCATCGAGGACTTTGGTCGTATGATGGAGCATCAGCAGCAACGATGAATTTCTGTCCTTTTTTATTTCTTAAAAAAAAAATAAAAGAAATGAAAATCGTCATTTGCTGCCCTTGATATTTTCATCATCTCCTTTTTTCCCCTTCTAATTTTTTGGGTTTCTTTTTCGCATTAACTGTGGGTTAAATGGATGTGTAGATCAATCGACGGCTAGGATTGGTCCGTCGCGCTTCGAAGTTGAAACTGCCGTATATAAATGAGAAGAAATTTTCACAAATTATTAGAGTATTATTTATTCAAGTTATATATAGTTATTGTAATTGTTGAATCTTGAAATTATCGAAATTTGCAATTGTTGTTGCATCCCGGGATATTGGGAAACAGCTGAATTATAAAGATTATACGATAGTGACACCCGAAATTGGGCCCAAAAATAGCGGCGTTTCCCTATGTCCATAGGGTGGGTGGCAACTGTCACCGCCTAGGCTGCGTAGCATTGCCCAAATCCTCTATTTTCTAAATCATCATTCAATTTTTACTTAATTTTATTAAATCGCGTTACAAAATTTAATACACTATGGGATTGATTGCTATATACAAGGGTCCTTAACACTCTAATATTATGTTTATTAGCAATATTAAACCACATCATTATATGAAGATCCCATATATTTTAATCATTTATATGATATAACATATCACACCTTGCAGATGGAATATATAATATCATATATAATTATTAAAAATTACAAACTAAAATAATCTTGCATATATTAATTAAAAATCTTATAATAGAACATTCACACAATATATGATAACTAATTAAATGATATTTTAGGAATTAAAATTTTATAAAGAATCTAATACATCTAAACAAACACTATATTATTAATATATATATTTTAATACACTAAAACAAACATGATATTGATATCTTACACGATAAAACATATCACATGCCAAACATATACAACCTTATATTATACTGTCTAGCAAACGAGTCTTAGTACTACACTCGTATAATAAATATCATATTAATTAAATCACCTTACAAAATTAATACTCCCTCCGTCCCAATTATATAGTCTCTTTTACTATTTTGAGGTGTCCCAATTATATAGTCTCATTGCTATAAATACTATTAATTTTCATAGTATTGTACAAATAAACCCTTGTTGAATCTTGGAAATAAAAAAAAATAACAACTTAAATGTTGAAAGTCATAAATATTCAATGAGGGTGTTATTGAAAGTTTAGCTTTAATATCTTATTTTCATAAATATTTTTAATCTACGTACGAGGAGAAATATGACTATATAATTGGGACGGAGGGAGTATTTATATTGTTGCTGCAGAATATAACATAGTATCCTACGTAGTAGCATGTTGTGATATAAGTAAGATTCACATTGATTTTTAGATATTTAATCTCAGTACCCGCAACTTCTATTCGCGGAAATATTTTTGGTGAGTTCGATTTGAAAGGACGTGAACACATTTTCCAATTTCCTCAACTAGACAATCTAAGGAGGCCAAAAATCCAAATAATATTTTACTTCACACATTTTAATTGGTGGTAAATTAAACTTAATACATCAACAGTTGTGAATTATAATAATAATATTATAATTTATATTTAATAGTAACTTTATCCCAACGTTCCATTTTTTTCTGTAATATTTCAATTATTCCTAAGTTTTTCGTCTACAATATGAGTCACCACCGTATAATGTTGAGGGTGATAAAAGTGATGAGCTTTTTAATGTTGATGACTTGAATGGTGACGATATATAACTTTTACTTGTCGGAAAATTTATGGAAGGTAGAATTTAAAATAAAAATAAAACGTTGGGGGTAAAATTACTGCTCTCTCCGTTTCTGAATAAGTGTCATTCTGACATTTTAATTTTATTTCAAAAAGTGTCATTCTACAAATTCTAGATAAAAAATTCACATTTGTCACATATTTGCTCATATATTAATCCATTCAAATATATATATATATATATATATATATATATTTAACTCATTTAATGTATTCACACAAATTAAGATTTATTAGATAATTTAATTAAATTATTTAATTGTGTGCATTCATCCAAAATGACATTTATATAGAAACGGAGAGAGTATTAATTATAGAATATGGTAAGTATAGTTTACTATTTTAAGCGGCCAATAAGCATCGATATATGAAGTATGAACCAATTGGAAATAGTTTGATTGTAATTAAGTAAAATAAATTTTGTACACTAATTGTTATTTTAAAGATTAATTACCAATTAAATCACCAACTTCTTGTAAATTAAACAAATTCAAACGGTCATTTTTTAATTTAGATGATATTACATATCTTTAATTTATTTGCTAAGTTGAATATAATGTATTCCATTACATAAGTTGCCTGGAATATGTGAATTTTTTTAAAAGACGTCATGTAGCTCTAGCATTGAGTTTCTCCATTCGAAATCACAATTTTGCTTCGAGATTTCTCCTTTCTCAAACTTAGAGTAAAATCACGATTTCAGACGAAGGAATATTTTTTTTTAAAATAATCATGTATTCCAAATGATATTTTTTTTATTTACACGTGTTTATCGATGTGGCAAGATAGTGTGGCTTCTATAAGTGAACATGTCATACTCAGCTCATCGGATAAACTGAAGATGTTTAATACTATTTAAATGGAAATATGAATGTTGTAATTTTGATTATGTTTAATTGTGGTATCCAATGAGTAACGGTGCTCAATACAGTAAGAGGCTAATTTTTTTTTTTTACTCACACACCCGACTTGTGGTATTGAGGAGATTCGAACATATGACCTTTGGTCTCCAAGCAATCTCAATCCACCACTAGACCATCCCACCGGAACATTATAAAAATCTTATTTCAAATATTGATGTTGAGACTATATATATATATATATATATATATATATATATATAATCTTTCTAGCTTGAGCCTGCGCCTCTACATGTCTGTAATTATTAGGAGGTCGATTAGTGGGGATCAATCATCGCATATAAATATTTAATTAATCTTAATTAGTTGCAGCGTAAATTATAATTAATGACCGACTTGCGGATAAGTTATATATAGTCGATTGTTGGCTGTCTGAAATTGACAGTTGATAACTTTAACTATATGCGACTGTAACGTTATCAGCTTATTTTTTGCACATGAAATAGAGTTATTATAGTTACATAATTTTATTAATTTGAAATGACTGGCATGATGTCGCTTTTTTATATATATTGATAATTTCTACGCTAACGTCTGCATATTTATCTATATATACATAGCTAGGTAAATAAATAATTGCTCTTATTTTCTAATTATCAACCAACTATAGCACGAGAAGTAAGAAGAAATTAAGGTGAACACATTCTTGTTAAAATAATAATTTAGAAATGTTTAATCTATGAGATTACTTTCATACATTCAAATAATTAGCGTATTTAGAGTTTGTAGGGTGTCGTTGATTTAACTCATATAAATCGTAAAGTAATTCCCTTATAAAAGAAAAAAAAAATCGTTTATGTATGTAAACAGTAAATATATGCTTACTGCTTAGATGGTGTAAGTAAATAAAAACTTGCTTTATAAATTATGTAAAATAATATTTAATAAAACTGCGGCATTAATGGAATAATAAAGCATGTAATAAGTGCATAAGAGAATGTCATTTAAGAATGTTTTAAAGAAATTGATAAATATGTAATAGAAAATTAAAAATATTTGTTTGACGCACAGAAAAGAAGAATATTCCCCTTTTCTAGAGGGAAAAGAGATCATGCACCAAAATGCACGTTACTTTTGTATAAAGATTAGGGAAAAGGTCCACTTTGCTACCTTAACTATGTGTGGAGGCTCACAATGCTCCCACTTTATCTTTTTGGGTCAATTAGATACTACATCTATTTTAAATGGGCCAATATGCTCATTTTATTACTCCTTCAACTTTTAACCGTGACTGCTGTCAAAAATTCTTTAAACTCCGTTAACGTATGTTTTATCGCGCTAAAACACTTAGGGTTGGCTCAAATCACTCATTCACGCAGTAAATCCTCCCTCTCCAATATCACACTTTAAACCCAGTTGTTGGGGAAGATGCCAACAAAAAGGTATGCAATGTATTTTTTAATTAACTATCTATATGGATGGCATCAATCTTCATTATTTTGAAACCAAGAATTTTCTCTTATGCGTGACTATCTTCTTCATTATATTAAACTAAGCAAAAACGTTTGTTAGTAGTGGGCATGCCGCTATATTGTATGGTTGAATGTTAAGGATATTAATATGATATTTTTCTTATGGCTATTCATGTGTTGTAGGGTTATGGAGACAGTTAGTTTATTTTACAATTTTAAAGGAAGATGGGTGCACATTCCGAAGTTGGCATATATTGAAGGTGATCATCAGTTAATGGAAAATTTTGATATTGACTTATTGTCATTTACGCACATGATTAGGCTGTACAAGGAAAAATATGGGATGTTGGATGTGAAGAAATTGTGTTATCTGTTGCCTGGGGTCTTGATTGAAAATGCAGAACTAGTGATGCTTGAAAATGACGAGGGGATTAAGAAGTTGTCAGAATTATGTAGGAATCTTAACAAGGATGAGGTTTTGTGTGTATACCCAGCCCCTGAAGAAAATGAAAATGCACCACAAATAGACATAGGAAATAGTCAGATTGGGGATAAAAATGTACCAGACGGATGTATAGGAAGTAGTCAGATTGGGGATGCAACAGAAGATATTAATGATGATGCTTTATTGGGTGAAATCATGGATAACATCATCCATGAGTATCTAAATTTGGGAGATACTCAGCCTGCTAATGAAGAAGAAACAGAGCATATTGATGCTGAATTGGTTGGAGAATTTGAGGATTATTCATCTAATTCGGAGTGTGGTAGTGATATTGATCTTAAAATACTTGAGCAGAGTAGGAGAAGGGTGAAGTACGACATAGATGACAACAATCCACATTTCCTGTTGGGCATGACATTCAAAGATGCTGAAGATGCTAGGCTTGCTATTAGAAGATATAGTGTACAAAAGTGTACTCCTTTGAGGATTAGGCCTAATGATTCGAGGAGACTTAGAGCTAAATGCAAAGCTGAAGGATGTCCATTTCATTTGTACATTTCTAAGGAGAGCATTACTGGGTGTATGATGGTTAGAAGGATTGATGATGAACATAATTGTTTGAAAGATGGCAATAACAATTTAGCTTCATATAAGTTTTTGGCAACTGAGTTCAAGACAAAACTTTATGAAAATCCAAAAATGAGTGTGAAACAAATGATCCAAGAAGCACAGAATTACATGAAATTGTATGTCTCTAAGTCAAAAGGCAAGAGGGCAAAGAGGTTTGTGTTGAATGAGTTGGATGGAAGTTTTAAGGCTGAGTTTGCTGGGTAATACAAGTGCCGAATTAGAGTTATGTGAAGAATCTGCAAGTCAAGGGAAGTTTGTCTTCAAGAGAGTGTATTTCTGTTTTGATGCTTTGAAGAGAGGATGGAGATCAGGTTGTAGGCCTATTATAGGGTTAGATGGTTGTCATCTTAAGGGTGTTGTTAAAGGGCAACTTCTAGTGGCTGTTGGGAAGGATGGAAATGAACAAATGTTTCCTATTGCATGGGCTGTTATTGGAATAGAGAACAAGGAGAACTGGAGTTGGTTTTTACAGTTGTTAATTAAAGATCTATGTATTGATGATGCAGGCATGAAACTAACAATAATGTCAGATATGCAGAAGGTAATTCTATATATTTTCTTATTAATTCCATTTTAATAATAATTTTTTATGTCTGATTTTAATTCATGTGGTGCAGGGCTTGATTGGTGCAGTTTCTGAGGCATTTCCTCATGCTGAGCATAGGTATTGTGCTAGGCATGTTTATTCCAATTGGAGTAAGAAGTGGGGTGGAAAAGAACTACAGAAACGATTTTGGGCGTGTGCGAAGAGTACTTACAAGGAGAAATTTGAAGATAACTTGAGAATATTAGGAGACATTAGCACGCATGCAGTAGAGGATTTTGTTGCATACAATCCACAAACTTTCTGCAGGGCATTCTTTAGTTCCAGAAGTAAGTCTTGGATGGTTGAAAACAATATTTCAGAGAGTTTTAATGCAAGCATACTAGAAGCTAGACGTAAGCCTATTGTCACTATGCTTGATGCTATTAGACTAAAAGCTATGAATAGGTTGGCAACAAATAAAGTCTTGGTTGAAGCATGGCCAAGTGAGTGGAGTCATATGTTTGCAACTGTACCAACAAGCTTTGGATAAAGCATTTGATTGTAACATTGTGTTCAATGGAGCCCATGGATATGAGATTGAAGATAGAGAAGGTAGACAAAAAGTGTTTTTGGATAAACTGATTTGTTCATGTAGATCATGGGAACTCACTGGCATTCCATGTGCTCATGCTATATGTGCATTCAAACATGCTAAAAGAGATCCCATGCAATTCATCTCATTATGGTATCACAAGAGAGCTTACATGGCAGCATATGAGGTTCCAATTCTACCAATGGAAGGGAAGTTGATTCAAAGCAGTGACAAATCTACACAAGTTGAGCCACCACATGCAATTAAGTTAACTGGTAGGCCAAGAAGTAAGAGAATCAAAGGAGCCAATGAGACTAGGAAGGGGAATACTCGAGGGAAAATGAGCAAGAAAGGGCTTGCGATAAAATGCTCTATTTGCAAAATAGGAGGTCACAACAAGGTTAAATGCCCTAGTAAGAACTCACAGGTATACCATTCTGCACATCATCTCATTATAATTATTTTGGAATTTTTAATATGCTAACTTTTATTGTAGAATCTCTCTGGCCTTGGGAGTCAAACAACCAATGCAAAATCTTTAAGGAAGAACAAAAGAACTTCTGGCCTTGGAATTTTCATTGATGAAAATACTGGAACAACCATACTTAATGTGAGCATACTCTTTTCATGCTTTCTTTCGGTTTCATGTTTTCTTTATCATACTGAGTTCTTGCTTTCTTTTGGTTGTCAATTGTAGCCTGGCTTCTCTTCTGAAAGATTGGTATCTCAAAACTATCCACTTGCTAGTCAAACTTTAAGCTCAAATCCAGATGTTAATGTGAGGTTCTCTATTCCAAGGCCTATTGCTTTTGCTGGGGAAGGAACATCTTCAATTGCTACTGAAAATCTCCCATTCAAACCACCAGGCTTGAAGTGGAAGGGCAAGAGAGTCATATCTACGAAACAGCTTCAAAATGAAAGGGATAAGAAAAAAGTCAAGAAGGGAGATAAAAACTAATTACTGGAAGAATTCTTTTTGCCTTTGTTAATTAGCAAACTTAAATTAGTTTAAGTCTTTTTTTGAAACTTAGCTATGCTACTTTTGTTTAAAATGAAAACATGTCATGCTATTTATTTACTCGTGTCTTTGGTATCTTTTTATGAAGTTAATATTATGAATTATTGAACAAAATATTATGTTTCATATATTATTTAGTGAACAAAAAAAATATTACGAAACAACATAGTGAAAATGAGGCAATTCTATTTTTTAAGATTTTAGAGAGATTGTAGAGAGAAATTATCAAAAAAATTGAAATAAATGAATAAAATAGTGGTTTGAGGATTTTAAGTTATTTTTTAACGGAGTTAACGGAATATTTAACGGCTGAAAGTTGAGGGAGTAGCATAAGGAGCATATTGACCCATTTAAAATAGATGTAGTATCTAATTGACCCAAAAAGATAAAGTGGGAGCATTGTGAGCCTCCACACATAGTTAAGGTAGCAAAGTGGACCTTTTCCCTAAAGATTATTATTCAATGAGAGCCAATCAGAATTTGACATTAATTTTTTATGTTTGTTAAGATTTTTATCTGTCATTTATCAGGTTTTGGGTTGAAGCACTAAAACTAATTAATTTATGTGGTTTATTTACAATGAAATAAATATTTTATTTAATTATATGGCGAAGGCCTGATCCACGTCTGCTGACACGTTCTTATGTCAAGATCATTTACGCTAATACATAATTAATTATTCTATTAAAATGTAAACAAGATAATAAAAACACGCACCTCTTTTGTTTTTGCCCTTATTAATTAACTTATTGGTCACAGTGAAATGTTAATAATTAGTTAAATACTAATATTAGGAATAATCCGCCGAGTGCGATATATTATTTGTTTTTTTGAAAAATTGGATGTAATAAATTGAGTCGTGACTCATTTTATTCGATTTTTGGTGATCAAATTATTTAATTTTGGAGAAATTAAATAGCTCACGATCGTTCTATATTTGTAATAGATAATCGTAGTATTTTTTATTTTCTCAAATTTGATTTTCGGTGAGTGAGAAATTAATTGTTGAAACCAGTCACACGATTGAACATTTATTGTGTGAAAAAATGTGTTTTAGGCACATTTAATGATCCCACATTAATTTCTTAACCTAGTTAAGAAGTGTACTTAAGTGTATATATTAACACTTAAGTGTAATATCTAAAGTGCACAAGGATGTGGACTATGAGCCCACACGCGCCCACAAGCGCCCACCTGTGCCCGGGCTTGGCTCGTCCTTGGACTAGGATCTTGGCAACTTTGGGCGGATGTCCGGGGCAAGCCGTTATAGTTTTATGGCTTCTGCGGTCTCAATGCTGGAGTAGTAGAGACTGGTAACTCCTGGAACCAGGTTAGACACCTAGTCTCAATGATTGAGTATTGGTGTTGTATTCACAATTAGTAATTCCTGGAACTGGAACTCCTCCAGTTACACACCTGGTTTTATGGCTTCCGCGGTTTCAATGCTGGAGTAGTAGAGGTTGGTAACTACTGGAACCAGGTTAGACACTACACAAATGAGTAATGGTGCTATATTCATCTGGTCTCAATGAGTAATAGTGATGTATTCACCTGGTTTCAATGAGTAACAATAAAGTAGAGGTTGGTAACTACTGGAACCAGGTTAGACACTACACAAATGAGTAATGGAGCTATATTCATCTGGTCTCAATGAGTAATAGTGATGTATTCACCTGGTCTCAATGAGTAACAATAACTAGAACCAGGTTACATACCTGGTCTCAATGAAACTCCTGGAACTGGAACTCCTCCAGTTACACACCTGATCTCAATGAGTAATGGTGCTGTATTCACCTGGTCTCAATGAGTAACAATAACTGGAACCATGTTACATACTTGGTCTCAATGAGTAATGGTGCTCAATACAGTAGGAGACTGATCTCAAACACCTAATCTCAATAACACACAGTAATGGTGTATACACGTTTGGTCTCAATGCGGTAACACACCTTAACACACAGTAATGGTGAATACACGTAACACCTGGTCTCAATGAGTAATGGTGCTCAATACAGAGGCTGGTCTCAAATACCTAATCTCAACACTTTAACACATAGTAATGGTGTATACACGTAACACCTAGTCTCAATGAGTAATGGTGCTCAATATAGTAGGAGGCTGGTCTCAAACACCTAATCTCAATAATACACAGTAATGGTGTATACACGCCTAGTCTCAATGCGGTAACACGTGATAATGGTGAAGTAGAGTTTCAATGCTGGAGCTGGAGTAATGGTGCTCAATACACGCCTAGTAACACACTTGTAGTAGAGGCTGGTAACACCTGGTCTCAATGAGTAATGGTGCTCAATACAGTAGGAGGCTAGTCTCAAACACCTAATCTCAATAACACGCAGTAATGGTGTATACAAGCATTGTCTCAATGCGGTAACACACCTTAACACACAGTAATGGTGTATACATGTCTGGTCTCAATACCGTAACACACCTAATCTCAATAACACACAGTAATGGTGTAGTAGAGTCTCAATGCTGGAGCTGGAGTAATGGTGCTCAATACACGCCTGGTAACACACCTGTAGTAGAGGCTGGTAACTCTTGGAACCAGGTTACACACCTGGTCTCAATGAGTAACTCCTGGAACCGGGTTGCACACCTGGTCTCAATGAGTATCCTAGAACCAGGTTACATACCTGGTTTTAATGGTGCTCAATACAGTAGAAGGCTGGTCTTAAACACCTAATCTTAATAATACACAGTAATGGTGTATACACGCCTGGTCTCAATATGGTAACACACCTTACCACACAGTAATGGTGTATACACGCTTGGTCTCAATGTGGTAACACACCTAATCTCAATAACACATAGTAATGGTGTAGTAGAGACTGGTCTCAAACACCTAATCTCAATAACACACAGTAGAACACCTAATCTCAAGTGGTAACACACCTAATCTCAATAACACACAATAACACATGTAACCTGGTCTCAATTAGTAACTCATAGAACCAGGTTACATACCTGGTCTCAATGAGTAATGATGCTCAATGCAATAAGTAGGAGGCATAACACATGTAACCCGGTCTCAATGAGTAACTCCTGGAACCAGGTTACACACCCGGTCTCAATGAGAAATGGTGCTCAATACAGTAGGAGGCTGATCTCAAACACCTAATCTCAATAACACACGGTAATGGTGTATACACGTCTGGTCTCAATGCGGTAACACACGTAATCTCAATAACACACAGTAATGGTGTAGTAGAGGCTGGTCTCAAACACCTAATCTCAATAACACACAATAAAACACCTAATCTCAATAACACACACCTACTCTCAATAAATACCTGTAGTGGTGTAGTGGAGGCTGGTAACTCCTGAAATCAGGTTACACACCTGATCTCAATGAGTAACTCCTGGAACCAGGTTACACACCTGGTCTCAATGAGTAATGGTGCTCAATACAGTAGGAGACTGGTCTCAAACACCTAATCTCAATAACACACAGTAATGGTGTATACACGCCTGATCTCAATGCGGTAACACACCTAATCTCAATAACACACAGTAATGGTATAGTAGAGGCTGGTCTTAAACACCTAGTCTCAATAATATACAGTAAAACACCTAATCTCAATAACATACACCTAATCTCAATAACACACATTAATAGTATAGTAGAGGTGTAATGGTGCTCAATGCACGCCTGGTCTCAATGCAGTAACACACCTAATCTCAATTAGGGTTGTAAATGAATCAAATAATTTTGGTTCGGTTCAATATTCGATTCGATTTTTTGATATTCGAATTCGGAAATTTGTGATTCGAATACAAATACAAATACTTTTTCAGATTCGATTAGTAATCAAATTCAAACTCAAAATCATGATATTCGATAATATTCGATTCGATTTATGTATATACATATATAAACATATATATATATATATAATAGATTCTGATATATAAATATCCAATAATCCAATGGGCCGACAAATATATATATATATATATATATATAAACTAAATTAAGAAACAAAATTAAACAAAAATAATCCCAATACCTAATTGTTTATTATGTAAACTAATGGTTTAAAATATTATTTTATGAAATTTTCTTCAAAATTGCGAATCGAATATATTCGAATCGAATCGAATAGTGTAAAACTAAGAAAATTTCTAATCGAATCAAATCAAATCGAATCGTATTGTATATTTATAATACACTTAAAAAAATCGAATCGAATATTCGAATCGAATCGAATATTTGTGAATATCTTATCGAATCGAATACAAATAAAAAAAAAATCGAAGTCGAATCGAATATCGAATCGAATATGCAATAATTTTTTCGAATCGAATCGAATACATAGATATTCGCTCCGATTCGATTCGTTTACAACCCTAATCTCAATAACACACAGTTATGGTGTAGTAGAGGCTGATCTCAAACACTTAATCTCAATAACACATGGTAATGGTGTAGTAGAGGCTGGTGTCAATGCGGTAACACACCTAATCTCAATTGGTTTCAATACTAGAGTAATAGTGCTCAATACATGCCTGGTCTCAATGCGGTAGCACACCTAATCTCAATAACACACGGTAATGGTGTAGTAGAGGCTGGTCTCAATGCTGGAGTAATGGTGCTCAATACACGCATGGTCTTAATGTAGTAACACACCTAATCTCAATAACACATAGTAATGGTATAGCAGAGGCTGGTATCAAACACCTAATCTCAATAACACATAGTAATGGTGTAGTAGAGACTGGTCTCAATGTTGGAGTAATGGTGCTCAATACACGCCTGGTCTCAATGCGGTAACACTCCTAATCTCAATAACACACAGTAATGGTGTAGTAGAGTCTGATAACTCCTGGAACCAGATTACACACCTGGTCTCAATGCTGGAATAATGGTGCTCAATACATGTCTGGTCTCAATGCGGTAACACACCTAATCTCAATGTAATCTGGAGTAATGGTGCTCAATACATGCTTGGTCTCAATGCTGGAGTGATGGTGCTCAATACACATCTGGTCTCAATGCGGTAACACACCTAATCTCAATGCAATATGGAGTAATGATGCTCATGGTACTCAATACACTTCTGGTCTCAATGCGGTAACACACATAATCTCAATGCAATGCTAGAATAATGGTGCTCAATGCGGGAGTACTGGAGTAATGGTGCTCAATGCTGGAGTAGTACACACATAATCTCAATGCAATGCTCTGGAGTAATGGTGCTCAATGCTGGAGTAGTACACACCTAATCTCAATGCAATTGTAATGCTGGAGTAATGGTGCTCAATGCTGGAGTAGTACACACTTATTCTCAATGCAATGCTTTGGAGTAATAGTGTTCAATGCTGGAGTAGTGGAGGCTGGTAACACCTAGTTTCAATGCGGTAACACCTAATCTCAATGCAATGTTGGAGTAATGGTGCTCAATGCTACAATGTTGGAGTAATGGTGCTTAATGCTGGAGTAGTACACACCTAATCAAAATGCAATGCTCTGGAGTAATGGTGCTCAATGCTGGAGTAGTACACACCTAATCTCAATGCAATGCTCTGGAGTAATGGTGCCCAATGCTAGAGTAGTGGAGGCTGGTAACACCTGGTTTCAATGCGGTAACACATCTAATCTCAATATAATACTGGAGTAATGGTGCTCAATGCTAGAGTAGTGGAGGCTTCTGGAGTAACACGCCAAATCTCAATGCAATGCTAGAGTAATGGTGCTTAATGCTAGAGTAGTAGAGACTGTTGGAGTAGTAGAGGTTGGTAACTCCTGGAACCAGGTTACAAACCTGGTCTCAATGCTGGAGTAATGGTGTTCAATTTACGTCTGGTCTGAATGCGGTAACACACCTAATCTCAATGCAATGCTGGAGTAGTGGAGGTTGGTAATGCTTGGTCTCATGCAATGCTAGAGTAAGGAGGCTGGTCACACCTGGTCTCAATGCGATAACACACATAATCTCAATGCAATGCTGGAGTAATGAAGCTCAATGCTGGAGTAGTGGAGGCTGGTAACACCTAATCTCAATGCTGGAGTATGGAGCTGGAGAGTCCTATATATAGAACGTCCCATAACATGCTAGGATACTGCATAGGATGTCCAGAGCATGCTAGAATCAAGGATTGAAATATCATAAAATATCGCGGATATATCGCGAATTTTGACATTGCGATACAGATATGGGGGTTTTTTCCCGGGTATCAGTGAAATATCACAATAAATCATAATATATCGCAAAAAATCACAATATATCGCAATATATCGTGATTTTTTTATATTTCTATAATATATTTTGATTTTTATTTAATACTATATATTTTTGTGATCTTTTTTAGGTCTTTAACGTAATTATTTGAGTTGCAATATTCTTTGCTTTATAAAGACACCCACACTGCAAAAAATTATAAAAGAAAGAAGCCTGGAAACCAACGGATGTCTTAGAAAGAAAAGTGAGATACACTAGCTTTATTTTTTTGTGACGAGGGAAATGATTTGTTGGTCGTGCTACAATTGCTTCTCAATCTACTATGGTCCCATGTAAATCTTTTACTTAATATTTTTAAACAGAGCTTGTTTAAATAATTTAAAATCATGTCTTCAATGAATAAATATGCATTGTATATTTATTGGTGTTCGGTAATGGCGGTTGAGTGGTGGGCTATGTATGGTCATTCCTCACCAACAGTTAGAGATTTGGTTGTAAAATATTATGAAAATGTGTATGGAAGTTAAAATGTGCATCAACAAAATAATTGGGTCAATGGACATTATCCAATCCATGGTGAAGATATTGGAAGAAATCAAGAAATATATCAAGCGCATCTGCATAATTATATCCACAATTACTGTAATGTGATGAGTTAGTACCAGTATTGTTTGGAACAAGATAATATTCCATTTACTATATTTGTACCTCATTGATCCTCATTTTGGTATTAATTGTACTTTATAATGTTTATTTAGTTATTTTATATTGTATATTTGTATTATGTATTATTTTATCAAATGTATTGTCTTGGACAGTATCTATATAATGCATTATTCATTTGTGTGCTTTCAAAATCATATTTTATCAAAATTTTGAGTATAATATGTGCATAATAATATGTTATAATAGTTCCTAAAATTTTTTGCTAAATTTCCAAGATTTTAATATAGTTTCCGTCATTTTTTTCAATTTTCTGCTATATCGATATATCCGGCGATGTGTCCCTAAAATTGAATCTGCGATATATGGTGCGATATCGATATTTTCATCCTTGGCTAGAATACAGAAAAATGAGTATATTTCATTCTGCATCATATAGTCAGCATGCTAGGATACAGAAAAATGAGTATATTAATTTCATTCTGCATCATATAGTTATCTAGTGTTTGCTCCCAGTCCCTGCATTTTCTAGTTCGCCGGAGCCTTGCCGGTGTTGTGGTGTTACGTCCGGAAGGATGAAACTGTTTCATCTTTGAGAGACAGTATGTCAAATCACAAGCACTAGCCGGGGCGTATTTGTCTTAGAAGAGAGGTTCCCTCAACTCTGTTTGCCAGAATTCTGCGGATTCGACATTCCAATTTGTTTAGCAGTTCTATTCAGTTTATTATATTTGTTGTTTTCTGCTCGATTCTATTGTTTCTTGTACTTTAGATTTTTGTAAATTCAGAAGCAGTGTAATTGTGTACAACATTTTTTTTTCTTATTTTGAGATACAAAATGAATTAATATATAGTTATCATACGCATGCAAACACACATTTTATGAGCTTGTGAAATGAACAATTAATTATATGTGCAATAATGTGCTTCATATATACAAGAAAATAGACTAGTAGATCTATTATCTGATGTACAATTCTATTTACCTATCCATCATGAACACTAATTAATATATTTACCGCGAAAGTGAAGATGTCAAGTACTAGGCCAATATAAGTTTTGTATTTCATGTAATATGAATGGGGAAAAATTATAACTTCCCCGAAGTTGACAATGCAATAAATATATCATAATCTGGCACTTGGTACAACCCCAAATTTGACTCACACATATAATAAGATTTCAAATTGTATTTTTGAAATTTTAAAATCCAGAGTCTCCACCTCTAAACATAAATAGAAAAACGTATGTCGTCTCTCCGGGGCGGGTGGTTTAATTTGTCTGAGTGAGTGAATATTTGAAAAGAATAATCAAGAATTCAAAACGCATTGTATTAAAGTGGAATCCATATACTTTACTTGATTTATACAAACTATAAATTTTATTTTTCTTGATAAAAGAAAAGCACGTTGAAAACATATGATAATGATACTGATTACTGAACTCGCCTAATAAGTATGTTTGTATGTGTATATGTTCATGCTTATATCTACATGTGTTGCATAATAATGTAAAGGTGAATTTCAACGAAATATAGAGGCCGCAGCTAAAAGAAAACATCAATCATGATCCTGACGTACTCCCTCCGTTTTATAATATTTGTTGTTTTGGAGTTTTATTTTTATGTTAAAATGTTTGTTGTTTTAGATATTTTTACACCCCTTCTCCCAAGTTTAAAATTTTGCTAATTTTTAAGAAAATATAAAGGAATTAGATTTCATTTGATATACAAGGAAAGGGAATATTAGTCCAAAAAATTAACTATTAATTCTAGATTAAAATCCTAAAATAACAAATATTATGAAACAAAGGGAGTAGTATGGTTGTTTATAATAAAAACTTATGTTGGTGTGAAAACGTGCGGACTGTGCTTATTTACTGTACTTTTAGTAGTACTTTTCTGACTGTATTTTGGTGCTAAAAATATCTAGCACCAAAACACAATAAGAAAAACATTAAAAAAATAAAAAATTAACATCAAAATACATAAAGAAAAGCACTAAAAATACACTAAAAAAGCACAGTCCGCAATTTTCACATCAAAATAAATTTTTATTTGAACCAATTCATATATGTATATATATACACCAAAATTATATCATCCAAATCATAATAGATTATAATTTTGTTAAATTAGGGTAACGATGCGTTTGATATATATACCAAAATTATATCATCAAAACCATAATAGATTATAATTTTGTTAAATTAGGGTAAGGATGCGTTTGGTGGGATGTGGGCTGGAAAGTTGGAAAAGTAGGATAAAATTGAAATGGTTGTTTGGCGTGAAGCAGGGGGTTGAAATCTGTTTTTTGTTGTTTGGTTGCAAGGACTGAACAAGTGTTGATAACTCACATCATGTGCTCCGCTACTATTCCACTAACACCTATCCCACAACTATTTTTCTCACCAAAAAAATAAAAATAAAAAAAATCTCTTTCTCTTTCAAATTGATATTTTTTTCTTTTCACATAACAAGGGTAACACGCAATTGGAAAATTCGATTTGGTAGAGTAGTCTGCAAACCCGATAAAATATGCATTCCATCATTTTTTTTTTTTTATGATTATTGTTTTAACTTTTTTATTTTGTATCAAAATGTTTATTATTTTATATATTTCCACATCCTTTCTCCTATTATTTATTATTTTATATATTTTCACACATTTCTTCCAATCTTAACACTATCCCAAATCCTACAAGATCTCTTAGTTCTAACTTACATATAATAGTTCATTTCATTCATAAAATATAATATATCTTATAGAAAATGTTGTCTTTTTTTAGGAAAAGTGAATAGGATTTTATGTGATCGGTGAGGGATGAGTATATTAGTTCAGAAAATTAAATGTTAATTTCAGATAAAAAAGAAACTATAACAACAATCATAAAAAAATGAAGGGAGTAAATCACAATTAAAACACTATATATGATGAAATTTCAATTTGAAATATTCGGGTCACAAACTATAACATTCCACCACTAAATCATATTATTGAGATATCGATTGTCATAAACATATAAAAAACATAAAAATATTAATAAAATTAGGGAAATTTTAATTGGGAGATTGTCTATCCACCAAGTGTATATGCGAGAGTGAGAACTTAAATTTGATGCATATAACTTGTGGGTATATCTGAAGTGATGTTTGGGTTGACAAAATAGAAAACTGTTCCCTCTTGAATTGATGCTCCATGCATGGATAAATGGGTTTTGTACCCTTTATAAGTTTATTTTCTAGAGAAGGCCTACCATTTTTGCTTGGATTATGGATCTTTAATATTTCATCGTTTTCCACGAAATTTCGTATGCGTTAATTATACGTTTTTATTTCTTTTTGTTGAAACAAAGTTGAAAAAAAATATGTAAACTAGACTTTATGGTTTCATGGATTGGTGTGTTTTGTGGACCTTGGGGAACATGTCCAATTTCAGCGTAATTTCATGGAAGTTTCAATTTGTGACATCTTTTTATTTGAGTAGTCGATCTTTTGTAATAGAGCCTATTCTTTTACGTAATTTGGATGATGTGTGCAAAATAATATTTTATATTCCCTGTATTATATATATAATTAAGGTATATATATATTATAGTGAGCACGATTCATGGCCCCTCTATGATAGAGATAATAGTAATGCAATAAAATAAGTTTATTTTGTGATAGATTGTTATTTATATCCTTTTCTACGCGCATGTTTTTTTTTTTTTTTGGTTTTATTGATTCACTTGTGAAATTCGAAAGCTTCCATTGATTATAAAATTATTTCGCTTATTTTATAATTAAACTGTACATTCAAAAATTTACAAATAATTTCGAACGATTCGAAGCACTAACAATTTTTTATAAACAAAACAAACAAATCGTGAAATTGAAGACCGTCGGGATTTAGACAATCGTACGGGCTTAATGATTAAGTTACTAAATATAAGTAGATAAAAATACGATCTAACAAAGAAAAGGGAGATTGAAGATGATAGGTAGCTATATTTGAGATGATGATGATATAGCTATTTGACCCAGAGAGGTGGAAACCGGGACCAAATGTGATTTTAGTAGGGACCTCTAATTGAAGATTTAAGGTGCTTTCTTGAGCTAATGGTGATATTGAAGTGCTCTAGTTTTGTTGTTGTTGTTGTTGTTTTTTTTTTTTTTAACTTTTTCAACCTCATTTCTCATGCAAAACCCTCTCTTTTTATAGACCCTCAACCCTAACTTCGACCGCTCACCACTTCCCTCATGAGTCTATGATAGTCCAAGAGGTTGCTTAGGGATAAGGACAATTCTCTTATTTTTGATGATCCCTCTTGACCTCTTCTCTTCAATCTCGATTCCAGAGGACTCTCTTGGTGGGCCTTCGCTTCGACGACCACCCTCCTTAAGATTGTCAGAGTGGTTCCTAATCCTAGGAGATAAGGTTGAAGTTCCCTTTTCGGGATTTGACCCTTTCTTCTTCTCTTTGACCGAGCAAATCTCTTAATTAAATGGGTCACACACCCAGTAGAATTTCGAACTTTTGTTGTTGGTTCAAAGGTAGGCGATTTTGTTGGACCGGGGTAAACCAACCTTAACGAGCCATTTCATTTTTTGCCAGATTATTTGATGATTTATGACTTTGTTTATCTCAAAGTCGTACATTTTAGGCAGTTTGAACTAATAATAGAACCATGAAGAAAAATGTGCATGCAATTATAACCGCCTTTCCTACTTTATTTTTTTTAAAATAAAAAACTAAGAGAAAGAGTGACTCTCTACTCTGTTTACCTTGTTCCAAGATAATGCGGCTAACCGCTAGTGCACAACAAGAATCGCATAATGTGGGGTGGGTAATAATGAGGATCGTGCTTTGTGTATTAACGTAAAAATCAGATTATTTATTGTAATTTTACAATTATTTTATTTTATTTTATTTTAATATTAAAAACAATTGCCATAAAAATATGGTCACTAAAATTACTAGTCTTTATTTGAACCAAATCTTATAATGCATTTACTCCCTCTTATGTTTTTCAATATATATGGTGTTAGTCATAGTCGTTACTCGTGATTATTTTCTAAATTATTTAATTTAAATAATATTGTTGGAATTTAACCGTTGAATCTATCAAATAGATCACCTTAGTGTGTAACGCCCCAGTCCCACTAGGACTAAAACGTCACCAAAATCATACGTACATGCTTACGTGATAAATACTTTTAAAAAGATAAGATTTAACTTTATAAATAATTTATAAATGGGTAACACCTCAACTTAAAAATGTTCAAATCACGCACTTAGGCGTTCTCAAAGTCAACTTTCAACAAGGATTTTAAAACCACTAACACACACTTAACCAAATTATGACCTGGCAATATACATAGCCAATCAGGTCACACGTTTAAAAGTTCAATGGTCAACCCTTCTATATATTCAAATATTTGTATATACAATCCAAACTGACCACTGAGGTCAATAACTTTCAAACTTAAAAGTTTTGCAGAGTATTAGCAAAAGCATTTAATATTTAAATACACCATCAAACCCACTCCAGCACCTCATCATCAACCAGCTTGATCTCCAAGATCTGAAAATATTTGAAAATATTTAGGTTGAGTGCCAGAAAATACTCAGTGGGTATTGATATTCGTCCAAGGCATTCTTTCATGCTTTAAAATTGTTGTGCTGCATAAATCATGGAAAATAACCATGAACATACTTTATAACAAAGTTTACTCTTCTTCATTGGATGAGAGACCCAATGTGATCACATGATACTTTACGGTTACTTATCTAGACATTTAGTCACAAAGTAAACCGTCTTGCTTGTAAGTCTGAATTCCTCTATGCATGAAGTCTCAAAACATCCAATCATTGCGTAAACAATATTATTAAAACATTTAACATGCTTTTCATGGATGAATTTAAAAATATAGTTGTGAGTTATAGAAAAACCCACCTGAATCGGATGATCTCAAAGTGCAGTGAAATTTCTATGCGATGCTATTATGCTTCTCGTTCGTCTCGACCTATAAAATTGGAATTCTAACTTAGAATCCTAATATAGGCCAATAAATAATAGCTAAGGTCATAAATAACTTAAATAATAATTTCCTATGACTTGGGATCATTTGGAATTGAAATGGAGTCAAACGGAAGAATAATTCGTATTTGACGGAACGAATCAATTTAGATTGAGAATTTATCAGACTTCGTGAACAAAATTGAATGGATAAAGATGAATTCAACTAAATTCAATGACTAAGAAGCTTAGTTTAACATTAGGAGCGAATTATAAACTTAGGAATTTCTTTGGGCAAAACACAATTGTTGGAAATTAATTACAGTTTATAAAAATAAATCTTAATTTCTTCTTAGGGACTAAACTAAGGTTAAGACAAAGTAGATTTGAAAATTGGGCTCATTTAAAATCTTATTCCTAATCTGTGAAATTCAAAATTAGTACAATTAAACCCAACAAAATTTAAATTTTATTTTCACTCCCAAATTGAATTATATTCATCACCACCACATTCACATGGCCCGTCTACTCCTTTACCGACGACTTATAATCGCCAGTAGCCACACTCATATAGCACAACAGTCATGCTACTTCCAGCAGCTCTATGACTGTAAAGCAGCAGTCCACAAGTACTTAGACGAAAACATATGAACCAAAGGAAGAAAACCAATTTTAAAATATTCCGGCAGAATTTTTTTATGTGGACTTTTGACATAAAATAGAGGGCTCAAATGATGTCTGATCGAAGATCCGAAACTATATATTGAAAGCCTGATAAGAGAGGTTCGAAACAGTATAAAATACATCAAAATCCAATGGTCGGATCATCGGAAAAAGGCCGAACAAGTTGATGCGTCGTACAATGGCGCGCAACAGCGGCAACAGCCTTTGGTGGCTTTATTCCCGACTTTAGGACTGTAATTTGAGGAAATCTCTACATGGCTGTGTTCTAGACCTCATGGTTAACATTTGATTAAAATTTCAGGAATTTAGGACATCATTTGATACATAAAAATGATGTCGAAAGATGATGAAGTATAATATTAAAATATGACTCGATTAAATTACGATGCAGAAACGGAAGAAGAAGCTTGTTTAGGTTAAAGATCTAAAATCATATAAATGTAATTTGTAATAAGAGGTTTATAACGACATAAAGATCGTAAAATTTGAATAGTCGAATTTACCGAAAAATAACTCGAAAGAAGGCTTCGATGGCTAAGATGAAGGAAACGATGGCGAGAACTTATCTCTGCAAGCTTTCTTCTCTCTCTTTTCCCTAACTTTTTATTTGTGCTTCTGTACTTCCCTAAGTAAGCATTCAACTAAATATACACTTAAGCACACATTTACACGTGTGCTACTATGTACACTAAGCAATTTGACCACTTCCCAAATGGTGGCATTTCATTGGTGCTCACTTAGACATCATCAAAATTACTATACTTATAAGTGGAAATATATAAAACTACCCATATTTCTTAAGTAAAAACCCCCTTTACCCACTTCCTTACCCACATCCAACAATTACCCAACTTTAGTGTAAAGTCCCTAAAATACCCTCAAAAAGGTGTTACTTACACATCTCTTACACATGTGTACTTGATTGTGCTAAAAACCAAGGCAAATCTACTTAGAAATGTTACAGAGACATGTGACAATGAAGACTTCTCATTGGCTGAAAAATCATTGCACAGATCCCGAATGAAAAATTCCTGTCGGTATTCCAGCGGTATAATATCATACCGCCAGTACTCGGGCGGTATTTTAGGGACCGACCGGTATGCGAGCGGTATATTTGATACCGCTGGACTACAGGATCAATACCGGCCGGTATTCCAGTGGTATTACATAATACCAGCCGGTATTCACGCAGTATACATAATAACGAGCGGTAGTCAAACGGTATTACATAATACCGGTCGGTATGCGAGTGGTATATTTGATACCACTGGATTACAGTATTAATACCGGCCGGTATTCAAGGGTATTACATAATACCGATCGGTATCCACGTGGTATTATATAACAACGGCCGGTATTACATAATACCGACCGGGATCTGTGCAATGATTTGATACCGCTGGACTACAGGATCAATACCGGCCGGTATTCCAGTGGTATTACATAATACCGGCCGGTATTCACGCAGTATACATAATAACGAGCGGTAGTCAAGCGGTATTACATAATACCCGCCGGTATGCGTGTGGTATATTTGATACCGCTGGATTACAGTATTAATACCGGCCGGTATTCAAGGGTATTACATAATACCGGTCGGTATCCACGTGGTATTATATAACAACGGCCGGTATTACATAATACCGACCGGGATTTCTGCAATGATTTGATACCGCTGAATTACAGGATCAATACCGACCTGTATTCAAGTGGTATTACATAATGCCGATCGGTATTCAAGCGGTATTACATAATACGCGAACGGTATCAATGTAGCCCGGCGGTATGTGAGTGGTATACGTACGGTATTCGATTTTCCTCACTTTTGAAGATTGTCTTGTTCACATGTCTTGTTCAGAACTTTGATTGTACTTTGATTCATAACAAAGTACTCTGTTTCTTACACGAATGTACTTTGATTTATAACAAAACAATTGAAGAATTACACGGATGTAAAAGGGGTAGGTGAGATTGAAGACATGTCATATTTACACCATAGGATATCAATAAAATCCAGCGGTATTCGACCGGTATCACATGGTAGACTGAATAGTTTGTACATTGAAAATGACATATCATATTGCCTTATACTTTTACACACATGCTGGATGTAAGAGAACGGTGAGATTCTTTTCATCTTGATTAATATACAGGATATACTACACACATCAATTTCAAACAAACAGAAAACACAACACAACACAACAATATCTAGCAAAAAGAAAAACAATCCTCATGCAGTCTAACACAAATTCATCAGGTATATTTTGAATCTTTCATGGAGAATATATACCGCTCGAATACCGTTCAGAACCCTATCTAAAAGGTATTCGAGCGGTAATAGCGCTACCGAGCGGTATCGTCATTGTAATAGCGATAACGAGCGGTATCTTACGTGAGTAATGTTTTCATTGACATTATATTTTGTTGGGTGTACAGATAGATCATTGGCAAAGTATCATTGTACAATATGGTGGGCGATGGCAAAATTCCGACTATGAAGGCGGTGATGAGCAACTTGTACACATTCCTGCTCAACCTATATCTTTGGGCGAGTTAATCCAGCGCATCAATTACATCATGCGATCCAATTCACTGGGTGCAGATTATCTTCTCTATTATTTATCGCGTACTCGAAATGGTAGATTATTGAGGTCTCTCTTGAGTACTGATCAAGATCTGCAGGGGTTGTGCATTCGAGAAGGTAAACCGACAGTGTATGTTGTTCACAATATACAAAATGACATCAGGACAAGCCATCAGCAAGATCCATATGTACCATCAGTGGATTACTCAAGTCCTTTGTTTGATAATTGTGGCACACAATATTCACAGTTCGATAATTGTGGGACACAATATTCACAGTTTGATAATTGTGGCACACAATATTCACAATTTGATTAGTTTAGTGACCCGCATTGTAGTGTTAGCCGCAGTATGCCAACTACCACATCAAATCATGAACCAGTAGGCTTACATGAGTACGCGGGTGATTTTGGAGGCAATGGTGAGGAAGATGACGCTGGAGGCAACCCCTCACAGAATATACATGGTGACGGGAGAGGCAATGGTGAGGACGATGATGATGAAGATAAAGACGCATATGAGGCTGAGGCTGAGCGACCGGAAGATGATGATGATGATGATGATGATGATGATGAAGATTATGATGAATATGAGAATGAGGATGAGGATGATGAGGAAGATGATGAGGAAGATGAAGAAGCTAATTTTGCCAATAGGTTTACACAGTCTACATTTGTAGAGTTTGCTGCATGGATTCGCAGAGAGGGTGGCATAAACAAACTGTTGTCTATGTTAGGGATTAGCAACCCTTCACCAATACCTGAAGAGTCAAACCCAACTGAAGAGCTAAATGAAAATTGGTTAATGCCGATGATTCCCATTGATGTTTCAGATTCACTTCTGATATCTGATTTGGAGGGGGTACCAGACAACCAACTCTGTAAAGGGTCCACCTTTTGGACCAAAGATGCTTTGTCAATCGCGGTGGGATTATGGAATATTCATCATCGTGCTGAATATAAAGTGGCTCGTTCAGATTCAAAGCGTCTGATTATCGTATGCAAACATGAAGATCGTTGTCCTTTTGAGGTGCGCGCCACATTGAGAGAAACATTTTGGATTGTATATAAGTTCACGGAAGAACATATATGCATGAATGACTTGAGTCGTGTCGCTCCGAGATAAGTCCATGCAAAAGTGATTGCAGCGTATTTTGCCAAAAAAATGCGCGGTGAGGGCCAGATAATGAAACCAAAAGACATCAGGGCGAAGATATTGGAAGAGTTTGGTATCCGAACCAGTTACAGCGTTGCACTTCGTGCCAGAAATGCTGCGATCGAGATGATTTATGGTGGGCATGAAGATTCTTTTAAGATGCTCCCTAGCTATCTATACATGTTGGAACAAGTCAATCCTGGTACGTTTACTGACTTAGAAGTTGGGCCTGATAACCAATTCCAACACGTGTTTGTTGCTCTTAATGTTTGTCGCACTGCATATGCCATGTTTCTAAGACCGGTGATAGTTGTGGATGGAACACATTTGAAGGGAAAGAACAAGGGCATTTTATTTCTTGCAGTAACGAAAGACGGAAATGAGCAGTGCTTTCCGTTAGCAATTGGTATTGGAGCAATCGAAAATGATCGGTCATGGACATGGTTTCTTAACAGGGTGAGACTAGCATTTGGATGCAATCCCGAGACATTGATTGTCTCTGATGCTCACATCAGTATAAGTAATGCCGTTCAAGAAGTGTTTCCCGGCACACCCCACGGACTTTGCTACTATCACCTATTAAACAAGTTCACGCGGTATGGCAAAGGAGTTACAAGCATGTTCTACAAGGCTGCATACAGTTATCACCGAATAGCATATGACAAGGCAATGGCGGCTATACATGCTCTAAGCCCAAATGGAGCTTATACAAAGTTGATGGACATTGGACCAGAGCGATGGGCACGATCAAAATGCCCAGTACGCCGTTATGGTTTTCTTACGTCCAATGCAGCGGAAGTTTTGAATGCACGTTTGTTATAGGCAAGGCGTCTTCCAATCTGCTCATTAATTGAGTGCATCAGGCATGTGATCGAGCAGTGGTTCGATTCTAGACGAGCACGTGCAAATGCACGTGATAATGCTTTGACTGAAGAAGCCTTAAATAAACTGAGTGTGGAAGTGGAAAAATCTCGGGCGTATACCGTTGTCCCAACCTTAAATTCAAGATTCAAAGTTCATGATGGCAGACAAACATTCATTGTTGATCTTCATCAGAAATCATGCAAATGTCGCGAGTTTCAGCTGGATTTGATGCCATGCTCTCATGCAGTTGCTGCTATTATGTACAGATTATATATTTATTATGCACCGGTACATCGAATATTTACATTGTAACGATGTTTAATTTTTTATTATTATTTATGCAGGAAAAACGGTGAATCAATTCTTGACTATGTCTCTTCATACTACACGACGGATAATTGGCGTGAAACATACGAAGGGTCAGTAAGGTCCCTGCCTCATCAAGACGAGTGGGTGGTACCAAATCACATTGCACAGCAAAAGGTGACGCCACTTAGTGTGACCCGTCAAGCTGGTCGTCCCCCAGGACGTCGCCATCCATCTGGGGCGGAAGCAGCTAATCACAGACGTCGAGGACCGAGAAAGTGCAGCATATGTCGCGATCCAAATCACACTAGAAATAATTGCACTAATAGAGATAGATGAACCATATGTCGTATTTATTTCTTGCAAAAACGGTAGACATTATTAGTTAATTTGGTAATCAGTTGTATGAGAAGTATTAATTATTGTTTGCTTTGTATTGAAATTTCTTTTTTGTTTAGCAAAATTTAATGATTTTCTAAATAAATAAATATCACAAAAGAAATAGTCAATATGGAAAGTGAAAAAAATTGCAAGTTATATATAATAACTAAAGAAATAGTCAAAATGGATCCACACAACCGGTACACATCTCGAATATCAACTGTGCAATGTACCGCCGATATATGGTTAGATTATCGACCACATTCCCCCAAACTATAGCTGGTCTACCACTGATTAGGCGCTCAACGTACATACACGAATATGGGCCACAACTATGTTCGTCGACTTGCCAAAACTGCTCTGAATCATTTCCCATCTTAATTCCCAACATTTTCCGAGGTCGCTTAAACGACCAATGGTTGATGTCCCAATATAGAGTCACCTCCAGAAGTCGTTCCAGCAATTGAAGTAATGGCATCAACTGAGCTTTCCTTATCTTGAGAGCCGACTGCTCCAGTGTATGTGCAAGCGAGTCCCATACTACCACACGCCACTCACTCAAAATAATGTGCACCGTTACAAAATGCCAACCAATGAGACACACTGTGATAACCTAAGTAAAATAAAAAAGTTATTAGAACAAATGGAAGAAACTAAATTGGGAGGTACTGGGACCGGTACCAAGCGGTATCCGACCGGTACCGGCCGGTATCACTTCGGTATTCGACCGGTACCTGGCGGTATTCGGGCGGTATCCGAGCGGTACCTGACCGGTATTCCTGCGGTATCCAATATTTTCAATATAGTGTTGAAAAACCTTACATTAGTTGCACCCCACCAAGGTTGTGAGGTAGCAGACTCGGATCCTTGGATAACTTGCACCAGCGATTCCGTCGGACTCCATTCTGCAATTTTTAATTTGCCGGTTCTCGGATCTTTAACTTTGCGTAGCCATTTAGATTCTAAATTGATCTGTAATTTGAATTTGAAATCTAGTTATAAACATATTCATCAAATAGAGATTTAGACAAAAAAAAATATACTAGTGACTTACAAAGAATGTTGGGCTAACGATAATTGTGTTAGTGGCATTCACATTTGGCAAGATATGGTCCCCATCTACCAATTTCTTCTTCATCACCTCCATCATGATAGCAACCGTCTGTATAGAAATTTTTTTAGAAAAATTAGATGAGAAAAACGTTTGGTTGAGATTTGAGAAAAACTTACATCTAACTCCATATCGGTGTTATAGTCTTCCAACCGGGCGAAAAACACTTGTCTGAGTGGGTGACCACTGTATTTCAGATTGACCGACACTCTTGCTCCAAGTTTACGGAACTCAATATATGCAATCCGGCGTTCGATAGGGAGCATCGGAGGCGCGACATTAGCGAAAGGTATGGTCGGGATATCATAATGGAAAGGAGCAGGCTCAACCACTTTTTGTTTTCCTTTTGCTCTCTCCTTTTTGACCTTAGTCGGACGTGTGAATCGTGGCGGGGGCTATTTTCATCAACCTCAAGAACCTCAATATCCTGAAACAATGATATAAATTAAATTAACAATTTGCAAAATTCGGACGGTACCCGGTGGGTAGCGCAGTGGTACCCAATGGTAGGGGAGCGGTACCTGACTTAATACCGGTCGGTATTATGAGAGCGGTATTATGGTATACCGCTGGAATACCGTTCATGATACCGGCAGAAATCCAGCGGTATTATGGTATACCGACCGGTATTTAAACGGTATTACAATATACTGACGGTATCAGTTATACCTTATGAGGTTCCTCCACCTTAATTACTGTGTGAGGCGCATGATCCGTCTCCTGTTCAGAACCAAATACTACATCCTGACACAATGATATAAATTAAAATAAGAAATTTCATAATTGAATTAATTAAATGGGCGATAGCCGAGCGGTATTGCATAATTAAATTAATTGAAATAGAATCTATACCTTATGACCATGATCTTGTATATCTCTAGAGAATGTATCAACACCAGGCTCGTGTTGTGGGTCGAGGTCTGGACAGAATGATATAACCTGGTAACATGTAAAATAATTTAAATTGAGCGATTCTTAAAATTAATCAATCGTAAAAATAAAATATCACGTGTTAGAATAGTGCCTGCAACGGCTGTGCTGTCGTCAAAAACTCATCTATATCCATAGGTGTCGGCATTACTTCAATCTGTAGAGAACTCCTCCCAGGGATATCTTGCTTTGGAGATTGGCGGCCAGAAACATATGACGAGGTACGAGCGGGGATGTGGACCGAGGGGGGTGATCGAGCTCTTGGGGATGTGCGGTGAGTATGATGACCGCGATGCGACTTTGATCGTCTCGAACCAGGCCAGATAGCTCTGATCATGTCCTTCATCTCAACCTTTATAAAGTTCTTCAAGTCGGGTAAAAACTCATTCTTAACTCTTGAGATGAAACGACCCTCGCGTTTCTCCCATCTGTGTGAAGACGAGAATGTTTTCTCTTGATGACGATTTTCATTATCCTCTCTTCTCTTGCGTCGAACTTCGACATTTTCCGCAAAATAATGAGGATCATTTTTTTTTTGTTTTTCTCCTGCATGCACTCTAGCCGCCATCTTCCTGGATCGAATCACCGGGGGCTGGAAACGAACACCAAGTGCATTCCACACTATTTATCACATAAAAAAATAAAACTATATTAGTTATGATTGGAAATGACAATTCAATGTAGATTCCCCATTAATTCTATAAAGTACATATGAATACCGTTCGATACACTGCGGTACCGGGCGGTATGGATCGGTATTGCATGTCTTTATGTGACCGGTACCGAGCGGTATCTTTCGGTACATAAGATTCCACTCTTTATGTCACATAAAAAAACAAACTATATGAATTGTGATTGGACATAACATTTCAATAGTGAAACCACTATATTGCACGTCTTTATATGCTGTCTCGCAAGAAAATAAGGTGTTGAAGAGACAATTCAATGAATAAATGAATAAAGTCACTATGAGTAGTATTCAATGTATAATGACTTTATTTATTTAATGTTCGGATATTGATTTGCATATTTAATTGTAAACGGTAGAGCTTTACCGCCGGTATCCGACCGGTATAGCCCGGTACCGAGCGTTGTTTCCCGGTACCGGGTGGTACCGAACAGATACCTGCTACATAAAAATCAAAATTTTGATTTAAATATTTATGGAAATATATAGTCATATATTTCGGATTCCACTATGCATGTCACATAAAAAAAACAAACTATATGAATTGTGATTGGACATAACATTTCAATAGTGAAACCACTATATTGCACGTCTTTATATGTTGTCTCGCAAGAAAACAAGGTGTTGAAGAGACAATTCAATGAATAAAGTCACTATGAGTACTATTCAATGTATAATGACTTTATTTATTTAATGTTCGGATATTGTTTTGCATATTTAATTGTAAACGGTAGAGCATTACTGTGCGGTACCGCCCGATATCGGGCGGTACCAGAGCGGTATTGACCGGTACCGAGCGGTATTTCTCGTATCGGGCGGTACCGAACAGATACCTGCTACATGAAAATCAAAATTTTGATTTAAGGGACGGACGGTACCGAGATACCGCTAGGTATCCGACCGGTATTGACCGGTAACGGACGGTACCGAGCAGATACCGAGATACCGCGATTTGAAAATAAAAATTTTAATATAAATATTTATGGAAATACATAGTCATATATTTGGAATATAATAATATTCAATAAATTGAAGAACAAGAACGAAAATTAGTCTGGTTCTAAAAAAAAATGTCTCAAAGTACGTTTCTACTGAGAACACAAATCAAATATTCTAACTGCCATCTGAAAACGATAATCTCTTACGTTAGCAATTTTGTTCCCCCATTTAAGCTTTGGCGAACCTGTGATTAGTCGATCAATATACATGCACGCATAAGGCCCGCAACTGACATCATCGCTTTGCTTGAAATTGCCGGTCATGATCCGGCAGGGCAAGGAAGGTGTTCGGGGTCTCCTAATCTCATGTACATTCTGCACAAACCAACCAGCATAGTGCAAGACTTGCTTCATCAACTTTGTCAGTGGCCTCACTTGAAGTCCTCGAATTTTGTTGTCATCTGGGTCCAGCCTATGAAACATGGAGTCGTATACGTCGACTCTCCATTCGATCAAGTCAAGCACCATGGTGATCCAATGTGAACTAACGTTGCACACGAAGATTATCTACATTAAAAAAAATACATTATATATCTAAATATAAAAATATAGCGGTATTTCGATTGTCGAGCGTTATTTACCTGTTTAGCATCCCACCACGGTCGAGCCCCCGGAACGTCTCGCCCTTGAACCATTTGAACCATACTGGAGAGAGGCATCCACCAATAAACGTCTGCATGTTCACCTCTCCAATGCCAGAGTAAGGTTGGTCGATAGTCTTCTGCCATTCTTTTTGTAACTGTAACTGTTGAATACTTGAAAATTAGATTACTAGTATGGTAACGATATATTAAATAAAAAATTCAAAACCAAACGATATAGGGAAATCACTGGATGATACCGCTCGAATTTATCGAACGGTATAATACTACGGACAGACGGTATAGCAGAATACCGTTCAATATCGTCCATTGTTCGAGCGGTATTCGAACGGTATAAATAAATACCGTTTACTACCGCTCGAACGGTATTAAACTGTATGAGCAGTATTTTAATGAACATCGAACGGTATTTTAATAAAAATCGAACGGTATTATTAATAAAAATAAATACCGTTTAATACCGACGGTATTATTATCTTTACCAAAAAAAGTTGGATACTCACAAAGAATGTAGGTCCCACGATGTGTGTACTCCCTGCATCTACCCCATCTAATAGTTGTTTGCCCCTCTCAAATTTGGCAACCATAGCTTCGCAAAAGAGATCAATTATCTGTAACGTTATGTTTAATTAAAAAGTTAATTTAATTCGACATAGTTTCCATATTTGGCACGGAATAATAATTACATAAAAAATATATAAAGATTTACCGTGGCATCCATGGCGGACTTGACGTTCTCCACTCGGTCAAAAAAAGAATGATCCAACTCAAAATTAGTCGCGCGGGTACGGACAAATGGAGTTGGTCTTTTCTTTTGCCAATTTATGTAAGCATTACGAGCCGCAGCTTTGATTGGAGTCGGCATCGTGCTTACGTATGGCGAGCGAAGCGCGGCGGATTGCTTTTTCACTCGACGTGGAGGATTATCGATTTCTACAATTTGTTTCCCTTTATCCGCACGAGTGAAACGGAGTGGACTACCCTCGTCCGAGTCAACACCTACATCTTGAGCGGGACAATCAATTTGAATTTCCTGAAACAAATAAAAATTAAACCAACAATTAAAATAAAAATTAATGTTAACACTAATTTAACAAGTAATAACAATAATAAACAAATTAAACTATAATTTTGAAAAAATTCAATACTTTACCTCGTTATTCTGGTTCAGGAAAGCAGAGGCGGTAGGTACCGCAGTAGGATGTACCCCCACCATAGACCTCCAAAATGATTCCATGTCAATTAGCTCACGGGGGTCTAACAGCATCTGTAGTGATCTCCGACTAAGTCCTCCGTCTATAGATGTGCGGCCTGCCTCTGGCATGTAAGACGAGGCACGATGACCAGTGTACTGATAGTTCTGATCGAACTGATCCCACTGATACGAATAATAGGGCTGATCTGCAGAATGATCCTTCGGCTCTGGATGATGAGAGTGGTGAGACTTATGAGGATGATGAGAGTGGTGAGACTGATGGGATTGATGGGAGTGATGGGACGGCTCTGGTTGACGAGATTGATGGGGATGACGAGCCTGATGGGATGGCTGGGCAGAATGATGCGAATGATGACTGTGCCCTGATCGTGATCGACGGTCTCCATGGTAAAGTGATTGCATCCAACTCTTCAGATCAGGAAGCAACTCATACCTCATGTAATCTTTCAAATCTGGCAGTACTGCTTCCTTCAACTTTGAAATAAGACCGCGTTCACGTCTCTCCCAAACATGACTCCCTGAAGAAGACGAGCTCGATTCCCTAGCCCATTTTCCCAAAGTTGGTGGAGGAGTATGCTTCTTCCTTGCCCCACCCACATCACCATCAGTCTCAGTCTCCGGATCCGATTCTGGCGGAGTAGCCCGCTTCTGCTTTTTCCGGGGCTGTCGTTTCGGTGCACTTGCTGAAACTGAAGCTGCAGAGCGACAGGATATATTTCGCACCCGTGCTGCAGTCCTCATGACGCGCTGCACGACATCGTCGCCGCCGCGTTGTGCCTTCACAGGGTTTACCGGTGCACGGTAAACAACACCCAGTGCATCGGGGACCAGAACGTTGATCCAGTAGTCACGTACTTCTTCATCCGCGCCCGCATGAAGCGTTTCTAGGCACTCACCCTACAAAATAATTGATGAAATATTAATTATTAAATTGAGCCGTATCGAGCAGTACACGGCGGTACTAGGCCGACCGGGCGGTACACGGCGGTACACCGCGGTCTTGCGCCGGTACCGGACGGTACACGGCGGTATTGGGGCGGTACCGGGCGGTATTGCATATTTAGTTAATTAAAATAGAAAATTAATATTTTTATCGTTAAACTACATTACCGCATCATTCAATAGTGTATGAAAATCTTGCACATTTGAAGGAGTAAAAAACCACTTCAAGCAACGAGGCAACGCCACTGGTTCCGCTACCTCCGCAACCTCTCTTCCAAGGGCCGATATAGCTTCATATGCCCAAATCTGTAAAAGTGATATTAAAATCAACCTAATCAGTATAATTAATACTAGTATTATTCTCAATATTTTTTCATCAAATTATGCATACCTGTAGAGCCCACACAGGGCCATAGAAATGATAATTTCTAGGAGTCGACCTCGGCAATCGACCAATGTAATGGAGTAAAATAGGATAGGTGTAGGCACCCCATGGAAATCTGTTCCACGCCTCAAGGTCATCGACCAACACCCACGCAAAACTATCAACCTTTCTTGGAGTGTCGTACCCACAAGCAAAAAAATAAAGGGCTAAAATATTAGCCACTTTCAAATAATCATCTGGGGTAGCCTTCTTCGAAAGTCTGCGATCATTTCCATCAAAAATATTCCACAGGTCCAGAATGCTGACATCCTTGCCACCACAGAATCTCCTAAACACTCCCACGTTGGAATGATCGTGTTCGGCATTCGGATCAAAAGCCGATGATCCGAATTGAAACCCGGTCACCAGAGCGTACTCGGGGAATGAAAATCTGATATGGCTCTCATTAATACGGAACCATACTTCATGAGCCGGAGCACCGGGAATAGTGATCTCACGAGAGATCAAAGCATGCAAGGCTCTACCGTTGCTCGACTTGCTTTTCCATCTTATGAGGTGACCGAAGCACCCCTCCTCGAATCTCCCCATGAGTTCTTGCCCACCAACTCTCATCAGTCTTGTCCATATGGACGTTAATACCTTGGGCCTGTAGTAGAGATTCACAATTTGGTAATAATTTTGCATCTGTACTCTCTTCCAACTCCAAGGCGCCTGAGAAGGAGATAAACACTTAATACACGGTACCGTTGTTGATGGACGGTATACCGTCATGCAAGTACAATACCGTTCGTATACCGCTCGTCAAAATTAAGCGGTATACGAACGGTATTTGCCATTGCCGACGGTGTTCGATGTTTTTAACCAACTAATCATAGCATCAAGGTCCAAAAATTAAATTAAAACTTGAACAAGTAAATTACAACATCCTAATTGACGGGCGATATACTATCGGTACAATACTGTTCGTATACCGCTCGTCAATATTAAGCGGTATCCGAACGACATTTGCCATTGCCGCCGGTATTCAATGTTTTTAACCAACTAATCATAACATCAAGGTCCAAAAATTAAATTAAAACTTGAGCAAGTTAATTACAGCATCCTAATTGACGAGCGGTATACTATCGGTAATACCGCTCGTCGCAAGAGGTAATACCGTTCATATATCGCAGGAAACAAAACTAACTACGGTATTTTTCGTATACTATTCCTAATCTAGCAGGAAACAAAACTAACTACAACTAAAAACTTAAAGACACCCATAATCCATCAATTATCAACAAAATTTTGGATACCGTCACCTAAAAAAAAACTTATACCGCCGACGGTATTCATGTATTTTAGGGGAGAGATGTAATAACTAACCTGCTCATTGTCAGATTGATGAGCACCACTTCCTTCGTCGAACTCCATTGATGTTCTTCGAGAGAAAAAAAGTAGAGTATTTGGGGATTTTAGCTTTTGGTTTGATTTTAGGGCTCGTGTATTTAGGGCTCTCTATTTGGGGACGGTATTTGAAATTGATTTGATTTCTTTTGACTTAAGGAGTGGTGGGATTATTAATTTGAAATTTACCATATATAATTGCCACCTGGGACCCACGGTTTTCGATTTAAAAGGGATACCGCCGATGAATGTGGGACGGTAAACCAACGGTATTCGATTTAAAAGGGATACCGCTGTTGAATGTTTGACAGTCTTCGAACAGTATTCTATATAAAATGGATACCGTTCATTATATTTGTTGAAGGTATTAAAATAGGACGGTATTGAACATTTTTGCAATGGTATTCTATTTAAAAAGGATACCTCCACTTGTCTGAATGTGTAACGGTAGTCGAACGGTATCCTATTTAAAATGAATACCGCCCGTTGATTGTGAAACGGTAGTCGAACGGTATTCTATGTAAAATAGATACCGCCCGTTGAATGTGTAACTGCAGTCGAACGGTATTCTATTTAAAATGGATACCGCCCGATAATTCTTGAATACCGCCCTATATATTCTACTCATGTTCGGCTCCCTTCAAATACCGTTTGAATACCGCCCATAATATAATTACGGTATTGGAGCGGTATTGAAATATTTCAACTCTATTTCAGTTCCCATGCAATACCGCTGGGATACCGCCCGTCTCAAAATTATGGGTTTCGAACGGTATTGCAGTTTCCGAGATTTGAGCGCACACGTGAGGATTAACTTTACGTATTTATGAGTCTGATTTGAGACAGAAAATGAGTACTTTGTCTTACAATTTCTGAAAAATGAGAGGGCCCACGTCTGATTACATTGAAAAATGAAAAAGTAGGGATATAATAGACAGTGGGTATTTCTTGAATGTGTGTAAGAAAGTGGGTAAAGGGGGTTTTTAGTTAAGGGATGTGGGTAGTTTAATTTTTCTCTCTACTTATAATTACAATTAAATACCCATACATCAACAATTTGATAACAAGAATAGGTCCAAATAATTGAGACGGAAATAAATGGGTTATTTGGACTTGAATTGGAATATTTTTTTTTTTTGCTCAAATTATCAAATGGAATAAATTTATTAAAAGGTTAAATGAAGTCCGATTTAGATGATCTTGATATTAAAACGATCCCATTAACCTCTATTTTTATACTATAAATTCTAATTTTTAACTTAGATGCTCAACTAAGGTCTAGATTTTTCTCATTATTATAATATCTATAAGCCCATAATTAACTAGCCCAAAATTATTTGGGTTATAATTTCACAAAATTTCTTACTATATAATAAATTTAAATACTATATTTTTTTTCGGGGTGTTACATCCTCCCCTCCTTAAAAAAATTTCGTCCCTGAAATTGTATATATCTGTTATGACGAGGGTTGGATATTTTACCAAGATCTGATCTTCAAGTTCCCATGCAGCCTCCTCTTGTCCATGTCTGCTCCATTAAACTTTCACAAGCATTAGCTCTTTATGTCGCAGCTTTTGGACTTTTCTGTCGAGAATAGCTATAGGAAACTCGTCGTATGTCAGATCTAGATTTACTTCTATTTCTTTCTAGTTTACAATGTGAGTTGGATCGAAAATATATTTTTGAAGCATTTAAACATGAAACACGTCATAAATTTCTACTAACTTTAGTATTAACTCCAACTTGTAGGCAACTTCATCGATTCATTCGAGAATTTCGTATGGCCCAACGTCCCTAGGTTGCAACTTTACTTTATTCTCGAACCACACAATGCCTCTTGTAGGAGATATCTTTAGAAACACCTTATCTCCTATCTAAAATTGTACATCTTTCCTTCTTTTTTCTACATACATATTCTGTCGATCTTGGAACTTTTTCATTCTTTGTCTTACTTTGCCAATAACCTCAACAGTTTTCTGTAAAATTTCTGGGCATGAAATTTTTCTTTCACCAACTTCGTCCCAGTAAAGTGGTGATCTGCATTTTTGACCATATAGAGCCTCATAAGGTGCCATTCCAATGGTCGCTTGGAAACTGTTGTTGTAAGCAAATTCAACTAAAGGAAAATATTCTTCCCAGCTTCCTCCTTGGTCCATGACCACAACCCTGAGCATATCCTCTAGGGTTTGTACTGTTCTTTCAGATTGTCTATCAATCTGCAAGTGAAAAGCTGTACTGAAATTCAATTTTATGCCCATTGCATTTTGTAAGCTTCACCAAAATTTATACGTGAACCACGTATCACGATTTGATGGCACTGACACAGGTGCACCATGAAGTTTTACAATATCTTTTGTTAGTGCCAACCACACTAAAGTGTTCGAGATTGTCATATTCTGTATGGCAATATCAAAGAACACAAGGATTTTGGTTAAGTTCAAGCTATGAGTTCAATTAACGAAGGAGAATCTATGATCAAATCATCATTGCTTGAAGGCAACAACTATCCTTACTAGAACGCAAGGATGAGGGTGTTTCTGAGATCAATAGATGAGATTGCATGAAAAAGCATCACTGAAGGATGAAAAAAAGCCAAATGTTGCTAAGGAAGGAAAGCAAGTGGAGATTGAAGAAGAAGAGTGAACTGTGCCGCAAAAGAATTGGTACAATGTCAACTCTAAAACTCTCAATGCTATATTCTCTGCAGTTGATCTTGAAACATTCAGTCTAATCTCAACTTGTGAGATTGCTAACGCTGTATGGGATATTCTGGAAATCACCTTTGAAGGGACTAGTTCAGTAAGGTTGTCAAGGCTTCAAAACTTTACTTCTAAGTTTGAAACCCTCAGAATGGAGGATACTGAGTCCATAAGTAAATTTAATGCCAGACTAAGAAGCATATCCAATGAGAGTTTTGTTCTTGGTGAGCCTATCAATAATGAGAAGCTTGTAAGAAAGGTCTTGAGATCTCTTCCAAAGAAGTTTGCATACAAAGTTGCTGCAATTGAATAAGCCATAGATATCAAAAGTTTGAGGCTTGATGAGCTGATGGGGTCATTAAGAACATTCGAGATGAACTTAGAAGATGAACACAGCAGCTCGAGGAAGAGAGGTATTCCTCTTAAAACTCAAGTCTCAGAAGATGTACCTGAATATGTATAGAAGTAAAAAACTGTACTCGATTCAGATACACTGAATAATATGGTCCTGATCACTAAGAACTTCAGTCGTATGTTAAAAAGAGTCAATAAGCAGTCTTCTAGAAAGGCCAATAACAGAAGACAACCACCTGGTAATTCTCAGCAAAATAGAAACTCAAGCAATGAGTAGAAAGAGTTTCAAACTTCATCTCAGAAGAGGAATTCAGTGCAGAGAATGTGATGGATTTGGGCACATTGAAGCTGAGTGTGCAAACACACTGAAGAGAAACAAAAAGAATTACAATGCTTCTCTAAGTGACAATGACTCTGACGAAGGCAGCAGTGATTCAGATGAAGAAAATATTGCATTCACAGTAAAAATCTCAGAATTCAAGGATCTCTTCAACAATGCAGAAGATGATGAGTTAGGCAATGAAGACTTCTGCAAAGAAAAACTTGTCAAGACATACAAGAAGATGTATGAAAGATGGCTGGAAGTAGTGGAGATCAACAAGACTCTTCAATCTCGTAATAAGGATCTTCTCAATGAGAAAGAGAAGCTGATCAAATTTGATGCTGAACAAAAGAATACTATTCAGCAGCAAAAGAAGGAGATTGATGAATTGTCTACGGAGCTCAAATCCATCAAAAGAATATCAACATGCTGAACAATAGTACAAAGAATCTTGATAAGATTTCCACAACTCAAGGACATTCAGGAAAGAGTCATCCATGTCTGATGTCTTGGATACAGTGGTGGACAGTCCAAGACAATGTTTGTCAAAGAAAGTACAAGCAAACTAATGCATGTACAAGAGAATGTTTGGCATATCCGGAAGAACATTACTGACAAGAAGATGAATGCTTATAATAGCAACAAACAGAGAATCATCTTCCATTATTGTGAGAAGAAAGGTCACATTCGACCACATTGTGAGAAGTACATTTATGATCTCAAAAGAATGAGAAGGAGATATGTGGCTCAACATTCTAGCAACAAGAACAGAAAGCTAGTCATTCAGCAAAATCTTACACAACAGAAACAATAGGTTGTCGAGCAGACCAACCACAAAATCCATAGTAATATGCTCTCCATGGTGAGACACCGGGTTGAATGTAGCCCTTGTCTAAGAGTTCCTGTTGCTGAGTTTTTAACTCCTCTAACTGTTTTGGTACCATACGATATAGCGCTCTCAATACTTGAGCAACTCCCGGAAGCAACTTTATCGTGAATTCGTCTTGTCTATATGGAGGTAAACCTAGTAAGTCCTCTGAAAACACATCCTTAAAATCTCGCACCACAAGTACATAATCAATTGCTACCTTCTCTGACTTGTTCATTATCAAACTTACTAGGAATGGTTCACATCATTTTCTTCTAAGCATCTTCATTACTTTAATTGTGAAAGTAACTCTTACTTTTTAGTTCCCAACTTTGATCCATGGTAAGCAAACTCCAATTCCTATAGTCTTTAGAAGATTAGCTTTTTTCAAGACACTTCAATTACGACATGGTTAGTTTCTAGCCAATCCATTCTGAGGATAATATCAAAATCACTCAAGTCTGAGACATGTAAATTCGCACTTAATAATCTATATGTAATGTTCAATTCTATGTTTTTGCATACTCGTTCAGCAATTAAGATCCTCCCAAGACATATTTGAGAACTATTTAAGCGTCATCAACCTTCTATGTATTTTCCACCAAAGGTCAACATCACTATCGAATTAATAGATTGTACATGCAATGCGATAAGATTTAGTACACACCATGTAAATGAAGGTGTGTTCCATCATTTGTAGCCATTCTTTAGCCTCAGTCGGTTCACCCCAGGCATTAAAAGTCGGAGGGCGATATGTTTAGAACTGAACCATGATATGTGTCATATCTTCTTGCGGAGGATTCTATGCTTGATTATTTTGATGTCATGATGGCATCTTATATATATACTTCATATGTCAAATTCTATGATCGTCTAATACACTTGAAGAAGTCTAAGGCGATGATACAATGTGCTTAGATTCACATGGATCATAGAATTTCAGTGAGCTAAAGGAGCTCTAATGTCATATTGTGTACTTATATTCAGTGCATCTATGTTCAAATCCAGCTAAGTTCTGATCTAAAACTAGCTCAAATGATGTTTATGCATCAAATGGATTTGACAAGAAAATACTTGTAAACATGCTTTGTAAAGAATAACTTTCACAATGCTTTAAATCATACTTTTCACCATGCTTTAAATCACACATTGAGATCACTTGCATTTGTATATCATGCATACAATTATATACATATACATTTCATAAGAGCACTAAAGAAATTCAAAACATGAACTTTAGTACCTTCCCGGAGTAAGCTTGGCGTAGATGATAGCTGTTAGGTTATGGATAATCATTTCAATAACACAGTACTCAAAATATTTCAAATTTGAAAACATCACAGGCCTACAATCACGTAGACCTGCTCTGATACCACCTGTAATGCCCCAGTCCCACTAGGACCAAAAGTCACCAAAATCATACGTACATGCTTACGTGATAAATACTTTTAAAAAGATAAGATTTAACTTTATAAATAATTTATAAATGGGTAACACCTCAACTTAAAAATGTTCAAACCACGCACTTAGGCTTTCTCAAAGTCAACTTTCAACAAGGATTTTAAAACCACTAACACACACCTAACCAAATTATGACCTGGCAATATACATAGCCAATCAGGTCACACGTTTAAAAGTTCAATGGTCAAACCTTCTATATATTCAAATATTTGTATATACAATCCAAACTGACCACTGAGGTCAATAACTTTCAAACTTAAAAGTTTTGCAGAGTATTAGCAAAAGCATTTAATATTTAAATACACCATCAAACCCACTCCAGCACCTCATCATCAACCAGCTTGATCTCCAAGACCTTAAAATATTTGAAAATATTTGGGTTGAGTGCCAGAAAACACTCAGTGGGCATTGATATTCGTCCAAGGCATTCTTTCATGCTTTAAAATTGTTGTGCTGCATAAATCATGGAAAATAACCATGAACATACTTTATAACAAAGTTTACTCTTCTTCATTGGATGAGAGACCCAATGTGATCACATGATACTTTACGGTTACTTATCTAGACATTTAGTCACAAAGTAAACCGTCTTGCTTGTAAGTCGGAATTCCTCTATGCATGAAGTCTCAAAACATCCAATCATTGCGTAAACCATTATTAAAACATTTAACATGCTTTTCATGGATGAATTTAAAAATATAGTCGTGAGTTATAGAAAAACCCACCTGAATCGGATGATCTCAAAGTGCAGTGAAATTTCTATGCGATGCTATTATGCTTCTCGTTCCTCTCGACCTATAAAATTGGAATTCTAACTTAGAATCCTAATATAGGCCAATAAATAATAGCTTAGGTCATAAATAACTTAAATAATCATTTCCTATGACTTGGGATCATTTGGAATTGAAATGGAGTCAAACGGGCGAATAATTCGTATTCGACGGAACGAATCAATTTAGATTGAGAATTTATCGGACTTCGTGAACAAAATTGAATGGATAAAGATGAATTCAACTAAATTCAATGACTAAGAAGCTTAGTTTAACATTAGGAGCGAATTATAAACTTAGGAATTTCTTTGGGCAAAACACAATTGTTGGAAATTAATTACAGTTTATAAAAATAAATCTTAATTTCTTCTTAGGGACTAAACTAAGGTTAAGACAAAGTAGATTTGAAAATTGGGCTCATTTAAAATCTTATTCCTAATCTGTGAAATTCAAAATTAGTACAATTAAACCCAACAAAATTTAAATTTTATTTTCACTCCCAAATTGAATTCTATTCATCACCACCACATTCACATGGCCCATCTACTCCTTTACCGACGACTTATAATCGCCAGTAGCCACACTCATATAGCACAACAGTCATGCTACTTCCATCAGCTCTATGACTGTAAAGCAGCAGTCCACAAGTACTTAGACGAAAACATATGAACCAAAGGAAGAAAACCAATTTTAAAATATTCCGGCAAAATTTTTTTGTGGACTTTTGACATAAAATAGAGGGTTCAAATGATGTCTGATCGAAGATCCGAAACTATATATTGAAAGCCTGATAAGAGAGGTTCGAAACAGTATAAAATACATCAAAATCAAATGGTCGGATCATCGGAAAATGGCCGAACAAGTTGCTGCGTCGCACAATGGCGCGCAGCAGCGGCAACAGCCTTTCGTGGGTTTATTCTCAACTTTAGAACTGTAATTTGAGGAAATCTCTACATGGCTGTGTTCTAGACCTCATGGTTAACATTTGATTAAAATTTCAGGAATTTAGGACATCATTTGATACATAAAAATGATGTCGAAAGATGATGAAGTATAATATTAAAATATGACTCGATTAAATTACGATGCAGAAACGGAAGAAGAAACATGTTTAGGTTAAAGATCTGAAATCATATAAATGTAATTTGTAATAAGAGGTTTATAACGACATAAAGATCGTAAAATTTGAATAGTTGAATTTACCGAAAAATAACTCGAAAGAAGGCTTCGATGGCTAAGATGAAGGAAACGATGGCGAGAGCTTATCTCTGCCAGCTTTCTTCTCTCTCATTTCCCTAACTTTTTATTTGTGCTTCTGTACTTCCCTAAGTAAGCATTCAACTAAATATACACTTAAGCACACATTTACACGTGTGCTACTATGTACACTAAGTAATTTGACCACTTCCCAAATGGTGGCATTTCATTGGTGCTCACTTAGACATCATCAAAATTACTATACTTATAATTACAATTAAATACCCATACATCAACAATTTGATAACAAGAATAGATCCAAATAATTGAGACGGAAATAAATGGGTTATTTGGACTTGAATTGGAATATTTTTTTTTGCTCAAATTATTAAATGGAATAAATTTATTAAAAGGTTAAATGAAGTCCGATTTAGATGATCTTGATATTAAAACGATCCCATTAACCTCTATTTTTATACTATAAATTCTAATTTTTAACTTAGATGCTCAACTAAGGTCGAGATTTTTCTCATTATTATAATATCTATAAGCCCATAATTAACTAGCCCAAAATTATTTGGGTTATAATTTCACAAAATTTCTTACTATATAATAAATTTAAATACTTTTTTTTTCGGGGTGTTACATAGTGCCTATTAAAAAGGGCCCTTTAAATGACTATATTCTATAAATTAAGATGGAAAAATGACCATTTTGGTTTCTATGTTTGACTTTTCATCAATTTAGGTATTCAATGTATTTTTCTAACTAAAATGATACGACTAAAATGATATTTTAACCATTGTTGCCCCAATTATCTAGAGTAGCATGTTTACAAGTCATTTGGGTTATTTGTAATTTGTAAAAATAGAGGGACAAAAATTGAAAATTTTAAAAAATATATAAATTTTATTTTTAAAAATAAAAAATATATAATTTCAAGAATTAGAAATTAGAAAAATGTATTAAAAAATTAAATTATATTTATTTAAATTAAAATTATATTATTTTTTAGAAAACTAAATCATATAACTTTTTAAAAATTAAAAAATGAACTTATATAATTTTTAGAAAAATTAAAATTATAAATTTAAAAAAAATAAAAATACAAATAATTTTGAAAAAATAAATTATATAATTTTAAAAAAAAAGTATTAAATTTTAATTTTGGTCCTTCAACTTTAAAAAATAATAAAAATGATTCAAATGGCCCATAAACATGTAATTCCACGTAATTGAGATCAAAGGTTAAAGCAACTATTGTTTGTGTATGATTTTGATCGACACAATACGTATGATATACAAAATGATAAAAGGTCAAACATAGGGTATATTATGTCTTCCTTGGTTTTTGTATGGTTTTTAGCCTTTCTTTTACCAATTTTGTAAGATCTGACTGGAATGTAAATAAACAATGTATTTTTACAAAATAAAGTTGGGTTCTGGGTGTATTTTGTAACTAGAAATGGGGAGATCAGATAAGAAATAAGGAGAGAATTGAGAAGGAGAAATAAGGAGGAATTTTAGGATTATCTTTTTCCTAATTCTCACACCTGAACAAATTACTATTTAAGTCACCATAAATTGGGGACCACTAAAGCTCCCTTAGGGCATCCACTATGGTGCTACCCCACATCATCAACCACTTCCTTATTCAATTATCCAGTATTATCTCCACTATAGCATTACCTCACTTTTAACTATTCATGGACCCCACTATCATTACTACTTTTACTTTAAAAAAAAAGGGAAAGCACCCAAAATGCAAAAGGGGATGAGAGAGAAAAAATGAGGGCCCCACTAAGAACCCACTTCTTGCAGGAGAAACTCATTTCTTATTTTGCTCCCTTAAATTGTGTTCCACTATGGTGGAACTTGATTTTTATTTTGCCACATAGATATAAGAATCTCCGATAGTGGATACTCTTAGGGAATTCAGCAAAAAACTACGGGCCTATAATAAGCCTATTACAAATTTAGGAAATAAAAGAAGCCCATTTCACTTTTAAGACTGTGTAAATGGATGCCACCAGAAACGATAAAATATTTATTAAAATAAAAGGAAAAAGTCATGAATATCGATGACTTGAGGCGAGTGTTCCCCGTTGAGGCAAGACCCAGGTTGTGCATACGTGGCCCCTTCTGATTGAGTGCCACATAATTTTATATACATTAATTTAAAATTTAAATATTTTATATAATTATCAAAATTATATATATATATATATATATATCAAAATTCATAGTTTTTTCTCTATAAATAGAGCTTAATATTGATATGTTTTTACAAACAACTAAACTCTCCTTTTCTCAAATATCTTATTTCACCAAATTCTCAATCTCACATTTCTTCTTCATTTTAAGTTATGGATCCAAATCAACCAAATTATTATCACGACTCCTATTTTTTTTTCAAATTTGGGAACTTATTTTCACCCACAAGATTTTTCAAATTCAGAAGATCAACAAAGTTCTCAATATTATCAAATTCCTAATTTTCGCCAAACATCACTCAAATTCCATCCTCTGAAGAACTACCCACCACACAAAATATCTCTCGCAATTTGTTTGGGAATGTTCAACACCCAAACCCAAATCAGAAATGAGCAAAAAAATGTAAGTTGGTGCGTGAAAAAAGATGCAACCCTTATGTCAGCTTGGATCGATCTTCATTAGCACATATATTGTACACACAAAGAATCAAAAGAAGTCCACAATGTGGTCACATGTGCATCAATTGTATCACAAAACTCAAGCAGAAAATCTAGACGAGCTCAACCTAAGAAATATCAAATCAATGAAAGGTCATATGAAATGACTTAGCGAAAATGTAGGCAAATAGGTTGCTACTTTGGAAGAAGCAAATATGAGGAAAAGAAGTAGAATGAGCCAGAAGGATATTGAGATGGAAGCTCATACAATTTATGAAGCGAATGGTAGCAAATTTCAAAACTTGGCTGTTTATAATGATGTTATGATTAAACATCCAAGGTGGGCTGCATTATTTCATAACGATGCAACACGGCTTCGTCCTGAAGATGGAATGAGAGATGATGAAGAACGTGGTGGCAGCACTAAAAGATCAAGGACTTCTGAAGATGGGGAGTATCATATTCATTCAAATTCAGAAACTCCAACTACTGAATGCTCGACTATTTATCATCCAACAGATAGAAATAAATCAAAAAAGAAAGAAAAATGTAAGACAACACAATCTGAATCTGAAATTGTTGCAGAGCTTCATGCATTGAGGCTCATCAGAGATAATGAACATGAGTTAATTACTAAGAAACTCGAATTAGAGAGCCAAAAGCTACAAATGAATTCCTTGAAGATGGAAAAAAGAATGGTAAACACATTGTTGACGAGAGATCACTTATCTTCAGAAGACGAATATATGAAATGTAGACTAATTGCCCTTGTGTTTGAGCAAAATTAAATTAATGTAATTGTAATTATGTAACGTGTTTGTATTTGTGAGATGCCTTTTCCTCACATATAATTAATGTGTTTGTAATTGTGAGGTGTGTTTTCCTCACATATAATTAAAGTATTTGTAATTGTGAGATATTTCTTTTCACATATAATTAATGTGTTGTAATTGTGGGGTGTGTTTTTTTTTCCACACATATAATTAAATTAATATTTGTAATTGTGAGATGTCTTTTCATCGCATATAATTAATATATTTTATGTATATCCACTACTCTTATTTCTTTTCCTACAAACCCGCATACATATGTCTCAATCATATAAAAACAAAGCTAAGTCTAACATGAAAAAGTAAAGCTAACATGTAAAAGTAAAGATCCTAGTGTGGAGTTAGGTTGCTTGGAGACCAATGATCACGGGTTCAAATCTCCTCAATATCACCAGGTCAGGTATGTGAGTAAAAAAAAAAGTAAATCTAACATGATTCGTATGTCTTGTCAATTTACTTGCAAAAAATCACATGCACCTATCTCATTATTTACATTCTTTTGATACAGGTCTTGTCATACATATGTCACATTATTTTCTTTGGATTCTTATGCTTTGGAATAAATTATTTTTCTGATGTATTCACATGCTCTTGTCGAGCATGAGTGCGTTGGATTTTGATTCATATCACCCTTCTTTATTAAATTGCATTTTCTATAAATATCTCATAAAATACGTGTCATAATTAAACTCACACAAAAATCCTCATTATTATTATTATTATTTTTTACCATAATTTTCAATTCCCTTAAGAAAAATGTATGTCCATGAAAATGCTTCAATCAAGTCAAACTCAAGTTCTGATGATTCCAATTCCAACGAACTTAATGAATGGGAAGAACAAGTTCATTAACAAAATCATGAAGTTGATAACATCATCTAGAATAAGCTCCTAACCAATCCTGATTTGGTTGTGAAAGCTCAAACTTCTACAATTAGGAGAAGGTATTGTGATAGAGAACGTGAGATTGGTGAGGAGCATTTCACGAAAGACTATTTTGTGACTAATTCGACGTATTCTCCGGAGCTCTTTCGACGTCGATTTCGCTTGCAGAAATCACTTTTTCTTCATATAGTGGATGTCGTTACTATCAATGATGAATATTTTCAACAGAGGCATTAATTTCACATATTAGGGTTGAGCAATCGATTGGGTCAATGCCCGACCGATGAAAAATTGTAGCATCGACGCCACTGGCTTAACGTGGCCAAACTAGTCGATCACCGACCGGTGATGAACAACCACCGATTTGACCACCGACCGACGGTGATCGGTTACCGAACAAATAAGAAGAATCAATTCAGTTCATCTTTCCTCCCTCAACTTCTAAGCTTGTTCGGTATTTATGTTCACCTAAACTGCAAGTGTACAGTGAGGCTTCTAGTATAGGCTGTATAGCAGTGAACAAGGTCGTATCCACAGAGATTTAATAATTAATCTACTAGTCATTTTAATTTAACTTCCTGCCGTTATCTAGACTACAAATCGTGATTGAATATAATTATCTAAAAACTAAAAATAATAAATAAACCAAATTACCACAGCAGAAATCAAAACAGATAAATCAAACACCGGAGAAAAAGACGCATTCTAGGATTGGATACTCATTATTTAATCAATTCTCTTAATCAATTCATTTAGTATCTATGTTAGGATTTAAATCATGCTAAAACAATCACTCATGTATTCTAAACCTTCTCTCGAAGTGCCTAGATTGTAGATCACACAACAAATATTAACGTGTCCGTTCAATACCAATTATGCGACTCCTAATGGTTCCAAAGATTTATTGTTCTCTAAATTAATCACAACTCTCTCGAGTGATATTGACTAATCAGTTAATTATTCCAGATCTTATGTTAAAACTCATCTCTCAAATTATGGATTAACACATCATATTGCATCATTTAGTGATTAGGTAAATAATACAGAGAAAAGCAGGAATAATCAAAACATAATCAAATCATAGACACCAAATACAATAAATTAAGATAACTTCATAAATAAATCATAATCCAACCCTAGAATACTAGGGTTTTAGCTATCCATGTCAAAATAAATAACTAAAATAGTCCACAAAGAAAACATTAAAATTCTAAGAACAAAGAAAATAAAACCCGGAAAGATTTAATTTGTCTCTAATCTTGAACGATCTTGAATCTTTTGCTTTTGTTCTTCGCGCTCTTTTCCTCTGCTGGCAATTTTAGGGTATGAGAGAATTGTCTAATTTTCGTATATCAAACCCTTAAATACCAAGTTAAGAAAAGCCCAAAAATTAGATAGGCCCGCTACATTCGCGACCAGGATGCCTGCGACTCTGGTCGCGAGTCCACATGGCAATACGTGGCATGATGTGGCACTGACATGGCAGAAAATTCGCGACAAACCTCAAAATTCATGACCAGGTCGTGAATAAACCAAAGGAGAGCCCTGCGTCTGTTGCGACCGTGCAGAAAAATGGGAAGAAGGATTTGCGACCATGCAGTCGCGACCCTCTTGGTCGCGAGTCCAGTCGCGGGTAATTTTCAGCTTCGACAGTCTCTCACTGTTTTGTTTCGTCCTCACTCGTTTCTCGTCCGATTGACCCGATTCTTTTTGCAACGCATTCCTAACTTAATTTCCTATCTTTCTAGTGTTTTTCTAGGCTCATTTGAAGTCTACACAAAAAATGGCATTAATTCCCTTCACAATGAACAAACACGTGATATTGCACAAAACATAGGAAACTATGCAAAACTTACCACTCCATGCATGCAATGCCCATAAAAAAACCACTTAAATGTACCTCAAAATACATGTAAAATATGATGTTATCAACTCCCCCAAAATTAAAACATTGTTTGTCCCCAAACAAAGAACAAAACCAAACTTAGAATTCAAACAATACATAACTCCACAATTCATAATCTAGCATCTATAACCTCAAAATTCTAATTAAGAATGACAAAAACAAGCACAACACTCAAATCATGAACACGTGTTATAGATTTCAAAGAGCAAAAATTCAAGCCAATGATCCTCACCGGTGTGTGTTTCGCTCAAACACTTAAAGTGTGATATAATAAGGATAAAGCACTCATCGAAATATTGAACTATACACTTGATCTACCATAGGCTTGCATGCAATCTCAACTCTCCACTGACAAACAAATGTGCTCAAAATTAAGATCAAATAGGACTTTATTAAGGTTGTAATGTAGGCTTGGGTTAAGGCTAGGAATATTTGGCTAAAGTGGGTCACCAATTGCAACACAACTCACCACTTTTACTTTATATTCCCCACTACTTTTCACATTCAAACACTAGTTGGAATTTTTCCAACTTCTTCCTACACATCCTTAAATCATCCATATATTCTTTCAACTCATGGACCTTTGGTCTCTTTTCTTTATTTATTTCTACTGGAACTTTTCACATTTTTTTTTATTTTGTGCTCTTTTCATTCATTTTTTCCCTTTTCAACACTCGCATAGTATTTTTTTTCACCAACAAAAACCACCAATTATCACCATTTTTTTCCGTCTCAACTCCATAATTCCTACCCTTCATCCTATTTATCCACAAGAATCAACAAATTAATCCCAAATAGGCTCTCAAAGAAAAGACATTTTCGGAACAAGAGGGTTCACAAAGGAATATAATGAATTTAAGACAGTGTATGAGATAAATGGCTACAGAAAAGATGGTCTATTATCATATCCTATTTCAAAGCACAACAACTCAATCTCAAGTAAGAGGACATGCAAGTTCTAGAGAAACAAGTGTATAGACAACCAACACATAAGAACAAAAATTAAGACAAAAGTCTTATAGGCTCAAAATCTCACAGCTCACATTGGCCAAAATAAAGCTCGATGAATTCTAAAACACATGCTCTTTCAAATCATGCTATACATGCTCAAATTATTCCCAATCAAATAATCTCGATTATAAACACTAAACCATAGACCATAAAGCATATATCATCAAAATCCCATGAAAATTCAAGACCAAACAAAATTAAAAAAAAAATCAAACTTTCCGGAAAAACAAAAAACAAAAACTAAACACGTGAAGCAGGTAAAACAAAATAAAGGTCTAGACACCACAAGCATACATCCTCCCAAACTTATTCAAATCCACAGGATGGAATAAGTTTGCAAGAATGCATGTAGGTGTCGTCGACCACTCACAGAAATCAAGTGGATGACCATTCGGGTTCAACCTCCTCCCCCAAACTTGTCGAAAGACAAGTTGATTAATTCGCTATCCCCCAAAATACAACATCCAAGTGTTCTTTACCTGCAAAACTCAGAAAAAGAAATGAAAAACAGAAATAATAAAAAAAAACTAAACGAAATAAAATAAAACATATTGGGTTGCCTCCCAACAAGCGCTACATTTAACGTCGACAACCAGACGAATTTAGGAACTCAAGTTCCCACAAACGGAGGAATCGGAATCCCTCATTCTCTTCCCCGATTTACCATCTCCGTGCCTCCACCATCAATAATGCAGCCAGATTCTTGAGTGTTGATGAAGTTACACTCCACAGCTGCCTTGTGCTCCTCTACATAGAACAAGAACCGGATGTGTTCATCTTCAAACCGAAGGGTAAGGATCCCCGTGTCTAGGTCGATGTTGGCTCTTTCGGTGCGCAAAAATGGGCATCCCAAGATGAGAGGAACGCTCTTGTCTTCTTCCATGTCAAACACCACAAAGTCCACCGAGAATATGAAATCCTTCACTTTAAGCAACACATCCTCTAGAATTCCCTCGGGATAGACCACAGATCTGTCAGCCATCTGCAAACACATGGTTGTAGGCTTGAGTGTCCCACAATTCAACCTTTTGAAAAAGGAGAGCGACATCAGATTGATGCTCGCCCCTAAGTCATATAATGCTCGACCACCTATCTTGTCTCCAACAGTAATGAGGAGCGTAAAACTCCCTGGATCCTTCATCTTGGCAAGGAGCTTCTTTTGGATGATGGAGCTGTAGTTTTCAGAGAGGTGCACAGTCTCAAATTCCTCTATCTTTTTCTTCTTGGACACAACATCCTTGAGGAACTTTGCATACTTAGGCATGTGCTGCAGCACCTCCACCAAAAGGAATGTTCATTTGCACCTTCTTGAAAATCTCCAAAAATCTGGAAAACTGTGCATCAACTTTCTGTTTTAGAGTCCTCTACGGAAATGGGATAGTCACTGTGGGAAGAATCGTAGGACCCATCTGAGAACTCTTGATGGTGGAATCCGGCTTTTCAGAAGCCGTCTTAGAAGGGACAGATGTAGCGGCAGCGATCGGTGAAAGGACTTCAGTGTGCAGATGGATTGCATTGCACTGATCTTTGGGATTCACTGTGGTGTTGCTGGGGAACTGTCCCTGTTGGTGCTGATTCCCTACAACTGTAGCCAGCTGACACAGTTGCTTTTCGAACATCTTCATTTGCACGCTCATTGCACCCACAATATTCTCCAATTTCTCCATTCGAGCTTGCGACTCCCCCATGAATTTGTTAGTCTTCCCCATGAATGCCATCAACAGATCATCCATCTTTGGTTTCTTCTCCTCATTGATCACTTCATTTGTTACTGAGAAGCCGAGTGGGGGCTGCAGTGCACTGTTAGAATTCCCATATGAGAGGTTGGATCGGTTACCTTGGTAGAATTGATTCCCATCTCGATAATTGTTGTTCTCATAACTGTCTCTCTGATTTATGTAGTTAACATCTTCCACTGCTTGATTTATGGGGAGATTTGCAGTCTGCTGAGACATAGCGTCGAATCTGCTATTTATGGTAGCATTCAACGTGGATAGCTGAGCTGCCAATTTGGAAATTGGATCACTGTCATCAACTGCTGCAGTTCTCTTCAACATTCTTACTGGTCGATCCCCAGTCCACTGATAGCTGTTGGTGGCCATGTCTTTAATTATTGTCACAGCTTGATCGTGGTCTTTGTTCAGTAGTGACCCGCCTGCAGAGGCATCTAGAAGCCTCTTCACCTCCATGTCGCATCCATTGTAGAAAATGCAGACTTGATGATCCACCCCGAATCCATGATTAGGGCACTTCCTCAGCATGTTTCGAAACCGCTCCCAAGCTTCATACAGAGTTTCATCATCATACTGATGAAATTGTGTAATTTCGCCCTTCAGCTTGAGAGTCAAACTAGGAGGGAAGAATTTGTGTAGAAAATTATGTGCCAAGCACTCCCAACTATCCACAGTACTGAGATCCAAAGAATGATACCAATCCTTGGCAGCATCTCTCAGTGAGAATGAGAACAGACGAAGTCGAATGGCATCATCCGACACCCCGTTCATCTTGATTGTGCTGCAAACCTCCAAGAATTGTTGTAGGTGTGCATTCGGATTCTTAGTCTTGTGCCCTCCATACTGATGCTACTGCACCATGCCCACCAATCCTGACTTCAGTTCAAAATTATTGGCATTAATGCCTGGACCGGGAACCTATCCATGGTTGAGCACCGGTGTGAACATCTGATTGATCAGTGCCGGCTTTGCTTCTCTGGCGGCTTCTTGCTCTTGAAATCACCGCTGCATTTCCTCTAACTGCTGCTGCATACGGCGCATCTGATCAGCTGTAACATGAGCTGCTGGTTGTTGTTCTGCCATTGCTTTCCTTCTTCTAACGTTGTTGTGCCGAGCGGTAGCTTCAATCTTAGAATTGAATTCTTCTAAGGCTACTCCCTGAGATCGTGTACGCATACACAACCAAACCACAAGAAAAAGAAGATTATAAAATTTTTAAAAAAATACACTAAAAAAACTGAAAATAAATGTCTAGATTAACATAAGAAATTAAATCCAAATAATAGAAAATTAAAAATTAAATCCCCTGCAACGGCACTAAAAACTTGTTCGGTATTTATGTTCACCTAAACTGCGAGTGTACAGTGAGGCTTCTAGTATAGCAGAACTGATCGTATCCACAGAGAGATTTAATAATTAATCTACTAATTATTTTAATTTAACTTTCTGCCGTTATCTAGACTACAAATCATGATTGAATATAATTATCTAAAAACTAAAAATAATAAATAAACCAAATTACCACAGCAGAAATCAAAACAAATAAATCAAACACCGGAGAAAAAGACACATTCTAGGATTGGATACTCATTATTTAATCCATTCTCTTAATCAATTCATTTAGTATCTATGTTAGGATTTAAATCATGCTAGAACAATCGCTCATGTATTCTAAACCTTCTCTCGAAGTGCCTAGATTGTAGATCACACAACAAATATTAACGTGTCCGTTCAATACCAATTATGCGACTCCTAATGGTTCTAAAGATTTATTGTTCTCTAAATTAATCACAACTCTCTCGAGTGATATTGGCTAATCAGTTAATTATTCCAGATCTTATGTTAAAACTCATCTCTCGAATTATGATTAACACATCATATTGCATCATTTAGTGATTAGGTAAATAATACAGAGAAAAGCAGGAATAATCAAAACATAATCAAATCATAGACACCAAATACAATAAATTAAGAGAACTTCATAAATAAATCATAATCTAACCCTAGTTCCATGTCAAAATAAATAACTAAAATAGTCCACAAAGAAAACATTGAAATTCTAAGAACAAAGAAAATAAAACCCGGAAAGATTTAATTTGTCTCTAATCTTGAAAGATCTTGAATCCTTCGGTCTTGTTCTTCGTGCTCTTTTTCTCTGCTGACAATTTTGGGGTATGAGAAAATTGTTTAATTTTCGTGCATCAAACCCTTAAATACCAAGTTAAGAAAAGTCCAAAAATAGGTCAAAAATTGGACAGGCCCGCTGCATTCACGACCAGGATGCCCGCGACTCGGATCGCGAGTCCACGTGGCAATACGTGGCATGATGTGGCACTGACATGGCAGAAAATTCACGACCAACCTCAAAATTCACGACCAGGTCGCGAAAAAACCAAAAGAGAACCATGCCTCTGTCGCAATCGTGCAGAAAAATGGCAAGAAGGATTCGCGACCATACAGTCGCGACCCCCTTGGTCGCGAGTCCGGTCGCGGGTAATTTTCAGCTTCGACAGCCTCTCACTGTTTTGCTTCGTTCTCACTCGTTTCTCATCCGATTGACCCAATTCTTTTTGCAACACATTCCTAACTTGATTTACTATCTTTCTAGGGTCCTCCCAGGATCATTTGAAGTCCACACAAAAAATGGCATTAATTCCCTTCACAATGAATAAACACATGACATTGCACAAAACATAGAAAACTATGCAAAACTCAACACTTCATGCATGCAATGCCCATCAAAAACCACTCAAATGTACCTTAAAATACATGTAAAAGATGATGTTATCAAAGCTCAAACATCTACATCACTGACTTTAAAAAGAAAACCTGAGTTGTTGTCATTTGATGTAAAAGGAAGAATGTGCCATTTGTTATTTCGTCTTGTTTGATTTTGGGGTCCAAATCTTGATTTATTATGTGTGAGGTTAGAGAGGAGATAGAAAAAGAAAATTAAAAAAAAGAATGTTTCAATCTCTAGTTATGGCGGTTTGGGGAGAGAGAGAGAGAGAGAGAGAGAGAGAGAGATGCGTGTGTGTTTGAATTGAAAGGTGTGAGAAAAAGTAAAAGAAGTGAGAGAGAAAGATCAGTGTTTGTGTGTTGAAAAAGTTAAAAAAAAAGTAAAAGAATGGAGTGATATGTTTATAGAAAAGAGTAAAAATACATTGAAAAGATAAAAAACTTTATAAAAATAAATGAGCCCAATACTACTTCGGTCGGTCGGTTTTCATTGATTTTTTCTTAAAAAATTGACCATCGACCGAAAATTGATCGAGTAGTCCTCTTTGTCATCGATCACAGAACTGATTACATTATAAACCGAACCAAACCGCTCGAAATTAACTGGTTTGGTCGGTTTTTAGGGTTTGGTTCAGTTTATGCTCACCCCTAGCACATGTACAAAATGGTCTTTCACCATTGCAAAAATATACTGGAACCATGAGGGTGTCGGTTTATGGGACATCAGTCGATGTTGTCGATGAATACTTACGACTGAGTGCAACAGATATAAGAGATATGTCATCCATTTCATAGACGGTGTTATTTTCTGCTTTGGTAATACATACCTGTTGGTCTCGGGATGAGTCAGAATCAGTTTAGAGGGGTGAATAAACTGATTTCGAAACTGAACAATAAGTGCGGAATATTCAGGGCCCGTTTTGACTCGCTGAGTTATCCGTGCTTTGAGGTGATCAGTTGAGATGATCTGCTAGCTCGGAGTGCTGTGTGTGCTTGAGGTGTGTAGGTCAAAACATGCAACTGAAACTGTAAAGTAAAGCAGAGCACACAAGCAGTTTTATAGAGGTTCGAAGCTCAACTTCTACGTCCTCTCTTCCTTCCACAGAAGGGCAATTCACTATGCAAGTGTAAAGTTCCTTTATTCCAATTACATAGTGAAGACAAGTGTTGGACCTGGCTGTCGATGACTTTACGAGTCACGGATTCCTTTCTAACTGTTGATGTCCCGGAAGCGACGAACTAACGTAAGTAGCCTCCTCAGCCGGTTTCTGGGTTGACAAATCACACTTACCGATCTCAACTGCTCGCTGAGACTTTAGGTACTATTGCTCGTCTTTACACGATTTTAGATCTCACTCGATCTTCAAGAAGGTAATCTTGAAACTGGTATCAACTGATATGCTCATTTGCACGTCTGCGGCTGAGCTGGGTAGTTGATCTTTGTAGCGCTTGAACTGAGAGAGTTGGTCTGGTTGGAAATCTTCAACAGCTAGCTTGATGAGCAATCTGGCCATTGAGTAGCCTTTGCTCTTTTAACGAGCTTTTGTTCCAAGATCTCGATTGCATTAAGTTCAAGATCTTATCTGGCTTATCTAAAATTTGAATTCTAGCACCCTAGTATGCGGATATAGTAAACTACCTAGAGTCTGGGGAGGTGCCTATTGGGTACTCAAGGTACCCGAAAAATAAACTAAGGTATGAGAGCAGGTTCTATGCATGGGATTGCCCTATTCTATAGATGAGATGCGCTGATCAAATCATTAGAAGATGTGTCCCTGATGAGGAGATAGATGAAATTCTAAAGCATTGTCACAATTATGTTTGCGGAGGGCATTTCGGACCAAACCAAACGGCGAGAAGAATTTTGGATTGTGGGTTCTTTTGGCCCACAATATTCAAGGATGCCCACAACGTCTGCAGAAGGTGTGACCAATGCCAGAGGGTAGGGAACATCACAAGATGAAATGAAATGCCCATGACGCCAATCATGCCAGTGGAGATTTTTGACATTTGGGGAATGGATTTCATGGGACCCTTTCCAAGTTCGAGAGGGAACCAATACATTATCTTGGCAGTTGATTACGTCTCAAAATGGGTGGAAGCAAAGGCTACTCCTACCAATGATGCAAGAGTAGTAGCCGCATTTCTGAAATCCCACATTTTCAGCCGGTTTGGTGTGCCCAGGTCCATCATCAGTGATCAAGGAACCCATTTTTGCAACCAAACGCGGGAAAGATTATTGAAGAAGTATGGGGTTCACCATAGGGTCACCACACCTTACCATTCCCAAGGAAATAGCCAAGTTGAAGTCTCAAATCGAGAAATTAAAGCCATTCTTAAGAAGGTTGTGGCCCCGAACCGAAAAGATTGGAGTATTCATCTGGAAGATGCCCTGTGGGCATACCGAACTGCATTCAAGACTCCAATTGGGATGTCCCCATACAGGATGTTATTTGGGAAGTATTGCCATCTGCCAGTCGAGTAGAACATAAAGCGCGATGGGCACTTCAGAAGCTGAATATGGATCCTGAAACCGCTGGGCATTTCAGAAAATTTCAAATTCAAGAGTTGGAAGAAATGAGAATGGAGGCCTATGAAAATTCGGTGTTATATAAGGAAAAAATGAAAAGGCTCCATGATCAAGTGATTCGAAGGAAGAGATTTAGCTCAGGACAGAAAGTACTTTTGTACCATTCAAGGTTCAAACTTATGGGAGGAGGACTGAGGACCAAGTGGGTTGGTCCATTTGAAGTGTATGCAGAATGCCCGAATTGGGCAATTGAGCTGATAAACCCCGATACTGAAGGGCGCTTCAAAGTGAATGGCCACCGTGTGAAAGCTTACCTGGGGCATTCTGATGAAGAGGTCACAGTGATCTGGCTCACGGAGCCCACTTACGCCTGATCTGGGGGTGATGTCGTGCCCACGACAATAACTGAGGCGCTACTGGGAGGCAACCCAGGTGTTTTCTTGCTTTAATTCATTTTTATTTATTTTTAATAAATTTTCCATGTTATTAAACTTGTTTAGGGAGCAATTTTACGCTTGTTTTGGATAAGCATGGTGTTTGCAGGTTTGGATAATGAGAGATAAGGATGAAGATAAAATAAATCCCCTAGAAATAGGGATTCTGAAGTGAGGCACGTTGGAGAGATAAAGTTTGTTCCGATTTTTCAGGGATAAGGCTTATCCATTAATATAGGGCATACTGATCCAGGAGACTCCTTAGGAATTTGGAGAGTCACAAGTCAAATCATGAATAGTAATTCCCTTAATATAAAAGCCTTACCCCACAAAATCTCCACTATCACTTTCACTCGCTTTTTGCAAAATCAGAACCTTCTCTCTCGATTTTCTTCTGCAAACCTAGTTTCTGAAAACCTTCAAACATCCAACAATGGCGAAGACGAGAGGCAAGAAGGTCGCCCCAAAGGCTGGACCTAAGGCACGCCTGGACTTCGAGACCCTAGTTGTCTCTGAAGAGCCCTCTCCAACGAAGGTGGTGAAGAAACCCTCTGCGAAACCTAAGGGAAAGGCTGCAGCTGAAATAGCCGCTTCAAGCAAGCTACCCAAGGAGACCCCACCGGAACAGGAGCCTACGCCTGAAGTTGAGGCGACGGAAGAAAGCTCCGCTACTCTAACTCAAACGGAGCAGCAAGATGCTGAGGTAACTGCTGAGGGCACGCAAGAAGAGGAGGCTACTGAAGAGCCTGAGCCAAAGCCGAAGAAAGGGACTGAGAAGAAGAAATCCAAGAAGCCCGTCAAGGCTCCAACTCCTGTGCCGTTGGTGGAGATCGAGGACTTGGAAGACGAAGAAGAAGGAGAGGAAGTTGAAGGGAGAGAAGAGGCTGAAGATGAAGGAGACAAAGAAACCGATTTGGACAAATACCTAACTGAAATTGAAGATATTGAGGTTGAGCCCCAACCAGAGAAGGTACCCCTGTTTGAAGAAGAAGAGGCGCCCGCTGACATCAAGAAGCGGGCACTGGAGAAAGCGAAGGGCAAAAGAAAGGTTGGAGAGCTCATTCCAGAGCCAACCGAGCCAGAGATGTCCCAGCAAGGGGACTCTGAAGAAGAGAAGGAGCAGGAGGAACCCAGTGCGCCCTCACAAACGCAAGCAGGCTCTGAAGAGCCCTCGGAGGACTCCTCACCCAGGCGAAGGGTGGGGAAATCTGTTGGAATGAAAGCCGGTGCAAAGCTGGCTGGAGAGGCCTCTTCACGGAAGAGGAAAGCTGAAGAGGGCACTTCAGCCCCTGTGCCTAAGAGAGGCAGAGGGGTGGGGAGCCCCACACCGAGTAAGCCCAGCAGTGGCCTGCCACCAGTCAGGGGCATCATCAACTCTAAGGGAGTCCACCGTGAGACGCTTGCAGCTCTTGGTATAGAGCAAGAGGTACGGGACTTATTTTCTGCAATAGGTTGGGAATGCTTTTTAGATATGGAGTGTGTTATTTTTCCATCGTTGTCTCGTGATTTTGTCCAAAATTTGAAAATTAAAGCTGTGAACAAGCCTGCCACTTCTACCAGGGTGTTGTCTTTTAAAATGATGGGTAGGAGTTATTCTTTATCTGCTGATGATCTGAACATGTTACTGGGCATCGTGACATACTTGGGCCTCCAGGAGGAGGAGTATGTCGATGTCGTGACTGTATGCCCAACTCTGCAGAGGGAGTCGATGCAAAATGGGTTGATATTGGGGATGGATCCATTTTTCAAAGCGGATCCACTAAGGGATACTGTTTAAATAACGATGCTTTAAGATTCTGCCATAGGGTGTTGGCCTATAACTTTTTCGGCCGTAAGGATAGCTCAAATTCAATCACAAATCAGGAGCTATTCATTTTGTGGTGCATGGTGCATAAAATCAGAATTAACTTCGGTTCTGTGTCCATTGCACATTTTCGAGAAATCAAAACACACCCTAGGCATCGTATCTCTTGTGCCCAGTTGATCACCCAACTTGCTGTTAGGCATAGGGTCCTTGATTTGGATGAAACTGATTTGACCCCCCTTCCCCGTGAATATTTTGATCTTAATTGCCTGAGGAGAATGCAAGATGTGGTTGACGATGAGGATGGAAAGCCTGTTTTCTTTGTGCCGGGGGCAGACCCCTCGAGCATGCTTCTAGCTATTGCAGGTACATCGAAGAAACCACCAGCAGGGAAGGCACCACAGAGGGAGCACCCAGTCGCAGTGATCACAAGGAGACTTGAGTTGATAGAGAATGCCCAATTCCAGACCAATAAAAAACTGACCCGAATAGAAGTAGCCCTGAAGGCCTATTTCAAGCATGTTGGGTTCTCCTACCCAACGCCCGCAACCGACTGACCTGGTTCTTTCTGTCCCTTAGATTATGTTTTATTTTTGTTTTTTTTCTGTTTTCTTTGTTGTTTTGATGTTTGAGTCTGTGTCCACACTTTGCAAGTTGCAAAGTGTGTGGGTGGGTAGTTGAGTCAAAGCATGTTATTCTGTGAGTTTGTGTGGGCATTTCACGTTATGATCCAATTTTTATTGCTTTACAGAAAAATCAGCATGCCCAATTAAGATAAGGATGACGAACGAGTGTTAGCATGCCCTGTGAGACTTGAGCCTATATGCTGTATACTTCAATTTTACAGTTTTCTTTCATTCATGAGTGTGAATAATTATGTGCTTATGATGTTCTAGAATTTGCCTCTGTTCTGTGTTTAATTCTGGGAATTATTGATGCATATGTAGATGAGATAGGCCTTGTTTTGCTGAGCCACTGAAATAAATACCTCCCACCAATGACACAGCGCTTGCACCCCCTTTTGAGCCTATGAAATGCCCTGGCCGATTTTGTTCTAGGATGGTTTATACTTAACCAGGGCATTATAAGACCTGAAAAAAAAATGGGTAAGGCAGAGTTGTTTTTTGGGAAGGCATATATATATGAAGGGCCAGAAAAGATAGGGGGAAGAAAAATAAAATAAAATAAAAAAAGAAAAAAAAGTGATCAGAAAAAGAAAAAAAAAAGGGAAGAAAAGGAAAAAGAAAAAAATAGTCTGAATAAAATTCCCCCGAGTTCTACTTGTTTAGAATGCCCAAAATAAGAAAGATTCAGTGTCTGAATAGGGCACAGGAGGGTAGAGAATCGAAAGGAGCTGGGGAGGGGTCGGTACAATCAATAAAAACCCCTCCCACTTAACATGCCCAACTGTAGCCTAAAAAGCCCTATTGATACTAATGCATCATGGTTTCTAGAGAATGAACAGCAGAAATTTGGCAAACTTATGGGACGAATTTGCACAGAATTACAGCCGAAATGAGAGTATACACTGAGTGAAAAGAGTCTGTGAGGAACACCTAGCTAAAACTCATTTTTTGACCTATTTTAGGTATGCTGGAATTTGCAATTTTTGTTGGATTATTTCTGATGTGCCCACACGGAGTAACAGTTTGCATGCTTGTGTCTTGAGTCTGTTTCTTTTCTCTTTTATTTTCTTTTGTTTTTCTGGATGCATTGCACCCCATGCTTGAGGATAATCATGCTTAAAGTGTGTGGGTGTGATAAGTCCATTTATTTCGTGTTTTTAGGGGCATTTTATCGTGTATAAATGTCCTTTTTAGTGTGTTTTGAGTCGAAAAGAACCAGGTTGCGGTCAAAGGGCATTTCAAGAGTCGAGTCTGGCGGAAGGGGCATTTTATGCCCAAATATTCACGATTATCTCGCACATATGATCATCAGAGGCACAGGGGAACGTCCTCAGTATCCATCCCATATTCGGTCAGTGAAGTGGGCATATCAGATACGGATGGAGCTGACAGACGATGCCGTGCCCACAGTACTCGCACAGACTCGACCACCGGGCAGAATGGGCATTCTAGTGGAATTCGGGATTTAGTTGAAGGACAGCTGGTGGGAAGATAGCTACATTATCCGCGGGAGAGTTGGAGCTAAGCTGGACTCCTGGAAGGGGCTGCAACAGCAGGATAAGCTCAGACGAGGAGATAAAGCTAAATCTGAGGAGATAAGAGCAATCCCTAAAAAATAGGGATTTGTTGGAGCTGAAGCTTATCCAGTCAAGTCAGCGAGGGCACGCCGTTCTGGATTTTCAGCAGAAGACCCCCGCCTGTGGGGGAAACTCTACTCGGAAATGTAACTATTTAAACAAGTTTAATCTCTGAAAATAGGCAGTTTTTTTGGAAGTTTTAGACACTCGAAAACACTTTACATTTTCTGTATTTTATTTCAGTACGCTGCTTAGGCAGCCAAACAATCCGAAAGGTCTTAAACCTTCGGGACTTAGGTTATGTTTATGTTCATCGACGTTGGAGTCAAGTTTTTGATTAATTAAATCCGTAAGTTTTCGTTTATTTTTATGTCTTTAAATTCTGTAAGTTTAATTATGTCTAGCCTTCTCGGCTAGATCTTTAATTCTGGCGTTTGAATGATGAAATTGGATTAAGCATAAATCTGGACTCGTGAGGCTGAAATGGGCATAGAAATGCATGATTAGTTTCCGTTAATTCTTGTGCCTTGTTCCACGTGAGTGTGTGTCTGAAGTACCCAATGTGGCTGATCACCCGTTAGGTAAAGAGGGCACACCACTATTAATTGAATTGGCGAATCGTGACTGTGTGTCGGTTCATATAGTAATAAGGGAATAATGGGGTGTTGTGGGCACAAGAAGAATCAGTTGAACACAACAGATCTGGGTCCGTCTAGGGCACACTGCTGCTTGTTTGCTTACATCTCTTAGAGGAATCGGGAGGTGGGTAACTGGTTAGGGGTTTAATCGAAGAGGAATCACTTTTAAACCTAAAATGAAAGGATGGATGAGGAGACGCATGAGAGGAATCCGGTCACCATAACTAGATAACCTATCATATATGAAAATCGGTGTGCCCATGATCGAGCTGTTTTTATGTTTAACCAAGATCTAATTCAAATGCCAGAATCTTTTGTTATTTGATAGTTTTCTTTAGTTTAATTTGCATATTTGCATTCAGTTTAGTGACAATACCAAACCCCCCTTTTGATTGGTTACTTGAAGATAAAATCGCAACAGCTCTCTGTGGGATCGACCCGTACTCATTGGCTAGCTACGCTCGCTGTGGGCACAGGAGTTTATAAATATATTTTTGCACGCGAAACGATAGCGCGTCATATTTCTTTAGCCAGGAATAGTCTGAACTGGCATATCCTTCAGTTCTTCACTTCAGCTGGTAATTTCCTTCAGCTAGAACTCTCTTCAGCTGGAAGTCTTCTTCAGCTGGTATTGGGCACTTCTGAGCTGGTGCCTTGAACTAGTATTTTTCTTCAGTTCATCACTGTAGACTGGTGGCATTTGCACTCCATTTGATGGTACCTGCAACTTTCAATTTATCTTGCTAACTGTTCTAGCAAGCTACAGTTTGTTTTCATAGCCCTTTATGGCTGGATATTTTTTTCTCTCTCTGTTCTTTTCTCTCTCTTTTCTTTACTCAGCTCTTGGCTGGTTTCTTTCTTTTCTCTTTTCTTTTTTCTCTTATTTTCTCTTTTCTCACTTGGATTGATCATTTCTTTTGGCTTGATAGCTCGATTTTTTTTATATGAACATCCTTAGTTTTCTGTTTGATTTCCTTTCAGTTTTTTCAAAGCTCTTTGCATATTTTGACATCTCATCAAAACTTCTTGTCAAAAAAACCTTGATAGTTTTTCCTAATAATACCTTAGAAGGCCTAATCAACAAGATTTGGGAAAACTACTCTATATTGGGGAACAACGTGGTTTTCATGGCTTGATTGGTAGTATTGATTGCATAATTGGGAATCAAAAATTTGTCCAACTGCCTAGGCTGGACAATTTATAGGGAGAAGTGGAAAGCCAACAATCATTTTGGAAGTTGATGCATCATATGATTTATAGATATGACAAGCGTTCTTTGGAACACCAAGTGCATACAATGATATTACTATTCTCCATCAATCTCCAATTTTTAGTGATGTTTTAGAAGGCCGATCACCACAGATTAGTTACATCGTTAATGGTCGTCAAGATGATCGGGCATATTATCTCACCGATGACATATATTCTTCATGAGCTGCATTTGTCAAGTCTATTACATCTCTTATGACTCAAAAGCATAAGTTGCTCGTTCAACACCAAGAGACTGCTAGAAAAGATATAGAGCGGGCCTTTAGAGTTCTACAAGCTCGTTTTGTATTTATTCGACGTCGTGTCTTGTTTGGGACAAGGGGAAAAATGATAACTTGTATCATCATATATAATATGATTGTAGATGAAGAAGAAACACATACCAAAACTATTATGATCCCACAGGCTTTTGATGGATATATCTTCAACTTCAGATGCCGAGCATTTCCACTACTATACTGATAGCATTACAAAATGGAGACAAACCAGGTGCCGCGACCGCAGCCGCGCAACACCCCCTCGGCCCAGAAGCCCGTGGACGCGGGCGCGCGGTGCCCCTCCGTGTCATCCGACGCTGATTTTTCCTGGCTATTTCCGTACCCTATTTTTGACCTTTTAAGTCGTGTTTTTCCCGAGTTAATTCCAAGTTTGATTTAAGAAGATTTCCAGGTTATCTTTAAGTTATTTCGAGTAAACTTCCTAGGTTTTTTTCCGTTTAAAACCCGTGTAACCAAGGTGTGATTCTCTTCGAATAAATTCTTCTTGAAATCTTATAAAGTCAAAAGTCGTGCTATCCATGTTAAGTCCTAGCTAAGGGAATATTAGTTGGGTATTATTTAATCTCATGTTATTAGAAATCTTCAAAGAAGGCAACTAAGTCGATGATTCGACTTTTGTAGGAGGAATCGAGCCTCGAAGGAAGACCACCAACTCGTTGCCTCATCTTCCGTCCCGTAATCAAGGTGGGTAAATCTATACTCATCTAAAGTTTGAGCTAATGAGCTCTAGAAGCATGTTAGGGTAAATGAGATATCTAATAAAGTATTTTTACTCAGCCTGATTGATCTCTATACAAGGAAGGAAGAAAGGAAGATATTATGTTTTACTTGAGCTCTCAAGCATGTTTAGAAATGATAAGAACTACGAAAGTATTGTTTATGCTTAGTATGAGATGTTTAGAATTATCTTTAGTTTCGATTCGTATTTATTTACATTCTTTTCCTGATATCGAATATTTATGCTTGTTAAAGACTCGTAGAATTAAGAACTAAGGTTTGCCTTATTAGGGTAGCATTAAATCCCTTATAGGCCGAGATTATGCAGTAGCGAAGGATTAGCCCTTAGACGTTGTTCTAAGTTGGTGTTGCTAGCAAGGTTAAGAAAGGAAGGAACCTAGCTTTTCACTTAAGTAGGATTTGAGCTCGGAACTTTTAAGGGAGTCACTGCTGGGTTTTTCCCTCGCAAACTCGTTCGGATATTTGAGGTAACCCCTCTTCTATCCTATGGCATGCCTAAGGGTACAGTTGACGTCAGGTTTGAGCCAAGATGGGCCCAAAAGAAAAGAAAAGATTTTGCGGATATGGAGAGGGCTTTAGCGTTTTGCTCTCCATATACCATCAGTTGAATATTGGATATCTTGAAGTTTATTAAAGTGTTTTACTAAAACCCACTGAGTACATTGGTGCTCATGCCCCATCTTTTTCAAATATTTTACAGGTTGAGATGCTGAGGATGTTGGTGGCTGTGGATGTGGGTTGGCTGCCAAGATTGTTTTGCTATTACCTAATACTCTTTTGTAATCCCACTATGTGATCTGCTACTCTGATACACTCTTTCTAATTCCGTTTAAAGTTCTATTATGATTATCAAGACTAGATTAATATTTTCCAAACATGGTTATTTGAATATAAGATGCATACTAAGTTGTATCTCTATCTCTCAAAGTATGATTTCCTTTCGCCTATAAAAGGGCTTACACGCATTATTATCTATTATCGTTTCATTCTGTTTGAGCATGCTCCCGTTTAAAATAAGAATAAACCTGATTACCCACGTCTAAAAGGCATATCTTGACTGTAAAACCACCCTATTAATCTTTTGTTTTACCTCATTAACCCCTTAATAACACTCCGTCCCCATTCGTTAACCCCTATTTCGGGACCGGGCTGTTACAGTTGGTATCAGAGCCAGGTTTGCAAAACTGTAGGCTTGTCTCTTTGTTTGAATTAAGTAAAGTCTATATGTATGCATAAGTTGTTCTTTGATAAGTGAACGCAGCAACCCACAGCTCGCCATCACCCTCGTATCCTCAACCAAAAATCAAGGTATGATAGTATAGAGATTTTGGATTTTGGATTTTGATTTTTGGAATACAGGAAAGGAAAATATTTGAGCAAGCATACATGTTTTATGGATAAGAGAAAAACCGTGAGAATGAAATTCCAAGCAAAAGGTGTTCGGGTAAGACGATTTCTGAGAATGAAAAGTTTGTGAAAAAGATTTCTCGATCCTAAAAAAGGTTTACATTCATACTAAAAAAATTTGACTCAACAAAAAGGTAAACATGTATGTTAAAAAAACCATGGGCACCAAAATTTTTTTTATAAAAACGTCAACTGCTTCAAAAAGGAACTATGCATGCAAGATAAAATCTAGATATTAGTATGATCTCAGGAGAACCTTAGGTCTCCCTTTTATAATCTAGACTGATTAAGTTATTCTCTTCTAGATGGTTAAGCGCCGTATGACTGCTAGGAAGAGCGTGCCTCTTTTTTGCCCGGTTCAAGAAAGAGTGGAAAGATTCAGACGAGAAACTTGGGACGGTAACGAGTAATTGCTGTCCTTCATGGCAAGATACCTAGAGAGGTGGTCTTGGGCTAATGGCTACGGAGGAGAGCCTGGGAGTGTATCTGACTTGGAGACATGCATTCGCATGTGCGAGCACGCACCGCCCGCTTGGAGGCCTATAATGTACCGCATCTTACAAGGCACTATCACCCGTGATCCCGTAACATATGCCGAAATCGAGAATTTGACGGAGTTCTCCTGAGCCTTGATGGCTCGTTGGGTGACGGAGTATGGCCATGTGCAAGCCTTAGCCGAGCAGCAAGCGACCGAGCAAAACCCTTCTCTTGTGGTAGAACTAGAACTACAACGGGCGACTCTCAACAGTCCCCTTGGATTCCAAGCACCCCGTCCTCAACATGAAGGAGCCTCAGGAGCGGGACTCTCAAACATTCGGATCGTGAACCACACCGAGTCCCTATTTTCTTGCACTCCTCAAATGAACCAGTAGACCCCTGCATACGCTTCTCAGAGTCTGGGGCAATGTATGTCCCATCAGTACCCCGAAGAGAATGTCCACATGAAGACGTTCAAGTTCAGCGTACCGGAGACAGTTGAAGATGAGGAAGAAGAGGAAGACCCGGAAGAAGGAAGCGAGGAGGAAGTAGGGTCACCTTGCAAGGGAAAAGGAAAGGCTCCAGCCTACAATTAAGCTGTAGTAGGAGGTGTTGCTATTAGAACACCTAGTTATCTAATCCATCTGTCTGTCTGTCTGTCTGTTATCTGATATCCGCTTTAACCAAGATTCTAATATGTATTATACTCTTTAAACTTTCTAGACTCAAACAGTGGCAGTGAATTTTTCAACAGACTGCCCTATCCCAATGTAACCCATAACTTATTTCTATGATATCGATGCCAAAAGTCCTCCTAATGAGGCAATTTTCCCATTATGTGTGAAGAACGTTTAAATTTCCGCCTTATTTGATCTAATAAGACCTTGTCAAAAGGCATCCTTGCATTTGTGAGAATTCAATCAAGTATCGCTAATATCTAGTTCTTTAGGATGCCGCCTCGAAAACGTCAAGCTAAGAACGAAGATGAGAACGAACCCGAGCAAGCCCCAAACCCCAGACCAAGAGCTGAAAGTGTGTTTCTCAAACACAATCCTCCATCATTTAATGGTTTAGGAGATCCAATGGACGCCGAAAAATGGGTGCGCTCCTTAGAGCGAATTTTTGATTTCATAGCTTGTTCAGAAGAGGAAAAGTTAAGTTGTGCTCTTTTTATGCTGACGGATGATGCGGACTACTGGTGGGAGTCCATTCGAAGGACCATAACCCCAGATCAATGGGAATACTATAGTTGGGAAGATTTCAAGCACGACCTGTATCAAATGTACATCCCGGATTGTTATCGAGAGGTAAAAGAGATGGAGTTCTGGAATCTAAAGCAAGGGAATAAGATAGTGTCAGAATACGACAGAGAATTCAATCAATTGTCAAGGCATGCTCCATATCTAGTGGACACAGACGGGAAGAAAGCACGCAAGTTCAAGAAAGGACTCAGATCCGAGATTGGCATAGCCCTCGCAGGGCAAGAAGACATGTCCTATGCTCGAACCTTAGCCAAAGCCTTGAGCATAGAAGCCATTCTCCCTTGAGAGAAGATTCAACCCCCTCAACCTTCTAGCGACTCAAAAGAAAAAAGAAAGTGGGAAGGAGGAAGAAAAGATAACAAAGGAAAGAAACCCCACTGGTAAAGCCGAGAGTCAGGGGTGCCTCGAAGTTAGTCTGGCAATGCTCCTAGCTTTAGGCCGTGTCAAAGGTGTGGACGAATGCACCCTGGAGTCTGCCGAGCAAATCTAACTGGGTGCTACAACTGTGGTGATGGGGGGCACTTCAAGAGAGAGTGTCCTAAAGGAAACAACAGATGATCTCAAACACCACAACAACCCATGTACCCGCAACCACTTCAGCAACTCCCTGGAAACCAGCCAAGACTGCAGCAAGGAGGACCTCAGGGTTAAAGACCGGGGATGAACCCAAGACCGAACCAAGGACGAGATCAAAGGTCCAACTAAGGACAGAGGCCGCCTCAGCCAGCTCGTACTTATGCTCTCAATCAGCAGCAAACTGCTAAGGCCCCAGGTAATCTAGCAGATATGATTACCCTCCTCGAGACGCCAGTTTTAGCTCTCTTCGATACTGGAGCATCGCATTCATTTATAGCTGAGTTTGTTTGTAAGAAACTGAAAATAAAACCCGAGAATGTCGAGAATGCTCTTGAAATAAGTATTCTCTCTGGAAAGAGAATGATGTCTAGGAAGGTCTGCTCTAACCTAGAATTGAACATAGAAGGGGAAAACTTTAAGTCAAATCTTTATGTGATAAAGATTCAGGACTTTGATATAATCCTAGGAATGGATTGGTTAGCCTCAGTTTATGCTTCCATAAGCTGCCCGGAGAGGGAGGTAGTGTTTCGGCCACCCGGGAAACCCGAGGTGAAAATCTACGGATCAAGGCTGGGAACCAAAGTTCCAGTGATATCTACCCTAAAAGCCACTAAGATGATAAGGAAGAACAGCTGTCAAGCCTTTTTAGTGAATCTAATAAGGAAGGAGGAAGGAGGACTCTCAATCGAAGACGTGCCAGTCATAAGAGAATACCCCGACATATTCCCAAAGGAGCTGTCTAGACTACCTCCAGATAGGCAGGTAGAGTTCGCTATCAAGTTGGAACCAGGAGCTGCCCCAGTTTCGAAAGCCCCCTATAGAATGACGCCTAAGGAATTGCAAGAACTTAAGGTTTAACTGCAAGAGTTACTAGACCTAGGTTTTATCCAACCTAGTGTGTCGCCTTGGGGAGCTCCAATCCTGTTCGTAAAGAAGAAGGATGGTACATTGAGAATGTGCATCGACTATAGAGAGCTCAATAAGCTAACCATCAAGAATCGATACCCTCTCCCAAGAATAGACGATCTCTTCGATCAGTTCAAGAGAGCAAGTGTCTTCTCCAAGATAGACTTAAGATCTAGGTACCATCAGTTGAAGATCCAAAAGGAGGATATCCCTAAGACCGCTTTTAGAACTCGCTATGGGCATTACGAGTTTGTGGTAATGCCATTCGGATTGACCAACACTCCAGCTGTGTTCATGGATTTAATGAATCGAGTTTTTCACCCGTATCTAGATAAGTTTGTTCTAGTTTTCATAGATGATATTCTCATCTATTCCAAGGATGAAGAAGAACATCATGAGCACCTAAGAGTGGTGCTGGAGACATTAAGAAGAGAAAGGCTTTATGCTAAGTTCAGCAAGTGTGAGTTTTGGCTTAAGGAAGTTATGTTTTTAGGTCATATAGTCTCAGTAGAAGGAATCAAAGTGGATCCAGCCAAGATTGAAGCTGTAAGCAACTGGAAGTCTCCAAGAAGTATGAACGAGATAAGAAGTTTTCTAGGACTCGCTGGATACTATCGCAGATTCATCGAAGGATTCTCGACTATATCCAAGCCCATGATGCGATTGCTAAAGAAGGACTCCAAGTTCAAATGGACATCTGAGTGCGAGGAAAGTTTTCAAACTTTGAAGAAGATGCTAACCACAGCCCCTGTGTTAGCCATTCCGGAAGAGAATGAAGATTTTATGGTTTACGCAGACGCATCGAGGAAAGGATTAGGATGCGTACTAATGCAGAGAGGAAAGGTGATTGCTTATGCTTCAAGACAGCTTAAGAATCACGAGCAGAACTACCCGACGCATGACTTAGAGCTAGCAGCGGTTGTTCATGCGCTGAAGATCTGGAGGCACTATCTCTACAGAGCAAGTGTGAGATCTTCTCAGATCACAAGAGCTTGAAGTATTTCTTCGAGCAAAAGGATATCAACATGAGGCAAAGAAGATGGCTAGAACTCGTAAAAGATTATGACTGCACAATTCACTACCACCCAGGCAAGGCAAATGTGGTAGTAGATGCCCTAAGTAGAAAGGAAAAGACAGAGTTAGAACTCATTCTAGCCCAGGAGGATCTGCGCAAGGAATTCGAGAAGTTAAGGATCGAAGTGTTAACACCACCCAAGACTATTCAAGCTCAAGTTTCCATGATAGTCGCTCAGCCCGACCTAAGGCAAAGGATAATTGAAGCCCAGAGAGGAGACGAGTTCCTCGAAAAGAAAAGACTAGAAGCACGATTTGATAGCTCGCAAGATTTCACGGAAGCCGCCGATAACGTGCTCTTATTCAAAGGAAGACTTTATGTGCCATGCAAGGAAGAACTAAAGGAGGAAATCATGTGTGAAGCACATGACACGCCATATACAGCACATCCTGGAAGCACCAAGATGTACCAAGACCTCAAGAGGAATTTCTGGTGGAATAACATGAAGAGAAAGATAGCCGCCTTCGTGGAAAGGTGTTTAAACTGTCAACAAGTGAAAGCTTTGTATCAAAAACCTTCTAGGTTGCTTCCACCCTTGGAAATTCTTGAATGAAAGTGAGATCACATCAATATAGACTTTGTCGTAGGATTTCCAAAGTCTAAGCGAGGGAATACCGTTATTTGGGTAATCGTTGATCGATTATCTAAATCAGCACATTTTGTTGCTGTTAAAATGATGAACGGACTAGATCAACTAGCCCAGCTGTATGTTAAGGAAGTTGTGCGTTTGCATGGAGTGCCGGTCTCGATTACATCAGATCGTGATTCAAGATTTACATCAAGATTCTGGAGAAGCCTACAAGATGCAATGGGATCAAAGCTCAAATTCAGCACAACATTCCATCCTCAAACAGATGTCCAGTCCGAAAGGACTATCCAAATTCTAGAAGATATGCTTAGAGGAGTCGTCATCGATCAAGGAGGCAGTTGGGAGGAGTTACTACCTTTGGTAGAATTTGCCTACAACAACAGCTACCAGTCGTCGATCGGCATGGCCCCTTATGAAGCCCTTTACTGAAAGAAGTGTAGATCGCCCCTGTATTGGGACGAAGTTGGGGAGAGAAGGATACTTGGACCCGAGATGGTCCAGAAAACTGTCCAAAAGATCGAGCTTATTCGTCAATGCATCAAAGAAGCCCAGGATAGACAGAAGGCTTATGCAGATGAGAGAAGGACGGAGCTCAGTTTCGATGTTGGGGATAAAGTGTTTTTGAAGGTGTCTCCATCAAAAGGAATAGTTCATTTTGGCAAACGAAACAAATTAAGGCCCAGATTTATCGGACATTTTGAGATCTTAAAAAAGGTGAATGAAGTAGCCTACAGGTTGGCCTTACTACCCAACCTGAGTAATGTGCATAACGTCTTTCATATTTCCATGTTACGAAAACACGTGTTCGATCCAAAGCATGTGATTAGCAAGGAAGAGATAGTCCTTAATAAGGACTTAGCCTATGAAGAAAAGCCCCAGGCCATCGTGGATCGAAAGATCCAGAAACTGAGAAATAAGGAGATCGATCTGGTAAAAGTAATTTGGAACCACCATGGTTCAGAAGAAGCAACTTGGGAGCTTGAATCCAAACTGCTCAAGAAGTACCTTGATATCGCTTATCATGGTTAGTAAATTTCGGGATGAAATTTTCTTTAAGGGGGGTAGGATGTAATACCCCAGATTTTTGAATAATCTTTAGAGAATTGTTAATATTAATTAATTAATTAAAGAAGGAATTTAAATAAGGTTAGCTATGGTTGGATGTCAGTCACGACTTTAAGAGTCAGTTTTCGTGAAGATTGTCTTTTTGGAAAATATAATCTTAATTATTTTATTGCCATTTGTGGTTTCATTAGAAAGGTTTTAACTCAAGGAGTACACTAATGTTTTCAGATTTTAAATCTGAAATCATTTGAGTTTCCGGTGATGGAAAACGTATTTAAAATGGAAATGAATAGTAACTTTTGTGTGCGTTCGTGTTTTGAGAAATTTATGAAATCCTCCTCGTTTATCCGAGTTGAGTTCTGTCAGGCCCCTCTTATGGGAAATGACTCAAATATTCCGTTGGCGTTCACGAATTTCCATTTTGAGGTCAATCGAACGCTCGGGAGGAAAATCTGTCAGTCTGAGTGAATAGTGAAAAAGTAATTCAAAGAAAAGAAATCTTTGCTCGTCTTCCTTCTGACGACCCCGTCTTCTTCACGAATCGAGTTGGCTCACTAGTGTTTGAGCCAACGAGTCCCCCGGTATTTTTAGATTTCGTTTCTGAAGTCATTTGGACCTCGACATCGAATAAAGCAGCTTTTAACCGAACCCGGGTTAGCTTTTGCAGTATTCCCGCACGCAATGGCTTCCAAGGGAAGCCAAAGCTTCTCCTATAAATAGGGGACCACCCCTTTGGCATTCTTTGCTAATTTCTCATTCACTTCACTTCTAAATCGAGAGGGTGAAAAGCTTTGAAAGCCGAGAAGGTTCTGTCGAAGTAAAAAGCGTTCTTCGTGAGTGTTCTTCAAGATGACAAGCGGAGTGGCGTGGAAGGGATACGGTGAGGGAATGTGCTAGGGGCGCCGTTCAAATCGTAGTAGGCGGCTCTGCCGCCGTTGCAACTCAACGAGACGTCGAGCTAACCACATTCCTTCGACGCACCTAACCCCGTCCATTCTTGTTCGTCGGTCTCAACACCATTTCTTTTCCGTCTTTTAAATTCCGCATTTACCTTCCGTTCTTTGCGTTCTTTATTATTACTCGTCTAAAATTTGTATTTCGATTTTTGTTGAAGTTCCACGTTAATAACATTTATGTTATATTTCTCATTTTACTTCCGTTATTATTATTCTAAAAGATTATCCTCATTTATTCCGTTAAATTTCGTTCAAGCCACATTCAACGATTTTATCGTTATTCTAAATATTAAACGGAGGATTATCGTGTCTATGCCGTTATAATGGCAAAATTCTTTTTAAGTTAAAGCATGTTGTTGCATGTTAAATTCAAGTATGTTGTTTTTAAGAAATTTTGAGTTAAGTGTTCTTCGTATTCGTCGAAGGAATCGACGAACACCGAAGAAACCCAGAAGAATTGAAGTCCGCCTAGAAATTGGACGGAAGAGAGAGAAACCAGGTGCCGCGACCGCGGAGGGGTGCGCGGCCGCGCAACACCCCCCTTGGCCCAAAAGCCCGTGGGCGCAGGGACTGCGCGGGGTGCCGCCGGCGCGCAGTGCCCCCCGTGTCATCCGACGCTGATTTTTCCTGGCTATTTCCGTACCCTCTTTTTGAGCTTTCGAGTCGTGTTTTTCCCGAGTTAATTCTAAGTTTAATTTAAGAAGATTTCCAGGTTATCTTTAAGTTATTTCGAGTAAACTTCCTAGGTTGTTTTCCGTTTAAAACCCGTGTAACCAAGGTGTGATTCTCTTCGAATAAATTCTTCTTGAAACCTTATAAAGTCAAAAGTCGTGCTATCTATGTTAAGTCCTAACTAAGGGAATATTAGTTGGGTATTATTTAATCTCATGTTATTAGAAATCTTCGAAGAAGGCCGCTAAGTCGATGATTCGACTTTTGTAAGGGGAATCGAGCCTCGAAGGAAGACTAAGGAAGACCACCAACTCATTGCCTCATCTTCCGTCCCGTAATCAAGGTGGGTAAATCTATACTCATCAAAAGTTTGAGCTAATGAGCTCTAGAAGCATGTTAGGGCAAATGAGATATCCAATAAAGTATTTTTGCTCAGCCTGATTGATCTCTATACAAGGAAGGAAGAAAGGAAGATATTATGTTTTACTTGAGCTCTCAAGCATGTTTAGAAATGATAAGAACTACTAAAGTATTATTTATGCTTAGTATGAGATTTTTAGAATTATCTTTAGTTTCGATTCGTATTTATTTACGTTCTTTTCCTGAAATCGAATACTTATGCTTGTTAAAGACTCGTAGAATTAAGAACTAAGGTTTGTGTTAGAATCGATAGGTTCATATTTATCTATGATTGTTATTTTGTCTTTCTTTGATTTATTGTGTGTAGGTTATTGTGTTGATTAAGAAAATTGGAGCGTTCGTACCAAGTTGACCGAGTCTTGGAGAAAACCTTGGAGATAAAGATTAAGGATATGGTTGTTCCTATATCTATGGAATGGTTGTTAGACTTGCGGCTAAAGTCAAGGAAGGATAGAAGTGTGTTTTGTGCGTTTCGTGCAAGATATTTGAGTGGAGATCAAGATATTGTTTTTGTATAAATAGGGATCAGATGTATTGAGATAGGTACAGAGTCTTAGAGATACGTATTTGAATTAGAGATCGAGTTTTTATATTCTGCAGATTTTCTACTAGATTTGGTTAAGACAACTTTAGTCTCAACTTTCTATGAAGGAAGAGATAAAGTATCTTAATATTTTAATTAGTATTTTTCTAGTAGTGTTTTTGTAATTCACACAGTCTATATAGTGAAGATTTTGCCCTGAGGCATTTCATGAGATTATAGAAATATAATCTTGTGAAAATTTCAATCCGTTGTTCTATTTTAAATTTCCGCTGCATATGCAAAGTTGTCTCAACTTTATACACAACTTTGTACACAACTCTGTTAAAACCGAGTGTTCGGTTTCTTCAATTGGTATCAGAGCAGACACTTGATACAATAAGTGGTGATCCTATTTTCGTAAAACATAATGGATTGCACGAACCCGTTGTTCAACAAACCCCCAGTTCTAGATGGCATGAACTATTCCTTCTGGAAAGTTCGAATGAGATCATGCATCAAATCGATTGATGCAAGAGCATGGAATGCCGTACAAAAAACATGGACGCATCCTAAAACCGTGGATGCTGATGGAGACTCGTTCCGTACCCCTCCGTCAGAATGGACCAGGGAACAAAATGAAGAAGCTACCTTCAATGATAAAGTACTCAACGCAATTCAATCCTCCTTAGATGTGCAAATGTTCAAACTCATAAGAAATTGTGAGTCGGCCAAGGAAGCGTGGGACATACTTCAGCAACACTGCGAAGGTGATGTCGGAATTAAAGAATCGAGACATCGGATTCTGACCACCAAATTTGAAAACATGAAAATGGAGGATGATGAAACCGTTGGAGACTACTGCAACAAGCTACTTGAGATATCCAATGAATGCACTGACCTTGGTGATCCGATCACAAACAAAAGGTTAGTCTCAAAAGTTTTGAGGACACTTACACCTCGTTTTGACATGAAGGTCGTAGCAATTGATACAGCTTCGAATACTGGATGCCTGGACTTTACTAAACTGATGAATGACTTGAAGACCTTCGAGATGGAATTGAATGAAAAAGGTAGACATAAGAAGAAGGAAATTACCTTGACTGTCGGGACAACTTCAAAGTCAACTTCAGCTTATGAAGAAGAAGAGGATGAGGATCTTGAAGAAATCAATGAAAAGAATCCTGATTATGCTCTTCTTACCAGAAGACTTAACACTCTCATTCGAGCTAGCAGAGGAAAACAACAAAAGGGAGGTGGTGAACAACGCAAGCCTCGAAATGACTCTTCAGGATCCTTGGTTCTATATGAAAGATTGAACACACCTGGAAAGGAACCAAAGATCATAAAGCGTGCTTCATCAGATCATTTCAGACCAAAGGAAGTGAAAGACTTCTCTACTGTTCAATGTTATGAGTGCAAAGGATATGGGCACTTTGCAAATGAGTGTCCAAACACTTTTAGAAAACTTGGGAAACAGGTTAATTTTCTATCTCTTAGTGATAGTGAGCTAGACACTTCAGGGATTTATGTAGAGGAGATACCAGATGATGCACCAAATGAGCACGCAGCCTTAACTGCAGTATGTGTTGAAGAGAACAAGTCAAGTCACACTGAAGTTGAGATAACTTCTGAAAGGTATGATGAGTCTTATTACAAAACTTTTTTTTGTTTCAACACTGTTATAACCACTGCAGATGAGGAAGAAGAAGTCTCTGAAGAAGAAACATTGGAGTTATTGGTAAAGATGCAAGCACTTTACAAGGAGTTGTACTTAAAGTGGAGCAAACAGTGCAAAGTGGTGGAGTCACTTAATGAGGAAAGCACTATCCAGAAAGCGTCACTAGCAAAGCTGGAAGTGATGCTGACAAAGAAAGACGCTGAGATTGACAACATGAGAATCCAGCTCAACCATGCAAATGAGACATTCAAAAGGCTCAATACCGGTACTTCCAAGCTAGATGAGGTTCTTGCTCAAACTCAGGTAACTTCACATGGGATAGGCTATGGTAATAGTGTAAAGCCCACCTTTACACAAATCATGTCTACCCATGGAAAACCATTTGTTAAAGCAAAGGCTGTTCCCACCACTTCGTCAGTAAAAAGGAAACGTAGGAAGTACATTTGTCACTACTGTTTTCTCCCTGGACACATTAAACCCTTTTGTCATAGGTTCATACAAGAACAACAGAAGGAGATGCGTCTGAGGAAACAAGCTTCAAATCCTATCCTTACAAGAAAAGGTGACAAATCCAAGAAACTGGTATGGAGACCCAAAGTTACTGCCACAGTTACCTGCCAAGTGGTCTTCACTGCATCAACAGATAATGACTCAACCTCTTGGTACTTTGATAGTTGATGTTCACGTCTCATGACAGGTTCCAGATGTTACCTATCAAACTATCAAAGAATCAACGGTAGTGAAGTAACCTTTGGAGGAGGATCAAATGGCAAAATTGTTGGACGTGGAACTTTGGACAGTCCTGGACTCCCAAAGTTGTCTAATGTGTCACATGTTGAAGGACTGACGGCCAATCTTATTAGTATCAGTCAACTATGTGATGACAACTTCAGCGTCATCTTCAATAAAGAAAGTTGCACTGTGATGGACAACAACGGGAAACATGTGATCTCAGGGGTAAGATCTTCCAATAATATCTATGAGACTAACAAGAACAGTTGTCTAAGTGCGCAGGTGAATGAGGTACAGCTTTGGCATCAAAAATTAGGACACACAAATTTTCGTAACATGAAGAATCTCCAAAGACTAAACGCTGTTTTAGGAGTTCCCAAGTTGAATATTGCAAGTCCTAGTCTTTGTGGAGATTGTCAAAAGGGTAAACAAGTCAAAGTGTCACACCCTGTTGTGACAACTTCTGAGAGACCTTTCGCAACTCAAAGCTGCTTCGAACTACTCCATATGGACCTAATGGGACCAGCTGAAGTCGAAAGCCTTGGAGGTAAATGGTACTTTTTTGTTATTGTAGATGACCTCTCTAGATATACTTGGGTAAAATTCTTGAGAAATAAGGGTGAAACATATGACACCTTCTTAGAGTTATATGCTACGATCAAAAACTTTTATCACGCTTGTGTAAAAAGGTTAAGATCCGATCATGGGAGGGAATTTGAGAATATTCATTTTCTAAATTTTTGCTCTAAAGAAGGGATTCATCATGAGTATTCAGCCCCAAAGACACCTCAGCAAAATGGTGTGGCCGAGCGAAAGAATAGAACTTTACAAGAGATGGCCACTGTAATGCTGCACTCAAAGAAGTTGGCTAAATGGTTTTGGGCTGAAGCGTTAAATACCGCATGTCATGTAAGTAATCGAGTAAACCTAAGAACCGGAACCACTATGACATCATACGAGATTCTGAATGGTAAAAAACCCAACCTGAAATATTTACATGTATTTGGTTGTGTTTGTTATATTTTGAATGATAGGGACTATCTTTACAAGTTTGATCCTAAAAGTGACAAAGGTGTGTTCATTAGTTACTCACTTAACAGTCATGCCTACCGTGTTTATAACCTCAGGACCAAAACTATAATGGAGAGTGTAAATATAAGATTTGATGATATGGCTAGTTTGTATACTCCTACTGATGATACTGACGGTGTAATTGAGATTCAGGGAAATACAGGAAACACCGATGCAGCACAAGCTGACCCTGAATCTGAGCCCACTTCAACGGCAACTGAGGATTCACCAGCAAATGAACCTGTATCTGATCATGAGCAAGAAGGTCCAGATATCCCTGTATAAGGCAGTGCAAAAAGGGACCCACCAAAAAGAATTCGCAAAGATCATCCAATAGACCAAGTCATTGGAGATGTTAACGAAGGGGTCCGAACAAGAGGAAAAGCAATTGCCAACTACAAGGAAATTGTAAGGATGGTATGTTTATTTTGTGCCATACATGAAGTTGGCACAATTGTGTTCCTCTCTATGATTGAACCTAAGAATGCTGCTGAAGCCTTAAAGGATGAATTTTGGATTAGTGCAATGCAAGCCGAGTTACTTGAATTCGTGAGGAACAAAGTCTGGACACTGGTGCCCAGACCTTCTGGAGTAAATGTTATTGGAACTAAGTGGATATTCAAAAATAAAACTGATGAATTTGAGAATATCATTAGAAATAAGGCTCGCTTAGTTGCCCAAGGATATACTCAGGTAGAAGGCATAGACTATGATGAAACCTTTACTCCGGTTGCACGAATAGAGTCAATTAGGCTTTTATTTGCTATTGCATGTTACCTCAACATCACTCTTCACCAAATGGATGTTAAGGCAGCTTTTCTCAATGGAGTTTTGGAAGAGGAGGCGTATGTGGAACAACCCAAAGGATTCGAAGATCCAACAAAGGTCGATCATGTGTACAAGCTGCACAAGGCCCTTTATGGACTAAAGCAAGCTCCTAGAGCTTGGTATAGTCGGTTAACTGAATTTTTGCTTGATTTTGGTTTTTACAGGGGACATGCGGATAGGACTCTCTTTCTAAAAAGGGAGAACAACTTCTTAACGATAGCCCAAATCTATGTCGATGACATAGTACTTGGGTCAACAAGTGAGAAAGCCTTGAAAGAATTCGTGGAAGCCATGTCTACCTCTTTTGAGATGAGTATGGTTGGAGAACTTAGTAACTTTCTCGGACTCCAAGTTAAGCAAAAGGAGAACGGAGTTTTCGTCTCTCAGACGAAATATGCAAAGAACCTTGTGAAGAAATTCGGTCTGGAGAGTGCAAAACACATGAAAACCCCTATGAGCACAATGGAGAAACTGTCAAAGAATGCAGTTGGGGCTGAAGTTGACCCAACTTTATACAGATCAATGATAGGCAGCCTCCTATATCTGACTGCAAGTCGGCCAGATATCATGTACAGTGTGTGTGCATGTGCTCGATTTCAATCATGCCCAAAAGAGGAGCATTTGAAAGCAGTGAAAAGAATCATACGTTATGTCGCTGATACTTGTGAACTTGGACTTTGGTTCACAAAAGACACTTCTACAGACCTAGTCAGGTACAGTGATGCCGACTGGGCTGGAGAGATTGACGCCAGAAGGAGCACAAGTGGTGGATGCTGCTATTTGGGAAACAACCTCATTTCATGGCATAGTAAGAAACAAAACTGCATTTCACTATCTACAGCCGAGTCGGAATATGTAGCTGCCGGGAGTTGTACCACACAATTGGTATGGTTGAAGTCAATGTTGGATGACTATGGTCTAGAGAGCAACCCCTTGGTAATGATGTGTGACAATACAAGCGCAATCAACCTTGCCAAGAACCCTGTGCATCACTCAAAATCGAAACATATTCATTTAAGGTATCATTTTATTAGAGATTTAGTTGAAAAAAGGTTATTAAAATTGGAGTATATTAGTACAGATGTTCAACTGGCTGATATGTTTACTAAAGCTTTAAGCTATGAGAGATTCTCAATCTTGAGAAAATCTCTTGGCCTATGTATGGTGTGATACTGAATGTTGGCCCAACTGTTGTCACAACTTTTGATATATCATAGTTAACTGTGAAGTTGAGCAGATTCGAGGATGAAAAATCCAGTAAAAGGCGAAATCATGATCGTTCTTATAAAACCATATAACAAGGTCAAAGATCTTTGATAAGTGGCTTTTACAAGATTCTCTTGGTTATTCATCTATTCACCATCTGTTTTTCTTCTTAATAAGCTTTCTATGATGTATTAAAAGTGTTTTGATTTTGATTTATCCTTTGACAACAGTTGCTCAACAAAATAATAATAAAAAAAATAAAAAAAAAATAAAATTTTGTTTTGAAATTCAGTTGAATGTATCTGGAAGTGTATCTTACTCCTCCTTTAATATCTCATTTTGACTATATCTTTAATGATTTTGACTCCTATTTTTGTGGCGGGACGAATCTGTTTGTTACACTTTATGTTCAAAATTCCCGTCTCCACCTTGTCTCTCTCCTATCTCTATTCTACTACATATCTCATCAAATCAGATTTTCTCTCAAGCTCTTCACTCAAAAGCTATCTTTTCCCAAAAACTTTTCGTCTCCCTTCCTCATCGTCTCCAAGCTCTCACCGTCACCATTTACCATGACTCCTGAGAAAATCAAGTAGCTCCAAGAGTTCATGAGCGACCCAGAAGCTTCTGCCTATATCCGTCATCTCTCGTCTTTTCCCCCTCAACCAACCCTCACTCTACCACCTCACCCTCTTCTACCGAATCCCTTTCGGTTACTGTCTCCAGAGACGACTCCTCTTCTCCGGCCAAGCGTTCTCCTCTCATCATCTCGTGGGAATGCACCGATGGAAATCTCACCTGAGATTGGTAGCTCGGAGGCTCAGTCCAAACCACTACCTCTACCAGCATCGACTCCGCCGCAATCCTTCATTTTGCCGCCGGCAACTGACAAAGCAATCATTATTGCTCCATCTGGGGTTGTGATGCCATCATTTGAGTTTCCGGAGCTTGACACTCCTGTTCTTGCCGACCACCAAATTGACCCAATTTTTTCTACTCAAGAGACTGATTTTGGCGAGGGCCATCCTATTGATGTCCCTTTTTCTTCTGTTGATCAAGATCTTCCTGAAGAAACTCTTCCCTCACCGACCCCATCTCCTCCGAAGAAAAAGCCCTCAAAATCTAAAAGGGTTCCACCTGCTCGTCGGTCCAAAAGATTGACCCGAGACGGCAGTACTTCAAAAGCTCTAGAGGAACCCATTCAGGTCGATAGTGACCCAGATGATGATGAGCAAGTGGAAGCCTCATTCCATGGAGAATCTGACGAGCACACACCTTCTGCTCATCAGTCGGAGACCAACGAGGAGCTTGAGGATGAGTTTGAGGTATCTCGGAAAGGAAAGCGAAAAATGACTTTCATTTCGCCACCCAAGTCCAAAGGGAAACCTGGCAAGCGAGCCAAGCAAGAAGCCTCCCCGGTCGAGAACGTCGATGATTCTGAGTCGGATATTGAGGTATCAAAAGCTCTCTCTCCTTTGTTTTATTCTGATGTTGGTAGACAGAATTGGGAACACTTTAAGAGTAGGGAAATTTTGAATGATCGGTCTGTGGATTTGAAAGATTTTGCATCTCATAATTTGGTTGTGTTTTTGGAGAAAAGGAAAGTGCTGGGTTATGTGACTTATGTTAAACCGTATGTGTCTGAGGTAGTTCGTTATTTTTATGCAAATTTAACTCATGAGTTTAGTAATCACTCATCTAAGTTGTATGGAAAGGTGTATGTGTGTGGGAAGGTTTATACTATAACTCCTTCACGCATAAACAAGTTTCTAGGTGTGCCCAATGTTGTTGAAGATGATGATGAAGTTGATGATGACTTCGAAGCCAAAATGGCTGAAGTTGTGACTGGTGGGAGGGCAGAACAGTGGGTTGTACACAAGAAGCCTAACCGGCTTGCTTCAGTTCTTACCTCTTTGTTCTCGGTTCTTCACAAAATCTGTGCTTCAAATTGGTTACCTACCTCTAACACGACTACTGTGCCTTTTGATCACGTGTGTTTAATGTACAAAGTTTTCAAAGGGGAGAAAGTGAACTTAGGGCAACGGATCTTCAACTCCATATCTGAAGTTGCCATGACCAAATCAAACAAAAAGCTCATTGTCCCTTCTCTGATATTTAACATGCTGGTTGCTCAAGGTCTTAAAATCACCAAAAAGGATGTTCTCTCCAATAGGCTGTCTTTACAGACTGTCCAACAAGCTTTCCTTGCTGACACCCGCACCAGAGATCTTCCCTGGATTGAAGTGAATGACAAAGATGCTTCAACCGAAGAAATCTTTTGTTCTGTTCCTGTGTTTCTTTTGCAAGAACAAATTCATTTCTTGTCAGAGCAGATCACTATCTTTGAGAGACAGCGGCGTGTGCTACAGAAGGTTCTTTCTTTCCAAAAAGGGGGAGATGAAGGACCAAGCTGTCAAAGGGGTGCAGGTCAAGATGCGGCCGAGGAATGAAGCTGAAAGTTGTGAAAGCTTGAAGAAACTGAAGGCTACAGTCTGTTGCAGTTGAACATTTCTTTTGTGGCTGGAAAAATTTCTAAAATAAACTAACTTTTTATTTTTGCTTAACTTTTTATTTTTGCTTTGCTCCTGAACAACTTAACATATTTTTGCTACTATTCTAATGTAGGATGATCTGTTATAATTGATTATGTTTTTTTGATGATCAGTTTATATTAAAGTTGTTTTGACAGGGGGAGCAACTTTGATACTTAACCATAAAAAGTTTATTCTGCATCTTGTTGATAGGGGGAGCATTATGATCTGTGTTTATTTGTTTCAGAGGGAGAACTGTATTTTATTTAAGATTGTTTGGTTTTTGGAAAGAAAGACAAAAAGGGGAAGATTGTTAGAATCGATAGGTTCATATTTATCTATGATTGTTATTTTATCTTTCTTTGATTTATTGTGTGTAGGTTATTGTGTTGATTAAGAAAATTGGAGCGTTCGTACCAAGTTGACCGAGTTTTGGAGAAAACCTTGGAGATAAAGATTAAGGATATGGTTGTTCCTATATCTATGGAATGGTTGTTAGACTTGCGGCTAAAGTCAAGGAAGGATAGAAGTGTGTTTTGTGCGTTTCGTGCAAGATATTTGAGTGGAGATCAAGATATTGTTTTTGTATAAATAGGGATCAGATGTATTGAGATAGGTACAGAGTCTTAGAGATACGTATTTGAATTAGAGATCGAGTTTTTATATTCTGCAGATTTTCTACTAGATTTGATTAAGACAACTTTAGTCTCAACTTTCTATGAAGGAAGAGATAAAGTATCTTAATATTTTAATTAGTATTTTTCTAGTAGTGTTTTTGTAATTCACACAGTCTATATAGTGAAGATTTCGCCTTGAGGCATTTCATGAGATTATAGAAATATAATCTTGTGAAAATTTCAATCCGTTGTTCTATTTTAAATTTCCGCTGCATATGCAAAGTTGTCTCAACTTTATATACAACTTTGTACACAACTCTGTTAAAACCGAGTGTTCGGTTTCTTCAGTTTGCCTTGTTAGGGTAGCATTAAATCCCTTGTAAGCCGAGATTATGCAGTAGTGAAGGATTAGCCCTTAGACGTTGTTCTAAGTTGGTGTTACTAGCAAGGTTAAGAAAGGAAGGAACCTAGCTTTTCACTTAAGCAGGATTTGAGCTCGGAACTCTTAAGGGAGTCACTGCTGGGTTTTTCCCTCGCAAACTCGTTTGGATATTTGAGGTAACCCCTCTTCTATCATATGGTATGCCTAAGGGTACAGTTGACGTCAGGTTTGAGCCAAGATGGGCCCAAAAGAAAAGAAAAGATTTTGCGGATATGGAGAGGGCTTTAGCGTTTTGCTCTCCATATACCGTCAGTTGAATATTGGATATCTTGAAGTTTATTAAAGTGTTTTACTAAAACCCACTGAGTACATTAGTGCTCATGCCCCCTCTTTTTCAAATATTTTACAGGTTGAGATGCTGAGGATGTTGGTGGTTGTGGATGTGGGTTGGCTGCCAAGATTGTTTTGCTATTACCTAATACTCTTTTATAATCTCACTATGTGATCTGCTACTCTGATACACTCTTTCTAATTCCGTTTAAAGTTCTATTATGATTATCAAGACTAGATGAATATTCTCCAAACATGGTTATTTGAATATAAGATGCATACTAAGTTGTATCTCTATCTCTCAAAGTATGATTTCATTTCGCCTATAAAAGGGCTTACACGCATTATTATCTATTATCGTTTCATTCTGTTTGAGCATGCTCCCATTTAAATAAGAATAAACCTGAGTACCCACGTCTAAAAGGCATATCTTGACTGTAAAACCACCCTATTAATCTTTTGTTTTACCTCATTAACCCCTTAATAACACCCTGTCCCCATTCGTTAACCCCTATCTCGGGATCGGGCCGTTACAAAATCTATTTTTGGAAAGAGAATCTTTTCTCATTTTTCTTCAAGATGACTCTTTCATCACCCCGAGTCGAGTTAGTTCAATAGTATTCGAGCTAACGAACCTCCCAGTATTTTCGGACTTCGAGTTGAAGGTCATTTGATCCTCGTCATCGAGTAAAGCACCTTTTAACCAAACCTGAAATTTCTTTGGCAATATTTTTGTACTGCAGAAGCTTCGTAGGGAAGCCAACTTTTCCCCTATAAATATCCCCCACCTTTCATCACTTTTACACCATTCCTCATTCATTTCTTCATCTTGAGAGAGGGAAAAGAGGGAGAATCAAGAGAGCGTCGAAGTCGAGCGAGGGACATTCTTCATAAGTGTTTCTCTGAGACGACGAGCGAAGAGAGAGAGGGAGGATCTTCCAGAGGAGCCACCACCACTAGAGTTGCCGCCGTCGTGGAGTCGTCCAGGTCAGCCGCTGCGGGGGGGCCCGCCGCCGCTGGGGTGCTCCCTCGGCCAGAAGGAGTCTGCGAGCGTGGAGGCTCTCACCAGCGCGCGGCACCCCTTGCCCCGACAATGCTAGGTATACCGCATCAAGGCCAGCCAGCGCTGGCTTCGCCACCAGTGCTAGGCTGGTGCGCTGGTTCGGCAGGTTTTCATCTGAAAGCCATAACTTTTGACTCGGTTTGAGCTACAAGGCTCATGAGTACTCAAATCGAAGCTCTTTCGAAGATCTATGCAACTGTAGGGGCCAAACATCTGGAATCACGACTATGATAGTTGGATTTTCCAAGTCCATTTTTGGTAAATTTTGAGCGTTTAACCTTTATTTTCTCATGTTTTAAGTCATGATTAGGATCGAGGGTTTAGATTTCATTTTGATTTCTTATTAGAATCTCAAATAAGGCCGCAAGTTATTTATCGACTTTTATAGGAGGGGGTGAACCCCAAGGAGGCACGGGAAAGAATTTTCGGCTCGTTGCTTCATCCACGTACTCGTCATCGAGGTGGGTGATTCTAAACCAAATATATGGTTTGAGCTAGTGAGCTCTAAAGGCATGATAGGACAAGATGAAATATCCAATAAAATAATTTATGCTCTGTCTGATTAGTCTCTGTACAAAAAAAGGAAGGAAGAAAGTTATAATATGATTATGTTCATTGTTATTTGAGCTCTTGCATAATTAAAGGATGATATGATTTGATATGTTGTGTTGGTCCCGGGCGAGTCGGTATCAGTTTAGAGAGGGGGTTAATAAACTGATTCAAAAACTTTTACTTCAGATGCGGAATAACAGGGCCCTTTGACTCGCTTGATGAAACTTATCTATGCACAAACTTGTTGATCAGTTAAGACAGTTTGAGTGCAGCTTGTGTGATATTGTGTGCAGTTCAAAGATATGCAATAATCAATATAGTACAGCACACAAGCAATTTATAGAGGTTCAAAGTCTCAAACTTCTACGTCCTCTCTTCCTTCCGCAGAAGGGAAACTTCACTATATAACTTGAGTTTCTTTACAAATTACACAATGAAGGACAGTTGGCTGAACCTGGTAACTGCTCGCTACCTCAGCGGGTCGATGGCTCACACTTGAAGTCCCTAACTGCTCGCTAGAAAGGTAGGTGCTATTGTCGTCTTTACAAGGTTTTAGATCTCTTTCGATCTTCAAGAGGTGAGTCTTGAACAGGGGGTATCAACTGATGTGCTCCTTTAATTGAGTTGAGTAGTTGATCGTTGAATAGCTAGAACTAAGAAGGCTGCCCTGGCTGGATCGTCAACAGCTGGCTAAATATCTTGATTCTGTGAATTCTTTTTCTCAGTTGGACTCTCGCAGTTTCTATCAAAAGCTGAACTTGAGCTTGAGTGGGAGGGAGAAAGAAAAGTTCTTGCTTGTATATGTGAAAGTTGTGAAGGCGATAAGTTTTTTGTATCAAGGATTTGCGAAGAGTTGGCAAAGAGTATTTTAAACTCTGATCCACTCGTCTTTTATAGAGGAGTGATTTTATGACCGTTGAGTTCCATTGATCGGTGGCTCTATTGGCTCATCAATGGAATATGGTCTTTAATGATCGCTTGGAGCATTTGGTTGAAGTAGCCGTTACTCTGCCAATCGATCTTTATTAAATTCCAGGATCTTGGTAGGAGCATTTATTCAAAGATTCACCGGTTTAAGTAATAAACTCCAGGGTTCTCTGGCTTCAGATTTCACGGTTTGAGTTCTAGTTGGCAGTTCTGGATTTGTTAACTTAGTTTGATTATCGCTCCAGCTGGCAGTTCCGAGCTTGTTAGCTGAGTCTGATTGTTGCTCCAGTTTGGCAGTCCTGAGCTTATCAGCTGAGTTTGGTTATCGCTTCAGTTTGCAGTTCTGGACTTCTCAGCTGAGTTTGGCTATTGCTCTAGTTGGCAGTTCTGAGCTTATCAGCTGAGTTTGGCTATTGCTCCAGTTGACAGTTCTGAGCTTATCAGCTGAGTTTGGCTATTGCTCCAGTTGGCAATTCTGAGCTTATCAGCTGAGTTTGGCTATTGCTCCAGTTGGTAGTTCTGAGCTTATCAGCTGAGTTTAGCTATTGCTCCAGTTGCAGTTGGCAGTTCTGAGCTTATCAGCTGAGTTTGGCTATTGCTCCAGTTGGCAGTTATGAGCTTATATTTCTCCAGTTCGACTTATCTCAAGTTCTTAGCTAGCTTTTCAGCTTGACTGATTTCTCTTTGAGCTTTCTTGTCGATTTCGACTAATCACAAGCTGACTGACTACAGTTATTGCTTTCAGCTAATCTGTCTTGTTTACTGCAGTTTGACTGTCAGTTGGATACTTCCAGTCTCTTGCTTAAACTGATGCTTTATCAGTTTCTTCACTCTTTAGTCAACTCTTTTCTCCCTCAGCTCAGCTGACTTGGTTGTCAGCTTGTTTTGACTGGTATGACTCCTTAGCTGAGTTAAATTTTGACTGGATGACATATCCTTCAGCTTGTAGACCATTCTTCAGATTGGTTGACTTTGACTCTACTTGAGTTCCTTTTTGATGCCCTGGACTGGTCAGTTCCGATCTACAACTTGAACTTTAGTCAGTTTTTCATAACTAATTTTGACATCTCATCAAAACCTGATCTAGGGGTTCCTTGATAGTTTTTCCTAACATGTTGTGATATCTTATAGTTGATTTATATAAGGTATAGACGATCATGATCATAAGTTAAGTTTCGTATTGATATTATTGATAAGGAAGGTTATTTAAAGTGAGTAATGCCTGGTAGGTAGATTATAGTATCCCTTGTGGAATTAAGGCTATAGTATTGAGAAATGCAATCTAGATGTTTCAATCTAGGCTATGTTTTATGCTAGCATGATTTAGCATTGAGGCTTTTATATTAAGGATTGAATGTGATAATTCAATGTTGAGGATTAAGTATTAAAGATTCAAGGTTAAGGTTTTAATATTGAATGTTATGATTCAATTATTGTTAAGTAGGATATTGAGCTCAAAGAACAGTTTTATTACATTATCATGTTGTGACCTTCGAGTCACTAAAGTTGAATCTTTGATAAGTTAAGGGAGTCACTACTGGGTAACTCCCTCGCATACTCAGGAGAATACTTGAGGTAATCCCTCTCTTATCCTAAGGCAGGCCTAAGGGTGCAGTAGACAACATGTTTGAGCCATGAAGGGGCCATGAAAGGAAGTAAAAGGTTTTTGCAAATATGAAAAGGGTTTTTGCGTTTTGCTCTCCATATACCGCCAGTTGTTGATTGGATATTTCAAAGTTTATTAAAGAGTTTTATCATAAACCCCACTGAGTACATTAGTGCTCACGCCCTCTTTTTCAAATGTTTTCAGGTTGAGATAATGAGGACGGTGATGTGCTGCTGGTGGGGTTGTCTGAGTTGCTGCTCTATTTGATTATATGATTTTTCTTCCGCTATGTTTCTGCTGAATACTCTGATGTTAGTATTTAGTCTTGTTATAGGAGATTTGATCCTTGATATTAGTATGTCTTAAGTGATACGATTCCTAAATATCAATAAAGTCTTGAGAAGAAGAAGCATGTTCTTTTGACATCCAAAATGTTCCTTTATTGATTTCGAATTATTTAAAAAGTCATACTTGTTGAGTATATTGATATCTATTCATTTTCAGTTGATCTATGAATGGGTTTTACATGCTTGTTATTGTTGTACCCCTATGAAGAGGTTTTATTGTTCAAGCATGATTCCGCTTATCTTCCAGTAAATCTTAAGTTGTTTTCCTGTTTTGTACTATGAATGGGACATTATGATTTATTTGCCTCTGACCTATTGATGGATCTTAACTGTTGTGACCTATGAAGAGGTCTTGCTTATTTTGAATAGTCAAATTCCTATTTGTCATTGGATTCTGTTTAAATTTTGATTGGCCTATGATTATGCATTCCTTCGACTTGATTGAACCCTTTGACCCTTTTTGATTTGTTGAAAATGATAGTTCTTCCAAGTCATAAAGTTAAGTTGTCTAAGTTTTTGAGGCGCTAACTTAGTTTAATTCTAGAAACCTCCCTGGATTTTCAATTTTCCTGCTGTTTTTACGCAAAACGACCCCGTCCTTAATCTCGGGACGGGCTGTTACATCTGCTAATAGAGAACACGATATGGAGGTACAGATGAGAAAGATTGAAGCTAAAAACAAAGTTGCTGAAGCCAGAAACAGAATGGTTGAACAGTAAAGAAAGTACACTGAAGTGACTAGTGGGAAACCGATAATAAATTATCTTAGTGATGGATATGGACTTGATCTCTAATGCTGCTAAACGTTTGTACTTTGAACAATATCAAGCAAGAATCTTGTCAAAAAAGGCAAGAACAACTCAATCAATCAACTCTGCCAACTAATACTTTCGATCAATCAACTCCACCAACTAATAATACTTTCGACATTGGGAGTAATTCTCCAAGTATGGAAGGATCTGGATCTGAAAATGGTCTTGGAGATTATTAGCTAAAACAAGTGGGTTGCATTTTCAATATTTTATTGTTATCATAATGTGTTTCTATCATTATTAATATGTATTTGTATTGTTTATTATAATGTAGTTGTGGTTTTGTATTGTTATTGTAATGTTTATGTATTTGTATTTTTATTAATTATGTATTATGTATTATGTATTTTGTGTTTAAATAATGTAATACTATTTATTTAACAAATATGTAAAATAATTTTAGTAATGAAAATACGTTTCATAAAATTTAAACACAAAAAGGAGAAAAAAGAAAGAAGATGAATAAAATATTATAAAGAAATCCATATAAAATATATAAAAAATAGAAAAGAAAAAAAACTACTGATGATGAACAATGCATCGGTTGAATAACCGATTCAATGTTTATTCAACCTTATATTACCGAGCAGAGTGGCGACTGTTGGAGGCATTTTTTAATAAATTTTGTCGTGTTCTCGCCACATATCTTGTTTCTTGGAGATGCTCTTAGAACTTTAAGTGACACCACATTTAGGTGTTACATAAAGTTTATACGCCTTATATTTCTTTCAGCATAAAAATTTGTGTACTGTTACAGAGAATTTTCATTTCAACATCTTCAGATGAATTGATCAGATAACGCAAAAATGTGTAATCATCGTTGAGGGTTGTATTTTAGTTTGTTAGGTTTTTTTGAGTAATAGGGTTGTATTTTACAGCTGAAATCCTCTATTGCACATTTGGTATTGCATTCCCTATTGCATACTCGATTATTTTAATTTTCTTTTCTAATTTGTTTTTCGATTTTGATTTCGATTTTTTATACTTTAGTTTCATTTTTGCACTTATTATTTAGGATTCAACATACCCATTTAGAATGCATTATAATTTTTTGTATTTAGTTTTTACTTTTTAGTTATTAATTGAATTTAAAGGGTTAAAATGTCCATAAAAAATAATTGTATTTTAATTATACTTGGGGTTGTGAAGAGAAAAATGGGCGTGGTGAATAGAATTAGTGAATTACCCTAAATTTATAAATTTACAAATCGAGAAGACGAGCTTTGTCTACGAAAACATTGGGCCTGGGCCCAACTAATTAAAAGAAACTAAATACCCAATTTGACAGAACGGAGACGCGCTGCAATCTTCATCTCTTATACCCTCAGAAAGACTAGTTCCGACGCAGACACCATCTTCACGGCGACAGCGGCGGCGCTGAGCTCCGGATATTTAACACCAACATCAAGTAAGTTAATATCTGTCTGTAAGGTGTTTGATGTTTCTATTAAGATGCCCAATCGTTTGTTGTCATCTTCGTGCTTCCTCAACAAGTTTTAGGTTATCGCGATAAGAGAATCTTAATATGATTTCTGAGATAATTCTGTCTGTTTATGAGCTCCGTTCTGTTCGAACACTTATTTATTAGTTTTTTGCTTTTGTAGGTTTTTGTCGTGAGATATCTGTATTCAGTGCGTGAAAATGTCGTCTTTAAGGAATGCTCTACCGAGAAAAGCTCATAGGGAGCGCGCTCAGCCGTGAGTTTTTTATTGAATATTATTTAACAAATTCAAATTTTTATTGTTTTGATTTTATGTTTTTTTTTTTTTGTTGATTTGTTTGATCGTATGACAGGCATTCGAGGAGGAAATTTGGGCTGCTCGAGAAGCATAAGGATTATGTTGAGCGCGCACGCTCCTTCCAGAGAAAAGAGCAGGCTTTGCAGGTAAGTTGTTGTCGATTTTTCGGGGTGTGTTTGAGAACTGAATTTGATGGTGTTTTGAACGATGTATATTCACATTGCTTGTATATGCACCTTACAGAAACTTAAGGAAAAGGCGGCTAATAGGAATCCAGATGAGTTCTACTTCAAGATGATTAAAACCAAAACTGTTGGTGGAGTTCACAAAGTGGAGTAAGTTTAGAGAACTTTTATCTGATTTGAAGGTTATTTATGGTGATCGCGCATGATTGAGTATGATTTTATGAATGGTGAAGGAGTGAAGCGAACAAGTACTCCAAGGAAGAGCTCATGTTGATGAAGACACAAGATATTGGATATATTTTGCAGAAACTTCAATCAGAAAAAAAGGTTGTTATATTTACTTGAGGTCTTTGTTGTCTGACATGATATAGTTGCCATTTAAATTCAATGTTTGATCGTTGCCTGTTCTGATACAGAAAATTGAAAAGTTAAATGCTATACTGCATTCTCTTGACAACCATTCATCAAGCCAACACGTATACTATGCTGAAGACAGGTGAGTGTTTATGAGTTCCTTGGCGATTCCTGTATTTTTGGATTGAGTATCTGCTCAGTAAATGAACTGCAGTATAATGTGTCTGTTTCACTTGATGAATTTAGTGTTTCTCAAATCTTTTTTTGTCCTGTTTTTTTTTGGTAACCAAGAGTGCGAAATGCTTTTTCTAAATTTTCTGAACATTAACATGGCTATTGCCTGAGACTAAAGTTTGATCCAGCTGTTTTTTAACTTTTAAGTTTCTTTCTTTTGCTCCCATAAAACATTGCAAGTGGTTGTTGCCTGTTGGAAGTTTAGAGATTATTCGAGGATGCCTAGATTGTGATGCTGCTTTGTTCTGTTGCTCTAAATATGAAGTCGTTTTGGATTCTTGCTCTCTTCCTATTGTAGTAGCTTTTCTATTTTTATTTCTTGAAGTCTTGCTATCCTGTTAGTGAAGTTTTTGGCTTGATAACATTGTTCGCAAATTGTATATCCTATACCAGCAAAATACATTGTTAGGGAAAATAAGAATTTTAGTATGAATAAACCCAGTGAAAGAACTCTAAACTCTTCCAATTCATAGCAATTTCTTGGTTGTATATTATTTATGTTTAGGACTGACGCAAGAGAAGTACGAGCTGAGGCTTCTAAACACAACAGAGAAAACCACTCTTTTGAAGATTTGCCTAAAGATATTAAAAGGTAATAATCTGATCATTATTCCCCCCCTTCTCCCCCAAAGCAAATCAAACCCTTTACTCTGAAACTGGGTATATGATTTGTTTTAGGTTACTACCATTGCTGTAAGATAACAAAAATAACACAAAACAGTCAACTGTTGTGCTATTTCTTTTGGTCAAATTTGTAGCAAGGCTTGTGATATCTGCTGCCAGAATAATCTGCGTGATCAATAACTCATGCAGGAAGACAGCTGCGTCCTACCATGAGCTAGAGGCTAGAAGAAGCCGAGTTCAAGAGCTAGAGAAGATCTACATGGATATGGCGATGCAGAAAGAATTGCAGGTATCAATAATGCGCATTATTTGCTTGGTGCTTTTTGATTGTCTGGTGTTGGAGTAACGATGTATAATATACTGTGGCAGAAAAAGGGCCGGAAACGGAAACTTCGTGAAGATGAAATTGTTAGTCCAACCTCAGGACCCGTGTTCAAATGGCGGCAGGAAAGAAAACGTTGAGAGAGAGCTGGGAGGAGAGAGTGAAGAGAGAGAGAGTATAACTCAAATGTGTTCTTGAGAGAACCTTGAGATCAACTAGTGTATGATGCTGTAATGAAGTACAAATATGTGCTAATTTAGAACCAACAGTTTTGATGTAACATCTCCATTCAATTCCAGAACTCAGAAAGTGAAATTTATGATTGTAAAAACTACTACTACTCCAGCCATTGTCATATCTATTGATTAAATTCAGCAATGCTGTAAAAGCTCTGAAGATCCACAGATTTGGCAGTGAAATGATTGATTAGTTGTGTGGAATATCTGATATCTGACTGACTGGGTGAGTCATCTTGATAAAGTAGCAGCAACATGCTCTGCAATGGCCATGCTTGCAGTTAGCCCAGGTGACTCGATACCAAAGAGGTTTACCAGGCCTGGCACGCCATGAATGTCCTCGCCCTGCACATATCTTTCGATTTCTTAGCAGTAATTGAAGAACATGAACATATGCATTCATGAAACGAGCATGCTCGTCACCTGTATCATAAAATCAGTGGGAGGCTGCTTCGGCCCAGAAAGCTTAGGCCGAATACCAGCATAGCCTGGCTCCAACGATCCATCCCTCAAATGTGGATAGTACTTCCTTATCTCCGGGTAAAACCGAGCTGCACGATCTCCACACACAGAATAATCAAACCTATAGACATGCAGCAACATAAGTGATTTGTTGCATTGCAGAACATCAACACTCTTGAAATGAAATCTTACAGGTTGAGGAAGCACGAAACGTCATCCGGTCCATGAATCCATTCAACATCCGGACCAAATTTGAGGTGGCCGTTCAAATCCAAGGTAACATGCACTCCAAGGCCGCCATCTTCAGGTATGGGATAGATCAAATGGTGGAAGGGGGGCTTAACATTTGAGAGCGTGAAATAGCAACCACGCGCATAGTAGGGTCTGGGAAGGAGTCCATTATCTAGGCCTCGAATTCTGTTACAAAGAGGCAGGGCAGTGAGGCCAGCAGAATTCACAACAAGCCTGGGACTCAGAATAAGATCCGGCTTCAATGGAGAGTTTGTAAGAGCCTCGGTATCACAAACGTGGAGCTGCAATCGACCTCCCACGCATTCACCACCAATTACACTAGTATTGTAAGAGAAGATGGCTCCATGGTTCTCAGCTTCCCCCTAAATGCTACATTACTCTGTCAAATGTGCATATAAGGAATGCACGATGAAAGTGATAGTTCATTACAACATACCAGTAGTGAGAGCATGAAGGAATGGGTATCAATGATACCAGAAACAGGCGACAACAAGGCTTTGGTGCACTGCAATTCAGGTTCTAAACGCATAGCTGCTTCACCATTCATCATCCTTAGACCTTCAACTCCATTCTCAGTTCCTCGCCTCATCAGCTCACTCAACATGGGAATTTCTGAAGGTCCAGTGGCAACAATTAGCTTCCCAATCTCTTTATGAGGAATGCCGTGTTCTCTGCAATACTCGTAAGCCAAGTGCCTTCCTCGAACACACAAACGCGCCTGCAACACCAAATTCACTTTTATATTCATTTACTCGCTATAACAAAATCTTCATATTCACAGCAACTTCAGATTCCAACTCCTGCTCTGATTTTCTAATCACTTCATTAATCCAAATATGAGGAGCTACTCCAACCAAGCTCAATAATTTATTTATACTAGTAAACCAAATAGCAATAACCGAATACAAAAGAGAGAGAGAGATCACCTTTAGAGAATTGGTCGGGTAATAAATACCAGCATGAATGACTTCGCTATTGCGAGAACTAGAGCCAGTCCCAAAAGTGGGCGCCGATTCAATCACTAAAACCTCTCTCCCGACCCTCATCGCAACCTCACGCGCCACCGCTATGCCCACAACTCCGGCGCCTATCACCACCACATCCGCCTTTTCCTGATTACTGGAATAACGTCGCGCTATACCCCGGAAAATCTTGATTGAGGTGTGGAGTTTCATTCTTCCTAACATAAAATATCATCACAATCTTGCTTATAAAAATGTTATAAAAAAAAAAAATGGAAACCCTTATAAAAATGTTATAAAAAAAAAAAGGAAAATTGCTTATAAAAATGTTATAAAAAAAAAAGGAAAATTGCTTATAAAAATGTTATAAAAAAAAAAAAAGGAAAATTGCTTATAAAAATGTTATAAAAAAAAAAAAGGAAAATTGCTTATAAAAATGTTATAAAAAAAAAGGGGGGTCTGTCAGACAGCCGCTCGACCATCCCAGGCTAGGTTAAAGGCTGAGAACGATCCTCTACTGCTGGACGGCTCAGACTCGCATCGAGCCGTAAGGCTGTTAATCACGCTCTGATCGAGCGGCCATGGTTCATCCACCAGACTTGGTTTCCTGTCTCCTTAGAAATCAAGGATACAGATGTACGAACCTATAGAACAGATCCTGTTCAAGTAAGGTCGTGACCTTTGCTTCTCTTGTAACTCAATAAATACTTTAATATTTTGGTTCAAGTCTTCGGTGTGGGATGCTGTAAACACAGCCCATTATCAGTTAACAAGTTACGTGCTTCAAAATTGACATCTTTTATGTAACACAATTTAATTGAATTTTAGTAGCTCTGTGACTGCCTGTGTCTGTGTGTACGCTTGTCTTTGTAAATTGAGAGGTGTTTTGACATTGATGAATGAATATAACTTTTTTTCATATTCACAACTCACAAGATTCATTTGTTGTTCTTTTTCTTCGACTCAATGGGCCTTATCTATTTTTGTTGCTAAAAAGATACTGGCCCAATCAGCCCATTAGTGTCATCTCTATTTTATTCTCATATAGTGTCCACTACATTTCAACTTGCAACCTTAAGAAGAAAAAAAAATATATGTAATAAAGCTCCCAATATACAGTATACCGTATAATAGTTCCCACTCTTCCATTTTTTTTTAAAAAGAAAGTTAATTTGAAATTACCTCAGCTCACAACTTGCTCTTATAGATCAGAAATCAATGTTGCAATAAAAATATTGATTTTGGCTACGGCAGAAGCCATATGATATTTTTCTTCCCATTATTCTACTCAAGCTCACATCATACAAGTTTTTCCATTATATATAAAAGTTGAGAAAATTTCGATTTTGGTCCCATAGGTCATGAGGTATTCCCTTTTTTGTCTAGATTATTTTGATTTTGGTCCCATAGGATATGAAGTATCATTTTTGGTCACGCCGTGACGGTTTCTGTTAAAATTTGTATCGATTTTGGTCCCATTTTGATATCAATTTTGGTCCCAAATAAAAAATTTCCAGAAATTGCCAAAAATTAATTAAAGAGCTGCAAAGCTCCCCCTCCACACCCATGGAGCCCATATGCGGCGTTAATAACACAACTCCAAGAAATGCAGCTTAGACACTATCAGTGATCTAAGGGCACATGATCATAGAGTAAGTTTATAGCCTCATAGGAAACATCTCTTAGAAGAATCGCACATGTTGGAGTTCTGCACAATATAGTGAGTGCTCTGACAAAATCCATAAGCAAATTACTAAAAACATATCTCTTCATTCCTGAAAGTGTTTGGAAGGCCAAATATTTTTTAATTCTAGCACATGTTAGCTTGATATTTTTTTCATTTCCATCTTTTTGAAAATAACAAGTTTCGCGTATTTTTAACACAACAAATTATTACGCATCTTATTTCATAGAAACAAGGAATGGACTTCAAGAAATATCTTAGAATCTATTCCCCGATGCAAGTACTATGAAATCCAAAAGATCGACAGTGCAAAAAAACAAGAACAAGCTAACCTCTTCTCCCAACGATTTGCACTTAGAGTAGATGGATTGCATGATCATCCAAATGAGAATCATTGGCTAGATAAGATGATATCATTTGTCCAACACTTGTATTTCTATCGGGAAATCTCCACGATTCAACCGCATGACCTGACTTCTCTATGTGAGAAAGCAATCTTCTACACTGTGATGTTTTTCCACAACGATCCAAACCCTCCACAACAATTAATGCACCCCTTGAATCACTTTTCTTACTAGCTTCCATGTGAATTTGTCTTAATGAGCAATTGGACAAGTATGCAACGGTGCCACAAGGACTTGGTGGTCGTTTTACTGATGCCCTTGCAAAATTTCTGGAAAATATAACATATAATTTAATGTAAAATATTTGTTTCCCTGAAATATACATCAAATATCCAAATGAAAACTCTGTTATTTCAGAAGTAGCTTATTCACTCCACAACGATTTTCCAATATAACCAAACTTCAAAAGTAGATATGCAATAACACAGGGATTTAGAATTCGTGCAGTTTGAACCATTCGAAATACTTAATCTTTGAAATCAGTAGCTACAAATCCTTGATTTGGAAAAATGGGATACTATTACTCCTTGCAAGAAAAGTATAAACAAAGAATAAAAATGCCATTATATATGCATCTTTCATTAAGGCATTTCAACAGACAATTTGTGCACAAAACAATTACTATGGCAGACATCATTTGTTTTCCAGTGAAATAGTCAAATGAAGCAGTAATTAGACTATCCAATAGAAAATGTGGCAAGTTGTATATGATCGAACTTACAAAGCCTTAAAAACGTTGAAATGGCAAGCATTTGTCATGACCTATCATGCAAACCCTACACATAATAGCCATTTCAGAAATTAACAACTTCCACTAGCAGAAACAAACACTAGAATCTACAACTTAAATCACCCGCGAATCAAAAATCAAATAATATGAATTTTCATTCGGTATTTCCAACAAACTAGAACGATAATCAAACAAATGTCTAAGAGACTTCTAGATTTGAGCAACAATTTGGGGATTTTTTATGAGCTGTGAATGAGTTGTATTTTCTGTCTAATTTAGGGATTTTGGGGATTTAGGTATAATTTTGTTCAATTTTGGTCCCAAAATGACACGCACGTGAGTCGTACGTGATGTTTCCGTCAATCGTTAAAACAGCCATTTAATTCGTGGGACCAAAATCGATAGTAATAAAACTATGGGACTAGTTTTGGGTAATTTTTTTTTAAAAAAGACCAAAATCAAAATGGTCGAGACCAAAAACAGAATAGCCCATGACCTATGGGACAAAAATCGAAATTTTCTCTGTAAAAGTTCCTATTGATTTCGTTGACCATTTCCCATCCAAGCACGTACATTTGCAAGGGCCGTGAAAATTAATTTAACAATTTCAACTTGAAAGTTTTGGAAAATGTCATTTGCATACAACTTGGCTTCATCTGAATTCCCTATATATATTTCTTAGAATGTTAACGAGTTAGGATATTGTTCGAGTAGATCATGTGATTCTTGAAATAGGAAAAAGTTGCACTGCATATTTTGCATCTTCTTCGCAGAGACAAGAAGAGAAGTCAAATATGTGGAACACATATACATTATTGTCTATATTATATTAATGTATATATGGTTAATATATATTTTGAGAAAATGTTTTCCAGTTCTTGTTCCAATAGCATATGCACACATATGTGTACTGCTAAACTAACATTTTTAATTTGTTGAAATTCCTACAAATTGTGATTTGCACGTTAAAATTTGAAGTTAAAACTTAAAAGGATAAATGAGTTTATCCAAATAATATACGGAGGAAAAGAAAAGAAAAGAAAAATTACACAATCAAGAAACAATACCTAAATCTAATAATTTTGTTTTCCTTTTGAATTTCCTATTCCCATAGTCTTAATACCATCGTCCATCATATATAAATCATTACAAATAATAATAATAATAATAATAATAATAATAATAATAATAATAATAATAATAATAATAATAATAATAATAATAATCTCCACTATCGATGTATGCCCTATTAACCCAATACCATAATTAACTCAAAAAAGCTTTCTTCTTCGAAACAGAAAGAAAATAAAATAAAAAGAAGATAAGTATTTGGTTTAAGTCAACATTTTTTGGCATTCATCTAAACACTTGTATCAATATCTGATTTATGCATATACAATTTTTAATTTTTCTTGGTATATTTTAAATTTTGCAGGAACCAACATATATTAGAATATGAGAAGAGGTGAATGTGGGCTATTAGGCAAGGTAAAAAAATAAGGGGAATTGAAAAATTATTGAGGTAAAAAATTCCTTAATACTAGAAAATAAAGGGAAGCACCAGAAATTGAAGATGACAAGACTAGACATCCCCATGCTTGTCGGGGCATTGGGCCCCCAACCCACCCACCCACCTGCTCTTCTTCCAGTTGCAGGCAGAAACACACATATATACATACACACATATATATATATATATATATATATATATATTTGCATTAATTGTCTTTGTTTAAAATTCAATGAATTAGTGTATACGAAGAAGATTTTTAGAGTAAATATTTGGTTGTATGTACATCCTATATTCAGATGTGGACAAATGAAGTAGGACCTACAAAATATTTCTCAGACTGGTTGGACCTAAAATCCTTCGACATTTAAGTAAGATAGGTGAAGAATAATGATCCAAGCTAGTAATAATCATAATAACAGAATAGTATTCAAAAAGTCATTCTTACTATTAACAATTATGCATATGTTTAGATTGCCCCATGTGCTACGTACTATATTAACTCAACAATAATCTAATTAACGGTGCCACCATCAATACATATACTATATTTTTTGAATTAATAATTGGAATCTCCATAAAAAATGATCATTTGTCTATTGCATAATATTTTTTCTTTGTGGACTATGATTTGCGAGCTATTGTATAAAAGTCGAGTTTACTCAACTCATAATTTAATTAGTACCGACTACATATACACCCTCAGAAAGAAAATGCCATATTATTGATGCTTGCGGTAAGTATTTCTCACTTCTACCTGCGAGAGAAAAAAAAAACTGCAGCCAATTTTAATGCACCATAAATTATGGTATCAGACATTGGAAATTAAAGAGAATTATGCAGAAAATTTAATTTGCCCACATCTAGAAAGCACTGTCATTGATGTTCATGTTAATTTAAGTGAGTTGAAACATTTTACAGTACAAGTTTCGTATGCATGTTGTTGTCTGAACGTAGTGGATGTCCAAATATTTAATAATTGGTCCAGAAATAATTTTGACTGATGCTAGACAAAACATATTATGCTGCTTTTTTCTGCAGATCGACCGATTATTAAATAACGTAACAACATTGAATGATCGATCCACATCGATCAAATACTTTCTGGGCACTGATTACTACAACTTCTTTGCTAACCTACCAAACAACCACAAAATATTTGAAATAATAATTAACTATATCAAAATTACAACTAAAAAAAAAACATAATCCCGGGATATAAGGTACCATAAAATAATCTGATTGTTAGTTTATCTTGACTAATAGATTATTCTAGTACACCAGTGTGTATTGAGAATGATTATGATAGGATATTGTTCTCTATTCTGACTTTAAATGAGAGAACAAAGATCCATAGAATTCAGATTTTTAACCCATATATTATTGATGGATATATATATTTTACGTCGGCTGCTTTGATTTATTTAATGGTGAGATTCTTAGATAGGATCAATAATCTCGATACTTTTAGGCGGTGACATTTACATATATAATGGGTCATGCTTTATATATGACAATTGTGTCCTGATGTGCCAAATTAATGATGTCCCATTTAGGGGTGTAATCGAGCCGAGTCGAGTCGAATAATAGCCTTATTGAGCTCAAGCTCGATAAGAAAAACTTGAAGCTCGACTCGACTCAAGCTCGATCGAGCTTAAATTTTTCAAGCTCGAACTCGACTCGATAGCAAACTCGACAAGCTCGAGCTCGACTCGACTCGATTATGTATAAATAAATATAAATAATTAAATTATTAAGGGTAAATTTGTAATTGTACTAAAGCTCGATAAGGCTCGCAAGCCTGTCGAGCTCACTATTATGGAGCTCAAGCTCGAGCTCGGTAACTACTCGAGTAGCTCGAAATCGAGCCCGACTTGACAAACTTCGAGTTGATTTCGAGCTTTCACCGAGTCGATCCCGAGTAGCTCACGAGTAGGCTCGACTCACTTACACCCCTAGTCCCATTGAGAAAGCATAAAGATCATGGAAAACGTGCAGGCAAAATATTAATTTATTCTTACATGATAAGGAAAGTCGTGTGGTACTACTCTTGAAATAAAAATATTAATTAATTATAGCTGTCAAAAGCAAAATAATTAATTAATGGACATTATATCTTAAACATGGGGAATGATTGAATTAAAGGAGAAATCATATTCGTAAATATGTATTAAATTGGTAGGTCAGTATTATTTCTATAGTGGAATAAAAATAATATTTAATTTATTTAATTATATCTAGTTATGGATATTGAAAATTAAATAAATTAACATGTTAATTTAATATTCTTCTAGATCTGTATTGTAGCTCAATATAACCATAATAAAGTAGGAATGAAACAAGAGTTAGAGGCCCAAAAACCCATTAGGGTTTGGAGAGATTATTTTCGAAAATCCCCCCTATTAATAAGGGTGAAATTTTGAAAAATAACACACATCAATGCAGCCCCTCTTTTGTTCTCTCTTGATTCCTACAGTGCTTATACAATGTAGTAGTTTGTAGCCCACCCTACATCTAGACATGTTCAGAAATATAATAAAAGATCGATCGAGAAGTAGAATATTGTAGTTGTAATGATTTGAACTCCAAGTAGAAGAAAATTATCGTCCATGTGTCCTTCATCAACAACGGAATTAGACATTTAATCCCAAGATCAACCCAACATCGTATGAAAGTTTAATTTAGATGTTATTCTATGTTCCACAATTTGTAGAGTTCAAAAGCATTATCTTGTATACTAATTCAATATGGGATAATTAATATTACATATAAAATTATAATTTACATAAATGTAGAATTAATGATATACAAATAAATTTTATGGCGGGTTAATTCAAAAAAAAAAACCCCCCAATAGTTACTTGCATCTCACAAAGCAATAAACTCGTCAATAAATTAAATTGAACCGATTTAGAATCTTTCGTTACTGAAGTGGACATGATTCTTGCAATTGGAGCAATAACTTTGTTTGCGGCCACATCAAATATAACGTGACAGCAGTCAACGTGGACGTTTGCTCGTTAATATGGTGTTATAATCTCATATTTTATTTTATGCTGTTGCCAGTTACTCTCACTTAATTTGTTCTTCTAGAACTTAAAATCAGAATAGAGTGGAGGGCAATATTTTTTTTTTCTTTAAAATATCTAACCAAATAAACTCCACTATTAGTCTCCCACATTCAGTGAAAGACAACTGATCCACATATATATATATTAAATTATATTTTTGCTCCTCTAAGAATATGGTCTAAATACTTTTAGTTTCAAAATGTATAATTTTGATTCCAAATTTAATTTTTCGACATTTTTGGTCTCACAGCTTATATTTTAACACTTTTGGTCCCAAAAACTAATGGAGTATACTTAACATCTGTTAAATACTTATTTTGGAGCCAAAACAATACCTATTTTGTTAATTTTGGTTGCACCGGCTAATTAAGGGTGAAAAATACAGGGAATATAGTGGAATTTAATCTAAAATATGTATCGTTTTGACATGAAAATAGTTATTTAACGTATGTTAAATATAGCCCTTTTGGGGCCAAAAGTGTTGAAACATAAATTGTGGAACTAAAAGGGTCGAAATATTAAACTTGGAACCAAAATTGTACATTTTAAGATTAAAAGTGTTTTGACTATATTCTTATGGGACTAAATGTGTAATTTACTCATATATATATATATATATATATATATATGACTTTAGAGGATTATTAATTTTATGATTGATGAGACTATATATCTGTGTAAGGATCTTTAAATTTTTTATTATCTTATTAATACATCAAAATCATTTATGTTTCAAACCATCATATAGCTTTAGATTGAGAAAATTATTACTGATATTGATAATTATGAGATTCGACGTTGAATTGATGATGAAATCTCATCTTAAATTTTGCTGAAATTTGCGTACAATAAGAATATCTTTGGTTTGTGTTTGAGATTTTTCGATTGAACTATCTAGGACTACGAAAGCTGACAATACTTACACATTTAAAAAGCGTTCTCCATATCTTTCCCAACAGTACTTTCAATTTGTCAATTTAACATTGGAAGATGGAGAAATTAACCTCCGTTAGTAGAATGGCAAATTGAATTGAAGGGTTTAGTTAAACCGATTTTTGTAAGTTTGAGGGTTCAATTGAATTTGAGAAGAAGGTTCGATAGTACGTTCAATTGAACATGACATAATTTAAGTGCCCACTTGGGACTACCAAATAAAGTTTAGGGTTATATTTGGACATTTTCCTTAATTTATCGAACATTTTATATATAGGTTCCGTTTTAGTAAATTAAAACTTTTTTTTTTCTTCAATAAAAAGTCCGTCGTCTAGTCCATAGTTTGATGTAAATGCGTAACATAAAATCAACTATATGCAATTATTCACACACCATTTTCTAAAATTATAAATATAAAATATATATCTATCGAATATTACGATACACTGTCTAACATACATCATATTTTTTTTTTTCAGATTTAGGAAAAATATTATGCTGATGATATATGTTACATAATATAAAGAAAAATAATAAAAAATTTAAATTTGTTGCCGGAAAATGATCTACGTACATAGTTGGACTGGGAGTCAGATTCATTGCATGCTGCCAAAAAAGGTAGATTATATATATATATATATAGAGTATAGAGAGAGAGAGAGAGAGAGAGAGAGAGAGAGAGAGAGAGAGAGAGAGAGAGAGAGAGAGAGAGAGAGAGAGAGAGAGAGAGATTTGAAGAGTTTGGCTTTTTTGGATTATGGGCAAGATTTTCCAAGATTTATTTGCATGTTCGGGCAATCTCTATAAAGTTGTACAGTTTCTCTCTTTATATACCCTCCTTGCTTATTATTGATCATTACTTTCCCTTTAAATTTAATTATGGTCGGGGACCCTTTTTATTTTATTTAATCGCCTTAATTTTAAACTCACATTAAGCATATAGATGATGCGATGGAATTGGTCTTGTGATCCTTTTTCCCCACAAGTTGTTCTCAATTAATATCACATTTGTTCGATGAAATCCATCTCTCTCCAATATTTCTTACATGGAGAGAGAGAGAGAGAGAAGCACTAAAGATCGATCACATATATTGGGGGGTGGGGGTGGGGGTGGGAGTGAGTATTTATGATGGTAGGGGTGAGTATTTATGATGGTAGGGTTGGGAAAATAGAGGTAAGTCAAAGGAGAGTATGAAAGTGGATTTTGGTGAAGTTGCAGAAATAGGTCGTGTTCTCCTTAAAGCAAGCAGGATCCCCAAGTGCATGCCTTAATGCTTTTACATCATATAACTGTGTCTTTTAATTTCTCTGCCTACTTCCTATATATTGTTCTCTCTCTCTCTCTCTCTCTCTCTATATATATATATATATATATATATGTATGTATGTATATGTATGTGTGTGTGTGTGTGTGTGATTGCAAGATGCATTTTATGAAGTTGTTCATAAATTGAAGTTAACATTTTATTATTATTATCATTCCACAAGTAATTATTTCCCTATATCTTGCCATCTCTAATTTAGTGTCTAACACGTACAATGGGTGTCGGGATATTTTGCAGATATGCCATAATAATATTACTATTTTGAGTTAAATATATGGAATCTACAATTAAGAAGGCAATAGAGATGAAACAGAGGAGAAAGTATGCAACACACACACATATATATGATGGTAGTTTGACTAGTTTGTTAGTGTGTGTGGTGTGTAAAATTCATGCTCTTTAACTTAAAGAACAAACGGTAATGAGCAGAAAAAAAAGTAAAAGGAGAATAAAATAGCAATTAGTCAGAATATATATATATGAAAGGAATGAATCAAATGTAAATCATTTTATAGTGTGTAAACTATAGATCAATCTCCCACTATCCATTCAAAGAAATACACAGCTAAGATTTAGAGCAAAATACGGTATTAATTTTGTAATTTTCATTTTTTTTGTCTCTAGGGTATTTCCGTCACATTTAAAAAAAAAACTGATACCATGCTGACTCAGCATCTCAAAAAATTCTTAAAAATTTCAAACAATCATAACTTGTTCGTTTTTTTATCGGATCAATAGAAATAATATATATATATATATATATCAAATTAAAGGTCTTTTAATCATCTTTCATTTAAGATCAATAAAACATATGTTCATCTGAAAAATATGGACGAAAAATACAAAAGTTACATTTTTTACACGTATTCAAGCTCAAAATATTTTATTAGCATACGATAAATGTTTCGTTAGTATATGACAAATGTTTTGTTAGCATCAATTATATTGCTATAAAGGTTTATACAATCACAATTAGGTATGCTTCGTTAACATATAACAAATATTTCGTTAGGATTAATTATATTGCTATAAGAATTTATTTCTACCCAATTAAAATGTGCTTTATTAGCATATGGTAAACACTTCATTATTATCAGTTATATTGACATCGAAAAAAGCATTAATCATTACGATTTTTTTTAAGAATACTAATTCATTGCTAACATTAACATTAATATATGCTAACGAAACCCTTATAATAATGCTAATGTAGTGTAGTTATATTTGTTAGTTAAAAAAATCATATGTGTTTAATATTACATGTGTATAATCATCGTATAATTTCTATCCAATTAGATATGCTTCGTTAGCATATGGCATATGTTTCGCTATCATCATTTATATTGTTATAAGGGTACACGTACACAATAATTTTAGAGTTCAACAATTTTATTTTATTGAATTTCATCGCTTGCTCCTGTTAGCACTGTTATATTCTAATAGAAACATTATGTAATACTAAAGGAATCTATACATATATTAAGGCAAAATCGTGTAATAGACAATAGTTCTGGTTTAAATCGTTGTCTATTACACTTTGCCTTAGACAACAGTTTTTGAATAATAGACAACATTTTGAATTAATAGACAACAGTAGTGACATTTATTGTTGTAAATTTTCCTCCTTTTTTTTTCATTTTCCATGATGGTTTAGATTATAACCATTGTATTTTAAGAATTTTTTGCAATCTTATTTACTATTTTTTTACTTGAAAATTTGATATTTGTAATATTTTTATTTTTACTTTTTTATGCATAGATGGATGATTTGTAGTTCTCTATATTTGTCTCCTAAAAAATGGCTTTCATTTGTATTGCACTATAATAATAATAATAATAATAATAATAATAATAATAATAATAATAATAATAATAATAATAATAATTTGTTATTTTTTCTATTTCAATTTCATCATTTAAAATAATTAAATAATTATAGTTTTTATACATGTCATATATTCAAAGAAACCAAATGTTCTATAATCGTGGACTATTATACATTGTTATTTTTCTATGCATAGATGGATGATTTGTAGTGCTCTACATTTATCGCCTAAAAATAGCTTTCATTTGTATTACACTATAATAATAATAATAATAATAATAATAATAATAATAATAATAATAATAATAATAATAATAATAATAATAATAATTTGCAATAATTTGTTATTTTTTCTATTTCAATTTCATCATTTAAAATAATTAAATAATTATATTCAAAGAAATCAAATGTTCTATAATCACGGACACTTGTACATTGTTATTTATAAAATCGTGATGTTGAAAATATTCCAATTCGATCTTTCTAACATGGATTTCATTTAGTTCCTAAAATTTAATATTCTTTTTGTTTGTCGTAACTATACAAAATTGATCTTTTTGTCTAATTAATCAATGCATGTGTATATCATTTTATAAATTTTTAAAAATTGAACACAACATATAAAATTAAAAAATTATCATAATATTACAGATCTAGAAAAATAATAATTATTTGTGCATCGCACATTAGAAATACTAGTGTATTATATAATTAATGCTAACGAAACAGTAATGTGGTGGATTGAAGTCAAATAATGCAACTAACAACTTTCAATTAAACAATCGTAACTTTGTCCATGATTAATGTATTTTTTTTATTGGAAATTATGTTTAACTAGCTTTCCAATCATGTAAAACTCATCATTCAATGATTTAATTCCCAACAAAATTAATTTTGTATTTAAAGTTAGGTGTTGTGAATGAAGTGATACTGTTTCGTTAGCATATGATTGATTGTACCCCGAATACCTATCTAAAAGCAATAGAACTTATGACCCGCTAACCTATCTAGCATTTGATCAATGAAGGGTAATGGAAAATGGTCTTTTCTAGTGTAAGCATTTAGAGCCCTATAATCTATACACATTCTCCAATCGGTAACTACCCTAGTAGCAATCATTTCTTTGCTCTCATTTTCTATCAATGCCATTCCCCCCTTTTTAGCAACAACTTGAGTAGGACTCACCCACTCACTATCTGAAATAGCAAATATGATACCGGCATCAAGCAACTTCAAGACCTCTTTCCTAACAACTTCTTGCATAATAGGGTTGAGTCTTCTTTGGTTTTGCACCTTAGGTTTATAATCTTCCTCAAGCAAGATTTTAAGCATGCAAATAGAAGAATTAATGCCCTTAAGGTCGGAAATTGACCATCCTATAGTACTTTAATATTTCCTCAACACCCTTAACAATTTATCACATTGTTCATCGGACAAGAGGGAAGAAATGATTACCGGTTTTTGCTTGGCTTCATCAAGGTAAGCATACCTCAAATGTGTAGGTAGGGGTTTCAACTCCATTTCCTCCTTTGCTTTCAACTCCTCATTTTCCTTTGATGTTTGGTCCTCGTCTCTTAATGGCAAGAACTTTGGCTTCCTCAAGTACGATTTCTGAAATGAATTCATCATAGAAACGGAATCACATAGACCAACATCATCATTAGGTAAAGAATTAAAGATAGATTTAGAAATGCAAATCTCAAGAGGATCTTTTGGGCTCCTCAACTCTTCCTCCTTTACACATTCATCCACCATTTGGAGCATCTTGCACTCCTCAACTCTTCGGGATGTTGCATTGCTTTTTGAAGGAAAAACGTGATTTTCTCTTCATTCACTCTCAAGGTAAGTTCTCCCTTCTCCACATCTATCAAGGCCTTACCCATATTCAAAAATGGTCGCCCTAAGATAGGGGAACTTCCTTGTCTTCCTCCATATCAAGAGCCACAAAGTCTACCGGGAAGATGAACTTGTTGACCTTCACTAGCACGTCTTCTACCACACCCTTTGGATACGTCAAAGATCGGTCGGCCATTTGGAGGCAAATGGTGGTAGGCTTGATCTCCCCCATCTTCAACTTCTTAAAGAAAGAGAGGGACATCAAGTTGATGTTTGCTCCTAGATCACACAGAGCCTTCCTAACATGATTCTCTCCAATGGTGACCGAGATGTTGAAGCTTTCTGGATCTTTTATCTTTGCGGGCAACTTCCTTTGTAGTAGAGCACTACAATTCTCGGTCAAGTTGATCATCTCATACTCCTCCAATCTCCTCTTTTTGGAAATGACATCATTCAAGAACTTCGCATAATTTGGCATTTGTTGAAGTGCTTCAACAAGAAGGATGTTAATTTGTACCTTTCTAAAGATGTCGAGGAACCGAGAGAATTGCTCGTCGCTCTTCACCTTTTGGAGTCTTTGTGGGTAAGGTATAGGCACTTTGTATTCTTCCGGCATCACCTTTGTCGGTACTTCTTTTCCTTTCCCTTTTTCAAGAGCATCATTTTTCTTTAATTTGGGACTCAAGTCCTCTTGACTCGGTCCCTCTTCCTTCTTCTCTTCACTAGGTTGCTCATCAATCTTTCCTTTGCTTTCTTCTTCATCCGGCATCTCGGGGCCATCATAAGCGGTTCCACACCTCAAGGTAATTGTCTTGCATTGATCCTTCGGATTTACGGTGGTGTTGTTTGGGAACTTGCCTTGTTGATGCTGGCTTCCCAAGATAGTTGCAAATTGTCCCATTTTCTTCTCCAAAGTGTTAACTTGGTTTCTAATTGCTCCGACGGTATTCTCTAACTTCCCAAAGCATGTTTAAGAGTCTTTCATGTAGTTCTCCATCTTCCCCATAAATGCTATTAGAAGTTCATCCATCTTGGGCTTTTTCTCCTCATCAATTACACCATTTGTGACCGAGAAGCTCGGAGGTGGTTGGATGGCATTGTTTAGATTATCATAGGACAAATTTGGATGTTGAGCCCTACTTTGGTACCCTTGGTTTCCACCATATTGGCCTCCGTATTGGGGCTTGTACACCGGGTTGAATGGCCTTGGTTGATTTGAGAAGCCTCCTTGTTAGTTTACATAGTTTACCTCCTCAAATTGATTTTGAGAGGACTCGGCTTTTGGATTTGTAAAGGCTTCTATCTTCGAGTTTAAGGTTGCCATTTGAGCCGCCAAAAGCCCAAGTGCATTCGAACTTGAAGTAGAGGACACTTTCTTTAAAATTTGGACCCCATCTCTTGTCGCCGGCCATTGAAATGAATTCGAGGCCATTTCTTCAATTATTCTCAAGGCTTCTTCCGGCCCTCTTGCCAACAATGATCCACCTGCGGCCGCATCCATTAGTGTCCTCACATAGTCTTTGCATCCTCTATAGAATATGCACACTTGATGATCGGTGCCATACCCATGACTAGGACACTTTCTAAGCATCTCTCTAAAGCATTCCCACGCTTCATAAATGCTCTCATCATCCCATTGTTTGAAGATGGTGATTTCACCCTTGAGTTTGAGAGTTTTCTCGGGTGGGAAGAACTTGTGTAAGAACTTCGTCACCAATTGATCTCAAGTTTGGAATGTCCCTTGGGCATGGCTCAACCACCATGATCCTGCCTTGTCGGTCAAGGAGAATGAGAAGAGTCTAATTCGGATTGCGTCATCCGGAACTCCATTTGCCTTCATCGTCCCGGTATACTCAAGAAACTTACTGATATGCTCATTTGGATCCTCCATTGGTGTTCCTCGGAACTTATTTTTTGGATCATGAGTATGAGGGACGTCTTGAACTCAAAGTTGTTGGCTTGAATGGGAGGTCCGTTGATCACTCCTTAATTGATGACGGGTTGGAAAAGGTTCCGGATTGGTGCCTCCACGATTCTATTGTGAGCCTCCTCTTGGGCTCTTAATTGCTCTTGCATCACCTCCAATTGCCTTTGCATTTGGAAAATCATCGGGTCTTGGACTGGTGGAGGTATATCCGCCATTCTTCTCCGTCTACGTGTGTTGTGGCAAACTGTTGCTTCAATTTCTAAATCCAATGCAATAGGGGGTTCTCCTTGAGAACGAGTGTGCATACACTTCCTATCAAAAAGGACAAACAAATCAAGAACAACTCTTTCAAATAAAATAAGTAAAAATGTCTAAAGTAATCCAGTCAATCGTTATCATAATATTACATTTATCAAATTAATTCCATTTTCCTAGCAACGGTGCCAAAAACTTGGTAGAGAAATTTATGCTTCTACTACAATTGTTTCAATATTTAGAAAATTCGTGTCATTCCTACAAGTGTATAAGCATATGATTGTAGATATGATGATACGAGATCGATCCACAGGGAAATGGAATAGAAATTAGACAATGCAAGTACCACGACGATAGATGAGTGAAATATCTAGACAATAAATACGGAGAGGGTGTGTTTTAACCTAATCACAATACCAAACATGAACAAAAGACATAAACACTTAAACAACAATAAATATCAATATAATGAGCACTCAAGAGACAATACCAAACAAGGGAGAGTTTTGAAGAATGGTAAATAAGGAGAAACTCTAGGACATGGCTACACAATGCTCATATTAATCTACAACAAAGGCTTACACACACATATGTGCAAGGTTCATAGATAGGAAGACCACGAAAGTAGTAAGAGCATCTCTCGAACATCTCTTAAATTGCGAATGCGACAATGATGGCTATCTCTAACGCGTTCCCAGGTCGCACCTACCAAAGGCTCTAAGGGGTCACATTTCCTTCCACATAATGACATTCCACTAAGAAGACAAATACGTAGATTTGATCCAAGCATGCTTATGATCACGGGATTGACTAGATGCAAGTGAGTCATACATGTGATGTTAGTGAGATGGCCAATCAAACAACACCATTCAAGCCCTAGCATAGATCAAAATCTTAACAAAGCAACAATATATATATATATATCCCAAATCAAAGATCAATATTCACATCGCTTCACCACATCCTAGAGCCCTAAGGCTCTAGCCAACCATATTCACAATAAAGTCAAGATTACAAGAGAAAGAACAAAAACCCATTCTAAATACAAGTTTAAGAAGGGAGAAGAAGTGATAAAACCCAATGTAGAACCCTCTTCTTCAATCCTATGGCTTGGATGTTCAAATGGATGGTTGAATCTTCCTCATTCCTCTTGATCTTCAAAAATCCCCAATTTTGGTGTTTCTCTAAGTGTATTTCGAGTTCTAGGGGTTATGGGTTCTATTTGAAAATCCTCACAAATATACATAAGTAGTGGACCAATAATGGAGTGCCAAAAGTTAAGTTTTGAAATCCGTCAAGAAGAAACGCGAGCCCAGGTGATCGCATTTTGGGGTCGAGTTTGGACTGACGAAAAACAACTCTCTGTCAAAGCGCGAGCCATTCGATCGCTTTTTACGGTCGGGCTGCATTTTGAATTTGTGGCATGACCCCAGGTGATCGCGTTTTGGGGTCGCGCTTTTCTCTGCTTGTGAAGCGCGACCTGAGGTGCTCGCGCCTTGGAGTCGCGTTCCAGCTGAAGAAAAGCCGGCCTCTGAAGCTGTCAAAGCACGACCAAAGGTGTCGCTTTTTGGGGTCGGACTACAGGGCGGTCGTGGCGTGACTCAAGATGGCTCGCGCTTATGGCTCGCTTTTGGCCCTTTTGCTTATTTTTCTTATCTTTTCTCGTCTTTGTGCAAGCGTTGATCGATCAATTCTCAACTTGACTTCTTTTTGCATATGTTTTACCTAAAAATTCCCTATATTGGTCACATTACATAAAATAAAAGATAAAGCAATATATACAATAATCACAATATATTTACAAGATAACTAAGTTCAAATGCACTCAAAATGAGTGCAATTTATGCACTCATCAATGATTATGTGTTCATCATGATTGTGTCTCGTTAGGATGCGTCCTGAAAGTCCCTTTTTTTCTTTTTCTTTTTTATTTTAACCTTAAAGCAAAAATTACCAAAATGTCACCACATTTTTTAAAATTCCTTTTATTTACAGTAATGTTAGACAATTGAATTTTGATATATATGTGGTGGGAGATTGATTTACAATTTAAAAGTAGGGGTGGTTTACACCAAAATCATCCATATATACACATAGGGTAATGCTATTTGGCTACATGTATTGCCGGCCATAATTTATAATTACGACATATTTTAAATATATGGTAAATAATCACTTAAAGATTTGATTATTGATTATTATGATTTTACAATTATATCCTTGTAGTCCATTTTAGAAAGTGATTGACTTGTATATTTTAAAAATTCAAATATTACAAAAAAAATCTCTACAAAATTATATATGGATTATTAATAATAAAAATATATATATATATATAATATAATTCAAAATTGACTTCCTTCAACATAATTTACAATAATTTATTGATTTTCTATTTCAATTATATTATTTAAAATAAACAATATATATAATATAGAATAGAATATGCGATGTAATATAAATTTCAGCAATTTATTCTTAAGGGAGATGTAATTTCTTCTTCATTTAAGGGTTTTTATTTTTATTTTATTTTAAAATTTTGAATCATATAATTATCAAATAAATTAATAAATCGAATATATTAATTGAATTAATTTTTGTTGGTAGCCATGAAAGTTTGCAGCTATTATTGGTTTCTATCATTGTTCTCCTTTTTTCATATAGGTTATCGTTAATTGGGTAATGTTTAGAATTGTTTAATTAGGTTGATATTATATTGACTTGGTTAATTTATTCAATTTTTGATTGAGTAATTGTTTATTTTAATAAATTCCTTATTATCCTTATTATATATCAATTGTAATTATGAAAAATATGATTTATTTAATACAAGTTTATATATATTATATGAAAAATATGAAAAATACATTATTTGATAATATATTATAGATATGATTTATTTAATACAATTATATATATATTATATAATTGTATGTATGTATATTATTCTAGATTAAACGGTCTTTTTAATCAGAGTCATTGGTCAAGTTTTAAAATATTTATTTGAGTTTTTTATAGGAATTTTATTAACTTAGATCTTGAAAGTATGTTATTATTGATCCGAAACATGAGAAATGGAAATTATCAATTTAAAACTTGAATTATTGAAACTATCAATTTTCAATTTTGATATAATTTAAATTTATATATACACACACACACACACATAATTGAATAACTTCTAAAAGTTATATAATAGTTTTATTATAGTTAGACACCGAAAAATAAATTACTATTAGTTTAATTTTGATACTTTTTATGTTAATAATTTTTAATCGAATTTAATAGGTAATTAATTAGTAATAATTTTTTTTCATTGAAAATTAATATAAGAAACTAAAAAAAAAATTGGCTAAAAAATTACGTATTGCATTATTGTGTGTGTATTTTTAATTTCAAATTTGAAAAAAACTGAAAATTCCTATGACAAATTGCCTCAGATTTTTTTCTACGCATGCATCTTGTATGATGTTGCTACTTAATTCATTTTTTCTTTGTAAACATTTTTATGTAATATGTGAATTTTTTAAAAGATACAAGTAAATCACTTTCTAAAAAGGACTATAAGAGCATAATTGAAAAATCATAATAATTAACAATCAAAATTTTAATTAATTACTTACCATATGTTTAAAACATACCATAATTATGAATTATGATCGACCACACTATGGCCGGATAGCATTATCCTATATATATATATATATATGTGTGTGTGTGTGTGTGTGTGTGTGTGTGTGTGTGTGTGGGCAAGTTTCTTGTACATAAGATGTACATGAGACGGTCAACGCGTGTTGACCCGGTCAATGCTTTGACCAAAAAATCTGTCAAAATTAGCACCATTCATAATACTGAAAAGTATCATTTCAAATGCTAAAAAGTATCATTTGTATCAATAAAAAGTATTGGGCATAATAAAAAAATAAAGAAAAAAACTGTTAAGATCAGTATCAATTGACACACTAAAAAGTATCATTCGAAATTAAAAAAAGTATCAATTATATCCTTAAAAAGTATCACCAATTTTCACAATTTTTTTGGTCAACGCTTTGACCGAATGCGTTGACCGTCTCATATACATCTTATGCACAGGAGTTTTTGCGTATATATATGTATAGACACACACACACACACACACACACACCTTATGCACAGGAGTTTTTGCGTATATATATGTACACACACACAGTTGATTAAAAGTATAGGTAGTACTAGGAAGATTTGCATAATATATTAGGGGATACTTAATGATTTATTATAAAGCTAATTGATATTAAGATATCTATCTATTTGTCGTTTATATATGCTCCTTCATTTATGTGTTTGTAAATTTTATATATAAGCAACAAAGTTGAAAGAGTAAAGCAAAAGATTAAAGACTTGAAATTGTTAATCTTTCCATATCTGGAAACTATTTAATGTGTTTATATTCCATTTCGTAAAAAATCCAGTTGTGGTACTCTCTCTCTCTCTCTCTCTCTCTCTCTCTCTCTCTCTCTCTCTCTCTCTCTCCAAGTCATAATCATCTTTTGTTTAAATCCACCAACCCAAAAATACATAATGATGTCCAACCCAAAAAGATCAAGAAAATAACAATTTGTGCTTAAATTAATTTAAAACGATTAGTGATTGGTACCAGATTCGCAATATTTCCGTATCCGATATAATTTTATAACTTTCTTTTCCCCAATTAGGAAACTAGGTGACCAAGTTGAGGGATAGTTAGTATTCAAATATTTATGTGAAAGCATACCAAAGTTTATTTATACAATTAAATAATGCATCCGAGTAATAATTCGAGACCCTACTTGTGACAACTTGAAAATCACAACTAGAAATATTAATCTGGATTAATCTTCATCTACCAATACATTAATCAACTTGTCTCTTATTCGCGATAAGATATTAATGGCAATCAATTACATTGTCTCTAAATAGACCTCCATTATTCTTTAATTGTCTCGACTACTTTTATTCAAGATTAGCGAAAATTGGTAATGATTGATTAAGAAAATATGACACATTTTATCTTATCAAAATTTATAATCTAGAAAGGGTCCAAATTTTACAAGATAGGATTTGAAACTACAACAACAACAAATAATAATAATAATAATAATAATAATAATAATAATAATAATAATAATAATAATAATAAACGTTAACATTCCCGCCGACCGCAGCAAAGTAATTAATCTGGTTTCCTTATTGTCTATTTTATATGAAATTATTTTTTTATTAAATTATGTATATCCCACGCATAATAAAATAATTAGCATTAATTATATTCAAATTTATTTATTTTAGAAAATAAAATTCGAAATTAAACTACAATGATAACTTGAGAATCTCATGACAGTTGAAAAGCGTATAGTATATAACTAGCAATAACGTGGGCAAACAATTTTATATATTAAAGCCCAATAATCACTCCAATTAGGCAATAATTTTATCTAATTATTGTTTGTCACCTTATGTGACATATTTGTGCAGGAACATTAAAAAAATGTCATGCAATTCTAGACCAATAGATTTGGTGATCCAATGAGTCACAGATCAAATAATTTTCACAATGACCAATTATAAAATTATTTTTCGTCAAACCCCATTTTTGTTTGTCAGTGTATATGGGACATCATTACAGCAAGTCAAAGCTGGCCGACCTTCCATTTCAATGTGATGTCTAAAGATTAATTTTTTTGAGTGAAAAAAAGCACCCATTTCAATTAATTGCTGCCAATACCAAATTTTATGATTCTCAAATAAATGGAGATATATATCTTCAGATTTGACTTCATGTGCATGATTCCACCATTACTTACTCAAAATTTATTCGAATAACACGTTGACCCTCCATCCTCCAAAAGTATGTGTTACATAATATATATAGGTTGACAATTTTTATAAAATATAATTCATGCAAGTTTGTATACATTACCATTCTATAGATGTTAATATAGGTTTAAAAAAAATGCAAATTTCCTATTTAAATACACATATAATTACACTACATATACTTGTATATATGTTCAATTGGAGAGAACGATAGAGATTCACCGTCCCTACTTATACCCCTTATAATTGTGAAAATCTAATGGTCCATTCCTTGCATCAACTAGATTTTATTCACCTGCACGTGCACAAATTTTGCATACCTTTTTTCCCCCCCTTTTTGGGCTGTTATGAAGTTGGACATAGTATATACGAGGAAGAGGAAGTTTTGTGTGAAATCATTTTGAGGATTAAAATTCATGAGATGGGTCAAAATTTGGATATAAACATAATCAAATACTAATAAAATTATAAACATGTCATGTAATTTGAGTTCTACTATGGGTTATTATGTTTGACCAAATTATACGTAGTTTTCACGCTTTTTTTTAGACAAAGATCACAAACATTAATTAATCAAAATCAAAATGTTCAAACACAATAATGCCTAACAAAATACTACCCGTCATGGAGCCAGTACACGAAGAAAAATCCAAATTAATAATAGCTAAGTGCACGGGTGCCGTCTTATTTGTATTTATGCGGGCCCAACTATACGACACATTCTCAAAACGGGATGCTTCGGTTCGGATAGATTGGCAGAGTCCTCAAACATAGGATAAATCTTTACTTATATCAATCAGCTCTCGTTGGATCGTCTTACATCAATCACATACTAGTGTTTCATACACTTTCAATATAATTAGCCTCTAAGTTCTAATCATCCCCCCCCCCCCCACCCAATTTAAGACTGCCCGAATTTTCCATTAGGAGACCTTCGATCACACATTGAATAAAAATCTTTTACAGATGGATCAAATCCTTCTAATATATGCGAACATATATATTTTTTGTTGTCCTTTTACATTTTGTCTAGTTGTCTGGGAATAAATAGAAAACAGTAATCATCTACCATGTTCTTAAAATGTATCATTAATTAACAATCTTAAAAGATCGAAACGTGCCGGAGATTTAATTCAAATTTTAAAATAAAATAAAATAATGAGCTGTAAAATAGCATGGAGATTTTTTTATTATTTTTTTGGAGCAAACAATAGCATGGAGTTAGAACATGAAAAGACATTAAATTAAGAGGGATTGGTATAGTACGCTAGCTAGGTGATAGAGTGACTATTTTTGGAACGGGCATAATTGTTTGCGTATATAATGAAAATGAATGATCACGTTTGAATTTATTGGCAATTTAAGATGGGGGAACATTTCTTTCTCATTTATGAACCCCAATATAAATAATAGAGCGAAATATTGATATCAGTTATTTGGTACATACACACACTACATCTTTTTTTTTTTTTTAAGAGGATAACCCGTGCGTATTTAGGTATATTATATTTGGAAATTAGGTGTGAGCGGTGCTGGTAGAATTTGAATTTGAAATCTTCGATTTCAAACTAACATTATTAGGTCATTCCTAAGTGACACACTTGGGCTACTTTATCAAATAACAAACGGTAAATGTGTAAGTTTGAAACCGAATGTCTCAAGTTCGAATCTCACTAGCAAGATTGTCACACCTTGTTTTTCAATTATGATTTAACTCTTCTGTATGGTTTGCAAGTGATTGCACATAAACGAATTTACGTAGTGCACACTAACGGGTAGCGGTTGTGGATTACTCTTGACATAGAAAAAAAATAATATATTATATTTTGGATGATGTTTATTCACTACAAAAAAAGTCAATTCTAGCGACGGGAATTAGCGACGGGGCCGACACAGGTCGCCACTAGCGATGGAAATAGCGACGAAAAATCTTGCGACGGGGTTCCCCGTAGCTAATTCTAGCGACGGGGAATCCCGTAGCTAGATTTTAAAATTTTAATATATCATTATTTTTATAAATCTAGCAACGGGAATAGCGACAGGAACCTCGTAGCTATTTTTTTTTTAATTTTTAATTTTTTTTAATTTTTTATTTATTTTTAAAATTTTATTTAATTATTTTTAAAATAATTAAACATGATTTCAATCTATTCTAATACAAATATTCTCCCTATTAAAATCATTTTTATATTTTTATTTATTTATTTTAATTTTTGAAAAAATAATATCGCAATTATACACATTTATTAATATCACATCTTTAAATTTGTATTATTTCCTTATTAAATACAAATTTATACAAATTAGCTTTATTAGTATTCTTATAAATAAACTAATTAGTATATTATTATATATTTAAAAAATGTATTAAGTTTAAGAGAATATTTAGTATAGTTACTACTACAAGATTAATCAATTATACATTAACAAACTAAAATATACTATGAAAATATATACATAATATAGTATATAATGGATTTTAATTTTTAATTATAAACTAAAGTTATTTAATATGTAAGTAAAAATAATTTAATTCATTATGATATTTAGTATGAAACACAAAGTAAGACTATTTAACCACATTTTCACCATGATATATATATATATATATATAATTTTTAAAATAATTTAATTAAAAACATCTATAATCTTTCTCCATATTAAATTTATATTAGAGATATAATTTTTGTATGCATGGATATTTAATAAGTATCACCTTAAATTATAGTTCTTATATACAAATATATAATATAATATAATATCAATATTATATATATATATAAATAGATATAAATATATTAATAATAATATAACACTTTTAATTTATAGAGATAAAGAAAAATAAATTATGAAAAAATCGTATAAGTATATATATTATTTAAACTATCAATATAACATCAATTGAACTTGCCCCAATGGATAAGTGTTTGGTCCTCCTTCTAGAAGGTCACAGGTTCGAATCCTCTTAGGTGCATATTATACACAATTATTCTTGGCGGGCTTGGGCGCGGGCCTTTCATCGGGCTTGGGTGCGGGCCTTTCATCGGGAGGTCACAGCGGGCCTTTCATCGGGAGGTCACAGGTTCGAATCCTCTTAGGTGCATATTATACACAATTATTCTTGACGGGCTTGGGCGCGACCCTTTCATCGGGTCGGGCCCCCCCAGGTCTGGGCTCATTCGCGGGCCGGGCCAATCAATAATTTCAAAATTTTAAATTATAATTTTAGCGACGGAGTACCCCGTCGCTATCCGCCAAATTCATCACTCCAGGCTACGGATATAGCGACGGGTCCGTCGCTAAACCTTGGCGACGGGCGAGCCACCATCGCGCATGATTAGCGACGAGCAAGTTAGCGACGGGGATTTCCCGTCGCTACAGGGTTTAGCGATGAGTATAGCGACAGAAAACCCCGTCGCTAGATCGAAATTTTTTTGCAGTGATTTAAAATAAAGTATAAATGTTTTCATTGCTAAACCTTTAGTCAATAAACAATTTTTTCTTTTTCTTTTTTTGGCAAAAACTTGGGCACACCAGTTGCCCTGAACTGATGCAATCAGACATAAATTTATGGACACTTTTTAGTGTTAAATGTCATTTTTTTAGTATTAGAACTAATATTTTATTCAATCCAAAAAATATAGTAATAATTATAAAAATGTCACTGTCTTTTTATTTTTAGTAATAATTTTCAGGTAAAATAAGCATGATATTTTTCATATTAGTAGCGATATTTCTTAGCGAGTATTATAAGTGATATTTTCCGTCGGATATAAGACTTTATTCATCCGATGTAAACGACGCCACATCAATTTTTTTGTATATTTATAGCACTAACGAACATTTATATATCATATATATAAAAATGAAAGATTATATAAATTAAATGAATAAATAAGCGAACAAGAGTACGTCGGTCTAGGGCCGCCCCACTAACCCCTCCGGGCATTAAGAGCAATATGATAAGTAAAAAAATTAATTAAAATAATAAATTATCCATTTTTTTTTTATGGGAGTTGGTAATAATGTCAAATAATACCCATACTCATATTTTTATTTTTGTATAACAAGGAGAGAGATCCACAGTGTCTATAGGTACACACTTTGAATTGATATATTACTATCATATATAAATATATGTAATAGTCTACAAGTCATAAAGAATACCTGAAGTATTCAAAAAAAAAAAAACTGCACTCAAATTTTCATTTAGGATGAAGGAAACTCACAATCTCTATTTAAAAATACATGATGCATAGAATTGCAATATCATACAAAAAAAATTATTCTAAAAAAATCCAATGCTATTAAAATTAAAACTCGTAACATTTAACTACACAAGCTGACACTCTACCCTTAGTCCCTTACCCTGTACCATGTACCCAAATACATATGTTACGTTAAATGGAAGAAAAAAAAAAGTGGGTCGAAAACATTTATAGAAATAAAATTAGGGGGAAAATTGAAGGCCACAAAGAGTTGGTGGGCATAATAGGGCACACTAAAAAAGGGAGAGAGGGGTCTTTTTGGAAAGTTGGGGGGATTGAAAAGACAAGTCAAATGTCTATTCCAACGACTTCAAATCATAAGACAGTCAGTGATAGTGTTGTCCATCATATATTATGCTAATGCTCTTCTTTTCTTTTCTTTTTTTTCTTTTCCTTTTTTCCATGTTTTCAGGGGTAAATCAACAGTACATTTTTCCTCTCATACATGCATATATATATATATATATTCATATATATAAAATACATTGATTAGTGAAGAAAGTTTTCTATTTCTTTTTTTGGAAAAAATAAAGAAATTGGTATGTAATAGCTCGAAATATGGCTTTGATTCAAGTTATGTTAATTGTTCAATTAAAGTTTGATGTGTCACTTCTCTCTTGAATATTATAATAAAAAAATCTACATTGTTAGTGATGCTATATATCATATAAAGTATATATTCAATTATTTTTAGTCACAAATTATGTGTGCCAATTGTGTGCTAACATCAAAATTATATAATGTTAATAATATTTTTTTATAAAAATAAAATGTATTATATTATAACTAATCCTAATTAATATTTATTATTAAAAATTGAAATTTTAAAAATTATATACTCTAAGTTTGGAATAATCAATCCCACAAATCAATTATATTGACTAAAAAATAAAAATTGAATGCTAAAAAATAATTATAAACCCTAATTGGGTAGAATAAACCCTGAGTAATAATGTAAAAACATACTAAATCAAAATAAATTAAAATTGAAGAAAAATAAAAAATAAATGTAATAATTTTGATGTGTTATACACGGTTGGCACACACAATTTAATTTTAAAGGATCTCGAGTGGATGTCTACATATAATTGAATAAATGTGCGTATCATGAAATAAAATCTACAATGAATATAATTGAATATATCAGGAAATTGAACCCGGCTCCGAGCTAGCTAGCCATGTGAGTTGAGATAAAATTGGAGTTGAAGAAATCAAAAGGGTGTAAAAATTTGCGACAAAAATCCAAAGGTAGAAAGGCTAATTAATTTTTGAGATTCAAACTTCAAACTCGCAGTTGGGTCGAGTCCCCTGATGAGCCCTTTTACCCGGACCCGGCCGACATACTACCCTATACCCCCGGCCCTACTCGGCTACTCCTCTCTTCTTGGCTTTTTAGAAAAGATTACGTCTCTAAATATTTGTTCACAAGAAGCATTTGTGTGCACCATCAAACGCATTGACCGTATCAACACCGGAAAACGCGTGTTGATCCAGTTAATTTAAAAAATAAAAAAATAAAATCAGTATCAACTGTAACACTAAAAAATATGGCTCAAAAGTATTACTTGTATCCTTAAAAAGTATAAAACCAAAATAAATAAATAAATAAAATTGTCAAAATCAATATCAATCGTAACACTAAAAAATATCACTCAAAATTCAAAAAGTATCATCTGTATCATTAAAAAATATCACCTATTTTACCATTTTTCTTTTTTGCGGGTTGACCGGGTCAACGCGCATTGACCATCTGATATAAACTTATATACATCTAGTGCATGCAAACTTTTTGCCCTTGTTCATAATTAAGATTAATTTTATGATCTATTCTTCCGGTAATTAGAGATTACTAAATGAGATGATTGTAAGATGTGTCTTAATAGGTTTCTAACATATTGCCTAACTTATTATTATTATTATTATTATTATTATTATTATTATTACCACCACCACCACCACCACTATCTATCTTTTAGCTAAATTTTTCATCTTATGTCATTTTATTTGATAATTATTTTACTTGTTTAATTAAATATTTACGGTAATTATATGTAAAAGAAATTATTTTGGATCTATTACTTAGCTGATATATAGAATCTCAAGAAATATATTACTATTAGTATATATTTCGTGCATTTAACATTAGTAACGCTATATAATAAATAATATTTTTTTGTTGACATTGAAATATATGTGAGGATGCAGTATGACTTAGGATTAAAAATATAGAAAGGTCGTAGGTTTCTTCTTGAGAATTACGATAATGTATGATCATAATCCATGTCCGGTGATAATATAATTAATTTTTTTGCCCCAGCCTGGTAGGTCTACTTAAATTAAACCTAATAATATACAAAAATTTGATATATTTATTAATCTAGATTAATTAGCGTTAGGACCATGCATATAGGGGAATATTATCCTGTGAACATAGGCCTTGTGTGGAAATTGCCAGTGAATCATATTCATTAATTTGTTAAGATCAATGGTTATTATTAGTATAGAGCAAATTAAAAAACATACTTTTTTTTCCATTATAGATGCACTTAAGATCAAATATATCGAATTATCATTTTTCTTTTCTACAAGCATCCTCAATGTGCAAAAAAAAAAACATTAAGAAATAACAAATTAAGCATTTTGAAATATAAAACAACATAACAATATATTATTTCATTCTCGACTCCAAAATAAATTACAAACATCGTATATAGATGTTAAAAAAAACATTACTAAATAATAAATTAAGTATTCTGAAATATAAACATAACATAAATAAAATAAATATAAAAGATCAATTAAAATAAAATCCATTGTAAACTCAGTGATTAATTAGAGAATTATTATTATAAGATAATGATTAATTTTGAATATATTTAATTATATATTTTTATCGAGTATTTAATTTAATATCATATATTTTTTATTTTAAAAATTTATTCTAAGTCTATACTGAATTGTTAAATACGAACTTATGTTTGTAGAAAATCTCTGTTCTTCTCCCATTTTTTCCAGTCAAGCTATATACCAAATTAATCAATATTTAATTAATTAAGTACTGAACACTATTAATGATAATCCGAGATCTAATTTTACTTCAATGACTCTATGAAGGTTGACTAACATATAATCTAAAGTAAACAATAATATTATTTATCCCAAAATAATAAATATTCTCCTGGCATATATAGTTGACTAACCGACGTAGGAATTCTGTAGGTGTAAATAGTAATAATAACTAATTTATGAATTTCGTGTGATGCATGTTTTATTATTAGTGTATTGATTAAACTAAAATAGGACTACGGAAAAGTCTAAAAAGATGAAATTTATTTGGAAATGAATTAATTAGCTAATTAAATAAACGTACTACTTTGACTTTGTACAGTAGGATTTACAAATTAATACCTGATTTTAAGAAACTACTTTTGACGGTTAATATACACAAGAAATTCCTTTTAATTTCATGGCTATACCACATTATGAAAAAAAAAAAGTAACTAATTAAAATAAGTGTTGCATAGTGCTCGGATAAGATGATAAGTTGATATTCGACACAAACCGGATCAAGATAGAAGCACCATGTATGTATCTGAATTTCATTAGTATACTAATGTCAAATAATTTTTTGCTTCCTTCCTATTTAATATTGATTTCAACCTAATTCCAACTCAAAATTCATAAAGAAAACCCTTAACACTCATACACTGAAATACATATTGCGATTAGTACCAAGAAATTCTAGAAAGAAGATTGTAGGGCTAGTCATAATTCATTTCTTTTTTCATAATGTAATTTAATAACAACATATATGTGCTACCATTAAGTAATAAATATAAATAAATCGGTAAATAATATTAATCCACATGCTACTAATGGGAGTAACGGAAAATCCGAATACTGAAATGCATAAAAGGAAAGTTAGTGATATCTGATAGAACTACATTTTCCAAGAAAAATGATTAAATCACAGGAGCACTAAGTAAAAACATGCTTAGACCTAATGTCTTATGTTTCCACATAACACCACTCCCCAAAAAAGATATCTTTTTGTGTAATTAGGCCCCAAATCAAGGACCAACCACAAAATTTGTTAATTTTCTTGTTTTTTTTTTTTTATTTCAGAAAATTCTGTGCTTTGTTGTGTGTAGATAATTAAAGGATAAAACAATATATATATATATAATTAGCATGTGAAAATTGATTTTATCTCCAGTTTTCGGATCTCTCCCGACAAATAAAATTATATCTCTAAGAAAAAAAAACTAATCTCAGCCGCCCAAAGTAGCCATTTATATTACTCACATCTCTCTCTCTCTCTCTCTCTCTCTCTCTCTCTATCACACTAGAAATATCTTACCAGACAACAGCATATAGGTAGAGAGAAAGAAGAATATATCTTTCTCACAAGAACAAGAAATAAGCAAAGTTGATGATCAAAGAGTTGAAGAATGATTAAATGAAGGGGTTAAGTGAGTCTCTCTTCCTTTCCTAGCTGATCCACCACTCAGAAAGAGAGAGAAAAAGAAAAAAATTGTTCTCTCATATCATATCATATCAACTACAGGAAAAAAACACACACAACACACAGTGGGAAACAGTTGGGTGCAATGACTCCGGAAGAGTCGTTAAGATCTCTCTCTCTAGACTACCTGAACCTGCTGATCAACGGCCAGGCCTTCAGCGATGTAACCTTCAGCGTGGAGGGGAGGTTGGTCCATGCGCACCGGTGCATCCTAGCGGCCCGAAGCCTGTTCTTCAGGAAATTCTTCTGCGGGCCCGAGTCGCAGTCGGGCCAAGACCCGCTGCGGATGGGCCCGCGGTCGCAGGCGGTGATACCGGTGAACTCAGTGGGATATGAGGTTTTCTTGCTCATGCTGCAGTTCTTGTACAGTGGCCAAGTCTCGATTGTACCTCAGAAACATGAGCCAAGGCCTAATTGTGGGGAGAGGGGATGTTGGCACACACATTGCACCTCCGCCGTTGATCTCGCTCTCGACACTCTCGCCGCCGCTAGATCCTTTGGTGTCGAACAGCTCGCTTTGCTTACTCAGGTATGCCTTCATTCTCTTTATTATTTTCCATATATGCATATTACATATTCAGATTCTTTTAAAACATCCACTTCCCTTTTCTCTTCTTCTTCTTCTTCTTCTTTTTTTAGTTTTTATTTTCACTGTTTCTCAGCAGTTGAGTTGTGTTGTGGGGTTTTATATATATGTTTTCAATTTTTAAAGATTTGAATACTCTATCTGTATATACGGTTAGTTGTGGGCTTTGGGACTTGGATTCCAATCTTTTTGTGGTGAGTGGAAGAATTTCTGTTATTTCTTGACTGAGAGTAATTCGTAATTTCTTGCATAAATGAATTATTGGTGTTGGTGATCGGATTATAAAATCTAGTATTTTCTTCTTTTTTTGTGTGTGTATATATATATACTTTTTTAATTTGTCGATGCAATAACGTTAGATTGATTTCGTTTTATTGCACAGTTTCAGCTTCTGATGAAACCAACTCGTGCACGCACACACTTTCTTTCTTCTTGCATTCATTTTTGTAGCTTTGCAAAAGTTTTTTGCTGTGTTTGGAAAATGTCACTTTGACAAAGCTGAACTCTTGATTTCATGTAACATATTATTTTCTCCAATGGATTTCCTAAACTTTTCCATCCACGCTGCAAACTTTCTATATCTATCTCTAGTCTTGTCTTCCACAGTGATCTCATTTAATTTTTTCCAAACAACCTAACTTTCCTCATTTGGTTTTCTGGTTGGAAATGAAATCTAACCCATTAATGCAGATGTCACTACACTATACAATACAATGTTGTAATAACACATCATGTCATCAACTGATCATCATGTTATTATCATTGAAAATTAAACTGAAACTGGAAAAACAAAATCTTTCTCACATGTAATTTGCAGAAACAATTGGCTAGCATGGTTGAAAAGGCCTCAATTGAGGATGTAATGAAAGTTCTAATAGCTTCTAGAAAGCAAGAAATGCACCAATTATGGACTACTTGCTCTCATTTAGTAGCCAAATCCGGCCTCCCGCCTGAAGTCTTAGCCAAACACCTCCCCATCGACGTCGTGGCCAAGATCGAAGAGCTCCGCCTCAAGTCCTCCCTCGCCCGCCACTCCCTGATGCCTCACCATCACCCCCACCACCACGATCTCGGCGCTGCCGCCGACCTAGAGGACCAAAAAATCCGTCGCATGCGGCGGGCCCTCGACTCCTCCGACGTCGAACTTGTGAAGCTTATGGTGATGGGAGAAGGGCTGAATCTTGATGAAGCATTGGCCTTACATTATGCAGTTGAGAACTGCAGCAGAGAAGTGGTGAAGGCTTTGTTGGAGCTCGGCGCGGCGGATGTGAATTACCCGGCCGGTCCGGCCGGGAAAACCCCGCTGCATATCGCAGCGGAGATGGTGTCGCCGGACATGGTGGCGGTGCTGCTGGATCACCACGCCGACCCGAATGTTCGGACGGTGGATGGAATAACGCCGTTGGATGTGCTTCGAACCCTAACCTCGGATTTTCTGTTCAAGGGAGCGGTTCCAGGGTTAACTCACATTGAGCCCAATAAGCTGAGGCTTTGTCTCGAGCTGGTTCAATCGGCGGCGATGGTCATCTCAAGGGAGGAGGGGAATGCCACAGCGCCGTCGTCCGCCGCCATTTATCCTCCGATGAGTGATGAGGATCATGGGGGCAGCACCAGCAGCGGAGCGGCTAACATGGCTGTGGCGGCGGCGGCGGCGACGCTTAATCTTGATTCGAGAATGGTGTATCTGAATCTTGGAGCGCAAATGGGCGGCAAAATGAGCGAGGGAGAGGAAAGCAGCAGCCATGGGAGTCAAAGGGAAGCTATGAATCGACATGACGCTTCAATGTACCATCATCACTCCCATGATCAGTATTAACCAACTCTCTCTCTCTCTCTCTCTCTCTCTCTCTCTCTCTCTGCATCATGCTCATCTCTTAATTTCCATAATTATAAAGCTAAATTTATTTCCATGAAGTGGGATCACAGACTTTCAAAATGGTTGTTCAAAATTCATGGAGATATATGATCTAGCTAATCGATCAGTAATGATATTCTTGGTCTCTCTCTCTCTCTCTCTGGGTTGGAGTTTATATAGTTAATCTGGATTTTATCCGGTCTTTCTGTCACTTCCGGGCAGTGGGTTTTTTCTTTGATTTATTTTGTTCTAGGCTTTAGGAATGATATACAATGATAAGAAGTGGAGCAGCCAAAACTAGAGAGAGAGAGGGAGAAGTTTTGTATGTGAGTGAGATGGGACAAGAGCAGTATCCAAGTTCTTGCTGTGATGGAGAGGACACAGGTCAATCTTTTCAAACCTGTCAACCCATTTTGTTTTATGGTTATCCATTTTAAATAAATTACTATACTACCTATCTATCTATTTATATATTATCACCAACCTCTAATCATCCGACTGCAGTATGAATATCTAATTATTATTCGATATTTTCAATCTTATATAATATTGATCATATGCAAGGAATCGGTGATTTCAAGCATTGTTTATAAACTGATTATTGTATCCTCACCATCAATTCTAGTTTATATGAATTTATTGTCAGTTCTTATTCCTTTTCAAATAATTATATTGTTTTTCAAGAATGGATGCCTTGGTTTCCTTGTGGTGGTGGGGTAGTGGTCTTTTGGGACTTTGTTGGGACATTAGACTTTGTTTCTTAAAAAATTAATTTTAAAAAAGAAAAAAAAAAACAGAAGAACAAAAATTAATAACGAGACATGAGCTGGATCTTTTTCTTCTTACTTCTTCTATATGTTTATTGATTTAAAAAATCATGTACATATATATATATATATATATATATTAATTCCACAATGTATATATATATATATGTACATTATGTATATAGTATATTTAATATTGATATTGGGTTGAAGTTTCATTGGTGTTAACTGTGACTAAATTTTGTGGATTTATATATAGGGCATCATTTAGCTTTAGACAAATTGATTGGTTGTCTAGCATGAATGCAACATTGAGTGTGACCTCACAAGCAACTTATTTATTTGGTAATATCTAATTTTGGATTCCTTTCATATTTAATCCTCCTTTTGTCTCCACTTTGATCTTTTGGCCTCCAGTTTTCTGTGGGCAAAAATTATAACGTGAAAATATCACTTTATGAAACCCTAAATTATATTTTTCAACAGTCGATCTGGCTTAGATTAGTTGTTGATTCAATTTCATTTTCACCCCTAAGCTTCCTAGCTACATATTAATTTGTTCCGTGATACATTGTAGAATTATGATCTATTGTAAAATTATGTTTTGCTTCGTGTTTTATGCATTAGTATTGCTCATCATATGTGATATATATATAGAGGTTGGTTATAATGGGTACTAGGTATTTCCGTGAGAACTATAAACCATACTTATTTAATATAATTTTGTAGCTTATCTTGTTGTATTTTAGTGCTATTGTCACTAGCACTAAAATACAACAAGATATGCTATAAATTTTTTTTAAAAAAAATTAGCACTAAAATACAATAAAATAAGTTATAAAATTGCACTAAATAAGCATGATTTATAGTTCTCACGCGAATACGTAGTTCTCATTTGAACGAAATCCTATATATATATATATATGATTTGGTTCAAAAGGTACTATGCTTCGTGTGAGAACTAGCTAACGATGCCTATTTACTACGATTTTATAGCTCACTTATATATTTTAATGTTAATTTTTTCTAAAAAAATTATAGCTTATCTTGTTGTATTTTAGTGCTAGTGATAATAGCAATAAAATTGAATAAGGTAAGCTATACACTCATGATAAATAAGCATAATATATATATATATATATATATATATAGTTCTCAAACGAAGCACGATACTCATTAATATAACTCACCCACATATATATATAGACACACACACACACGTATGGATAGATAATTGGATATTACTATTTCGCATTGAAATATTTAGATTGGGATTTTTAACACGAAATTCGTTTGAGGGATTTCTCTTTCTTTTCTTTTCATAATCATTTTAACATTATGCAAGTTAAAAAATTTATTGGTAGGTAGAGATCAAGAAATGTGGACATTTTATTAATTCTTGGTAGGTCGTCATAGTAATTAAACTTAAAACTAATTTGCTTGAGTTGTAATTTATTGTTAATTATTAATGCATTAATGTTAGGGGGGGAGCTGTTGGCACTTGGCTACTTGACAGGTTCATGCATTCGGTTAAATAAGAATAAATACAGTACTACATATGTCGGAATATATTAATATTTATAAATATAAATTTCTCCCTGCTTGTTCTTCCTTAAATTAACTCTTCTATATATAACTTAGGATCATTTTTTTCTCATATAATAATCCTTGCACATATGTCTATTAGAATGCATGCATCTTAATTAAATCTTTTGAATCGAAGCTCTGTATATTTTTTGTAACCGATCCATATATATTTTTACAATTTCATTAAATTACTAGCTCTCGATCTTGACCTATATATGTGGCTAATGAATTGTTTGAGAAATTAAATTGCTGCCGTATGGATATATACCAAATGAGTTTATCAGCAAATCAAATGTAGAGACGACACTAAATTTAACTACTTCTGATATGATACCTTAATTTGAGTGTGTTTTGTTTAATTATAAGGTTTGTAAATCCTAAATATGTGTGTGTGTAGGTTTTGCAGGAAATTGTGATTCTCTGTCTAATCTTATTCGGTATAATTAATTTGATGCGTAAGTACTTTAGTTGTATGTTTTACATGATTTAATTTGCCTCGATCGTGTGCATATTAGATAAAATAATATACGAGATTGAAATATGACTTGTGATATGATGATTAGGTATATGTACGTACTGATTTTCTCAATATTGATTGCATGCGTGAGAAATGTGCAATCTATGTATTAAATTCGATCTCCGTTGGTTTTTCCCATATCCCAGAAGCAGTGTATATATAATTGAGAAATATTTCTATATACTCCTCATCTTGATCATGTATAGTTGACAGGGCCATCTTTTGAAATTTCCATCACATTATTTTTAATTATATATTGTACGTACAGTCGCCATGATATTATTTGTTATTACAATATGAATCATCATCTATTCTAATTCAATGGCATATATTTTTCATATTTTGTAAATATGTTTACAGGAATTTATGCAAAAATTCTTACATATGCATCCTAAGCAATAGTATATCAGTTCCATTCTCCACTACTGCTTACAACTCTGTGTAAATTGCTTATTTTTTACACTTTGCAAATATATATGGATGTAAGAACGTCCGTTCCATTCTCCCTCCATTCGATTATTTTACAGTATATATATATATAGGTATATATTTATATTGGTGGTATCACTATCATATAGATGGATTGAAGTATTGTATAGAGGAAATCCTTTATTTTAAACTTATATTTCGATCATCTTGTATTTCAATTATTGAATTTCGAGCCATATGTATATTTTAAAAAATTGGATTAATTGCTTTAAAAATCATGAACTTTAAGCCTAGTTGTAAATTTAATATGAAATTTAAAAGTAGACAATTCAAATGCCAATTTTGAATTTGTGTATTATTCAACATTCCCATTTTTTTGTAAAATAAATTGTCCTCCAATATAACATACAATTGCAGCTACTTTGATGTCATTTTCAAAAATTGATGGTCGAGCCATGATGGATTCAAGAGACGAACAAATTGTATGTTGGATTGGAGGTCAATTTATTTTATAAAAAATTGGGAATGTTGAACAACACACAAATTCAAAATTGGTGTTTTAATGGCCTACTTTTAAATTTCATGTTAAATTTGCAACTAAGGCAACTAACCCTAAAAAATAATTATCCACGAAAAAAATTAAATACAAATGTATAAATTCAATGATTGGAATACAGTCAAGATGAAATATAAGGTTGAAAATAGATGATCTCATCTGGAGCTCTAGATAAAAAAACTACTTCATCCTGAATTCATTTAGCCAGAATTATTAATACTCGATTAATTACATATAAAACCATCTGAGGATAATTTACATATAAATTAAACTTAAAATACATTGAAATAATATGTTAGTATTTGAATTGGGGGTTATGGGAGTTTAATTCAGATCTCGTGCCTGTCATTCTCTATTACATGCTTTGTGGCAGACCTTTTTTTTCAATTTTTTTATTATTTTAATTTATTATGATTTAGGTTCAACTCTCTCAATTAAGGTATATTAAAAAAAAAAAATATGACACATGAGATTTAAAAAAAAAAATGACAAATGATCTCGAGTTAGCATTATGGCGTCGTCGATGATCCTATGTCCGTACAACTTTCAGATAAAAGCCTAAAAGGGCATATAAATATTGGATAATGAGAGAAGGAAGGGGAAAAAAAGACGAGAAAGTTAAAATTACTTTTTGAAGATTTTGGCTTTCATATATTTTTATTTGATGGAATATTTAGATGAAAAGCTTATCGACACCCCTAGGTAAATAGACTAGGCTTTTTTTTTTTTTTCTTAAATAATGCCTTTTGTGATTTATATAAATGGAGTGGGCCACATGAAAACAATTTTGTGGCACTGGCCAGCATATTCTCAAGTAAGCGGGCCATAATAATTTACTCATTGTTGATTTTTCTTAAGTTAAGATTACGACACAAACTAAATAAAATTATGTTTGAGAAGAATGATTAAAATTTCGTTTACCATATATAGGTATTGCATCTAGTGTGTGACAATATCATGTATTTACCATAGTGGCAATATTATGTGCCCGCTCATACAAATTAGCTTCGAACTTGCTTGTTTCATTATGTTTGATGAGTAAAGATGGATTTATAGTGTACAAATAAACCTGCGCATAATCAAGGCCTCAATTTTTTTTAATTTTTTTTTTAATAAAAGGTTGGTTTTTATAGTTCATTGAACGGGCCAAACCCAACATCAAATGGGCCCAATAGTTATAAGATATGGCCTTTTTTCAGTCCAACGACCCAAGACCACTTATCATTTTAGGGTAATTCTACTCAACCCCATTTTCCTATTTATAACCTCATAATTAATTTAAAGGGATGAGGGTCAAATTGGCCACTGAACTTATTTGGGGGCTCAATTGACCCACTACAATTTTTTTGGGCTCAATTGGGCCACTGCGTTGTTAAAATCGGCTCAATTGGGCCACCGTCTGAGGGAGCCCTAACGGATTCCGTTAAGTGCACCTAAAACAACGTCGTTTTGCTTATTTTTTTACCCGACCCACCCCTAATCCCTAACCCTACTCATTCATCCAAACTACACAGTCTGCCGGGCTAGCTGCCCAGATTCCGACCTCCCCTTCCAAAATATCTGCTAAAAATTTGGCAAAAATGGCACAATCATCTGCGTCCAAATCTGCAAAAAAAAAAAGCATCCAAAAAAATCAGCATCCCTTGCTAAATCTCAGCCTGACATTGCAGAAAATCAAACACAAAATCCCAACACCAAAACAGAGCTGTTATCAAGCTCCAATTCTGACAAAAATCTCCTCCCAAACTCAATTTTTTTTCCTAGCTTTAATACAACAGATCACAGCCCAAAAAATCCATCTCTTCACAGTCATCTCCCTTTTACTCCAGATTCCTCAAATCTCCACTTCCATGTCCCTGACCTTTCCAATCAAGCTCTCAAGCCTTTTGGGATCACTACCAGGTCTCAAAAATTCAAAACAAACAAACCTTAACACCTAAATACACTTTCCCCACTCCTCTCGATCCTGTCACCTCACCGGGGCAGTCACCGGACTTAGAGCAATCATCACCATCTGACTCGACTCTCCTCTTTTGCCTCTACACCCCCAAAATTTCTCCCCACAAACTTCCGTCCCCAGAATCACACATACAGCCTCCAACCAAAACCAAAAATAAAAAATCCAACAAATCCCAAGAAATTTCAAATTCTGAGCAAGAAGTAGAAGCTCCAGAAGCAAAAGAGTTAGGAGAGGAGCATTTAATTGAAATATCAGATGAAGAGAGCCCTGATGATGAAAGCTTACCTTCGATTGCTCCTGCGGATCTACTCTCGTCAGGGGATGAATCGGAGGAGGATCTTCTCCCTTTAAACCTAACGATGGCCCAAAAGCTCCCCGAGACTATTTCGTCAAGCCTCTAACTGGATTCCCGATCTCCCTGGCCTGAGTTTGGACGAGTGGGTAGGGTTAGGGGTTAGGGGTGGGTCGGGTAAAAAAAATAAGCAAAACGACATCATTTTAAGTGCACTTAACGGAGCCCATTAGGGCTCCGTCACGCGGTGGCCCAATTGAGCCGATTTTAACAACGCGATGGCCCAATTGAGCCCAAAAAAGTTGTAGTGGGTCAATTGAGCCCCCCAAATAAGTTTAGTGGCCAATTTGATCCTTATCCCTAATTTAAATTTAATAATCATTTTATTTGCCATTTTTACCCTTATAGTCCCCATAACTTTAAAATCTATCAAAATTTAATAAATATACATCTACAACCCCCTCATTCATAAAAAAGAAAATGAAAAAAATATATATTTCATACGGAAAAAATTCATAATAATAGGGAGGATTGAGTATGACTAAATTATGTAGGATTTCATTAGCTCGATGACAATCGTTTCCCTTTGTAAAATAATTATTTTGGTTTGATTTAAAAGTACTCAAACCAAATTAAATTTATTTCTATTCAATTAAAATTAAGAAATATTAATTAATTTTCACGTTTCAATTTTTCTTTTCAATCCAATTTCATTGCAACCAATCAACAATATTTTAATTTAATAGCAGATTTATTTCAATGGAAGGGAAGTTAGTCTCTTTTTGGCTAACTATGCAAACTGCTAATGAAACTTCTTCACCGATCTTCTAAAAATAAGAAACTTTTTCATCAATTGAAAAAAGGTTACCCACCATCATTTTCTCTACAAATTCACACACACACACACACACACATATATATATATATATATGCTGCAATGGAAGCTATATTCTTGTATAGTGTGTCAGAATCTCAACCTCCATCTCACTGAAATTATATTTGAAGCCGACAATGATCTTGAAGATGTAGAGAAAAAGTAAAAGAGAGACCAAGCTGAGATAATAATTTTTTTTTAGTTATAAACGTGATTGGGGCTGGGGATTTATGTTAATTTACTAGGATTTTTTTTAAGTGATGGGGGTTACGAGGGAAATTATGACCAATAAAATAATTATTACATTTTAATTCATGGGACTGTAAACTGAAAATTGGGGTTGAAAATTGGGGTTGTGAATAGAATTACCCATCATTTTCAACTCTTAATTTTGTTTTTTAGTTTTTATTTTTCCTTTTCTCTTTCTGTCTTTTTTTTTTCTCCAATCAATCTACATAGTCATAATTGGTAAAAGAGAAAAAACTCCGATCACTTAGAAATTTAATCGATTCCTACTAGAAAATGTTAATTTTATGTGGCGTGATATGTTTTTTGGTTATATTTTGGTGGTGTTACATTTTAAGTTTCACTTATTAATGCACATCAAATATATATTTATAGCATCATCAAATACAATGACATGAGGCGTGGTTTGTTATATGAAATGCAATATCTAGTAGTGATGAAAATGACAACCACCTTTCACCTAAAACCACAAATCTATCCATTATAATTTTAATCCTAGGATATAGATCAAATAGAGACAAGTTCTTGGTGTGAAAAGTAGGGACAATTTCTAACCATTGGATCTGATAAGATTGACGGTTAGATTAACTTCCTTGTTTATTTTTTTTCGTTTATTTTTATTTTATGTTTGTGGTAAGGGTAATGTTGTAATTCTGTAAATAATCTGTAGATTCCCATATCTTTCAAAATCAGAAACGTCCTTATCAAACAGTTTTTAATTATGGATAGTTAATTTCTATCATGATTTTGATGTTCTTGCGATTTTTCCTCTGAGAAGATAGAGTATTTTTTCTCACTCACAGTTTATTGATTTGGTAGATAAAATATCTGCAGATTCTAGTTTTGTAGGTGTTGCCGGTGAATAGGCCATTGACGATTTTTTCCTTATTTTCAGCTGTTGAAGTAACAATGGAAGATTCAGGTTTTTGCACGTTTTCCTTTCTTTTTTTTTCGATTTTTTTGTATTCTGGATCAAATATTTATTTGTTATGCTTCAAATTGATGGTTGTTCAATGTTACTCTCTTATGTGTGCGCACTGTATATAGATTTTATTCTTGTTATGTATCATTTATTAATTTTGTATGAAGCATCACATATTTTGTGTTTACATTATTGTATATTGAAGGATTATACATAGTACACATTTCCTAGGTTTTTAAGTGGGTTTTTTATTTCATGTTAGTGTTATTGCAGCATTTGTTTTTGTCATTAAACGCATTGACAAATATGAGTGATAGCATTGAATAGTTTGTCGTTGAAATGTCACCTGGTGGAACGACAAATGTATATATTCCCCAGTGCGATATTTCAATGAAGCCATTTATCAAACAGATTTTCCACGGAGTCAATATCATAGAGGTACATAGTTAGCCGTTGGACAAAACAAAAGCATTGTTCAGTACCAGGCATGTTGTTGTGGACGATGTATTGCTCTCTTGTGCTGCTGCTATTGAGGAGAATCGGTTTACTTTGTATGCCATTATTTCTTGCTTTTATAGTTATTTGAGTATGGTTGATGGGGACTTGGATAGGTCAAATTCATTGTTGCAAGCTATATTGGTAAGGGATGTTAAAGACTCATTCAAGTCTGGTGGAGACGGTGAATATAATTTGCATGGTAAAAAGAGGTTATTTGAGGAGTATTATCAATCGTATATGCCGGAGCAAGTAAATATTAAATCTCATGTCCCTGTGAAGACAAAATGTAGCGACAGTCGGATAAAATCTGACAAATAGAAGAATGTGGAAAAGATGAACAAGCCATTGGGGAAATGCAATGCTTGCGGTCAAAAATGCTACCATGATGCTAGGAATTGTCCACGGAAAAAATGATTTATGTCTAGTTTTTTACCAATGTTTCATTTTGTATTTAGTTTTGTTTCTATTTTACATAGTTTTTCTTGTGTTGTTTTGTATGGTACAGTTAGGGTATTCTATTTTTTTTGTTTGGGTACATTATTTGTGGTACATTACAATTCTTTGATTTAGGTTGGTTGATATTACGAAGCATTTATTCGATGAATACATAGCACTAACTGTAGCATTCACATAATCCTATGCAAATGAATATGTTTACGAAGCACCAACCACGAAATATGAATATATTTATGTTACTTACGAAGCATTATTTTGAAGTGTACGAAGCACTGTCTTTACATCTCTCTCACTGTAACATGAACTAATCATTTACAACATTACAGACATTCATAAGTAGCATCGATGATATACATATGTAGCATAACAGATATGCTTAAATAGCATTAAAGATGTGCATGAGTAGCATATCAAATTTAATTGGGTAAAAGCTCCAGAGGTATGCATAGGTAGCATCAACAAGCCTAATTCAAAGTAATAACTCACACGTTATTTTTACCAACTTAAACACTTAGTAGCACATATATTCATAAATATCATCAAAGAGGTGCATAATTAGCATTACAAATTTTATTTTTTCCAAAACACCACAGGTGCATTAGTAGCATCAACATTAATAATACGAAGCTCCAAAAATCATACAAAGTCGTTTACCAAACTTAACAATAAGTAGCATAGTAATTCATAAGTACCATCAACGTCATGCATAAGTAGCATAACAAATATGCTTAATTAGTGTCACAAAAAAAAATGTCTTTATCAACGTTCAACAAAAAATATTGAAACAGTTTCTTGGTGAGCAACAGTCACATATCTCCACTTAGAACATCATTCACAGTTGGATTTTTCTTCCTAGAGTTGGCTGCAAAAACCGACTTTGCTTTTCTTTTAATTGAGGCGGCATGTTCGTTCAAACCCGACGAGAGAATAGAGGCACAATATTTGATACGCAGCACATTCATATGCGAGACATTTCTTTTCTCTAGGTTGCAATTCCAAGCTTTGCTAGATTGACCCATGTAAGTCTCTATGTGGCGCATAGTGTGCACGCTGCAGTCATTGTTGTTCTCTGCATCGCGTCAATTCATGTCAAGCCTTGTCATGCATACGCGTTTAATCAAACCCGACTTCGCCTTCAATCCCTCCATATATAAGTGCGAACACCTTTTGCTGAAAAACACGACAATGTTTTTATTTTTAACAAAACATGCCTTTATTTGAAAATTATAAAAAGCACGGGAAAAGAAGAACTGTAGTACAAAATAGCATTGTCAAAGAAATAATGAAAAGCATAATAAATTAATTTATAAAGCATTAGCTGAAGAGGTAAAAAGCATTAACTAAAACATACCTTTTTTTCTTCTTCTTAGATGGAACTGTGCTCTCATCATCCAAATTTGATTCACATATATTAAATTACAACAAACATTAAATGTTTACAATTGTTAATCATTAAATTGGCGAATCTTACTGCAATGTTAGTTATCGTATGCTAGATAGGCTAAACACCTCTTCTGTTGTCGTGTTTATTTTTTGATCTAATTTCCTTGTCTTGGTCAGTTGTGTCATCACTCTGATTGCGCAACCGAATATCCTTCTTAAAATCAGAGTCGTCTGCAGGAATCTTAGACTTACATGAAACCCAACATAGAAATCATCCAAATATGTATTAGGTAGCATTCAAATTTCAAAGTAAACAAATCAAACATTAATCACAATATAATCTTTTTTTTTTCTTAAATGATAAAGAGTATCAAATCATGTTTATATCAGATTTCACAACTCCATTCAAAGTCATGGAAAGCATTTGATTTAGATATTATTAGCATTAATATTTCAGAATTGCGCAAGATATCACAAACATATAATTACGTAGCATTTTTATATATTTAAATTAGCACTGATATACTGTTTACGGAAATTTAAGCATAAGATTCCATGTTTTACCATGTCAAAATCAAGAGAGAACACATTAATCATAATTTAACACACATTAAACACACATTCATTATCATTCCTGCACTTTCTAAACAAACCCATGAATTGATGAAAACATAAAATTTGTAATACAACATTTCACGATATCCGTTCTCTGTTTGCTTTTGTTATCCACGCTAGAAAATTACTCAATTACTAATCAGAAGCATTAATGGATCCATTCATATCAGATTCGCCCAATTATCAAATCTATTTACTAAATTGATATATCCAATTGTCGCAAGCATTCACCACCTTTCACTCATTCCAATTTTTTTTCCCAAATTCATCATTCAATTCTATTCAAACCACTGAAAACTTACCCGATTTCTTTCGACCCTTTTTTTTTGCCTCCTCGTTCGATAGCGCCGTCACCAGAGGTTAAAATTTCTGCCGCCTTCTTGATTTTTGAAGCCGCAGTTCACGACAAACTCGCCCATGTTCGCCGAAATCGTCACCGTTCTTGAGGACGTCGCTCTCGGTTCTCACGGGATTCTAGGTTTTTGGATTCTCATAGTGCTGAGATTTCGATTTGTATTCAAAATCGTTTCTTGTTTATCGATTTCGTAGTTCCAGATTGATTTCACGTGCATATCATATACCAAGTTTAATGCCTGATACCATATGAAATTATGTTTCGATTTTACATAAATAGCCTCCATGTTTTAATATTTATTAAAAAAATTGATATTTACCATTTAAAACCCTTTTAATCTCATCCATCCATCTAATATAATCGTAGGGATCAGATTTGTCCCTAATTTTTACACCAACCCTTATCCTCATTATAACCATCCCCTTTAATCCTAACACCATATCTTAATCATTACGTAAATTTGTATTTGTATGTTTATCTATTCGATATATGGTTTATTTATTTGAATGTTTATTAATTTTTCGTGAATACGCGTTGAGGCTTGAGGGGTAATGTAGTAGGGAATATATGCGGCGGCCTCAAATTTTCTTCTTTTTCTGTGTGAACACCAACTTTCTGTTTATTCCCTTGTAACTTTTTTATTTTGCAAGGAATCTAACAAAACAAAATTAGTAACTAAGCTTTATCATATTCATATGTTTCCCTTAAGCTGATTTCTGTTTTGAAGAAAGTGAAATGGGAAAAAGCTAGGCTAACAAAAAATGGACACGTATGATTTGACACTAGTTCATGCGACCTCCGAAAACACAAACAATTTTCTATATATAAGTGGTGATGCTTAGGAGCGAAATACATGTTTCTTAAAGAGTTGCCCATCTTTTACACCTTAAATCTGTTCTTCCAGGTTCAAGATGCAAAACCAAGCAAGCCAACCTCCTCCAGGTCTCTCTCTCTCTCTCTCTCTCTCTCTCTCTCTCTCTCTCTCTCCAATTAAGCATGAATTACTACTACTGACATCACTCCCGTTGCATGCAGGTTATCCATCTGAGAATCACCCTCCAACTGGAAAGAAGAAGATGAAGTGGCGGCCGCGAACAAAGGCCAAGGGAGACAGGGGCTTCATCGAGGGATGGTAAGAAAACAATCTGTTTAGCTAAGTTGGCATCATATTGAGTTGTCGGTCGTATTAACTAGGGCTTTCTTTTGCATGTGCAGCCTCTGGGGTTTATGTTGCTGCTGGCTTTGTGAAGTATGTTTCGACTAATTGAGACAGAAGCACTATATATATTCTCATTTGCACGTAAACCTTCACCAAATCTAGTTGCTTTTCTAGTTTCCTATCCAGAGCAGTGTCATGAATTCAATGTATTATGTATGCGGTTTATTTATATATATAAACTAGAGTGTTCGTATTATCTTCTCCTCGAAACTGCAGTGAGTCCATGCAAACTATACATGAAAGGCAAACTGCAAGGGATATACAACAGCGATTCAGAACAACGGCAAAACGTTTACTCCAACATAATAGAACTAGAACATGAGTATCTACCAAATTTCTTATCATTGGGAGTAGAAAGGGGGCAAAAAAACAGTTGGTGCAATTGAAAATGCAGCAACAATAGTAATAGCCAAGGAAGCACACAGCCTTTATTAACCAAATAGGAAACACCGTTCGAGTGTACAACAGTTTGAACCACAAAATTTCATTCCCAGTTGCGAAACACTAAAAATTTCCTCCATCTTTGGAGCATCCCCAAAACAATAAAGCGAACTTGGGTATAATTAATTCTTGGTTCGTGTTTGCTTTATATTTTGAAGCCGTACGTTATAGTAGAAGACTCATTTAAGCATTCGAGCTTCAAGAAAGATGTGAGAATATGCAATCAATCGAATGCCTAATATGTTTATCTTAAATCTTCAACTCAAGAACAGATCACCAGGCGCTTATCTTTATCATACAGTCTTGGTGATGGGGAACAGTTTTTCCAGCATATGGTTAGAAAAGATGTGGTTGGGATCGAGCTCCTTCCTCGCTTGATTGTATGCATCCACGGGATATCTCTTCCTCAGTCGTGCCTGCAGAGCAACAAGCTCATCTGTGTCCTTTGGGACCTACGACACAGTCAAGTTAACATGATAAAATAAAATTAATATTAAGGAGCTTCCCATTATAAAACCTAGAGATTGAAGTGATAAATGAACAAGCATCTCGCCACAATTTGGTGGAGCATATGAACCTCAATTTCAGTTCAAATTCATAGATTTAAACAGGAAGCTGGAAAAGGATTGTTCCAAGAAAACAAATATTCATGGCATTTATGTAAACATACATACAACCAATTTATTTTCCAGCTATAAGTACATGATTTAGTTGTGATGCCTTTTTCACGAATTAAGATGCAACAAAAAAATATATGTACCTCAATCTTAGCCCAGTGTTCATAAGCTGAATAATTATCCCATAATTTTGCTTGTGTCAAACGCCTGTAATGGAAAAATTCTTCAGTAATTTCCTTCCTCTCACGAGCATCCATTGTAGGAAGATACATAATTATACCAACCTGTTTTACAAAAATGGATTTTTTTAACAAAGCACAAATCCAGCACTAAATATAAAAAGCAGTAACCAACAAGTAGGGAACATGTTTACAAAGTCAAATCAACAAGGAACCACATTTCATAATTCAATCAAGTTTTTTGCACAGTTGTAAGTTGTAACATCTAATAGATCACATTTAGTTACAAGAATGTCAAAAGGCTTCAATGGTGCAATAGAGAGCATGGCTATATAAATAAGAAGTTAAGTATAGAGAGAAAAACCCATGAGAAAATGTCATCCTCGGATGAGCTATAAGCTGGACTCATAAGGCTTCTGCTGCAGGCCGTCCATCTCTGCTCAATAGGTGCTGGGGCAGGTAAATCCTCCCTTCCAATCATCTGCAATAATTTTTCTATGTACTCCAAATCTTTCATGTTAGGTTTAGATAGGGTTCCAGCTGGAAAACAGATTTCTGAGACCCACTGTTGCCCACCACAATCGAAGCCCAGAATTTCATCACTCCAGCCTACTCTATATCCCTCTGACTTCTTCCAAAATTCAGCCTCTGCTTGATTGATCCTCGTGATGTGTTCTTTATTAAGAGGGTCCAAAGCAATTAGCCTATCTCTAAGTTCCGTAAATGAAAGTTCATCGATATTTGGCTCATTTTCGTTTGGAGTATCTGATGCAACAACTTGTTTCCTGTAAAATTTGAAATGGCTCTTAAGGGGATAATAACTAACCAGGTAATGCTAGTATAAGATTCAGAGACAGAAAATTATAGGCTTTTTCCTCTGATTTCTAACATTGTAACGTAATTCAAAATTCAATTGCTTAGTAGACTAGAAATCAAGTGACAAGGCAATTAGATTACCTGTACTTCCCCAATGATTCTCGATAGAGGTCTCTCACATGCTGTACAGCTTCTTCTGGGGTGTATTTGGGCTTATACTTTGGTGGACCTTTCCATTTTGAAGGAGGATTACACGTCACAACCACAACCGTGTCAGTATAAGGAATGTATAGGTATTTGACATGCTTGTTATCAGACAGAATTTTTCTGCAAAAGAAATGTGGAGGAGCTTTAATATTTGAAGAAACAAAAATCTACAATATCAAGCGTTGTCCAACATTTGAGTTCAATTTTACCACAAGCAACTAACATGAACGCACGATCCAAGACCACACCAGATCTATCATCCAGGTTGTCATATTACTAAACTATCTTATCAGATGCAATAATCCCTAGCAAATCACACCTTTGACCCACATAGGAACCGCGAATATAATTCTTTAGAATGTTATATTTTATGTTGCTTCAATGATAATACTGGATCACTAGGATCAGAAAGTGCACATTACTTGTGATTCTTTTTTATCTCATCCATGGTGGATACATATGTATGCTCTACAAGCTCCTTCCTCTCAACACATTGTAGAGTAACTTCTGCAACCACGCCAAGCCCTCCAAGGCCACATCGAGCCAAGTAAAAGAGCTCTGGGTCTTTCTCCTTAGATATCTCAATAGTGCCCTTAGTGGGAGTGACTAGTTTCATGCTGATAACCTGCTCGTCTATAGGTGGCAACCTTGCACCAGTGCCATGCGCCCCAACCTAAAAATTGGCAATACAAACCAGCCAAAGACATCCGAAGCTCAGATAGAAGCAACTCAAAACTTGAGCATTACAAACGACACAGAAATATAACAACACGCTAACACAAATTGATACATCATAGTGTTATATTTCCCTCTACACTAAATACGGATTTCTTACATGTCCAACAATCAGAGAGCACCAAAGAGAAGCAAAAGGAAAAGTCAAAAAAGATAAATAAAAGAAATAACACTATTCAAAGCACAAATAATAAGTCTACCAAGGATATAAAGTTGTAGCTGCCAATATTAATTTACCACATCAGTGCACTAGTAATTCACACAATATATCAACTGAAAAAGTAAACCTCCATAAGAATACAGAAATGGAAGGACTGGAAGGTTGAAGTGAAACATAATTGACCTGGACAATGCCACCAATCTGCTGCTCCCTAATAGAAGCAAAATTCTGCAGAGTGAGGCCATATTCTTTAATCCCATCTACAAGCTGCTGAACCCTAATCCCTGCCTCCACTCTAACCCTCTTATTCTTCTGATCCACCTCCAAAACCCGATCCATCAGAGCCAAATTCACCATCCCATAACGGGTCAGCCCAATCCCGTTGGGCGATAGACCCGACCCGACCGGCCGGATCTTCTGCTTCTTCTCATTGCACTCCTTCACCACCGATTCCAGCTCACCGATGTTTTCCGGCTGCAAGAAGGTCCGCGTTTGGACCTCGTGCGTGCCGCTCCAATTCGACACCGTGTGGAGGTCGGCCGGCAGCGGCGCGTAGCGGAAAAGCTCGGCCCTTTTGTGCTTGGCGTTCTCCGGGAAGGGGAAGGAGTAGTAGGTGACGGCGCCGCAGCCGAGGAAGAGGACGCCATAGCCGATGTATCTGCGGAATTGGGCATCGCTGCTGGCAGCGGGGGGCGGGTTGGCTATGGAGCAAAAGGGGCGGTGGGGGCGGCGAAGGAAGGGCTGCAGAGAGCGTCTGAGATTGTTGAGTCGGAGCATTTGGGAATTTGAGTTGGGTTTTGCAAAGGTTCTAGCTTTTTTGATGAATTTGAATGGGTAGAGAGATGAGAGGTGGAAGAGATCAAGAAAATTTACCCGATCATCTTTTGTTGGAAATGGGATCGGGTTTTGGCATTTCGTAGCAATGGAGTGATGATGTTTGGATTGAGGATTAGATAACCATTGTTTGGTTTCTTACAGTAAAAAATTATATAGTTCAGCAGAGTTCTTGAAATATTTATAAAAAGTTAGCACTCAAATTCAAATCTTTTGAACAAATGCAACGTTTTTCTTTTATCTGGAGAAACATCCTTACTTATATTTGTGGTTATATTTTGCTATTTCCATATAATAACAATTTGGAGTTATAAATTTAAGCAAATCGTAGAAATATGTTATAATAAATGTAATTTGTTTCCCCTTTAAGAGAGTTGGGTTTACGATTCTTCTCGGCCTTATAGGGAAATTATGTCCAATTTTTGAGTAGTTTGTATATAATTTACTTATGATAATTTGGACATATACTAGCTAAAACGATATTAGATATTTTGCTCGATGGATGACAATTATGCTCTTTCGATAATTTATACATTGACACTAAAAATAAATTGTACAAGTTTCTAAATTTTATTATAAACTAGAGATGATATTGGCAGTGATTTAAAAACGAATGTAATACATAAACAAATTTTTAATAATAATAACCATTGTAGTTCTTTATGTTCTTTAATATGATCTTTATGTATATATATATATATATATATCTTTTTATAGATAAAATCCTAAATTAACCAATTATTTATTAGGGTTAAGGGTCAAATAGGCTCCTGGACTATTTGGGGGAGAACAAATAGGCCACTGAACTTTTTTCTGTCTCAATTGGGCTCCTGAACTTTTATTGAGGGCTCAATCAAGCCCCTCCGTCACACCCCTCACTAACGTCCGTTAAGGTTGATTCAAAACGGCGTCGTTTTGTGTTTGTCCAAAAAAAAAAAAAAAATTAATTTTCATTTTTTTCCAGATTTTTTTTTTTTTTTCATTTTATCTTTTGGAATATCACCTCCCCTCTCTCTCTCTCTCACACACACACACACACTACTGTACAAGGCCCACCGTCGCTCCGACTCCGCCACCGTTGCCCTAAAGGAGGTCAACGACTACTAGTCGGCGTTCCGAGAAATCGAGGCCCTCCAAACCCTCCAGAACTGCCCTAGCGTCGTATTCCTCCATGAATACTTCTGGAGCGAGGACGAAGATGTCGTTTTGGTGCTCGAGTACCTGCCAACCGACCTCACCGCCGTCGTCAAATCGGCCAAGAAGGACTGGGACGGAGGGATCACCACCGGCGAGGTGAAGCGCTGGATGGTGTAGATTTTGCGAGGGGTCGACATCTGCCACCGCAATTCGATTGTTCATAGGGATTTAAAGCCCTCGAATTTGCTGATTTCATTAGGGAGAGAGAGAGAATTGGAGTTGTTGGAAAGTTGATGAAAGGGGACGACGGCGGCGGAGGGGGGGGGTGGCGGCCATTTCATTAGGGTGAGAGAGAGAGAGAGAGAGAGGGGGAGGTGATATTAAAAACGAAAATAAAAAATAAAAAAAATCTGGAAAAAAATGAAAAATTAATTATTATTTTTTTGGGCAAACACAAAACGACGTCGTTTTGATCAAAATGATGTCGTTTTGAATCAACTCTAACGAACGTTAGTGAGGGGTGTGACGGAGGGGCTTGATTGAGCCCTCAATAAAAGTTTAGGGGCCCAATTGAGACAGAAAAAAGTTCAGTGGCCTATTTATTCTCCCCCAAATAATCGAGGGGCCTATTTGACCCTTAACCCTACTTATTACGACAATGCTCATTTCAGCTCTAATATTACAAATTATAAATGTTATCATTCAAAGTGATGAAAGAATCCTAAAGATTTTGTAACTAGAAATTAGAATGGAAAATAAAATTCCTTACAATAAATAAATTAGAATGGTATCACATTATAAAATTAATACTCCCTCTGTCCCATTTATATAGTCCCTTTTACTATTTTGAGGTGTCCCAATTATATAGTCTCATAACTATAAATAGTATTAATTTTCATAGTAATATATAAATATAACCTTAGTATATATTGAAAATTAAAATTTAACCACTTAAATTCTTAAAAGTCATAAATTTTAAATAAGAGTAATAATGGAAGTTAAGCTTTAATGTCTTGTTTTCATAAATATTTTTAATGTGAGGATAAAATGAACTATATAAATGGGACGGAGGGAGTAAAATTTAATATTACATGCGCCAAAGGAAAAAAAAGAAAAAGATTATTGGAAAAGGAGAAGTATGTGAGATGTGGATATTGCAAAGCAGTATGCCCACAAACCCATATTCCCTGTCGTTGAGGAGAGTCCACCACACGCTGTCAAGCATTCACCTCCAAAAATCTTCTCACCCACCAAAATAATGTCTTCTTCTGATTTAGTTCATCAAGTTTACGAGTAAGTGAACTATAATCTTCCTTTTCATTCTCGTCTTCTCCTATTTAGAAGAAGTCTCACAGTTTTATCTCGAAATGAACACGTTAGTGTGCATGTTCCCAGTTATCGCTTCGTTTTCTGCTGCCAATTCAAGATTTTGAGTTCAGAATTTGGGAATTCTCGGAGCCCCTTGTTTGTGTTTTTTCAAGAATTGCAATAAATCAGTGAGGTTTTCTTGAAAGTTATTGTCTTGTTGGATTTATGGATACTTTACTCAAGACTCACAACAAGATTCAGTTTGTGCATCCAATTCATGGGTTTGCAGACAAAGTTAGGCCCTTTGGCTCTTTGAAGGGACATAATTTTGAATCAAAGTCTCAATTTAAGAAACCCCAATTTAAATTGAGCAAAGGTTTATGTGTGAAGGCCAGTTCTAGTGCCCTTTTGGAGCTTGTGCCTGAAACCAAGAAGGAAAATCTTGATTTTGAGCTGCCGTTGTACGACCCTTCGAAAGGCATGGTGGTGGATCTAGCTGTTGTGGGTGGGGGGCCTGCTGGACTTGCTGTGGCTCAGCAAGTCTCTGAGGCAGGGCTTTCTGTTTGCTCCATTGATCCTTCTCCGCAGTTGATTTGGCCGAATAATTATGGTGTTTGGGTGGATGAATTTGAGGCCATGGATTTGTTGGATTGTCTGGACACGACGTGGTCTGGAGCTGTGGTGTACATTGATGACAAGACGACTAAGGATCTTGATAGGCCGTATGCAAGGGTTAATAGAAAGCAGCTGAAGTCGAAAATGATGCAGAAATGTATCTCCAATGGTGTTAAATTTCATCAAGCCAAGGTTGTCAAAGTGATTCATGAGGAATCCAAGTCGTTGATAATATGCAACGACGGTGTTACTATTCAGGCCGCAGTGGTTCTTGATGCGACTGGTTTTTCCAGATGTCTCGTGCAGTATGATAAGCCGTACAACCCGGGCTACCAAGTGGCGTATGGGATTTTAGCAGAAGTTGAAGAGCATCCATTTGATATAAATAAGATGGTTTTCATGGACTGGAGAGACTCACACCTCAACAACAATATAGAGCTGAAAGAGCGGAATAGAAGGATTCCGACTTTTCTGTATGCAATGCCATTTTCTTCACAGAGAATATTCCTAGAAGAGACTTCCCTTGTGGCTCGTCCGGGGGTACCCATGAGGGATATTCAGGAACGAATGGTTGCTCGACTGAGTCACTTGGGTATAAAAGTGAAGAGCATTGAAGAAGACGAGCATTGTGTGATTCCTATGGGGGGGCCTTTGCCGGTGTTGCCTCAAAGAGTTGTTGGAATTGGTGGTACAGCAGGAATGGTGCATCCATCAACTGGCTATATGGTTGCAAGGACTTTGGCTGCTGCCCCAATTGTTGCCAATGCTATTGTCCAGTACCTAGGTTCCGATAGAGGTGTTCGTGGTAATGACTTATCCACGGAAGTTTGGAAAGACTTATGGCCCATAGAAAGGAGACGGCAACGAGAGTTCTTCTGTTTTGGGATGGACATTCTGCTCAAGCTTGATTTACATTCCACAAGAAGGTTTTTTGATGCTTTTTTCAACTTGGAACCTCGTTACTGGCATGGATTCTTGTCGTCTCGTCTGTTTCTTCCCGAGCTCATACTGTTTGGACTCTCCCTTTTTTATCAGGCCTCTACTACTTCTAGGTTAGAGATTATGGCAAAGGGCACACTGCCTTTGGTAAATATGGTCAACAACTTGTTACGGGATAGGGATTGAATTTCTGGAATTTATCTATTGATGTTGCCCTAGTAACATGTAAATTTACTATTGATCTTTTGAGCCAATGCAATATGAATTAGCTTGTCTTTTCACTTCTTGTTTCTGAGTTTCAGCTTTCTCTTGCTCGTTCTAGTCGAATGGTAAGATGCTCATACATGCAATGTTTATGTTATTGACTGTTTGTAAGTATGAAAAAAAAAATGTTGAGGCCCTGATCGTCTAACAAATTATCCTGAGATAACAATCTTTCTTTTGATTTCTCGACTGAGAGACACTGACAATGTTGATTTTCCATGCTTGGAGTTTGTCTGTTACAATGCTGCTTATCTTCTGCTGCTGAAACCAACATGTCACCTGCACAGGACCTTGACTTGAGCAGTGCAGGGGTGATTATAAGACCTCTCGGTAAGGAATTATTTATTTTTCGCTGTCTATTTTCTCATTTATTTATTTGAGTAGCATAATAGTAACACTAGTCCACAGAATTAAATTATTTCCATGATTGAGAGATATGTCTGATTTTGTGAGTCTGCATCTTAACACGTGTAAAATACTAAATCGTGTGTATCATCCAAAAACCTACTCATATAATCTCAAGAATGGCATGATAATAAATTGTGCAGATTTAGTTTCAGTCTTGCAATTTATCGTAAGAACATTTGACTCTTGATTCTCTCAAAGGCTTGGAACTATTTGGAATGTGGAAATTGCTCTTTCAGGAACAAGGTATCATAAGGAAACTTCATGTTTTGTTGCTCAATTTGGTCTTACAGAAATACGAAAGAATCAGAATGATTGGCTACCAATTATGAAGTTAATATTCGTTGATCTGTAGTTTGGCTCGTCCTGTTGAAACCTTGTACCTGCAGATATATAGGAGACAATGAGGAGATGTTAAAGGCTAACAATGGTGTTTTCCAGGTTTAAATACCTCACTTTGTTTATTGTCCTTCTCTCCATTGCCATTCTTGTCTCTAACAATCTATATTTCACCATCAAGTACACCAGGCAGATGCAAGATGAATCTCACAATGTGACCGCCTACCTTCAAAGCTTAAAAAATGCAGACTGGTTCGAGGTTGTCTCACGAGACATCACAGACAAAAGAATCGAGATAGGAGTGGTGGACATGAATCTGGTTAGAGACGAGGGCCCACCACGTGCAAAGAATACTGTAGCCCCCTACCTTAAAAGAAAGAGAAATCCTGAGTGGTTTGAAGTTGTTGCGAGGGAGTTCAAAGATGAAACAATCAATATAGGATTGGTGAACGTGGATGCAATAATGGATGGAGTTCAAACAAAAGCGAAGATGGTGAAAGTGCATTTTGACCCTGCAGGAAAAGACATCCGTTGGTCAGACTTGTCTCCACAAAATACAGATGAAAATTCAACGTGCCCTGACATCCCAATGCCAAGATTTGAAGAGTATCAGGAGCTGGACGTGGTAGTTGCTAGGATTTCTTATCGGACAGGATACGAACGTGATGGGTTGAAGGACGTCTCTAGGTTGCAAGTGAACTTGGTGGTGGCTAACTTATTGGTACAAAGCGGGAGAAAGGGCAACGGACCGGTGTTGGCTGTGTTTGTCGAATCATTAAATCCGATGTGGGAGATTTTCAGATGTGATGACCTTTTGTGGAATGAAGGCAACACTTGGATTTACAAACCTGAACTGACAAGAATCAAGAAATTGGTGTTCATGCCTGTCGGACCATGCCAATTTGTCCCTCCAATTTCCAATTTTGGTAAGTTCGTTGCTCTTGAATTCGAGTCATTTCAACATGCGATAAGGTGTCTGATATAATGAATTACAGGTGATTTCGATCAAGAACTACGAAGGCAAACTTACAATGACCATCTTCCTCAGCCAAGAGAAGCTTATATTACGATCCTACACACCTCAGAAGATTACGTCTGTGGCGCGATCGTCTTGGCTCAAAGCATCATACAAACCAACACAACCAAAGATCTCATCCTTCTTGCTGATGACAGCATATCTACAGAATCCATCGAGGCTCTCCGAACAGCAGGATGGAAACTTCACAGGATTGAACGCATACGAAGCCCGTATTCAAGAAAAGATGCCTACAATGAGTGGAACTACAGCAAGCTCCGGATATGGCAGCTGAAGCAGTATGACAAGCTAATGTTCATCGATGCTGATCTTATAGTCTTCAACAACCTCGACAAGTTCTTCATCTACCCCCAACTGACAGCTGTTGGAAACTACCAAAAACACCTCTTCAACTCGGGGCTGATGGTGGTGGAGCCATCTCAGTGCACGTTCGAGACCCTCATGAAGAAGATGCAGGTGGTGGAGTCGTACAATGGTGGCGATCAGGGCTTCCTGAACGAGATGTTCGTGTGGTGGCATCGCCTGCAGCATGAGCTGAACTTCATGAAAGTCTTTGTGGCTAAAGATGATGATACACATTTGATAGACGACGGAGTTTACGCCGTGCATTACACTGGTCTGAAGCCATGGAAGTGTGCAGAGGAAGAGCGCGACTGTAACTGGGATTTGCCGAAATTCCACCGGTACGCGAGTGACTCGGCTCACAGAATGTGGTGGCGGGTTTACAGAGCGATGCCGGAAAAACTGAGGCCTTTTTGCTCGCGGAATAGATACAGAGCCAAGAATCCTATTTCTGCAGAGATTATCAAGTAGTGTAGAGTTCTCTTCTATGGAAATTCATGTTAAAGCAGAGATTTTGTTGAAACTTTTGATTTACATGTGTTTTATTTTTTCATTTTTGGTTTAATGTTATGAATAGAAGTTGTTTTTGGCAGGTCAGCAGCAAATAATTTCATAAATGAACATATCATTGTGAATGACAACATGTGCTGCATATATAGCACTCTCAAAATTGATGATTTGGTAGGTAGTCACTTTTTCCCCCCTTTGTAGCCCTTAGTTTAAAAATTGTGTATGGAACAATAGAAAAAACAAACTAATGAAAACTCACTTTTATCCTTGGTAGTATGTTGAAAAAAATCACGCTAATATTTACAAGTAGCAAAACATTGAGAACTAATCCCTCGATCTTTAACATAAAACAACTCAAAATTAGAGGACAGTGCATAGTGGAGATATTCAATTTTTCTCTTACATATATATAAGATTATATTCAGCTGTTGATTCGATTTATAGCAGTTATTTATTTTGAGAAATTATAAACACGGTCCCCATTTTATTCCCCCATTATTTAATAAAATATAAATATAATTATGATAAGACTCTTTTTTGCTCTTTAGTCCCCAACATATAAAACTCTATCATAGTAAGGACTGTAAATGAGTCAAGTCGGGTCCGGACAAACATATATTCAAATTTGTTTGAAATGATATCTGAGCTTTAAAATTTATGCTTGAGTTTGTTTGATTCCTATCAAGTCGAGCTCAAACGAACTTTAATTGAGTCGAACATGAGTCGAGCTCGAGTAATTTGATATTTTTACATATGTTTGCTCAATTTTTACTTATCAAGCTCGAGTTCGAGCCGAGATTTAAATCTTATCAAACACAAAATTATGTTCAAGCTTGTTCAATATTCATATTGAATCGAGCTCCAACGAGTTTTTGACGAACGAACACGAGTCGAGTATCGAGCTATTTGGTTTTATTTTCATCCCTAATCATAGTGCTTACACTATCATAGAGAAACAAGGAGACGTGAAATCATAGCCCCTTCCCATTCATTTTTTATAACTAAACATAATCATCAACGCACAAGAATCCGTAATACTTCATATAAAAATTTACAACTATGAGAATGTCGTGGTTTGGTCCAATCGACAAACAGAAATTCGTCTGCAAATTAGCAGGCATGAAACTGCTGCTAGGAAAAACTTTGATATATTTTGAAGAGACATGAACTCAATTCTTAGTATATTGACAATTTATTGTCGACAGGAGATAAGAGTATTGGATTTCCACTTAGATTAGTGAAGTCATTAAAATTTGTGTTTTGGTGGTATTCTTTCATTGTGCAAGTTGGGGTGTGAAGGCGCATTTACGGGATTTGTTGGCACTTGTTATAGTCTAATGTGCATGTATCATGTATGTATGAAGGTATTTTGGTGCTTCCATTGAAAGGCCATTTGGCTTTAATGACTCATGCATCAACATCATTCGCAATCCCTAGTGTAAATTTTTAAATCTCTTGTGTGTTGGTGATGATATTCAACTTGCAAACTTATGATTTTGTGTTTATTGTTTTTTGTTAGTTATAGGAAATTATAGCAAGGGCCAATGTAAGGGTTTCATGTGTTGGGGTTAAGAGACAAAAAAATTATTATCATAATTATATTTATATTTTATAAAATAATGGAGGCTATAAAGAGTAAGATGAGGGTTGTGTTTAGAATTTTCCATTTATTTTTCAAACCACAGATCAAATCGAAACTTCAAATTTTTATTTTTCTTAAACCGAAATCAGCCCAATGTAAGTATAACTCGCAATTTTTTATGTTAGTTTTATTGGATTAGATTGGTTTAATTCGTTTGAGATTTTTTCTATGAAACTTTATTGCACGATGATAAGAATGGTAAACTATAAATATATTCTGAAGTAAAGTAGAATTTTGAAGGATTTTTATCCATTTAGAGTCCAAAAAATAGGATAATTATCAATTCAAAGTCTGAACAATGAAACTATCAAATTTAGATTCTCAATGATTGAAACTATTAATTGGGTCTCTTTAATCATTCATTTTTTATTCTTGTTTATTTTTTAATTGATTTTCAATGAAAATTTCTTCACAAATTATCTAATAAATTTAATAAAGAATTTATTAAAAATAATTAAAACTAAAATAAAAATATATGATTTTTTAGGCCTTAAATGGATAGTTTCTGCATCTAAATTGATAATTTTCATCTTCCATTTTCTAAATTAATAGTTGAATATCTTTCATAAATTAATAATAGTCCAACTTTTAAATATTGCATTATCAAGTATTTTGGTGTGTACAACAATAATGTAAAATATGCAATCCCTAAAAAAATAACAATTACAGGATTTCATTTTACTTGGACACCCTAGCCGTGCAGTGAAGTTTTTTTTATATTGAGAGTAATCCGCCGTCGTTACGGAGGTGGGCATTGAATAAATTTTGTCACTGTATAATAACGTGCAAACCACATAAGAAATGTAAACCACGTAAAAAATGTAAACCACACTTGATAGGTCATATATAATAGACTTAGAGCAACTCCAATGCTAAGCATCTATAATCTGCACCAAATAGGTGCTGATGGGGCCCACAGCATTTAATGCATTATTTTATTATTTAAAATCATTATTAAATAGATTATTTAATAAATTTAATTTAATTTATAAATTATATATTCACTTAAATAGATTATTTAATATTCATTATTAAATAGATTATTTAATAATTTTAATTTATAAAGTATATATTCATTTAGTTTAAATTTTAAATCATCTAAATAAATAAATAATTTCAATAAAAACACAATTAATTAAACATAATGGATAGAATGAAGTCCCACATATTACAAATTACTAAAAATTAACTTAAAAACACACTATAACTAACTAAAACTACTTGAAAAAATACATTACAAATCATTTCTAGATCCCCTAAGATAATTATAATATTGACCGAAATCGTTTGAAGAATCTTCAAACCCATGTCCTTCACCCCCGGATTGATTGAATTGTGAAAATTCTCCTTGATGAGGAGACGATTGAGATTCACGAGCTTGGTTTCTTTTTTGTATGATTCTAAACCAAAATTGATCTCTTGATTGGTTATTTCTTATGATTGGATTTTGAGAAATATCAAGATAAACATGACTTAAAGTACTTTTAATATTCTAAGCACATTATATGTTATAATTTTTTTAATAGTACATAATTTTTTAATATCATTTTTTTTTTTTGAAAGTATATAATTAAAAGCTATTAGTTTTGGATAATCAATCATTTAAAAAAAAAATCACTAAGCATATTCATATTTCAATTATAAAATAAAATAGAATCTTTAAGAGAATATTCTTATTTGGTATAAAATTTGGTGTTGAGCATTGGAGCTGTAAAAAAATTTGGTGCTGAAACTGCACCTATTTGGTGCAGAATTTGCACCAAATAGATGCTTAGAGCAACTCCAATGCTAACACCAAATCACCAATTTGGTGCTGAAACCCACTCCAATGCTGCACCAAATCCTGCACCAAATTGGTGCTGATGGGTCCCACAGCATTTAATGCATTATTTTATTATTTAAAATCATTATTAAATAGATAATTTAATAAATTTAATTTAATTTATAAATTATATATTCACTTAAATAGATTATTTAATATTCATTATTAAATAGATTATTTAATAAATTTAATTTATAAATTATATATTCATTTAATTTAAATTATAAATCATCTAAATAAATAAATAATTTCAATAAAAACATAATTAATTAAACATAATGGATAGAATGAAGTCTCATATTACAAATTACTAAAAATTAACTTAAAAACACACTACAATTAACTATAACTACTTGAAAAAACACATTACAAATCATTTCTAGATCCTCTAAGATAATTATAATATTGACCGAAATCGTTTGAAGAATCTTCACCTCCGGATTGATTGAATTGTGAAAATTCTCCTTGATGAGGAGACGATTGAGATTCACGAGCTTGGTTTCTTTTTTGTATGATTCTAAGTTGTTCACCACGGATGAATTCACGTGTAGTGGGATCGGAGATAGAATCCAAATTTTTGAATAAAATTCTATTTTCTTCTCTCAAGTTTGCAACAACATTTCCTTCCCTCAATGTTGCAATCAATTCATTATTCAACCGAATAAGTGCTCCATTTGAGGAACGAGATGAAATATCGACTCCAATTGTTGAGGAGCCAGCAAATGATAATATTCGGTTCAACGAATTTTTGGCTCGATATAGAGAAATCAAGAACAAAGATGCTCATATTGCGCTTCGAAATGCATTAGTGGAACATATGTGGGAAAAATATACTAATTCTGAGTATTGAGGCCAAAATATATGTATTTTCATAAGTGTTGTAGTCTTGTAATATTTTTACTAATTGTAAGCGTTTGATGATCATTTAAAGTACTTTTATTATTCCAAGCATATTTTATGTTATAATTTTTTTAATAGTACATAATTTTTTCAATAGCATATTTTCTTAAATTATGTAATTAAAACTTATTAGTTTTGGATAATCAATCATTTAAAAAAAATCATTAAGCATATTCATATTTCAATTATAAAATAAAATGAAATCTTTAAGAGAATATTCTTATTTGGTGTAAAATTTAGTGCTGGAGTATTAGAGTTGCAAAAAAATTTGGTGCTGAAACTGCACCTATTTGGTGCAGAATCTGCACCAAATAGGTACTTAGCATTGGAGTTGCTCTAATAGTATTGATCGTGAGATTCGAAGTGGAGAAGTGCAGACAAGTTTTATCTCCATTACAAGCAGACCCATCCTTTACCGATTAAAAAATAAATGAAAAAAAAAAAAACACCGTTTTCTTTAAAGAGAAAGCAATTCTAAGACCTTTTGTTTTTGTTTTTTTGAGGGAATTCTAAGACTTAAACCAGAAGAAAATAGCATATAAATATATACCAAGGTTTTTTTTTATTATCGTTTCTGAAAGATTTATACTGTCGAAAAAGATCTACGCTGCAAAATCAATTTTTGTTTATTGGCTTTTGTCCCGAGCGCTCACGAATGGAGGCGAAGATCAACCAATTCTTCGAGTCTGTTACTAATTTCTTCGGTGGCGGTGACAAAATCCCTTATTCCACTCCTGATGTTATCCTCGTACGTATACTCTCTCTCCTTCAATTAATTGCGGTTTTTTTTAGAAAAACTAAGATTTATATTTATATTGGGATGATTAACATGAACGAAGATTTCATGCTCTGCCTCCTTATTTCTGACACGGGTTTTCAATTTTTGAGGTAAAGATTCGATCTTTGTGTATTTTATGTTCGTCTTTGGTAATGTGAATTGTTTATGATTAATTTTGTTCATTTGTAATCCAAGGAGGGGTTGTTTGTGTGTACGCGCGCACTCGTCAGAGATCCTCTGGACTGTGTTGTGCGCCTTTTAGATAGTGTAGGATTTATAAGTGTTTTGAGTTGCAGGAATTGATGCGAGGTCGGTTTATGAAAGTGAAAGATGGGTTTTTTCATTTTTTGGAGCAGTGTGGAAGGGTTCTAGTTTCAGAATTCTATGTAGTGTGGTGTGGTTGGTTGCCTGAGAAGTTTGTGGTGTTTTTGGTTTTCCCAGAATATTTTTTGTTTAGATCGCTCGACTCGTTGTTTGTTGTGGTTTTGATGCCATATTATGGATGACAAGTTGGTGATGTGTTTGGGTGATCATAAGTGGTTGTAGAAAGAAAGATTATTTGTGCTTGTTTGTTGGTTTTTGCTAACTTAAGTTGGGGGATCTGCTTGTCTCGTATATACGTGCTTGTTGATTGAATTACTAATTAGTAATGTCAGTACAGTAAACAGATTCTCACTTATAAGCTAATTTATGTTATTCGTGTTAAGTGACCGTCTTCTTTCACATTCTTTCTTTGAAGTTTAGTGTGCCATAGTAATATCCACTGTTTCATTACTATTGCAGGGCTGTGAGAGAGAAGTTGCAGAGGCTAAAACAAATGAATCTGATGATCGGTTGAATGAAAGTATTATGCGATTGTCATGGGCTCTTACTCATTCCAGACAACCTGAAGATGTGCAACGAGGAATAGCCATGCTTGAAGGTGAGGTTTAGATTGGTCAACTTCAATTTTTTGCTTTTTTCATTATATAGAGAATCAGTACAGGCTTAATTTTAATTTTTCTGATTGTATAGCTAATAGTTTCATATGATTCTGTATAGTGCTCTTGTTGCTGCTGCCAGTTTTATTTTTCGCTCTCTGGTAGTTACACGTGTGTTTGAGTGGATCTCTTTTCACAAATTTATACTAGCTTAGATGTTCGTTGTCTCCATATAGAAATTCCATACCTAAAGAGCACCAATTCCTATTCCTAAAGAAAAACATTTTTTTGTTGTGTGATTGACCTCTTCAAATTTCGCTCTTCTGAAGTTCTTTCATTGATTTGCTACGTTTCCTTCCCTCTGATGTGATTTTCATATCTTGTGCAATGAATCAATTGCCACGATACATTACATTCAACTTTTTAGTTATACTACAATATCCATTAATGCATGCCTGATTTTTACTGGCAGATTCTCTAACCAATGCTCATAGTACATTGCAAAAGAGGGAGAAACTTTACCTGCTTGCTGTTGGATTCTACCGGAGTGGGGATTATCCAAGGAGCAGGCATTATCTGGACCAATGCTTGATGGTTTGTCACCCCTTCTTTTCATTTTCAATGCTGTTCGTTTTCCAACGACTTCTTCTCCCTCTAGCCGAGATTCTGGCCACTGCTCCATTCTGAAAAACATGCCATTTTCGTATTTTAGATTGCACCTGACTGGAGGCAAGCTCTGTCTCTAAAGGAGATTGTTGAAGAACGAATTACTAAAGGTAATTCCCAAATTTGAAAGATTAAAATGCATTATCAACTATGAATCATAGCTGGCTAAATCCTTATCTTATTTATCATGCATTACAGATGGAGTTATTGGAATTGGCATCGCTGCAACTGCTGTTGGTCTTATAGCAAGTGGGATAGCAGCTGCATTGGCTCGGAGGGGATGATCCTTTTGATGCTCTCTGGTTAATACGAACATACCCGTTGTGCTTTTTATTTGTTTAGATGCAGCCTTTAGTTCATATGAATAAATATTAGCTTGAAAGTGAATTAGCCTCAACTTTGGTGGATTTCGAATTGATATGGTTTTGATCCACTTGAATTGGGATAATGTTTTTCTTTTTTGGTAGTACAATGAATAGAGGTTTTGTTTACATACAATTACAATGCATCAGAGTTTAATACTTCTTATCGATCAATCCAGTGTTATAAATCAAGAATTCTAAAGCCTTCACGATTTCTCTGATAAAAATTTACCCTGATGTTCTATAAATTCGTGTATACGACAACTTCACATGAATTTCTTGTATGAAAAAGGAAAAACATAGACTGAAATTAAAAGTCATGCCTTTGAATTTGAATCTCGCCAATGCCTTCTAGATCGAGCTAAAAAAACATAAAATGTAGTTGAAGAATGGAATGTCACTCGGGAATTGCAGACTGCAGCACATCTTCAAGGTACTTCTCAGCAGCAGCAAACTCCTGCTTCTTCTCCTCAATTGCCAACGCAGCAAGGGCGTTGTCCTGAACAAAACGAGACCCTCAAATTCAATCAAGAAAAGGGAGGGGAAAAAAAACAGTAAAAATTCAAGAAAATACAGGAGGCAAATCGTGGAAGCTTCTCAAAGAGTTAAGGATTTGTCTAGTTTTCTTCTCCATCTCCTTCCTGTGATCGGCCATTTCCACCAAGACTCCATGCCTGATCTCAGGGCTGTAGGCGAGGCGGTCGAGCACTTTCTGCGTTCAGAATTCTTGCAAGAATCAATGTATGTGTACAAAACAAAAAGGACCGAATCCTATGATAAAATGTGTCCTTACCTTGTAGTTAGAATACTCCTGCAGATATTGCGTTTCCTTTTTAACCAAAATCGCCATATTCGATTTCCAGTGTTCCATTTCAGCTTGAGAAGGAGCTATATCATTTTCAAGCTGCACGATTGTCCTGCCAAGAAGCTACAAATCAATTAGAAGGAACATATATGTAGTTGAATATTTCAAATGAAACACCAACTAATTAAGCAGAGCTCTTCCTACTCGTAGATTCACCGTTTCAAAAATGACAATCTGGTGATTGCCTTTCGAGTAAAATCAAGAAGTTGTTTGGACTCCCGCTTTGCTTGAGCCCTCTTGTCTTCGACTTCAGCTTTTCTCTGAGATAGATCCGTCGCAGCTACAAGAAAACTAATATATATGTTTCAATGAACACCAAATTCTAGATGTGAAATTAAATATCATAGAATGAAAACAAGGGGCTAATTACACTTACCTACTTAATTCTGTATCTCTAATATCCAACAGATTTGCCACACTAGCAAGAATACGAGCAGATGACACCAAATTTGATGGCAAACTCTCCTTCACCAATCCCACTTTCTCCAAAATCTCTCTCATTCTTGCAGCTGTGAAGATGAACACCATTTGAAACACCACAAGTAAAAGTTGATGCAAATGAAAACAGGGAAAAACACGCGATCATGCATAAGAGTGTGATCAAAATGAAGGCACAGAAACCTTGAGCACGATATTCTGCAGATTTCTGATGGAAGTCATTCAAGACAATGGTGGCAGCCTTGGTTTTGGCTTGAGACAGAGTTGCAATGTTGTGCAGGTAAGAAATGGTGTCAGGAGTGCAGTCAAAATCGGGTACATGTTTTCCGGCCTCATGAAACTGCGAAGCAAGCCACGCCTTCACTTGTGCAATCCGAGCAGCATCAAAAGCAGCTGTGCTACTGCTATCCGGTGATTCCAACGGATAGTCAACTTCTCCATTCATTTGCAAGCTTACTATGAAAGCCTCATTTCATCGAACACATTATAAGTAAATGAATCCAGGAAACATGATCACCAACGTTCATCAATCTTTTTTTCCTTCTAATTATATATATGAAACCCTGGTATTATAAATCTCAATCCAGAGACCAAGAAATTATAAATCATACGTATTTTCTGAGAAAATCAATCGTTAGGAAATTAAAATTCTACATGAAACAAGGTGAAATGTGAGAAGTGCATCAATTGCACGTAGAGTTTTTCTCGTTTTGTGAAAACAAACCGGAAGTTAGCTTAATCATGAATTAAAAAGAAAAAGGAAAAAAAAATCGAAAGTAAGGAACAGAGGCGTATGAGAGAGAAACCTGTGCAAGGAAGGCGGCGGGAGGAGAGAGCGTGATAGCTAGTGGATCGCCGGTGAGAAATGAAGGAAAGTGAAATTAAATTTTGCATATCAGCTTCCACTCTCCATATTGTCTCTATTACTTATTTGATAATATCATAATTATGAGTTTCTTTTCATAGATTATTATTACTCACACCTCAAATGTCACGAATTATGTTGTCATTGAATTTGGTGTGTAATAATTCACTAACCGTCTAATTAACAATTTTGCTTATACTTATAACCACCACATTGGTTATAGTTCAAGCCGACTATTTTATTTTTATTTTTATTTTTTTAGTTGTGGGAGGGTATTCAGAACGAACCCGATCTTAGTTTCACCTTTATGGCCTATAAGCATGCAATTCAATTCGATTATTATTAAAACACAAAATCTCATCAATTAATAATTTTATTTCTTTTTATGTACATAATAACTATTAACTAAGTTGGCCGACTAACGATTTTCCAACACTTGAGCACATAACTACACAATATTCGTTGTAAATTGCAATTGAACATATGAACACAATTGAGCTTTAAAAAACTAAAATTGTTAATTCTTTATTTCATGATTTAACTTTTATTAAGAAATTATAGTCAGTAGTTATTTGAACGAACTTTTCTAGCATGGATTGAAAGCTAATTTTCCTACTTCAAATAAAATTTAAAAATATCAATGAAATCAAAGCACGAGAATTAAATTTGGAATCTACCTGCATATATAGATAGGCCAAAGCAGATTAGATTATGAAAAGATACAACAAACTAGAAAGTTTCAAAATCCTACAGCAGTCAAAGGTTCATCTAATTTTCCCAAGCATAGCCTACAAAGAAGAAATACATAGCCCAAAAAATCTTTTGACATAACACTACACATAGAATGTAATTGGCATTCAAATGTCACCACACGCAACGGTATGTTACGTGTAACTGGGTCAGTTCGCCACTGTATGTGACCTTAACAACCTGCCCTTTCTCCAGAGCGTAGTAACGAGCTATTGCATCTTTCTGCAACATCCGTGGGAGCTGGAAGATGTAGAATGAAATAAGAAAAGATGGATCGGAGTTTTTTTTTTTTTCCTTTCTTTCAGAATCTTAAATTAAACACGGACAGAGTTATGTGTTTCTTGACAATTAACATAGCTTACCTGCTTTTCTTCAATGCTGAACTTTTTTAGCAGTTTCTCTTTCTCTGCATTAGTGAGCACTTGATGTTTTGGTTTCAGTTCATGCTTAGTTACGTTGACAAGCAAGTCAGTGATCTGGCACAATCAAATTATAAGAATTCACAGTCAATCTCAGAAACGGGACAAAATAAATGGGAATATTCAGCATATAGCAAAAAGATATGTAGCATGAATCAGATACTATATGCAAATCCAAAAATTACAATGACAAAAGTTGAGTAGAAAGAATTTAAACTGGAGATATGATAATGCCAAAATAGATCAGGAAACTTATTAAATGCACTATTCAAACACGACTACAGTGTTTACAGCATTTATAGGGAAAAAGAGTTCTGGATATGGTGAAAGCTAAAGCACTAGCAGAAGCTACAATGTCATTCCTGAAACTGGGAGCGCTGGCACGAGATTAAATTTTGAAGCCAAGGAAATAGTTCAGATTCCGATAGTGCAATTGTGCAAAATCAGTTTAAAACATAAAAACAATGTAGAAAGGGGCTAACAGCAAAGAATAAGAATTTACCTGGAAAATTTCAACTTTGAAAGGGAGAAGTTCCACAGCTTTCGAGGCCTGGCTAGTTATTTTACTCTGCACTACTAGTATCAGCCGATTTAGTCCCTCTTGAACAATCCTTGCTGTAATGCCACGGATGACATTAACTTTAACTATGCCCGGTTCACAGAATAGTACTAGGGCCTGGAATGAAGAAATGGAACATCAAAAGAGATTCAAATACAACCAAATAAGAACTCAATACTAGAGAAACATTCAATAGCAGACTTCACAAACATTGCCCAATCGAAAACCACGGACCACAAATTCAGAAATCACCGTGAGAACTACAGGACATACACCTCGACTAAGATAGATCGTTACCCATCAGGCATCAAGATGCCAATGTTTCACAAGTATTACACAGCACATAGGGATGGACTGCCACAACCAATTTAAATCTAAGTGAAAAACAAAAAAGAAACAAAGAACCAGTAACTTAGAATGATAGATTAGAACTCAAGATAAACTCCTTTACTGCAAGGACTTTCACTCCACCTGAAAAACTCTCAGAACAAAGTTGGTAGCATAAAATGAGAGAACAAAATGGCTCCTCAAAACTAATAATGAGATTTATTTTCTAAAATAATGACTTCACCGTCATATATTTCCTATGCAGCGTTACCGTTCCAAACTTATAATGCCATGCATTAAGCCCTAAAGAATCGACTTTAAGAGCTACCACAGAAATGGGTATTTCATGATTGTTTACTAAGTTTTTCCAAATTTATGACCCTCTTAGTTTCTTGGCTAAAGCACGTCCTAAATGAGAGTAACAGAAAGTGAGTATGGGTGCAACTGTGAAGTTTGAATGCCCAAATCTTGGCCATTCCCATAGAGGATCTATTTGTGAACTCCTTGGCTAAAGCACGTCCTAAATGAGAGTAACAGAAAGTGAGTATGGGTGCAACTGTGAAGTTTGAATGCCCAAATCTTGGCCATTCCCATAGAGGATCTATTTGTGAACTCTATGCAACTATGCTCTTATCAACCAGTTGCCAATTTCCTGGAATTCTTATTCACAAATAAACAACCTGCAAATCATCATAAACTTCCATCTACTAATGGCGTGGCTCAATTAAAAAATTCTGAATGTGTAGGGCAAAAAAGGTTCAAATGAATTCTGCACAACTTCTAGTAGATTTCTCATAGTTCAAGAAAAGTACTTGGGAAATAAAAAGGCAAACCTTGGAACTTGAAAATCATCAAAATGGAACGGAAAAGTTATTTTTCCAGAAGTAGGTAAGATTTCCAAATCGCGCCAGATAATGAAATAATGAAGAAATTTGAAGGAGGAAATTACATCGTTTTTGTCTTTAAACGGTTAAGCACAATAAAAAAAATAACAACAACAATAACGCATTCAGAAAGGTAAAGCAATTTACACACACAGAGAACAATTTAAGGTACAAACAATTGAATCGACTTCGTCATTGCATGTGGGAGGGTAATTCTACAATCCCTCTCTGAAAAAAGGAAGGAGAGAGAGAAGTAAATGAGGTGGACCTTTATAGAAGGATCATCCTTGTGAAGAGAAGAAATCCTGAGTCCGTCGACATCAGGCGAAGGGCCATGCTTACTCCGGAAATCTTCAAGCGAAACCTCAATTTCACAATTGGGCACCGCGAATCCACGATCCCTGAGCATTTCGAGCAGCGTTTTTCGGGCGAGATAGTACCTGTGGCTCTCAACGGTGCCGTTACCCAGCAAACTGCTGAGGCAACTCCCGAAGTTATCGGCGGCGGCGGCGGCGACGTCGACGTCCATGCCTTGGTTCATCTTCTCCGCTTGTTTTTTTCTTGTCTAGATTTTCTGCTCAGGGTTTGGGGCAGAAAAAGTGGGTTTAAAATCCGAGTTTGGGTGCGCTTCGGTGGGGTGGGGCTCACTGCTTTGCTTCTTTATACCCTTTTATTTTCGCAAAACATTCTTTCCATTTCTTAGCTTTTAGGTTTATTTTATAACTTCTTTTCATTTTTCATTTTTCATTTTTTATTACTAAACTATTACACTTACATATAAATATACTTATTTTTTGAATCGTATTAGTGCCTTCAAATTAATTAAATAAATAAACCCAGGGGATCATGCTTGGATGTTCCCACAGTGTGATCAGCAAAAAATGTGATCATGTTTCAACAAAGTTGTTGAATCTCTTGGTCTTTAAAGCATAAACTAAGATCAAAGAGATCGATGAGTTAAACGGTAACCACTAGAAACAATGTTTATTAAAATGTAGCCACTGGATCTTCAGAATCTAAATATGTATATATAAGAAAGAAAGAAAGAAAAAAAAAGATACAATCACTCTTTATCTTTGTGCATGACTTTGCTCCCACAATTGCAATGTATAAATTCAAAGGAAACTGAAGAGATGATATATATAGAGACATCCCATAAACTGTTTAGAGTCAAGAAAACAACCAATAAGCAGACATTCAGCCCAGGGTAAAGAAATGACACACACACACACACACACTTGAAGATCTGCCACAGCTCAAAGTTCAAAATGCAACATACAAGAATATGTAAACATCCCAATGCTATTACAGTTTATCAGTCGTAATAAAAGCAATGCTAAGGTAAGGTTCTACTTTGCATGTAATATAACAAGGAAAGATGTAAGCTTTGAATTTTCCACGGCAGCTTCTCTCTTGAAAGGGAAATCCCTTCACAAGAGTTGCATCGTATACACAAATACCAAATGCTTCCACAGGCAAGAACTATTGAGAATTTGAAAGACTTCGAAACCAAAGCATAACATCGAGCAAGATATGGGAACAAGCAAATCAAGTAACTTCATTATGAGACAAAGGTTGTCCCAATGAAACGTGAATACCCAACACCTAGACACTATAAACACTTCAATAAATGAGATTAAACAAGAGCATAGAGGACTAGATACACAACTCATTAGCAGCATTACTCCATAAATAACCTCACAAGCAGACACCGAACAATACAATACTTATCATCAACGAGCAGTTGAACTCAAGGGCAGCAGCCAGAGCACCGAACCAGTCCATTCTCATTGCAATCAGGACACCTCCTCAACTTCCCTTCTTCTTCCTCATATACCTTCCGACTCCCACTGCAAGTCGGGCATGGCACGAACCTTGCATCCCCACAAGCCTCACAGACAATCCCCTGATCACTAAGTGGAAAGCCTTCCAATAGCTTCCCCAACTCCCCCGCCTCGTGAAGCTGCTTGACCTCCTCAGCCCCACCAATGTGCTTCCCCTTAACAAACACCTGTGGCAAGCTCACTGCTTTTCCTTTGAAAACCTCCTGCAACTCAGTCCTATACGACCTGTCCATAGAAATATCCCTCTCATCCACAAACACTCTAAAACACCTAAGAATCACACGGACAGCGCAACAATCCTCGTATGTCTTCCTAATTCCCCTCAAACTAGTGTAGTACAGCACAATCCTATCCTTACCACAAGGTAAATAACAAGATCCATCACTAGCAGCCACCACACAACTCACATTATGGTTATCCGACTCCAAAGACTCAATCTTTTGAGGTTTCACTATTTCTTTAGGCTTCTCACACACATTCTGCTTACCCAGCAACGCATTTCGGTAACTAGCAACTACATTTGTGTCCATTTTCGCCAACAGAGATTCCTCAGATAAGTGCTTCCACAAGGGCTTCGACACGGGATGTTCATGCTCCACAAACTCATAAGATTTCGCCAATTCATCCGCATCCATCTCAATTTCACCGGGTTTTTTGGGCGGTTCGACCATGTGGAAGTGAAATTCTTCATCATCGAGACCCTCCATGAGCTCCCATGTGTTGATGACAGAATCCGGCGACAAAGGGTCATCGGAGTTCCCGAAATCTTGAATCTTTCTCATCTGGGCCGAGGGATTCGCAAAATCCGGGCTATTGAAACTGCGGTTTTGGGGGTCGACCAGCAAGAGCGAGCCGTAGGTGGTGGATGTGAGAGAAACGAAGTGATTAGAGTCCCCTTTCCTCAGAGGAGGGTGGTGGACCAAGGGGGTCGGTAGAGAGAGAGTCCTCGATACCGGCGTTGAAGAAGCGTCCGAAAAGGAGTAGTAAGGAGAGTGCAGCTGCGAATTAGAATGCGCAGAAGAAGAATTCGAGGTGGGATTTTCCTGTTGAGCGATGAAATTAGCAGGACGGGAAGCAGAGCAGCCCATTTTTTTTGAGAGATTTAGAAAGTTGAAAACTAACCACAGAAAGTGAAAGTTGATCCCCTTTTTTCTTCCGAAATGGATGTGAAAGTACAATAATTGAAGCTTTTATCTCTTTGCGGCCTTACTTCAGTAAGTTTGAGGACAATGTAGAGAGATAGAGAAGGACTTGAAGAAGAAGTGTTGGTGGGAGGGGTTTGTCAATGGAGGAGAGGGGGGGTGGGGTGGGGGCGGGGGTGGATGGGAAGGAGAAACAAGAAATTAATGCAGCGGGAGGGAAGTTGTGAGCAAACCTTAAAAGAAGTTGCTGTGAGGATGACACCGTTATTGTTAATATTGCCTAATTTTAACGATTTATATGTCTCTATAATTATTACTCCATTCATTTCTTTTCAAATGTTATTTTGAATTAACGCACATAAATTCATTAAATTATCTAATTCATCCTTCTATAAATACATTAAATGAGTTAAATATAAATGTTTGAACATATTAAATAAAAATAAATGTAAGAAAATGTGAATTTCCTATCTCCAATTTATAAAATGACATTTTTTAAAATAAAATTAAAATACTAGAATGATGCTTATTCAGAAACAAATAGCGTATTATTTTAAAAAAAATATTGGGATATATTTGACTCCTTATAATACCTATTGCAATCAATTTAATCTCATGTTATAATTTACAATTTATTTTAGTATGTTTACATAGGCAAAGTTAAATTTGGTCAATTTAGTGGAAGATTCGTTACCCAGTTTAAAAAGGAAGGCGTGTAGAGTTTGCGTTGATTGAGATATTTACAAACAACGATTGTTATTAAAATGAAGGATAATAACAGAAATACGTAAAGTATACTTAATGCCCTTTTTATTAAGTTATTGGATCTCTGGTCAAATCTATCTGTTTAACTTTAAAAAAAATTGTCTAGAATGGATTAATATCATATATGTATACATGCGTGTGTGAAAAATATAACTATAGTACTAAATAAAATAATATGATACATTATATTATTACAAATTTAGTTTATTATGTTTTCCTATAATTATTATTTAATTGGAAATAATGGCTGTAGTTGAATAAGTAAAACATATGACATAATTAAGCATAATTTCTCACCTCTAAATGGTTCAATAATCTTTTAAATTTTTATGGTTTGTGATTTATAATAATTGCTATTATTGTATATATCATGAAAACTTCTTCCGACTTCAAAAACTAAGATTTTATTTATTTGTTTGTTTTTGGTGAAATATATAGTTAAAATTGAAAATCAGCTCTGATCATACGAAATTTATAGCCAATCTCATGTTTTTTTAATTAGTTTTTCAACTAACTATGGTATTATATACATCCGAATCCAGGTTAGCGCATTTACGTGTGATACTCACGTTAATATATATGTATAATTATCATATCTCAATTTGGTAAATCAGGATATGGTGACAATAATAAATCAATTAAATAATAATAAATTCAGATACAAATTTATTCAGTACGATCATCACAATATTATTGTGTTTTATTTCCATCTTTGCTGATTCTAGAAGTTCCCCCCAGTCACCCATGTGCATTACTTTCTGTTAATGCCTCATACCGATGATGATGATAACAACGACGTACATACATATATAAAATATATATAGATAGATAAATGATAATTTTATCCCTTCTCACCACGTTTAATTACCACTGTCCAATAATACTGACGTGCCTAAACTGAATAGCTTTAATCGATGGAGTAATTCTATCAACGATTTATAGGTCGGGATATTTTACATTACTCGTGCAGCATTTCTTAAAATAAAAATAAAAATAAAAAATATCATATTCATATGGAACGAACCATCCCCTATCAAGTACTATTACATTTTATTGATTTATTAACGTTGATAAAGATTAAAATTAATGATAAAAAGAATTAAAGAGCAACCATTAGCTGGTCTAAATGTGCAGCCGATAAAATGTGCTCAACAAGGAATACAATCTTCCGTGGCAGATAGATTACTTAGAATAATCATTTTTAAATTTTTAAGCAATCCACTTAGAAAAATATTATATGTAGACTATAAGTTGATATTTTATTATTCAATATATGTTACGTTACACATTGATAGTAATAATAACAATAATATTATAATGCAACCCATGTACAGTACAATGTAAAATAAATATACTAATACAATTTAATTGTCAAACTTGTTTTTAAATAAAGACAAACACGCATGATTTCAACGTCCCCCACTAAAAGAATATAAATTTGTGACAGGTGGAACACCACCACTAAGTGAGAAAGCATACAAGTAAATAATCGAGAAATTTTATAACCCACATTTATTTGTAATTTTACATGTAGTACATGGATCCTATCACTCAAAAAAAAATAAAAAAAATAAAAAATAAAAAAAATGGGATCCATATGTCACATGTAAAATTATAAATGTATATGCGTAGTGTGCGCACACATGTCGTATAATTTCTCTTATTTTATTAAGAAAAATAGGGTATTTGACTGCGGCTTTAAGTCCTTTTATAATTAATATGTATATCATTGTAATTACTAAGCTCAGTCATGCATACAGTCCAACATCTTTTTCTTCTTTTTATTCAGAATAAACTTGAACATTTTGTAAAGTTTAAAACACCTTCTGAATATTTCCCAAACCTGATCAATATATATATCCTTGCATTTGCATATATAGTATAATTTTGAGTTAATTAAACAAATATCTAAAATTCTCATTGTCTTTCCCATGAGGAAACATTGCTTTCGTGGAGCAGCCTTTGATGGCAACAAAACCTTGTCCAGTTATTCACGCTTGGCATATCTAATCTAAATCTAGGTATTTGTGTAATGAAACACTCCATTTTCCACGACAAAACAGCAGTTCAACACAACTCAAAACAATTTACATTTGTACAAGAACTGCGTTGCCACACAAATCCCATCCCCCAATCTATATATAATATATTTACATGTTCACATCAGAAAGAATATTCCATGAGCAATTCAATGTTACCATAAATAATATTAGCATTATCAGTTGGGAAAAAAAACTTACAAATGAAGATGCGTATGGCGACGAGGAGATCTGCAACCACTTGCTATTTGTTTGAGGGTGCGCTGTGGATAAACCCAGCACCGATGCAAACTGCACTAGGCAAGCCCACATGGGCTCGGCCTAAAAGGTTGTCTTGTTTGTTTTCTGGACTGAACTTGAAGCAGTCAATTAGTACCAATTTCACTGTATCGACTACTATTTTATGATCATATATATTCCTATGCGAAGTTCTCAGCTAGAAGAACATTGTCAAATAGTATGTCACCAATCTTCTTCATTTGCTCATGAAGATTGAAAATTGAAGACCTCATAGCTTCATGTTCATGAATAGATCTATCTCCAACAACAAAAACATGGAACTTGTTCTCAACTTCAATCCAACTGCAAGCAGGCTGTTTCTTCACCCCTTCATCTTTCATCCTCGACTTCAGCATTTCAGCCTCTGTCGACTTCCCACAAGCAGTGTAGAAATTAGATAGAAGTGCATAAGTGCCAGACTTTGCTATTCCCACCTCCAACGTTCTGTCTGCTACCTGTTTTGCTATATCATCATTCCCGTGGATATTACATCCCAAGAGAAGTGTGCGCCAAGTATTTATAGATACTTTTGCTGGAAGCTGTTTTATAAGCTCAAACGCCTCTTCCAGTCTTCCTGCTCGGCTGTAGAGATCAGCTACGCATGTATAATGTTCTTCTCTAACTTCTATGGACTTGTCTCTCGTAAGCATTTCAAAGTAATTCAGCCCTTCTTGCACAAGACCAGCATGGCTGCAAGCAGAAAGCAGTCCAACATAGGTCACGCCGTCTGGCTTGAAACCTATGCTCTGCATTTCCTCAAAGACCAAGATCGCTTCCCTTCCACATCCGTGGTGAGCATAGGCGGAAACCATGGAATTCCAACACACCAAATCTCTGCAGCGCCTCAACCCGTGATCAAACACTTTTCTAGCCATCACCAGCACTCCACATTTTGAATACATGTTTATAAGTGCTGATATCACAATCTTACTTTCATGATAGATGGTCTTGCTGATTACTTGATGAACTTGCATTCCTTCAACAAGTCCAGCCAAGTCACTACAAGCTCCCAACACACTTGCAAAAGTCACTTCATTAGGACTCACCCTTCTACTCCTATTCATCATATAGAATGTTCTCAAGGCTTCTTCGCTTTTGCCATGCTGTGAATACCCACTTATGATAGCAGTCCAAGAAACCACATTCTTCCCAGGCATCTCGTCAAACAACCTCCTTGCTGTCTCCAACTCACCATTCTGAATAAAACCAGCAATCATCGCGTTCCAAGATACAACACTCCGCTCAGGCATTCTATCAAAAATCATCCTAGCCTCATCAATCCTCCCATTTCTTGCTAATCCTGATATCAAGATGTTCCAAGAAATCACATTTCTTACGGGCATCCGATCAAAGATCCCCCGTGCCTCCTCTACCCTTCCGCAGCTCACCAGGCCCAAGATTACACTGTTCCAAGAAACAATGTTTCTCTCTCTCATCCTCTCAAACAGCAACAATGCCTGTTCAATCTTACCATTTCGCATATACCCTTCAAGCATTGTATTCCAAGTCACCACATCCTTATCCGGCATTTCGTTGAAAAGCTTCTCAGCCTCAGCAACACTCTTCGTTTTCAAGAACCCGGATATCATAACCGTCCAAGTAACGCCATTTTTCTCAGCATCAGCCCTCTCAAACAGTTCCCGCGCTTGTTTAACCAGACCGCACTTCATGTATCCTGAAATCAATGCCGTCCACGAAACCACATTCCGTTCAGGCATTAACTCGAACAGTTGACGTGCTTCACAAATCTTGCCCTCTTCGCATAGACGGGCGATCATACAATTTGCCTCAACAATATCTTGTTTGAGTGAGTAATCTCGTCTCGGAATTGAAGATTCCAACACCTTTTCAGCTCGAATCATTGAGTGATACAATTTCAACGGAGGATCGTCGTGAAATTTGACATACTTTTCTGCAGATGAATTTAAGTACACGGTACTTTCAGGCGCTGCAGATTGCATGCAGCTGACATCATGCCTTAAATTACTTGATGATTGAAGAGATGTAAGCAACTCAGTTAGAGTTGAAATTTGACGATACATTATGAAACTTATACGTAGAACAAGACAAGATTTTGATATGTTATCATGCTGGTAGCAGTTGATGCTCTTGCAAATTGCTCGTAGAGAAATCATCAAACTGAATTCTGCATCGCAATTTCAAATGCCAAATTTTACATCACGACTCAATTTTCAATCAAGGGATCAAATTTGATTGCCAAGACAGAAGAGAGTGAACCGCCTCCACAAAATGCAACTCATGTGAAATGAGAATTAATTTAATGTGTGGAAATCAATTGGGGAAGGATAGAAAATTAGAAATTAGGAAAAATGTCTTATTAGAATCCAAATTATTTGTTAGTTTTAAATGGGTACTTCAATTTTTATCCAGTCCTAGTTCAATTTTTATTTTATTTTTATTGACATCAATTCCAAATTACATCACATGCTTCAAAAATTCTTAATCGATTTTGAAATTCAACGTTCAATTGACACCATGAAATCACCTGACAAAAAAAATCGAGGTCCAATTGACCCAAGAGCTAAACAAATCCAAATTTTATTAGAACCTCAACTATCTGTGGGCTTTATTTTTCTGATCGAGCCCAACCCATCAAGTAATACCTCCCTTCGGACCACTCTCTCTCTCTCTCTCTCCATCCACCACACTCTTCTTTCTCTCTCCAGCTGCAGCGTCGTAGTCGTCGTCTATCGAAAATTCTCTATCGAGCGCTTCACTTCTTTGGAAACCCATTACATATCGAGATTACTTTTGCACTTATCCATTGTTTTCCGTGAAAAGACAAAAATTGCTTAAAATTGACCGCTATTTTGGGGGGGCTTCCAATCGGAAAAACGACTCAGAGAAAGAATCAATGCATTGATATGAAGTCTGAAGATTATTATTCTGCCTCCAGTGAGTTTTTTCCTCCACTTTTCAACACAACACATGTGCCGATTCAATATTTTAAATATTAATTCTTTATTTACGGCTATGTTTCATTGTGTAACACGGAGGTTTGCCGTAAAAACATTTGCATCTTAGAATACCTTTCTAATTAAACCCTAAAAATCTCACTGTTCTCAGCTTTAAATGACGATGAACCTTCAATTTTTTTTTCTCTTTCTGGATAAGGGTCTTTCTTTACCTGGTTAGCTGAAGCTTTACAATGAAAACGACGCCTTTGCAGTTTATAATACCCATTATTTTATAGGTTGCTGTTGCTGATATTTTTTTAAACCTTTCTCATAATTTATCTCTACTTTAATTGCTATATGGTTATATGTGATCAATCAGTCCAGCATATCTTGTGCAGTCATGCTCCTTGAGCAATTAAAAAAATCGGTGCGACAGATTAGAGATAGTTGAAACAAGAATTACAAGTTACGATTTTTTATTAATAGCGCAATCTGAAATAAAGGCACCTTCCATCAACTTTCAGGTCATAACATAAAATTAGTGATTGTAGAAATGTTGGCGGAGTTGAGCTAAGGAAGTGTGGATGGTCTATTGTGGAATTTTAGGATGCTGAAACACAAGTTTCATAAGAAGGTTAGAAGTCCGACTGGAGCTTTGGTGTTCTTTTGAGCATATTTAATCTCTATATCTTCGATTCCTAGAGCGCTTGGCGCATGAAGATGCAGAAATTTGCAAATAGCTTTAGAGATTGCTAGAATCAAGATCATGACACTTGTTGCGAATGTTATTAAGGCATTAAGTTAAGATTGGCTTTGAAACCTGTAGGTATTTAGCACAGAAGCTATTTAGTATTTCGTTAGGGAAATGTTTTGCAATGACGGAGTGTTCACCTTTATGTTTTTTATTTCAGTAGTCTCACTTTTACTTGGATATTAAGTGTTATGGACATGATTACCTTTTTTGAGCACTTCATTTGGAATAGGATACTTGTGATGAAAAATGGAATGTAGGCATTTCAACTCTTATAGGGTCCAATTCAACTACTTCATTTCTCTGTGTAGATCACATAAGTTATGAATTAGGACAAAGTTAGTTTTCCAACTCGTACAAGGAGTGCAAGTAGTAGCACCCAGAACTAGGTCACATATTAGCTGATGACTCTATTGCCAGTAAAGGATCTGTTTTAACTCAATGAGTTGACTGAGGAAAAAATCTCTATTTTCAAGCAGCATTGCCAGCAATTCATAAAGGATACAGGAGAATATACAAGCTCATAAATGGACTGCAGAATTGCATCATATTGGTACTTTTCCTCTTTGGAGAAGGCATCATTGTTCTTTATGCTCCAGTTTTCCAATTGACACCTAATGTGTTGTGTTATGTCTCAGTTGTGATTGTATCCACAGTAAAACTTTATCATCTGATAAATATATTTATTGTAATGTTCTTAGGTTGTGATGTATGTAGTATCCTGACCATTCATTTTCCCATCTCTTTGAAGTCCTTAAGAATTAAGATGATTATGTCTTTCCGGCAAGTAATCTTATTTTCATGATTTCCTTTATAAATGAAATAGTTTATTTTTCCCTCCAGTTGACTAACAGGGTTGGGATTATGAGTTACAAATTATAACAGATTATAATTGTAATCTAGGCTTTTTTCCTCAACAAAAAAAAAAGGCTGTATTGAGATGCTATTTATGTTCATATAAATGTAGGGGCTCATTTTCTAACCCATCTCTGCTATTGCTTTCCTGCATTTTGGACAGATGTAACCTATAACAACGTGATGGATTTTTATGCAACAAATCCTGGACCAATCGATGATTCTGTTATATATGATCAAGATAAGCATGTTTCAGCTGCTGTTTGGGAGGGACAGGTGTCTTTACTCTGCAACTTCTCCTCTTCTGTCTTGCTTTATAAAGCATCTATAGTTTGAATATGTTTATTTTTAATGTTAATAGGAGAGAGGTGCTCTTAGATGCCATGAACATACTTCAAAGCTTGATCGTTGGCTACTTACTGATAGACAGATTGAATTAGTTAAGAGGGCTGGTTTTGGCTATTTGAGATTGATTCCTGCTATTAGTCTTGATAATCCACTTATATCTGCACTAGTGGAGAGATGGAGGAAAGAAACGAATACATTTCATATGACTGTTGGAGAAATGACCATAACACTTGAAGATGTTGCTTACTTGCTTGGACTTCGAATTGACGGTGAACCTGTTATAGGTGTAACTTATACCACCTGCGATTCAGTATGCATTAAATATCTTGGTAAAGCACCAGATTCAGGGTACACAAGTGGTGGGATGGTGAAACTGAGCTGGCTAAAAGAAGCTTTTTCAGAATGTCGTGAAGATGCCTCCATTGAAGATGTTGAGCGGCATACTCGTGCTTACCTTCTATACCTTGTTGGTAGTACAATTTTTTCGACCACCACTGGCAACAAAGTGCCTGTTATGTATCTCCCATTATTTGAGAATTTTGATGAAGCTGGGAAGTATGCATGGGGTGCAGCAACATTATCCTTCTTGTATAGGGCACTTGGTAATGCCTCCCTTAGATCGCAAAGCACTATTAGTGGCTGTTTGACACTGCTACAGGTGAAGTAAAACTAACTGGTTCAGATCTTTTTCGTTTTGCAGAAAAGATACTAATGCCCCTATAATGAATAATGTTACTACCAGGCAAACACTTCAACTATGGCATATTTTAAGAAAAGTCTGAATGATGGGCTGCAACGATTATGCCATTCTTTTTTTTGCAGTGCTGGAGTTACTATCACCTGAATGTTGGTCGACCTAAACTTCATCATGATCCAATCCATGAATGTTTTCCCTTTGTACTTAGGTGGAAAGGGAAACATAGTGGTCCAACCTCAAATCGTGATGTGGTTTTCTACCGTAAAGCTTTGGATTCCCTAAAACCTACTGATGTGAGTAGAGATATGCTTGTACACAAACTACCAGTTTTTTCCTTTTATACCTTTTGGTTGTATAATGGATTGGTCCTGCGTTTACTGTAGGTCGATTGGTGTCCATATGCAAATATCAGCCATACTGTGATACCTGAGAGTATCTTAAATCAACTAATCCTTGGAAGATCTAAGACAATGTTGATATGCTTTGACAAGGCAGAAAGACACCTTCCAGATCGTTGCCTAAGGCAGTTTGGCATGCATCAAACAGTCCCCGAAGAAGTACAAAGATGGGAAAGGAAGACTCGCGGTGTTGATGGTGGGGTAGATCTATCTGGGAAAATGGAAGCGGAGCTAAATGAATGGGCAAATCGCCGTTTCCATATTGTGGAGGCTGAGGAGGACCTGGATGAGGGTGAATATATGAACTGGTTTTTAAGAATTACGCGGAGGCTGGTAGGAAGGCCTATACCTATCTCATCAGAGTTTCAGAGAATGGTAAGCCACTGCATCACATTTCAAACGATCATTAGGGTAACATATGAGTGCATTTGATCACAGTTTTTTCCATGCTTGTTAAACCAATTTGCTTACGGAGCCCAGAATGCTGCACTGAGGGACATTGCACATGCAGCAGATACCCTCTCAACACACGGAATGGATGAGCAGCAAATACAATCCATTACAAGAATCAGGTACATCGTACACGAATGTCTGAGGGATCACGCTGGAAGCTCGACACTGGCAGCAGTGGATAACTCAGAGAACGAGGTTGTAAAGAAGATTAGAGGAAAGGAAAGGGTTAGAAGAAGGGGTACAAGTAAACGCAGAAGAAAAGATGATCCTGAGGAATACTACGCATCCAGCATGCATATCCAATTATATAATGCGACCAACGAGGTTGATCATGAGCATCTATGCCTTCCAACAATTGCTGGTCATGCACTATCACCCACTCAGAGAATTGATGGAGTGAGGGAATACGACACCACTAATGAAGTTGACCAGCACGAAGTTGAAGAAGTTGACGACGATGACCAGCTTTCCCATGGATCGGAGGAGAATCCCTGCGAACCTCTTGCTAATGTCGGTGTTGTACAGCAGCCCTCTCTAGGAACTAGTGAGGATGTCACCCACCAAAATGATTTCAGCGTTACAGCTTAGATAGTTGAATGAACTTCCAGTCTTCTCAGGTAAATGTTCAGTTATCATAGGTTGCTTAAATCTGGATAAACCTTTTGAATTGTTGGCGTTGTTTGGAAAAGCTTATTGGGTATATCAGTAAAATTTTCTTGATTCATACAGGAAATTCGAACTCATGACCTTTGGCCAACGACTCGAGTTGTTTCGTGGTTTTACTATCTTTTGGCCCTGGTCCGTGTTCAGGTGTAGAACGTGATAGGTATTCTGTAATTAATCAGATTTCATTAAAAAGTGTAGCATTTTAATCTTTCTGTGGAAATATTTCTTAATAGGAATGATGAGGTTGTTGGTTTGGCTTCTGTAATGAGGCTGATTTGAGCGATCCGAATATCACTATGGAACGAATCATTTTCTTAAACTGTCAATTTGTAGAGGGATAAACAATCGACAGTTTGATTGTTAATGTTGTTAGTAGCTACTAATGGTAAAATTAATTTTTTCTTCATTCATTAAAATTAATTTAATGAATGAAGAAAAAAATGAGATTAAACGAGTATAAAGACAGAGCGCGAAACCAAAACATGTAAAATTCAACCAATTTGACAACAAATGATAAGGAGTAATGTTGACATAAATCAATCAATATATGATGTGTATAATTCCAGAAAGAGAAAACACACATATCTAATCAGTCATTCACTTCTCTCTCTCTCTCTCTCTCTCTCTCTCTCTCTCTCATCAACAACGTAACAAACAACGTCAGAAGAAACCAAACAACTCCATTACAACCTCTACAAAGCAGCATAACACAGTCGCAGAGAAACACCCTATATATATATATATATATATATATATATATAGAGAGAGAGAGAGAGAGAGGACATAAATTAAAATGTTGAGTCAATGGACATGGAAAGCATTGGCATCACCGGTTCGCAAGGAGTCGGCGACGTCGTCGGCGACGGTGAGGCAAGCAACCAGCCAACCGCCCAATGCCAGCCATATGATCCTGACCATCCATACAGTCATACTCCAAGGCACCGCCATCTATAATGGAATTCTTGACAAGGCCTCAATGGAATTTTATCAAACACCTTATAAACTCTAAACTCCGATCTTTTCCCCTGGTTCAAGAAATCACTCAATCCATCTCACTATTCATCAGAATATTTCGGAAGTCAACCCAAAAGATTTTATTGGATAATTTCCAAGGCGACTACTTTCTTATAGATATATCTCTCCCTCTCTCTAAGTGGCCCAATTCGAGATTTTTCCAAAGAAGAATGGTTGATGGATTTTGGGATTGCGCGAGAGGAAGGACATTTTATGTCTATTATTGAGAAAACTGACAACTACAATCTACGTTAAAATTCGACACTCGTTAGTTTCGTATAATTAGAGAAGCACCCCTGTTTTTCTATATTAGTACCTTTTGAGTTTTGAAGTCTCTCCTACATCGTTTTACATTTTTTTCTCCCCGCCTCAAATAAAATTATATATTTTCAATAATTAGTTATGATAATTATCTTATTTAAACTTGCACTTATTTTGATAATTTTATATAATTTGGAAATTTCCGTTAAATTTGTTTAATGTCAATTTATATATAATGTAAAACTAACAATTATTTAGTCCCAACATATTTAATTTGCTTAGTTTTTTTTACTCACACACCCGACCTGGTAATATTGATGAGATTCGAACTCGTGATATTTGATCTCTAAACAACCTCACTCCACCACTAGGCCATCTCCACCGGAACTATTTAATTTGCTTAGGGCTCGTTTGCTAGACAGTATGGTATAAGGTTGAATATGTTTGGCATGGGATGTGTTATACCGTATAAAATATCAATATCATGTTTGTTTTGGTGTATTAAATATATATGTATTAATAATATATAGTTTGTTTAGATGTATTAGATTCTATATAAAATTTCAATTCCTAAAATATCATTTAATTAGTTATCATACATTGTGTATTTATTCTATAAGAATATTTTTAATTAATATTTGCAGTGTTATTTTAGTCTGTAATTTATAATAATTACGTATGGTATTATATATCACACCTACAGGGTGTGATATGTTATACCATATAATTGGTTAACACATGTCGGGCCCTTGCATAATCATATGTTGGAAAATAGGATTTAATAAATTGAGTTTTGACTCATTTTATCCGATTTTTCGTGACTGAGATATTTAATTTTGGAGGAATTAAATACCGTACGATTGTTCTATGTTGTGAGTAGATAATCGTAGTATTTTTATTTGCTCAAATCCGATTTTCGGTGAGTGAGAAATAAATGGTTGAAGTTGGTCACACGATTGGGCATTTATGGTGTGTGAGATAATGTGTTTAAGACATATTAAATAATCCCACATTGATTTCTTAATCAAGTTAAGAAGTGTATTTAAGTGTATTAACACTTAAGTGAAGTAATTAAGTGCACAAGGATGTGGGCCATGAACCCACACGCGCCCGTGCCCGAGCCCGAGCCTGTGCCCGTCCTCAGACTTGGATCTTGGCAATTAGACTTTGGGCATACATGGGCTTCCGGGGCTTAGCCGTACCAGTTTTACAGTACAGAAACGGTCGGGTCGTGGAGCGGGTCGGCGGATTGACTATCCGGGTCTATAACGGCTGTGGATCGGATCGTGGGTGCACATGGTGCTATCTTGGCAATTGGACTTTGGGCGTACGTGGGCTTTCGGGGCTTAGCCGTACCAGTTTTACGGTACAGAAACGGTCGGGTCGTGGAGCGGGTCGGCGGATTGACTATCCGATCTATAGGGTCGACGGGGTCGGCGGATCGACTATCCGGTCTATAACGGCTGTGGATCGGATCGTGGGTGCACATGGTGCTTGTCCAGCTTGAAGGGTGTAACTCCCATGAGTCAAGAGCGATACAGAAACGGTCGGATCGTGGAGCGGGTCGGCGGATCGACTATCCGGGTCTATAACAGCTGTGGATCGGATCGTGGGTGTACATGGTGTTATCTTGGCAATTGGACTTTGGGCGTACGTGGGCTTATGGGACTTAGCCGTACCAGTTTTACGGTACAGAAACGGTCGGGTCGTGGAGCGGGTCGGCGGATCGACTATCCGGTCTATAGGGTCGGTGGATCGACTATCCGGTCTATAACGGCTGTGGATCGGATCGTGGGTGCACATGGTGCTTGTCCAGCTTGAAGGGTGTAACTCCCATGAGTCAAGAGCCTCCAGCTTGAAGGGTGCAACTCCCATGATGTCCAGCTTTATAACGGCTGTGGACCGGATTGTCCAGCCGTTAGTAACTGCCACCTGGAGCTGGTGGAGCATCTGGAGCTGGTGGAGTGAGTAACTGCCTGGGTCTATAACGGTTCTGGACCGGATCGTGGGTGCACATGGTGCTTGTCCAGCTTTACAACGGCTGTGAACCGGATCGTGGGTGCACATGGTGCTTGTCCAGCTTGAAGGGTGTAACTCCCATGATGTTCAGCTTTATAACGGCTGTGGACAATTGTCCAGCCGTTAGTAACTGCCACCTGGAGCTGGTGGAGCCTTCAGGTAACTGCCATCTGGAGCTGGTGGAGTTAGTCCGAGCCGGGTCTATAACGGCTGTGGACTGGATCGTGGGTGCACATGGTGCTTGTCCAGCTTTATAACGGCTGTGGACCAGATCGTGGGTGCACATGGTACTTGTCCAGCTTGAAGGGTGTAACCCCCATGAGTCAAGAGCCCGGATCGTGGGTGCACATGGTGTTTGTCCAGCCGTTAGTAACTGCCACCTGGAGCTGGTGGAGCCTTCAGGTAACTGTCATCTGGAGCTGTTGGAGTTAGTCTCCCATGAGTCAAGAGCTCGAATCGTGGGTGCACATGGTGCTTGTCCAGTCGTTAGTAACTGCCACCTAGAGCTGGTGGAGCCTTCAGGTAACTGCCATCTAGAGCTGGTGGAGTTAGTCCGAGCCGACATGGGACACCTGTCAGGATCTGCAGAAGGTAACTCCTAGAGGACAAGTAACTCCTGTCGGGAGTCAAAATATGCAGCTGCCTTTGACACGTGTTGGAACCTGCAGAAGGTAACTCCTGGAGGGCAAGTAACTCCTGTCGGGAGTCAAAACCTACAGCTGCCTTATACAAACTTCCCTTCGAGTCTACAGCCTCTCAATTCTCGACATTCTATAGTTCGCCGGAGCCTTACCGGACTTGTGGTGCTACTGCCGGAAGGACGAAGCCGTTTCATCTTTGAAAGACAACCGCCAAACTGTGAGCACTAGCCGGGGCGTATTTGTCTTGTGGAGAGAGGTCCCCTCGACTCGGCTTGCCGGAATCTGCACATCGGTTCCAGTCTCTAATTTACTCTGTTCATTTCCAGTTTATTGTAATTGTTCTACTTCTACTCCTTTGCTTGTACTTCAGTTAAACAATTCCAGTCAAAGTGTAATACACGTTCAACATCATAAGCTTTATTATTGCTAATAAACATGATATTAGGGTGTTATATTTATCTAATACAACCTTATACTACCTAGCAAACAAGCTCTTAGTTTATAACATTGTTTTTTTGTTTAATTTAATCAGTAATTAATTTGTAACGTTATTTCGTTTAATTTCATATACTCATTAATTAAGATTTTTATCATAATTTTTGAGTATTTTTATTTTTTTCAACAAAGGTAGAGTTAAATTAAAGCACTGCAAATTAAAATCGATGAAAAAGAAAAATGTCATCCGGCCAATGGGCAAAACATAAGCATAAGTTTTAAATTTAGTTTGGGCTTATGGTTATGGTTGTGAACTTTCACAAAATTATGCGGATTTATAGTGTTTTCTTCCCGCTCTTCAAACTTTCGATTTCATTTCAAACACCTCTCTCTCTCACACACACACACACACACACAATGGCTCCAACTTTCATCTTCCCTCAAACTCTCACCTCCCTCGAAGAAGACAACGACTCTGACTGCACAAGCCTCACCGTTCAAAATCCATATTCCATTTCCTCTCTCCGACCACCGGAGCTGGAAGAATTCGTGAAAGGTTTGTTCTACTTGGCACCGCCTCATTCAACTTTCGATTTTTCAACTAATTTAAAGTTTATATCTGCCCTTCGAACAGGGATTTCCTTCGATTTGTCGGACAAGGAGCTCTTCTGCATCGAAGAACAGGAAGTTTTCGACCGCGTGTACTCGTTGGTGAAGGGTTTCGCCAGCCTCAGTCCCAGTTGCAAGTTCAATTTGGCGGAGGCGTTGAGGTCCAATTTGAGTGTTTTGTTGCCAAATGTCGACTCACTGTGTCGCTCGCGTGGGTCCCTTTCGCGGGATGAAGGGAATGATGAGGGAGATGAGCGCGGTGGTGACCAGTTGGTTGCTGATAGAGTTGCATCACATCGCAATGCGTTTAAGATTTACTCTTTTTTCCTTGTGCATATTGTGCTCATTGAGGAGTCCAGTTCGGGTTCGTCTAACAATGCGGCTAAAGTAAGCTTTTTACTGTCCATGGATTGGTTTAGTAAGAAGAATGGTTAAAACAAAATGGATCAATGGATTTCTAAAAAAGTAAAATTGAGACGATGTTGATTATCTATATATTAATCCTGTTCGTTCTAGTGGGGAATTTTCTGATTGTCGGATTATAACTCTAGCTTTTTGTGAAAATTTGTTATGAAGAAGAAACTTTGCAAAGTAACTGTCAAGTATGCATATAGCGCTATAGTTTTGAAATTTACTGATTCTTTGGAAGATAGTCACTGGTTTTGATTTCTGGTTGGGGGAGCAAGCATCTCTGATCTTGGTTCAATGGTGTAGGGGGTGGCTTCTGGTAGGAAGAAACAGTCTGTGAATTCATGGAACTGGGATGCTCAGAGAGGCAGAATAATGAATTTAATTGCAAACTCATTGGAGATCAACCTCTCCTTGCTCTTTGGTTCATGCGACCCGGATGAAAATTACTTGTCTTTCATAGTGAAGTAAGTGGTAAAAGTGCTTTTGTTTTGTTTCAGAAATTATCAAGTGATGATGGTATCTGATTTGTAACATGGCTTGTTGTAGAAATGCTTTCTCAATGTTTGAGAATCCGTCACTGCTAAAAGATCCTGATGCAAAAGATGCTTTATGCCGTATTATTGGGACTTGTGCTACCAAGTACCACTACATAACCCAATCATGTGCTTCCATTATGCACCTGATTCACAAATATGATTTTGTTGTCAATCATTTAGCCGATGCTGTTATTGGAGCTGAAAAGAAATATGCTGATGGAAGCCTGGCTACTACCCTTATCAGGGAGATTGGTAGGTCAAATCCAAAAGGCTATGTTAAAGACACTGCTGGGGCTGAAAATATCGGGCGATTTCTTGTCGAGTTAGCTGATCGATTGCCAAAGCTGCTTTCAACTAACATTGGCTTATTGGTCCCACATTTTGGTGGGGAGTCTTACAAGATAAGAAATGCACTTGTTGGGGTGTTGGGAAAGTTAATTGCAAAGGCCTTTAATGATGTTGAAGGTGAAATCAATTCCAAATCTATACGTCTTAGGACAAAACAGGCTATGTTGGAAATCTTGCTGGAGCGCTGTCGTGATGTCTCAGCTTATACCAGGAGTCGAGTTCTTCAGGTCTGGTCTGAATTATGTGAGGAGCATTCTGTCTCAATTGGTTTGTGGAATGAGGTTGCGGCAGTGGCTTCTGGAAGGTTAGAAGATAAGAGTGCAATAGTCAGGAAATCAGCACTTAATTTGCTTATCATGATGCTGCAGCACAACCCCTTCGGACCTCAACTTCGAGCTTCTTCTTTTGAGGCAACTTTAGAGCAATACAAGAAGAAGTTAAATGAGCTATCACCAAAATGCCCCCTTGAAAATCCAGATAAACTGTTGTCAGATAATGATGTCTCTGGTGGAGATAGTGGGGTTGAAGATGAAGAAGTTGAAGATGACTCAAATAATCAGGATAGTATGACTGATAGTTGTGTACCTCAAGTGGGGACAATTCAGGTGGATAATTCTGTACCTGATGTTGGGAATGTGGAGCAAACCCGAACTTTGGTTGCTTCACTGGAGGCTGGCTTGAGATTCTCAAAATGTATGTCTTCCACTATGCCTACCCTCATTCAATTAATGGCTTCGTCATCTTCAAGTGATGTGGAAAATACTATTCTTTTGCTCATGAGATGTAGACAATTTCAAATTGATGGGTCAGAAGAATGTCTCCGCAAGATGCTGCCTTTGGTAATTCATCATGTCCATAATATGATTTGTAAAGCATAGTATATTTTTTTTCCTTCTCTAATACCGCCTTGCCCCTCCAGCCTATCTTTTTGTAAGCTTTTGTTCTAATATTCCATATCTAGGAACTTAACATATAAATCTCCTGGATGCCAACCAACAGGTATTTTCTCAAGACAAATCAATTTATGAGGCTGTTGAGAATGCTTTCATCACAATTTATATAAGGAAGAATCCAGTGGAGACTGCTAAGAATCTTTTGAATCTTGCCATAGATTCAAATATTGGTGATCTTGCAGCTTTGGAGTTCATCCTTGGTGCTCTGGTATCTAAAGGTGAAATAAATGCAAGCATGGTAAGCTCCTTTCTTTGACAAGCAAACATATGAGCTGAAGGATTGCTTGTAGCGTTGTATCACATGAGTATCTTGGCATGCAATTGAAATAGGTAGCGAAGAATTGCATCTATGTGAGAAGGCTTTGAATAAGTTATTGTCCATCCTTGTATATGTCATGGAAATCTGATAACTGTAAAAAGCCGTAACCCACCACCATCTGCCTAGGCTTCCCGGTGCTTGATCTGGCTGACTATGCCAAAACTGTGGCACCTGGGAGCTGCCTAGGCCACATTTAGAACACTGCTCATGTGTGAAATACTCTTTTTCAGAGTGGTTTATGTATCATTTATTTAATTCTATGAGCAATAAAATTTTAGTTATTGCATCATGGAATTTTGAAATCAAGGGCAACGGATCAATATAGAGCATAATCACTCTTCTTGAAAATTTTCTACTAACACTGTGGGGTAAGATTATTGTTGGATGAACTTAGGTCCATACTTTGTTATCTGACATTCTTCTTCTTGATTCATCTCTCAAAGGAGATTTCTTTTTTGACACTAGTTTCTTTTCCAGTTATCAGCACTTTGGGATTTCTTTTGTTTCAATATTGGTGGAACTACTGCCCAGCAAAGTCGTGGTGCTTTATCAGTGCTGTGCATGGCTGCGAAATCTTCACCATCTATTCTAAGCTCTCACCTTCAAGATATTGTTGACATTGGATTTGGTCGTTGGGCCAAAGTGGAACCGCTGCTTGCAAGGACAGCCTGCTCAGCATTACAGAGGCTGTCTGAAGAAGATAAGAAGAAGTTATTGTCAACTAATGGAAATCGTGTATTTGGAATTCTAGAATATTTAATTTCTGGCTTTTCAATTCCAGAAAATATATGGTATGCTGCTGCAGATAGAGCTATAGCTGCTCTTTACATTATTCACCCTACTCCTGAAGCTATAGCTGCGGATCTGATAAAAAAATCCCTCAAGTCTGTATTTGATTCCACTGAAGGAAGTGAATTGCAAGCTGATATGGATTCTGGCAGTCCCAATGTCCTTACCTCTGTGCAAGTTTCAAAACTTAGCAGATATCTGTTTGTTGTCAGTCATATTGCCATGAATCAATTGGTTTACATTGAATCTTGTCTCTGGAAAATTCAGAAGGCAAAAGCCAAGAAAGAGAAAATGGATGCTGACAACAAGAATGATGCCAATGCAGCATCTGATGCACAAAAGGTTACCAGTTTTTTTATAGTACCGTGTCAGGCTAACATTGTTATAGTTTCACTACTTGTTTTAACTTCCAGGTTTTATCGTCCATTTATTTCTTGCAGGATGATGGAATCAACTCTGAATTAGGTCTTGCAGCTTCTGAGGATGCAATGCTTGATAGCCTCGTGGAAAGAGCAGAGAAGGAAATCATTTCTGGTGGCAGTGCTGGAAAGAACATGATTGGGCATTGCGCACCTTTTTTGACTAAATTATGTAGAAATTTTAGTTTAATGCAGAAGGTGATTTCTTTAACCTCATTTTACATTACTGTAGATTCTCTTTTTGATATGGCAGGGAGGAAAAAGGAACTATGCTTGATGCTAAACACCCCCCCCCCCCCCCAATACCAGGCAGATGCCTTCTTTAAGCATCTGCAGTTATGAAACTTTTCAAGTGGGAAAATAACTTGGTACTTTTAAATTTTAACCATTTCTGCTGAGTAAAAGCTTAGAAAGATGGGTCGTCACTTTCATGTACTTAATGTTAATATTGAAAAATATGTTACAAACCAAACAAACATGTGTTCGACAATTCATTTCCCAGATGAGCATAATTAGCTTATTCTAGTGTGGCTGTTTTTAATTCTTTCATGCTCAAATGCATAAGATGAACTGATGTAATCTTTCCTACTCTTTCAGTATCCTGCACTGCAGGCATCTGGAATGCTTGCATTATGCCGTCTAATGATAATTGATTCTGAATTCTGGTAAGACTGAATGCACATTTACTTGTCTCATGTCCAAATACAACGTGGTGTACTTTTTGTCATCTTGTCTCTTTTACTTCTTAGCGAGTCAAATCTCCAACTGCTTTTTACTGTTGTGGAGACCGCACCATCAGAAGTTGTCCGTTCAAATTGCACCATAGCTCTTGGTGATCTGGCAGTCCGCTTTCCCAACCTATTAGAGCCATGGACAGAAAATATGTATGCGCGCCTTCGAGATCAATCAGTCTCCGTCAGAAAGAATGCTGTGTTGGTTCTTTCTCACCTTATATTAAATGACATGATGAAGGTTAGAGGAGCTGTCGGATCTCTCTTTTATCTTTTTCTTTGTTGACTTGATGTGTGGTATTGATCTTTGAATGTTAAATCTTTTAGGTAAAAGGCTACATTAATGAAATGGCCATGAAATTAGAAGATGAAGATGAAAGGATCGCAAACTTAGCCAGACTGTTTTTTCATGAACTATCGAAAAAAGGTGAACCTATAGCATATATTTACGTATTATTGGATGTGATTGTTTACACACTTCTGTATCTAAGCTGTGGAGAATGATTGAAATCTTTTTCATTGTAGGAAGCAACCCTATATATAATCTACTTCCAGATATCCTGGGAAAATTATCCTCCCAGAACTTGAATGGAGAGTCTTTCTGCAACATTATGCAATTTTTAATTTGTTCTATCAAGAAGGTATTATAGGCAAAGCTTAGCTATTCATTTTACATTTGATTCTTTTGTATGTTTGCTGATCTATTGTACATTTTCAGGATAAACAAATGGAATCTCTTGTTGAAAAACTATGCAACAGGTTCACTGGCGTCTCAGGTATTGATTATTGGACAATTGGCTATTGTTCAATTTCCAATTACAATGAAGTTTTGTCATATTAAACCGACCTTTCAAATGATTATCTCTATATACTTGATCCAAGAGGCTTGGTTTTGTCAGATAATTGTTATGTGGATCCTAATGTTCACATACATCTATATGCATTAAAGTTCTCTGTGATGCTGTTTAAACCACAAACCTAATATGCTGAATAGGGCTTTCATATTTCATTCAGTTCCATTAATCTGATTGTCACATGGTAAATTTTGAATTTCTGAGAAACTTGTCTGCTGTGTTGAGATAAAAGTGCGACTTGCTTCTCACAGCTTAGATTTTCTCTGTTTTAAGAAATTGTTGTATCACGTCAGTGAATGATAAGTAACGTTACTTATGCTGTGATGTTCTTTTGCTGCAGATGTCAGGCAGTGGGAGTGCATTTCTTACTGCCTTTCCCAGCTATCATTTACTGAGAAGAGCATAAGGAAGCTCATCGAGTCCTTCAAGGCATATGAACACATCTTATCCGAGGACATTGTCATGGACCATTTCAGAAATATAATTAATAAGGTTCCGACTTTTGATGTTACTCCACCTTCAGTCACTTATTGTCGCTCTGTTCCGAACATTTTCTGCATTTGTAAGTAGAGTATCTGCTTACTTTTACCCTGTATGCTCTCAGGCGAAGAAATTTGCCAAACCAGAACTGAAGTCGAGCATTGAAGAGTTTGAGGAAAAGATTGGTAAGTTCCATGATGAAAAGAAGGAGCAGGTACTTACCGAAAAGAATGCACAAGCGCATGAACAAAAGGTTAAAAGCATAGGAAGCTTTGTGGCAACCAAGAAAGAAGTAGAGGAAAGTGGAGATTCTGAAATCACTGAAGGTAGGTGAATTATTATTCATGTCAGAAAGATTTTAGTATCGGCTGTTTCATTGGAAATGAGTTGTGATCTCGCTTTTGTAATGGCACAGATGAAGTAGAAACTGATAATTCTGAGGAGGATACTAAAATCCCGCATTCAAAATCAACAAGGAGTCCAGAAGCTTCTAGCGAGATGACAGAGTTGGAATTGGATGATGATGAAGTTCAATCGCCTTTTATTCCCCAAGGAGGTTATACAGGCTTGAAACTTTGATATTATTGCTGTTAGGGAGCAATGCAGTTATTGCTAAACAATTTGCTGCTTGCAGGTGCTTCTAAATCCATGATGAAGAAAAGCAGCACAAGATCTCAAAATATTCATCATGACACCTCCACCAAAAGAAACACGAGGTCAAGACGAAGGTACTCGCTCTCTCTTGCACTCTCCCCCACTCCTAATCTCCATGTATGCAAGAATTTGCAGTTAATGATACATGTTCCAGAAACTTGTCTGATTTTATTATGGCACTTATCGATCTTTCAGAGAAGCTGCTACATGTCTGAGAATCATAATCAGACAATTCGTGTTTCGAATTATTTTCAGTTATATGGTTACCTAATATGTTTGAGAATATAAGCTTCATGCTCCACATTTGAATGGCAAAGCTCTAAATAGAAATTGTTGGTGGCTGCATTGCAGGTAAGCAGAGCAGAGTAGGAGCGTCAGATATTGTGCGATAGATTGTGAATGTACATGTGTTGTCTGTATTCTTCTCGTCTAAAATCTTTTTCTTCTGAACTTCATCACAACAAATGTTTTCTTATGTAAAAACACCACATTCATCTCAAATGTGGGACTGCATCCATGTAATGTAATGGTATTACTAATTTCCCTAAAATAGTATTCTTTCCATTCAACTTTAAATCATACCATAACGTTCACATTTTGCGGTTTTATACATCCCCCAGATTGCTTTACGGTTATAATCTATTGTCTTCAAAACATAAAAGTAGGTTAAATATATCAAAATATCCCAAACTATTGACTTTTTTAAAAAATTGTCTGACACAGCAATTTACAAAAAATGCCTGAACTATGAATTTGTTATGTGAAAATATTCTTGGTTTGTTTCTGTCAAATATATGCTAATGATATTTTTCATTTTTTACGAAAATGGAATGATGTTGTTTTCTATTTTAACGTAAGTAATTGTCATTTAATTGTTGTATTTCCATGTCACCGTCTGTTTGTCTCAATAACATATATTTGACGGAAATATAGATCAGCGACATTTTTACATAACAAATTCATAGTTCATGTACTTTTTGTAGATTATTGATAGTATGAAACTTTTTTGAAATAGATCGGATAAAATTGCTAATTTCAAATAAATTAGAATATTCACATCATTTTATTAATGTTTTCAATAAATTAGAATATTCACACATTTTATTAATTAATGTTTTCACATGACTGATGACAATAATTCAATGAAATATATTGTATAAGCAAGGAAAAAACAAACGTAATATATTCGGATTTTCTCTTGGTCACCAAGAAAAAAAACGTATCAGCAAACCTATCTGCCAAATGTATTTTCTTGTGACCTCTCTCTCTCTCTCTCTCTCTCTCTCTCTCTCTCTCTCTCTCGCTACTAATCACAATTTGTAGCGCTTTTCAGATGACTAGACATATGAACGAAGAAAGCGTAGCACGATTGAAGAATCAATTGCATGCTTGTGAGATAAACCTGATTAAGATTAATGTAAATTAATAGATACACAACAAGACTTGGCCAACTTAACCCTACAAAGTTGGGCTACCATAATAGTAATACATCACCACTATTCAATGGATAACTATCAACAAAATGTAACTTTCTATTCATTTTAACTCATGAAGAATTTACATAAACCTCTATCCAAACCAAGCAGCAGCCAACCCTGCAACAACAAAATCATGAAAAACAAATAATTATTACATCCCACTCCAACAAATTCTGATATGGCCAATATAATCAAAGTTAAGGAGGTTGTCCAAAGAGACAAGGGCCACAAGGAATACCATTTTTAACAATTTTCATCAGTTACTGCTGAAACCTTCGTAACTAAAGCCCTCTGACATAGTCTCTAACCTCCTAAACTCTGCTCAGGAGTGAAACCAAAATATCAACAATTTGAACAAACCTTCCAAAGGAGACATGTGAATTTCGATACCTTACCTTGATCGTCTGCCCTGATATGAGGGTTCAAGAAGTTCGTATTCGTTCCCAGGAATACCGCTGAAGAGATAATGTACAACAAACACATAATAACAGGTCAAATAAATTCCTTAGCTGAGAGAGAGAGAGAGAGAGAGAGAGAGAGAGAGAGAGAGAGAGAGAGGGCCAACCAGTTCTATTTGAAAAATCTGTTGTCAAGTCTGATAAACTAAAGTTTCGAGTCATCTGTTCCACCCCGAATGAATTCATCTCCGTCTCCAACAGAGACTCATTGAATGATTGCGAGCAGGACTCTCCACCATTAAAAGGAGAAATTGATGCTTCTCTAATTACGTTATGAGGTTCTAAAAGATGACTGTCTGCACCAAACATAACTGGGGAGTGGCCTGCATAGACACCTTCAGTTTTGATGGTTCTCTCGTTGAATCCTTGCACTATTCCTGCATTTGAGTTCTGAACCAATGGCATGTGTGAAGGAAAATCCATCCTTCCAGCATGACCCGACATATTAGCTGCAACTTGCATACATTGTTGCGGCGAGTAAGTTCCGTTAGTGTAATCATGAGGTGCGACACCGACCACTGGATACATGTTTTCTGACTTTATAGATGGTACATGAGGTTGTCGGTCTTTGTAAGCTGAGTTCCTGTGCACTGCCAAAATGTAACAAAAACTATTACATTTCAAGTCTTGTTTACATTATATATTGTATTGGTAAAGTAGTTCATGCATGTAGGTCAGTGAATGTAATTGATCTTCTCAATGATCAACTATTTTTTCAAAAGAATGAAAAGCAAAGCTCACTTGAATGAGCCTGAGATCCATTGGATAGATGAGTCAAAGAAGCTTCGGTATGACTCATTTGATGCATTAGCTCAACCTGTCTCTCAAGCAACTGATTGAAACGCAATATTTGGTCCTTCACTATCAGCCTCATATTATATGCCCTGAAAAATTCCTGATTTTCTGCTTCGAGTTTTTGCCACACTGAAAAGTTGCTCAGTTGTTATTTTATTATGTTGAATGTACTGCAATTTTCAACGACATGATACAGATATCGAGCCTGCATACTCTATGCTCAGTAGCATGCTACGTGTTGTCGACGATGGCAATTGTTCAGCATACAATGTAATTTTCTACTGCATGGCCCACCCACCCCCATATAATAATTTCATTACCCAAACATATGATACAGCAGCATATCAGATTAAGTTATGACGTATGAAAAGAGATATGCATCTAGCTGATTCGTTATGTCAACATTGGCAGCCTAAAGCACTTCCTAGATAGAAACAATAGATGTTCTCATAATTATGAGTCGAGTGCCACTGGCTACTAATACAATTGGGGATAAAACTGAAATGCCAACTCAGTCCCAAAAAAAGAGACATGGAATTAAAAATTTCACTGCTGGAGGCAAGAGAAGGGGAATGGTCTATGGAGGGGAGATCACAGAAGATAAAGAGGTTGGAAACACAGAGAATAGAGAAGTAGCTATCACTATAATCTGCTCAATCTTTAGAATAGGAGACTTGTGTTGTAATACATTTAGTACCGATATCTGCCTTGAACAAAGGTTGCCATTAATCATTGATTTCAAATATATAGAATTAGAATGCATGTACTTCTACAAAGTCGCATACAGTCTCAGTTATGGATGTCACATTCGTATATGAGTATTTCAGTTGTGGTAAGAATATCTTATGTTGATGACAACCATAAAATCTTAATAGTGATAATCTCTACTTGTGAGGAAAAAAATAAGAGGACAGAACAAATAAAGGTGAATTACCAAGTTCAGTAAAACCAGGTTCAATTTTTGCCTGGTTGAACAATGTATTCACAACTTCCCTCTGGCTCATGTAGAGCTGAAGGCACCTTTCTATAAGATTTTGAACCTGATACCAAGAGAAGCACAAGGTTTAGAAATAATATCAGAAAATACTTACAAAAAATGAGAACTGGAACACAAGTCAAGTTTGCTCAAAATGCTATTGATCAACATAACAAGAAATATCATCTTTCTCATTTATATAAACCAAGAGGAGGTCAATAGATTAATAAGTTTACAAGTCATCTGCTTGAAACACTATGATTTAACCCAATTAGAAGTAGCCATTCACAGCACAGAAGACTATTGAGAGACTGAATCTCCTATATAAATTAATCCTGAATTACATTTTCTCTAAGCTACTAATAGAAAAAATTGGAACCAAAGTCATGAGAAGAACCGGATGTTCATGTTTTGAATATTATCATGCCATGATGTTCCCTGTATATGATTTCAGTTGAATTATCATCTTTATCCTTGTTCTTAACAAACTAATTTAAAAGAAAAGGAACCTATATGAACAATACAGAACGAACCACTGAGATCCATTTTAAAAGAGATCCATCAAGCAAGAAAACTTACCAACTGTATATCCTGCAGGGAGACTTTTCTTCCTTCTCCATTAGACATTTTGCGAACACCCAAAGTAGAAAACTTTATTTTTAGCTGGTCAAGTTTATCATGTCACAACTAAATCGGAAAATTGCAACCCCAGATGTTTCTTGCAGTTGAGCACTCAGTCTAGCCTGAAATTATTTACAGATCAAGAAAGAAAGTTAGCATGGCCACTACACCCAATTAGAGTAAAAAGCAGTTGGGGTGGTTACGAATTTTAAAAGGAAGCCATGCTATGAGCAAGAGCAGTATTGATATTGATAACATTAAGCCTCAGCAAACATGTTTAGCAATGTGTTAGTTTCTTCTTTCAACAACATCAACTTTAAAATTTCATGGAAACGGGACAACAAATTATTACAAATCGGTGCTTATTTTCTCATTTTTCTCAAAGTAATGTTTTTTAGAGCTTTCTCTCTCGCAATTCCTTCCACTTGTTCTTTAATCTGTTTTTTTCATCTTTTAGACCGCATTGTCGAAAGAAATACATGACATTCAACTCATTCCCGAACCTATCAATCCATATTGAGGAAAAGGGAAATAATCCTCCAAACTGAACTCTTCATTTCCCTCAAAAAAGCGAATGAATTAATATGAAGCTTTGCAGCAAACAGTTTACGTGCATATCTACTCACATCATATTACGGGTTTTGTCCAGCAAAAAAATCACCGAAGAAAAAATGCGAAAAAATATTTATTCCAAATAAATCCATATATATCATAAACAAGAACACCATAAAAGCACAAACTTTAAATAAGAACAGAAATCATGGCAGCCCTTCAAACATAAATACGACCACACCTCAAAATAAATAATTAAACAAATAAACGCAGAGATAAAAATAGCACCGCAAACAGAAAGATCGCGCCATAATACGGAAAGCGCACATGCAATTGCACATGAACGTTAAATGAAGCAACATAAACTAAAACCCTCGATCAAAATCAATAATATCTTGAGAATTAACAAAAACCTAGCTATTTCACCTGAAATCTGTTAGCTTTCTTAACTGCGTTCCTTTTCTGTTGCGAAATAAGAGAGAGAGAGAGAGAGAATATTTTTTTGTCTGGAGAGAGATAAAGTGATGGAATGGGCCGCTAATTCAATATGTTCCTAATTCCAGCGAAATATTCTCCACTGCCAGTACGAAGTACAACTTTTGGTCCGTAAGGTACAACAACCTAGTCAAACCGAAATCGAATTTTGTGATCTCCAGACTCCAACCCATGTACTACTGCTCTTTTATGATATATATGTATGGATAAAATCGGCTGCTACACCTTGAACTACATTAGGTTCTACATAATTTAATTTATTAATTTTTCTTTAATTTTTTAATTTAATTTTAATTTATTGTACTTTAATTTAATTTTACACTTAGGGTTCATCCTAGCTAATTAGATATATATATTTATTTTTTTACGAAATAATCAATTATTAATTAGAAAATGAAATATAATATTGAAAAATTAATTATATACATTAATTGAGTAGGATGAATCATAAATAATAAGTGTAAAATTAAATTAAAACATAATAAATTAAATTGTGTAAGGATTTCTATGCAGTATGCACTAATTTTATTTCGAAAACTGGCTTTGTGGGCCCCGCTAGCCGCAGCGCACGGTTGACTGGCACGATGCCTTGCATTGTATCGGCAACCACATTGCTGCGCTCAATCCAAACAAAGTCAAAACTAAGACTTTCTTAATTGTTAATGATGAGAAGAATTTTTTCGATTTTTCCAACCGACTTTGTTACTGCAGATTTTTACTATTCTGGTTTTATTCGGCGCCTCACGCGCCCTGTTTTTTTTTTCTAGATGATTTTTGTTATTTGTATTCGATTTTCTATATTTTCTTTTTATTTTTCCCTCAAAAATTTTATACCCTAAAATAAAATTAATAAATCTTAAAATCAAAGTGAATTGATTTAATTTGTTAAAATAAATAAAAATTTATACTCTAAAATAAAATTAATAAATCCTAAAAAATACAAAATAAACCCCAAAAAAACCACAAATAAACCCCTAAAAAACAAAATAAACTCCTAAAAAAATCATGAACCCTAAAATACCCTAAACTCCTAAACTCTAAACATTAATTGAATGGAAAAAAATCATAATTTGAACTAAATAAACTATTATAAGATAACTACCAAACGTCTTCCTTTTTAATGATGCAAATGATAATTTTTGAATTTTCAGTGATACTTTCTATTGTTAAAATTGATACTGATTTTACCGAATTTTTTTTTTGTTGGTTGACCCGCATTTTGACCTGACCCGTCTGAAATAAGCTTTATCTATACCTAGTGCATGAAAGTGTTTGTGTAACAAAATAGTATTATTTTTTCAAAAAATTCCAAATTTTACATTTGGTCAATTTTACGATCCGAAAAACGTACGTAATTGATTGTATTTTAATATTCATATTTTTCCAACCACAGAAAAATCTCTCAAATCAAGAAATATTAAAATACAGTCAATTACGTATGATTTTCAGGCTATAAAATTGATTAAATATTAGATTTTTATTTTTGAAAAAATTGAGTATTATTTTGAAAAAAAAAAAATTGATCATTTTTTAAAAAATGGTCAAAATATAGGTATCAAGTGTAATTTACCCTTAATTTTATAGAAAACACTCGTTTTTCTAGTTGAGTTTTTTTTTTTTTTTTTGCACTAAGTTTCCGTCGAGAGGTTTTAATAAACATTCAACCCGTGAGTATTTTTTATTGTGATTTTCGGGAGTTTTAGGTTTAACCCTTTTCTTTTGTTTTCGTTTTTTATTAAAATTTATTTCATCTAATATTCAATTTTTATCTTATACTTGGAGTATTTTGTATGATTAATGCGGCGTTCGAGTTTCAATAGTTGACCGTGGGGATGAATTTTCCCTTGTCACATTCAATATTTTATATGTATGTGTATATCTGGAAAAATTACACTTTGATACTGATATTATGGGCATTTTTCTTAAAAGTTGTCTACTTTTTTAAAATTAACAATAAAGTACTTACTTTTTCATAAAAAATAATAAATTTAACATTTAATCAATTTTATGACCCAAAAATCATAAGTAATTGATTGTATTTTAATATTTCTTGATTGGGTAGATTTTCTTATGTGGTTAGAGAAATAGAAATATTAAAATACAATCAATTATGTACAATTTTCGGAATGTAAAATTGATTAAATGTTATATTTGTAATTTTTTTGAAAAAATGGGTATTGTTTTGTTAATTCAAAAAAAAATTGATCATTTTAAAAAAAAATATAGGTATCAAAGTGTAATTTAACTTATATGTGTGTGTGTGTGTAGGGTTGGGTTCCAGAAGAAACCACCCTAGGTGAGAATCGAGAACCAATCTGAACTATAGATCTCGCCTATTTGGACGGCCAGGATATGTTCCAAAATTTAAAAAATGCTAATTAAAAATGCGACGGCAATCTCATAATAACGTCCAACTTCGCTGCCCCTGAATCTTAGTAAAGGTAAAATCGAAAATTTTGAAATATATAAATACTCAGAATTTACGTGTATATTTTTCAATTTAGGGTTTTAGCACTGTCATTTCCTATTTTTGCATTGTCATGACCTTTTTTAGCATTGTCATGACTTATTTTAGCATTACTCTTTTTAGCATTAGTATAAAAAAATGTCATCGACATTGATTTTGAATTATCAATATAGTGCAACCACGAACTTACGCAAACCCAAGAGCCAAAAAATTTGATGAGAAACTGAAAAAAACTCGAATTCAACCGTCAAACTCTTTCGAAAAAATCATTAAAATCTTCAAAAAGCATGAAAACTCAAGGTAATATGTCGTTCATTTTTATTTTTCAGAAATTTCGTTTGATTTTCTAGCAATTATATTATGTTGATTTAGCAGTTTTCGCTTGCTATAAACATTCATTTAGCATTATATTATGATGATTTAGCAATTTCTTTCGTATTTTTGTAAGCATAACATATACAAAAATCTAATCTTCAACAAACTGTGTTTATTTTATTGCATGATAATTTAATTATCAGTTTCATTTTCATTCTGCTCATGACAAAAAACCTGTATGAAAATGTTAGGTTATGTTCATGTTTCTCGACGTTGGAGTTGAGTTTTTACTTAATTAATTCAGTAAGTTCATGTTTATTTTATGTCTTTAATTTCTGCAATTTCAATTATGTCTAGCCTTCTAGGCTAGATCTTTAATTCTGGCATTTGAACAATGAAATTGGTTTGAGCATAAATCTGGACTCGTGAGGCCAAAATGGGCATAATAATGCATGATAAGTTTTCGTTGATTCTTGAGCCTTGTTCCACGTGAGTGTGTGTCTGAAGTGCCCAATTTGGCTAATCACTCGTTAGGTAAAGAGGGCACACCACTATTAATTGAATTGACGAATCGTGACTGTGTGTCGGTTCATATAGTAATAAGGGAATTAATGGGGTGTTGTGGGCACAAGAGAAATCAGTTGAACACAACAGATCTGGGTCCGTCTAGGGCACACTGCTGCTTGTTTGCTTACATCTCTTAGAGGAATCGGGAGGTGGGTAACTGGTTAGGGGTTTAATCGAAGAGGAATCACTTTTAAACCTAAAATGAAAGGATGGATGAGGAGACGCAGAGAGGAATCCGGTCACCATAACTAGATGACCTATCATGTATGAAAATTGGTGTACCCATGATCGAGTTATTTTAGGTTTAAACTAAATTCTAATTCAAATGCCAGAACCTTTTGTTATTTGATATTTTCGTTTGTTTCTTTTGCAGATTTAAATTCAGTTTAGTGACAACATCAAATCCCCTTTGTAATTGGTTACTTGAAGATAGAATCGCAACAGCTCTCTGTGGGATCGACCCGTACTCATTGGCTAGCTACGCTCGCTGTGGGCACAGAAGTTTACAAATATATTTTTGAGCGCGAAACGACCGCGCGTCACTTGTCTTGTGCACGGTGGCCGCACTTCAGCCGAACTAACCATTTCGGATAACGGACGCTCTCTCTCACACACATATGTATGCATGTATTCTACTCAATATTTATTAATTTATGATGATAATTGTTCAAATAAAAAATTGAATATAACATATTTAATTTAATTTTAAATACTGGCAAATTTGTAGAAATAAAAACTATATATATTTATTAGTGAAGCCGATACAATTATAATGTAAATTTAACAAACATACCAGATATATTTTATAACTAATTTGTGTTAGATTGCTTGCATTATGGTTAATCATATCAAAATAGTCGTTAATTTAATTTATCAAAATATACTTCAAAATATGAAGGAAAATCTCCCTATTGTCCAGCTGATTTGAGAAAAAATATTATTCTTAGACAAATACTCATGATATATATATATATATATATATATATATATATGAGATAATCTTACTATATTTAATTGTAGTACTATATTTTCATTTAAATAAAAATTTGAAAATTAATATAAGTAATTATATTGGTTCCGAGAAAACCATGGTTAGGGTAAGCAAAATTATTAAAATAAATTATCAATAATTATGAAATTTTATTAAAATACAATTTTACTAAAAAAATATCTAAGTAATTCTCTCTCTCCTCAATTATTGTCCTCTCTCTCTCCTCTATTATTGTCTTCTCTCTTACTCTGTTTCAGAGAACTCTCACTCCAACGGCGACCAACGATGGTGAATCTAGTTACGGCGATGACGACTCTAGTTACGGCGATGACCAGCCGATCTCTCTCTCTCGCTTTGTGTCTCTATCTCTTTTCGATTTCCTCTCTCACTCTAATGGCGATCGGTGAAGATTTTCCAGGGACGGAGACTTCAGTTCCGATGACGATCCATAAAATCCATCACCGTCTCGCTCCCTCTTCCTCGTTCTCAGTGGAGCAAAGTGGAGATGAAGGGTTAGTGCATTTACCGAATGTTTTTTATTTTTATTGTTTTTTCTTTATTGGGATTCAAAAAATTAATATATTGAAGACAAATTGCGGAAAATGGGATTCATAAAATCCCATCGTCGTCTCGCTCCCTCTCCCTCTCTCTCGCTCCCTCAAAATTACTGAAAATCCTCTCACCCATCGACCTTGCCGGCCACTAGAACGAACCCTCAATCCACAGAGCACCCACGTGGGATCTTCCGGTACTGGGACCTCTAGTATCAATCCGACACCGTCCACCAAGAAACCCAAACATTTCGAGATCAAGAAATGGAACCCTGTCTCTCTCTGGGCTTGGGGTTTAAATCCAATTCTTTTTTCTTTATTTTTTTACTTGTTTTTTTGTTTTTTTTTCATCTTTAGATCACTTCGGTCGTAAACCCTAATTGCTGGTGCAGATATCGTGGTCGATAATTGTGTTATCTACATAAATCATATCATCCTTGAGTAAGTCTCTATTTGCATTTCTCTTTTCTAATTTATTTCTATTTTTTTATTTATTTATTTGATTTTTTGTTTGTGATGTTCTAATTAGGCATCGAGTGTCAGGTTAATCAGACCAGCGCAACAAGCGAGGAATGTACAGTTGCTTGGGGTATACAGCACACCTCTTACTCTCTCTCTTCTGTATTTTTTATGGGTCGGTTGGTATATCTTAATTCACTCTTTGTTGAATTTTTTGAATTTTTGTGGTTGAAAGGTTGCATTTTGATATATGGTTGGCTACTTGGCTATGATGTAAATCCCTGCTTTTTCTGATTTATAGTTATGAGTTAACAGAAAGACTAGAGTTAATTTAAAGACTTTCCTTTTATTATTGAGGATTCGTTGTCCACATCTTGACTTAAATTAGACATTGTTTTCAATCCCTCTCTTCTCATCTCTCTGGTTTGTGTGTTTCGGGTGATGATGGATCATTTTTTGCTCAGCTACTGGTGTCTGAAGACATTTCATCACTCTTGTTGGGTCATTGTGTGTTGTTTGTTGAATGTATCTTCCTGATTCCAACAGATCATATACCATTTGTTTTTCGGGTTTTATGATATGGGGGCTTTGTGCCAGAACACTCTAGCATTTTCTCTCTTGGGGGTCATATTAACTTATTGTTGTAGTTCTTATTGTTTAAATGCAGTTATTGTTTCATCATTTCCCAACCAACATCCATGTCTTTCATTTTGGTGTTTCATATGCTTGGTAGAAAACGTGCAATTGTTGTCTAAATTTTGGTGCTTGTATTTGACTCTAAGAATTCACTTGTAGACTGATATTGCTTGGACAGGATTGGTATAAAGGAACTTTGTTTCCTCCAAAGAACTCTTGTTCTGGTGTGCTAGTAAGATGAAGAAACCAAATGTGGTGCTTCTCTCGCTGAGGCATTCCATGCAAAATTGAATTTACATTGACATCCCAGACCACATAAGTGAAGATTTATCCCAATTAAACTATTTGCATCCTTCTTGATTGTCAAATTCTGAGCTGTATTACTACCATTAACATGAAGTTGCCAATTTTTCTCTTGAAAATTATGATTTGCTTCATTGCTATTATCTTGTATTTTAATAGTATGAGAAATTATGTAATCAAGATCATCTTACTCGACACAAATTATTTATGCTTGAAAGTTAGCTTGATGTGAACCCTATCGGCTCTATCGGTACATCTTTAACATATTATATTGGTCATAATACTAGAACTGTACATACAACATGATGAATTTTTTTTTCTATTTATAATTGATCTCAGCAAGCTCAGATTTAATACCTTCATTTCTATGCCTTCCGGCTACTTTATCGCCTACTTAGATTTGACGTCTGTGAAATATATACACGAATCATTTCTGGAGTATAACTAGAACTTCCTCTTTTCTACATCCACCTCACGTCAATAACCCAACCCCTACCAGCAATAGGGAATCTTAAACCTTGAAATAACTTCCTGAAAATATATTCGATTGTAATTGTTACTTATCAAGATTCAAGACCATAATTGTCATTAGTCATTGCCATATTTAATTCTTTTAGACTCATTTGAAGTGGATATAAGCTTGCCATTAGAAATATAATTTTCCGAGAACCAATTTTTTTATTTTATTTGGGGTTTGCATTGCACCAATAGATATGTAATATCTAATATGAGCTGCATATCTATGCATATCTATCCATGTTTAGCATTGATGGGTTGTTGAGAGCTTTATATAGTTGTGCTCTATTCAATCACAGTGGTTCTATATTAATTTCCTTCAAAATATGAGATGAGGATGAAATTCCATTGAAGAAGAAGTATTTATAGGATAGTTTATACCAATATAATAATTCCAGAAGTAGTCTTTCTTGTTGCTCCTCTCCATTTATTTTGTGTACACTTTGTCTTCCATTTCAAGATCTTTGGTTGAGATTACCTTGCCATCAGAGATCTTTGATTTGCTTTAAAGTTGCTTAAGCATTTTTCATGTTGATCCTTCATTTCTTACAGAAACTTTATGATAACTTTCTATTATGATGCAATGAATGACATATAACAGATTCCACATGGAGATGAAAACTTGAAGCACACATGACAATAAGGCCTCCTAGAAGAAGGACTCGAGGAAGAATCATCGGAGTAAGTTCTGTTCCTATGATTTTTTTAATTTTTAGGGATTAATTTAGTTGTTGATTAATGAGGCATTTTGAATTTATATGTGAAATTTGTTGTATCCTCTGTTCTGTAGCCGTTTCACAAAAATTTAATGCGTCTTTCTCAAATCACTATGATACAACTGTTATAAAAAAAAAATAACGGAGAGGCTTCATGAGAATAACCTCAAGACCTTTAAGAACATATGTTTTGGGCCACTATTAAAGATGCCCAAGCTTCAATTTCAAGGTCAATTTATACTGCATTTGATGTTGAGAATGGATTGGTGTAATTCAAAGGGGAATTTAGTGTTTAGAATCAACAATAAAGAAGCAATTTTTGGGCCTACAGAGTTTTTCGCAATCACTGGTCTTCGATTTGGGTAAGAACCTGCAGCGAAATCCTCGTCCCTAATTCATTCTGAACTATTTGAAGGAAAGACCACATTGACAATGAAAGACATAGAAGATACATTTGAAAAAGTGTGTGATGATACTGGGGGTCAGGGGACAAATGCATTGAAGCTTGCACTTCTCCTATTCTTGAGTGTTGTGTGCTTAATTAGGGACAAGAGGAGCAAGAAGATTGATTTGCAATATCTTTATGTTGTCGATGACTTGGAGGTTTTCAACCACTTTTCTTGGGGCACGGTTGTCTTCAATTTCTTTATTTTCGGTTTAAAGGATAAGGTTGGAGCCTATTTGGGTCCTAATGCCATCAAAGACCTGACGGATAGGGCGCAACTCAATATTTTTAGATTCTCATACGCTTTACAAGTGTGGGCGTATGAAGTAATCCCTCAAGTTGCACGTATTTGTGCAGTGGCTGTGGAAGATGCAAATGATCTATGGCCTCGAATATTGTGATGGCAATCCAATCGCTGCCCCACCTCCTATGAAGTCTCGGAAATCATGTGCACTGAGATCGGCGAGGTAAGTATTTACACATTCACATCATCAAGTATGCAGTTCTTACTCCTCAATTTTCTTTTCATGTGCTTATAGGTTGAAATTTTCTCGAGGATCATCCCCTCTGATTTCGAGATGAGTGAACCTTCTTTTGTTGAGTTGGGGCAGTTCGAAGCCCCCCATTAGCCATCCAAGTAAAGCCCCGACCGATCTATCAAATAGCCAGCCCTCAATAATGAGTACTCTTTTGAACATCAAAGAGCATCTACAATATCAAGACAAGATGTTCAAGTTATTGTTTGACCATATTGGAATACAAGCACTAGAGCGTGTGCCTCAGATGGAGCCAGAGCTAGAGACGCCCAAAGGATCATCTTCGTCTAAGGTTCAAGAAGTAAAGCCGGAGTATGAGCCTCGGCAGGAAGCTGAGCAGATTGCATCTGAGGCCTAGAAGGATTGTATGGACACTGAAAAACCAAGATTAGAAGGTCGGAAGCGCAAAACGAAGAAAGTCAGATGGGGCACATGCTCTGATCCGATTAAAAAACTGAAAACGACAAGCCAGGTAGAGGCAACACAATGTGATAAGCTGCTTCATTATGATCCTTACAGCAAACGGCCGGGGTGATTGACTGCTGAGTTCGAGACGTGGTATATGTCTAAGGAAAAACCCCCATGAAAACTGCTTAGGGTGAAGTAGTGTAGAAAACATTTTTCAGTAAGCTTTGGGATCCAAAAGGGTGGCTCAGTGATGAGGTAATTTTTCTAGACATGATTCTAGTTGTTTACATTAGCCAACTTACATTTCTACTCATTTCAAATCCACAGATACTCGATGGCATAATACAGTTGATGTTTTATAAAGCTCGGCAATGGCCTAAGGCTTTCCGCTCGTGATGGACGTGCATGGGGTATTTCATTTGGGTAATACTCTATGTTTTGCTCTCTTTTTTTCTCAGTGTCAACGTGGTATTTATTTGAACTCTTGAATTTTTTTTTTCGGGATCATTTCTCTATTGGTGTTTGATGTTATTGATATGTTGTTATATTGGATTCTTTTTTTAGCTAAAATTTAGATCGGGGGATTTTGAATCTGCAAAAACTTATCTGGCCAAAAATGTGCTTGGTGAATTGCCCAGTTGGGGAAAGCCGTGGCATGAGGTTGATCATGTGTATGGTTATGCCCTTATACGGAAAAAGTATTGGGTGTTATATGAGCTTGACTTGAACGAGCAATGCATCACTGTTTACGATTCTCTGTTTACGATAAGAGGGTGGAAAGGCACTGCTAGAGTGTTTAATAAGATGATGAAGCATTTGCCCCAGTTATGTGCTGAATATGAGGTTTTCAAAAAGAAAGGTTGCACACTAAAACATTCGTGGGATCTGAAGCCATCTGTCACACCACCCCAACAGACCAACGGGAGTGACTGTGGTGTGCTATATATCAAGTATTTGGAGTGCATTATCTGCGATTGCCCACTGGCTTCCGTGATACCAGAGCTTGGAGAAGAATATAGGAAGCGATATTGTGCAGAAATATTGCAGGCTGATAAACTTCAGTTTAATCCTCAACAATGAGTATTTTATGAATGTGAGATACTGACTTAAAAACATAGGTGCTAATGTGCTATGACTGAATGAATTTATCTTGTATTCTATTTTGCTACTCTTCAAATGAAATTTATTATTATATGCATGTGGTTCAAAGTACACAAATTTTCAGTATTATAGTTCGGCAGTTAGCTATACATTTCATAAACAAATTGGCAAAACTAAAAAAAAATGAAAGGCATGCTAAATATTGGAATAATGGCTAACAGGCTATGTATTGACAGAGTAAGCTGGAAGAAACAAGGTTGGAATAATGTACGCCACTATTTTCCCTATGTCAATTTATTCATGTATTGACTGCACTTATTAAGAAATAAGTATTTAAACCATATTTAGAATATTTACAACAATATTTACATTAAACCATATTGTAATAAAAATTGGAATTAGTTAAATATTCCAATGAAAATTGGAATTAATTCATGAAAGGTTAAATACAAATAGAAAAATAAAATATTATTAAAGTAAGATTTGACAACTCCCTGCCTCTTGGCTCTACAACTACTATCACTTGGTCTCGGGGTCTGTATTTTATTTTTAACCTCCATGATTATCATAAATTTTCCTTCCATCACATTCACACCACAGACTTTCTTTGCGTATAGCAATTGGAGAAGCTAAAACTGACCGGCAGTAAAATGGCCATGCATTGACCGTGCTTTGACCGGATAGCACTCCATATAAAGTGCTTTTTAATTTTATTCAAAGTGCTTTTTCCTTAATTCAAATTAATTTTATTTAGCAAAGTGCTTTTTTAATTTCCTTCAAATTATTTTATTAACTTAAAAAATAAAGTTAAATAATAATTTCCTTCAAATTAATTTTATTTAGCAAAGTGTTTTTTTTACGATATATTTCAACCACAAATTGGCTACACAGTACCAAAATTTTAATTCATAGTATTAAATGAAATTTGGGTGTTTCTAAATACACCTCTTATTTATCTTTATACACCACTATTAAAATTAATTTAAAACAAAATAATTAATAAATTATTTAAATACCCTTTCCTTTTTAATTGCTTTGATTTTATTTTTCTTTTTTATGTTTTATTGTCCCTTTTTCCTTTTATTTTATTTTTCTTTTTCTTTTTGTTTTATTGTCCCTTTTTCCTTTGATTTTATTTTTCTTTTTTATGTTTTTAGGCCACGTCAATGCTAAGTGGAGTCATGAGTGACGTGTAAGCGACCGAGGTCGCGAATAATTATTTATTTTTCAGGTATTATTAAATTTTTGATTTTTTTTAATTATGCAAAGGTATTTTTTTTTTTGGTGTCTTCATATTTCTCCCAAAATTAAATACACAATACTAATATTACATTCAATAAGTTAAATCATACAATTATTCGGTACAAAATAATATAAAACATTGAGGATGACTTTCAATGTCGATACTCTCTGGTTTACAAAACAGTTAGAGAATGCAAAAATGATACGTTCCTTCATAATAGAAAATATAATTTTTTTAAAAATATATCCAGCCACTGGAAGAGTAACACGGGTAACCCGCTACTGCGAAGGGCATCAATAGGGTAACAATCGCGGTTACGGTCGCGAGTTTGTGTGCAATCGCGAAAGGTCAACGTGCCATCCACTGAAAACCCGCTACTGCAAGGGGGTTCAACTAAAGGGCACTAGGGCCTTCAATTGAACGGGAACAGATATCCCAACCTCCAATGCGAGATTGGGGAAGCCAAATTAAACTAAATGGTCGTAATCTCGTATAAAATGAATGAAATATTATAAGTTAATTAAACACATTTGAATTGATATACAATAAAGAATGAAATAACTGAATTAAAAACTAAAAAGCACTCCACATATATAATAGTCGAAGGGGCTATTTGCACATTTTCTCTATTTTTTATTTAATTACAATGTAAATTGATTTCGTTAATTAGTGATGCTATCCATCTTTTTAATATACCCTAATTGGGGATGTCGTATGGATTTTAAATAAAAAAATTAAGTTAAATAAAATCATATATAAAGTCGCGACTTTATATAAAGTGCTTTTTAATTTTATTCAAAGTGCTTTTTTCTTAATTCAAATTAATTTTATTTAGCAAAGTACTTTTTTTATTTTATTTTATTAACTTAAAAAATAAAGTTAAATAAAATGGGTGTTTACAAAACCGTTGTAATTTCACAACGATGTTTTTGAAAACCGTTGTGAATTTTATTGTGTGATTTTTTTTATTTTGTTATTATTTTTTAAATTTTAAAATTACACAATTTTATTTGTTGTGATGTAAACTTATAAATCTCTGTAACACACTATATTGATAAAATCCAAACATGCTAATTAATTAATTAATCATCTAAAATACAATATCTTGATACAAACTCATCCAAAATATTATATCTTGATACAAATTTACGAAATTTCAATTGTCTCTAAATACAAAGCAAAAAAAATCGCATCTAACTACCAATGTTCAATTACATAAAGCATGCAGTACTCTCATATGGTCATCAATATCGAGTACCTGCATTGATTCAATGTCAAATATCGACATTTTCTAAATAAATCAACATCAATACAAGTCGAATCCCGCCATAAAAGATTCAAACATCAATATTGCAACTAAAAAATTATTAGTTCTAAATCTAAACAAAAATACTATATCTTGCAAAATGATCTTATACATAATCAAGATTCAACCATGCAATTCGCCCTTCAAGCTTCATGTTAGTTTCTGATTTCTGCATTAGGTTATATAATCAAATCCTAGAGTTACATAACCTGCTACATAATTATTTTTGGAGATAAAAGAAGTGGAAGGAAATCGATTTCAAATATTTTCAGAAAAGACAAATTCATTCAAGATTTAAAATATTCAAGCAGTTTAATCATGACAAAACAATTACATAATAATTCCAAGACAAAAGGCCAAAACATCATTTTGGAACATATTTTCACAATTTAACATGATAGACCTGTAATCTAATCAGTTTTTATTTATTTTAACTTTAACTTCATCAAAACTTAACCCTTTATTATAGCACGAGTTGAAATTATGGTGCTTTCCTACCATATAACTCTCTCTCCTTCTCTCTTTAAAAATGATAATGGAAATTGACTCATTTTATACTATATCACTATCTAATTTTCATTTCAGTGGGTATGAATGAAGTAGGAGGAGAGAATTAAGAAAAAGTAATTCAATCATACCAAACCGACATAATTTAGTTTAAAGGAAAAAACACTTAAACAGAAACATAAAAGATTGTTAAAGTACACCAGTACTGTATGAGAATTTGAAAAGACATAGAAGGCAGAGAATCTGAATATAAATTCTGTTTTCAGATACCTTCATACCCTCCAAGGATTTCCATTGATTGTTTCTCACAAAGAAACAATAAGAACAAAAATATGTTAATTTTAAAGCATATAAAAGAGTTGTTCCATTGGTCAGTGGTTTACAATGCTTTGCCCAATATCATTTCTGCTCTGCAAAGCAATTGCCTCCCCGATCTGTAAGATATCAGTTTCTATTGTGTAGACATTTCAAGATCTCAAGGGTGCTCATAAAATGAACAAACCTGTTCAAAGTAGCAAATATAATTTTTTCTTTTACCAATGCTTAGCATGGAGATTAAAAAAAAAATCATTCCAACAGAAACTAGCTTCACATCTTTTTAGTAGGAATATGTAGTTGAAGGTCATCAAATAAGAAACATGGATGATATTTGACTGTGTCAAAATATGAATTAAATATCAACTATGTGGATTGATTTTTTAATAGTTAAAGTAGTGGAGTACCAATCAACTTTCCATTTACGCGTGTGTGAGGGGGGCATCCAATTATCTACATAAATACAAAAGCTCAGGGGAGTGTATTGGATTGGGATTTTGATGGATTTTGTTGGACTTTAAAATGTCCATGGATTTCTATGGATTTTATAAATCCATAGACTCCACATGGAGTCTCCCAACTCCACGCAGAGTCTGGCGGATTTCGTATGGATTTCGGATCGATTTTGAACGATTTCAATGGATTTCAAATCCATCTCGCCAGCGCTCGTTGGACCACAACGATTGGTGTAGACGATAAGAAAAATTGAACCCAGCGGCCGCTGGAATCAAGCGGCCTTGATCCCAGCGGCCGCTGGAGTGCCATCATCGGCAAGGCCAGCGGCCGCTGGGGTCGGGTGACGGCTGGGGGTGCTCGATTTCAACTCCTCACCGGTCGCTGGGACACCGCGCTCGTTGGGTTTTCCAAATCCATCGAAATCTCGTGTCTGGAGGTCGGATTTCATCCTTCGTAATTTTCACGTGAAATCCAGCCGAAATCCATCGAAGTCAATGACTTTTTAAAATCCGTGGATTGTTGAATACCTCAGAATTTTACAGGACTTTTAAAAGTCTGGATTGAATACACCAGGATTTCATTTGACTTTTAAAAGTCTGGATTGAATACACCAAAATTTCATTGGACTTTTAAAAGTCTGGATTGAATACACCCTGATTTTAAAAGTCCAATGAAATCCATCAAAATCCACAACTAATACACCCCCCTTAGTTGATATCAACAATAAAACAAGATATGTGCAAACAAATATATTTTAGACACAATTAGAATCATTGCACTCTAACCTTTCTAGAGTGGCCTTTGTAAACCAGGATGTATCGTTTCCAGTTTTTGGTTCAAGCAAAAATTGATTAACCACCTTTTGTAATTTGATCTCGGGCAGTTTTATGTGCCCAAGAAATGGATTTAGCAATCCAAAAGCAATTTTCTCTTTCTTGTCATTTGCTATGATAATCAAACACAACTCATAATTAGAAAACCATCAGACTAGCAACAGAAAAAAAATCAAGATCGCAAATAAGTAGTGTTTCATTCATAAATGGGAAAGCTCTGCTTTCCTTCCATACAAAGGATGAATCTTGATTTATCACAAAATTTGACTACAAATATTGAATACACATGCTGACAGATTATTAGCTCCCCTTTCTACTACACTCGCTAAATCCAATCACATATTAACTACAAATTCATCAAGCCAGAACCAAAAACTGAGGTAAAATGCCACTAAAATTGCACTACAACATAAGGAGCAAATCTCTTGAACAACAATGCAAATCAAGAGGAATACAAATAAACTCCACATAATACACATTTCCCTTAGGTTATCCACACTATAATCACACGAGGCACAACCCAATATTCGCACGGCGATAGGAAAATAGAATAACCATAAAAACAAGCATTTTAACCACTATATCACTATGCAAAATAGCAGAGACAAAAGCAATCACAAGCAAATTCCTCACGAATCCCTATCTAAAGATTAATTGCAATGAACTTCTCATCATCCATCATCATATCCTACAAATTCAGCAATCAAAAATCGAAACAGAACAGAATCACACAAAATACACCTACCTTGAGCTTGACCAGTTGAAGCACGCTCTGTTTCTCCAACCATCGAATCCTTCTTTCAACATTTCTTCTCTCTACACATGCAAAATTGGAATAACTAATAAGTAAACACAACAATTTCAGAACATTGTAAACTTCACAGAACAAGAGCATTTAAACTGAAAAACTAACTCAAAATTTTCCCATAGGTATACCTCGTCAAAACAAGCCGCAAAAGCACTAGTGCCAAACATTCCAGTGAACAAGATGTCCGATTTAGAGTGCGAACGAGGGTTGCTAAACCTTCTAAGCTCACCGATTAGAGTGCTAACGAGTGAGAGAATGGCCAAGAGAGACAGATCTACTAAGAACGAGGAAGAGGGGGCGAGAGAGACAGATCCACTACATATGTATTGCTATACCCAAAATAGAAATCAAAACTAATGGGCTAAGAATACGACCCCATAAATTGATATAATTCAACACAATTATAAATTGGGCCTATAATGGGCAAATAAAACCCCACGTAGAGAAACTAACATGAAAAGCGGCAAAATCAACCATAAAAATGCAAAACATGACCAAAAAACTCACTAAATCGGTAAAATCGGCACTCAACCGTTGCAAGATTCCTCAAATGCAAGAATTCTCCCAATTAAGACCAAGGAAGAGAGCATGATCAACAAGAGAATGGATAAAAATGTTGCAGAGAAAATGGAACATAGAAAGAGAAAGTAAAGTGAAAAAGTGATTTCCAAATCTTCATATTTTGTCTTTTGTGCTAAGATTTTAAATATTTAGAAAAATCGAAAATTCGTATAATTAATTTATTATATATATATATATGTGTGTGTGTGTGTGTGTGTGTGTGTGTGTGTGTGTGTGTGTGTGTGTGTTTGTTTGTGTGTTTATACAGGACATATTTTTCAATAGGACACGTTTATTATGAATTACTAAATATATATTTAGGGAACAAAATATGCATTGACTACACTTTGGCTACACTTTGGCTGCATTGCGAATTTCAAAACTAGTCATTATTACCCCCCAAATCTTTTGCTTAGATTTGGTAGCCGTCACTTTTAAAAAAAGTAAGCCTCTTTTTTTTGAAAAGTAATTATGATGTGACATATATATATATATATATATATATTAGTTTCCATTTACTTTTTTTTATTATTATTTTAATGAAAAATGCCACATGGCACGATCTCAACGGTTGAAGGTAATCCTTGGGGGTATGGTAGAATTTTCCATATTTATATATATATATAGATACACACATAAATAATTTTGTAACAACCCAATCCGCAACCAACTTTGAATAGTAATGGTCGGCTTTGACATCTGTACTAATAATTCTATTCTATTTTGGGCTGGAGCTAAAAATTAAAATATTAATGTATCGGTCCAGCCTAATTATACTGAAGCTTAATCAAAACAATAATATCATAGCTTCAGTAATGCCAATATTATAACTTATTTGGGCCCACAACGCCACAAGTGTAGCGATTATGATCTTGACAATTATTAGAAATGAATGATAGTTTTTAACATGGTAACATTTCATTTGAGAGATTGTAGATATATTTTCAGAAATTTGTATATATGTTTTTTAGGATATTTTAAAAAGAGCGAATTATTTTTTTAAATAAAAAAAGGCTAGATTCATCAAAATTCAAAAGATTCTAAACCTTAAAGTGTAAGAAGTACGAGCCCGATTGGCCCAAAATAACCTGGCTATAACTATTATAGTTTGGGTTCCTATTAAATGAATTTGATTTATGGTTTTTTATTCTATTCAAATTATTGTGATTTTTCTATTTCGTTTCTCATTTTTTTGGCAGGTAAAAGTAAATAAAATTTGGGAATTAGAAAAAATAATATTCATAAATAAACAATGAAATTATAAAATAAATATTATGAAGCAAGTACGTGAAGGTTCTTTCCAATACTAATAATAGAAAATGGAGAGCGAAATAAAAGACATGGACAGTGGATGAAATTATCTTTCTCAATATAATAATATGTGATACATTATTATACCCTATACACGGTCCAACTATTTAGTTAAAGAAGATTGTGTTTAATTATATGATAAGTGATGGCTCAAGCTTTGATGTTGCTTCTATTGATTTGATTAATAATGATTTGGTTTTTCCTTGCATTTACTGTTGTGTATTTTTTCATTATTATTTATGTGTCATGTACCAAAGATTATATTGAATCTATCTATCCATACTTATATTAAAACAAAATTATAGAGGTAAAATTGTCATAGAAAAAGTCAGTGAAACATTTTGTTAAAATAATACTTTTAGTCCTTTGTTTTCTTCGATAGATAAGGGTGAATTAATAAGTTATCATATGTTTACTTTGCATGATATTAAAATGGTGGATAACCCAAGGCCCGTTATAAAATGAGTTTTGAGTGCCTGTTTGTAGGATATATATCCCATCTAAAGAGGTGGAATATGATTTATACATCACATCCTCTAAACTATCTATCATATCCTCTAAACTCAAATGGCCTGGGATCGAAGATAGCACCGTTATATTTTTTCGAATCTCTCTCTCTCTCTCTCTCTCTCTCTCTCTCTCTTCCGGGTTTTTTTTTTTTTGTCTTTTCGGATTTTTCCTTTTCTTTTATTTTATTTATTCCTTTTCAAATTTTTTTCTTTTCGTTTCTTTTTTCTTTTTCTTTTTATTTTTATTTTTCTTTTATTTATACCACTTTCAATTTTTTTCTCTTATTATTGTACATGATCGAACCCATCATTTATTTTGATAAATTAACATTGATTCTACTTATTTAATAAAGTAAATTACACTTTGATACTTACATTTTGACCTCTTTTTCAAAAATAGCTCACATTTTCAAAATTATTAGACACAGTACTCATTTTTTCAATATATATATATATATATATATATATATATATATGTGATCAATTTTTCAACCTGAAAACTACATTAAAAAAAATTCAATTAATATATCTTAAAATACAATCAATTACATACAATTTTTCGAGCCGTAAAATTAATTAAATGTTATATTTATAATTTTTTTGAAAAAATAGGTGTTGTTTAGTTAATTTTAAAAAATTATATTATTTTTGAAAAGAGGCCCAAATTGTACGATCAAACTATAATTTGACATATTTAATATTGTAACACTTTTTTTTCTTTGATTTCTTTTTAACATCCAGGTGGTCAAATTGACCATTTATTTTATTGATTAACATTATAATCCTACCTATTTAATATCTAATTTGTAGTTCTCAGGGCTACATGAGAAATACGGTTTCAAATTTAGTTACGCTTCACACTTTGGGTGTTCCTGCTAGGTCGGCCCTTCTAGATTCGGTTATTCATGTTGTTGGGCGGCCTCCTCCGATGGGATGGGTCAAAATTAATATGGATGGCTCGGCAGTTGGGACTCCAGGAAAGATTGCTACTGGCAGGGTTTTTCGCAGGGCTGATGGTTTGGTGTTATTTTGTTTTCACGCGGATGAAGGAATTGGTTTCTCCTTCCAAGTTGAGTTGCTAGGTATGATTTTTTGCTTTAGAATGGGCGGCAGCTAATTGTCTCTAGATTTTATTTGGTTAGAGGCGGATTAAACTTACGTGGTTTTTTCTCCTATTTTCTCGTAGTACTGTGGTGCCTTGGTGCTTGCAAGCTTGATGGTGTCGTATCTTGGAGTTTCTGGATACTATTCACTTTAAAGTTACTCATATTTATCAAGAAGGTAATCAGGTTGCTGATTTAATGGCCTCTCCCTCTATGCCTTCGGGTGTTTGGTTCTCTTCTTTGCCACGTATTGATGTAGCTATACATAAGGATTTTTTTTGGCAATGATTTTTGTTGGTTTTTATAGAGGGGTACTGTTTTCCCAATAAAGTTTTACTCTCCATGGGTTTTCCATATTGATTTTGATAAGGCTCTAGTCCCAGAGTCATGATTATATGATTTCCAGAATATTTATGATTTCTTTTTTTTCTTCTTTTTTATATATACATTTCATTAAAAAAAATCCTACCTATTTAATATTGTAGTCGTGCATTGGCCATTTAATTTTACATTGCAACTGATAACATTATTATTTTTTGGACTTATTTTTATACTTTTGCAATCTCACTTCTTTATTAAAATATTACAAAACTTATCTACTCTAAATGATTGCACTTCCACGTGAAAGTTATGATCCTTCGAATCAGAGTTGTTTTGCATCAATAAATAAGTTTTCTTGAAAACACCTCAAATTACTCATTAAAATATTATTCAAATTAGTCATTTATCATGATTCGCAATTTTCTTTAATGTTTTAGAGCTCCCCCTTCCCTGTGCACAAGTTGAGGAAGTAGAGATGAATAAATTGATGATGCACACTAACCTTAATAGGATTGAATGATAAAAATGACGCGTCTGAAATAAAGGTGAACGCACTCATACATTTTCTTTCAAATTTTGAGTTTTCATTTTATATTAAATTGTTGAAATTTGTTGCCAAGCCCAATATTTTTTATGTAATTATAGTGATTAGGTGAGAAAAATAACTGCATGAAATTAAATATTTTAATATCAATAATTACATGATTTATTTTTATTTTTATAGAAGAACAGTTAAATGAATTAGTAACTAAGAACATTGAACAAATAAATATTTTGTTAAAATTTAAAGAAAAATCCTATAAAGTTTTAAAAAATTAATTGTTACACCAAAACAATAATAGCAATTTTATACAATGTCTTTAAAAAAGTTGATTATGATTGTTTGGGTAAATAATACAACATAGATATAAAAATAATATAATAAAATTATATTGAGCCTAATTATTTTTTACAACTCGGGTTATGTATTTTGTTTCATTAATGACATATTTTTATTTTTGTACTTTGAAAAATAAATAAATAAATAATACAAATTATCATGATTACTATTTTTTTTTAGTTTAACTGATATTGTGATATTTGGAAAAACTACGTAATCAACCGTGTGATATTTATTATCATATAAAAACATTTTGAGTACATTTAAGAACCATAATATTTTTCATTCAGTTATAACATGAACGTGTTCAAGATTTAAAATATTAATTTACAAATATTGAAATTCGTACAACGTATGAGAGAAATACTAATTTTCATTCAAACCAATCTTTTCCCCTAAGCAAATTTTACAATGGCTATTATTTGTTGTCCTCTTCATACATTCCTTTCAGATAAAGTTTTCGATATAAGTTCTTAGGAATGATGAAAATTGTAAATTCATTCTACTAATTAACTAGTCTTTTACGGAAAATATTTAAAAAATTGTATAAATATGGAAAGACCTTGTTTTATGGGATTTGTTTTACACAATGACTTAGTTAACCTTCTAAATTTTTTTAAAAAAGGAAAAATATAAAATCTCATTAAATCCTTATCTAACTCCCAACTCTTGAATTTGTTAGATCTAGTGATTATGAATAGTTCGTAATTCTCACACCAACATGTAGTATCTATTTGAACATATTCTTATATATATATGCTACAATATTTAATTGTATAATGTATATTCATACTACTTTTAATTGGCTGTGTGATGGCTGCCTAAGAATTAAGATCCACTCATAAACCAACACGTGCATTAAACAAAACCAACAAAAAGAGTTAGGTAAAACAGAATCAAATCCCAAAAATCCAACAAAAATTATCAATAAAAACTATATTTTTTTTCCTTCTAGTAAAGGTGAAATACAAAATTGGGTGTAAAATTTTCTACTTTGTCATATGTGCACAGATATATTATCATCATTCATCATTCATGATGAACCCCTCATTCTCACCCCCCCCCCCCCCCATTTTCTCCCTGTACAATAATATCTCTTACAGTAGTATTAACCTTACCAAACCTAGGAAAAAGTAAACAATACTAAAGATTTCCCCAAGAAAGAAAGGAAAAAAGTATAAAATCTCAAAATCAAAAGGAAAAAGTAAAATAATAATAATAATAATAAAAATGGGAAGAAGACATTTTTGGCAAGATTAATTGGACATAACAGTAAGGCCATTATTGTATCTGGGCCTTGTTCTGTCTTGTGAAAGACCTTCGTCCATAGACTTCCTTTTATTATTATTATTGTTGGATTGTGCTGTTTGCTGTTGCTGTGATTGGATTTCTGTTTCTGTTTCTGCTTTAGCTTCTTCTATTGATTCTTCACTTTCTTCATTTTCCTGGTTTTCAGGCTTTTGATTTTCCTTGCATTTGGACTTCATCAAGTGGGGCTTAAGCTTGCTTACATCTGATAATCTCACAGGCTTCAGAAAAAACTCCTCTGCCCCTTCCTCTAGGCATCTGTAACCATGATTGAACCACCATTAGCATCAATTAATCAAGATTAACCTTAACCTTATTTAAAATATACCATTTTGGAAATAAAAATTCATTCTTTACCTATTGATCCTTGAGGGGACATTCTCAGAGGACATGATGACCACTGGTATATCTCTCAGAATTGAAGATTCCTGTCAATTTATAGGAAACTGCCATATTAAGTAATATTATTCAGTGAAGTTAGGTAAATTAGAGATGAAAAAAAAGGTGTATTTCTTTTTTTCTTCAAGAAATTTATTGCAATTAGGTTGCAACAGATATGAAAACTATAGGATATAAGAGTAGGATGAGGGCATGTGAAATTAGTGAATGTCCCATCAACATCTTACTACTCAAAATTAGGTGGGAGGAAAGATTTTGCAAAGATTCATATTGATCTCAATTGAATGGCAAGAAAGGGACCCTTTATAGACAGACTTGTCAGGACACATCAACTCCAATGTAACCTCAGATCTAACAAAATCTTGTCAGAGGCATATATATTTTTCCAGAAAGGAAATTCATCTCTGGATTTCTTTTCTTTTTTCTTCTTTAGATACACGAGTTTTCTTGTTTTTAGGGTGGCTAGGTGGGAGGTGGGGGCTGTATATGTTTATCCTTTTCTGAGAGAAGGGGGTTATTCCACAAAGGTAAAATATACACAAATTTCACCAAAAGAAAACTGAGAGATGACAAAAAGAGAAAGGAATTGAGCAAAATATTAATGGATAAAATACCTTCATTTTCTTGAGCAAATCATAGCCTGTCATTCCAGGCATACAGTAATCTGTAATAACAAGATTTACTTCCACCTCCTGTAATAAATCCACACATCAGATACCATTGTAAGACACTGCTCAATAATGGTGGGAGCCAGCCTAAATGAGAGAGAGAGAGAGAGAGAGAGAGAGAGAGAGAGAGGAATAGTGCAAATATTACCTGATGATTTCTGGGAGAAAGAAAGGCTTCATCAGGATTGCCTTCATGCCATCCTAGAACTTCTAGAGCTTTGCTACCAGAATCAACTGTAGTAACTGTCACAAAGCAAATGCAAAACAGCCACACAGAAATAAGCAAACAAATAAAAAGAGGAGAAAAGGAAGCAAAACATTTTTTCAAGAAACTGAAGTCCAACGAAAATTTTAGTACCTTGGTAAGAAGAAGTCTTAAGAAGCCTCTCAATGAGTTTCCTGTCAATCACGCTGTCATCAACAGCTAAAACATGAAACTGGGCTTCTGCTGCAGCCATGCCCATTATTCCAAATGCACTACAACCCCCAATAAATCAAGAAAAAGGAAGAAAAAATGGAGCTAAAAATGAAAAGTGATGAGATGATGGAGGAAAGGGAGGAATGATGAAAGGAAAAAAGCTTGGCTCTTGTGTATAGTGGGGAGCTTTTTTTTTCTGCAACAGTTTAGAGGAAAGAAAGAAAGTAAGATTGAGTTATGTAATGAAATTGAAGTCCCACCAAAATCCACAATCCACAAAGCAAGATCTGACCAGATTGCATCCAAAGATTTGAATTACAAGGCAAGCAATAGTAGAGTAGTCATAGCTAATAAGAATTGGAAGGATATAGGAAGAAAGAATAAAGAATGAGAGAGAAGTAAGTGTGGAACATGGAAACAATGAAATGATTCTTGAAAAAAGAATAGAAAAATGAGGGAGTTTTATTGGGATTCAAAGCAATGAGAGGGGGGGGTCCCACCAAAATCCTCCCAAGAGATACAGGTGATGTCAGCATAGGTTCCCTTTTCCTGGTGTGAAATCATGTGCTCTTACCATATCTTGAGCAGGTGGTGCAAAGAGAGGCCAATTTCTTTTGATTCCCTTTTCAGATTTGCTTCCCATGGCCATCCAATTGTGTGCCCCATGCATGTCTCACTCCATCTTTCTTCTTTTCTTTTTTTTTTTTTTACATTTTTTTCACTTTTGTCATTTTTACACTCCAAAAAAATTTTCCTTCTATTTTTACCCATTTAATTTTGTTTACTTTGTCCTGCCTTGTCCATTCAATTTATTTTTACATGTTTTGGGGTAAATTATACTTGATATAATTCCCTAACATTTGCTTCTTTTTTTTACTATAATACCTTAATTTATATTTAATAGCAATGCGATCCCAACGTTTTGTTTTTATTACAAATACCATATATCCATTAAATTTTTTAGAGACAAAGTTAATTCAACCATTGTAAATTCCTATATTTTCCGCTTTATTTTCCTCCGACGGTGATAACACAACTCTCTATATTTTGATTCTTGCAATTTAAGTTGATTTTAATCACCGAGAAAAAAAACGGATGGTAAAATGATAGAATTGTGATAAATAAAATGTTGGCCGTAACACTGATATTAAGTAAATGTTGATGTTTTATTGTGAAAAAGTGCATCCATTTGGGCATTAAGTACAATTTACATTTGTTTCTCTATTTTACCACCTCAAATAAGTTTTTCTAGTTTTATTTTTCTTTCTTTTAAAAGCAATTAAAAGTCAAGTTAGCTCAAAGTAATTAATATTATATTGTCTAAGAAAAGTGATTAATATTGTATCCAAAAAATAGGGATAATTATTATTTTTTAATTCTCGAACTTATAAAATGAAAGTGTATTAAAATTACAATAATAGAAAAATAAAATAGAAAATTAAAGTTGATACAATATACACATGCACACACAAAACTACTGTGAGTGCCTAATATATTTGGTATCAAGTGAAACATCACTTCAAAATTAAAATACATTAATTAGGAGCTTACGATAGATGTGTAGGTGTATACTCTCTGCATTACAAAATAAATTAATTCGATAATAGTTAATTATAAAATTATTTAAATATTCTTATTATATAAAAAATAAAATAATTAATAAATAAATTAAAACGAAAAAAGAAAAGAAAACAAGTATCGCCTTTCTTCTTCTCTGGCAAACTACTGAAATTCTCGAGAGTGAACAATAAAGACTTCAAAGAAGAAGACAGCGATGAGGAAAAGGAGCCGAGCGATGAAATCGAATCAGCACCGCTGCTGAAAGTGGGTGAAGAGAGATAAATAGACTCAACGAAAAACTCTCAAAGAGCGGCACAAATTGGAAGACCCTTCAATTCACTCAAAAGTTACAAGTAACATTTCTATGTATCACTATCATTTCTGTTTTTCCCAAACTCTCTTAGTTTTATCATCCATGCCGGAGAGGAAGAACAATCTGTTGTTTTTTCCTTTTTCTTTAACTTCTTCTCTGGCAAGCCGGAATTGGTGGCAACGATGGCTCTAATGGTGGAGAGTGCCACGCCGCAGTCGGGAATCATCTTCGTCAGGACTGGGTGTAGTTGTTGTCCATGGCGGAGCATTGCCGGAAAAGAAGATACAACCACTCATCGGAGAAGAAACGACGAGGCTTGTTTCTTTTCTTTTAAAGTTCTTAAATTTATTTATTAATTATTTTTATTTTTATATAATAAAAGTATTTAAATAATTTTATAATTAATTATTATTGAATTAATTTATTTTGTAGTGCAAAAAATAAATATCGTATTACAAATAACAAGTCCCTTAAATAATACCAAATTGCTATGTTATAGAATTTTGTGAATACCTCCACCGAAGTACTAGGTAGTCTAAAATTACCTCCCACCTTTCTAAACCAACCTCCTCTAAAATTACCTAAGCCGCAACATTAATTGTCTATGTCCCGATTAGGCACGAGACTTGATTTATTTTACCACTTATATTTAGCTAACCCATTGCATACTGTCCATATGTATTAGAAGGTGATTGGTATGAAAGAATAAAATTAAATATAAATGGAATGACAATTCTTATAATTGATATGTCTATGGAATGAAATATTATTTTATGTTTTTATATATCTTATAAATGAATATTCTATATACTTTCAAATTTCTTTATAATTGAATCAAGTGTAGTGACTAATATTATCAACAATTGTCGTATTTTTTTTATGTCTCTGAATTGCATTTTTCTTTTTAGTATGTGATTTTTTTTCTAATATTTTTAGCAAATTTTAATTTATTTATTTTAACATAAAATTATTCTAAGGTATTTAATTAATAATATATAATAATTTGTATACCTTAATAATATTGAAAAATAGTTTATCATTTCAATTTTTATCTTTATTTATTAAATTATATCAAATACATAATTAGTTATTTATTAGAATATATTGTTATGTTATATTTATTTTGGTATCACTTTCATTTTTCTTCAATAAAATTTTAAGAAATATAAAAAAAAATTAATATATATATATATATTATTTTGTAAAAAATTAAATAAATGATATAAAAATTATGAAATAATAATAAATTATTTAAGCTAATTTTCAAATTATATTTTTAAATATCATAAATTAATATTTTAAGACATGATTATGGGGTAAATATATTATTATTATTATTATTATTATTATTATTATTATTATTATTTTCAATGGGAATAACTAAACTCATGGGGCGGGTGGAATGGTAGTTCTCTTACTTTTGGGACTAGTAACTCCTTCGGAAATTCGATGATTCTCGATTCTAATTTATATCAATCACAGGAATGAGAATGGACACAGTAAGAGTCATTACATTACAACACCATACCAATCAGCTTCTTGGTGCAATTAAATACTACATTATAAGAGTATTGCATTTTATTTTAGAACATCTAGGTCGAGTATTATGCTTTAAAGTATATATAGTTATCTCCCAAAAAAGTTTAATCTTTCATTATTTTGGGCTAATAAGAATTTCAACCCTCCCCTTTTCCATGTATGACCCCATTTTGATGTGAAATGATTTCTTGGTACTATGTAAGATAGGTGAAGATTTTGCTGATTTTTTTTTCTTTGAGGGGATCTTAACTTTTTCTTTGATTGAGATTTCCAGCAATCCTGATGTGGAATATTTTTTCGTGTTTTTCAACAAGTCTATGAGAATTCGCTTTTGAAAAATTTGGTTGCTCGAGTAGAAAAAAAAATTTGGTAGAAGATTTTTCTTTACTATTCCAACGCGTGATTGCTTTACATGATTCCTGCAATTTGCAAATGATTTTAATGGTCCAACAAACTTAATCAATTCTTGCGTTCTAAGCCAATTTTTTTACATGTTTATATTTATTACTAGCCTGGCTAGAAAAATATTATTTTGGACAGAGTTGAGAGGAAGATAGTGTAAATTCATTATTTTCCGACTTTGATTATATAGTTATGTTATATTTATTCAATTATTCTAAAAAAAATAATGGAGATGATGAGAGAGCCCTAGGTGGCACTTACAAATGTGGTTAGTATAATTAATATGTGCAGCTAACATTTAATGAGAGATTTTAAATTTATTTGAATTTGAGTACTTGGCATTTTTTAAAAAAATAAAAAATTATATCCAATCTTGAGCAGCCCTTCTATTAATTACACATCTAATTAATATTTCAATTGTGCATATATTTTTCATCTATTCTACTATTATTTGATATCTCAAAAATAAAGGAGCCATGAATATTATATATTAATAATACCAAGAATGAGATACGGTCAAGATTTATTTGCATGACTTTTTTGAACGATTCATGTTTCTTGAAGAGGGTTCGAGGCTGGCATTAAGCATTAAGTTTCCATGATGTTTATTTTGACAATCTAGAAATACTTCCTGTTTTTTTAGCTGAGGAAACAATCTTGAAATACTTTACATTTTAAAATGCATGTGATTTAGTAATACTATAATTTCTTTCAAATTTCCACAATTCCTCGTAGTGGCATTTTTGGGGAAAGATAATAGAAGCTTCATTGACACGTTTTTATTCATTTAGTTCTATTTACTAATACTTAGTCAAATACTGGCCCCTGATATATTTGCAATCGCATCACAAGAAATGTTCCTATTTGTTACGTTGTTGAATAATATTTTGATATGAATTAATAACTTGAATTATTTTTTTTAATTATGATTATGACTTTGATCCCATAATAAAAGTATAGTATGTGTGAATTCCAGGAACAAATGTAGGAAATCAATAAATATATATATATAGGATGTAATGTTATTGGATTTGACAGCGTTGATGTTGTTCATGTATCGATCAATTGGAGAGTTATTCAATAAAATCAAGCAAAAAATCCATCGACGAATTTTTGTTATCCTAAAATTATTGCTTTTATTATTTATTATCATTTTCTTGTTTAAAATATTTTATCCGAACAAAACATGAATTATAACATTCATTCCATCAACTAGGCTGATAAATTTGGCCCTCTTAATTTCGCAAAAGTAATTTCCTATTGCTGTTAATCGGTTCCAATATGACACTGCAGTTCATTTTCTCTATTAGACATATACATTTACTTTCAATTCTTCTTAATGAGTAATTAACTAAGCAACAAAAAGAGAAAAATACTACGAAAATAAGAATACATGATACACGTGGTTCGGTCAAAAATCATCCTACTTCCATGGGTGAAGAGATATTTCATATATTTCTATATGAACAACCAAGTACATATGATCTTTCCCTTAAAAAAAAGTACAATGGATCAAATCCCATCATATTATATAACCCTACGTATCAACGGATAAAGGAGTGTGTTTTCGGGCTCGGACCTATCGAGTCTCACTTCTCTGCATCACAAACCTCTATGAAAATTCCCTTTCGGGTCAAGTACCAAACTATGAGGTCCAACTCATATTTATACTTCAATTAATGAATAATCACATTTTTATGGGAGAGCACGAATATTTTAAAGTACATATACAAAGTTTAGGAGTGGATGAATTCAAGCAACACATGCAATAGACACGGCTAGAATGAGGACAAGATAAATAATTAATGACTTAGGAAAATTGATTAGGAGCTAGATGGTTAATCCAAAGTTGATTGATCCGATGTAGCTAGTACCCCACATCACTAAATTAATTACCCATGAGGCCATGTGATCTAGAATCAAAAGCAATTAATTTCATTTGGATTTGATGAGAAGAAATTAATGATGCTAAACCACCGTTGCTTCATACCTAACATACTCATTTACTTGGATTAAATGAAAATCAGTTTCATAGGCCCACATCAAGATTTACCAGTTAAACTAATTTTTTTGAACATAATCTGTGTGTCATACGAGGATTTGTCAATTAGCTTGAGGATTATATTTTTATTATTATATCTTTTTCGTTTTTGTTGAGTGTTTTATTTATTATTATCTTCTTTTCTTTCTCCATTCAGATCAATCGAAATTAAATTCAGAGTATTGTATCTTCTGGCGGACCTGTTATTTTCTCAAATTAATTAACTATGCACAAGTGTTCGTGTGACATTAATTAGTTTGACAACACATGAAAATTTAGTTATAATATTTTCTTACAATAATTGGGTTTGCATTGACCCCGTTGAGATAATGTTGAAGCTAATAACATATGGAATAAATAAATTAAATATAAATTAAAACGGCATGGTACATGAGTAAGAAAAGGTGGCTAATATAATGCTAAATCAAAAGTAAAATTGTTAATTAATTAGTTAGGTTATATATTAAAATTATTAAAAAATTTAAAAATGAATGAATTTGTTTTAAAAGTACGCGGTAATATATTATTATTATTTTGAGAAAAGCAAGATTTATAGAAAATAAAAGTCCGCATTAATCACATTTAGAACTTCTCCAAGAGAAGCTGTAAACTTCAAATTTAGAGCAAAAAGTGGCAAAAATGCACTCCAACAGATCCTTCAAACGTTGATGTATTTTAAGATCTGCTATATTCAGCAGCACTACTGACTACAACTGTAGCATATCTCTATTATTGTCACGATTTTTTTTATGTTAAAATTAAAATGACATTTAATAAAATTATATAACAAAACTACTAAACATAAAAATCAATGAAAATACAAATAAAGCATTGAAACGTGATAATTTAAAAATACTAATACAACATCGAAAATATAAATAAAGCAATACAATAATATTAGTCTGTAATTTTTGTTCTTTTGCAATATTAGTATGTAATTTTTATTCTTTGCAATATTATTATGAAATGTTTCTATATTGTATTATTATTTAGTTTCAGAAATTTTAATAGTTATTTTTGTTCGAAAAATCTTGATTATAATAAATACATAAAAAAAGAATATTATGGGATATGTTGTAAACTAGAGAGAGATGAGAGAGAATATCAATTGTATGTATGTATCCAATATGAGGACCAAAGGCCTCTATTTATAATAGTACAAGGGATAGGGTTTTAGAGTTAGTAACTTGGCCATCACTCATATCATATATATCTATTAGATATATTTACAACACTCCCCCTTGAGTGACCAATCTCTAAAATAAATGTTGCCTCATTAAAACCTTGCTAGAAAAACCCAGTGGGAAAAAACTAGTCGAAGGAAAAAGAGTACAACTGCTCCCCCTGATCTTGAGATCACTGTAGATCTTTGAGTCGGCGCATGCCAATCTTGTGTACCAACTTTCTGAATGTTGATGTTGGTAATGCCTTTGTGAATAAGTCCGCCAAATTGTCACTTGAGCGAATTTGTTGAACGTTGATATCGCCACTCTTTTGGAGATCGTGTGTGTAGAATAACTTGGGAGAAATGTGCTTCGTCTTATCACCTTTGATGTATCCTTCCTTGAGTTGCGAGATGCAAGCAGCATTGTCTTCATACAAAACAGTTGGATTGATCTTTGATGAAGCTAATCCGCACGACTCTTGGATGTGACTTGTCATATTTCTCAACCATACACACTCTCGACTTGTTTCATGGATTGCAATGATTTCAGAATGATTTGAGGATGTTGCAGTCAAGGTTTGCTTCACAGACTTCCATGATATAGCAGTTCCACCACATGTGAAAACATAGCCAGTTTGTGACTTGGCTTGATGTGGATCGGATAAAAATCCTGCATCCGAATACCCTACCAGAGAAGAATCGGAATTTTCCGAATAATATAATCCAAGGTCTATGGTACCCTTCAGATAACGTAAAATGTGCTTAACACCATTCCAATGTCTCAAAGTGGGTGCAACGCTATATCTTGCGAGAAGATTTACAGAAAAAGCTATATCTGGTCTAGTATAATTAGCCAGATAAGTTAATGCTCCAATTGCACTTAGATATGGTACTTCAGGACCAAGTATCGTTTCACCATCTTCAATAGGTCGGAATGGATCTTTCTCCTTATCAAGAGATCTAACGACCATTGGTGATGTTAATGGATGGGCATTATCCATGTAAAAGCGTTTTAACACTTTTCCTGTATATGTGGATTGGTGAATAAACGTTCCTCCTCGGACACGTTCAATTTGCAAACCAAGACAAAATTTTATCTTTCTCAAATCTTTCATCTCAAATTCTTTCTTCAAATATTCAGCAGTTTTATTGAGCTCTTCAGGAGTCCCAATTAAATTCAAATCATCGACATAAACTGCTATAATTGCAAATCCACTTTTGGTTTTCTTTATGAAAACACAAGGGCAGATATCATCATTCTTGTATCCTTCTTTTAACAGATACTCACTCAATCTATTATACCACATACGTCCAGACTGTTTCAGCCCGTACAACGATTTTTGCAGTTTAATCGAAAACATGCTTTTAGGTTTTGACTTTAATGCTTCAGGCATTTTAAATCCTTCAGGGATTTTCATATATATGTCATTATCTAATGACCCATATAGATAGGCAGTTACTACATCCATAAGGCGCATAGCAAGCCTTTGTGACACAGCCAGACTAATCAGAAATCTGAAAGTAATCGCATCCATTACTGGAGAGTATGTTTCCTCATAATCAATTCCTGGTCTTTGAGAGAAGCCTTGCGCTACGAGTCTTGCTTTATATCTCGTAACTTCATTTTTCTCATTTCTCTTTCTAACAAATATCCATCTGTATCCAACAGGGGTTTCAGATTCCGGAGTTATGACTATAGGTCCAAATACTTTCCGGTTATCACAGGAATTTAATTCCATTTCCATAGCTCTTTTCCACATTGGCCAATCATTTCTCTGTTTACATTCTGTAACAGATTTTGGTTCAGGATCCTCAATTAAAATTTGATGAGCTATATGAAAGGCGAATATATCATCTACAATGATATGTTCTCTCTCCAGTATCTGATTGGAAGATAAATAATTTATTGAGATCTCATGATTTTCAGATACTTGTAATTCTTCAGGAATTACATCACTTTCATTTGATTGATTAATCATTTTCGTCATTGTTTGGTTTCCATCTTGCCCTTTTCTTTTTCTAGGCACAGAATCTTTGAAACCAACCGGTCGACCACGTTTTTGACGAATTTTAGACTCATTTGCTGCCAGAGCTATTTGTCCTTCAGGGACATCAATTTTGGCTGGAGTATTTGCAGCATGTATGTGAGATTGTGTCACTTTTCTTGTATCAATAAAAGCATCAGGAAGTTGGTTTGCAATCTTTTGCAAATGAATAATCTTTTCAACTTCTTGTTCACATTGATTAGTTCGAGAATCAAAATGTGACAAGCTTTTCTCATTCCAAGATATTTCCTTGTGCTTTTCTGGATGTATATTTGTTCCACCTAATGTTGGAAATGTCATTTCATCAAAATGACAATCTGCAAAACGTGCAGTAAATAAATCACCCGTTAAAGGTTCAATATACCTTATAATCGAAGGTGAATCAAATCCAACATATATCTCAAGCCTTCGTTGGGGACCCATTTTTGTTCGTTGTGGGGGTGCAATTGGGACTTGAACTGCACAACCAAAAGTTCGTAAGTGAGAAACATCTGGTTCTCGACCAAAAATAATTTGCATTGGAGAGTATTCATGGTTAGCCGATGGTCTAATACGAACTAATGTTGACGCATGTAATATGGCATGACCCCAAGCAGTAGTTGGGAGTTTTGACTTCATAAGTAACGGTCTAGCAATAAGTTGAAGACGTTTAATAAACGATTCTGCTAAACCATTTTGAGTATGGACATGAGCGACTGAATGTTCAATCTCAATTTCAATAGCCATACAATAATTTTCAAATGCTTGAGACGTAAACTCACTAGCATTATCAAGACGAATTCTTTTAATTGAATTGTCTGGGAATTGAGCTCGTAATTTTATAATTTGAGCAAGTAGTCTAGCAAATGCTGCATTTCTAGTAGAAAGCAAGCATACATGTGACCATCTAGAAGAAGCATCAATCAATACCATAAAGTATCGAAAAGGGCCACATGGTGGATGTATAGGTCCACAAATATCTCCTTGAATTCTCTCTAAGAAAGATAGAGATTCAATATTAACCTTCGTATATGAAGGTCTAATGACTAACTTGCCTTGTGCACAAGCATCACATGGGAATTCATTTGTCATAAGAATCTTTTGATTCTTCATGTTGTGCCCATATGAATTATTGATTATTCGGCGCATCATAGTTGCTCCAGGATGTCCAAGCCTATCATGCCAAAGCAAAAAGCTTTTTGTGTCATTGAACTTCGGGTTCATGACATGGTTTGTCTCAATTGCTTTTATGAATGTGTAATACATCCCAGAAGGTAGTGTTAATAATTTTTCTTTTGTTCGCTTATGGCCGGATACAAAAGAATTTATGCAGAGATATTATTTTCCACCTTCTGATATAGTCTCGATATGGTATCCATTATAGCGGATATCCTTGAAACTTAGTAAGTTTCTTCTGGACTTACTAGAATACAGGGCATTTTTAATATCTAATTTAGTATCATTTGGTAAAATGATACAAGCTCTTCCGGAGCCTTCAATGATGTTTGATGCACCTGATATTGTGTTAACATTATCCTCAGCTAATGTCAACTTAAGAAAATATTTCTTATTTTGGAGAATGGTGTGTGTAGTGGCACTATCAGCAAGACAAATATCACAAGATTCTATTTTAATGTCTAAGACGTTTTTAACAGAAGATCAATTATTATTGAGTAAAAATACGAAAGGAAAAAAAAACAATTATTTTTTAATGTAAAAACTACGATGTGAAAGTAAATAAGCAATGTCTTCTTATCAACTAGAAATAAATGATAAAGGACTAAACAATGTCCATATGATCGTCTTCAAGCACACCACCACCAATCAACTGATCCATATTATCTCCTTTTGGATCGTCAAAGAAGTCGGAGACATCTAAGTGAGTAGTATCAATTGGGCCGTCAAAGTCAATGACATTGGTTTCTTTCTTGTCTTTTCCCTTGACCGAATCTTGATATAGATCTGCAAGATGTTTTGCAGTTCGGCAAGTACGTGACATTCATGCCACATCTATGACATGCAGCTTCCTTTTTGGATGAATTGTGCTCGTTGGATGTTTTCTGCCTTTTGTTGCTAGAGGTTGCATCATTTGGTTTACCGCGTCCATGACCGCGACCATATCCACGTCCACGCCCACGTCCATGTTGGTTCCCACGACCACGTCCATTGTCATGGTTGAAAGTTGCATTGACTTCAGGCAATGCAGCGGAACCAGTGGGGCGGAGTTCATGATTTTTCATGAGCAATTCATTATTTTGCTCGGCAACCAACAAACAAGATATTAGTTCTGAGTACTTTTTGAAACCACGCTCCCTATATTGTTGCTGTAACAGCACATTAGAAGCATGAAAAGTGGAGAATGTTTTCTCAAGCATGTCAGCATCAGTGATACTTTCTCCACAAAGTTTCAATTTTGAAATAATTCTAAATAATTCAGAATTATAAGCACTCACAGACTTAAAGTCTTGCAGTCTAAGATGCATCCACTCGTAACGAGCTTTAGGAAGGACGACAGACTTTTGATGATAAAACCTTTCTTTCAGGTTTGTCCACAACTCACTCGGATCTTTGACGGTCAAATATTCCGTCTTTAGATCATCATGAAGATGATGACGAAGGAAAATCAGCGCCTTAGCGCGATCCTGTTGAGATGCTTTATTTCCTTTTTTTATTGTCTCCCCTAGACCCATTGAGATCAGGTGAACATCAGCATCAAGAGTCCATGACATATAATTCTTGCCCGAGATGTCAAGGGCGATGAACTCAAGTTTGGCTATGTTTGCCTGATCTCAAGGGGTCTAGGGGAGACAATAAAAAACATGTACCTTCTAGGATTGATGGACTTTTAGAATTGAAGGAGCGTCGTGCTGATAACGTGTTGTAAACTAGAGAGAGACGAGAGAGAATATCAATTGTATGTATGTATCCAATATGAGGACCAAAGACCTCTATTTATAATAGTACAAGGGATAGGGTTTTAGAGTTAGTAACTTGATCATCACTCATATCATATATATCTATTAGATATATTTATAACAAGATATTCATTTTTAGAGTAAAATTAATAGTAAACGGTTGAAGATAAGTTCAAGATTTTGATGTATAATAGAGATAAAAATAATATAAAATGAAGTAAATTGTTAGAAATGACCTAAGCCACCGAAAAATCCAACAACCAACATCTTTGAATCATAAAAAAAAATAACAAGTCAAACTAATAAATGAGTTACGTCATTCGCACTTCTATTGTTGTATAAAATTATTTAAAATATACATATCCGCATATATGTCACGTCACATTATTTTTCTTCCTTTTTTTAAAAAATAAAAACCAATATTTCTTCTTTTAAATCTCAACAAAAAATGTATATATATATATATATATATATATATATATATATTTTCACTCTCAATAGATTACGAAAGCATACGAAAAGATCTAATATGATCAGACCATATCTTTTTTAGCAGAATTTTCTCGAAACAATGTAGAAACCATCCGCATAAATAATGCATTTTTATGTCCATAATCACGCAAAAATATACTACGTAAACACTAGTCAATTTATTTGGACCACAAGGAGCGTGACTCCTCTATATATTCAAATTTAGAAAATTTCAGAAACTTATATGGCTTTGCGTGAAAATTTTACATAATTAGTTTGTAAGTTAATTAGTGAGATAAGACGTGACCTTCTTTTAAAAAAAAAAAACTGAGAGATGTAAAATCCTTTAATTCTTTAAAAATTATTAGTTCTTATTAAATATTAGGATTTTCTTCATTATGATCAATATTATGATTGGATTATAATTACGCCGCTGATTGCATTGCATACAATTTCTATTTGTAAACTAAATCGAACATTAAGATGATTTGGGTAACAGTCGTTGGGATGTCGTCGGTTGGACTTCTGATTTTTTTTATTGGTTGAGGAATGTAGCATATGCTATTTGAGTTATGATATTTTCCATTAAAAAAATGTACATTTATATAAAATAGTTAAATAAACAAACAGTTGGACAATTTTTTATTTTATTTTTTTGAGGTGAAAAGTTGTACTACTGTAACAGTGAATTTATATGTAAAAGCACTTCATTTCACCTCAATAATTGAAAAAGGTCACAAAATAAATGTGAATGATAAAAATTGGGCACTCATGTCCCTCCATGTTTAGGACAAGAACATTAAATCATGAATGAAAACAAGTAGATCCTAAAGAGATAATGTGTCCACCCCCTAGGAACCTTACATATGTCTCACTTTTAATTATTTATCATTGTTTTGACCCTACCATTAATTAATGGCTCCATTTTAAAATCAAACTATTAAATGTCACAATTTAAAAGGGGGCAGGTTAATTGAGATATCAATTGTTCAAAGTTTACTAAAGCATCTGCTATGGTGCTACCCCATAATGATACCATATGTGTACCACATTATCAATCACTTCTTTTTTTATTTACTCAATATTTTCTTCACTATGTTGTTACTTCACTTTTAACTATTCATGGACTCCACTATTTAATTCAAGAACCAAAAATACAAAAGGGGAGGAGAGAGAAAGCACCAAAATGCAAAAAGGGAGGAGAGAGAAAAATTTTGGGCCACTATTTAATTCAAGAACCAGGTACTTGCACAAGGGACTCATTCCTTATTTTGCTACCTTGACTTGTGTTCTACTACGATGGAACCTGACACTTATTTTGCCACATAGATATAAGCACCCCTATAGTGAATGCTCTAAGGATGCACAAAAGGGATATATATATATATATAATTATGTTTTATGTCCTAAATTATAAATGTCGTGATAAAAATATCATGAATTATGACTAGTTAGAGCATATGCCATAATCTACTAAGATTTTCACAAAATGTCCTAAATTTTGACTAATTACACCACATGTTCCGAACTAATAATAAATTAATAAATTCATTATGATCCGTATGAATTTTCATAGATTTACAATTGCTGGAATTTGATCCGTCGATCAAGATAAATTTAATAATTTATTAATAGTTCATGATGTAAGATGTAATTAGTTATACTTCAGAATATTCTTGTTAAAATGTTCATAATTTATGACATAAGGTGTGTTATTAGTCATAGCTTAAGATTTTTTTGTTACAATATTAATTACTTGAGACATAAAATATAATTTATTTATTTTTTTTGATGTTTAGGATGACCCGCAACCGCTACCGTGGTACGTACTGGGTAAACCCGATCCCTATATAATAACCTGCAAACCTACACAGCCTAGTGGTGTTGGTGGTGGGTCGAACTTGAGACATTTGACTTCAAAAAACAACACTTTACCACTAGACCATCCTCAAACAGACATAAAATATAATTTTCTCTCTATGTATGTGTGTGTGGCGCGTGCGCTCCCACAATTTTTTTTTCTTCTACAAGTACAATTACTATTATAAGTGTCATAATTTAAATACAATAGAACTTTAATAATTGGATGCGTAAGTAGTTGGCCCCTGAACAAAAACGGAGCAGAGATCTCCTAATTTTTTAAAATTTTAATTTTTATCAATAAATATTAATCATGATTAGTTATAATATAATAAATTTTATTTTTATAAAAAATATTATTAATAATATATAATTTTAATGTTGGCACACGATTCACACACAAAATTAAATTTAGAGGACACGTCCTTAAAAAAGTGTAGAAAATTGAAGTAGCACTACTACAAACAAATATGGCAAAAAATTATTTAAAGGGTCGTAAATACTCTTACTAAATATACCGAAAGTCAAACGGTGTGTTGAATTTATGGAATGGTTGATTTTTCTTAATGGTTGGGATCCTCAAAAATTAACTTTTGTGTAAGAAAAAAAAAGGTAGCTGGTTTATTAATTATTACATTAAACGTCTTATTGAGATATATATTTGATCGAAAATTAGTCAAATTTCATCACAATCATCAGAAACTTTTGAGAGGAACATCTGTCACGAAAGATGGAATTTTAAGGTATTTTTTGGTTACTTTTTTGTGCATCTAAAGGGTCGAATTATTTAGCATTTATGATATAGATTTAGAACTCTTAATGATAGGTTAATTTCATGTTTTGAACGTTAGTAGTTTTTAATTTTGTTGAAGTTAGTAGTTCTTTATTTTTTAAATAGAAAATATATCATCGCCGATGATTGTAGATTATTATGATTTTTGTTAAATTAGTATGAATTGTGTAGATTAGCCAAAAATAGTAAAATTAACAAATGAGATTTCATGATTCTTAATTTCTTAGGTAAAAAATTGAAGTATAAGGCAAAAAAAAAAAAGACGTGATTTGTAGTTTCTCGTGTCAATATAGACATAATTTTATAACTTATTGTGTCAATATTTTCACGAGAAGCTACAAATCGTGTCTAATTTTTACCCTATACGTGAATTGACACATCTTTGTATTTTGGATATAACTTTACCAACGAAACTCCAGTTGACATCATTCAAGATATATATTATAGCCAAAACAATAATTTATAAGAATTGTACCGGCAGATTTCTATAAAAATACTATTCAATAAAAAATATATAAGTATACAACATTAAAGTTGTGTTGGGAATAAAAAAAATAATAAAAATTAATTTGTGATGTTCGGACCGAACCATGTAGTGATCAAAGATGCATAGGCACAGACAAAGAGCGACTCCTATAAGTCTTCCAAGTGAAGGGGTATATGAACGAACTGAATAATCTCTGAATCCCTCTTTTTCGGGTGTGGATTCAGTTCATTCATATACCCCTTCACTTGGAAGACTTATAGGAGCCGTTCTTTGTCACAATGTGCATCTTTTTTACGAGCGCTCATTCTACTAGAATTCCGAAGTTAAGCATGTTTGACCTTAGACAGTGGTAGGATAGGTGACCACCTGTGAATTTTTTCAATGAACGTGCAAGTGAGAACAAAGCACCCTCGAAAGACTCGTGAATTGATTTGTGGGGTCAGCCATTAATTCAGATGTTGGATCACATAATTTATTTATTTTTTATCATGTGGCTTGTGCAATGCATGTTCTCGATGCTAACTCATGGGATGTGCACTACATTCGATAATTACTGTTTTCGAATTAAATGTAAACTCTAATTTGAATTAATAAATCATAATTGGGTTCAATAAATTATAATTAAGATATAAAGAACCCATATAAATTAACTAACAGACTTGATACTTTTCATATTGTTTTATATTTTAGTGTCATGAGTCATATTTTTCATGGAATTTTTTTTTTTTTTACGGGCAGGACAAGGCAAGACGGGTCGACGCACGGCTCGCTCTCTCACGGTTTTAGAAGACTGATAGAAGACTATGTTATTTTATTTCCCATTCAAGTATAAAATTTTAGTTTATTTCAATTTTAATAAACAAGTCTCAATTAAAAAAAAAAGTGCAAATCAAAAGGGGAATAAAGTAGAAAGTCATCACACAATTTGATACCTCAGAGAATAAAAATAAAAGAACAAAGTGAGAAAAAAATATGGGATTTTGACTTTTTCTGAGCATCAAATTGGATTGAAGTCAGCCATTATTTTACTCATTTTTTATTTTGCTGTGCTCTTCTTTTTTAATCTTTTTTTCTGGCATTTAATGCTTAAAGTTTTGGAGCGAAAAAGAAGAAAAAGATGAAAAAGAAAAAGAGAGAATGTGCATCGGACTTTATTCAGAGCAAATATTCTAGTGAAAATATTAAGAATTTTTCCTGTAAAAAGGAAACATGTATTTCCTGCTATTTCCTCTCTGATAAAATATATTTTGGTTTTTCACTTTTAAGTAGTATTTGAATATAATTCGCTACGGTATTAAAAAAAATCTGCATTGTAAAATGTATTATTATACCTCGCATTAATTTTTTTACGCACGATTGTAACCTAATATATGGTGACAATTCCTTAAAGTAAAGTGATCGAACTGGTACCGTTACACTTCGTTTCACTATCGAATTATGAGATTTTATTCTATTTAATGTTTTTGTATTTTACTTTAATTTTACCATTATTAATTAGTGTGTAATGTTTATTTTCTAATTAATTATTGATTATCATGATCCATGGATTATTTCACAACTAGAATCTATAATTTTATATATTTTGAACACATTTTTTTGTTGATAAATGCTGACTAGGTATGGTTAAACATGTTATAATTGATTGTTATTTTTATAATAATTATTATTAAAATCACAATTTTATAGTGTAATACGGAGACGTGATGGACCAATACTTAAGATCTTAAGATCAGTAGTTGAGAAATAATTAATATATCTAGATGTGCTGTTGAACTGGTTTTATTTATAAGTAAGTTTATGATATATATATACTGTAGAAATTGAGATGCATTGAACCTTTCACTATTCCAATTAATTTATTTAATAGATACGCTTTGTACGTAAGATCTGTTTTGATCACATTACATTTGCTTAATCATATTTAATACTATATGTAACCACCTCCCCACGCCCACCCTCCAAATATGATTAATTTACCTCCACAACTTCTAAATTAATTAATTGAATTAGAACAAACAATTAAATAAAAACAAACATTTATTTCGCAACAAACTATGAAATGTATTAACTGTCCTAAATGGCGACAAAAGAAACTTGGTTGTATTATTCTTTTTTTAGGGAATTGGTTGGACAATTTAATGTTATACCAAACAATGTGGGAAGTTAATATACCAAACATGTGTTTTTTTTTTTCTTTTTTCTATATTTTTTTTTTCAGTTTTATACTATGTCTGATGCAATATTTAGAAAGATATACTTTTCATTTTTAATTTGTTCACAGAGAAAAAAAATCTTCAATTGTAATTTTATATGTCGTAGTACTATTTTTCGTATCCATACGTAATCACAGACATTCTAATATGTTACATTACACGATAACATCTTATTTTTGTTAAATCATTAGTCCTAAATTAAGAGTTGCAGGAATGAGAATGATTTCATCCAAATTTGTAATAGGCTTTGATTTTCATTTATGGAAACATATTGCAACAGCGACTGAATCTGATGAGTAGTCGAGTAGAGATCTTCCAGTCTCAACTTGTGTGTGCTAACTGTGTGCCAATTTAAAATTATATATTGTTAATAATGTTTTTATAAAAATAAAATTTATTATATTATAACTAATCATGATTAATATTTATTTCCAAAAATTAAAATTTTTAAAAATTATATAATCTTAGTTTGGAATAATAAACCCCAAAAATCAATTATATTTACTAAACAATGAAAATTAAATATTAAAAAATAATTATCAGCTAATTGGGGTGGAATAAATCCTGAATAATAATGAAAAAATATACTAAATCAAAAGAAATTAAAATTGAAGAAAAAATAAAACAAAAAATGTAATTTTAGGGTTTGACACATGATTAGCACGTATAAGTTGGGACTAGAGGACTCAAGTGTTGAATTTGACTATGCATGATTTCGATTTTCCACCTTATTTTTTAGTTTCCAATTATCCCTCTTAACTCTTAAATCATATAATACTATTATTAGTAGTAGTCGTAGAAGCATCATTAATATGCACATCAGCTAGTTATTCATTTTGGATTAATAATACAATTGGTGGAAGAGGAGTCTAGAGAAATGGTCCCAAACACAGAGAGAGAGAGAGAGAGAGAGAGAGAGAGAGAGAGAGAGAGAGAGAGAGAGAGAGAGAGAGAGAGAGAGAGAGAGAGAGAGAGAGAGAGAGAGAGAGAGAGAGAGAGCTGAGATTCCAAAGAAGGGATATGGGTGTTAAAAACAGAGGATTTTTTGTTTGATTTGGAGTTTTGAGATAATGATTCTTGCCGGGTATTGTGGGTCAGCTCGACTTTACGTTAAAAGTTTGATTATAATAAATTTTATTATTAATATTCGATCGTATTATATGGAGATTGCTATTTATATTAAATGAAATTTTATTATTAATATTCGATCGTATATTATATGGAGATTGCTATTTATATTAAATGAAATTGATCTATACTATATGAGTTACTTAAAAATTTATAAGTTCATGAATCATGACCACTTCCTTAAAAGTATATGAATTAATTTATGCTTTGTTTTTGTCGAGTGCTTTATATGAGTTTCCCCCTTTTCAAGGACGGACGCAGAAATTTTAATTTGCGCGCGCACACACACATATATACATACAACTACTTATTTAAATTAAAATAAACTATATTTATTTAAAATTATGGCATTGTAAGTTGTACTTGACCGTTTCTTCATAATTTTTATTTCATATATCATTCAGTCGGCATCAAAAAGTCTCGAAATTTTCTTTCTCAGTGTATATTGGGGGAATGTAAAAACCGTAACTTGAATTTATTGCAAAACTCCAATAAAAGTTAGTAAAAAAAAATTGCACAGTTTGAGCATAATGACACACTGTAAATTGTGAAAGCATAAAATATAAATAAAATCATAACATTAATTAAAGTTTTGAAGCATTCATTCTCAAATTCATAACTATTTAAAAAATACCTTAAATATATAATGAAATAAACTTAAAATACTAATAAGAATAAAGAGAGGGAAATATAACAATAAAATGAACTTATACAAGTTGTAAAGAAAAATATAAACGAAATTATTATATTTTTGAATTTTTAAACAAAATTATTTATTTATTATTATTTTATTTTGATCCTTTCGCTACATCAATTTACACTCCATATGAATCATACTTAAATATTAATATGTTCAATGTCTGAAAATTTGAATGTTTGGGGGGACAAAAATATTATATTTATATAATAATTATATATATATATATATATATATATATATAATTCAAAATTTGAGGGGTGGCTGTCCACCCCAGCCACCCCTCGGTCTTAAAAAAAATTCAAAATTTAGGAGGGACTGCCCCCACCAGGCACCCCTCGGACTTACTGCTCACATTAAGCGCAGCTGCGCAGGCATATTATAATTTATATATGCATGTCTGCATGTACAATTACATTATGTTTATTAAGCTTTTAACGTTTTATTTTTGCTCAATTTGAACCTCTAATTAAAATCATCATCAATATAAACATATTTTAAAAAGTGAACAAAAATTTGCCATTCCGATATATAAATTTCAACAAATTTACGTTCATTGACTTTGTTTGACATTATTTTTTGCAAATGTGAGATTGACGTATTTTTTGAATAAAACTTAAAGTTTTACATGTTACCTGGCATCAGGGCGTCTCAATGATTTTATAGGCCCTGTGCAAATAATAAAAATTAGGCCCTAAAATTAAAAAAAAAAATTATAATTTTTATAATTATAGTAATACTGTTAGAAACACTAAAAATTCAAAATATTGTATTTATAGTGTTGATAATATTCTCAATACAACCTTAAGCAAATATGAGTCTTCTATAATTTTACATAAAAAGTGATACTCTTCTAGCACTCTTTGAAGCAAATTCATCAATTAAATCTTCATATTCAATCTTTTCCAAAATATCATTTTCTATAGCTATCATCGCCAATCCATTAAGTCTTTCTTGTGACATCGTCGAACGTAGATATGACTTCAATAGCTTCAATTTTGAAAAGCTTCTTTCTGCAAATGCAACAGTAACAAGAATAGTCAATAAAATTCTATATGCGATAATTGTATTAGGAAAACAATCTAAACCTTTCAAAATTTTCAAAATATCAAGGGTCCTATATTATCTTCAGTCAATATTTCTCTAAGTAACGTTAACTCCACAAATAACTCATTCCCATCAATATCAGAGTGCTCATTATGTGTAAGTGTATTTTTAAAATGAGTACAACAAGACTTCAAACTCATATCATCCAATGACCGCAACTTGTTAATTAGAAATAAACAAAAAACCAAATATTTTTTCATAATTTAGAAATTGCTCAAACCTGTTTTTAAGAGAAGATATTGATTGATCAACAATATAAAGAAAATAATGAACTCTAAATGATTCCTCAAAATCGGTGTTGGCGTCATCAGAGGATTAGATCAAAATTCTAATTGGGCAAATCATCAAATATTCAAATCATACAGACTACAGAGATTTTGGTCCAAAATTGTTGGATCAAGTGTAAAATTTGGTTTTATTGGGTGAGGATTTTATTTTTTAGTCTATAGACAGTAGAATTATATATTTATATTGCAGGCGCAGTTTGATATGAGAATGAGATTATGAGTATCTCATAAAAAAGATAAGAAGCTCTTTTATTGAAAAAAAATTCAACGGTAATTAAAAGAGAATAATTATGAATGAAGATGAAAAGTTGGAAAATTGAAGAGGAATAATATTTGTATTGGAAATTGAAACTTGAAAATCCCGATATTTGTATTAGGTATTAGAAGAGAATAGAGATAATTTTTTTAATAGGTATATTAAATAGATTTTTTTTAGGCCCCAAAAATTGTGAGGCCCTGTGCGAAAGCACACCTTGCACACCCTCTTAGACGGCCCTGCCTGGCATTTACATTTGGTAATTACAATATTTCCTTAAATTAATATCTATACATATATTAAGGTAAAATTGTATGATAAACAACAGTTCTGGCGTAAGCCGTAAAGTTGTCTGTCATACGATTTAACAATTATATTTTAGACAACAGATTCTTTTATAATAGACAACATTTTTGAGTTAATAGACAACAGTAGTGACATTTACTGTTGTAAATTTTCTTTTCGTTTTTCGCTTTTTTCACGACAGTTTAAGTTTGCAATCGTTGTCTTTCAAAAAAACTTTTCAATCTTAGGGGGGTGTATTGGATTGAGATTTCGTTGGATTTCATTAGACTTTTAAAAGTCCATGGATTTATAAAATCCATAGACTCTACGTAGAGTCTGTCAACTCCACGCAGAGTCTGACGGATTTCGTGTATGGATTTCGCATGGATTTAGAACGATTTTAATGGATTTGAAATACTACTTTTCAACGCTCGTTGGAACACAACGAGCGGTGGACACGCGAAAAACACAAACCGAGCGGCCGCTGGTAGCCAGCGACCGCTGAGTAGCCAAGTCGAGAGGCCCAGCGTCCGCTGGAACCTAATGGCCACTAGGGAGTCGAATTACACAATTCCAACGACCACTGGCACCCAGCAGCTGTTGGGAAATAAGCGGGTTTAAGTACAGAAAGCCCCATAATAGATCCCCAAATTAAAAACACATGAGAAACAGTGAAAAAAATTCACTCCCGCCTCTCTCCAACCGTCGCTCGATTCGAGCCATCACTCACAAATCCGACCAACCCCGTTCAAAGCCCATGACCGCTACCACCATCACAATGCCTCCTCGGATGAAAATTTCCAATGTTGGGCTACACGAAGAGGAGGACCTCACGACAAGTTACGAGGCTCCATTTCATTTACGAACTGAGCGTGAGGGTGAATTATATAAGAAATTTAGCGAGCATATGGTTATAAACTCTCGTTATTTTGATTGGGATTTGTTGAGGGATTTGAAAATTGTTGCAAAAGTTACTAAATATTTGAAGGTTTTAGGGCTTGAAGATTATGCTTTGATAATTGTTGTAGGTCTTATTACACCCGAGTCTTTCATTAAGCACATGAAGTATTCGTTCTTCCACAGTGACTTTGCTAAATATGCCACTATTATCACGCCATCCGCGACGCGCACCATCAACCATAAGTTCTAGCAGAAGTTCAGTCTGTTCCTTACTCCAAGATTCATAAGATATCCTCTTTTTCGAATCTTGTTGTGAGTCCCCCATGATAATACTAAAATATTATGGTGTATATACTATTAATCATCATAATTAAAAATAAAACCATATATACTAGTTTTCTATGATTCAATAATCAGTCAAATTATATCAAAACCAACAGAGAGTAATTCAAAATTAATGTAAATTTTTTTTATTCTTACATGTCATAAATTGAAGACAAATTTACTCAATAATGAATACACGAATTAAAAATAATAATCATAATAGAATAGTATAGAGAGTACCTGACGAAGATTGTAGCCGTCGCCGCTCGAGAATAATAATATAGCTGCCGCCGCTGCCGTTCGTAAAAAAATTATGGATGAAAAAAGAGGCTGTGAACGTATATTTATAGCGGATTGGGCTAGGCCCAGCGGTCGCTCGAACCCAACGGCCGCTGGGATGCCACCGCCTTAAACCCAGCCACGGCTAGCACCCAGCGGCCCCTGGGGAGTCATCCTTAGCGAAGCTAGCGGCCGCTGGCTTCGGGTGACCGCTGGGGGTCCCAATTTCGTGTACCCACCGGCCGCTGGGTCACAATGCTCTCTGGGTTTTCCAAATCCATCGAAATCTCGTGTCTGGAGGTCGGATTTCATCCTTCTTAATTTTCACATGAAATCCATCTGAAATCCAACGAAGTCAACGACTTTTTAAAGTCCGTGGATTGTTGAATACCTCAAAATTTTGATGGACTTTTAAAAGTCGTGATTGAATACACCAGGATTTCATTGGACTTTTAAAAGTCTGGATTGAATACACCAGAATTTCGTTGGACTTTTAAAAGTCTGGATTGAATACACTCGGATTTTAAAAGTCCAACGAAATCTTAATCCAATACACCCCCTTAATTTTTTTACTTGGAAAATTGAGATTTTTAACATTTTTTTTTATGCACAAATTTGTAGTACTCTACATTTGTCTCCTAAAAAAATAGTTTCGTTTGTATAATAATAATAATAACAACAACAACAACAACATAATTTGTAATAATTTATTATTTTTCTATTTCAATTTCATCATTTAAAATACTTATTTTTATGTAATCAAATATTTTTTTATCATGGACAATTATATATTGTTATTTATAAAATCGTGTCGTTTGAAATATTCCAATCCGATATTTCTATCATGGATTTTCATTTAGTTCCTAAAATTTATTTTTCTTTTTATTTGTCACTACACAAAATTTATCTTCTTATCTAATTAATTAATGTATGTGCATATCATTTTATTAATTTTTAAAAATTGAACACAATATATAGAATTAAAAAATAATTATATACAACATATATAATTAAAAAATAATCATAATTTTACAAATCTAAAAAATAATAATTATTTATGCATCGCAAGAGAGAAATACTAGTCTATTTTAAGTGAACTCCGATAAGAGTACAATTATTTAATTTAGAAAAAAAATATGATACATGCATATGCTTGAGAATGTTCATGGTTAAGAGTAAAAACAATTTCATTTTAATTTATCGGGATCAAATTTATTAATTTGTACAGTCTCCAAATAAATTAAATAGGTTTTAATACAATAAGTTCATAATTTCGTGGTCACGTAAAACATAATTAGAAAGAAGTGTTAATTCTTAGAAATATGGCATAATAGAAAAAATATATATATTATTATTCTTAGTTGCATGACAGTTTATACCGCGTTACCACTGCACATTGTTGCCTACGATAGTATATAGGGGAAATGGCCAAAAAAAACACACAAATTATATGTCCAATTCCATCTAGACGTACAAACTATTTTTGACTCAAATACACACTTAAATTATTTAAAAGTACAATCGGTCTCCTCAACTATTCAAAATATATCAAATTCATACTTTTCGTTTAATACAGTTAACGTTTTCCATTAAATAAAATATCCATAGATTCTTCGACCTAATTATGATTGATTCGGATGATGATACCACGTATTGTGTTATGGTTAGGAAACCCTCGTCATGGGCTTTCTAACTTCACTTTCAATTTGTCAATTGGGTGTTAAATGATAGAATAATTACACGGAGAAATATATATAGATGACGAGGGTTTGTATTACGAATTAAATTTTAAATCTCGATACCAATTCGATATTGGATTTTGAAATTAAAGAGGGGTTTAAAACTCCATAATGTGGGCTATTTGGTCATGGTTTTAATTTGTCCGATCGGAATTCATATGTGATAGAATTGAGTTTGACACATTTTAATTAACGGAAAAAACTAACGGTATTAACTTCAAGTGTCAGTTTGTTCTTTTTTGAATAGTTTAGGGGGGCGATTGTTCTTTTTAAATAGTTCAGGTGTGTATTTGTGCCAAAAAATAATTCGTACGTCTAGGTAGAATTCGACATATAGTTTGAGTGTTTTTTTGGCTCTTTGCCCTAGTATAAATATCATGTGATCAGGGATGGACACGGGGATGGTGGGAGCACCTTCAATTTTTGATAATTTTTTTATATATAAATATATAATTTATTATTAAATATAATATAGTTTATATTATAATACAATTTTTCATCCCCCAAATTAAAAACTCTATATTTGGCCCCCAAGTTAAAATCCCCGCATTCGTGTGTGCATGTGATCATGCCTTTCCCCAACCATACATTTTAGACATAGTATGTACTTAACTTAAGACAATATGATACGTATATATATATAATACCAAATACATGATAAAATATGAAACTAAACCAAAAAAAGAAACCCCTTTCCCTAAACCTTGAAGTTAAGAGAAAAATTGGGTAAAAATGACTGATAATGGTCCCCTGATGAAGTGGAGGAAAATTAGGGTTCTTTCATTTCATTCTAACACAAAAAACAGCCAATCTTTGGGCCACCCAGAAAATCTTTTTGCCAGCCTTGTACCTAAATGTTTTGTTGTTTCTTGTGAGCATGTGTTATATTTAATTTCATCATTAAAAGGGACACCTACAAAATCTCTAGAAATCTCACTTGTTTCTTGCACAGAACAAATGTTGGTTTTCTTGTTTTTAATGGTTTGTTCCCATTTAATTTTCCTATTGATTAATGGGTGGGGAAGAAGTACTTTTCTTTGGTGTTGGGCATGATGTCCTACTCCCACTCCATTATGCAAATTAGGAATAATATGATTGCCCTTATGAATAGATGTTGGGGCAGATGGGGTTGTCCCTAACCAGACTCATTAGGGCAGTTTCAGTGCCCACCAAATGTTGGGGGCACATGCCTAGATTTGCTTCCGATCGTCTATAGTAAAATCTTCTTTTTTTTTTTCGGATTTATATTGTGTTGATGCAGAATGCCTATGCCCACAACACGTTACTATTAGGCACATGACCAGATCACATATACAGTCTTGTCACATAATGGGAATTACTTTGATGCTATTTTGTTTTGCTGCATGACAATCTTGAGTTTGAAATCACCAAACCGTAAAAGCTAAAATATAATAGTACACGTGTTTCATTAATTTTGCTATAAAAAATCAGAACTCAACAATTTAATTTATTAACTTTTAATTATTTTTATATAACTAAATGTTCCCTTCATCTTTGAATTTTGTTTTAATCTTTACAAAAACTATCTGCTTCCTTTTTTTTTTAAATGCAGAAATAGTCCAAATGGTAAATTAATAATTAGTGACAGCCCCCAATAATTCTAAAATAATGATGGGGCTTCATTTAGAATTTCCCAAAGAAAAAATGACACATCCAATGTTGATTGTTCATACTCCATTTTATCAATTGATAAAACTTTTATTAAAAAAAACTCTCAAACTAAAGGCCCATGTATAAGCCCACCAAAGCGGCGTAATATTTAGTCTATAAACCCACATATAACATAACCCATAGAAAAGTGAATATTTCAACACGACCTTAAATCCAATTTAACGAATACTCTTGGTCTATATTAATAAAAAATTACAAACAATAATGGTCATTATCATATCTTAATAATAAGATGGTGTATAGTATTTTATTAGTAAAAAAAATATTAATATTACTCTTTCCCTTCAAAAAAATAAAAATACAAAATAGATATTTTTTTTTTGAGTTGATGGATGGCGAAATTTGTGATTCGTATTTTACTCCCTTATCTTACAAAGATATTAAACTACATGTTTGTGATAAAAAAAAAAAAGATCCCTTGTATAAATAAGATAACTATGTGGAAAGTTCGTGTTGAACGTCTAAATGATGACTATTGTAAAAAATTATAATAAAAAATCTTAACCAGCAAAACGACTTGAAAACAAGTGCATGTACCCAAATTAAATTGCACTAATAATTTCCTTCAAATTTCCATCACCTAAAATCTTAAGACTTCTTTTTCTATATTGTCGTACAGTATTTAATCGTCAACTAGGCGTGAATAATATAGAAAAAGACAATACCGAATTAGCAACATTTGTCCCATCAAATTAACACCAGAATTCTTTCATGTGTACGTTTTCCATCATGATATGCACTCGTTTCTTGTAAATATCCGGGTGTTCGGATGTCGTCGTAGATGGTGACGACATTTGTAGAGAGAGAAAATAGATAATAGTAAGAAAATATATATACGCAATTAATAAAATCTATTAAAATTCTTAAAAACTATTGAGTAATTCGAAAATTTTCCTCAAGCATGAATATTTACACTAATAAATAATATATATATATATATAGAAATATTTAGGGAAATCAAATATTATATATTCCGTTCATCAGGCCCAATTATAAATAACTTGCTTAAACTGGCGAGCTTCAACCCGAATTAATTTACATAATGCTCCCAAGTAAGACAGATCCTCCCTCATCTTCACCATTTAGCTGTTGGTATAGAACTTGGCAATCAGTTTCAATGATCATATTTCTCGCCCCACATTCTCGAGCCAACAAGTGACCTTCTTGACAAGCTAAACCTTCCCCTATCTCAACATATAATAATGTTGAAACCAATCTCTCATTTTTTGGTAATTATTAGAAATAGATATCGGACCTAACTTAGCTTCACAAAACCGACTTTTAAGAGGAGGGTTGCTGTAGAGGTCAAAAACTCTACAATTGATCGTTCGTTCTTCGAGTTTGGGCTCCGACGATCTACAAGACGAAAAACACACGTGAAGCCGAAGGACCGTCGGGGGGTTGACTATCGAACAGGCTCCGACGCTCAAGTCAGAATCGAAACTAGTAAAAGTAATAACACAAAATCGAATGAAAGCAATGAATAGAGATTGAGAATCTGAATTTAAACAATTATCCAGTATTTTGAACTAGCCGAGTGCCGGATTATATGAATGAAGGACTTTGATCGTGTTGAAATATTATGTGAATATCAATGTTGCACGAGTGATGGTATATCGTTCGATGATCCCTCTTCGTTGTGGAATACACACACATATATAAGAGAGATTTTAACCGATCTCCGATTTTTGGGGATCCCCTCTATCCCTTTTAGGGTTTTGATGGGGTTTCTCTTATCTTCAACAAATATGTTGACTCGATCTCTTTCAGGAGTCTGCTCGATCTTGGTCGCTTTCTTTAGACCTCTGAACCTTGGTTACTGAAGCGTCAGCCTCGAGGTGTCGATTTCTTCGATTTCTTAGACCTTCAAATGGTTGTGGGCCTGGTCTTTGGGCATATGTAGAAATAGGGCCTCTACAGTTAGCTCCTCATTACTTGATTTTTGTATTTCAAGGATCGGGTAATGAATGCCGACGTTCTATTAGCGATTATCTTGATTTAACTCGGCGTTTAGATGTTGAATTTTTATTAGCTTTAGGACGGTGCTTAGAGATGAATCCCTAGAAGGATCTCAAATCATGAAATCCGATCTCATGAGCTCCGGACCTGAAGGCAGGTCTTGAGGGAGCTTGTGAGGTCGTGAGAGCAGACCTCGTGGAGTTCCAGACCTGAAGGTAGGTCCTGGGGGAGCTTCTGAGGTCTGAGGTCGTGAGACCAAACCTCATGGAGCTCCAGACCTGAAGGCAGGTTCTGGGGGAGCTTCTGAGGTCGTAAGAGCAGACCTCGTGGAGCTCCAGACCTAAGGTATGGATCTTACTTTTCCCGTTCCCTAGGCCAACGCTCACCATTAGATCAAGACACGTGCGTCCAGATTATGCTGTCTCTATCCCCCATAATTCAAATATCGAGGAAAATAGTTCCCTCTTCCTTTATTCTGTATCTCTTCGGAATTTTAAAAGCTTCATACTCTAAATTAAATTCTCCTAAACTTTTATCTGTTGCACAAATATTTTCATGAAAAGATCCTATTTCACGTTCTTCATCAACTTTCTCCACCTTATTCGCGTTCTGGACTTGCTTGAGGGTTCTATCTCATTCAATATCGGCTCTTCGATTTTTACCAGATTCACGGTTTCCAGGTTACCTTCTCGTCTCCTTCTTTCTTTAATTTTTCATGTCGTGGATGCGTAGCTGTAGGTTTTAAGAAATTTTTAGGGACATTTAGTAGCTCTTGGTATTTTTTGGTTATTCTTTGGGTTTTTGGAGAATCTGCGGTGATTTTTTAGGCTTTTTAGGGTTTAAGTTTCTAGGCGGCGTCGCCGACTTTCTGGGTGATTTTATTATTTTTCTGGGCTTTTGGAACTTAGAGGAGTGTCGATATTTCAAGGTTTTAGAACTTTTAGGTGGGTGACGAAATTTGGGTTCCGGGCTCAACTTTAGGTTTGCATTACTTGTTGCATTTCTGGATATTTGGTTATCATGAGTGCGAGTGGGGATTCTAACGCTGAGGAGACGAGAAGCTATGGCGGTAAAGATGTAGAACAACGCTCTGGATTGGAACAGTCGGGGAGGTTCTGACTCTCCCGTGATCGTCAAGGTCACGGGAAAGGGAAGGAGAAGGAGACCGTCGATGATTATTCATCGCTCAGTCGGTCATGCGGTAGTCAGTAAACGTGAAGCGGTGGCAGTAAGGGAAAAACTACCTATAGGTCGGAAACTGGAAATCCGGGAAGTCAAGGCAGTAGGAGAGAGGTTCAAAGCCTCCGAAGTCGCTCCGAAGGTAAGCGATGAGCTCCTAAAAAGACTAACCTCGCCATCAGTATCGGGTACAGAGGTTAAGGTCCAATCTCCTGGTCTTGCTGATCGAGCTCTCATCGACCTCCACCAGGCTTTACTGCTTTTTACGCGTTGGTGGCGGAGAAAGGGGTCGGGCTCCCAATTCATCCATTCTTTGCAAAGATCGTCCACTTCTACGGCATACCTCCTACCCAGATTACCCTGATAGGGTGGTTCCATATGATGGGCATGTATTGCTTGTGGGAGGAGCTGGGCTTTGGCGAACCTAGTGTCGAAGAATGGCACACGGCCTATTGACTGGTGGCTAATGCTGGGTAGTCTGGCTTCTATTACTTTACGAAATAGATGGGGGATCGACATTCTTTGATAACGACCCTGCCTTCTTCTTCTGGGGACTGGAAGCTAAAGTTTGTTTTTGTGCTAGCTCGGACTTCTGTTGATATGATCGTACCCGCTGAGTTCTGTGAAGCCTGTGGGATTCTGATCCGAACTCTTATGTTCTTATTCTTTATTTGAGACTTATAAGCCTTCTTGTCTTGTGCAGGTTTTCCAACACACCGTGACCCTACCGGTGTCGAAGCTGCTCACATCGAGGAAGCTTTCCTCCTCCCAGACGAACTTTGGGAGTTTGAAAAGATCCGTGGAGATCGGTTTCTATTGGACGGAATGGCGAAGCTGAAGATTAAGCCTTTGGATGCCAAGGTCAACGCCTTGGCGGCTGTGAAAAGAGATGAGTCTTCACCTTCGGGGGGAAAAATGCCTTCGGAAGAGAGGCTCCCAAGTCCCCCCCTAAGAGGTCGAACAACAATGCCTCTGCTGTCACTGTGGTATCTCAGCCATCTGCCACTCGTGACGTTGTTGATGTGGAAACCGTCCGCTCCTCTCGCCAGACCTGTTCCAGTCCGAGCTCTAAAGGGGTCTCTCTTCGACCCTTCTAATGGACGTTCAAAAGTCCATTGCTGGCCAAGGCACGCCCGAAGATTACGAGAAAGAAATCCTCGAGCAGCAGGCTTACTTGTCCTTCGACCAGATGTCGCGGGTATTTTCTTCAAGCTCTTATTATATATGACTTTCTTTTTTTAAAAAAAACTGCCTGGCTTTCAATTTCAGGTCCTCTACAACCAGTTCCTGCTGCGAGAGCGCTTCGCCAGCCATGAGAAGGGCCTCGAGAAGAGAGTTTTCGAGCTGTCTGAAGAGCTCGAGAAGATTGCTGAGGAGAGGCGAGACATGACGGCTCGAGAGTCTTCTCTACGGATTGAGAGAGACACGGCACGAGCGATGGCGGCGGAGGCCCAAGTGCAGCTAGAAAAGAGCCTTGACCTTCAAGCGAGGACCGAGCAAGAGCTTCTGGCGAAGCTGGCAGACTCTGAGGTGAAGGTGAAGGAGCTTGAGACGTCTCTCAAGGCTGGAGCAGTGACTGATGAAGCCCCTAACTTTGACAGATAGGTCGACTCTTTAGAGTTCGAACCTTACAAGGAGGCCTTCTACCAGGAGGGTGGAGTAGCAATGGTCGAGGCCATTAAAGCGAAAATGCCAGACCTTGACTTATCCTTCCTTGAAGCAGAGGAAGAGGTCGAGGCTCAAGAGGAGGGCCGCGCTGATGAGGCCACTGTTGAGGTCGGGAAGGAGGCTGAGATCTGCGAGGAGGGCGTTGTGAGTACTGAGGATGCTGCTAAGGCCGGGGATGCTGTCTCTTTTTTTTTTTAATACTTTAAGCTTTTTCTATCAAACAATCTTATGCTTTTTCTCAAACAATTATGCCTATAAATATTTTTTGATTTGCCTTACGTGAAGGCAAATGTGATGGACAACTTGGCTTTCTTTTTGCCAATTTTAATCTTGTAGTTTGGTCATACCATTTTGCACGTGCCCATGTTATATATTCTGCTTTATTTTGATGCTTTTGAAATGATGTGAGTTGCAGGGGTTGGCATACATGTGTAGAATATGAATTAGATAAAACAAATGATGATAGTCTCGAGAGTACTTTTTGAGATCATATTTAGGATTCGGGAATCGCTCTGGTGCTCTGGATTTATTAGCTTGAGTGTCGAGGTCCTCGCGATTTGATTTTGGAGGTCGAGTTTATTCTCGACATCGAGTTCGAGACTCTCGAGGTCAGGGCCCTGTTGAACTCTAGGAGCTGGGTCCCGTGTGCTTGGAGTTCTGTTAGTTACTCCGACGTTCAATTTAGTACATAAACACCTTAAATAACAAAAACTTAGAAATTAAGAGAATGAATACATTACTCCTTTGGTCGAGAAAATGATTTTAGGGTTGGAATTCCATTGTTCTCTTGAGGGTCAGGACCTCTGTACTCGAGGCTTTGTTAGTTACTCTAATGCTCAAGTCAGTAAACAAGACTTTACAGGGTAAAACAAAATAAAAAATAAGTTCAGGAGTTCTAGAAATGATACTGTCTTAAGTGTAGGGCATTTTAGTTGTTGGCTATGGACCGACCCTCTTTAGTTCGGAGTTTGTAAGCTCTATTTCCGACGACCTTCTCGATCTGGTAGGGGCCTTCCCAATTTGGTGTTAATTTCCCGGCTTTACTCCCCTTAGTGTTTTGGAATACTTTTCTAAGTACCCAGTCCCTGACTTGGAATGTTCGAAGCCTTATGTTTTTGTCAAAGTGTCGGCTTATCATCTGTTGGTATGCTGCAATCTTCATTGCCACCCGATCTCGGAGCTCGTCGATCGAGTCGAGATTTACCTCGAGCTCCTCGTCGTTCAATTGATTGGACCATTTTGTTCGGGCTATACCAATCTCTACTTTTGCAAGCAACACTGCTTCCGACCCATATGTTAGAGCAAATGGGATTTCTCCCGTGCTTGTCCTCGAGGTCGTTCTGTAACACCATAGAACTCCTGGGAGTTGCTGGACCCTTTGATTTTTATGTTCGGATAGCCTTTTCTTTAGGGTGTTTAGGATTGTCTTATTTGTAGCCTCTGTTTGACCGTTTGCTAGGGGGTACCTCGGGGTGGAGAACGAGAGCTTGATGTTCTATTCTTTGCAGAAGTCTTGAAATCTCGTATTTATAAATTGGGACCCATTATCCGTTACGATCTCCCTAAGAACTTTGAACTTGGTGAAGTAGTCCGTTAGCACCAGAATGTAGCACTTCTAATTTTTCTTTTATTAGTAGCCCTACGATGTCCATCCCCCATTTCATGAATGGCCATGGGATGGCTACTGTCTGTAGGGCTGGGGGCATGTGGTTTGTTTGTGCGAACCTCTAATATTGGTCACATACTTTGGCGTAGCTCCTTGCATCTGTTCTCATGGTCGGCCAATAGAACCTGGACGTTAGAGCTCGGTTGGCCAAGCTTCTGTATCCTGAGTGGTTTCCGCATTCACCTTCGTGAAGCTCTCTTAGGATGTATTTAGCTTGTATGGGGCTAACACATTTCAGGTAAGGCCCTGAGAAAGACTTTCTGTATATGGATCCGGAGATCATGGCAAATTTTGGAGCCTTAGCCTTGATCCGTCTTGCCTCGATGGGGTCTTCAGAGAGCTCATTTTCTGCTATATATTTGATGAGTGGGGTCATCCAGTTTGTACTGTTCTTGATGGGTAGAATTTAAGAACCTTCTTCTTTCCATACGGCTGGCCATTTTACATATAACACTGGGATGTTTTTGGCTTCGATAGTTTTGATTGCTGACCCTAAATTAGCCAAGGCATCGACGTGCATGTTGTCCTCTCTTGTGATGTGTTGGGCTTTGATCTTTTCAAACTTTGAAGCTATTCATTTTGCTACGGTGAGGTAAGCGATCATTCTTGAATCTTTTACCTGGAATTCTCTTTCGAATTGATTTAGTATTAACTGGGAGTCACTTTGAATTCGGATCTTTCTGGCTCCGAGGTCGCTAGCTAAGTTTAATCCTGCGATAAGGGCTTCATACTCGGCTTCATTATTGGTTACTTTGAATCCGCATCGGATTGAGCGTTCGGTGGTTTCACTTGTTGGGCTTGTTAGAACCATGCCTAGACCACTCCCCTTCAAAGTGCTAGAGCCATCAACTTGAAGGGTCCAAAACTTCGAATCTTCTTCTTCTTCTTCTTCTTCTTCTTCTTCGGTGTTCATTGATTTACCTTTTGTTCTGGTCTGGAACTCGTAGGAAAAATCGGTAATGAAGTCCAAAAGTACTTGAGATTGTATCGAGGTCCGGGGTTCATAATGAATATCGTACTCCTCGAGCTCGATGACCTATTTGGAAAGCCTTCTTGCGAGGTCTGGTTTTCTCAATACTGTTCTGAGCGGGAATTCAGTAACCACTTTGATTGAATGGCTTTGGAAATAGAGCTTCATTTTCCTTGATGCCATGACGAACGTTAATACCAGTTTTTCCAGTTGTGGATATCTGGTCTCGGTATCCAGTAGTGATCGACTGGTGTAGTAGACCGGATGTTGTCTTCCTTCGTCCTCTCTGATTAAAACTGCGCTAACAGAGTTAGTTGAAACAGATAAATATATTAAAAGTATCTCTCCGTCGCGGGGTTTCGATTGTAAAGAGGGGCTCGCCATATATTCTTTCAATTCTTCTAAGGCCTTTGAACATTCGGTAGTCCATTCGAAGCTTTTGTTCTTATGTGGGGTCTTGAAAAAGATGTGGCTTTTTTCTGAGTATTTTAAGATGAAGCGGCTAAGGGCCGCAAGTCGTCCAGTGAGCTTTTGCACCTCCTTAATATTCCGAGGCTGTTGTATGTTTCTGACAGCTCTGATCTGACTGGGGTCGGCTTCGATACCTCTCTTTATGACGAGGTATCCAATGAATTTTCCCGAGGTCACCCCAAATGCACATTTTGCGAGGTTCAACTTCATATTGTAGTGGCGAATGGCCTTGAAGGTTCGACGGAGATGGTCGATGTTGTCTCATGCCCTAGGAGACTTTACGAGCATGTCATCAATGTATACCTCCATGGTGTCTCCAATCAGTTCTTCGAACATTTAGTTCACCAGCCTTCGGTAGGTTGCACTTGTATTTTTTAGTTCGAAGGGCATTACTTTATAGCAAAACATACTTCGATGGGTGATGAACGCAATATTTTCTTGGTCTTCTAGAAGCAAAAGGATCTGGTTGTATCCAAAAAAAGCATCCATGAAGCTCATTAGTTCGTGTATGGCCGTTGTGTCCACTAGTGCATCGATATGAGGCAAAGGGAATGAATCCTTAAGGCAGGCTTGGTTGAGGTCAGTGAAGTCTATGCAGAGCCTGTTTTTGCCATTATTTTTCTTTACTACCATGGCGTTGGCTATCCATTTGGGGTACTGAACTTCTCTTATCTGTCCATGCCTAAGCAGCTTATTGACCTCTTCATCTACGATCTTGTTCCGTTCGGAGGTAAATTTTCATCTTTTTTGCTTTACCGGGGTCTTGTCTGGATCGACCTGCAATTTATGTGTTATAATCAAAGGGTCGATACATGTCATGTCTTCGAACGGCCATAAAAAGCAATCATGATGCTCGATGAGGAATCTTATCAATTGTTCTCCTATTTCTGCGGTTAATCTTGATCCGATTGGCACTTTATGGTCAGGAAAGTTGTGGTGTATTTGGACTTCATCGATATCTTCCACTTCGGGTTCTTCATAGGTGTGATATTCGGCGCCAGTTGAAGATGATCTGACCTCGATTTGATTAATTTCCATAGCTCTTTTGTGTTTGAAGATGGAGACATAACATTCTCGTGCTGTGATTTGCTCGCCTCGAACCTCGTGAACTCCCCAAAGGGTAGGGAATTTTAGAAGTTTATGGTAGGTTGACGGTACCGCATGGAGTTCGTGGATCCAAGGTCTTCCCATTATGACATTATAGGCTGGGGGGCGTCAATTACTTGGAATTTGGTGAAGATATTCATCCCCTCGATATAGGTGGGAAGTGTGATTTTTTCCATTGTGGCTTTGTGCGCTCCGCTGAAACCGATTAAGGTGGTTGACCTTTTAACAATTTTGGTTTCTTTTACTTGCATTCCTTTCAAAGTACTCAAAACGATCACGTTAGAGAAGCTCCCATTGTCAATGGGAACGCGCTTAATCAGACAATTAGAAATTAATAAGGAAATGACTAGTGCATCGTGGTGAGGGTGTGAGAGGTCGGAAGCTTCTCTATTGGTGAAGTTAAGGGTGATGAGGTCATCTTGTTTAGCTTCTCTATGGATGTTTTCGCTGTATTTTATCAAGCGGCAGTGTCTCTTCATCTAGAATTGTGAGATTGCACTCACTTCTGAACCTCCTTTTATGCAGTTCAAAGTACGATCGATCCTCGGGGGTTCAGACGATTGTGATTCTTTTTTATTTTCTCTTCACGACCAGGTCTCTTTCCCTTTGGGGGTCAAAAGGTCAGTGAGATATCCTCACTTTAAGAGCTCTACAACTTCGAGTCTCAAGGTAATGCACTCGTCGGTTTTATGACCATGGTCGTTATGGAATTCGCAATATTTGCTCCTATCACATTCTTTGTGTGGGGCTTTCATTTTTGCGGGTCATTTCATATTCTGTCCAAGTCCTTTGAGGCCTAGAATTGCTTCTATGGTGATATGTAGAGGCTGTACTCTGGAAGTCTTCTATCGACCTGGGGTTTTGGAGCTCGCCTATTCCGCGAGTCGAACCGCGGGTTTCGTGGATAGGGATTCATTTTGAATCTTTCTGTCATGTTACCTCTTTGTTCTTTCCTTGGATGCTCATTCCTGGTGCGAGATCTTGATGAGTTTGCTTCGTCTTCTTCTCATTTAATTTGGGCCCAGGCTTTGGCAAGCACGTCTTCCATTGTCTTGTATGGATATTTAGTTAGTTTTTTGTAGAGGTCTGGGTCTCTTTTAAGGCCCTTCCTAAAGGCTGAAATTGCGGTATCGATGTTGCAGTTGGGGATCGATATTTTTTCTCTGTTGAATCTTCCCACAAAGCTTTATAGGGGTTCTTCTGACCTTTGTACGACTGTGTAGAGGTTGTCTGCATGTTTTTCAATCTTCCGACTACTGACGAACTGTTCGACGAAGAGATCATTAAGCTGGGCGAATGACGAGATCGTTGAGTTGGGAAGGTTGATGAACCATTGGAGTGCTGGGCCAACGAGGCTGGATCCGAAGCCTTTGCACATACTGACTTCTCTGGCTTCCTGAGGGATGGTCATTGCATCCTTATGGCTGTTGTTCATCATCTTGAAGTGATCGATCGGAGCCCCATGGTGGGCGCCAAATTGTAGAGGTCAAAAACTCTACACTTGATCATTCGTTCTTTGAGTTCGGGCTCTGGCAATCTACAAGACAAAAATCACACGTGAAGTTGAAGGACCGTCCAGGGGTTGACGATCGAACGGGCTCCGACGATCAAGTCAGAATCGAAACTAGTAAAAGTAATAACACAAAATCGAATGAAAGCAATGAATAGAGATTGAGAATCTGAATTTAAACAATTATCCAGTATTCTGAACTAGCCGAGTGCCGAATTATATGAATGAAGGACTTTGATCGTGTTGAAATATTATGTGAATATCAATGTTGCACGAGTGATGGTATATCGTTCGATGATCCTTCTTCGTTGTGGAATACACACATATATATTAGATATATTTTAACTGATCTCCGATTTTTAGGGGATCCCTTCTTTCCTTTTTAGGGTTTTGACGGGGACTCCCTTATCTTCAACAGATATGTTGACTCGGTCTCTTTCAAGAGTCTATTCGATCTTGGTCTCTTTCTTTAGACCTCTGAACCTTGGTTACTGAGGCGTCGGCCTCAAGGTGTCGACCTCGAGATGTCGATTTCTTCGATTCCTTAGACCTTCAAATGGATGTGGGTCCGGTCTTTAGGCCTATGTAGAAATAAGGCCTCTACAGTTGCTATCACCTTTAATAAGTGGCACGTGCCACTTTCCCCAACCAATGTGGGATATTTAACACGCCCCCTCACACGTAGCGGAGAACTAAGTCACAAATCGCTGAGAACTCGATATTCGGGGGCCTAACATGAAAATGAGGTTGACTTTGATACCATATTAGAAATGGATATCGGGCCTAACTCACTCTCACAAAACCAGCTTGTAAGGGGAAGGTTGCCCTCACCCTTAATAAGTGGCACATGCCACTTTCCCTAACTAATATGGGATATTTAACATGCTCCCACATGCGCAGCATGGGACTAAGTTACAAATCGCTAAGATTTCGATATTAGGGGCCCCAACATTGAAACTGGGATTGGATCTAATACCTTATTAGAAATAGATATCGGGCCTAACTCATCCTCACAAAATCGGCTTGTAAGGGGAGGGTCGCCTCACCCTTAATAAGTGGCATATGCCACTTTCCCCAATTAATGTGGGATATTTAACAGTAATCGCGGTATCCACATTAACTTTCCAAACTCCAGGTTGAGGCTTTCTCCACTTTTCCTTAAGAGTTGGTCGTCTTAAAACAGCCTCCTTCTTGGTAGATTCATAGACCTCATGGTGGAAAGAGACAATCATCTCAATGCAACCCTGATGGGGAGATCGAACCTGCTGAAAAGTCCAGAGGTTTCGGTTCTTCCAGTTAGCCCACAACAGTGTAGCAAACAAACTCTGAAACATTAGGTCATCTCTTTTCACAATAATCATATCAACTGATGGAGATGTAAAAATTAACTACTATACAAATATTTACAACCAACATATATTTGATAGTGACATTTAAACAATTTGCTAACATACAAAAGAAAATATATTTGACACCACTATTTTATGTATTACTACAGACGTTTTGTTAACGATATCGAATGTATTTGCTAACAATGGGGTCCGTTCATCTTTCATATAAATAAATGTTCAATACTTATTGATAAATAAACATGGTATTGCTCCCTCACATAAGTAGCATTTTGAAAAAAAAAAAAATGCAACCTAGAACCTATAAATTTGCACAACCAATAAAAAAGGAACTATATCAATTTATTATTGTTATAGGGAACCAAAAAAAATATTACAATTACATACGGAACTCTTATTGAATTAAGTAGAGATTGAGTTGACAGAATTTGATAAAATTCTCATATATTATTTAATTAAGGTAATTAATGTAAATTTATGTTTGATTTGATTTTATTTAATTCAGAATAAAAATGACGTGTCAAAATAATGTAGATATTTAATAGCCACGTCACATTATATTGGATGGAGTTTTAACACCGTTGAAATTTTAAGCCTTAAATCGACAATTTTAGATCCTTCAACATTTGAATCAATAGAATCTACCTTTCAGGCTCTATATCAATAGATGGACTATCTTTCGAGCCTTGAATTGACAATTCTCCTGTAATTTATTGTAATTTAAAATAAAACGGACAAATATAATGTAATTTTTGAATTCATTAAAATAAAATGCAATCTATTATTTCATTTAATTCCAAATCACAAGAAATTACTATTTCAAACATTATAATGTAATTTTTTATAATTCAAAATGTAATGAATTTGTATAATGTAATTTCTTATAATTTGAAATGAAATTAACAAATATAATGCATTTTCTTATAATTTCAAATCAAATAGACATATATAATCTAATTTCTTATAATTTCAATTGAATATAATAATTTACATTTAACAAAAAGAATAATCAATAATATAATAATTTGCAATAACGCCACAAACTTATAGTAACTTTACTTTTTGTTTATTACCCATTTATATTATGTTCGTCAAAGATTTGTTAATGTTATTTTTTATTAAATATATTTTTTTAGAATATATGAAAAATGGTTAAAGATTATTATGTAATGAGATGTTCTTATTCGTTAGTGGTGGTTGTATTTCACTGATGGTCTGGACTAGAATTTCATAATAAACAAAAAAAATCAATCTAGAAATAAACATAGAATGATTTTAATTAATTAAAATAAATCTAGATTTAAAAAAATTAATTAAGTAATTTCCTTTATAATGGATTGATTTATGATCTAATACAATTAAACATAATCACCATTTTCCTTTCTCTCTCTTCAATTAGTATAGGCTATAATTTAAAAAAAATAAAAAATTCAGCCACCGGTTCTTCATCCCCTTCGGCAACCGAAGCGATGAAACCACCACTCATCTACTTATTTTCTGGAAATTTTCAGATACGCCCCCATCACCTTCAACTTCTAATCAAAAATTCAATTTTTTTTAAAGGATTAGATGCATTTATATAGATCAAGTCTCTCATAGGCAGAGCTATCTGCGTTGATGTGTACAACATACTGGTGACTCGGGTGGCAGCGTGTGGCGGAGCATCGGCCCATCTGCAACAGATCTGGATATCAAGTAGACGAAACACAGTGGCGGAGGCAGGTCGAAGATCGGAAAGGGGGCTCAACCATGACTCGGCGAAAACGGGGATGACAGCGGCGGTGGAGGAGGCGGAGTAGTAGCGTGTAATGATCTCAACAGTATTTCTCAATTTTCTTTATTTTCCCTTCCATATGATTGTAATAGTGTAGGGTGGACTGGATTGAACTAGTTATAATGTAAAGTTTTGATCTTGTAAAGAAATGGGGGAGATCGATTAGATGAAGGTAAGGGAGAATTAGAAGAAGAACTAGCATGCACAGTGAATATTATTAAAGTAATATTATGTATAATAATAAATATATGAATTATATTGACTGAATTATAAATTATTTGTGTATTTTTCGATAGAATATGCATCAATAACCTCATCGAATTTTATAAAAGAAAAGGCCATCGACTCATATAAGATGGATTGTAGTGTTATTTTTGATTTTCTAACTGGATGGTTATATGTTATTACATGTAACTTCATGAACCTAACTATATTGAAACAAAAAAGAAGGAAAAATATATGTCTCTTACTCCACCGCTCGCCCACCCCTTCTTCTCCATCCCGCAATGACACAATCACTGTCTCTCCCATCTCCCTTCATTTCTGCACGCCCACAACCATGAATCCAACATAAACTTCAACAATACTAAATACGATCATCAACCATTCACATAGATAAAAAAGAAATGAATGATTTGCAAACTATGACGACCATGGCTAAACTCCCCTCCCACAAAAATTCTATAAGCTTTGACCCCCGTTGGAATTTTACAGTTCAAACCCGGCCCCTTCTTTAGGTTTGAAAAAAGTTTTTCGAACCTCTTACTTTGGTTCACTAAATGTATTTATTTTTTTTATTCCAACTTTTTAATATATTTAATGCAGCATTTTAGTTTTAAAATATATTTAATATTAAATTGATAAAAGTAAATATCAAAATATTACACTTGATCTCAATTGAAAGACCAATAAAGGTGGAAATATCGTTGTTGGATTTCACAATTTATAATTTGTTCATACGCAATAATATTATATGTTATTTTAAAAATTAAAATATATAATTTTTAACTATTTAAAATATATTTAAAAATGATAACTTTAAATATTTTAGCTTCAAAATTTTAAAACTATTTAATAATAAATTTATAAAATCAATTAATACATTTATTTTGAGAATTGAAATATATTTAATTTAAAATTTTATGTGTATCTTAATTTTTTAAATACATTTAATTAACTTTATTACATTTTTTAAAATTAATAATTTAATAAATTTATTATATTTTATTTGGATTTTTTAATAATATGAATTAAAAATTTTATTTTTTAAATATTTCAATTCTACAGATTCAAATATTATAATGAATCTTAATCGAAGACCGAAAAAGGTGAAAAGACCAGTATTGAGTTTCACAATTTATAGTTTGTTCATGCACACCAATATTTGTAAGTTATATGATGTGGGATGAAGTTTGTATGAAAAATAAAATATTTAAGATCTAACTTTTTAAAATATATTTTAAGGGTTAGTTTCTAAAAAAATCACTACCTTTGTACAAATTTATAATTTAGATATACATTTTTTAAACGTTGCAAACATAACTCAATTTTTTTATTTGCAGTAGAACCAACACTCCCGATTGTTTCAATGATTAGAATTATGGTGTGGCAAAAAAAAATTCCATAAGTGGAGATTAATTCAATTTTGGGATGTCGATTGAATTTTTTTTATTATGCAACGTAAATCTTTCAATTGTTGAAATTTTTTGGGGTGTCTCTCTCTCTATATATATATGTTGCTACAATAAAAAAAGTTTGTTATTATTGTAACCATTTGAAAGGTGTGCTTAAATTGCAAATTCGTTCAAAGGTGGTGAATTTTTAGATAATCAACTCTATATTTAAAGTTAAGGGATAAGGTCCAAATTGGCCACTAAACTTATTTGGGGGGCTCAATTGGGTCACTACAACTTTTTTGGGCTCAATTGGGCCACCGCAGTGTTAAAATTGGCTCAATTGGGCCACCGCGTGACGGAACCCGTTAGGGCTCCGTTAAGTGTTACAAAAACGACGTCGTTTTGATCTTTTTTTACCCGACCCAATACCCCGACCCACTTTTAATCCAAAAACCCCGACCCAAGCTCCATAAGAACCCTAACAGCAGAGGGAAGGTGCTTCCGTGTTCAACGAACACGTTGAGGGTGACGGCGAGCACGATTCCGACCTCCAGCACTCGTTTCTTTAGGGAGACGATGAAGAAACTCGAGAAGCTTGAAGATGTGAAACGAGCACAACCCTCGCCATCTCTACAGCGATATCTGAACATAGACGGGGCTCCAGCGATTGTTTCTGCCCGGAGAAGAGACCGGCGACCGCGTCAAATACTGAGATCGACGATGGGTCTGATTCGAGCTGCAAATGGTGACCCGTCTTCAATTGGGAAGGAGATGAAGCTGAGGGCTGCCTCTGCAAAACGGATCGTGAGATCGAGATAGTGTCTTCGTCCGACGAGGCTTCCGATGAGACAAACGTTGAGGACAGTAGATCCGGCGATGCTATTCGAGGTAAACTTGAACTCTCATGCTCGGAATCTGTCTCTCCCCCCTCTTCTTGATCTGAGGATGAAACCTCTTCTACTTCTTTTGATAAATCTATATCTCATTCCCCTACTTTCTTTGGTTCTGAAACATTTGGAAAGAAGAGGTATGTGTGTTGGGGTTTTGTGACTGTTGGGATGTGGGAATGGTTATGTGGGCTATTGGAGGTTGCAGGAGTTGAAACGGTGGTTTCTGGTTGTGTCTTTGAGAATGTGGGGGGCCTGGGTCGAGATGAGGGTATAGAGGAGTGTTGGTTTGATGATTTGGACCTGAGGAGTGAGAGATGGGTAGAATCTCACGGAGATGAGCCGTCAGAGGCAATGATTTTTTGGTTGTTTGATTTTCTGGAAAATCTGGGAGGGGGTTAGTGTCAGAGATGGTTTTGGATGAAGGAGAACTAGGAGTTGAATTTTTTTGTGATTGAATTTTTGATTTTTTGGCATGGGAGATGAAACTGAATTTTTTTTCTTATTGTTTTGCAGATTTTTGTCCAGATTTAAAGGCAATTTTGGCCAATTTCTTCTGGGATTTACGCCCCATAACAAAAGATTTTTAAAATCAGACCCAAAACATGGCTGGAGGCTGGATTTTGGACAAAGAACAGACCTAGAACAGAAAATAAAATAAAAGAAAAATTAAACGAAAAAATAGAAAATTAAAAGGAAATGGAAAGGAAATTGATTTTTGAAGCTTGGGTCGGGTTTTTGGATTGAGGGTGGGTCGGGTAAAAAAAGATCAAAACGACATCGTTTTTGCAACACTTAACGGAGCCCTAACGGGTTCCGTTACGTGGTGGCCCAATTGAGCCAATTTTAACACTGTGGTGGCCCAATTGAGCCCAAAAAAGTTGTAGTGACCCAATTAAGCCCCCAAAATAAGTTTAGTGGCCAATTTGGACCTTATCCCTAAAGTTAACTTCAAACATTTTAAAATATTTCAAACTAAGTGAATAATATCAATTAATACAATTAATTAAAAATTTTAAATATATTTAATCTAAAATTTAGGATTTAAATCAAATATCAAATACTACAATTTATCTCTACTAAAAGACCGATAAAGGTGAAAAGATCATTATTAGACCTTACACTATATAGTTTGTTTATGCACAATAATATGAGTTAGTTATACCATGTATGATTTGATAGATTTTGCTTCAACAATTATAATTCTTAAGATTAAATAATAAATTTAATTTAAAATTTTAAATATATTTAATTTAAATTGTTTGATGTAGATCTTGATTTTTTAAATATGTTTAGTTAACTTAAAATTTAAAAATATTTTAAATCAAAATATTTAAAATATTTTATTGGAATATTATAATTTATTTAACTAAATTTTTTAATTTTGAATGATTTAAATTATGTAAATTTAAATATATTTAATATTTAATATTAATCTAGGAAAATCAAATATCAAAATTTTGCACATGATCTCAATTGAAATGGCAAGAAATGTGAAAAAATTATTGTTGGGCCTCACAATTTATAATTTGTTCATTCACAACAATATTTATTAGTTTTTTGATGTGGGATAAATTTTGTTTCAAAAATTAAAAGTCTTAACTCTTTAAAATATATTTAAAGTTGATAACTTAAGTATGTTAAACTTTAAAATTTTAAAATATTTAACATTAAATTGATATTATCAATTAATACTTTTAATTTGATGATATTAATATAGTTAACTTAAAAAATTTAATGTTTTTATAAATTAATAGTATAGATGAATTGATGAATTGATTTGTGTGTGATCCAATATTGATCTGCATATTTAATTCAAAAAAATTCAAAAAATATATTATATTTAATTCAAATTTTTAATTTAAATATTTAAATATACATTTAAATATTAAACTGATTAATTCAAACACTATATTTTCCAACTCTAGGAGCATTTCCAAAAAATAAAAAACACAAAAAATAGGAAATTAATTTTTTTTATAATACAACAAAATCAAAGTGGGCCTTATAACAATATAAGAGAGATAAAAATAAATAAGAAATTCTTTATAATACAAAATATGCAAAATTATATCAAGAAATAATTAAAGTAGCACAATAAAAAAAAAATATTACCTTCCTCTTAAAGTTTTGATTTGTGATACCAAACTGAAAATTTCAACCTACAAAATAGAAAATAAAATAATAATATCAACAATAACTACATATTAATGCAAAAAAAAAATATATATATCTTAAACCTTACAAAGAACACAATGACAATTCTATTTATATTTAAAGAGAAAATGATTTTTTTTTTTAAAATACTCCAACATGCATATTTTGAAACACTTTGAAAATTCAATCAATTAATATTATTATAAAATCTACTCACAAATTTATGTAATTATATTAATTTTTTATATAGACTGATAGATCGGTGTTTTGCATACACATATAAGAAATTGTACATATTTACCATAACTAATTACATATATATCAAGAATTGAAAAAAAGTTGTTAATGTAATTATGGTCATTCTATGTATATACATTAGATATATATAATTACGTAGACATGCATATATTCCCCTAATTGTAGTTTCCCTAATTAGTTGCGTGCAATCTAGTATTTATGGATATATATATAATCATATTTTTAGAATATAATAATATCCAATCTTTTAAACATAAAATAAATAATTGAGTAATATAAAATATTATTTTTTCATTTTTAGAAGGTGTAAATGGACAAAAAAAACTAATTTTCTATTTGCAGTCTGGGGATACGATGTTATTATTATATATTATATGGATAGATGGGAGGAAAAACTTGGGGTAATTTTCTCATACCCTGTATTTCATTACAATCCTATTGAATTGGGCCTAAGTCCTAGCTATTACATATTGGGCCACTTTTTGGAAAAGATAAATAATTAAACATAAAAGGCCCGGTCATACTGAACTTGACAACAATTAACACAATGAAGACTTGACCCATCTGATTCCTAATTCCATTTCACTCCATTCGAATCCCTAAAAGAGCAGTTGACCTTCTTCCACTCCTCTTTCACTCTGATCTCCTCCACAGCCGCCGATTTCTTTCTCTCCGGCAATTACTAGCTCCGTTCCCACAACATAGCGGCGCAGCGTGAAGAGCGGCACACCGTCCGGCTAGGTGAGGGTGATTAGAAAGTGAAGGAAACGCGAAACTACACGAGCGGAAAGATCCATTTCCGCTCCATTTTATGAGGGTGTTACAACTGCAAATAGTATTTCTTCAACTTCTTAATCTTCCCGTAAAATTTCAAGAAATTAGCAGTTGTGAAATGGGTTCACTTCAAATCTGCAGAAAATGGTCACATATTTTGGATGTGGGTTTAATGTTTGGAGAGATTTGATTTTGCGTTGGGTGGAAGGTGGGAGGTTTGCTGTTGTTGTGTATTTGTATTTTGGTTGCATCTGTTTATTTAATTAATTATTTGTATATTTTACAGCCAAAGACCAAAGTCGCCTATGAAGTCAAAGCTCATCTTCGCTGCAGTAGCTCTACCATTAATCGCGGTGGTGGTCGCCATTGCCGCCGCCGGCGTATTCTCTCCGCCTCCTGTATCAGGTTCGCATGATGTCCTCCCTGCCGCCGAGAGGATCCACCTCGTTAAAGCCGTCGGTCCCGAGAGCCTGGTTTTCGATCCCAGCGGCGGAGGCCCGTACACCGGCGTCGCCGATGGCCGTATTCTTAAGTTGCATGCCTGAGAGTGGGTGGAATTTGCCGTTACCTCGTCCAAAAGGTAATCTCCTAATCGGTGAGAATTTTATTTTGCTTTTTTAAGTTGGAGTGTAAGCGAGTAACCTTTATTTTTAGTAGGGTTTTATGGATTAGTGATAATTAACTTTGATTAACTATAGATAAATGTTTCAAGAAATGTTGGCTGATGAAGTTATGCTTCAAAATTGTGGAAATTTAAAGGCCGTAGATAATTTACACTTTGAATAGGGCTCTTCTTTCGTATGCTTTATTTTTATTTAGTTTCTAAAAGAGAGTCTTTATGGTTTAAATTGAACAATCGTGCATTTATAGATTGCTGTGATGTAATTCCGTTTTCGTATTTGAGCTGATAAGAAACTGGTTTCTGTCCCTTTTTTGTGATTATTGGAGCTTTTTCCATAATCTATACAATTTAGTTTCTGGTATCCATTCATCATCGTTTGAGTTTCTAGAATATTCGGCAAAGGAATTGGAAGGAACACAATCAGAGGAATTTAGTTTCTATAGCGAAATACTGTCTATTGTTCTGAAAAACAGTTGAGTCTGTTCAATGTTGGCATAGTAAAGAAGGATGAAGGTCTATAGATAACTCATTAGAAGCTTGTTGAGTTAAGCATCGGTTAGTGATATGGCATAGCAAAAATTCTACGTGAGCAATGAGGATTGGTATGGTTGACGTCAAGCATGATATTCTCTTTTGGAGGATTGACAGGGGAGCTCAATATAAAAATATATATGTCTAGACATTTTCTATCGTAGAATACTAGAATGTAAGCAAATAGAGAACAGAATACAGTCATCTCGTCTAATATTGCTTTTGTAACTTTTAACCAATCCGTGACAAATCTTATTTACTACTCTACTATAGATGTGGGAATAGCATGTTTGGCTGTCGTTGTAATTATGTTGTGTAATGGAACTATTAGTAAATTTTGATGTGCTGATTAATTTGTATCCTGTGCTGAAGGGATGCATGTTCTCAACCATTCAATCCAGCCATGGAGCACATATGCGGAAGGCCACTAGGACTAAAATTTCATCATAAAACAGGAGACCTTTACATTGCTGATGCTTACTTAGGCCTCCAAGTAGTCGGACCAGCAGGAGGAGTGGCTACACCGGTGGTAACAGAAGTCGAAGGCCAAAATTTGCGCTTTACCAATGACTTGGATATTGATGACGAGAAGGATGTGATTTACTTCACAGATTCTAGCACAGAATACTACAGAAGGTATTTGGATTTAATGCTTTGAAGTCTCCGCTACTCCTCATCTACTATCTTCTTATTATTAGCAATTATGCTCCACTATTCTCACGGCGAGCTGGTGATCGAGAGTTAAGACTATTAATATATACGTACTAACGTATAGGAAGAGGCGATTCTTGAAATAGAGAAAAATAAATACTAATTCAACCAAGGATAGGGCCTGCTAGAATTGGCTTTTCAAGTCTTTGAACTGATTTTTTTATTCTTATGCACTATATACTTAAATCTTCTATTCTGAAGAACTTTGTGACTGAAATGCTTACAAAAATCTTGGCCGATCCTACTGACCTTGATTTTTTTTTTTTGTCCAAGGGAATTCATGGCATCAGTTTTAACCTTGGACAAGACGGGCAAGTTTATGAAATATGATATATCAAGCAAAGAAGTGACAGTTTTGCTGCGAGGCCTTGCTTTTGCCAATGGAGTTGCCCTGAGTAAAGATCGCTCCTTTGTCTTAGTAGTTGAAACCACGAGTTGCAGAGTAGTACGGTTTTGGCTTCAAGGCCCTAATGCTGGAAAACATGATATCTTTGCCGAGCTACCAGGCTATCCAGACAACATCAGAAGAAATTCAGAAGGGGAGTTTTGGGTGGCGTTGCACTCGAAGACTGGACTCGTTCCTAAGCTGGCCGCTTCTTACTCTTTATTTGGACACGCGCTGTTAAAGCTTCCTCTCACCTTCAAGCAACTGCACTATTTGTTGGTGGGAGGCAAGGCTCACGCAACTGCCATTAAGCTAAGCAGTGAAGGAAAAGTTTTGCAGGTTTTGGAAGACGTTGAAGGGAAAACCTTGAAATTTATTAGTGAAGTAGAGGAGAGGAATGGGAAACTGTGGATTGCATCTGTATTGATGCCTTATATAGGAATCTATAGTCTGCAATAACCTGCGAAGCTGCATATTCAGACAAGAAACACCAATTTCTCTTATGCATCAAACTGGAACAGAACAGGTACATACGTCGAGCTATTGTAATAAATTTAAAACCATTTTCTGCAGAAATAACCGTATTATATAGTATGCTAATATAACCAATGAACAAATGAAAGTAGAACTATAGGCAAAGAATCCAACATGCAAGAAATCTAAGGAAAAACCATATAAGAAATCAAACTGCAAATCTTGCCCTAATCAGTGGATGAGCTGTCAAAAACCCTTCATTCTCAAACTGCCTCAGATCCCAGACAGTAACAGGTGAGTGTACCTTCCTCATTATACGCTCCTTCAAATTATAAGTCACCAGCCCTTTACCATCCTTGTCTCTTCCAGGAATGTACATCACCAACGACAAGTCATTTTCATCACCCCCACAGATCACAGACAGGATATGGAACCTGTTCATAAAAAACTTGAACGCTCGTCCACTACTACTGCTGTACATGCATCGAGAGAAGTTGACGTGGTGCTTTACTGACCAGCTACAGTAGTCCTCCATGCCGAACACATCAAAATTCCTCGTAACTGGAACCTTGTCGAAGTCGATCAGCAGCAGATGGCCGCCTGCTTCGCCGAAAAACTGTATAGTCCTTCTCAACTGACCACCCTGAACCGGCGGCATTGCCATAACCTTGAAACATTCGTTTTCAACTTCGAAGTAAAGTGAGGTTTCCCCTGTGTACGAAGGCCAGTGCATGATCGCTTTTCCGCGGGAATTCAGCCTTCGAAACACTCCAACAACCCGTCTCCGATGAGTATATATCAATCTGAGTGTAGGAAGAGTAGGGTTTATTCACTCTAGAGAGGCTCACAATTTTGTAATGAGGCGAGCTCAATGGATCGAAGGCCAAGTTCATTGCCGTGACCTCAGTGGCGTCGCCGCCAGGCAAAGGGATGAGCCGAGATTCATTCGTTGTAGGATTGTATACGTAGTGTTCGACGTCAGCGCTGCATGGATTCCACGGAGAATTCTTGCTTTTGTTGACGGAAACGTCGGCCGGACAAAGCAACAGGCCGTTACATGATTGGCTGATTCGAATGCCGTTTATGTGAAGATCGTTGGATTCTAGAAAGTTCAAGAACGGCTGACGATCCTCTGGCCGCGGCCTGCTGACTGTGTCGAGTGGGACAGCGAGATACTTCATCTTAGGATGAAGCAACGGCTGGGTGCGGCGGGTGTACCGCCGTATGAGGAGGTCGGACGGCGGCGGGAGCTTTAACACGAACTTTTGGCCTGTGATCAGTTGATACCAGCTCTTGCACACGATTTTAAACCTGACACGGTAATTTTCTTTGAGATTTGAAAAGATTAGATTCAAGAGGTCTTGATTGCCGCCCACGATTTCTGCAGAATATGATGATTCGATTTCACGGTGATGGTGATCATCAGATTTTCGTGCATGGGTTTTTCTTCTTCTTCTTCTTCTTGTTTTCTTGAATTTGTTCTTTCTAGAATGGCCCAAGAAAAAGTTGAACGCTTTGGAGGAGGTGATTTGCATGGTTGTACGATGTTTTGGGATTTTAGTGATTACTGCAACATGGGATTTAAGGTTTTTTCGATTTTGTGTGCGTGCGTGCGCGTGTGTGTGTTCTCCGATCCCCCTTCTAGGGTTGATGATTTGGACTCTTGGCATGCAAGAATTGTTGTTTTTGACGAACACTAATGCAAGATTTCGAATAGGGTTTTGTTTTGGGCTGGGTCTTTAGTTGTCCATGAATATTGGACCGAAGACCATTAGGCTCTTGTATAGTTTGAGCAGCAAACCGAATTTGAAGATAATTTTAAGGGTAATTCTATTCACAACCTCCAATTTTCTCCGAACAATACCAAATTAATTACATTATAAATATATGTTTTTTAGATTTTCTTCCCTCTCAATTCCCGCTATTTTAAAACTCTAACAAATAAAACTAAAACTATGTGTATATTGAATATAATGGCGCAAACAATTGATAGAAAGATAGAGTTTAAAACTTGTTAGCATTAGGGGTGTAAATGAGTCAAGTAGAATCCGAACATATACTTATTCAAACTTATTTGAAATAATATTGAGATTTAAAATTTATGTCTGAGCTTGTTTGATTTCCTATAATATCGAGATTTAAAGTTTATGTCTGAGCTTGTTTGATTCCCTATCGAGTCGAGCTCAAACAAGCTTAAATTGAGTCGAGCTCGAGTAATTTGATATTTTTATGCATGTTTGCTCTGTTTTTACTTATCGAGCTCGAGTTGTAGCCGAGCTTTAAATCTTATCAAACAAAAAATTATGTTCAGACTAGTTTGATATATTTATCGAATCGAGCTCAAACGAGCTTTTAACAAATGAACACGAGTCGAGTATTGAGCTATTTAGTTTGATTTCTAGCCCTACTTAGCATTGTCCAGTATTGTAGCAATCCACCATTTTCTCCCAAGTCTAGAACAATGAATGATATATAAGACAATGAAGGAATAACGATGAATTCAGATATTTATGCAAAACTAGGAAAGATAAACAACAATCGTTGTAAGTGTTTTATTATGATCTGTTATGTGCATCATAAATTGAATATCCTTAAATATAAAATTGGTACTGCACAATCTACAAAAAAGAAAAACTTATGCAATTCACAAGTACGACACAAAGATCGATACGATAATAAGTTATCACTAAGCTATATGACTGTCAACTGTATAAGATGGGAGTCATGTGTTCTCCTTCATCTATGTTCTTTTTCAAAATTATTAACTTTATGTAGATTTTTTTTTAAGAAATACGCTGTATTCAATGAGAAATAGTGTATATATATATATATATATATATATATATATATATATATTCTCACATGATTTATTGTTTGCTTTAGCTTTTTTCCCATTTGTTTCTTTTGTAGGAAAATACTATATACTCGAGGTTGTATTTTAGTTTATTAGAGTTTTTAAATAGTGGGGGTTGTATTTTAATTTTTTTTAGGATTTTAAACGAGTGGGGTTGTGAGGGTAAAAAAGTCTAAAAAATATATAACAATTACCCTAATTTTAAATATAAGAATGAGAGTTTCTGTTTGCACCCCATATTTACTCTTTGCACCATAACTTCTCCATGCACCCCCTTTTTTACTCTTTGCATCCCTAAAATTGACTATAATGCCCTTACTTAAAAAAAACATAAAATTTGAAAATTAAAAGCATAAAAAAAAATCGCGTTCCGTTCGAAGTTGTGTATTCGAACATTCTGAATATGTTCGAAGTCTTCTGTTTGAGCATAAAAGATATGTTCGAAGTCTTGTGTTCGAACGGTACTTAAAAAAAATTCATGGAGTCCGTTTGGAAATTAATTTTTGAACATGCCATGTTTGTTCGAAAATCAATTTTCGAACAAACATGGCATGTTCGAAAATTAATTTCCGAATGTGACTTTTTTAAAAAATTATGTATGTTCGAAAATAAAATTTCGAACAAACACGATGAGTTAGAAATTTCATTTTCGAATCACACTTAATTTTTTGTTTTTGAACAAAGGACATTTAAGTAACTTTAAAATTATTTTATTTTTTCTTTTTTTCTTTTGGAGTGCAAAGAGTAAATATGGGGGTGCAAACAGAAACTAAATTTCAATATAACAAAACAAGGATAGGGGAAGGAAGTTGAGTTTTCTAAAAAGAAGGATAAGAAATTTGTGTTTAATTCTGTACTAAATACGTTAGCTAGCGCACTTCTAAACTGTGATGAATTTGGGTTTTAACTTTGTTCGAAATTATGTTTGATATTAATTTAAAATTTATAGTGAAAATCTGAAAAAAACGATGAAGATAGCCCTCAGGCATGCACATTGCACACTGACACTTGGTGTTCTCACCTGCAAACTGGACTTGTGTGCCCACGATGGTGTGTAACTCCATTTGCACAAGTAAGAACACCATGAATACCAAGTTTCATTTTTAACAAAAATGAATAAAAATCACAACTTATTTCAAATTCAAATTATATATAGGATTCAAATAAAAAAATTAAAAATTCAAACATGTCAAATATTACTTTAATTTATTCAAATCCAGAAAAGAAGAGGAGAGGCATCTCGTCGGCGCTGACATTTTGGGTTGGGGAGAAGGAAAGAAGGTGTTTTCTTTTCTTGTTTTTTACTTTTATTTTTTAATGAATAATATTTTCTTCCAAAATGACTAAAATAAATATTTAATTGTTCTAAACGGCTAAAAAAGGTTGATCCTTTATTTTATAGGCAAATGCCTAAAATATTAATTAGTCTTTATTTATACGATTAAGTTTAATCATGTGAATATAAACTCGATGTAATCGTTATTATTTTTCAGTAAATTTGAAATTAATTGTTCCAAAATAAAGTTTTAAGGGAGAATTTATAGTGGAAACTTTAAGGATTTATTTGGACATTTTATTTTGGGTAAAAAAAAATGTAAACGACAAGAATTATCAAAGCTTCTGGCAGATTCCTTCAGAGAGCTGTATGTTCCTGGTTTTTTCTTGAAAGGCGCCACATATAGCATTGGTGGATCCCAAACACCACCAATTATTATGTTTTTATTTAATTTTATCTTTATTTTGTTAGGATATAACAACATTAATTTCTTTGGGGCCAGACTCATTATCTTATTTCCATTACTTTATCAGCAAAAATAGCAATCATCTAAACTATTACTATTTTGTTTACATTTTCTCTTGATTAGTCGCACATCACCTCCTTCCCGTACGATTTTTAAATATAAATTAGGAGTACTTAATTATTTGTTGCTACTGTTATTATATTTCCAGGTTAGTTTTTAGTTATATTTAGTGATCATATATGTTTTTTTATTTATTTTTGGAGGGATGATTAATTAAACTTTAAACACCGATTTTGGGGAGAAATATAGTTGGTTTGTTAGGTATTTAACGCTATTTTCCTATTTTCATCAAAAGTACATACATATTAGTCGTCAAACAAAAATTAAACAAAATAAAATTAAGGCGTGAGTTTGTTCTCCTAGAGTAAGTCAATTGAGACCTAATTAAGATGTGAATAGAAATTGCAAACTATTATAAATGCACCCACGTCTTTTTTTTTTAATTAATATCATATATGTATGCATACATGTATTGATAACATACAATACAGAATGTAATGTTTATCTTGAGTATTTGGAGATATATTTGTATCATTAATTTTATAATATACATATGATATATGTATTAATAACATAAAATATAAAGTAACGCTATTGAGTATTTTTTAATTGCACCAGTAATAATTTAACAATACAAAACAATCCCCTTGGGTGAGACACTTGTGTAAAAAGGGAGAGGTTAATTTTGGGATGCAATATAATCTCTGGTAGCCTTCCCATCACCAATTCAAAATAAAAGAATTAACAATATATAAATAGAAACATTAAATATTAAATGGGAATTAATATTGATTGTGGTATATATATGTGTTATGTGTATAGTAGGATTCGGCCAAACGTGACCGCATAAAAAGCCTATTGCAGTTGCACAGCCCCAAACGCAACAAATAGCTAGCTAGCCCTGCCCAAAATCCAACTTACATGCAATATATATATTTAAACAATCCAATTTTCGAATGAATATTTGTCCAAAAAAAATCCAAGTATTTTTTCTTGGGTTTTCAAGAATCTACTACTGCACATCATGACTATTCCCATAGTGTTTCAGGCCAAAGCGATGACTATAAAGCTCATAATTTCAAGTGCATTTCTAGCTCTTTTTCTTGCCATTTTCTTTGTCTCTTTTGATGATGGCAGCTGCACCATCCCTTTTCAAGATTTCAAGAATGACACCTCACTCCTCGTTATGCCGATGCCCGGTGGCGCCGTCGGCCCGGAGAGTTTCGCCTTCGATCGAAGCGGTGGCGGACCCTTCACCGGCGTCTCTGATGGGAGGATAATCCGGTGGCGGGATAATGAAAGCCGCTGGGTCGACTTCGCCGTCACATCTCCGGAGAGGTGAGCTCTTTTCATAAACACTTGTCGATCTATTGTTTTCCTTTTCTTTTGTTTCCATCTGTTGAGATTTTCTGTTATGCTTTTTGGTTAAATATCATATATCTCTCATTATCTCCGGTACATGTTAAATGTATTAAATAATACTATTATAAATATACAAATGTGCATTGATAAATTGAAATATAAAATATAAGAGAACCGAGCCGTTTCTCTTTTCTTTTGGAGTGATATATATCATTACTAATTACCATAAGCATTAGAGCATCATATCCACACGTATTTTGTTGTGTGAGTGATTTGCGTGATACAGATATTCTGTTATCTGTTCTTCTGCAAATGTATTTTTCATGGTTCAACAACGTAACTTCATAAATTTGGCAGTGATAATGATCATTATATAATTAATTAATAACAAAGCTAGTTGATAATTATATAGCAAAATAAGATTACAAAATATTGCTCAATAAATTAAAAGGCTGAAATGAAGAAAGTCACTCTAAGATGTAATTTTTAAAAGACCTAACTGTTGGCTTTATACGCATACAGGTATGCAAGTATATAAAAACAAACACGCAAACAGAATTTGGAGGAGTAGAAGAATAATATAAGTGCGTATGCGTATTCCCTTTCAAAAAAGAAAAAGAAAAAGAAATGTATATAGGTGTGTATTTGAAAGAGGAAATAAAGTTATAGATATCTCACTTTCATATTTGTTCACCACAGTATAAATAAAACTTGTTACTAAATGAAACTGCACACTAGATATTTTGTTGTGTTTCAAGCTCCAACTCAATCTTTTATCTCATCTTGTGTTGCTAAAATAAATATGAAATTGAAATACCATAGAATTAATTGATTGGACTAGTTCTTGCTATGAGCCTTAGTGTGAAGGTTCAAATCCTGCTACAACAATTTTAATTGAAGAATTTATAATGGGTGTGTGGTGTGTGAGCAGTTGTTGTGATTTACCAGATCATTCACTAGGCACACCTACTTGCTGAGACATATGTCGCGATTTATCTGGGTTCTAGGAACAGGCCAATAGAAGCCCTCTTGGTTGGGGTTCATCCAAAATAAATAAATAAACTTCAAATTAAAGCAATAGTAGTACCCTACTTCAAATTCTATTGAATGCATGTCTACAAACTCTTCCCATAGCTCAAGTACGAATTAAATGACAAAGGCTGGTTAAAGAAAATAATCTAGCTAGTACATTTATTTTATTGTGCCAGTGATTATTTCATCGTACCTAATTAGGGGACCAATGTGAGCATTAGTAGGCATGGGTGTACAATGATCTAGGATTATAGAACTTTAATTTTTAATTAAGAATAACGTATATTTATGAATTAATTGAGGGTAATCGATCTAAAGAAATTTAAAAACATGAAGGGCTAAAGTCAACAAAAACAAAAAACAATAAACAAAGGGATTGGCAGTAATTATATGGAATCCAATCACATGCAATTCCAAAATATATTTCTTTTTTGTTATTTTAGGAGCTAAATTATTGACATCCACAAATATTGTATTGGATTTCTAACACTCCATTTGTAGGTAAGTCATTTGTTTTTCATGGCCCACGTTGTTATTCTCGTTTGTTGTGTGTTTCTTTAATGGTGCCGTTCTCGAATGATCCATTTTTTTCAAATGTACATAGAAATATATGAATTTAAGAGAAAATAGAACTTTCAATTAAAAATAAATAAAATTAACCATAAAAAAGAGAGAGAAAAACTGACACTCTATTATTAGAGAATCTTCTAACATGGATTGTTAATCAGCGTCGCTATTTATTGATAATTAAGTGGTGAACAATTTGGAATTCAATTTTGTAAGTACTAGTTAGTGAAACATTCGAATATATAAGAATATACACGCAGCTAGGACTCGCTGTGTATATCTTACATGATTTTACCCCTGAATTATTCTAGCATTTTCTGAATATTTTATCATTAAATATGTAGGTCATATCATGTACTGTTCAACATTGTGTTAGATTTTATTAAAATTTATACAATACAAACAAACAAAAAACTGAGAGAAAATACAAAGTAGGGATAACAATAAAGGAATTGAAACCACTAGTTTTTGATAATAAAAATATCTATTTAACTCGATTATAATGCTTGTCTGCAAACACTAGCTAGTACTAGTAGTACCACAATACAGCGCCAGCCATCTCGAATATTGTTTGGACTATAGGAATAGTCTCTCTTTACTTTAAAAAGTTAAATAATAGATTAATTGGTTATATATAAGGCCCGCCTGCCTCATGACAACATATAACATTTTAAGTTTTCATATAATTAACTTCTTTTGCATGCCTTGGAAAAAAATAAATATAGAAAAATAACATTAGTCTTCATATCACATTCAAAACCATTTAGAACAATTTCTAATAAAAAAAAAACTAATATTGTGCAAATCACCTATATATAAGCAAATCTAACTAAATTGAGGGCCATCATTAAATAAGAAAAAAGAAGTACCTCGAACAATATTAAAAAAACATTCTTAATATCATTTGAAGATATTCCTTTCACGTTTCTATAAGCAAAATCACTAGAAGCCTCGTACTTTTCTAAATTAATATGTTTTAACAAATCCAATCCAAAAGCTTAGTAGTTGAAAATGGGTTGGGATTACTTAAATCCCCACATAAAGAGTATGAAAAATAAAAAAGAAACTTATAATATATACACATTTAATTGCATAATTTGTATACCCCTTGGGTCGGTCACTGCTAAAACGTTACATAAAAAAAAAAGGGATTGGAAAATGAAATAGGTCAACCAGCATTAATTGGGATTCCTCCATATTCATAAATTGAGATACACGTGTGAAGGTTTTGTGATAATTATGATTTTATGGAATATGTAAATATTAATAGAATTGAATGCTTGATTAAATATTGGGAGTGATTTTGAAAATAGGGATGGATGTGTAAATGTTGGAGATCATTCTGCAAGGGAGCACATTTGCGGGAGGCCATTGGGGCTTCGCATGAATGAAAAAACTGGGGATCTGTACATTGCCGATGCATATATGGGCCTAGTTTTCGTGGGCCCAAATGGTGGGCTTTCAAGCCCATTAGTGAAGGAAGTTGATGGAATTGCTTTGGGCTTCACCAATTCTTTGGACATTGATCACAGCACTGGAGATGGAGATGGAGATGGGGTCGTTTATTTTACAGACAGCAGTACCAGGTTCCAAAGAAGGTAACACTTGGTTTTTTCTTTTTATCCAATTATTATGTTATGCATGCCTACCGAAAAATTTAATTATTGGGAGGTGACATTAATAAATAAAGAAAAGAAGCCCAAGATTATTTATGGATGTATGTGTTGGAAGGACAAAAAATAACATAAAGTTTTTTCTCGAAAAAAATAAAATAATAATAATAACATAAAGATGCCCACTAGCTAGGTAACCCATGTCATGGAAAAAGAAAGGAAAGCAAGAGGATTTGTTTAGATAAGAGTTAGAAAAGTGACGTTTGAATACTAGCTAGCTAGTTCAGGGGATATGGAGATTTATCCATATGTAATATTAATAATGTTAAAACTTAATTTTCGAAAATTAAAATAATTATGCAGGAACTATGTTTCCGTGATAATCAGCGGTGACGATTCTGGAAGGCTAATGAAATTCGATCCCCAAACAAGAAACACTACTCTCCTTCTGGACCACCTAAAGTTTCCAAACGGCGTCGCACTGAGCATAAACGGAGATTTTCTACTCTTCGTAGAGACTACAACTTGCAAACTCTACAAATATTGGCTCAAATCCGCCAAAGCTGGGAATCTGGAAGTCGTAGCGGAATTGCCTGGATTCCCGGACAACTTGAAGAGGAATAGCAATGGCGACTTTTGGGTGGGAATCAATTCCCCCCGAGGGAAGCTCTTGGAATGGATTATATCCAACCCTTGGATTGGAAACACTTTACTTAGCTTTTTACCCTTCGATCTTACCAAACTACATTCCTATTTGGCTCCTTCGCTTCCAGGGAACGGAATGGGAATTAGACTCGATAGGAATGGGAATGTGGCCCAGGTATTGGATTCCACTCCATGGCACAAAGTTAGTGAAGTGCATGAAGAGAATGGGTATTTGTGGATAGGATCTGTCGTCATGTCATTTTCTCTTAGAGACAAAATTTCAACTTCTTCAAATTTTTAATCTAATATTTCATTTTTTAACTTTAATTTTCCTTTCGGTATTCTTTTTCTTTTCATGTTCCTTTAAATACAGGAGGAAGCATTTCTAACATGGCTGGAGTTTAAACATTATTACTTATGTATAATAGTTCATAAACTATATGAGAGATAAAAATTATATATACTTGGTAAACTCTATATGACGTCGATAATTAAGCTCATTGTATAAATAAATGAGTGTTTAAACATATCATTTATCAATGATAAGTGTGCCGTTTGATATCGTGCATGGAGATCGGACGGAATCCTCAAGCTAGCTGCTACACTTTGTGTACGTAATACCCAATGTTACACATTTAAATCATATATATTTTTTCAATTTCAATTGATTATATTTTAATTAATATTGCACAAAGTGTAACCAGCGATTTCACCCACAAGGACCTTGAGACTAATATTTCAAGAAAATTTTGCCTAGAGTGGCCCATATATATTCGAATGATTAATTTTCCAGCTTCTAATTTCAACAGATGGAGGGTCCCAAAAACACATGTTCCACAAATTTAGATATTGAGTCATTTCATCTATGAATTAATTTTGGATTCTATCAATCCTCGTTTTCTTGTTGTTTCATGCCCCATCATGCATGGAAGAAATTTATTTGAATGAAGACCACAAAAATTAATTGCATGTTTTGTTTTCCCATTGACTTTTATGATTCTATTATATTTATATCTAGGAGCTGACGAACCCTACTTTTCTCATTTCAATTTGGTATTCAACCAGGAGAACATATCTAAATTGTACATTATATTTTCATTTTTTATTTTGAGTTGGGGATTGGCAATTGGAATTCGAACTCAAGAGATCTTTCACCTTAATTAGGTGATGAATATTACTAGGCTACATGCCTACAAAATATATTTTGTACAATATTAGTGGAAGAAAAATGTGATGATCGTTTATTAATTTATTTTCCTGCTTGTCTTTTTTTTTTTTTTTTTTTTTTTATGATCATTGAAATATGTTATCTTTTAATTATATTATGTTATACTTCGAGAAAGCTACTCTGATTATTTCGTCTCGTTCTATTAGAATATTATGTTTGAAAGATTGAAATTATTAGCTAACACACGAAGGTGTACTAGTACTATTTAATTTATTAAAAAAATTAAATTAAAAGAAATGTTGATCAATATTTTGTATCGAGTTTCTTTCTTTCTTTCTTAATTTCTTTTTTATTTATTTATCTATTTCTTTCTTTTATTTGTGAGAAAATGTATTGAGTTTCTTCAAATCACTATATCTCGTAATCTAAATATAAGGAAATTAAAAACCTCAAGTAAATTAAATAATATGTAACTTTACTCTTAAGTTTATTTGTATTTTAATTCGCAAAATCTCCTGTGCATCAGATGCATGGGTCGGTCCGTGAGACGGATCCGACCCGCACCGACCCGACCCGCGTTCCGACCCGCCATATAAATAGATTTTTGGCCACTGTTCACTCATTTGGATCACTTCATTTCGCAAGCAAAACTCTAGCCCCCGTACCCCATCCTTTCTTCCTCACCGCGCCGCCTCATCTCCACCGTGACCCATAGCCGCCTCATCTCTACCGCGATTCTAAACGCTAGCCGCCTCATCTCCACCGCGATTCCAAACCCTAGCCGCCTCATCTCCGCCGCCACATCTCCTCCACGATTCCAAACCCTAGCCGCCTCCCTAACCCTCTCCGGCGTCCATTCTTGCTCCGGCATTCGGTGGTTCGGCACACGACGGTGGTACTCAGGTTTGTACTCAAATCTCTTTTTAATTACATTCTGATTAAACCTCTGCATTTCCTGGAATTGACATGAGTCCGAGTATACTACCCCTATTCAGTCTTCTTCTCCCTCTTTCTCCTCTCAAATTTCTCCTTTTCACACGACAAACCCTTCTCCCTCTGTTAATTTTGGTGCTCGATTTGAATTTTTTTTTCCTTTGATTACCCTAAAAATTCTGTTTCCGGATTCATCCAATATTATGTGTATATATTGTGTTTTTCTTAATGACGAGCAAAATTGTTAATTTTGGTCAGTTCTCTTTTATTGGAAAGCTAGGTTAAAGATGCTATCGATAGGTTTTTCCTATCGTTTTTTTTATTTTGAATCGGATTCACTACAAGAATTTTGCATTTTACCGACGGAATTTCCGACGGACATAATTCGGGTCGTCATTTAGCGACAGAATAACGACGGACTGTCCGTCGTTAATTTTAACGACGGATTTATGACGGAACCTTTGTCGTTATCTATAACGACGGATATAATCCGTCGTTAAAAATTAAATTTAATATTTTTAATTTAATTTTTTTAATTAACGACGGACTAACGATGAATTTTTCCGTTGCTAAGTTAGTGACGGAAAAATCCGTCGTTAAAAATTAATTTTTTTATTTTTTTTTATTTTTCAAAATTTTAGTGACTGATTTAGCGACGGAAAATTCCGTCGCTAAATTTAATTTTTATTTTTTTAATTTTTATTTTTCGATTTTTAAATTTTTAATTTTTTTTAATTTATTTTTTTCCCAATTAAGAAAAATGAATTTAAAATTAATATTTTCAATATTTTAGATAATATTATGATATTTTTAAAAATATAATTAAATGAAAATATTTATTTAATATTTTTTTGTTTTTATAATTTTTGTCACTTTAATTTTATTTTTTTAAATATTATTAATTATAAATATATAATATTCGAGAAAATTAATTAATATAATATAATATTAAATAAATAATTTAATAATAATATATTTTAATTTACAACATTAAAAGATTATAATATATATTTCAATAAATGAAGGATAACAGTTTCGAAGTAATATATATTTATTATATCTGAATATAAACATAAATATATAATAGCCCACTTGGTTGAGATGCAGAAGATAGATCTCTCCCTTTACGGGAGGTCAAGGGTTCAAATCTCGTGAGCCGCAAATGTTGGAATAATATGTGGCGCGTGGGGAGCACGCGCTAAATTTTTTTATTTTTTTTCATTTTTAGCGACGGAATTCTTCCGTCGTTAAATTTTTTATTTTATTTTTTCTGGCGACTGAATTTGGAAATTATTTAACGACGGAAAAATTCGTCGCTAGATTTTTCCGTCGTTAATTTTATCATTAAATTTGTCTAACGACGGATTTGATCCGTCGTTAAAACGGATTAGCGACGGATTTTTGAGATTTAGCGACGGATTTTTCCGTCGCTAAAACTTGATTTTTTTGTAGTGATTAGATTCATTTTCCCCCTTTTTTGTGGTTTTGATTTCTCTCGTCTGGGTGGAGATAACGCTGTCGGTCTTCTCCATCTCTCTTTATTTGATGTTTTGTAGTTGAGTTTGTTTATATAACCCAAATACATTCTGTATTAATTGTCTGAATTTAAGATATTTTCATCAGATTTTCTGGAGTCTGATTTCGTAATTTTTTAGTGTTAAATTAAATAGATTTCTCTCCCTTTTGATTTCTAGATTATTGATCCTAATTATAATACAGTATCTTAGTGAATTGAAATTGTTTCGTTTCGATCATCTTGTTTAATCAGAATGGCTTGATTTTGTTGTCACCTCTACGAATGAATTAATTAGTGCTAGTTAGTATGTGTTGAAAATATTTATTTGGAAAAATGCAGATTCATGGAGTGTTTGATTTGAGTGTTTAATTTGAAATTTTATATAATTATTATGTATTATCATGTTAAGTGTCAATTACAATGCTTATTAGTATCAATTGGAATCAGAAGCATGTATCAAAATTTTCATAGTTTTTGTCTGATAAATGTTTTGTTAGATGTTATCTTTATGTGCTTAGAATTCAGTCTAAGGTGTTTTTGCCACTTCCATTATTTGAATGTGTGTGAATTTGTGTATGGAGTATCAATTCTGATGTTGATTAGTACCAAATCATATATGCTCACAAGGATCAGAGTTAGGTCCTATTTTATTTTTTGTGTGCAATTTTTGATTTTTTCCCTCTGGAGTATCAAATGGGAAACTGAATGGTACTATTTGAGTTGATTGTATGTATTAGAGTTAGGCTAGTTTTTGTTTTTTATTTTATGTGTGTGCAATTTTCATTTTTTTGTATGGAGTATCACTTTACATTCTTATTAGTATCAAATCATATGCTCACAAGTATCAAAGTTAGGTCCTATTTTGCTTTGTGTGTGCAATTTTCATTTTTCCCTCTGGAGTATTAAATGGTAAATTGAATGGTACTATTTGAGCTGATTTTATGTATCAGAGGTCAGATTTTTTGTTTTATTTTATGTGTGTGTAATTTTCATTTTTGTGTCTGGTGTATCACTTTACATGTTGATTAGTACCAAATCATATGCTCATAAGTATCAGAGTTATGTCAGATTTTGTTTTGTGTGTGCAATTTTCATTTTTTTTGTATGGAGTATCAATCTTGAAACAGAATTGTACTATTTGAGTGGATTGTATGTATCAAACTACGAAGAATTGTGTTGTATAGTATGTTATGATTTTTATACGTGCATGTATGAGGTCAGTTTTGATATGCATTTTTGGTTTAGTTAGGGTTATGGGTTTATATGTCTATATTTTTATCATCGTGTGGTGTAGTATCAATCTTTATGCTTGTTGTACCATTTTATATGCATAGTTGTATCAAACTATTTCATACAGTAATTATGTAATCTATATTTTTCATATTTTGTGTGTTTTAATATTTGTTTTCATTGACTTATATCAGGTTAGCTCAATGAAGAAGAAAATGTCCAAGAAGAAAAAAGCTTTCAAGGGTGTGAATATCACCGCGAAGCTGGGTGATGAGGCTACTTCTTATGCTGCAGCAGAGTCATCGAAAGTTGCTGTAAGCAAGAAGTTCAAGGAAGCTGTTGAAGAGAGATCTCATGTCAGGTAATTCAAATTTTATTTTATAATCTGATCTTATTTAGTTAATGTGTTCTTATATCCTGAAGTGTTTGATTTTTCTAATTTTTTTTCCTTTAAGTTCTAGGGAGGGGAAGAAGCTGAAAAAAAGGAAAAGAGACTCGATTGATCCTTCTTTTGCTGGGGAGAGCAGCAAATCAAAGAAAGATCAATCCACTCTTGGGAAGAAATTGAAGGACGAAGCTGATAGGTATTTTAGTTATGTGAATGAATAATTTTTTATGCTTTTAAAATATCGAGCATCTATGTCACTGTACATGTTTGAAGCTTTGTCCAAGTTTTATTTCCATGTTTTTTTAGAAAAAAGAAAAGTCTGTTGCAGTGTGGTTATGGGTAGCAATTAATATGTATGCATGCATGAAATGAGAGAAGAATGGTTTTTATCTTTTTTTTTCCTTATAATGTTTCCATGTAGTAGCATTGTCGAATATTTTAGTCATGTTATAATTGTATTTTTTTGTGTGTTTTTTCCCTTTACAACAAGCATGATTTGACTGTCAAATGTCGACCTTCCTCTCTTTCTACCCTGATCCCTTTACTTTCTAATGAACAAATGATAGCGATAGAGGAGATAGGGTTTGGGGGTCTTCTTTATATTCAAGATTTTGCATATTTGTCGTGGCATCATATGTATTGGTTTTTTGAACACTTTAACCCGGTCAGTCGTCTGTTGTGCTTTCCCAATAATGAGAAGTTTGTTGTCACACCTTTTGATGTTTGTGATGCATTCTTATTGCCTATAAATGAAGGCAGGGTTGTCCTTCGGGGAAAGAATGAGCCCTTTTTGAAGTCATTTATAAAGAATTGGGTCAATCTATATTCTGAAAAGAATATAGTTTCTTGTTTTGGTCTGCGTAATCTGTTGTTGGATGCGCGTTTTTCTGGTGGTGGGGATGACTTTAAGTGTTTTTTCGTTTTGTATTCTATGTCTGTATTTTTGGCATCGACTATGAATGGGTCTACCGATCTATATCTGTTGAAATCAATTGTGGAAGTCAATTTGATTTCAACATTAGATTGGTCATCTTACGTGCTAGACCGGCTATGTAGAGTCATGTCATATTTAAAGGATAGGCCTTCAAATAAATATGTGAGTGGTTGTTGTCTTATTCTCCCTCTTTTGTACTTCCACCGTCTCAAGTGGAAGGGTTTAGCTGTGTCGAGTTCCTTGCCTTTGACTAGGCATTGGAATTCAAAGAGTATAAATAAAAGGCTGTTAGAGGAGTTAAAGGTTGGGGGGTTTGGTCAAGGGGAGTTTGTAGTGGGAGTTTATCCAATCAGTCAAGTAAATCAAAATGAGGCAGCATCTCCTCAGCGTGTCCGTACGAGGAATGATGGGACACATACGTCGGGGACATATGTCCATTATTTTCTCCCCACTGGTGAGAAGACGGATGCTGAAATTAAGCATATTGCTGGGGATGTAAGTTTTATGTTTTTGTTTTATTTTATTTTGTTTTAGGTTTGTTTCTTTTAATTCATGTGACTTACTGTTTTCTTCTTTTATTTTGAGGCCTTGGAGAAGTCGTTCTTGCTTTTAAAGCAAGATTTAAACATAGTCTCCCACGCACACATGGACAGGTTGAGAGACCTGTCAAAATTTTTTCAGCGTCGTCAGCCTGAGGAGGTCCCATCTTCATCTAAGGATGCGGGGACCTCCAATGACGATTTCTTTAGATCAGACAAATTTTGTATGTTGGTTGATGAAGTGGTGGTGAATTTTAAGGCGTTGCAGGAGGAGTCGAAGGTGTCTTATTCTTGTTTTCCTGGTGTCAGAGCTGCGTCCCCATTGTTTGAAGTGAATGAGGCAACAGTGGCAAATGTCATTGCTGACCTCTGCAAGGGTGATGCGAGCTCTTTGTCGGCTGGTTTTGGGTTTGAGAATATTGAAAAGCAAGTTGAAGAGGGACATGAAGTTGGAGAAGAAGCTGCACTAGGTATGAAGCTTCACTACTTAGTAATGTTTTGCAGTTTTGTGTATGTTTATTTTTATTAACTGTGTTTCAATATGTGTTTTTATTTGTAGATTTGACACAAGATAGTGTTGAGGATTGTGGGAAGATGCTTGCAGCAGTTGATAAAGGTAATTAATTAATGTTTGAATTATAAATTAATTTTTTATTGATGTTTTGAATGTTTTTCTTCATGTTTTGCTGAGGTGGCTGCTGTACATGGTGAAAAGATTGAAGAAGCAGGAGGCGTGGATAAGGGCAATTGTTTTAAGTTTATGTTGTTTTTAATGTTCTATATTTTATATTTAATTTAAGAATTTATATTCTTTGTGCAGATATTTTTGTCTGTGGAGAAGGGATTTCATCTGTTGGACCAAATGGGTCCCAATATTTGGATTCAGATCCAATTGACCCTTGGTTCGTGGCATTTGATGAGTGGATTGTAGATGAGAATGTCGGTTTCCAGTCGGCATTCATGAAGAAAAACGAACGGTATCTGAAGGGATTATCTACAAAGGATAAATATGTTGTCGATTTTTTCTTCCACAAGCACCGTGCAAAGATTGAGTAAGTATTTAATTTTTAAATGTATTTTGGTTTAGTTAGTACCAAATGAGATGTTTACAAGTATCAATTGTATTCAATGTTTTATATTTTGTATGTGTGCTCCAATTTTTTTCAAAATTTTCATGATAATTAGTAGCAAATGAGATGCGTATAAGTATTAGAGTTATGTTGTTTTATGTTTTATTTGTGTGCTTCTTTTGTATGGAGTATCAATATTTATATTGATTAGTACCAAATCAGATGCATATAAGCATGAGAGTGATTTTGTTTTATATTTTATTTCTGTGCATTTTTCTATTTTTTTTTTTTTCTATGTAGTATCAATGTTTATGTTGATTACTACCAAATCGGATACTTATAAGTATCTGATTGATTTTCTTTTATGTTTTATTTTTGTGCATTTTTTTTTGTATGGAGTATCTATGTTGATGTTGATTAGTACCAAATCATATACTTACAAGTATCATATTTTATTTTATTTTTTATTTGTCCAATTTATAATTTTTTTGTATTCAGTATCAGTCTTGAAACAAAATTGTACTATTTTAGTTGATTGTATGTATCAAAATTTGAAGTATTGTGATGTATTGCATGTTGTGCTTTTTATATAGTGAATCCAAAATTTGAACTTTGTATGCTTATTAATACCATTTTATATGCATATTTTACATAGTTTAAAAATAGTGTTGAAGTCTAATGTTTTTTTTTTCCAGTTCAAATGTACCCTTTGCATTGATGCAATCACTTCATGACAGTGAGTTTATCCATGTGTTCATTATTGATACATGGGCTTTGCTTTTTGATCAAGTTGAGAAGCATAATGCTCGGGCGGAGGAAAGGGGGCAGTCGAAGATATTCTTCACTGCCCAGCATTCTGTAAGTATTGTATAATTTTTTTTTTGTTTTTGCATTCAATATGTTATGTTTTATTTTTAACTTATTTATTTGTATTTGTCAGTTACACGCTTGTGAAGTTTTGAAGTTGAAGAAAGCATTGGAGAGTTGGAGTGCTTCGGAGATTGATTCAGACAGGGTGTCGGCTGTTGAATTTAAGAGCAAACTGTTGAGGGGCAGTTGGAAGTTCAGTTTGGATAGAATGGGATCAATAAATGGTATGAGCACTGCTGAATTGATCTTTATACCCGTTCATTCTGATTCGCACTTTTATCTTGTGGTGGTTGATTTCCGTGAGAGAATAATCCACCATTTAGGGGGGGTGTGTTGGATGTGGATTTCGTTGGATTTCATTGGAATTTTAAAATCCAGGTGTATTCAATCCAGACTTTTAAAAGTCTAATGAAATCCTGGTGTATTCAATCACGACTTTTAAAAGTCCATCAAAATTTTGAGGTATTCAACAATCCACGGACTTTAAAAAGTCATTGATTTCCTTGGATTTTTGATGGATTTCACGTGAAAATTATGAAGAATGAAATCCGACCTCCAGACACGAGATTTTGATGGATTTGGAAAATCCGGGAAGGGTTGTGACCCAGCGGCCGATAGGTACACGAAATTAGGACTCTCAGCGATCGCTCGACCCAACGGCCACTGGATTCACTGAGGATGGCACCTCAGCGGCCGCTGGCTTCCAGCGGCCGCTGGGTTTAAGGCGGTGATATCCCAGCGGCCGTTGGGTCGAGCGACCGCTGGGCCTGGTATAATCCCCTAATAAATATTCGTTCACGGTCTCTTTTTTCCTCCACAATTTCTCTACGAACGGCAGCAGTGGCAATGATTATTCTCTAGCGGCGGTGCCTACAATCTTCGTCAGGTACTCTCCATACTATTCGATTATGATTATTATTTTTAACTCGTGTATTCATTATTGATTAAATTTGTCTTGAATTACTCTCTTTTAGTTTTGATATAATTTGACTAATTATTGAATCATAGAAAACTAGTATATATGGTGTTATTATTAATGATAAGATGATTAATAGTATATACAACATATTATATTAGTATTATCATGGGGGACTCACAACAAGATTCGAAAAAGATGACATCTTATGAACCTTGGAGTAAGGAAGAGACTGACCTTCTGCTAGAACTTATGGTTGATGGTGCGCGTCGCGGATGGCGTGATAATAGTGGCATATTTAGCAAAGCCACTGTGGAAGAAAGAATACTTACTGTGTTTAATGAAAGACTCGGGTGTAATAGGACTTACCGTAATTATCAAAGCCGGCTCAAATGGTTTAAGAGTCATTGGATCGATTATTCGAACCTGTTGAAGTATAGTTCTGGTTTTGGATATGACGACAATACGAAAAAATTCAGGGCTACAGATGAAGTGTGGGATGCGTACTTATCGGTATGTATCATATTGAAAAAAAATTATTATTCAATATTTTTATTTAATTAATAAAGTGAATTAATTATTTTGATTTTATTTTTTATAGTCTCACCCGAAAGACACACACTTGCGATATGGAGATACCACTGATTATGAGGATTTGAGGATTGCGGTGGGTAATGGTGTTGCCGTCGGAAGAAATTCAATTGGGTTGGGAATTGCTACTGATGCAAATACATTAGGAGAAGATGAAAATAGAAATGCGCGCATAGAAGATTTAACGTTTGATCCTGAGAATGATGCGTTTGTCGCACTATCACAAGATGAGCAACCGCCATCTAGTTTCTCACCACCTTCTGGGCAACCTGAAGTGACTAAGAGCTCCACTCAAAGACCAAAGCAAGTCAAAAGAAGTAGAACTCAGTATGAAGCAACTTCTGGCTCTAGTGAAAAGATCATGGAAGAGGTGAAAACACTGTTTGGTGAAGTTCACGGTCTCTTACTGAAAAGAGATAGCGAATTGGAGAAAATAGAAAAAGAAAGATCGTACACTACATGGGATGCAATCAAAGAGATCCCAAATTTAGATGCAGACACTCGGATTAAGGCATTTGACTTGCTTGTCACGAAGTCCCAAAAAGATGGTTTTTTGAATATGAGTGTTGAGGAACGAGCTCAGTGGATAGCTTACAAGATTAAGAAATAGGGATATTTTGTTTCATATTTGACATACTTTGATGTTGATTTATTAGTTTTTTTTTGGATGTCTTGTTAGAATTTATGTTGATTATTTATTTGATGTTATGAATTATGTTTTTTGATTATATAATATGTTTGGTTTATTCGAAATTAACATTATGTTTTTTTGGGTAAATTTTTTTTTATTTGTTGATTTATTAAGTTGTATGCATTTGGATATATTTTTTATTTAACACAATCGCTGTAATCAAGAAATTTTATTTGTTTAAATGCAACATGGAAAATCATGAAATATTGGAAGAAGAAATAGAAAATGAAGAGATGGAAGAAGAAATTGATGAGGAAGAGGAGACAGAATTCTATGAAAATGTTAAGCTCTTGCTATTGACAGCCAAGACAGTGTTAACATTATTAGGGGAAATTGATATGATGCGTCAGCATATTGAACGTTCTTTGCAGCGACGACCAATTACGAGAATTGGATATCATTTTGTTAAAGATATGATTGAAGGAGATCCACAAAGTTTTCGACAGTTGTATAGAATGTATCCTGATGCGTTTATGAAGTTATGCTCTATGATAAGAGATAAAATGCCTCTACAAGATACAAGACACATATGTGTTGAAGAAATGGTGGCAACATTCTTGATCATTGTCGGGCACAACGACAGATATTATAATGTTCGTCAAAGATTCAGTCGTTCTCATTTTGCCACAAGTCAAAATTTCAATAAAGTATTAAAGGCATTGAACATGATAGCACCGGACATGATGGTTAAGCCGTCTATATAGACCCCAGCTAAAATTCAGGATTGCACAAGATTTATGCCTTTTTTTAAGGTATGTATCATTTATTATGTAATGTATTTTAAACGTTTTATTTGTTTATATGTTATCTTGACTTTATTTTAAGATTGCATCGGAGCTATAGATGGAACTCATATTCCGGCAATGATAACAGGCTGAGAAGTAAGCAGTTTTCATAATCGTCATGGTATGCAATCACAGAATGTTTTAGCAGCTTGCAACTTTGATTTGCAGTTCATGTATGTGCTAAGTGGATGGGAAGGTTCAGCACATGACTCCAAGCTTTTAAGTGATGTATTATCTAGAACAAATGGCCTTCAGGTGCCGCAAGGTATATACCATATTTATAATTGTGTGTTTTTTTTTAAATAGTGTAAAGGCATCTATTTGACAAATAATAATAAAATTATTTTGTTGCAGGTAAATATTTCCTGGTGGATTGTGGATTTGCTAATAGACGTCAGTTTTTAGCTCCTTTACGTGGTGTTCGATATCATTTAAAAGATTTTGGTGGTCAAGGTCGTCACCCCAGAAATGCAAGTGAATTATTCAATCTCCGTCATGCATCGTTAAGGAATGTGATTGAGAGGATTTTTGGTGTCTTCAAATCTAGATTCACAATTTTCAAAACGGCACCTCTCTTCTCATTTCAAATCCAAGCTGAATTAGTTTTGGCTTGTGTTGGTTTACACAATTTTCTCCGAAAAGAGTGCCGCTCTGATGAATTTCCAGTGGAATATGAAGGAGATGAAGATTTACCACCTCCTCCTCCGGAAGAAGAAAATATGGAATGGCTATCTCAAAGCCAACTACAACAAAAAACGGAAGTTAATGCATGGAGAATGAGCATTGCCAATGCTATGTGGGAAGCGAGGTCCACGTATAACGGCGATGGAAATGATGATGAAACCGAAGATGAAAATGCTGAGTAATATTTTTTTTAATTGACTATGAAACATTGACTATAATTGGTATTTTATAAACAATTTGTGCTTATTGTGTTAAATTTTTATAACGAATTTGAATAACACATTTTTTATAATTGTTGTGTTTTTCTTCCACAACTTGTGTATCCGATGAATCATCATACTTACGTAGTAGACATAAAAATAGTTGAAAATCCATATGATAAAAAAATATTCATCAAACACCGTTTTATGTAAAAAACATAAAGTCCAACGGCCGCTGGTTGTGAGCGGCCGTTCGGACGGCCATAATTCAAGCCCAGCGGCCGCTGAGAATGCTTCTGCCCCATATTCCCAGCGCGCATTCCCAGCGGCCGCTGGGCTTGAATTATGGTTCTTTTTTTTCGCTATGTGTTCTATTTTATCGAAACTATTGTACGATGTTTACGTTGATATTTGTATTCTTTTTTAACACTTTATGCACCATTCAATTATGGTACTAAAGAAGTAAAATGAAATGAAAAATAAACATAATCGAGATAAACATTGTTCATAAACATATTGTTCAACAAAATAGAAAACAAACAGTTTAACAAAGTAAAAAACATTACAGTTCAACGACATAATTTAAAAAAAAACACCCAAACAATGGCAGCTGGGTCCTCCGCCTTCGGCATTTGCCTTTCTCGAGCGATCACACCTACACGATTCACAAACACCAAAGATCAACCAAAAACCAATAGTAAACATAAACATTTATTCAAACAATCAAAATATAATCCATGAAATGCAAAAAACAAACCATTAATTGTTAGGTGGTGGATGTGGTGGCGGATAGAAGGCAGTCCAAGCATCCCACTGAGTCTGTAAGGATGGAATTTGTGCATCCTGCGCGTCAAATCGAGCGTTCATTTGTTGGGTATGCGCATCAAATCGGGCGTTCATCTGTTGGCTATGTGCCTCATACCCATCGTGGATCTGCTGCCTCAGTGATCCAAAGGATGCGTCGATATGCTCCCGAAATGACATCAAATCATTATGGAATCGCCCATAATAATCTCCCGACATTGTATGAGGTGGCTGCTCAAGTTGCTCTTCCTCTTCCTCCTCCTCTTCCTCCATCTCCTCATCTTCATTACCACCTTCATCACCACCAGTGGACGGGCTGGCACCAGAATCACCTTGACTCTTGACAAGCAAATCATTTGTGTGCATGCTCACACATGGCCTCTTAGCAGGAGGTAATAACGTGAATCGATCTTTAATAATTTGAGCACCTTTTAGCTCACTGAAATCGATTGAATACGGCCTGATTTCATCATGCCCCTCCTGATAACCCGTCGTGGCACTGAGAACACTGAAATTATGTGCCAATCCTGTCACAATAGGAGCAAACGAAGGATGCGTGCCTGCACGAGTCTGCATCTGCCTCATAGCCGACCAAATAGAGTTTGAAATGCAAACTTTTGTGCCCCTCAACGCACAACACAACAAATACACCTCATTCGCATTCACTTTATTCGCCTGCTCTTTCCCAGACACATTATAAGCAAGGAATTTGTGCACAATTGCCAATGCCGGGTCTTGAATGTACCCATTCAACTTACCCGTATTATTCCAATTATCAAACCCAGTCAACTCACGCCAACCCGCTTCCACACTAAACGAATTGGGTCTCCCTCGTTCCCCACCAGTAGGAAATCCAAACACAATTTTCATTCTAAGCAAACTAATTTGGTAGTCTCTCCCGTTCATCCTAAGCCCAAGCTTCTTGTGTTCATCAATCACATACAAAGTAGACAAAAATTCATAGCACAAGTCTCCATAACCAGAATAATCAACATGCATAGCATAATGTTCTAACCCCAAAACCTTCAAATACTTCGTCACTTTTGCAACAATTTTTAAATCTTTCAACAAATCCCAATCAAGATAACGAGGCATGGTAACTATAGATTCATTGAATTTTGTAAACAGTTGTCCCTCTCATTCAGTTTTTAGAGGAAATGGACATTCGTACCTCGTCGTGAGGTCCTCCTCTTCGACTTCTTCGTGTGCCCCAATGTTGGGATTCTTCGTGCGAGGCATGATTGAATGTGGTAGGTCGTGGGCTTCCAACGGTCGGTGGAGCGGTGGTTGGAGTGCAGCGGCGGATGGATTTGAGGAAGTAATTTTTCGCGTATTCTGGTGTGAAATGATTTTTAGGGCTGTTCTGCCCGATTTGGGGCTTTCTGCCCATTTAAACTATTTATTCCCAACGGCCGCTGGGTGTCAGCGGTCGTTGGCTTTGTTCGACTTGTGCCCCAGCGGTCGTTAAGGCCAGCGATCGCTAGGTTCTTTCGGCTCGCCACCCAGCGACCGCTGGCTTCCAGCGGTCGCTGGGTTCAATTTTTTTCCAAACACCACGATCGTTGTATTCCAACGAGCGCTGGGTAGATGGATTTTAAATCCATTGAAATCGTTCAAAATCGATTCGAAATCCATACACGAAATCCACCAGACTCTGCGTGGAGTTGGGAGACTCCATGTGGAGTCTATGGATTTATAAAATCCATAGACATTTAAAAATCCATCAAAATCCAACGAAATCCACATCTAATACACCCCTCTTAGACAATTTGAAGCATACAAGTGAGGAAAATTCTACATATACGCAGCTGACTTGCTTGTTGGTGAGTCTTATATGTATTGTATGAGTCATATTTTTTTATTTTTTTTAGTGTTGATATATCTGTTTATATGGATGACTTGGTTGTATTCTGTTTTACGTGGCAGCGTGATGAATTTTCTGTTTTTCTGGAGGAGATCAAGCACCCAAAGGAATCTGAAGTTAAGTCATATAAGGTAACTAGTGTACAGTTTGAATGGAACAAACATACTGGCGGATTGGACTGTGGCGTGTTTGTCATGCGTCACATGGAGATGTTTGAAGGGAAGGCGTATTCTTGTCCGGACTTGGAAAAGGTTTGAAATTCATTTTTTTTATATTTTGGTCTTTACTTTTAAATATATGTTTAATTTACAATGTTTCAGATTTCCTAACTTCATTTTGTTAGTTTGCAGCCTGCTGGTCGAAGGAAGCTTCGAGCCCTGTACTGCGCTCGAATTGCTGTTGCTGGAACCAATGATTTAAGATTCGAAGTATATAAGATGGTTCTTGCATTTATGAACAAGAAGAAGAAGTGAGTCAGATGTTTGAATGTATTTCTTGGATATTTGTGGTGTTATACTGAATATTTGATGAAAACTTAGAAATATTTTGTTGTGGTGCTTCGGGTTTGTTAGATGTGTTGGATTTGATTGTTTGGATTTTGGTGGTTTTGGTTTGTTTAGATGAAGTTTGGTTATAATGTTGGAGATTGGTTGAAGTTTGAATGTATGTTGGTGAATGGATGCTTTTTGGATTTTTTATTTTGACTGAATGTAATGGTGGTTTTATATGTAGTATACAGGTTGGTTTTGAATTTTGTCAATTTGATAACTAGCAGGACATGTATTAAACAAGACCTATATTTATTCACAAATTCAATCGCAGTACCAATTGTCAATCTATATAGTATCAAATGGTCAATGAAAAAGTAACTATTCATTCCATGCTTACGTGTAATTTGATATCCACATATTGATTTTAAGAAAAGTCAAATTTATTTTGGGAAATCATATTAGTATCATTTTTGTATTTATAAAGTATCACATTTTTAAAAAGTAACATTACATTTCAGAAGAGTATCATTTATTCAGCATAAAGGTATCAATTGTAAAACAAAAATGTATCATTTTTAAAAAACAAATATAATATCATCTATGATTAATGGCAGTCTGATTTATTACAAAAATTTATTTTCAGAAATGATTTTAGTATCATTCGTGTATATAGAGCATCACATTTTAGAAAAAGTAACATTATATCCTGAAGAGTATCATTTATTCAGCATAAATGTATCAATTGTAAAAAAAAACGTATCATTTTTAAAAAGAGATATAATATCAATTTAAGGATGATCTTAAAATCACGGACAAAGAAAGAGGGTCTTGCATCTTGCCTTCTTTACAATATATAAAGTTTAAAGGACTCCCCTTTCAGCTCATACATACACATAGAATGTGCAAAACAAAGCAAACTAACTACACAGGAGTGCAAACACGGACAAAACACAAATAAATGCAAATGCCACTAGCTAATGCGTACATCACAGCTTTAGTTTTTACTACAAGAGTAATCAACATTTTTTATTCAAATTGAACTCTTAAAACACCCTAATATAAATTTGAAAAAATGTCTAATCTTCAATCCAAGAATCTGCAAAATAAATTTAACAAGTGAGTCAGTTAGAAAGAACAGGTACCATTTAGTAAGCATGAAAGTATCAATGGTGCTGAAGACAGGTATCAAACCTGATGTCCATCTAAAACAAACGAGGGTTGGGAGTCTTGGAGCCAAACTCACTCAACTGATTTGAGCTTTCTTCAGCATTGCTCTTTTTCTTTCGGACCTTTTCAAGTTGCCCCTTAATTCTTTTTTTCCTCCCCTTGGTTTTTACTTTTGCTGGATCGAGCACACTTATTGATGATGAGGAAACCTCCGTGTCTTCAACTAAATTTGTAATACTCATCACAGACTGCACTTCATCAAGTATACTCTTAGATCCATTTTCCACTATCCTTCTTGCTTCTTCATTAGCTTGGGCTTTGAGAAGTATAGTGTAGTACTTCCTAGCCATCTTGTGCCTCCAAGCAACGGAATGTAGCAAGTCGGTACTTGTATGAGATTCAGTGTCAGCTTTGTCCCACAAATCCATTTTTGCAAGTTTTGTCCACTTTTTCAAAATGTAGCAACCGGGTATTTCTTTGACCGAGTGTCTATCAAATATTCTCAAACAGTGGGAGCAGAGCAATCCGTACTTCTCAAAACTTCTGCAGGTGCAACCTATATAGTTATCTCCGGAATAAAAATCCACCCTTTGAGCAGTCGGTTCATTGTGGTTCTGGACATCGTACACCCTGAATTCCAACTCTTCACCTATCGTCTTGACGATTGATGATATAAACTTAAGGAATTCATCTTCAAAATCATGAAAAACCGAGAGCGTATATAGCTCAGATGCTTGCTTCAGCATCCCAACCAGGGGCAGACGTGAAGCTGGTATTGCTCGCAAGCATTCAAACTCGTCAGCTTGTTCTTTGCTTCTCCATCTCTGCACTGTTTGTTTGAAGATTGTGTAGAATTCATTTAGGTTCATCACCTTGCTAGACTTGAATCTGATTGCACCGTTGGTGTTCTCACTTCTCTGTGAGGACAGGATTCCAGCAGAGAAGTACGACTTGTTGTATGTCGTGCACCATTTGTCTCTCAGCTCGTACAGTCGCGAAAACTAAGAGTTATCTTCCAGACTGTATTCATTTATCACGGAGTTCCAACAACACTGAAACTCATCTTCATCTACACATCCCGACAAGCACCTTTGAAATGCATCATTGAATTCTCGGTTTCCCTTCAATTTTCCAAAACGACTGACTGCATTCTGGTAGAGATGCCATATGCACAATCTGTGTCTAACATCTGGGAAAACCTGTCCACATGTATATTAAAAGCTACGTTACATTCTATCAAACTATTTTCGAATAAATGTAACGTTCGAATGGTATGGTCATGAAGATTACCTTTGATAATGCGCTTGTAATTGCAAGATCTTGATCTGTGAAGATTGTCACGAGGCATTTCATCTTCATTGATTTCTTGAAAACTTCAAACAACCACATGAACGTCTCCGTCTTCTCATCTGATATGAATGCGCACCCAAACATCACATTCTTCTTGTGATGGTTCAATCCAACGAACGGTGCACAAATGAGGCCGTACTTATTCGTTTTGTAGGCCATGTCAAATACTACAACATCTCCATAGAGGAGGAAATCTTCACACATCATGGAATCTCTCCAAAATACATCGGACAATCTTCCATCACCGTTCAACTTGAACCTGTAGAAGAAGTCTCCATCTTCGACTCCCTCTTGACACAACCTGTCAATAAGAGTCTGTGCATCCCCAGCTTCAATTGCACTCATTCTCATCCTATTAACGAAGTTTATGTGGTCTTTCAACGTGTGGCCAATGAGGTGATCACCTCTGCTTCTTTTGACATGTATCTGTACGAATCTGTGGATCCCAGTCCAAAAGAAATCATGTTTTCAATCACAACGAAGTTTATGTGGTCTTTCAACGTGTGGCCAATGAGGTGATCACCTCTGCTTCTTTTGACATGTATCTGTACGAATCTGTGGATCCCAGTCCAGAAGAAATCATGTTTTCAATCACAACAGCTTTATCTTCAGTAATTTTTCTGTGAGATCTATGCATGTGGCTCCATTTTTTCCTTGAAAGCTCATGATTATGCTCCTCGTTATGATCAATTACTTCAAGCATCCCTTCATCATTTCTCTTCACCCTCAAGAATGCCTTGCAATCAGTACGCGTGATCTTATTTTGCCTAAAGCTAATCTTATCTTCATTGCTAGATTCACCACTTTTTCCCTTTTTCTTAACTCCTTGATTTGAGCACACATAGTATTTCTCAATGACGTCACCAATAGTATTTATCCTTTGAGTACTTTTCATAACCCCAAATCCAACCTCCCTAGCATGCTTATAGTAGAGTTCATACATCTCATTGAAGGTTTCTCTTTGAATACCAATCAGACATTCAGAGAAGCTCACAGTACCACCTAATGTTCATGAAAGTATCAATTAAAATGTTGTAAAGTATCAATCTTGTCTGTGTAAAACCTGATCAGATTATTCAAAAAAATTACCTCCGTATTGTGCTCGTATGGGTATAGCCTCACTATCAGAATCATCAATTATCACAAGAGCTTCTAAATTATCTCCCACATTCATGTTAATTTCATTCATCCTAAGAAATATGCACATCCAAGTATATTTTTCAAATTTCAAACAAAAATTTCGAAAATTTCAATTATTCAATTGTTAAAATATGCAAAATAAATTTCAGAACTACAATGGACAAAATGTAATAGGTTTGATTGAATTCTAGAATATTACCTTGAAATTTTCGAGTTGGAAAAAAATTGGAATCAAAATTGAATTTCTTCGGGTAGAAGATGTCGTCCCCGTCTTCAGCTTCCGGCGCGGTGGTTATGCCTTCCGACGGCAGGGGTGAAGGTGGCGGTGGTCCGGTGAGTTGGGCGATCCGCCTCTCACCGTCGTCTGTGTCGCCTTTTCCCTCTCTCTCTCTCGCGGCTCAGCTGTGTTTATTTTCCTTTTTTTTTACATATTGGGTTAATTTCGGTAATGGGCTGGATCCGGGTTCATGGGTCGACCGTCTCACGAGCCGGCCCATGCACCTTATGCACAGGAGACCAGCCCATTTTAATTTATTGATTTGCGTATTGATCTTGGACTGGTGCCGCAAAAGATATTTTCCCCACAAAATTACGTATTTGACAGCTTATTCAAACCTAACATGCATGAATGTTGGAGGAGGCAGAACTTATTTTAGCCACTTAAAATTTAAAAAAAAAATTATTTTAGCCAGTAAATTTTAAACATATTTATTTTAATCACTTTGGACAAAAATACCCCTGTGCGCGTTGGCACTGCGCGCTGGACTCAGCGTGCAGGTGCGCGCGCGCATCAGCAGTCCGGCACCTGCTCAAAGCACACCCGCGCGCCGGCGCTACGTGCTGGTGCGCACGCACGTCACCCGCGCGCTGAGCAGGGGCAATATAGTAATTCTGACTAAATAATATATATTTAAAAGTTTGTGGCTAAATTAAGTTTTTTAAAAGTTTGACCGGCTTGTTTGACCCATTTCCAAATGTTGGGGGGGTTTGCTCATGTAATAATACGGATACATAGCAAAAAAATTAAAAAATCACAGACATAGTAGTTCATAAATTAGGAAATTGCAGAGCTTCCGACTTTATTTTCGAAAAAAAATCTCACAAATTAGCTATCATTTTGAGAAATCTGCAATTGTTACTCATTAATTAGTTTGCTCTTGATGATGAGTTTTACTTGAATGCAATAATTTGCAAAACATACTCGACAAAGTCAAAGTAATTGCATACTTGGATTACATAAACCACACAATTAGGTATTTATCCTTTAAACTTCATTATAGCTTTGACTTAACAGTTTTATGCCACCACCTCATTTTGGGAAATACAAATGCAGAAACAAACAAAATCAATGAATTTCAAAATTGTGGAGCATTTCTGGGTGGATATTCAAATTGGCCACTCGTAACTATTACTTTTTGTTTAAAACTAACAACAACCCAATTATAACAATTATTTTTCCCCAGAATATGACATGTTATTTTATTTTTTCAAAAGCTGTCGTTTAGTTACATATTGAATAGAACCAATTTTTTTGTTATTATAAATTAAATTTAAACATATTGAAAAAAAAAACTCAAATTCTTTGGTCGTTGTCTTGGATTTCTTGTATTTTCGCAAATGACTCGATCATTCCATTGCCCTTTGCTCCATATTTTGTCTCCTCCTTTTATTTATTCTACATTTTTGGATTGATTGAAATATTATATGTAACAAGTACGTACAAATTTTATGACATTATTATGTTTCATTAAAATTAAAGTCATGATTAATACTGGTAATCTAATTGAGAAATAATTATTGTAGAAATGAAGTATTGTAAATATACACAGGAGATTTGAGATAAATAGTTTGAAATCAAATCCAAATATATCTCATGATATTATTTATAAGTTCTATTGACAAAAAATAAAATCCACAAACTGTATGAGGAGGATAAATAAATTACATTGAACAAAGATAAGCAAAGATACTCTTCATAAAGAAAAGTGAAATGATATCCAAGCCTTACACTCGAGCGCAGTTAATGGTGGTCAGTTGTTGAATTCAAGTGACTGGCTGTTGGATTACTGGATCCAAAGGAAGAAGGTATCTACGTGGCCGATTATGATTGGTGGGGTAACCTTTGTGATTAGACTCGCACAACAAGGATTTTGTTTCTGCATTTGGAATTTGCTGACAAGGATTTATTATTTAGACGACCTTCTTAGCCAGATAAATGCCATATTTTCTACTTAATAAAAATCATCTTTTTTCTTCTTAGATTTTTATGGTAGTACAGTGTATAATATTGGAATTGCCATTAACAGACTACTTTGCTGGGGGGATTCTTGTACGCACTAACATACACTACCACATATGTCATAATAGATGTATTGGGACACTTACATGTGTCCTAATAGATCTATCAGGACACATGGAAGTATTCCAATACATCTATTATGACAGATGTGCCACTACTCCAACATGATTGAGTGAACTGATTTTATCGATAAAAGTAAATAATTATTGGGAAAAAAGACAGCTTTTAAAATATAGTAGTTATTTCGACAACCTTCATTATTTTATACAATATGCAGAGGACAGGCTCACAAAATTTGAATTTTTACACAGAATTTTGTACTTCTTTCTGAAAAAGTAACTGCCCAAATAAAGAATATTGATTAATTGAGTCCAGATTTGAATTAAATCTGTTCCAACCGCCCATTTCTTCCGAACCCTATTCACTCTCTCTACTATACATCTCTTCAGTAAACAAAACTCAAAACTTGAAAGGAAGAAATACCGCACGCCAAAATACAGTTTCGTTGCCGCCGCCGATCTCAAACGCAGATTAGGATAGCAACTCAGGTTCTCTCTCTCTCTCAAACCCTACTTTTCTCCCAGTTATTCACCGCCGACTATGGAGCAACGAACGGGGAAACAACCGGAGACGTCTTCTTCATCATCACGGGTGAGTTTGGATTTTCGTTCAAACTCGTTTGGTTCGAAGATTTCTGGAAAATTGCCACTTTGTATAATCGATTTCTGCATACGATTTAAATTAATCGATGTCTTGTATAATCAATTCCTTGATTTAAATTGTTGGAAAATAGGATTTATTAAATTGAGTTTTGACTCATTTTATTCGATTTTTCGTGATCGAAATATTTAATTTTGGAGGAATTAAATACCGTACGATTTTTCTATGTTGTGAGTAGATAATCGTAGTATTTTTATTTGCTCAAATCCGATTTTTGGTGAGTAAGAAATAAATAGTTGAAGTTGGTCACACGATTGGGCATTTATAGTGTATGGGATAATGTGTTTAAGACACATTAAATAATCCCACATTGATTTCTTAATCAAGCTAAGAAGTGTATTTAAGTGTATTAACACTTAAGTGAAGTAATTAAGTGCACAAGGATGTGGGCTATGAGCCCACACGCGCACACATGCACGCCCGCCCGTGCCCGGAATTGGATCTTGACAATTGGACTTTAGGCGTACGTGGGCTTCCGGGGCTTATAGCCGTATCAATTTTACGGTCCAGAAACAGTTGGATTATGAAGCATGTCGACGGGTCGTTATACAGTAACGGTCGTGGAGCGGATCGGTTGATCGGGTCGTGAGTGCACTTAGTGGTGCATGGTGCTTGTATGCATGGCTTCCAATGGTACATCAATTTTACGGTCCAGAAACAGTTGGATCATGAAGAGGGTCGATGGGTCGTTATACAGTAACGGTCGTGGGGCGGATCGGTTGATCGGGTCGTGGGTACACTTAGTGGTGCATGGTGCTTGTCTGCATGGCTTCCAATGCTACATTCTGCACAAATCATCTTGCTGCATACAAGTTCCCTTCGAGTCCTCAGCCTCTCAGTTCTCAACATTGTCTACTTCACCGGAGCCTTGTCGGACTTGTGGTGCTACTGCCGGAAGGATGAAGCCGTTTCATCTTTGAAATATAATCGCCAAATCGTGAGCACTATCCGGGGCGTATGTGTCTTGCGGAGAGAGGTCCCCTCAACTCGGCTTGTCGGAATCTGCATACCGGTTTAGTTCATTAATTTATTCTATTTCAGTTTATTGTATATCATTATTCTACTCCTAATAGTTTCTTGTACTTCAGTTGTAATTCCAGTCAAAGTGTAACTACGAAAATAACATAAATTTCTACGATTTCTGGAAAATTAACCGCAGAATGTTTTATGTTTATATTTATCGATGGTTGTTGAAATTAATTTTAAATAATTGAGGATTGAACATAATCGAGGATTTAAATTATGTTTTGTTTATCATAGTTGTTGAAATTAATCGATGCCTTAGTTATGTTGATTGTAGCTTGTAATCGAGGGTTGTATTATGTTAAGTGTTCCATATTATATTAATCGAGGAGTTATTTATGTTAATCGCGGATTAATGGATAGTGGTATTAATCGAGGAAAATAATCGATGCTTATTTAAAATTAATCGATGTTTATTTAAAATTAATCAATGACACTTAAAAAAACTAATCGCTCATTTAATTTAATATTAATTGCCTCGATTAAATTTTTTTAAAAAAACTAATTAATTTAATACTAGTGACGCGCGGTCGTCTCGCGCTCAAAAATAATTTATAACTCATGTGCCCACAGCGAGCGTAGCCAGATAATGAGTACGAGCCGATCCCACAGAGAGCTGTTGTGATTCCACCTTCAAGTAACCAATCATAAAGGGGTTTTGGTTTGTTGTCACTACTGGAAATTAAATCTGCAAAAGAAAGTAAAGGAAACATCAAATAACAAGGGTTCTTGCGTTTGAACTTGAATTTGGTTTCAATATATATCAACTCGATCATGGGCACACTGATTTTCATACATGATAAATCATCTAGTTATGGAGACCGGATTCCTCTCTGCGTCTCCTCATTCATCCTTTCATTATAAATTTAAAAGCAATTCATCGTCAATTAAATCCCTAATCAGTCACCCACCCCCGGTTCCCCAAAGAGATGTAAATCATCTAGTTATGGAGACCGGATTCCTCTATGCGTCTCCTCATTCATCCTTTCATTATAGATTTAAAAGTAATTCCTCGTCAATTAAATCCCTAATCAGTCACCCACCCCCGGTTCCCCAAAGAGATGTAAGTGAACAAACAGTAGTGTGCCCTAGACGAACCCAGATCTGTTGTGCTTACCGATTCCTCGTGTGCCCACAACAACCTATTGATTCCCTTATTACTATATGAACCAACACGCGGTCACGATTCGCCAATTCAATTAATAGTGGTGTGCCCTCTTTACCTAACGAGTGATCAGCCACATTGGGCATTTCAGACACACACTCACGTGGAACAAGGCACAAGAATCAACATAAACCTATCATGCATTATTATGCCCATTTTGGCCTCACGAGTCCAGATTTATATTCAAACCATTTTCATTGTTCAAACACCAGAATAAAGTGTCTAGTCAAGCATGCTAGACATAATTAAAATTGCAGAAATGAAAGACATAATTATAAAGAGAACTTACTGAATTTAATATGCAAAAATACTCAACATAACCGTTGAGTTTAATACCATAATCCTAAATCCAAAGGCTTAAGGCCTATTGGAATTATTTCTTGCTGCAAAGCAGCGTACGAAAATGAAAGTGCAAGAAAGTAAAATTGTAGCAATATTTCTGACTGCCAAAATTTTTGTTTCCAGAATTAAAAGAAGCTTAAATAGTTACATTTCTGAATTAGAGATCCCCCAACAAGCTGGGGTCTTCACTGGATTTTCGGAACTGGCTTGCCCTCTCTGATCTGATTGGATAAGCATAAGTGGACAAAATCCCTAATTTTTAGGGATTGGGCTTATCTCTTCTTTGCAACGCCTCTAAGAGTCCAATCCACCTCCAACTCTTCTTCGGATAATGTAGCTATCCTTCTCATCTCTCTCTCTTCAAACTGAATCCCGAGTTTCTCGCATTCACCCTAGCCCACCCATTGTTTTCAAGTCTACACAAGCAAAGTGGGCACGTCATCTTACAGTCAGCCTCATCCATCTCTGATATGCCCATTCCTCTACCCGAATATAGGATGAGTGCTGAAAGAAGTCCCCTGTGCCTCTGACTGAATCTTTAGCTTGGATTTTGCTTGAATAACCGAGCATAAAATGCCCCTTTCGCCAGACGTGACCTCCGCAATGCCCCATGACCTCATCCTGGTTCTTTTTGACTCAAAACACACTAAAAAGGACATTTATAACGAACAAAATGCCTATAAAAATACGAAATAAATGGACTTATCAACTAGCCTCGATTAATTTTAAAAACAAAAAACTAATCGAGGTCTTCCTCGATTAATTTAATACTAATCGAGGCACTAATCGATTAATTCAAAAAAAAGTAATCGATTAATTTTTAAAAAAAATTAAAAAAAAACTAATCAATTAATAGTTAAAAAAAATACTAATCGATTAATATTTAAAACTATTACTCGATTAATATTAATTATCCTTGATTAATATTAAATTTAAATTTTATGAAATTCCAATTTCTATGAAATATTAAAAGAATCGAGGCCTAATTAAAAAAACTAATCGATTAATAGTTAAAAAAAACTAATCAATTAATATTTAAAATTATTCTTTGATTAATATTAAATTGTCCTCCATTAATATTAAATTATCCTCATTAATTTTAAAAATTGCATTTTCTGAGATTAATTTAAATTTTATGAAATTCCAATTTATACGAAATATTAAAAGAATCCTAATTAAAACAAAACCAATCGATTAATGGTTTAAAAAAACTAATTGATTAATATTTAAAATTATTACTCGATTAATATTAATTGTCCTTGATTGATATTAAATTTAAATTTTAAGAAATTCCAATTTATATGAAATATTAAAAGAATTTACTTTAATAGTTGTAATTTTAAAAATGTTATTAGATTGATTGGCTTAGACTGCCGTTACGGAGCCTGAGGCCCTCGGTCATCGTGTATGCCCTACCAGATGTTATTGATCTGATTAGAGTCACACTGCCCACGATTGGTGGTGATAACGTCGTCCGACTATTTAGATCCGGCTGTTTCGGACATTTTCTGGACTACAGGGGTGGTGACATCCAGAAGAGGTGATTCACGCTTTGATGATGTACGAGGTGCATGTGCCGGATCGTGCACGTGTGGGGCGAGAGGCATGGTTTCATATTCACCACTCCCAGCTGCGTTTCGGTCCGAGTGAGTACAACCTGGTGTCAGGTTTACGATTCGGCGGCTCGACATTCGATCCGAATGGCGATCATATTATTCCGTCGAGATCTGTGTACTACCGTTTATTTGAAGGGAAGCGTACGACTGTCAACCAAATGGAGGACAGGTTCAAAGAGATTGGGATGAGAGACGCTCCGGATTATGTGAAGGTTGTGAACATATTGTTCGTATACCGGATGATTCTATGCCTAGATCAATACCGGGTCATGGATCCATGGGTGTGGGCGCTAGCGAAGGATGTGGAGCGATGGAACTCATGTCCATGGAGTACATATTCTTACCAGATGTTGATGCACTTTATCGGCCTCGTCTCCAAGACTCGACAGGCTATGGGCGGGAAATGATCCGGACAGTATCATTTTTACGGGCTGATCTGGGCACTCCACGTAATTAGTTTAAATTTAATTATTCTAAATTAGCAATGCATATTGAAATCAAGTGAATATGTAACTAATCCATTAATCCACTTTACAAGTATGGGCTTGTGAGGTGATACCGGAGTTGGCCCGTGAGACTGGTGTGCATAGTGGACAGCTCAATGTGCCTCGATGTTTGAGGTGGACATTCAGTCGCCCTGCCACTGACCCAGCCACTTTATTACAGCGAGCGGTATGTTTTGAGGTTTCTTTATCTATTTAGAAGATTCAATCTATATTTGTTAATTCATCTTAATGATATTATTATTAATTCCATGCAGTCACGTGTAGTTATGTTGGTGCCATCTCCCGAGGAGACGGGGACGAGCATATTGGAGAAATGCATTGACACACGCACCGAGAGCAATGAATGAATGCTTGAACCAACCATCACTCGTGATTTCCATGTCTACTACAGTCCCCAGATTCATCAATTGCAGAGTGTGAAGGAATGCGGGCAATTGTGCGTAGGACTTGTCAAAGTTTCCATATACCATCTGAATGGCAATGTTCCTCGTGCACAGAGTGAAGCTGTAATCGATATGGATGCCAAACTCATGCACAAGCTCCGTCATCATCTCCTTCGGCTTTAAAACAACCCACTCGTCTACCAATCTATGGGCGAAATATTTTCCGAGCACTCGTGCAGGAACCTGTCGCGGAGCAATTCGACCCATATCAAGATGGCATGTGTGAGTGCCGTTGGACTTGTATATTCTCCACATATGTCCATCAGCAACGGCAAAGCACTTGAACGGGCAATCACTGCCATGCTTGCAAACGTAGCCCAATCGTGACCTGTTCGAGCGATACACGACATACTCCACTCGATTCTGCATGTGATAGATACCGACGACCAGAGCCAGATCGTCCTTCATCTGGAAAATGGCTCCCTGGTGCAGTGTATCTGATTGTGGTGCTGGTCCCTCATCCCAAGACAGTGGGCCCGCAATGTCCCAATCAGCAAGGGGAACCAACCAATTGCTCGAAGGCCAGTCAGCTCTGAACGGAACACCAGTGGTAGATGGTGGGACGACTCCCGTCAAGCACAACAATCTGTCTGTACGATCAGTAGAAGAACGAAGCCAGCCACTGAATTCTGTCAACAGTGATTCCACCAACCTCGATCTATTATTCACCTCTCCTGGTTCTTGTTCTTCCCCCTCTTCTTCTCTTTATCCCTCTTCTTTTCCTTCTCCCTCTTCTTCTCTAGTATCAGCATGCGTCTCTGCTTGTGTTTCTTCATCAACAGGGTTATTCAAACCCTCATAGACATGTGGGAAGTAGGGAACATAGTCATCCCTCATAGATGGCCCGGCTCCAAAACCTTCCAATTGTCTTGAAATCACGTACACAACTATCTCAGTAGTCTGATCGTGAAGCAAATCGAGAAAATCTCCATCATCTTGCAAAGATGCTCTGATCCGTCTACCAGTATTGGTGTTGGTGAGGTAAAATAATTCATATTCGATTCTGTTCGGGTCAGTCCGCAACAACTTGTGAACCTCCCTCACCAGTGAGTTAAAACACAGCTTATCGGATGACATCGTCACGAGTTGCTCATCTCCATCTACATATTCTGATCTCTCCCACCATCCACTATATCGTACAATAATGCGACGTCTAATCATCTGTAATTTATAAATAGTCATTGATTAATTATATTAATTCAAATAGTCCCGATTAAGTTAAATAAATCTCCTCGAATTATACCGTCGATTAGTTCAAATAACCACTATTATTTCCTCGAGTACAATGCATCGATTAATTATATAAAATGCATCGATTAGTCTAAACAAAGCAATACATTGTTTAATTATATAAAATGCATCCATTAATTCTAGCCACTATTACTCTAATCGATTAATACTCAAAGGCATCAATTATTCTAAAATAATAGTCGATTATTCAAAAAAGGCATCGATTAATTCTATCCACTATTACTCTAATCGATTAATACTCAAAGGCATCGATTACTCTAAATTAATCATCGATTATTCAAAAAAGGCATCAATTAATTATAGCCACTATTACTCTAATCGATTAACACTAAAAGCATCGATTATTTTAAATTAATCATCGATTATTCAAAAAGACATCGATTAATCTACAATATTCATCGATTAATCAAAAAGTCATCGATTATTCTAAAATAATCATCGATTAATACTCAAAAGGGCATCGATTAAATTTAGAATAAATTCAAATTATTCCTCGATTAAATTGGAGTTAACATCAATTGATCCTAGAAGCATCGATTATTCTAACAATATATACAAAAAAGGCATCGATTAAATTTAGAATAGCCTCGATTAATTCTAAGAGCCTCCACTAATTCTAAAAAATAACTAGATTACTTCTAATAGCCACGATTATAGTCTACGACATGAAAATCATCAATATATTACAGATAAAAGGGTAGGACATGCATATCTCTCTTTGTCGCCTATTTTCAAATTAAATATAACAACACATGCAATATATAATCAAAATAATAAATATTTACAAAATAAGTTCAAAACGATGGAGAGTAAGAAACTTACCTTTGCAAATTGCTCGTGCACAAAATTATTTTCTTCAGAAAAATCTTTTCTTTCGTCCCCTTGATCTAAAAAATTTCTCCAACTTTTGCTCTTCTTCGTCGATTTGCATTCTAGTGTAAATAAAAGCTTGTACTGTAGTGGATATTTATATTGTAGTGTGAATAGCGAGCTCGTCTATTTATTCAAAAATTTAACCTACCTCGTCACAAAACATTAAATTGTATTAAATTCGGTCCTACTTTCCCTTCTTTTCATTAATTCGGTCCAACATTCCCCTTCTTTTCATTTAATGAAGCCACTAACCTTAACATGTATTAAATTCGGCCCCCTACCTTTCTTTCTTTTCATTTAATGAAGCCATTTACCTTCCTTCTTTTTATTTATTGAAACTCAGTTACACAAGAAAGAAATATATAAATGCATTCATTAATCGTGGCTAGTTAGATATTATTCGAGAATCTCTTAAAATTAATCTATGTATTTTTTAATAAATAATCGAGGCTCTTTAAAAAATAATTGAGACAATTTTAAAAAAACAATCGAGGCTTTTTTAAAAAATAATCAAGACAATTTTAATTAATAATCGAGACTTCTTCAAAAATGTTCGATTCTTCTTAAATAATCGAGGCTTATAATAAGTCTCGATTAGTTTTAACTAAATAATCGAGGCTTCTTCATAAATAATCGATTCTTCTTAAATAATCATAATCGAGGCTTTTAAGAAGCATCGATTACTTCTAACTAAATAATCGATTAAATTTAACAAATAATCAATTCTTCTTAAATAATCATAATCGAGGCTTTTTTTAAAAGCCTCGATTACTTTTAACTAGTAATTGAGGCTTCTTAAAAAATAATCGAGACCAATTTTGTAAATTAATCGAGACATTTTTTAAAAAATAATCAAGGCTCAACATATAAAATTAATCGAGGCTAAAAAATAATTGAGTCTTGTAATTTCAATCGAGGCAATTTTCAATAACTAATTGAGGCTAAAAATTAATCGAGTCTTACTCAAATATAATCGAGGCATTAGAATTGTTATGGTTTCATTTTTAGAATTAGGGTTTCGGCTATTAGGGTGCATTTAATGCCTGACAAAAGTACAATGTGCCAATCATTGGGTGCGGGGACCAAGTCTATTATAGTACAAATTGCCTAACAAACTACTTGTTTTTAAAAATTGTTGTTTTTTCCTAAAAACTATTTACTTTTGTTTATTTTTATCTATTTAGACATTATGATTTTTTAAGGGAGCATATAGTTGCTGGAGGGAAAATGTCTCTAGTTCAAGAGGCTCATGAGAGAGTAATGTTTGGCACGAACCAATTGTGAATTTTATAAAAGCTAACATGAATGTGGCTTTTTCGAATATGTTAATGAGGCCGGGGTATTGTTAGTGTGGTTATGTGTGATGATGAAGTAACTTTCATCACTATAAGAACTTGTCACTTCCCCCGTCAAATGCGGGTCTAGGAAGGTAGCTATGATGTTTATGATGATGTATGGTCATCTTTTGTAGATTTCTTTGAGTTTGGGTATTCGATGGCTCTCCTTGACGAGATACCTTCTTTTTCTTTGAATTTAGTTCATTGTTCTGTCAATATTATGGTTTTTTGTATTTTTTCAAGCTCTCATTATTGGGTCGAGTCTCCCTTATTTGTGGATGACCTTCTCGCTAGTTCGTTTCAATCTAAATTTCGCTTTTGATTTTTATTAAAAAAAAATGAATAATTATAAATAATTCTTACTTTAAATCAAATGGCATACGGTTCGAAAACTATAACTGAAATAGTTGAGAGGGGTATAATTTTTTTTCCTTTCAAATAGGGGATTTTGTTTAGGTTATCTTAGCAAAATAATGCATGTGAACTAACTACATAATTTATTTAAAATATTACAATAAAAATATATGAATTTAATCAATAACTCATTGATTTCGAAATGCCTGCTAATAGAAAATGACCGAAGTTCATCAGTGGCAACATATTTTAATAAATGGAACAATATTGCGTCAAAATCAGAAGTTATCACTCATCAGTCCAGCTTGAGTATGCGTGTATAACTCTGTTTTTTGGAATATAATTATGAAAATAGTATTTAAATTGGTGGAATTTCCATCACAAGCTCCAACATGGTCACATGCACATAACCAAAGTGATATATACGTGTCTCGTTTTTTGTTTTGTGTATGAAAAATACTTTGATTTGATGTGATGTATTAAAATTGTGATAGATTAAATATTTAGGAGAACATACCGTATGTTTGATTGTGCCTTGATAAAGATATTTATAAGAAAAAAACAAATCGGGAAGCGAAAACAAATGTGACTCGTGTTTTTTTTAATCGGTAATAATGCGATTAAGAAAATGAAAAAACGACAATTTGTTTATTAAATTAATATCGCGCGCATGGCTCGGAAAGAAAATGGCAGCATTAAATAATTTAAGTAATCCCTGTTAGGCTATTATTGGATATTTATGTCACCGCAATTATAAATTGAGCCTATTTGTACTAAATATGAGTGCTGCAGAATTCGGTCTAGGCACCGCCTAGACGTTCTACGGTACTCATTCAGTATTCGATCTTTCTATGCGGAGGCGCCGCTGAGGTGGAATTGTTCGGCGCTTAATAATTATTTTTTAATATAATAATTTTTCAAAAAAATAATATTTTTTAATTAATGAAATTAGAGATGAATAAGATGGTTATTGCGTCATGAAATATTTAAATGTTTGAACTTTAAATGTTGAATTCTTTCTAATTTTGTTCCATTTGAACTTTGAGTATTATTTTATCATGAATTTTGAATAACTTGAACTTTCAATTTTTGTTTTATTTTGGATTTTGGATGATTTAAAGTTTAATTGATATTATTTGAAATGTTAAGATTTATGAATTTATACATGATTTTTTTTTTATATTTTTAAGAACTATATAAAATAATAAAATTAAAAAAAAACGCTTAGAATCCATCTAGGCCCACTCAGCCGCCCGATTAGCGCCTAGTGCCTTCTATATCCTTGCTAAATATTCATAATTATTATTCCATCTGTCCTTGAAAACAGTAATGATTTAATTTTTTTGTTCATCATTTCAAAATCATAGTCCGCCAACCTTTCTAAATGTATTATAGAAAACCGTATGGATCCTCTATTTCATATTAGTATTCTAACTCGTATTCAAGTTTAATAATATATATTATAAAAATAAAAATTAAATATAACATAATCGACAGTCACATTCATCAATGAAAAAAGATTAGAATTTAAAAAAAATGATAGGAGGTATTATACCTGTTATTATTATGCTTTTTGGTGCCCTTTTCTCCTTATTATTCATCCCCTAGTTGTGTATTTTGGATATATGACGTGTTGTTGAGATGTGTAGGGGTGTGGTGTAAAAGTGGAGAAAAGAGGCAGGTTTTGGGAATGAAAAGATACAAGTAAAGAAAAGGAAGAATTTCGAGCAGATCAAGCTGCAAGGGCATGCAGCTGGATGATGAAAACAGATTTCTGGAAGGCTCAGCCCAGAATGCGTATTGGGCTTGCTAAGCCCAATTCTCGGCCCGCGCGCGAAGTCTGAACGCGGAAACACATCCTAGCCGCCTTTTGAAGTATCATGCATGGAAATTAACTAGTTTAGGACTTTATTTCCTTTTAGAGACTTTAGTTATATGGATTGTAATTATATATTAAGTATTTGAGATTATTTTGCCATCACAGATCATAGACGATAGAAACGCAGCAGCGATCAGTTTCAATTCAGTTTTATTTCTCTTCTCTTCGATTTCATCATAGCGCAATTATACAACTTTTTGTCGATCGATTCTAGCATGCAAAGTAGCTAATTTCCTCGTATTTCGGTGACGACGACGAAGCTCCGCTTATATAACTGTGAGATCTAATTGATCGTTCATAATTAATTGATGCATGTATCTGTTATTTTTGGATTTCGGGTCGTGATTATTCTAAGTCTATCGAGTAGTTGCAAATATTTGGTAGGTTGTGATTAATTACTAGCCAATTTAAATCGGCCATACGTAATCGTGGTTTAGGTTTAATAAGTGGTAAAACGGTTGCTCAAATAATTAGGGGAATAACAGAGTTAATTTTACAGACCTGCGTCAGAGTCTGTAAGTTAAGAATCGGGTCTTTCTCGTGCTCATTGCTGTCGGCTCATTAAACTTATAGAGCGTCTCTTACAGTTGTCAGTCGATTAGGGAAGTAATTAATGAAGCGTCTTCTTAATTATCGAAACAGTATGGAGAGATGAGGTCATGTCAGAAGCGACTTCGGTGACTATAACTGATTTGCATGTTTTAATTAATTAATTATTGCATCTGTGATCGGTGTTATAAGTGGAGTGGAGTTCGTTGGATCCGGAATACCATTTTATAATTGGTTAATTCAGTTCGTTTGCTTAAGTATTTTCTTTAAGTGGTTATTTCTTCCTTCGATTTATTTTTGTTATAAAATTCACGCAATTCTGGAGGTTTGGGCACGCAGACTGAAAGTCGAGAGTAATTCTCGCCGGTCCTTTGGGAGACGATCCTGCTCGCCACTGTACTCTGCAGTGTGGGCTTGCCGACGAAAGTCGGAACATTTATTTTTGGTGAAAAATGACGCACCAAAAATATAAACTACTTTTATAAATTAATTAACCATAGTAATTATTTATGTGAAAATTAAATATTAAAAAATAAATATATAAATTTATATTATGTGAAAATTAAATATTAAAAAATAAATATATAAATTTTAGTTGGGTAGAATAAATTCTAATTATGTGTAAAAAGTGACTATTTGTAGGATGGGAAGGGTCCTACTCTTGTGAGTTGCGAGATTTATAATCACAAATTGTTGCTTTAGTGATCGAATTAAATTGTGATGTAGTTGACTTATTCTATTTATTTAAAACTAAATCAACAAGGGCAGAAAAGTAATTTAGTCCGTCAGGACTCAGGATGCTCACACGCTCACACCTCCTCCATCCCTTGCCATTTGGCTCCTCTCCCACGGAAAAAGACACACACACACACACACTTCTACTGATATATACACACGCACACATACATTTTTCCCTTCGCAGAGAGAGAGAGAGAGAGATCATTTCCTCCATTTCAGCAGAGCTGCACTTACTCACACACAGCAGTTTGAAATGTAGGTGCATTTGAGGAGAAGGAAATTACGAAAAGGATGGCGTCTTCAGCGAGAACGAAGATCAGCAAGCTCTTCACTGCCTCCAAACAGCGCCGTTTCGCGCCACCTCGTGCGCTCGGATCCCCTTCCTTTTCCACGTCCGCAGCTGTCGCCGCCCCAGAGCCGCAGGAGCCGCCACCGGAGGAGGCGTTCGGAGGGTCGAGAATGATGGGTTTGGTTAAAGAGTACGAGGATTATAGGAGGAATTTGTACGGTGGATTAACGCATAAAGCTTTACTTGTTGATGCAGTCGGCACTCTCGTTGTTCCGTCTCAACCTATGGCCCAGGTTTCTGCTTCTCTGTGTTCTATTCTTTCGTCAGTTTGTCTAATTCTGATCTAGTAACAATGGTGCTAGTCAGTTTGAAGGATTATGACTTTTGGTATAATCGTGTTTGTCAAATCTATTCATTGTTTTAGGGAAATTAATGTTGTCAGGAATGATTCATCTGAAAATTTGTGTTACAATTGATTGTATATAAATAAAGCCGGAAACTGATTGTAATTCTTACAATTTCGTTTCCAATTTATCGTTTATTTCATTGTTTGTAGTTGCAGTTCATTCACTGCTTGATCAAGCTCTTTACGTGTTATTATTGTTTCATTGAGGTCATAATCTCAGTTGCTGTTTCTGAGGCGAACGGAAACAGAGCTGTGCACCTCCTTTTGCTTCTCTTTCAATTTCAGATGCTTGAATTCGTTTCCATTGCGCGCTTGTGATTTAGATGTGTTTTAATATGATTTTGATCTCTCTTTATATCAGTGTTTGGAGGTTTTCATTTGATTAAAAATTGAATTGTTGTGATGTAGATTTATCGGCAGATTGGTGAAAAGTATGGAGTTGAGTACTCTGAGCGCGAGATTTTAAGCAGATACAGATGGGCTTATGAGCAGCCTTGGGGTCAATCGCGCCTCAGGTGATAATTTTGTCTAATATTTCATATCTTGATTTTGCTTTGAGTTTGTGACCTTCTTCAATCATTGATGCTTTCAACCATTCTGCTGTGGTTGTAATGCTGACTTTTCGATTGTGATAAAACATGCAGATATGTGGATGATGGGAGGCCATTTTGGCAGTACATAGTGAGCTCGTCTACAGGCTGTTCAGATTCTCAATACTTCGAGGAGTTGTACAACTATTATACCACTGAAAAGGTTGGTTTCATAGAAGCCTTGGCTGAGTTCTGTTATACTTTTGGAGTGTTCTTCTCAAACTGCATATTGCATAGTTTGACAGATCTCATTTGTGTTTAATATCGCCCTTTACATTTGTTAAAAAAAATGAAGTCTTTGGAAATGCTAATTTGACCTCCTTTTGCCTGCCTATCATTTATATTCCTTGTCGTCTTCATGATCCAGGTATCAGTTTATGATTTTGTTTGCTTATCTTAACAGGCGTGGCACCTATGTGATCCAGAAGCTGAGCAAGTGTTCCAGGCTCTTAGAAAAGCAGGGGTAAAAGTAGCAGTTGTATCTAACTTTGACACTAGGTTAAGACCACTGCTGAAAGCACTGAAGTGCGATCACTGGTTTGATGCTGTGGCGGTATCTGCTGAAGTAAGTGCACTTATGATTTATTTCTACAGCTCTATTGTTGTTGCATTTATGATTTATTACTACAGCTCTATTGTTATTGCAGTCTAACTTATCGCAGTTGCTAAATTTGTTGTCTACTTGAAAACAGGTTGAAGCAGAGAAGCCAAATCCTATGATATTTCTGAAAGCTTGTGAATTCTTGGGCGTACAACCTGAGGATGTTGTACATGTTGGTGATGATCGGAGAAATGACATATGGGGTGCCCGAGATGCTGGTTGTGATGCCTGGCTCTGGGGTAGTGATGTTAAATCCTTCAAAGAGGTATTGTATATAGTGTTATCACTTGCTACTAACATTAGAATCTATATCATTATTGTGAACTCTTGTTTGGGGTAGCCATCAAAACAAGTTTTGCAATATTTGGATTCGAATGTACTTAACTATATATCATAATTGTTTAGGTTCTCTAGTTTCCTCTGACTCCATGGCCATCTCAGAACATAAGAATATAATTAAGAGTTGGAATCTTCTCATACATATTTGTCCTATATAGTAGTATTATTACATATTTACATTTTTCTCCAGACACTGAAATATGATCCCAGAAAATAGTTTTTGCCGGCAAAACATGTATTAAGATATTTAGCTGCTTAAGTAAGACATTTTCAAATGATGTCAGGAGAAAACTACTCAACTGCAAATTAGGTGCAGATCAATGCAACATAGTTGCATAGGTAGCATTCATTATGGAAACAAGATGAGATATGAAAAATTGAAGTGAGTTGCTGTATTTGGCTTCTCGTGAGGGTGAGGTACCGACAGAGTTAGCTGACATCATTAGTTGATATCTAGTTGTTTGCTAATATTATGCTGCTTTAAGCTGTTGGTTTCCATTTCCCTCGTCCATTTTCTTGATTGATGATTCTTCATCTTCTTCTCAATGATTCATTTTTCTATGTTTGCAATGTTTACCATAGTACTTGATGTATATAACTGCGTTTGATCAGCTCCGGACTCCCAAGATCTTTATTTTGATGAGATTTTTCAGAATCAATGATTGACAATAACTTCATTCCCTCTGGATTTCAGGTTGCTCAAAGAATAGGGGTTGAGGTCTGAAAGTGGTCCATTGCGTCGCGACGATCTTGTAGATACAAATGATGCTGCTGTATGAAGTTTTCATCCTCACGATCACATTGTATATATATCTTTTCTTGTTAGTGTTAGAATAAAGAGCAAAAGGGAACTGGCGTTTTAATTTTTTATGGTTATTTGTTGCTAACTATAACCAGCGCAGTTGGAAAGTTTTATTTGGGCATTTTCTAGGTTTCCAAGTTCCAACTATTCTAACTTAGGGACTTTCTCCGCAAGACAGACAATTACGCCCAGGGCTGCAAATAAGTCAAGCTACATAGGCTATTTGAATATCGATTCGATAAAAGTTTGCTCGAGCTCGTTTAGTGAAGTTCTTAAATTAAACAAGTTAAGCTTAAGATTGACATTATTCGATTTATTAGCTCGTGGACAAGCTTGTTAATTGAGATAGCTTGAAATATGTAATTACTTACTTGATAAAATTTACATTTTATACTCTAATTAAAATAAGTATGTTAAGTCTAGTAAAAATTTATAGTAAGAAGGTAATCATTTTTAGTGAATATAATATTTTTTTTGTGGATAAAATAATTTATTTTTAAGAGAAAATAATGAAAATATAAATTAAAATCTAAATTTAGAAAGCTCGTTTAGGCTCGATTAAACTTGCGAGTCTTTAAATATTCAATAAATAAAGTTTGAAGTTCGTTCGGTAATAAATGAGTCAAGCTTGAGCATGACTATACTTGATTTGGTTTGATTACACCTCTGATTGCGTCCCGTTATCATGCTCCAAAACCGACCAAGTCCAAAGTGATTTAAATACTTAAGTACAAATTTTAATTATCTCAAGCTTCCAATATGAGTTGTGTTAAATGTGGCTCCTCACAATTCTCACACACATTAATTAATGCCCTTATCAAATAATGAACTTTAGCAATTAATTTATCACTCTCTAGAAATTGGTTTTAAGAAAATTAAAATATTATTCCTACGGTTGTCTACTTCAAATATAGATGTATACCATTTAATTTCTCGAGGCTCCAAAATTAAATAGTTTGGCAACTAAAAAAATAGATAAAATTAGATGATGACTCATTTTATTTAACTAATTTTCCAAGCACATTATCCCATTGAAAACACCCAAGCGGTGGAGACCCTCATGCAAAAAGGACGTTTCGAGTTCGAAACTCGACGCTATCATTCCCCAACTAAAAAAAATACTGACTTCTATTTAATTTGCTAATGCTACATTTGTATTCTTTTTTTTTTTTTTCACTCGTGCGAGATGAATTTGGTGATTGTACTTAAAAATAGTGTTGGAAATGAGTGTTTATCACATCTTATATAACATTGGGTGTCAATGTTGCATTGAAAATTACATTCATTGTTCGTAATGTCGGTCTTTTTCAATTTTGATAATCTTGTCATTTTTCAATATTTACGAATTTATATTATCATAATAATCCATTATATAGTTTATGACTCATAATTATTGTATCCTCACGATTTGAATGAATATTGTACGTGGGATAAAAGATATGATTCACCTTTTAGGATTTTCACTTGGTCAATAACCAGTCCATGTTTATATGATAACTTCATTATCCGCTACTTTTGTTTTTGAATGTGTTTGCAGGTTGAAAACAACATAGAGACTTGGAGACTTGGAGCAGATTCTGGACATGCAGTTCCATGGACGTGAAGTAAGGGCTATATACATTCATTATCAGTCATGAAGATTTTTACCTAGCCGAAGAGACCATCGTGGAGTGAAGAGAAAAGCTTGAAAGGTGCGTCACTTTTCTACCATATCTCTTCAACACTGAATACAATATATTGTCTATTATCATGATCAACTAGGATCTGAATATTTTAGTTGTGTTTGTACGGAGGATATTTCTCTAGTGTTGTAAGGTTTGTTTAGTATTGTGTGACACAGTTTGAGAGATAATCACGATTGAAGTGAGAAGCTTGAAGGATGAGTGCAGAATCTACTAATTTGTCAACATTCATATCAACATCTCCCTTATTGTCTAGAACAACAAAGGTTGTTGGGTTTGTAAAGTGTAGATTAGATTAAACGTTGAGAATTCTTCGGGTAGATATTGTTTATCTACCTAAGTGCTATGTAGTGGTTTTTGCAAGAATTGTCTAAGAGAGGAAGCGAGGACAATCTTTGTTGTTTTCATCGAGATTATTCAAGGGAGTGAACCAAGAATAGTCTCTATGTATTTTTTAGATATCTAGATGTTAGGTAGTTAATGTGTTAATATATATTCTAGGGGGTGAACTTGGAATAGGTTCTATGTAATTTTTCATAGAGAGAAGTCACAGGAGTGAACCAAGACAATCTCTATGTTTTTGGTTTTTCACTTTGATTTAATGAAATTTCGCCATGGGGCAGTCACGCAGTGTAAGATGTGTGATTTAAAATTATTTCCCCGCGCATGTTGTTCTTTCAATTTCAAAAAAAAAATTCGCTGCATATTGAAGGCATAGTGGTTACACTAACTTCAACATCAACTCTATTGTGTGATATTTTTCACAAGTTGTTTCTGTTTGTGTTTTTAAAGTTATTTTCGTGCAAACTGTTCTCTAAATTCTTGCGACAATGTTGTCAGTACAATTAATAATACTGATTGCAATATTGCATTTAACTTTGCACGCGTTTTCTATTTTTTCACAGTATTTGCTGGAACGAATTCTAACAAATGGGGATCAATCTATTCTTTGAATCTTTGGTAATCCAGCAGATCTGGCCCGCCCAATAACACCAACCCGCAAATTATGGTGCCTAAATAGTTGCAATGTTGCATCGTCATTTACATAAAAAAAATAAAAATCTAAACATGATTATGACGTTCAATATTAATTCAAATCATCTCGAATTTGCATTTGCGACTTTTTAGTGCCATTTCAGGTACACTTTTATTGATAAATATTTATGCCAATATGTTTATTCGATGAATTATCCGATAAACAATAGTTGATCTGTTGTGCTGAAAGAGGAACACAAAGTTAAATTGTCGGAAGAAATTAATGAAATGTTCCCATAAGTTTTCTGGATAATGTTCTACCCCGCGAATTATTGGCAGTTTCCTTCTATAGACTGATTTGCTTCCATGGATGATTTTGATCATGAAGGAATGTCATGTTGCCCACTCGTTGAATAGATTGTGCTGAATATCCACCCTCAACTCAATATGGGAGATTTCTATTCAAACAAGGAAAGTCATATGCCGATTAGGACTTGACGATCTACAAGGAAAGTTGTTATAGTTGTTGTTACGTTGTTACATTATTTGGTCAAGTTAAATTCTACAATGTATTATATATCAAATATTTGATTGCAATTTATTTTTGGGCAAATTTCATATTATTCCCTGCGTTTTTTCGAAAAATAAAAAAACCACATTTGTTTAATAAATAGTCTAAAAACCCCATTTTGTTATGTATAATCCATAAAAAAAAAATCTTTTGGATAAAGTGGATTATACTTTCTAAAAAAGATAGTATGATTTAATTTTTTTACAATTTTTATTATAGATAAATATATTTCATATCATTTGAAAATTATAGTATTTGATTATACTATTACTTTTTAGTTATTTTGATAATTTCCTAAGTTTCGTATTTTTTACATATAAATATATTTTATATTATTTAAAAATTATAGAATTTGTTAAAACTACTATTTTAAAAAATCGATTATATTTAAAAAATAATATAAAAACTGTAAAAATAATAATTATACACACTTTTTTTAGCAAATGACTAAAATAGTTTTTGCCTCATACTTATTTTTTGAAATGAGGATATAAATGAGTCAATTTATTTCACAAATAATTCAAGATTGAATTTGGGAAAAAGTCAAATAGAGTCAAGTTCGAGTTCATAAATAGTTTGCACGAGTCAATTATTGTTAGCCCACTATAATAATTAGTAATAACCTTGTAATTTCAGCCTTATAAAATTGGGTGATTCTAAACACACCATAAAAATTTCTTTTCATATCACAATTATTTTTTCATGCCACAAAAATTGTTGGTTTTTTTAATTTTTTTTCTTACACACCACATTAAAAGACTATTATATCCTTCAACTTAAAAATAAATAAATTTAGAATTGAAGTTTAATTTTAATTTTTTAAAAAATATAATAGATCCCCAAAAATCAAAGTCCCACATTCATCTTGAAAAAATCGTGACTTTACATATGCAAACATAACCTTAAATGTGAAGATGAAGAATTGAAATCGAATCGATTCAAGAAGCATTGAACTTCAATCTTCGAACACTTGAAAAACCCATGAACTATTGAACCCCATGAAATGAGTTTGTAAGTATTTTCGTTCTCTTCATGATGTTTAGGGTTTTATGTAAATCTATGATTTTATGTGAATTTGTTAGTTTAAATTGTTATAATATGTTTCAAAGATGAAATATATTGAATGAAATCATATGTAAATTCCTTAATTTATGTGAATTTTAGGGTGAATTAGTTCGAATCACATTCTCCATGTTTATCGTCTAAAGTATTGATTCGAGCTGTTGTTTTTGAATTGTGGCCAGGTTGTAGGTTCATAAATAAATTTTTAACCATGAATACTATGGTTCATAAACATGTTTTTGAACCGGCCTAAGATGGTTCATAAATAAGTTTTTGAACATGAATAATGTGATTCATAAAGATTGTTTTTGAACGGGTCTAAGGTGGTTCATAAACATGTTTTTGAACTTACATAAGGTGGTTCATAAATATGTTTTTGAACGTTGTTGTTTTCCTAAGTGATTTTTTTGGATTGTTGGGAGTGAAAAACTTAACTTGTTAAATCTTTGATATGCAGGTTTTCAGAGGAGACCCACAACGTCTACAAGGAGACAAGACATCCTTAAACATTATGAAGTAGAACGAGTTACACAAAAAAAGTTGGAAAATCAACAATTTATTGACAGAGCGGATGATAATGTCAATCCTGCTCATAATGATGGTTGAGATGATAAACTAATTGATGGAGCTAATGATAATGATGACTAAAATGAGTTGCTTAGAGGGCTGACTTGTGGGTGAGGAAGTAGTTGTAGGACAACTAGTTGTCCATCATCTATCAGGGGTGTCTGCTAAAGTGAGGGCACAACTGCAGCGAGCGATAGGTCTGAATTCTTAATCAAGTTGAAATGGTTGTCAGATAATTTTTGCTAGACATACATGTATTGATGATGATAGGGTTGCACTGTGCACAAGGAGGGCGTACTTGTTGTGTATCGTGGGGTGTGTGATTTTTAAAAATAAGAGTGGTGATCGAGTGAACACTTATTATTTGAGCTTGTTAATATTGTTTTTTTTCTTCTTCTTCTTCGTGTAGTCTTGGATTTATGATCATTTTCAACATTAACGTAATGAATTTGTTCAATTAACTAAATACATAATAGTCTATTACAATGCAATGGATTTATTCAATTACTCAAATACGAATAGTCTATTACAAATACAAATATAATATGTTTTTTCATCGAATGTTGTAACATGATCTTCCCACCAAATTGCGTAATCACTTCGGTTATTTCTCCACTGAAGTGCAATAGGGGGAAATGGGTGACCAGAAATAAACCTGAAATTGAATAAACAAAACAATAATGGGTACAATGTATATTTTAGAAATTATTTTCATTCAAGGAAAAAAAAAACCGAACAAAATGGTTTAGACTTTTGGATTAATAATATTTCACTAAAGTCATGGTTCATAAAGATATTTCTGAGTTCACTACTTTAGGTTCAGAAATATGTTTTTAAACTTAAAGAAGTAATTAGTTCATAAACTTGTTTTTGAGCTCACCACTGTGTGTTCAAAAACATTTTTTTGAACCAACTATTAGGGATTCAGAAACAAAATTTTAAATCTCATTCACAACATTTAAACTTTTATTTCTGAACGTCTTTTGACGATTTGAATATCAAAACACGATGGAACTCACGAAAAAAAAATAATTTCGGTGTAAACAGTAGAAAATTAATAACATTACTTCTTTTTCGTCGTTTCCACCCTTCATGGTTGATTTAAACCCAACGTGCTCAAATTCAAAGTTTGTGAAACCATATCTATGCAATTTTTGTCTAGGTGTTTTTTTCAAAGGATTAATCGAAGGTTGGAATGAGAAGGAAATCATTTTTTTTAAATTTCTTATATCATTTAATTTTTCATGGTGCGGAAATAAAAAATTGCAGTGTATTAAAGTAGAACAAAGGGTACTTTAATAATCTCAAAAATAATTATGTTTATATTTTTTTTATAACGTGAAAAGAAATTTTTGTGGTATATTTAGAAGCACCCTGTAAAATCTTTATCCACTTATTTGTTCCCTAGTTTCATCCTGACTTCATAGTTCATATGTCATCTAATTTTATTTTATATTATAATAAATATAAAATAGGTATCAATAAATGCACAATCCGGTTTTATTTATCTTTAGCATTATGTTAGTTTAAGTATTTTTAATTTTTTTTTTCTATTTGTAATATAATTTTTTTTTCTTTCCTTTTCCTTTTGCAAATAAAATCACTGTATGCACATTTATAATCTGAATTGCCAGATGTAATTGGTTTAAAATTAAAAGACGCCATGGCCCCTGTTCGATTTCATTTTGGCCTCTATCTTCACTGTTTTAAATCAGATTATTATTTATCATAAAATATTATATATTATATTAATATAATATTTTATTTTATTATAAAATACTATATTAATACAATATAAGAAAAATTTAAGCTTTTATGTTTAAGTATATTTTTGAATATAGTGTGGTATTATAAAAATTCACATGAAATTCTAGACGGAACCACGTATATTATAGATCCATAAGATATGTAATTGATTAAAAAAATATAAAATTGCGTATGAAGATATAAATATTAAAAAGTGAAGACCTTTTTAATTTGTTTTTAAAAGATAATATAGAAACGCCTATAATCGAATCGGAGCACATATTTAAGAGGGCGGGAAAATCACCTCCTAAGCTCTCCTTGCTTTATCTCTCTCACACATCACTCAGAAACCGAGGAGAGAGAGAGAGAGAGAGAGAGAGAGAGAGAGAGAGATGGAGAGGATACAAGTCTCAGTGAGAGCAAGGCCTCTCCCAGTCGATGACGCAAAGGCCAGTCCTTGGCGCATTTCCGGAAATTCCATATTCATACCCAACCAACCCACCAAATTCGAATTCGGTATGTTCTTAATTTATTCTTCTAATTTATTTTACTCCAGATTTTAAAATTTTGTTTTTGGTTTCTTATTTTATTTTCTGGTTCATTATCGATGTGTAGATCAGATATTTGGGGAAGATTGTAAGACGCGAGATGTATACAATGCTCGGACTAGAGAAATTGTGGCCGCTGCAGTTTGTGGTTTCAATGGTATATTTCAAATTAACTAACTCATGAATTATTAAGGAAAATTAGTAGTCACCAATTTTTCATTTTTATCCCAATATTGCTTCAATTTCCGTTTCTGTGTACCTCTAAATTTGATTAAAGAAATTAATCTCTCTCTCTCTCTCTCTCTCTCTATGTATCACGTTTCGTTTCCCTTGAACAATAAAACATGTTTAATTGGGACGTACAACATCTAGTTAGGTTCTGAATGCAGTATGAGTCATTCATGATCTGAATACAAATATCTGGTGCTTGCAGCCTATTTTGATTTTTGAAGTACTTAAACAGTTCGTTCCCAAAATTTCAGAAATCTTGTGCATCTTATATTTCTGGTTAGGAACCGTTTTTGCATATGGACAGACAAGTAGTGGAAAAACCCATACGATGCGTGGATCGAAGTTTGAGCCTGGAGTTATCCCACTAGCTGTTTATGATCTTTTTGACTTCATACAACAGGTAATTGTTCCATCTTCGTCCTCCTTCCGATTTCGTTGTTGCAGAATTAAGCAAATATCAACACACTTTGGATCTAGTTCCATCAGGTGCAGTTTAATCTTTGAGATTTGTTCCGCAATTGTATGTTAGGCAGTCTAATACTTTTTTCTTTTTTCCTTTAAGGAAATGGATCGAGAGTTTCTTTTACGTATGTCATACATGGAGATTTACAATGAGGAGATAAATGACTTGTTAGCCCCTGAGCATAGAAAACTGCAGATTCATGAGAGTATTGAGGTAGTGATTTACTTTTATTCTGCTTATCTCAATGCTATTACCGATGAGAGTACTACGTAGTATATGCAACGATTCATTTTTTAAAAATGAAGCGAGGTATCTTTGTTGCCGGTTTAAGAGAAGAAATTGTGGCTTCTGCTGAGCAAATCCTTCAACTTATGGAGTTTGGAGAATGTAAGTCTTTTCCACTTTGTTAACTTACCAAACATCAATACTTTTAAATTTTTTATGATAAAGATTTTGTTAAGTGTGGCTTACATAGGTCTGTAACATGTCAAGTCCCTTTCCAATCTTTTGTTCCTATGCATAGACGAATAGAGAAATTTCCAACTTGTCTAGAAATTATTCATGTTGAAAGCCAATTCCTTGATATTTAACATAAGAGGTTTCCTAATTTTTTATCCTTTAGATATAGCTCTATAATCATTAATGTCTCTTGCCAGTCATTACTCATTGCTACGTGCCTACGTTACGTATTAAAAACAAACTGAAAAACGGGAAGACAACTTAATTCAATTTGTTGATGTATTGTAAAAATAGTGGCTGCTTAACCCATTTCCTTTCCAACTTTTCAGCTCATCGTCATGTCGGAGAGACAAATATGAATACTTACAGTAGTAGGTCGCACACAATATTCCGTATGGTATGTACGCTGCGTATGTATCTGTCATATTTTTGAGCTCTTTTTAACTAATCTAGAGTTTGTTTGAGCTAGATTATTGAGAGCAGGGAGAAAACTGCTGACACAGAAGCAGAATTATCATGTGATGCAGTTCGTGTCTCTGTCCTGGTACTAATCCTCTTCCTGCCTTTTCATCCACAGTAATATACACTCGTGAACTTGCCGCATTTCAAAGTTCAGTGTGGAATTAAACATTTTCTCATTTTTCTCTTTATTGATATATTTGTTTTGGGAAAGTATTCCAGTCTAACAAAATACATTCTTTGGAATCCAAGAACTTAGGCCCCGTCTAATAGTAATAATGGGCATGTTACATCATGTCCAGAAAAGATTGTTTCGGAAATGGTCATAAGTTATATCAAAATTGAGGTATAAATAGAGTATACTGTATCTATATCATTTGTAGGAATCTAAAGGTAGAAGGGATTTTCAGTTCTCATTCCTCATAATTCATATTCATTATTGGGAAGGCATGGATGACTTATAAGGAGTAATAAAGACGTTTACTCTTACTGGGTAAACTGCCTACTGAGTGCCAATATCAAGAAATTAGCATTCCTTTTGACAAGCTGTAAGTGAGTTGTTCCCAACTTAGGCTCCATATTGTTTTCTCTTTTGATGCCATCCTCATAAATATTTTAAACTAACTTATCTTCGTGTATTTTCTTCTTACTCTTTTGATGGGTGCTTTTAGTTATATTATTTATGGTTTCACCTAACCGACCAACTTTCTGTTTGGTGTATTCTACATGATTTTTTGAGGTTTTAGTAATTCTTAGAAATATGTATTTGAGATTGCATGTCTTTATGTGTTATCTTTGTGGGCTCAAATGCATCATTGCTTTTTCATTAGTCACTGGATGGCCTACATGGCTGGAGAGATTTATTACCTTGCCCCCCCCCCCCCCCCATTATTTTTGCTTCATGTTTCTGATTTATTTCTTGTTACCTTTTTTGCTTTTATTTCTCCTTCTAACTAGACAAGTATTCCCCAGTCACCATGTCCCTTTCCTTATTTAGTTTTTGGTTCTTGAATTTTTTTGGTAGAATTTGGTGGATCTTGCTGGTTCAGAACGTGCTGCAAAGACTGGAGCAGAAGGTGTTCGCTTAAAGGAGGGCTCCCACATCAATAAAAGCCTGATGATTTTGGGAACTGTGATAAAAAAATTGAGTGAAGGTGCTGAGAGCCAAGGGTATGCATGACTTTCTGCTGATATAAGATATTGAGATATCACAACTCTTAACATGTTGCCCAAAATATTACAGAGGACATGTCCCGTATCGAGACAGCAAACTTACACGTATTCTGCAACCTGCATTGGGTGGCAATGCAAATACTGCTATCATATGCAACATTACACTTGCACAGGTGAATGGTTGAATCTTATTTAACCAATGAATTATTTGCAATTTCAGGTTGATTCTGATGCTACTGTATTTTGTAATTTTACTATTTTTCAAAATAGAAAGCTAGCACCACTTGTACTGCAATTATTATTCCATAATGATTAAGAGCTTCTTTTTTATGAATTTATCATGTTTGCCTTCTCTTTCTTCTCTCCTCCTCTCTCTGATGGATATATAAACTGTTAGCATAAATGCAAAATTTCACAAGGAAAAACAATGCTTGGAGCATTGATAGTTGTTATCGGATGGTTAAAGAAGACCTAAGGGAGAAAAATTAAAATAGCCACTTTGATAAGAATTAAGAAAATAACATTTTTGTCTTTTGTCACCTCAATTGAAATTTCAGATTATAAGGACTAAAGTTCTTGAGAATTTATTGGGTTAATTGTCCTCCTTTTCCCATTAAGGCTTATGCTGCTGCATTTTTTCCTTTTCTTTTATTTAAAGTGGTTGCTGGTGTATTATTTCCAGTTCACCAGTTGTATACAAACCTGTCCTGTTATGTTCTTGCTCCAACAGATTAGACCTTTTAAAGTCGCGGATAATTTCTATTTCATTAACCAGTCCTAGCTATCAAACATATTCATACTAAATGATTTTGGTCCTTATTCAATTGCAGATTCATGCTGATGAGACTAAAAGCAGTCTTCAGTTTGCTAGCAGAGCACTGCGTGTGACAAACTGTGCTCATGTAAATGAGGTAATGCCCTCACATGGCAGTCTCCTCATAATTGTGACTATTTACCAACTTTAGAAGTTCTATGGCATGTATCTTGAATTATTTTGAAAGCTAATAAATCCCTTGCTTCAGAAGTTATATAACATGCATGTTGAATTATTTATAACTAATAATCATTTGCTTGGACTTAGGTAATATTGAAAGTCTTTATTTTCGTTCATTAAGTGTGACATTTTACGCAGTTTAATTGTAATCACAGGTATTGAATGATGCTGCGTTGCTAAAACGTCAGAAAAAGGAGATTCAGGAACTTCGAGCAAAATTGCAGGTGGGTACTTGTTACAAATGTCTATGTGCTGCAGTGTAAGCATGCTTTTGTTATAAGATTGAAGTTATAGTATTAGTCTTTAATGGCAGCATGCTTACTCGTGTTTAATTTTTAAGGGTTTACACTCGGAACATCTTGAAGAGGACATCCTGAATCTTCGGAATACATTGCTAAAGGTTTTGTTATAATTGTTACCTTTTCACAGTAAGGTATGTACACACAATCTAAAAGCATGTTATCACATGCAGAGTGAAGTGGAGAGAGAGAGAATGGCTTTAGAGCTGGAGGAAGAAAAAAGAGCTCAGGCTGAACAAGAGAAGAGGTTGCAAGAGCAAGACAAGAAAATAAAAAACTTAAGCTCTATGATATTTTGTGCTAATAGGGAAGAGGCTGGTGATTTCTACAAGAAGGTTTGTTGTGTTTTGCTGTGTGTACCTAGTATGTTGCTTACAGGATGAGCTGAAGTAGCACTGATGCTGCTGTTTTCCAAATTCTCAACCATTTGATGCTATATTAATGCTAAATACTTTTAAATATGTATTATCTTTCAATGCTAATTAAATCTCTATTTCTTAGTTTGATAGTGCACACTAATTAATTTCTATATTTTCTTTCAAATATTTCAATAAATCAAAGCAAGCTATGATGAATCCCTTTTTGAAATATCATAGATACTGGCCAATAGCCTTCCTGGCAAGGTGTACAGCATGTTCCTGAAGGTCCAGGTCTGCTGTCAGAAATTAAACCAGACTAGTGCATAGAAGTAGTTATAACTTTTAAAAAAATTCTTCCAATCATGCTTATATCTAATGCAACAAATCATTTTTCCCAACTGCTGAAACCTAGCGAAGTGATATTGGTGCTGAATTGACAAGTCGCAGTCATATCCTCTATTGCTTTTGAAATATGCTCTTTAGACATCATTGCATATAACATACAACAGGATGTACAGCTTCTTGGTTCTTCAGACCTCACAAAATTGTAGATTTCAACCAGGGTACTTGTACTTCTGCTTTGAGTTATACTACAAGTTGAGATTCCTTTGAAGATGATTTCTTTTCCTACTGATGGGAAAAAGAGAAAATACACGAAAACTAATGCAAGTTTACTGTTTTATGGTTGAGTTATCTGCATTCATCTGAAATTTTGTGCTTCCACTCATGACTCATATGTATTTTGCACCTAGCATGTCTTCGTTTAATAGCTCTGCATGGTTCTTGTCTTTGTTCTCTGTGGCAGGCAAAAAGGCGTGATACCTGGTGCCCTGGAAATCTTGGTAGGGAGAAATCAAAGAAGGTAATAATTATATAGTTCTGATATTATGGAAGGCATGTTTTACATTGTCTGATTTCCTGCTCATGGGTAGAAATGGAAGTAGTGCTTCTTAATTGGGGTGGAAAAAAGGCTCAGTTTTTGTCAACACGTACAGTAAAATCGTGGGAGCATGGTTTAATTTCGTAGTTTGCTGCCTTTGGAAGTGTTTTGATGCTAGGATAATCAACTTATAAAAATAAATGTGCTTGTGTGGTTCAAAGTTCAGATTGTTTCAGGTACTTATATGCTAGGTGCTACTAGAGAGAGTTTTGGTTTCTTATTTTGAAATATTTGCAAATGCTGAAGATGGCACATCCTGATAGACAAATTGTTTGTTCTTATTATGGATTTAGTTTTCATTATTATACATTTTGTTTTTCATTTGCAACTGCCTGCCTTGACTTCATAACATATACACAATTTTCCTTTAGATGCAATATTTATTTGCATGAGCATTCTAATCATGACAATTAATTGTCCATAAGTAGTAAATTAGTAATTACCATTCTTCTATGGTGATGTAGTTGTCGTCTATGGTCAAAGAGAGCCCTTCTGAAGTTAAGTCGACAAGAGAAGATCGCATAGTGGGTCCACTTCTTCCTTTTGAAGAGTTAGTCAAAGAAGCAAGTACTACTGATCTCTGTACGCAAGATAAGGAATGTGATAGGATTGCTTCTGAAGACTGTACTATTCCTGCGCCCCAAGCTCTGCTGCATGTTACCAATAGAAGAAAAGTTCTGCCCAGAAAAAGAAATTTACCTATGGTTCGTATTTGTTATATGTTTTATATTTTTGTCTATGATTTTCTTTGGTATTAATTGATTCTGTTGCAGGAGAACAATGATTTGGCTGAACTGCAAACAGAATATGAAAATTTGCTCTTAGAATTCGAAACTCACGTGAGTTTTTTCCTGTTTCTATGCTTATAACACAGTGGCAGTATTGGCGTTTCTTATCACTAACTATTGCACTTAACAGAGGACAACAAGCAACATCCAAATTGATTGCTTGACGAGGAAGCTTGCAGAGGTTGGTTCTGCCAATCTTAGCGGAAAATGCAGAGAATGCTCTGCTCAGATTACCAGCTCTGTATCTTATTTAGATGGTAATAAAAGTTTGAGGGATTCTGATGCTATTCATGTGATCAAGAAGCTACAAGAAAAGGTTCACTCATCTATGCTTTCAATTTATTAGTCTGCCCCTGCTTTTCGTACTTCATATCTGTTGAGTAGAATCCTGTGACTAGTGAACTTTGAATACGATTCATGTTTGGTGAAAAGATCTGCTAGTTATTAAGGCTTGTAAAATACGGGCATATAGCTTTAAGTTGGAGTTTTTGGTAGCTGATGGCAGAGACTGGGGATATATAGGATCTAGGTATACCGATCTAGACAGAGCCGGTTGGTGCATGCACTATCCAACTCCAACTGTAGTCACATTAAGCAAGTAGTGCACTGACCTTATGTTGGGCTTGTTTTAATTTGATGAAGTGAATTCTTAAACATAACTAAAAAATAGATCAGAAGAGTGCAACAACATATAATCATTTATATGTACATTGGACTTTCTAATTTGATGGCATGAAGGATGAGAGAATGGGAAATTCAACAATAGAATTTTCTAAACGAGGTCAGCCTGGTCAGGTAGTCCAACTTGGCAGAGTACCAAAGTTCGGAACAAACTGTATTTTATGCTTTCTAAGGGGTTTGGTAGTTTCTTGTAACTCTTTGATGGAAAAGATTGGATTGCCCTGTAAGGCTGTAACTAAAAAACTATTTCTAGTTAATTTTAGGAGTTAAATTGGCAAGAAGAAATATTGATTCTTTTTAGTGCTTTTAGATGCCTACACAATGGTAGACTTTTCTGGCTTATCCCTCTTTCATCTGTTAGATTTACATTCCTTTTGGAGCTACAACCTACACGTAGTCTTCTATGTGCAAGTCCTCTTGATACAATAAAAGTCTGATCGGCACATGCCTGGTCTTTTCATAATCTATTTCCTATAAGATTTCCATTTCTTTGCGACCTTGTTTCATAATCTTCAATTGATTTCCAATGCCTTTCTAGTCTCCTTTCATGCATAGAATCATCAAAATTGATATGCAGATCACTATCTTAGAGATGGAGAAGTCCTCAAGCCAGCAAAATTTTAATAGTGTATTTGACTTGGCAGCTGAACAGACTATATCTGCACAGGAGAAATATGAAAAGGTTTGTGCTCTGGCCCATGGCAGTTAAAGTTTTCTTTTCGACCATTTTATGTGTAACAGTAGCATTTTAGTTACAATGCCTTATGAGTAGTTGTTAATTGTTTATGCGAGCTTGTTTGCTTAAGTTCTCTTTTATTTTTCAAAACTCTCTTACTGTTAAAAACATTGCTTCTACATGTCATGTTTTTTAATACAGCTTGCTGAGGAACTTATGCTTGCACGAGAAGAAGCAACTCTAGCCTGTGACAGACTTGCTTCAGCAGAGTCTAGCCTGGTAATGGACTAGAGGTTCAGCTTGTATATCAAATGGTGCCCATATTTTTTTTCCTTTTTTTCCTAGTATAATAGCTGTAATAACTACTAATAAAGCTAATTGTTTGTAAAAACTTCTTACAGGAAGAATCGGATTGGCTGACCAGTCTATTAACAGAAGCCGAGGAAATAAAGCTGGAATTTGAGGATTCAAGAAATCTTATAGAGTCTCTTTCTTCAGTTGTGGATGAACTTCTTAATTTCAAATCTCAGATGCCAAACCTGATTCTTGTGAGTAGAAATCTTCAGATTATTTCCCCCCTTCTATATTCAACCTAAATAAACTTGATACCTGAGCATCCTACAGGGAAATAAACGAATTTACTGTTTTCTTGTTAATATATACAGGTACATGAAGTGCATTTTTATGGTTAATAGAAATTATTAATTCTCATGTATTTTAAAAATAATATTTGCATTGTACAAATGATTATATTATTAATCTCTCTCTCTCTCTCTCTCTCTATGTGTGTGTATATATATATACATGTGTGTGTGTGAACACAATCATCCAATTGTATAAACCCTTTCATTTTCCTGCCTAAAGTTTCTTTCCATATATAGTATGTTTTATTTTCTAGTTAAATTGTGTTAATTGTGCAACCACGCTTACTTAGGAATTAATTTCTGCTGACTTTATTTATTACTGTACGCTTCTTTCTGAAAATTGAATTTAAATTGAATTAATTTTTCAATTATATATATATACATATATATATATATATATATATATAGAGAGAGAGAGAGAGAGAGAGAAATAAATAAATTAGTCAATTTATGTTTTTATTATTTATATATATATTTTTGGATGAGTATGTCCTTATTACTTTGCACATAATTTATTTTTAAGAATATTAGGGTTCTAGTGCTTCATATAGATTTAAAATTACACCCCAACCAAGTGCTTTAAGTAAAATAATACGTGTCTTAAATATCTCCTTTCAGTGATATCACAAATAAAATGCTTTAACTTTATATTTCTCTATTTATATACAATAAATCCCAATTTTTACATTATTTGAATATCAAACATGTATACAATTTTTGCATAAAAGAAATATATGAATGCTTATAGCAATTATCTATAAAAAATCAAAATTCTTTTGCATTGAACGGAAGAAATGCTAGTGTTCTAATAAAGCTACAATTATTATTACTAGTGTCATTATGATTTTTATGATAATTTAGTTTTTTTTTTGTTTGTTGCTGCTCCTTTTTTTTTTTTTTGGCGAATCAGGATCTTAGACCTTCAGTTTCCCAAAGTTTGGTTCAACTTGAAATGGCAGTTAAGAGCCATGAGAAGGTAGAGTCTTGCTTGAGGAACAAAGTTCTTAAGCTTGAGGATGAGAAGGTATTTTCTGTATGTAGATACTTAGTGGTTTAACAAATTCCATTATCAAGTGCCTTATGTATTTCTTGTTGAAATCTAGCTTGCCCTTCACAACGTGGCTTCAAAGCATGTTAGTACAATAGAAGAATTAAGATTAGAGGGTCAAAATTCTGCAAATATATTGATGGTAAGTTACTTCACATTGTTTGATATATTTCATTTGCTCAGTCTGCATTCTTGACAATGTCAGTTTTCTCTTAGGAACTTCATGAAAAACATGAAGCTGAGAAGTCGGAACTTCTATGCGAACTGCAACTGCTCGTAAATGAGACTTCATCTTGTTCCTTGGCAAAGGAAAAGGAGATTATTAGAAAGGATTTGGAGAAAACAAAACATAAGTTGAAAGATGTGGAGTTCAAGCTCAAGAATGCTGTACAGGAGAAAACAAAGCTTGAGGTTTTATATTGATTTTATTGCCTTTTAATACTTTATGCTCTCTTATGTAGACCATACTCATGTATATTTTGGTTGATGCTAGGGTGAAAAGTCATATGCAGAGAGAGAACTTAAAAGACTTCAAAGCCAAAATGCTATGCTTGAACGTGACATGAACAAACGGGAATCTGTTATTGGTAGAAGGCATGATTCAACTATTGATAGAAGCTCAAATGTGTTTGATCAGAAACGACCCAAGGCTGTTGCTGTTGACGTGGAGGTGGTTATCAGTATCCGGTGAACTAAATTGTACCTCACTGTTATATCTAGCAAAAAATGAAAGTGTCCTCTTTCACCTCAACATCTAACAAAAATGGAGGGAATATAGAATATATGCGAACATGTGAAAGAAAAATGTGATGTGATGATTGGTTCATGGGAGGAACTCTTAAATTATACGTGTAAGTGATGCAGATCAAGAATTTGGGGGTGCTTGGCTGGGTGGTTTTGGAGAGGGGGAATGAGAATAGAAAGATGGTTATTGCTTGGTGTGGAAGATTCATTCATCTATTGTAACTTTCATTCCCCACTTTTGGGGAAGCCCATACCCCTCACAACTGGAGGGAACGAAGGTCTTTTGCCAACCTATCCCCATTACCATCATTCCCCTTAACTACCAAACACCCCTACATCTTGATGAAAATTAGTATTTAACACTATACTGCTGGTCTTTAGTGTTCAGGTCATCAGGGATTAATGTGTATTGATTTCCATAATTGAAACAGATCATTTCAATGGTAGTCTGAAATGAGAACTTTTATAACTCTGTTTCAAATATTTCTGGAAAGAGGTTATCACTTGCTGGATTAAGTATAAGATTGTGGTTAGCTTTCCTGCAAACAACAGTACATCTTTGAGGATCAGGAGGGATTAAAAACATACAGTACATCTTTGATAGATAACATGTGCTATGTTTTCATCATAGATGTTACCTCATCTATCTGTTGTTTAATTCAGGCATACAGGAATCTGGAAGTGCTTGCTTTTGAGATGGAGACAAAAATTGCATCTTTAGAAGAGCAACTGGAAAATGCAAATAAGGAAAATGATATGGCCACTTCCAGAGCTGATAGTTTGGCTTCCGATTTGCAGGCCCTGTCGGATAAATTGCACTTGTCAAACTCAGAGTTGAGAACACTACAGGAAGAAGTTTCAATTCTTGTAAGCTTTTTGAGTTCAAAATACTCACATATCCTGACACTGGTGTTGTCTCCTCTCTTGGATATTGGCAGAGCCTGTCGTTATGTTTACTCAAAGTTACCTTCATAATATTTCAGGAAACAAGTTTGGAAGAATCCAGATCTCATGCACGGGTAATGGAGAGTACTATCAAATCTTTTTCAGAAGAGAAGCTGGAGTTGTCGATGGTATTGAAGTAAAATGATTTGATTTTCAAGTCTATCGAGCAATTGTTCACAGATAGATTCTGTCATTGTTTCTTGTAGCAACTCAGTGAAGCCCTCTTGACTGTGGAGGAGGATAAAGCAATATGGCTGTCCAAAGAGGAAGCTTCCATGGAGGCCAGTGAAGAAAAGGAAAAATTATATGCTGCTGAAATTGCCTCAGTTTCTGAGAAATTGTCAGAGGTAATCTTTTCAATGAGAGGCATTGTCTGTTCATCAACAGTTACTGGACAATTGTCCGTAAGGGCCTTATTCATTCTGTAACGGCTTTCAATGTATGCAAAACTCTCCTTTATCTAACAGCATGCCTCCCCCCCCCATGCATGAATGTAGAAGGCCAACAACGATTGCCTTTTCAAAATTTGTAACTAATGTACATGTTATGGCAATTTAAACTAAGTGATTTTCAATAGGCAGGTGCTTCTGTGTGACATGATGTCTGCATATCCTTGTGTACAATAAGCAAGTTATTTGCCATGCTATCATGTCTCTTTTAATAGTGATGTTAACATAGGCGACCACAAATGTTGTTTACATGAATACATCTCTCTCAAAATATATAAATACACTCAATATAGGTTCTGAACATGGAAGATATGCTCATATTACTTCTAATATATTATGTGTTTCTTGTAATTTGCATTTTTTCAATATCTTGTAACTATGTCATTTTTCACAGCAATGGCACACGTCATGAAAACAAGCACATTAGTTTTGTTATCCTAGCTCTGCATATGGTGAAGAATATATGGTTATTCCCTTACATTGTAACACATGCAACTAGTACAAAATTAGTATCCCTTGCATTCAGAAAATAAAGTTTCTGCTTCACATTTTCCAAATTCTTTTTTGAGAATTATTGCCAATTTCGCAATTCCTTCTAACTGCTATGTTTACTTTCTCATTATCTGAGAAATATTATTCACATCATTGACAATATGTCACTATTAGGTAAGAACTGAACTGGAGATTTGTAGAAAAAACTGCAAAGGTCTTGAAGAATGGGCAACAAGGGCAGAGGAAAGTGCTGCTTCAGAAAAACAGTGCAGGTTTGCCTTTACCTTTGGGTTTTAAGAGAATGTGCTTGAAATACTTCATTCTCTTCTGTAAAGTGTGGATACGTTATTCCCTTTTACATTCCCAAATGCGGCACATTTTTGTTGTTCTTTATCATGTTGCACATTGCCATATTTCATGAAATATAAACTACTGGTGGCCTTTATGATGATGATCAGATGCCTTGAGGAGAAACAAGTGAATCTCTACACAAATGAACAACGAGCTTCTGATGACCAGTTTAATAGATCTCCAGAGGTAAGTTCTTATGTTTGATTGGTTCTAATCTTCTTATAGTGAATAGCTCCATTTCTTTATGTATGGGTATCAAGAACTTTCTCAGACCTTGAATCTCCAGAAAAGCGAGAAATCACGTGAAGAACTGGAAATTTTACAGCTGGAATTGAGTGTTCTCAGAAATGAAAGGCAATGTTTGCTGGCTCAAGTCCAAGAATTGGAAGGAAGGCAACCTATTGCTCAGGAAGATTCTCAGGTTTTTATAGCTTAATTACAAGCAAATTTAGTATTTAATTGCCTTCAGCTTCATAAGTTGTTTTTGTGCTTTTTTCATGGAAGCACAAAGCTCTATTTATAATGCAAAACCAGAGAAAATTTGTGGCAGATGTCTATTTCTATATCATTGTCAATAACTACAGGATGATGTTAATTTGTTGCTCTACACAGGTATTACAATTAAAACATGAATTAGAGCAGCAGAGCAGTAGGCTTGCTAGTATGGAATACAAGATGCGGGATGTAAGAGTTCTTACACCTGAAACTATTTGCTTGAGGTTTCACATATCTTCAATTTTGCACTTCCATTGCCTGCTGGTTATATATGTTGTATATTAGTGTACACATTTCCTATGGTGTTAGAAATACATATGCATAAACTGTATCAGCAAGTATAAATCATGGTCGAATATGCTTTCAGCAATCACATTCATCCAGATTCAATTTTGGGAGCTTTTGATAATTTAGACTTCTTCTCTTGTGCTTGTATCGTCTCTATCTGCATGCATTCACTCTTTTCATTAAGGACTGATTAGTGTATCTTCGAGGAATGCATAGTAGTTAACGAGCTCTGTTTTCCGCTGAATTCCAACAGGACAAAATGAGCAACCACAAGGAGACGGTTAAACTGAGAATGAGACTGCGAGGAACTCAGGCAAAACTGGATGCTTTTCGTGTTAGATACCAGAATTTGATGGACGAGTTGGAGTTCATGAACCAGAAATTTGAGGCGGCTTCAACAAAGCTGAAGAAGCAATTAGCTGAATATGGCAGTGAAGTCCTTAAACTCAAGAAACAACTCGCCCTCTCGAAAGGACAATGAATGACAGTAGTCACATGATGAACTTCTTCTGATTCTTTTTATGTGGAATATATTCTCTAAATCCATGGAGAAATTTCTCAGAATTAATTTAACCAAGTTTGTCCTGTCACTTGTAATTATATCTCTGGAAAAGAATGTAGGATTGACATGGGAATTTCCGTGTCATATTATAAGAATTGTTTATTGTGTATTGGTGAAATGAAATGGACACATATTTAGGAATATAGTGTCCAAAATGTTAGTTGATTGCTTTTCCTAATTTAATGCATTATAAATATTATTATATCTCCATAGAAATGATAGACTACCTAATCCGTTTTAATGTTCATGTCCCCGTCTGAGAAATATATTCGTTGCTTTACAAGATAGAGGGAATAAGAAACTTCCATATTTCTGAAGTTTTTCAATGCCAAAACTAGAAAACTAGTTGAATTCGGTTGACCTAATGCCTAAATTTTTTATTGAGGCAGCCACTTGACAAGCAGCCTGGCATATACAATCTTTTATGTTGTTAAATGTAATTAATAATCACATCATAAATTAAGCAAAATTAAGACCACTTGGATGCCATTAAGTATTCTTATTATAACAAATCCCGTAGATACTCCATTCTCAAAAAAGAAAATAAAAATCCATAAATATACTCAATTACACTTTTTTTTACAGGAAATGAATAATTTTTATTTTTTTTTATTAAAAATAAATATATTTGGTTATGTTTTCAAAATTAAAGAAAATACTTTCAGAATGAAGGCGCACGCCCTTTTAATTTTGAGCACAGGATTAATTAGAGCATATCTCTGATGTTGCCATGTCCAACAAGCATCTCAAAGGGGAAACTGAATAAATGACAGAAGATTAGAAATTAAATATTTTCACCATAATCAAATTGCCCACATATTCCCTTCATAAAATGAAATTAATGCCCAATTTATTTATTTATTGGCAAATTAAAAAAAATGTACGACGGCTTATCACCTGATTAACAACTAATGCCTCTAGAAGCAATCGAAATTTAAAATTGAAGCACATTCTTTTATATATTAGATATATATGGCTACAGTGGTGGAATCTCATGTATTAAATAAGAAAGCGTGTTTCCACGTGCATGGCTTAAGCTATTGAGAGACTGACCCAACAAAGCTCGTGTTTGCCATCCTTAAACCCCTCATTACCCAAATAAACAATTATTAAACACAATCTTTCGTGTGTTACTTTGTTGTTGATTATTTATTGTAACAAAAAATGTTGGATTGATGGCACTATTTACGTTCGTGGGGTCCAATTTAATCATATATGTATGATTAATTACAAGTTACAGAAGTTCCTTTCGAATTAATGTGAAAAATCAACAATAATAGAGTCTCTTTTAATTAATAATCACTCTAAGATAATATTTTTATCCGATCCTTACTTGGATCAGTTGAAAAATCATTAATATCCATAAGATAATAAGATTATATATATTTTGAAATGTGAATCTATGATCCTTTTAATACCATAAATTTATAATCTTTAAAACTATAAACATAATTAATACACTTTAGTGAAATATGATTCTAGAGTTGTTTGTTTTTTTCTTAAAACTTAAATTTAGTTAGAGCTCATTTATAATTTTTCTTACTATGTCAAAAAATACAATGAGTAATATTGGATTATTAAGAAATAAGGAACATTGCTTATTAATTTCACTAATATTATGTGAAATGAACTTATTTTTATATCAATTCAATGAATATGATACATAAATTAGTAAAATACAATGATTTTTGAAGTAATAAAAATTCAATTTAACTGAATAACAAATATTAATTTATCAATCAAATATCTCTATAAAATAATAAAATCTCACAAAATCTAATGGTCCAACACTATTAATTTATAGAGGTTTTAGTGTATTATGATTTTTTTTTTAAAAAAAATTTGTTGATAAATGGTGTTTTAGGTGTTTATTAAGAGTTGGGTAAAAAAATGATTATGCATTTTCCTTCTGCCCCTCTTCTAATAATAATTTTGATGAATATTTGTGTATCCGTTCACTTAATTTACTGTGGTTATATATTTCTCTAATATTCCATTACCATTAAATATATTTTATTGCAATAAAAAAATATGATGGTGATGTAACACAGTTGAAATTAGAATTAAGAGTTAGCCAACTATATATATAGAGACCTTGTCATTGTAACTATGGTCACATAACATCATAACTTGGTACATATCAAAGATCGATAAATTAAATTCCATTTGAAAAAAAAAATATAATGTTGGCTGTTTCTCCTCAATTTTGTTCTTATGGATGGCTCTTGGATGATCCCATCGGCTATGAACAAGAAAATATGAGTTACTTCTCTAGAGAGAGAACAGAAACTTCAGTCGACTCCATTGATCTCCACTCTCCTTCCTCCAAAATCCTACCCAAAAATGGTGAATTTGCTACCAATTTCAACGACGGCGGCGACAAGACGGTGAAGAAGCTCAACCATAATGCCAGCGAGCGTGATCGTCGCAAGAAAATGAACACTTTGTATGCTAATCTTCGTTCTCTTCTTCCAGCTGAGGATCAATCGGTAAGATCCTCTCTCTCTCTCTCTGTCTCTCTCTCTCTCTCTCTCTCTCTCTCTGAATTATGTATATATGAATGATGTTGCAGAAAAAACTGAGCATTCCCGCCACAATTTCAAGAGTGCTGAAATACATCCCTGAGCTGCAGAAAGAAGTGGAAAGACTAATTCAAAAGAAGGAAAGATTCATGTCAAAGCAGGCAGAGAAGTCATCACTTGAATTCAAGAAACATCACAAAATGAAACCTACTCAAAATTCATTTTCAGCAGTCTCAGCAACTCAAATAAGCGACGCTGAAATCGTTATTCAGATCTCAATGCCCAGAGCTGAAAAGAGTTCATTATCTGAAGCTATCTTGAGATTGGAGGAGGAAGGTTTTCTCATGGTCAATGCTTCTTCTTTTGAATCATTTGAAGGCAGGCTTTTCTATAATCTGCATCTTCAGGTGCGAATATTTCACACGTAATAAATCATTTTTAATTAATTCTCATTCAGAGATCAAGAAAATAGGAAATGAGTGCTTAGTTTATTTGTAGTAGCTACATTTTCTTAAATATTTTTTTTTAAATTATTGGTTTGTGTTTAACAGGCTCAAGAAGGTCAAGTAATAGATGCCGAGAAGTTGAAGGAGAAAGTGTGGCCTTTCATCTAGAAAGACATTCTATTTCATGTCTCTTGTTTTATTTCATTAGTGCAAGCTAGTATGTGATTTAGAGTAGTAATGAAAATCTTGTTCACTAACATGAAATTCTGGATTAATCCCACTATTTGAAGAGGAGACTTTCCTACCTATGTGCAATAGGATGATCAAATATTATTTTTTCACTTAGCTAAGACTGTAAGTTAAATAAAGCTTCAAGACAACTATTTGAACCGATTTAAATGATCAAATATTCTAAGCGAATATTTCACACATAATAAATCATTTAACTTATCTAATTCATTTAAATCTATCACCTATCTAATCTTCTACAAATATGTTATATATGTATCACAAAAAAAAGGAAACCTAACTAAATATTCATTTAAATTTAATAATAAATTCCATAATAATACCCTTCCATATATCAATTCACAAATTGAGAACTATTTGAACCGATATGATCGCGATTTTGGGCTTTAGTAAAATCTCAAAATAGGAGGGTTATACCCCTACTTCAAGGAAGCCAAGTTTGAGCCTACAAAATGTGCAAAAAGAGATAATTATTGGGCCGAGTGAGGAACCGAGAAGCCCATTTAGGTAATGATCAAGAAAACCATGTGTGATAATAGATTAAATATATATATTTTTATTTTATTTTTGGAAAGTAAGTTTCTAGAACTATATGGAGCTAATGACATCGGAGTTGGCCCACGATCAAAAGTTACATGACGAATTTAACCCGTATGCAAGCAAATCTAATGATTAGATCTAGCCAATAATTTACGATAAAGACTAAAAATTGGTAAAGTTGGAAGTTAGATTTGATTGTCACGTTGGTGTATGATTTAGGAGAAGCGAATGAGTTGGAATAATTAGTAGCATGCACCATGCTGAGAAAATGAATGTGGGAAAAGAAAGAAAGAAAGAAAGAAAGAAAGAAAGAAAAAAAAAAAAGGGCAGCACACCACATCAAATCAAACCAAATAAATAACTCCACCCACAAAACCAAGAAACATAAACACCTTCATAGTCCATTATTGCATGCCCACTTTAATTGGGTCGGCCCATCATACTAGTCTCATCTTTGGGCCCACACCACGTGTCATTTCTTCCACAATATTATTACTATATATAATATAATATACATTTTATAGATATCTGGTCTATTAGTTCAGTTGGTTAGAGCGTCGTGCTAATAATGCGAAGGTCGCAGGTTCGAAACCTGCATGGGCCATTTTTTTCATTTTTTTTATTTTTAGTGCTGTTTGATTCCCTTGAAATGTTTCAGCATTTGTAGCTATACACTCATTTGGTATTATTTTTAGTGCTGTTTGATTCCCTTGAAATGTTTCAGCATTTGTAGCTATACACTCATTTGGTATTCTTTTCTGTCACCCTTTTGGAAGAATAAAGTCAGAGTTGGACCAACTTATTCTAAAATCAGAAATTTGATGTGTTCCATGCCTATTCTATCATCCCTCACTAATTTTTGGTTATTTCTCAAATTCTTTCCTAATATATTAATATTAATATATTAAAAATCACCATCTTTAGGTTAATTTTCAATTATGTCATTAATTACCTTATAATTGTTACAAATTAAATACATTTTTAGTTACTTTTGCAATTACAACATGCTTAATTTTGTCTCGACCAATTCCGCCCAACGTGTTTAACTATATTTGTATAGTCCAAATTATATGCAACCAAGTTAAAATATATGTAAATACGGACATACTCTCTGTAATGATTAATTTGAATTTTGGTATTTAATTGATTAAAAAAATTGAGCATATATGTTGTGATTAAAAATTTAATTAAAAATTGTATTTTATATGCAACAATAATTACAAGCAGTTATAATTACAAAATGACATAAATGTTGTGATTTTTAACGTAAAGAACTTACTAAATAAACGTCTATATGCTATAAAAGTCCTAGTTGAACCCTAAATAGCTAAAAAAAACTTGAATAATATAAGAAGTCAGGGAATAGCTAATCAGTTTAACAAGCTTCATAAAATTTTATAACAATCATCTGTGAACCAATAATTTGGAAACTAGGAAATAATTAAAATTTGGCACTAGCAAAATTGGTTAGCCCAAATTAAATCCCTCATATTCTTAAAAGGGGAGGTCTCCTATAAAGGAGCCCCCATGCGATGCCATCAGACGGGCGCGTGATACACCCGCGCCCGCCTTTTTTTATCTTTTTCTGTTTTCCGTTTTTTCCTTTTTTTTCTGCTTTTCTTTTTCCTTTTTCTGATTTTCTTTTTCTTTTTTTCTGATTTTTTTTTTTTTTTTTGTGTTTTCCTCAAATTAAAGTGAATGATTTTTTTTTAATTCAGCGACTCGCGCAATGCACTCGCCTGACGCTAACGCGTTGGCTCGTGCATTGCGGTCGACAATTAATTTAATTTTTCAAAAAAAATTAAATAATGATTGGGAAAAAAACATATATAAACCCTAAAAAATACAAAATGAACCCCTACCCCCTTCCCCCAAATCATAAAAAATAAAAAATGAACCCCTAAAAACACCCCTCCAAAAAATCCTAAAAAAATAAAATAAACCCCCAAAAAACCCTAAAAAACACAAAATAAACCCCTAAAAAATACAAAATAAACTCCTAAAAACACCCCAAAAAACACAAAATAAACCCCCTAAAAACACCCCTAAAAAACACAAAATAAACAAAAAAAAACCCTAAATAATACAAAAAAACACGAAATGGTAGTATTTAGTGTTCAAAATGGTACTATTGATGGTGATTTTTTTTAAGGGGGGCGGGTCGTCTGATGGGTCGACCCATACTTCAGGATGCACAAGAGATTTGAGGTTTTTAAAAATATGATCGAACAACTCCCCTTTTGAAATTTTACTTGGTATGTATAAAGTTAATTATAACATATCCGAATCTTATTTATAAAACACCGTGTTCATTTGAAGCACTACTTAATTAATTAGTGCATTGAGACCCACCCACCAAAAAATGAAAAAACAAACTGGCGGGTTTAAGGTAAAAAGAAAGAGAATAAATAATCTAATCTAATGGCCAAAATGGGACAAAAATACACAGTAGCAAGTAGCAAGTAGCAAGTAGCAAGGGAAAAAGCTGCTGAGGATATGTGTGTGTTATTTCAGTAGGCAAATTAGATGGAAAAAGACTGATTTGAAGAGAATCATTCTTCAAATTCATGTATTGTGGAAATGGAGAATGAATGTTGAAGAAGAAGTCATAATTGTATGAATGAATGTATAGTGGTAGCCAGCAATTTTTGTGCATAAAACTCAAATTAGTATGACATGTTGGCCTCTAGCTAGCTAGGTACACCAAAATGACTCGCCCAATATCTTGTATCAATATGGGGTAGATAATATTAATTAACTAATTAATTAATATTTAATACCATGCTACCCCTAGTTTCTCACCATCTCTAGCGGCGCTCATTCATTATTTTTAATATCAATTGGTTCAACTTGTTATCTTTTCTTCAAATATATGAATTGAACATGCATGACTACTAGTCTAATAATTACTTGATAACACTAATTAAAGGGTCGGATAATTAGTTTGTTCATATGACTAAAAGGGCCATGGGTACTTTCATATGGCTAACAGATTACCATTCTTTAAAGCTTAATAAATATATATTAAAAAAAAAAAGAGGACACGTCTGGGGTTTGGAACCCGCCGCTCTCCCATTCCCCTAAAAAAAGAACTATTTCATAAAAAAATGTGACTTTTCACGAGATATTATTTATTTATAACTGGATGTTGATGCATGCTCTAAAATTTATTGCAAATTAGACCAGCAAAAACAAAAATATTGATGGTGGATGAGACAATCTATATATGAAGTTGATGAAACTTTATGGCATAAAGCATGTTCCTACAACAATATTATATATGTGAGTATAGATATTGTTGCCATCATGCCTATTTCCGAGATTCATTGTATTTCAATTTCCACACATATTGTACCATCATATCATTCATCCCTGAAAGAAAAGGAATAAAGAAATACGTACAATATAATAATATATATTGGTCCTTTCAGGCTAAATTATAGTATAATATTGCTTATGCCCATGCAAGTTCATGTTATAGTCTATATATATGTTTCGATTATAAGTTTAATTTGATGAGACGAACATTAAAAATTAGTAGAGATTTTTTATTTATTTATTTTCACTTTCACCTTGTGATTAATTTAATCTTTGGCTGTTTATAATAGATTTTTTTTTAACAAAGTTTATAATAGATTTTAAAACTGCGATTAATGAGGTAAAATTCCCATTTATGGAAAGTTGCGAGTGGTGCGCTCTTCCACGATGGACTTAACTAGGTGATAAGATGGAAGCAGATCAATTATTTTATACTTACTAATAATTATTGATCTCCAAGAAAATAAAAGTTACTGGTACATAGAAATTTTTTATAAATCGGTTTGGAACACAAGCTGGGATGCTATTTATATATAGATATATAAATTAATAAGATGTGTTATTTAAAAATGTTGGAAGATAACTAGAAAGTCGTGTGTGTTTGATGTTGTAGCTGTACAGTGGTGAAAGGCGAAACGACAATATTCCCCACTTAATTGACTTTTGATATATATATATATATATATGATTTTGACGATGCCTTATTTGATTGGAAAGTGAAATTTGTGGGCATAATTAAGTGGTAATAAGGCCACCAGATATATAAAGACAAAACACCAAACAATATTTTCAGCTACCTAGCTCGCCTCTCTCTTTTAAGCTTTAATTAATTAGCTAGGGTTTACATTCATACTATACGCATCGATCATCATAAATTAATCGAAAAGGATATTGAATAAGCAAGCTAAGTACCTCATTCACTACATGTACCTAGTCCAAGGTTATGCATTTGAATCTAATATTTAGAACAACGAAGAATGTATAGTGACCGTAATTTTTAATTTCTTCATAACCGACGTTGCAAGGAGTAATTACTAATTAGATATGAATTGAAAAACTAAATAATATTCTTTTGATCAATATAATGTGAGTGAGGGTGATAATTGTCACTGGTATAGACAGAATCTAAATAATGTACGAGTCCGTCTTCTTTTGTTGAAAATTAAAGATGATGCATGAATGCGATATTAATCACTCCCCCTCCTGTAGGCTATGCACACCGTACCTCACATTTATTTTTTTCAACCACACAACTATGCCAAATTTACGTACGTACGTAACTTCACTAATTATAATAAGATAAATTATTGCGCATTTCTAGGTAATTTAATTACAGAATTATTATAATATTAATTTAATATGAAGCTAGCTAGCGTCGTCGATTTCAATGAAACCAACCAACCCCCTAGTTACATCTCGTGATATATTTTTTTTAATCTACTTTAATTGGAAAATGATGAGCCCCGAACAAATTTTTTTAATTAAACTAACATAACAAGAAGTCATAAAGAATAACTAGGGGGGTCTGACGTGTTTAATTAACCCACTTCATCTTAATAAGTCCGATTTTGAACCAACTCGTCGTAGGCGGAGGAAAAATCGGCATTTGCATTCGACTTAGTTCTAATTAATTTTGCATAAATACATAATTACATCCTTATACTTTCAACTTTTTCAAAATCGAGTCCATATATATACTTTTGTATGTTAATATTTTTATTTTTAGGAAACTTTTATATGTTAATATTAAATCATGTACTTCCATATATTTTAAAATTATATATATAATACCTATTATGCAAAACTAGTTTGAGAATTTATACATAATTACATCAAGTTGCAAACTTACAGCATATATAAAGTCTTCAAAACTATTTGCGATTAATTTTGTATAAAATTGGATAAGAATTAAATAATATATATATAATTTATTGGCTGCAGCCTGCATGTACATTCCATTTTATCAAGGGTAGCCAATAAAGTTACAGAGTGGTTGGTGCATTGGATGAACGAAGGTAGAAGAAAATGACTTAAGATGAGTGGGACCATCTACCAATTCGGACCGTAATTAATCACTGAAAAAGGGATTATATATACACACACACACACACACACACACACACACATATATATATATATATATTATTACAAAATAAATTGTATGAAAACAATTATTTGTGAGTTTGAATATCATCAATGTTTATAGATGGAATGTTGAACGGCACTTTGTCTAGTACGAAATTTATTTCCTTGGCGATTTACAAAATCAAAGATAGAATTAATAGCTAGAAAATTAAGAAAAGGGGTTGGTTGGTTTCATTGAAATCGACGACGCTAGCTAGCTTCAAAATGAATCTGTGGCTCATGGTGTTCGTCCTTAATTAATATAATAAATAGAATGGGGCTATGTAGAAGAAGCTAGAAAAGTAAGATTTAATGCTCAAATTAAATATGCATAAATTAAAAATAATTGCATATGCACTCTTGTGAAAAATAATTTGGACTTCAAAATCTAGGGCAATCTACAAATTTAATTAGCAACACTATATAAAATACACAGTTTGATTTGTAAAAAATGTCTTCGAACCTAATTAAAATAAAATATATAAATTAAATATTATACTGGAATAAATGCAAAGGACACAACTACTTATAATAATTAAAAGTTGAGGGGTGAAAATACAATTTTGTGGTTTTTCCGCTACTCGAGAAATGGCAGGGATTTCTTACAAATTACAACATAGTAAATGCATCCAGTTATATCATTGTCTAAATATAAAGAAGATTAAATGAATCTGCATGACAGCCATTGGCTACTTAATTATTCTTTTATTTTATTTTCAACTTTCAGTACACTCATTGTCTCTAATTATACCAGCAGCCCCTTTATCCACTTCCCCAAATATTCCGACACTATAGTCATTATCAAATACAAGGAATACAATGAATTGAATATATAGCAAATATTATATTTTGAAATTGTGATAAAAAAAAAGGAGAAATAAATTTTAATTAAAAAGTAGCTAGCTATATTCCTTTGCGAGTTTTATTAGTTAAATATTGTGTAAATGTGTATATATATAGTTATATTGTATATTACATGCTCCGTTTATGCAAAAGGGATAATTACCTTTTTATTCACGCACACTCCATTAACGTCATAACAGTAGACGTTGATATGTCCAAGAATTAGAGACATATGTTTACGGTCAAAGTTTTAATTTTAAATAATTATGATTAAGGTTGTGAATACTTATATTGTCTTTATCAGATCAATTACAGTTTTGTTAGAGGACACCCACCTAAATTGTCTGTTCTGTAATCAAATAAAATACAAATGACGAACTTAATTTACCTATTCTCCAATATAATAAAATTAATAATTAATTACATATATTGTATTAAACACACAATTTAGTACCAATCTAATTACTGCATCATTAGCTTATTAACATAAAATTAATCATTTTTCCCAAAGCCACAGATGCTAAACCCGAAAGCGGGACGATATCATATTGTTTGAAAATCAAATAAATTTATTATTCTCCTCGTCTCGTAAGTATTGTATCTTACCAATTTTTACAAAGATTTAATTTATAAATATATTTAATATACTTACATAAAAGTTTCCATGTACCTTTATTTATTGATTCAAAATAAAAAGATTATTGATTTTAAAGTATATCCAATAAAGATTTATTAAAAAAGTGAAAATTTAAATGTAGACTATAATTTTGGTACGAATGAAAAAAAAGAAACTATAATTTGGGAGGGGGGGTATTACTTTTTTAGTCTTAGTTATAACTTAGATTGCTACAATAATTTAATTTAGGGAAAATTACACCTTATTTGTCCCACACTATTAATGTTAAGGTATAACAAAAAATGTAGCAAACTATGACTAATTAATTACAACATATGACCCAAATTATGAAAATATTTTCACAAAAAATGTCATGAAGTATGACTAATTACATCTTACGTCTTGAATTATTGACAAATTTGTCCCGATAGATCAAATGCCAACAATTGAAAATCTATGAAAATCAATATGCCTCGAAACAAATTTGTTGATTTTTCATTAGTTCGGGACATATGGTATAACTAGTCGTAATTCATGACATTTTTGTGAAAATCTGAGTAGTTTACAATTTGTATAGTTTAGGACATACATATGACTTAATTTTTCTTTAATTTATGCAACTGCAAATCTTGTAATATTTAACACACACTTGTCATTAGTACATACATTGAACTACAATCAATAGTATGCTGAATTTAGTGATACATGACATACGCATATATGAGAAATGAAATATTATTTATAAATTATAAGATCTAACAAGAAAATGAAATTTGAATAGTTATATGAATATGATGGGATAAGAAAAGCAGGTGGGGGGCATAGAAATTGTTGTTGAGGGTAGTTTCATGCATCCTCAAAAGTCCCCTATTTGTTTAACTCAGATTTGAATGTTTTACTTATTAAAGTGGGCAGGAATTTAGCCAGATAAAGAGGAATCAAATATGATGAATAAAATAAAAATCAAGTGGGTGATATATACATATATACAATAGAATTAAGTGTGGTGTGGTGATAAAATCTAGCAAGTGTTTCTTTTCTATCAGACTTAAACATTACAAAAACACACTCATTTTTTTTTTTTTTTACAAAAACACACACTCCTTAGATACTATGAATCCAGCCACCCCAAACTTTGACGTTACGTTTCGGTTGACGTGTCTTTTTGACATAAAACACACACACTACACACACTAAAGTCTTAAACCTCCACCCTCACCAATACACATCGCTGTCAATCATCGATTTTTTTCCCCACTACGAGGGCCTTTTCGTCTATTTGCATCCTCTTGTCGTACTTGTTGTTAATTTTATACATTTTTACCTAGGTTCATCTTCCATTTAATTAATTAATCTCCACTTCTAGATTAATGTTACTATTTAATTCCTTTATGTTTAATGGGCTTAAAAAATTTAAATTACTAATATATAAATTAGTTATAACTGTTTCTTTTATAAAATAAATGTCATCAGCTCTTGATTAAGTTTTTTTTTTTAATGGATGCCGATAAAAAAAACTTAAATACTTCATTTAATTGGACGGAATGTTTGTGGGATTTTTTGTATAGTAATCAATATGATACTTTACTTACGTGCATGAATTTTTTTTATTTTGTATTTTATCATCCCCTAATGATAAGCACAGTAACTAGTGGTACAGGTCCTGAAGTCGTGCGCCGTACAAGGATTCACAGATTATAGGCGCATTTAATATTTTATATTTATGTAGTCCTATTGATTTATTTTCAACTTTTCATATAAAAGTGAATATATATGGTAAGCATATTTTTATAAGTCCAGGTAAATTTTGAGTAAAAAAGCTATCCCTACTCTAATTTGGACCTTTAATTAGGATATGAATTAAGTATTCTATAGAGTTACAGTTGATTTTGTTTGATTGTTCTAAAACACTTCTAAAGAAGGGGGGAAATATTTACTTTAATCACAAGCTAGCATCCGATTATAGTATTGCATGGGACAATATTTTTATTTTTTTTGGAGGGGAGGGTGGATATAGCTAGGTATCGATATACACATGGATTCAACTCAAAGTTTGCGTGATCCTATCTAATGTCAAATTTTCTATAATACAATCAATTAACATGATATATACAAGTAAAAATGTTGTATTTTAGTTTTCATAATTTTAATACATGACATTCACTTTGAGTTTCATATTCCTTCCAACATATCCGAGGGCTGAAGATCCATATTTAAAATGGACATATTTTGAATGGAATGAACTTAGGAATGAAATGACAATTCTTATGATTTGTATATTTAAGGAATGAAGAACGGAATGGAATATTATTTTATTTTTTAATTATCTTATAAAATTAATATTTTATATACTTTCAAATTTATTTATAATCGAATAAAGTGTAGTAGCTAATATTATCAACATATGTTGTAATTTTTTTCTTATATTTCTAAATTGCATTTTTCTTTTTTAGTGTGTGATTTTTTTCCTAATATTTTTAGCAATTTTTTATTTATTTATTTTATAAAAAAATTTATTCTAAAGTATTTAATTAATACATATATAATAATGTGTATACCTTAATAAAAATATGTTTACTTCATACATAGAAAATTTGTTTATCATTTCAAATTTGTGTCTAAATATATTAAATTTGATCAAATACATAATTAGTTTATTTTTTATTAGAATATATTTATATGTTATATTTGTTTTGGCACCATTTTCATTTTTCTTTAATAAAACTTTAAGAAATATCAAAATTTTATTTTAATATATATTTTTATTTTTTAAAATAAATAAATAATATAACAATAATTATGAAATAATAATAATAATAATAATAATTTATTAAGCTGATTTTCAAATCATTTTTTAAATATGATAAAATAAGATTATAAGATATGATTATGTGTTAATATATATATTATATATTAATTTTTTTGGTTCAATGGAAATAGTTAAACCTATTGAGGGTGAGTGAAATAGTTATTTCCTTATTTTTGGCAATGGTAATTTTCAATTTTAAATTATATCAATCATTGAAATGAAAATCAACATAAATAACTATTCTAATTCACTTCATTCCGCCATAATAATAAATACTAATAAGCTCGTAATAGAATATTGTTTTCTAATTGTATGATATATAAAAGAATCCGAGCAAACTTATCAATTGTGTGTTTTTAAATTCTCAAAGAAGTCTTTCTGAAAAAAGAGCCTTCATTAGATTTTGAAAAAAAAATAAAAAATTGTATCATTCAAAGGAGAATCAAGCAATAATCGTGCTGTAACTTCTCTCGACAAAATGATGAAAAAGACCAAAATGCCCTTCATACTTTCCTTTAAAATGTCATCTAATTCCCAAACCCTTTGTAAATTCCCCAAGTCACGTCTACCACCTTCAGTCACACATCCCCCCTCAAGAAACCTCAGCAAGAGAACTAAACACACACACACACACTGGTTAGTGCGTGCATATATATACGTTATATATACATATATGTGTGTGTTTGGATATGAGATATATATTTGGTGGATGAGTAGTGTAAATGGTTGAAGAAGATGGGTTACAGAATTGAAGAAAGGCTGTCATTCGAGGTGAACGGAACCGGCGCCGATTCCGATCAACGGCGGAATCCGCCATTGAAGAGCTTCTTGATGTTCAGATACTTCAACGTGAGAGGGATACTCTTGATGGTCTTCCTCACGGTGTCGCTCTTGCTGCTGCCGCTAGTCCTGCCACCGCTTCCGCCGCCGCCGCTCACGCTCCTCCTTGTCCCCGTTGCCATCATGGCGGTGCTAGTTTTCTTGGCATTCACGCCGCCGCAACTGCCCAATGTCGCCTTAAATTCGATGTGATCGATGAAGACTGCCGTACGTTAGATTTTGTAGATATATATAATGCTAATCGATCATATCGTAATCTTTTCGATTAATTTTGTTTTTGAGAAATGTTAATTATGGAATAGATAAAATGTTTTGTTAGATCCGTAGAAAGAAAAGGAAAAAATATATATATTAAATTTTAATTCTGCCTGAAAATTGGATAGTTCGAGATTGAACTAGTTCTACAATAATTTAATTTTGTTACCATCTTTAGCGATGCGTTCTAATTTAATTTTGGATTAACTAGCGTGGATTTTTCTTTTATATATTATTTATGGCCGGTAACGCCCACCGTTTTGAAAGGAATTATTTTTTCCAGGTGCATTGTATGTTAGTACTATTTAATGTCTCTCGGTCTCGGTGTGTAGATGAGAGAGAGAGAGAGAGAGAGAGAGAGAGAGAGAGTTGATTTGTTGTAATTTATTTCAAATTAATTGCGAATTGAATTGCATTTTTATGAGCCTTCAGACCTAGTACGCCCTCGCAGCTAGGTAGCATTATGGAATGACATGGTAAAATAAATTTTGTTTTTATCATTTACATGCTGAATGCTGAAAACTCGTGATTGATTTGATTGGGTACAGGAAAAGCCTAATTGGCTATTTTTACCTTTCACTCAAAATTATATCTAGACAAGTTTTTGTTTAAAAACAAATCAAAATCTTACGATGAATCAATGTTAAATTTGGCATTAAATTTGATTTTCAGCTTCAGATTTATATTCAAGTAGGTGACGAATGTTTTCCCATTGGAGTATTTGAAATTCATGATCGTATATTTAATTAATCGCTCTGATCTCTCTATATATATATACATAAACCCTATTTAATCGAGCAAGAGACGAGATGAAATTTCCCAAAATGAGTTTGTAGTTTTGGTAAATGTATATGGAAATTCACTATCTTGAATTTTTAGGGCTAAAAAGTTGACAGTGCAGTGTACCGTTGCCTGTAAGTCAGAGCTGAAGCTTCTGAATGATGGAACATTTTATTGCTACGAGCAATGTTGCAGAAATTTCCACCTTTTACATTATTTGTATGATTGACTTTATCTAAATGGTCAATAAAATAATGCTGAAATTTGAAAAAGAGATATAAAAACTCAATCAACTAATTAAGTTTTATTTAGATATTTTCCCCAAAGCATTATCACTTGCTGTAAGTGACCTATCATGAATTATTAATAGTTATAGAATTCTTTTTATTATTTCTTTTTTACTATTCAATAGATTGTAGTAACTCATATTGATTCCATTCTTGATTGCTATATGGGAATGATCTAGTACACATATAAGAAATTGAATTTGTTCTGATAAGTCTATGCAGATTGCAGCCCCTATGTGTTATATTAGAAATTTCTCGTCTATATTAAATATAAGAATTCGAGGATTATATAATATTAATAATGATAAATCATCTGACTTTACTTAATGAATTAAAATGTGAAATTATTGAAACTGAAAAAAATACCAACATATAAATAAGATAAGAGAGTTTCTAAATGCACCACCAATTTTATTCTTTGCACCACAAAAGAAAAAATGAAAAAATAAAATAATTTTAAAATTACTTAAATACCCTTTAATAAAATTAAGTCTGAACACATTCAAGGTGTTCGAATGTCGAAGTTCGAACACAAGGAAGATGTTCGAACTTCAATTTTCGAACCATCTCCATATTTTTCTAAGTATAGGAGTCCTTTCAAATTAATATTGTCGAACAACTTGAACTTGTTCAAAATTATTTTTCCGAACATGTTATTTTTTTGTTTTAAAGTTGTGTTCGAAAATTGAAGTTCGAACATAGTGAAGATGTTCGAACTTCAATTTTCGAACTAACTCTATATTTTTCAATGCAAGTGTCGTTTGAATTAATATTCTCAAACAAATTGGATGTGTTCGAAATTATATTTCCGAACATATTTTTTTAGTCTTTGCACCATGCACATTTATGCACTACTCTTTACATTACACTTAATTCATGCACTACTATTTTTACTCTTTACACCATGCACATTTATATTAATGTCATTCATGCATGAAGCAAGTGTAATGTAAAGTGTAAAAGATTAATTAACTTTTCTTCTACGTCATGATGAGGAGAACTTGCCACCCCTATCCTGAAAAAAATTCTTGAAAAATTTGGTTCGTTATACAATAACATGTAAATCACACTGTAACACGAATTTTGTATTCAATTTGGTAAAACACAAAACAATGTACAAAAAAAATGATTTTGGATCAAAATATATTTATACGGATCCAATCTCTATTTTTCCTCTGATTCTTCTCTTCAAAACTTGATTGTCAAACGGTCTTTGAAATCTTCAGAGTAAATTTGTCTCTTTGATTTTCTCGGACTTATTGTTTGAACTTGTCTTTGAAGTTTTCGGGGAAGATTTGTATCCTCGATCTTCTTTGACTTGGCATTTGGATTTGATAACGTCAATAATCTTCAGAGTAAATTTGTCTCTTTGATTTTTTCGGACTTGTTGTTTGAACTTGTCTTTGAAGTTTTCGGGGAAGATTTATATCCTCGATCTTCTTTGACTTGGTATTTGGACTTGATAACGTCAATTCGGAGGCCGACGCCTTATTTCCGAATCAAACGCCAACTTTGCGTTGAATTTGATGAAGAACGCCTTTGACTGCCTTGCTTATGAATCTGAGAGAATTTCACTTATGAAATTTCTTCTCAAATTCTTGAACTCTTCAAATGACTTCAGGTGTGCTTTTCAACTGATATGGAGGCTCCTATTTATAGTTGTAGGTAGGAGTATCTAGGACTGACGTGGCGCGATCTCATTGACTCTTGGTTATTAATATAAAGATATTTACTTGTTGCCAAAGACTCTTGATGTTTATCATATAATAATATCTTTATTATTTAAATATTTTATCTAATTTTGGATTTGATATGATTCCAAAACTAAATAAATATATAAAAATTAATAAAAATATTATGTATAATATTTGATTTTTCACTATCTACAAATGCCCCCTCGAGGCTTGTTCATGGACGACTTGTCATTTGAAATGAACGAGTCTTGAAAACTTATTAGATAGTATAAACTCGTATCAAGGTGTCTTAAACTTGAATTTATTAGATAATTTATACTCGTGCCAAGGAGTTCTTAAATTTCAACTTGTGAATAGTTTATACTCATATTCAAGAGTTCTTCAATTTGAATTTATTAGATAGTTTACACTCGTATCAAGGAGCCTTCAATTTGGATTTGAATTTAGATAGTTTATGCTCGTATCAGGGAGCTTTCTTGAACTTGGATAGTTTATGCTCATATCGAGAAGCCTTCAACTTGAATTTAGACTTTGTAGACCTTTTATACTCGTGTCCGTGAGTACTTGGATTTGAATTTGAATTTGAATTTGTAGACCTTTTATACTCGTGTCAATAAGTCTTGGATTTGAATTTGACTTTGTAGACATTTTATACTCGTGTCAAGGAGTCTTAGATTTGAATTTGACTTTTCAGACATTTTATACTCGTGTCAAGGAGTCTTGGTGTTTCTTGAAGAGTTTAGATAGTTTTGGCTCTTATCTAGGAGCTTTGGAAGATAGTTTAGGCTCTTATCATGGAGCATTTAAATATTTCTTGAAGATTTTAGATAGTTTAAGCTCTTATCAAGGAGCTTTGGAAGATAGTTTAGACTCTTATCAAGGAGCGTTGCTATTTTGAAGACTTTAGATAGTTTTGGCTCTTATCAAGGAGCTTTGGAAGATAGTTTAGGCTCTTATCAAGAAGCATTTCCCTTTTTTTTAATTGATTGTGACATATGTTGAAAGACTTGAATTGGCCCATGGTTAGATTTGTAGCCGTTTTTTCATCATCATCATCATCATCATCTTCTTCTTCTTCTTCTTCACTTGGAATTTCCTCAAAAGGTTTGCCCCCATCATTTGTTTCTTGCTCTTCTTCAAAGTTCTTGGGTTCTTGCATTGATAGTCCTCAACTTCATTTGCAACAATGCTTAACTCCATATCATGAGCTATAGTGGCCAGTTCTTCAAAGGTCTTTGGTTGAATCCCTTTCAAAATATATCGAAGACCCCAACACATGCCTTGAATGCACATTTCAATTGCTGAAGTTTCTGATAATTGATCTTTACAATTCAGGTTCAAGTTTCTCCAACGGTTGATGTAGTCGATGACAGTTTCTTTTTTTTGTCGGTTTGTATTTATGAGTTCAACCAAGCTAACCGTCCTTCGAGTACTGTAGAAGCGATTAAGAAATTCTTTCTCCAGTTGCCCCCAACTATCAATTGAATTGGGCTCCAAATCGGTATACCAATCAAACGCATTGTCTTTCAAAGAACAAACGAATTGCTTCACCAAGTGATCTTCGTATGTTCCAGCATCATTACAGGTCTCTACGAAGTGAGCCACGTGTTGTTTTAAATTGCCTTTGCCATCAAATTGTTGAAATTTTGGCGGTTGGTAGCCATCTGGCATCTTCAAGTTGTCAATTCTTGGGGTATATGGCTTGTTGTAAGTCCATAGTGATTTACGGCTCTCTCCAGACTTGTTTTTGATTATTTTCAGTATGAAATTTTTGAGTTGATCAACTTGTATTGAGCCATCAGACGATATTTCAATTTCTTTAGCTATAGATTTTTCACTTTTGTTGGCATGTAGCTTTGCAGATATCTCAGCTTTATTATCTTCATCTGCTTGCTCGCCACCAAAATCAACAATAATTTCTTTATTCAGCTTCAATATTTGAGCATCCCGTTCTTATATCCGCTCGGCAAGTCCTTCAGCAAGCTTCGTTAAATTTGCAATTTGCTCTTCCAGAATTGTAGACATTTTGATGCTTGAGGAATTCAATGAAGAGAAGAGATGAGAGGTAGAGATGGTCCCACTAGGCGTGCTAAAATTTGTAACACGAATTTTGTATTCAATTTGGTAAAACACAAAACAATGTACAAAAAAAATGATTTTGGATCAAAATATATTTATACGGATCCAATCTCTATTTTTCCTCTGATTCTTCTCTTCAAAACTTGATTGTCAAATGGTCTTTGAAATCTTCAGAGTAAATTTATCTCTTTGATTTTCTCAGACTTGTTGTTTGAACTTGTCTTTGAAGTTTTCGAGGAAGATTTGTATTCTCGATCTTCTTTGATTTGGTATTTGGACTTGCTAACGTCAATAATCTTCAGAGTAAATTTGTCTCTTTAATTTTCTCAGACTTGTTATTTGAACTTGTCTTTAAAGTTTTCGGGAAAGATTTGTATTCTCGATCTTCTTTAACTTGGTATTTGGACTTGATAACGTCAATTCGGAGGTCGACGCCTTATTTCCGGATCAAACGCCAACTTTGAGTTGAATTTGATGAAGAACGCCTTTGACTGCTGACACGCGGTCGTTTCGCGCTCAAAATAAATTTGTAATGCTCCTGTGCCCACAGCGAGCGTAGCTAGCTTGTGAGTACGGGTCGATCCCACAGAGAGCTGATGTGATTCCACTTTCGAGTCACCAATCAAAAAAGGGGGTTTTGTGTTGTCACTGTGTAAATCTGCAAAAGGAAATTAAAGACTACATCAAATAACAAAAGGTTCTGACATTTGAACTAGAATTTGGTTTAAGTATAAAACTACTCGATCATGGGCACACCGATTTTCATACACGAATAAGTCACCCAGTTATGGGGACCGGATTCCTCTCTGCATCCCCTCATTCATCCTGCTTAAAAGCACCGGATTCCTCTCTGCATCCCCTCATTCATCCTTTGATTTTAGGCTTAAAAGCAATTCCTCGTCAAGTAAACCTCTAACCTATCATCCACCCCTGGTTCCCCTAAGAGATGTAAATGAATAGACAGCAGTGTACCTCTGGACGAACCCAGATCTGTTGTGTTTACCGATTCCTCGTGTGCCCACAACAACCCATCGATTCCCTTATTACTATATGAATCAACACACATTCACGATTCGCCAATTCAATTAATAGCGGTGTGCCCTCTATGTCTAACGAGTGATCAGCCACATTGGGCACTTCAGACACACACTCACGTGGACCAGGTTCAAGAATCAACAGAAACCTATCATGCATTATTATGCACATTTCGGCCTCACGAGTCCAGATTTGTGCTTAAATCATTTTCATTGTTCAAACACCAGAAATAAAGATCTAGCCAATCAGGTTAGACATAACTAAAATTGCAGAAATTAAAGACATAAAATAAATGAAAACTTATGAATTTATTAGGCAAAAATCTCAACTCCAACGATGAGAAACATAAACATAATCTTAAGTTCCAATGGCTTAAGGTCTATTGGATTGTTTGTGGCTGCCTAAGCAACGTAAGAAAATGAAATGCAGAAAAGTAAAATTGTAACAATGTTTCTAACTTCCAAAGTTGTTAATTCCAAAAAATAAACTAGCTTAAATAGTTACATTTTCGAGTTTGAGTTTCCCCAACAAACTGGGGTCTTCACTGGCTTCCGGATCCGGCGTGTCCCATCCTGATCTGTCTGGATAAGCGTTATCCAGTTTGTTGACCAAATCCCTATTTTTTAGGGATTGACTTTATCACTTCCTCTCCAAGCCTCCAGCAGTCCTTATCTCATCTATCTCTTAGTTGCCACGCCTCTTAGGAGTCCAGCTTATCACCAACTCTTATTCGGATATGCAGTCATTCTTCACGCCTCTAGCTTCCAACTAGAATCCCGAAATTCACGCATGTGCCCATTCTGGTCTGTGGTTGAGTCTGCACGAGCAATATGGGCACGACATCATCTAGTCAGCTTCATCCTTTCTGATATGTCCATTCTGCTTCCTGAATGTATGATGAAGGCTAAAGAAGTCCCCAGTGCCTCTGAATATGGTTTATGGCGACGAGATAAACATGAATAATTTGGCATAAAATGCCCTTTTCGCCAGACTCAACTTCTGAAATGCCCTTTTGACCGTAACCTGGTTCTTTTCGACTCAAAACAGACTAAAAATTACATTTATATCGAATAAAATGCCCATAAAAATACGAAATAAATGGACTTATCAACTGCCTTGCTTATGAATCTGAGAGAATTTCACTTATGAAATTTCTTCTCAAATTCTTGAACTCTTCAAATGACTTCGGGTGTGATTTTTAACTGATATGGAGGCTCCTATTTATAGTTGTAGGTAGGAGTATCAAGGACTGACGTGGCGTGATCTCATTGGCTCTTGACTATTAATATATATATCTTCAAAGACATTTACTTGTTGCCAAAGACTCTTGATGTTTATCATATAATAATATCTTTATTATTTAAATATTTTATCTAATTTTGAAATTGATATGATTCCAAAACTAAATAAATATATAAAAATTAATAAAAATATTATATATAATATTTGATTTTTCACTATCTACCCACACATAAAAATAAATCTATATATTTTGAGTGATGAAAAATCATGCTACGCACAAGCACACACCCATATATATGATTTAAACACAAATATGAAATATTTACACAAACAACCATAAATGTTGCAAACGTTGGTTTGGGGAATTGTAAATTTCCTCTACACTTTACCAGCAAACCAATTGATTTATATATATATAGATGGGATCATGTGAGAACTACACCCCCTTATGAGAACCGAGAACCAATCTCAGCCACAGATTGCTCTGATTTGGACAGTCAAGATCTGTCCCAATATTACAAAAAATGCGGTGGCATATTTGTAATATTAGCGAGTTTTTAATGAACCAAGGGTATTTTTGTAATTTAAGAATTCTGAATCTCTTTCCATCTACAATTCGTCTTCTTCCTCAACATCTCCCAAATTTTCTTCCTCGCAGTTACGCACCAAGCCGAGCTGTAGGTATTTCGAGCACGTGGGCGCCGCTGCAGCGGGAGAGGGAGAGCGGCGGCCGGTGGTTGCGGAGGTACTGCCCGAAGGTGTTCTAGTCGCGGTGCTTCTGGTTCTCGTATATGCTCAGCGTCGTTGGGGAGGAGACGGCGACAGACGCGGCGGCCGCGGCGGAGGAGGAGGAGAAGCCCGATGGTGACCCCATCATTGAGCTGCTGTTGGGAGTGGTGGTAGTGGTGATGGTGAAATTGTTCATCTCAGTGCTTGATGATAGCATTTCTTGAGTTATCGGATCCATCACAATTCACAAGTGTGTGTGTGTGTGTGAGAGAGAGATAGAAAGAGAAAGAGAGGGAGGATCTGTGAAGTAACTGAGCTTGTATAGCTAGGATTCAAGAAAAGAACAGAAGAAATATTAATGATTGATCATGAAGCTAACAAGGGTTTTGTTATTTTCCATGAAAGTTGCAGTAGAAGAGAGAGATGGAAATATGGGGAATTAAGAATATAGATGGCAAAAGGGTGGGATTGGGTGTTTTCTTTTTAGCACTGTTGTAACTTATTTTAGCACTACTGTGAACTGTTTTAGCACTGCAATGTACTTTAGCACTACTGTGAGCTATTTTAGCACTGTTGCAACCTATTTTAGCACTACTGTGAATTATTTTAGCACTTAGGTTGAGGAAGCTAATTAAGCTGTTATTTTGAATTTTTCACTATCATTATTTTAGCACTACTGTGAACTATTTTAGCACTGTTTTAACCTAGTTTAGCACTACTGTGAATCATCAAACTTCATTTGGTTCAATTGAGTTTTAAAATTTTATGTTACATTAGTATTATATCTTCAAATGATAATAAGCCTAGTTAATTATGCGTCTAATTAGCATGCAATTTGAAACTCTTAATGAAAAGTTGAATATGTTAAAGAGATGGTTTCAAGATATCAAAGTATGGCCGAGCCTGCCTATAGTTTATAGGCTTCTTGAGAAATACAAGTTTTCTTGACAAAAATAAAATATAACAAATGAGTATTGTATACTTTTAGCACTACGGTGAACTATTTTAGCACTGTTGTAACCTTGTTTAGCACCACTGTGGACTATTTTAGCATTGTATTCCTTCTATTAATAACTTACTCCGATATGATTGGAAGTTGAAACATGATAATAATCCTAGTTAATTACGAGTCCAATTAGCATGCAATTTGAAACTCTTAATGAAAAGTTGAACATGTTAAAGATACAATATATAGTTTATAGGCTTCTTGAGAAATACAAGTTTTCTTTACAAAAATAAAATATAACAAATGAGTATTGTATACTTTTAGCACTACGGTGAACTATTTTAGCACTGTTGTAACCTTGTTTAGCACCACTGTGAGCTATTTTAGCACTGTATTCCTTCTATTCATAACTTACTCCGGTATGATTGGAAGTTGAAACATGATAATAAGCCTAGTTAATTACGAGTCCAATTAGCATGCAATTTGAAACTCTTAATGAAAAGTTGAACATGTTAAAGATACAATATATAGTTTATAGGCTTCTTGAGAAATACAAGTTTTCTTGACAAAAATACAATATAACAAATGAGTATTGTATACTTTTAGCACTACGGTGAACTATTTTAGCACTGTTGTAACCTTGTTTAGCACCACTGTGAGCTATTTTAGCACTGTATTCCTTCTATTCATAACTTACTCCGATATGATTGGAAGTTGAAACATGATAATAAGCCTAGTTAATTACGAGTCCAATTAGCATGCAATTTGAAACTCTTAATGAAAAGTTGAACATGTTAAAAATACAATATATAGTTTATAGGCTTCTTGAAAAATATAAGTTTTCTTGACAAAAATACAATATAACAAATGAGTATTGTATACTTTTAGCACTACGGTGAACTATTTTAGCACTGTTGTAACCTTGTTTAGCACCACTGTGAGCTATTTTAGCACTGTATTCCTTCTATTAATAACCTACTCCGATATGATTGGAACTTGAAACATGATAATAAGCCTAGTTAATTACGAGTCCAATTAGCATGCAATTTGAAACTCTTAATGAAAAGTTGAACATATTAAAGAGGTGGTTTCAAGATATCAAAGTATAGCCGAGTCTCTCTAAAGTTTATAGGCTTCTTGAGAAATACTTGAAACTCAAATGTGGGGAGATCTAAGAAATCTGCCTTATTTGTAGATTACAAGATTCCAGATGAGTTTAAAATCTAAGACAAAAATACAATATAACAAATGAGTTATGAAAATGAAATTCCACTAGGTAATTGCTACTTTTATTCAAGAATATTATGTGAAATCTTGTTTTATTAGTTTTATATATGCATGATCGATAGATCTTCTACAGGTGATAAGGCAAGAGAAAGAAAAAAAGATTAAATTAAGTAGAGATAGTCATGCTAAACAAGGGTCATGCTGGTGCTAAAATAAGTCATGACAGTGCTAAAATAGGAAATGACAATGCTAAAACTCTAAATTGAAAAATATACGCGTGAATCACATATACATTGAAATTTCCGATTTTACCCTTACTAAGATTCAGGGGCAGCGAAGTTGCACATTATTACAATTATGCCACTGCATTTTTTTTTATTTTGGAACAGATCTTGATCGTCCAAATAAACGAATCTATGGCTGAGATTGGTTCTCGGTTCTCACATGGGTATGATTCCTTCTGGAATCCAACCCTATATATATATATATATATATATAGGGATGGGATCTGGTGAGAACCAGTTCCTAGGTGGGAACTGGGAACCAATCCCATCCATTCATTCGAAAATATGGATGGTCCAGATTAAACAAATAAAGTGGAGGGGGCGGTGGCAATTTTGTAATTAAAGTGAAAACTTTAAATTCACGCGTTTCATTAAGGGTAAAATTGGAAGAAAAAAAGTGACATCATCATGTTTTGAAAAAATTCTTAAAAACTTTAAATGATCATAATTTATTCATTTTTAATCGGATTTACGCAAATCTTATATCAAATTAAAGCTCTTTTCATACTCTTTCATTTAAGATCCATATTGCATATGTTTATTTGAAAAAAATAGGTGAAAAATATAAAAAATCATTTTTAGGCATAATTTTCGCATATAGCAACCCCAGATTTATATTAGCATGTTTACAACATTTTAGCATGAACTATATAACATTTTAACATATTGTGTAATACATTTTAGCGGGTGATATTATAAATATATTTTTAACAGTTTTATATAAACACCTACACCTATATAGATACTACAAAATGAAAAATACGAGTTGATGATAAAAAAGAAAAAAGAATGAGAAAATGAAGCAACGAAGGAGATGACTGACAACTAAGAAAGAAAATGCGTAAATATTTCCCGAAACGAGATAAAGTTTATGAGAGCAAAATATGTGCTGCAATTCTAAGTGCAGACAGTAACATACAAATTTAGCCTCCTACTTCGCTCATTTTAGCCTCATTCATTTCTCATTTTAGCATGTGTTGATAAACAAAATATGGAACAGTGATTTCGTTGGAATGAAACACAATACACCCAATTTGGGGACAGTGAACCCTAATGAGAATCTCATAATTACTAATTGGGATCAGATGAGCCCTAATTGGAACGTAATAAACCTTAATTGGGAACGGTGAACCCTAGTGGAAAATGTCACATCAAATTTAGCCTCCCACTTCGCTCATTTTAGCCTTATTCATTTCTCATTTTAGCATGTTCTGATAAACAAAATATGGAACGGTGATTTCATTGGAATGAAACGCAATACACCCTATTTGGGGACAGTGAACCCTAATGGGAATCTGATAATTACTAATTGGGATCAGATGAGTCCTAATTGAAACGTAATAAACCCTAATTAGGAACGGTGAATCCTACTGGAAAATGTCACATCAAATTTAGCCTCCTACTTCACTCATTTTAGCCTCATTCATTTCTCATTTTAGCATGTTCTGATAAACAAATATTAAACGGTGATTTCATTGGAATGAAACGCAATAAACCCTATTTGAGAACAGTGAACCCTAATGAGAATCTGATAATTACTAATTGGAACGTAATAAACCCTAATTGGGAATGGTGAACCCTAGTGGAAAATGTCACACCAAATTTAGCCTCCTACTTCGCTCATTTTAGCCTCATTCATTTCTCATTTTAGCATGTTCTGATAAACAAAATATGTAATGAGAATCTGACAATGTATATAACCTCATGCTTCAGTTATTTTAGCATTATATTTTAAACGGTATTATGATTAATAAAACTTAATAGTAATATAATTACCACAAAGGAAATGTCATAAACACTTTTATTAAAAATCATATATATTCTTAAAAATGAATGTGTTGAAAATAATTCACAAGCATGGTAAAACATGATATTAAACTATGTCCAATCGCTATAATAACATCAAGCTGGACAATTCCTAGCATCATGGTCTGACAACTTGTAGCAATTGCTGCACATTCTGAGTGGTTTGTTCTCCTTTCTCTTCCTTACCTCCTTCTTAGATACCAAACGACTGTCGCTACCTTTTATTTTAACTGGAATAGGTGGATGAACAACAACTTCAGAAGGGGCACATAAACCGTAGAATTGCTCAAACATCATTATCTTGTTATGTGAAGTAGAACCCTCCATATCACCATGTGACTAATCTTACTACGGTCACTTGAAATAGAAGAAGCTGACACATTAAAATCAAACAATTATAAACTGAACAAGGTAAAATATAATAATACAATCACATCAAGAGATGTTCAGACACATAAATTGATTTTTAGCATTAGGTATGTACCATTCTAGCATCATGAAACATACATTTAAGCACCAAAGTATTCTAATGTTTACATGGTGTCTGTAACATTCTAATCTTTCCTCAGCGTACGAGGAGCCTTTTCAGGAACTTTCATCATGATATGCCACATACAGAGCCTATGCCTAAAATCAGGAAAAGATTGTTCTACTGCAATCTTCAATGCAGGGTCTTGATCAGTGATTATCATACCAGGAAAATTCTCCATACATTTGAGAAACTTCTCAAATACCCAAGAATACGACTCATTATCTTCACCTGACAGCAAACTAGCACCAAAACATACACATTTACCATGGTTGTCCTTCCCAGTAAAAGGAGCAAATATCATGTTATACCTATCATTAAAACAAAAGAGAAAACACTAAGTACTACTGGAAGAAATAAAATACATCATGGGTTCAATGGTAACATATATGAAACAGAATGCTAAAATGCTATATACACAATGCTAAAACTTTATACCCGAGATGCTAAAACTATGTTATACCTCAATTTATATATATAATGTTAAAATTAGAACATAATGCTAAAATGGTATATCGATAATGCTAAAACTCTATACCCAAAGATGCTAAAATTAGAAAACATGACATACCTGTTCAAACTATATGTTGAATCGAACGAAACAACATCACCAAAAGCAGCATAATTTCTCCTTGACAGAGCATCAACCCAAAAAATGCGTGTCAGTCTATCCTCTTTGCCAACACAATACTCAAAAAAGAACCCAGCATGTGATTGTTGCCTTAAATGAAACTTATCCAATACCATTTGAGCATCAGCCCCATGAATGTATGCTCTCAAGTCACGAGCATAATTCTTGAAATCAACTCCAGTGCAACCTACATCAGAATAGCTCCCAACACCTTCCTTAAAAAGCCTATAAGATCTCATTGCACCTATGTTTGCTCTAGCACAATTCAAAAGAAAATTCTTGTGCACATCATCTAAATTTCTGTTCACCTTCATAAATCTTTTGAAATCATCCGAAACTAACGGGTGAGAATGACGTTCTTCAAACAATTTAACAATGTATCCTTTCTCACAACAAAGCCTGAACACAATACGAGCCCTACAATTAGATCTTTTAGAGACTCTACGCTTCTTTGTTTTAACTGCATCACTTGAATCACCAACCTTAACCACTGCATTCTTCTCACCCTCTCGACTACAGTAAACATATTTCCATATAGTTGTACCATTTTTAAATTTCTTCTCTGATCCAAGACGAATGTCAAAACCAGATGATTGTGCATAGATCCTATAAAATTTCACACCCTCATCCAAAGTTTTAAAACTTTGTTCAACAGTTGGCTTCAATTCACAATGTGGTATAAAATATTCTGTCATGCCAGGAGATATCTCTACAGTCATATTACTATGCTCACTTGAAATAGAAGACTCTGAAACATTAAAATAAAAAAAATTATAAACTGAACAAGGTAAAATAATAATACAATCACATCAAGAGATATTCAGAGACACGAATTTTAGCATTAGCTATGTAACATTCTAGCATCGTTCAACATACATTTTAGCAATAAAATAATCTAATGTTTGCATGGTGTGTGTATATAGCCAAGTCACAACATTTTTTGTAAATGTTTGAGAGAGTGCGATATATAACCAGCATCTTATAATGCTAAAACACATGTTACGAAATGCTAAAACAAACACATTAACATGCTAAAATGTCTTATATTACGTATTCAATAAACAGATCAAATTGATGCATCTGTATATTCTCAAACTAAACCCTAGCATTCTTAACAATTAGAAAACGAATGATACAACACAAAACTGAACAAAAACAGATCAAATCAATAAAAAATAAAAACGTAAATAAACTCCAATAGAACGAATTGTAGAATCAATAGGATACAACGAATTCGAAATTAATCACCATTAAAACTGAATCAAACAATGCAAAATTAAAAACATACCTGGAGTCGCCATAGAATCAGAGATGTAGAAATTTCACGACAAATTGATTTTCAACAATTACAGAAAAAAAACGATCTTCACAAATAAAAAACCGTGATACAGTTTTTTATCTTCGCTGCAAATTACGAACGAACAAGATCGAACTGAGATTTAAGGATTTAAGGAAAAAAATTCGACTGAGATTAAGAATTGAAGGAAACAATTTCGACTCCAAAAAAAGCGGAAGGATTAAAATGGAAACAAAAACAGAACAAAAGGTAAGAATTATTAAATTACTATATTACCCCTCCGTCCAGAAAGTTGCCTAAAATTACAACAATGCCACCGCCCCATCACTTAAATATGTTTTAATCTGGGCCGTCCAGATTTATTTAAACAAGGACTAAAATTGATTCCTAGTTCCTACCTAGGGGAGGGTTCTCATTTGATCCTCTCCCTATATATATATATATATATATATATATATTTGTTATGGAGTTGGTGGCATAATTAATTAAAAAATTAATTTACTAATTATGCGCATAATGCCAACACGTGGTGGCTACACTTTTTGGCACTAGGCTTTGCCCAAGAAGGAAGTCAAGAATACATATAAATAAATGAATATATACAAAAACGGGGATTATTCTGTGGGCAACAGATTCACTGTACTTGGTCTCGCCGGCGCCGGTGGTGGTTTGACGGCGGCGCTTTAATTAGGTAGGTAGAAAAATTAATTAGTATGATATCATTAACTAATTGATTGTTAATTAGTAAATCTATGTGAGGGGCAGTTTGGAATTTCAAGCTATAGATCCCATCTGTTGAAACCCCAGATTCTTACAAACATCGCATCTGTACGGCTATTCACATTTTACTAGGTTGGAAATTCCAATGTCGACTCTAAATTACAAGTATTATATATTTTAGGGTTTTTTAACTAATTTTTGACGCAGTTGATCTCATGTATATATGATAATGATTGTATCATTTTAAAAGAATGCAACCCCTATTCTTATTTAGACATAGCATGTTGTGGAACCTAAATTTATTGAATGAAAATTTATGTTTAAACTAAACTAGCTAGAAAACATTTTTACAAATTTAAGAATATTTTGTTGAGATAAAGTATACAGAAGTTTAATGGGCAAACCAACCAAAATTGGGATTGCTAGCTTTGAAAATGGGGGTTTAAGAATGTATGCTAACTTTTTTTGTAATGTAGGAGGTTTTCAAATATTGTTAGGGAATTTACTAATTTAGTGGTGCAGATCAAATACATATAAAACCATATAAATTGATAAAATAAAATATGAAATTGGAACATAAATAACTGAAAATGTTGATTTGCATTATTCTCCTTTTAAAGCTGCTGACAGTAAATGATTCCTCTCTGTTTACAGTTCTCATTCAACTTCAAAGACATAAATCTAAGGCAAAGATTAAAGTCATTACTTGCATGTACAAATTATATATATGTGTGTATGAATTAATACATACAGAGATGATCCCAAATATAAAAATTATGCCCCATATTGTGTGTTATTTTTTTGGGAAAACAGTTTTTGATTCACATCTGCTTTTCAAATTCTGTAGTTTAATCCTGAAAAACAAGATTTCATTCTAGAGAATCTACATCATCTAAAATTTCCTACAGAAATACTGTACAACTGCTGATCATATCCTAGTATAGATTTGGTTGCTTTCACAAACACACGCCTTTCTAGGACAGCAATCGCAAATCTTTAACCTGCCACCACAAGTGAACCGATATGTCGTTCGAAGGATTTTCTACGAGCAATGTTTGTGGGATCGATTTTCTTAAGCCGACTGCAGAGTCACCTGGCCAGCAGTTGTCTGCTCGAATTCAGGACTTGCTTCTGGAGTGTCTTCTTCACTGGGTGGAACCAGTTGCCAGAACAGTGGCAAATATTTCTCCCATTCTTTGAGAATTTGAACCCCCTTGCTGCTGCCGGTTTTTTCCTAGACACAAAATTAAGGCCATTTACTATAAATGGAAGCTCAAAAGCAGCTTAAATTTCGAAGCCATGGTCTTGAAATCAAAACACAATTAACATTATTTTCAAGATTTTGAAAAACACTAGATCATCTACTCACAACATGAGCTTCAATGAGGCCCTTGAGCTGCATCTGTCCGACTGGAGCAACGACTCTCTGGATCTTGACAATTTCCTTGTTCACCTGTTGACACAGTTGTCATATAGTGAATGAATTTAAGATCATCGATGGGCATGGATGCTGAACCATAAAGCAGCTTCTTGACATTGATTCATACAAACCTTGGGGATAAGGGTGTCATCCTCGTCGAGAATATAGGCCAAACCTCCAGTCATACCGGCAGCTACATTTCTGCCAACCCTGTGAAAAACAAGACAAGATGTAGCATATTGAGAGTTGTTGCTCGTTTTCTGATATAATGTAGGCTGTAACTGATTACTCACTTTCCAATGATGACGACACAACCCCCAGTCATATACTCGCAGCAGTGATCTCCAGTGCCTTCCACCACTGCTTCGGCAAGTGAGTTCCGCACAGCAAAACGCTCGCCAGCTTTTCCTCTAACAAAGACCTGCCCACCTGTTGCTCCATATAAGCAGGTGTTTCCGACTATGGTGGCCTCCTCAGGGGTGAATCCGGTGTTTTCAACAGGAGTGACTACGAGTTCGCCTCCAGCCATACCCTTAACATATACTGCATGTTAGAAGCTAAAAATGGCAAATGACAGAAGTCCTATGTATGCATAGACGATAAGAAAGTATTACTGCGATCTGGAACTATGAAGCGTGCAAACGATTAAGGAAATACAGTTACTAGGACAGAAAGTGCAACATCAGAGCCACAGAATTGAAGGAGATATTGGAAAACAACAAATAAAAAGTTCGAAGCATTTAGAGCAGAGTATTGATCTATGTACCTTCCCAACGTAGTCGTTAGCTTCTCCCACTAACCGGATGTTCATGCCGGGTGTCAAAAAGCAAGCGAATGACTGACCTGCACTCCCTACGAACCTGAGAATAACATATAGAGACCCATCATAAGTCCCAAAATAAATTCATGTTGCAGTGAAATAGCAACAGTTGACAGAGTTATTTTCTCAAAAATGTGATTTTTTTTTACGTTATATTCAGTTGGCCAGCAAACCCAGTGTCTCCATATCTCTTTGCAATTACGCCAGCAACACGGCCACAAACTGCCCTGTCCACATTGTATATTTTTACAGTCTTATTCACGACCGTTTCATTGTCTATAGCCTTGGCTATCTGTATCGAGAGAAATAAGAAGATAATAAGATAGCAGACAGTGTACGTACTACTATCCATAGGCGAATATCAATGATGCCAAATCATGCGCCATTAAAAAATTTGCAGGGAAATAAATTACTATTGTGAAGATTTAAAGAAAGTATAGAAAATAAGCCGTATGTAAGCAATGGGCGTCAAGAAAGTGTATGTTCAATTAGTACGTATTACCTCTTTGTCTGCGAGCAACGTATCATCCAGAACAGGACCGTTACTATGCACTTCCTGCTTCCTTATCTGAGTGCTGCTCAATTTTGGTAACCCAACACTCTGGATCATAAAGTGTAAATTATTTACAGGCATCCACATTAATAAATTATCGACAATGGATAGGAACAGCATCATGTATACTTACAGAAAGAATATAACTAAGGTCAAGATGCTGAGTCTTCACTAATGAAATATCTCGAGGTTTGAGAAGATCAGTGTGGCCAATTACATCATCAAGTTTCTCATACCCCAGTTTGGCCAGCACACCTCGTACCTGACAAAAATTGTCATTAAGTGTCAGAATAATAACATGATATCATCAAACAGTCTAGGAAGCCAAAATCTATGACCAATCACAGAATGAGAACTGTGCTGGTAGGGGCCATTTCAAGGGTAGAGGCAAATACCTCTTCCGCAACATATAAGAAATAATTGACAAGGTCAGCAGGTACACCAGGAAAACGAGCTCTTAGCTCTTCTCTCTGCAGAAAATCAGTTGATGCAATTTTGAATCAAGCAAAAATTCTTCCAAGAATGAATACAACAGCATTGTTCAGGTTTCTTAGTCACCTGACTGGCTACACCAACAGGGCAGTTATTAGTGTGGCATATACGAGCCATGACACAGCCAGTGGCAATCATGGCAATAGAACCAAATCCATATTCATCAGCACCCATTATTGCAGCCATGAGAACATCAAATCCACTTTTGAATCCACCATCAACTCTGAGAATGACCCTTTCTCTAAGCCCATTTGCAATGAGTGTCTATACCAAATGGAAAAGGCCCCAAAACGGCCCCACCAGATAGAAGGGCAACAAACATGTAAGTAAATTTCATAGAAACATCATACAATGAAGGAGATTCATGTCCCAGAAAAAAATAAAAGAATTAAACCTGATGTGTTTCAGTAAGCCCGAGCTCCCAAGGACCACCAGCATGCTTAATAGAACTTACTGGGCTAGCTCCTGTTCCGCCATCATGTCCTGATATCTACAAATGCATCTAACTTACAGTTGGATACTTTTATTTTGATTTTATTGCAGAAGTCTGTAGGAAAAGGTTTAAAGTTTCTATTCAACAAAAATAGTGCTTGTGCATAATTATTTAGCACAACCTATGGGGGACTTTGCAATGTTTTACCATTCTATAGAAAACTGAATGCACAAGCTTGGATTTAAAGAAGTATTGTAATAGATCAGAATAGAGGTCAAAAGAAGGATCATCTTTCAGCTGGACCACAAACTCCCATCACCTCATCCAAACACCCGATCACAAAACAAAAGGTTGAGTCAATGATTCTCTACCTGTATAATATCAGCATTACCCTTAGCAACTCCAGATGCCACTGTACCAATACCAGCTTCTGCAACTAGCTTTACCGATACTTTAGCATTGGGGTTCACCTGTTCATTTTAATATTTTTAAGATCCGATTGCCCAGAATAAAGCAATTATACAAGCATGAGCATAGCGATCATAGGTCAGCTCACCTGATGAAGGTCATATATCAATTGGGCAAGATCCTCAATAGAGTAGATGTCATGATGTGGAGGTGGAGATATAAGTGGCACACCCGGCTTTGAGTTCCTCAACCTTGCAATATAAGCACTAACTTTCTTCCCTGGCAGTTGGCCACCTTCACCTGGCTTTGCCCCTTGAGCAATTTTAATTTCTAGTTGATCCGCATTAGCCAAGAATGTTGGGGTAACTCCAAAACGCCCTGAAGCTACCTGAAATGTCACATTAATTTTGTTACTGCAGCACAAGTCTATATCATATGCACATAGATGAGCATTTGCAAGTGCAGGAAAAATGCTGCAACTTGGATGTATTTAGACCTGTTTTATGGCACTTGTAGCTGTATCACCATTTTGAAGACCTTTAAGGTGTGGTAATGTTGGCGAGTACCCATCAACGACATCAGTAAGTGGAGTCCACCGAATTGGATCCTAGATGAAGGTCAAACTTTGTGTTACAAAGTGATAATTAAAATATTGGGTGAATAGAAGACAAGTAATGAGCCCAGAATCGATTCAGTAGCATCTCCAGTATTATCTTGACTATCAACAGTATTCAATATTTTGGAATGGCTAGTCCAAATTAATACAGGATCCATTACCCTGCTAATAAATCATCTATATTCCTCACACCTTACAGGATATTATAAGAACTGTTTGGATATCACGTTTCTTTCACAATCTAGGACCAACCTTCGAATAATTCTGCTGCTCTGACAGTAACCGAAGGTTGTGTCATGTAATTTTGTCACGCTATAGCCCACAAAAGCAGGACCAGAAATGAGACTCCAGAACAACAGAGTTCTCTGGCAACTATTTTGTCATCTTAGTTCCCCAAGGGTTAGGCACACTTTTTACAGGTCAGTGGAATCTTTATGCTCAAAAACCTGATTCAAGTAGTCATTTATTTGGGACCTCCCATACTTTGCGAAACAGTTAACCAGAGTTATTAGGAGTCTATATACTTCTACATGAACCAAAGATTTCCTCCCATAATCAAAGAGGAACTCAATTCTGGATACTCTGACCACAACACAACATATTAGATTAAACACAACAATAAAGTCCATTACCTCACCCCCTTCTCCTGAATTAGATTTTCCGCCTAATCTATTCATCGCTATGGCAATCGCCTCATGAGTTTCTCTGGAAATTGCACCCAGTGACATGCCACCAGTACAAAACCGTTGAACAATAGAAGAAGCAGGCTCAACCTTTCCAAGTGGGATTGGAGAACGATTACTTTTAAGTTCAAAAAGATCCCTGAGAACCTGCAGTCAGTGAACATAGAACCGGTCAATGACGATTTCGTCTACTCCAACAATAGATGCTCAATACGAAGGTATGAACTTGAAGCAACTTGACATAAATCAGATTTGTCAATAAATATTGAATTTAAAATAATTCAAGATCATGCTCCACCAAATCAGAAGGGGCAATCGTGAATGCCAAAGGCAACTCACGTTCACAGGTCGGGTAGTCAAATGCTGCTGATAAATTGAATATGCAGTTTCACTCTTTTGCCGCACGGCTTTGTGGAGCAGCTTTGACATCTCTGGATTGTTTCCATGATATTCACCTTTCATGTAGGAAAAAGAAAAGAGTATTTAGCGCTATTTCATGCTCCCATAAAAATCAAGTGTGTGAAACCTGATGGTTCTGATCTATATAAAACCATGTCAAGAGGCTTTCAAACATGTACCTCCTGGCCGAAATTGTATGAACCCAAAGTTCTCAAGTCTTTTAGCAGTGTCTTGGGAGAAAGCCTTAACCCAAAATGACAAAGTCTCTCTTGCCAACTACAAGGGTAAAGATTTGAAGTTACTTTTCAAAGAACATTGTTTAAGTAATCCAAAATTTATAAGCTCATTTATTAATAAAGGAAAAGCAACAAAAACTCAAATGCTTTGAATTAGTTAATTACCTCATCTAAGGTCAATCCACCAATGCTTGATACACTCCCAGCAAAAGCAATGTCAATTATTTCTTTGCCCAGTCCATACACTTCAAATATTTGTGCACCACAATAACTAAAGACAGGTAAATTCCATTAAGACTTTCTGGGGAGAAGAATAAGTAAATGAAACAAAAACTATTTCACATGGCATTACCTAAGAAAATTATAAAAACTACAAGTTTAAATACCTGGAGAGCAATGAGATGCCCATTTTTGAGAGAATCTTCAGAAGGCCAGATCTAACTGCCTGAAATAGGAATTAGAAACATTTCATGCTGGCCATTCCCAACCAATTATATTCCCATAAAAAAAAAACCTAGAGAGAAACTTTACGCAACAAAAAAAACAGACAAAACAAGTATCCAAAATTACTGCAAAACAAGTATGCTCAAATTAAATTCAGGAAAGATACATAAATAATAGGATATGAACCTTGCAAAAGTTCTTCTGAGCCTGTTCAATTGTAACAGTGGGCATTTTTCCAGTGCGCATCAGGTTCACAGTTTTAGTGCTCAATCGCCATTGACGACATGTCTCCAGTGCCAAGTATGGGCATATAGCACTGGTAAGCGCCATCAAAGTGTTATATGAGGATTAATCGCATAAAGAATGCAGCACATTTTGGTACAACAGCAGCAACTAGCATTTAGGTGTTTTTGTAATATACTAAATCCAAATTGTGATAGAGCTGATCAATTTAGAAGATTAGAAGTGAGTCCATCCTCATATGCTTCCCCTACATAAAGGAGGGGCATGGAGAAGAGTTTTATTTTTAAAAATTTTTACAAATAAGGCTTACAGCCTTACACAGTACAGAAAAACAGAATCTCTCTCTTGTAGAATTTGTGTGCCTCTGTTGTTGCTGTCATTTACCAAACACATGTTATGGGCCTGATTAGCTGGATAAATTTGATTTCTTGCACAGAATCATGTCTAAAGCTGGAAATATGAATTGTATAACATTTCCTGGAATAGGCAAAACTCCTTTGTGCTACTTAACATGTATTAATAAACACGTGTCTGGAAGTCTATATGAATTTACTACATCAACAATGGCATATTTTCAATGCTATTTAAAATGTCGAAAAAATGAGCAGACAACCTTGCAACTTTGTCCCAATTGTCAAGAAATATCATGACAATTTATTTTTTGTATAATAGATAAATCACATATCATTTTATAATCGGTATATGGATGGATGTAATGTAAAAACTACTTTACAGATATCCACTAGTTCATGCACATAAATGAATGAATAAATTAAAAGTTAAGCCAGACCTTGCACCATATCCAATCAAACAAGCAAACTGATGAGTACTGAAGCACTGAGCCGTATCAGCAACAATGGAAGCTTGCATTCGTAAGCCATTCTGAATCAGATGCTGGTGAACGGCACCCACAGCTAGAAGAATTGGGATGGCAGGTCGAGTAGCCTCCTGATGGAAACAATCAGTTGTTCGGATGCATACTCAACCACAAAAATAATATACTACAAACAGAAACGAAATAAAAGAAGACGCAATTGCATAATCTTAGATAAGCATATTAGTGGAAAATTATGGGCACATGAGAAAAAAATAAAATAATAATAATAATTAAAATGAATGAAATCACACACACTAAGAGAAAATAAAAGGTGACAATGTGAAATGAACTAAAAGGACAACCACAAGATTCAGTCTTAAAGCAGTGTCCATATTGATTGACAAATATATGCTAGAAGAAAAGTAACAAAAAAAAAAAGTTAAAGACATAGTTGTATCCAATTCACTTCAGAAAGCAACAATTTCTCGGCGGCCTTTCAGCGTCACTTGAACCAGAAACATAAAATTTAATGCGCATAAACAAAAAGCTTACCAGCTCATCAGACCTGTCAGAGAGAACAAGAAGCTGGGAACCATTTCTAACAGCTTCATCAGCAGCTTCACAGAGCTTGTACAGTGTTTTCTCTAGTGAACCTTCAACTCCTCTTTTTATGTCGAAAAATGTAGGTAAAACTTGGGGTTTCAAGTATGAATCTTTCAATAAAGACTCGAGTTCCCCTTCATTCAGTATAGGGTTTGACAAAATGACCTGATTAAAAGAAGCAAGATTTACTAAGTGCAAACACCAATTACAAGGATTAATAATGTTAGAGAAACTTTAAAGTAGTACTTGGAAGAATTTCCTTGAAAATGTTTTACTTTCTTTGTCCAGTCTTCATGAAAATTATAAAAATGTGCAAGTACCTGAGAAGCATTTTCTGGACCAACTTCTAGTATGTTGCCTCGCTTCCCAAGGTTGACTTCAAGGGACATGACTAATCCTTCTCTGAGAGGATCTATAGCAGGATTGGTAACCTGATTCATACATATGTAAAAACATTTTGTGAATAGATCAGCTTACAATATGGCACGCTTCAAGTCTGAAAAATATCAGCAAAAGATACAAAAATAAGAGTACTGTATAAAATTGCCCACACATAAGAGGTGTTGAAGTATTGAAACATACAGTGCTGTTACCACCACACATACTTACTAAGATATATTTCATGCTACATCAGAAACTATTACATCTATATAAATACTATAGTGTGTGCCCACAACTCAATGAAAATTACAGACCTGAGCAAATCGTTGCTTGAAATAGTCAAACAGCATATGCGGCCTCGTAGATAGTACTGCCAAAGGAATATCATCCCCCATACAAAAAGTAGGCTCCTTCCCTTGAGAAGCCATTGATTCAATCACCATCTGAACATCTTCACTAGAATATCCATACGCCCTGGTACAGCAGATAATGCAGTCAAAAAAGTTGCTATAGTCCATGTTAAAGTAACATCAAGCCAAAGACAGAAAATCAAAATGCTTTCGTTTGATGGATAGGATATCTGGCTTTTGGAGATATGTCTTTAACTTATTGAAAAAAAAATTTACTTCACTTCAGCTAATGCAGAAGGATATGTGGGGAAGAAGGGGCTAAGCAATCAATCATAAGGTCTCCTCTCAGATTATCTTTACAAAGAGTTCCAAATTATGCAACCCAGTCTGACATGTAGTTTCAGACTAAGACAAAAGAAATGAAAATCTCCAGTAACTTACTGCTGGCGCCTTAAAATCGTTTCATTATCCAGGACAGTAGCAGATAAAAAGTTTTCAGCCTTCAAAGAACGGAGATTTTCCTTCACCCATTTCCCGTAGGGATTTAATAGTGCAACTCGCTTTTTGACCTCAGTATTTTCAAATACCTATGCACGAAAAATAGAATGAAGTAGATTAGCAAAGAGACAAGATTGTGTGTACTTGTGGCATCTATGAATCTGATTTTAGTAGGGTATATTTTTATGTAAATCACAATCAGCATCATAACTCTTAAGAAAAAGAATGGGCTAGCACAATTCTTAAAAAGGAAAAGCAAAAATGCTAGCAGAAGAAAAATAAAAAGTTATCCTTTCTCTCATGCCAAGTCATGCAGCAGATCACAATTATTATTGACTGTGTTTGTACATAATATCTAGGAATTTGATTTTAGTAAGTAGGGTTTACTCAGAACAGTTCAATTTTATATAAATCATAATCAGCCTCATAAAAGAGCATTGGGCAAGAACAATTCTTAAATAGGGTAAAGGAGAAAGAAGCAGACGAGAAGATGAAATTATCCTTGTTTCCAGGCCATGAAGCAGATCTCATTTCTTATCTTTATGCGATTTTCAACATATTGTGTCTTGCAAGTCAGAGCCGGCAAGAAAAGTAAAATACAAATATAACCCAATTCTAAATAAAATTGTGCTACAAACAGTACAGGGCCAACAGTCCAACTAGTATGTTGAAAAAAGAAATAAAAAGATGCAAGAGCAGAAGGTGTTTACAAGGAAGTAAAGCCTTCCTAAGAGATGTTGACTTCATTTATCAGGTATGTATTACCAATAACCCTACAAAGTTAAGATGTTTGCAGAAAGGTACAGTAAATTCCTTTGAGAATTAATTGGAACATTCAACATAAATAGAAAGCAAATCTGCACACAGAAAGGGAAAAGAAAAGAACAAAAGAAAATTGCCAGGATAACAAATTCCACGAAGCTCGTAGTCAAACCATCTGTACTAAAGATCACATGGTAAGTACCTGTCCACTAGATAGGTCGACTGAAATCATCATTCCAGGTCCCAAACGCCCTTTCATTACAACTTTTGAGTCATCTGTTGGTAGAACACCCACCTTAAAAATTATAAAGAAACTGTAATCAATTTAGGGTGCTCATGTGATCGTTGAGCTCTACATAACTCACAAAATGCATAGCTTGTGGTAGTTTAGAAGTAGTATCAGTTTCAAAATTCAAGAAATATTATTTGATAATTTATAAGTCTCATCTTATTTTTCCATTTACCAATAAGACCTATAGGAGTACAAGATACTTTCACGAAGAAAACAAGCTCATGGCTCATACACCCACTAGTTAATTTAGAATGAACCAGAAAGCAGTTGCAATTGATCTATTACAAAAAGTTACACTGAGGGTTGTTAAACAACGTTTTCTCACAAATTTGATGGTTTTGAAGATGACAACCCTTTTTTTTTTGCCTTGGGAGAATATAAAGAATAAAAATCATCACAAATTCTGGGAGGTAAAAGATAGCTTCATTCATGTAGATTCTCCGCAACTAGGCTTTTGAACTTTATAGTTATGCATGGGAAAGTACAAGTCAGAATGTTTTTCTTCGTGTAGAGAAGATAATCAACCTTACTAGCTCACAGCTAACTCTCCATTCTGTTGAGTTCTAAGAAGTTAAATTATTCATGCTATCTAATTAAACTTTAGACCTAGACGAAGCATTAAATTAATCTCTGGCAGCACAACTAAGTACATAGAAGTGTCTTGCCTTGGGAAATATTCAGAAGTGGATTCATTAATGAAAATAGCACAAATGGCTATCAAATGTTTCCAAGGTACATCCAATTGAACTAATGTCCTCGAACAAAATGGTAAAAGAATGAATAGAGTCAGCAAACCTCGGATGCAACATAGACAACATTGTCTACCGTGCGCCAATATCTAGCAGGGCGAAGTCCATTTCGGTCAAGACAGGCTCCAACTGTTTTCCCATCACTGGAGTACGGCCAAAAAAAGAGAGAAATTATAGATTGCATCAGATAGTCAACCAGTCACCCAAAGAAAGGAGAATGGGGAGGAAGTTGTTGTGAATTGTGTTCATCTACGCACTTGAATGTGGATATCTACAGTTGGTGTTGATTGAATAAGCACAAGAGAAAATCCGTGCATTTAGGAAATGAGTATTTATGACCCACATGATGCAAAAATATATAGCACATCCACACTGTAGTCGCTTTATATGTGAAGCAAAGGTCTAACAAAAAGTAAAGAGTTTTTCAGAAATATGGAATGGATAGTATTGCACAGATATGATGGATTAACAAGGTTAATTTTACCCTTTTAAGTTAATTGAATTGAAAGTTTAATACCAAAATGCATCCATAAATGTAAAAAAATTAAAACCTACTTTTAGAAATTTCACCTGAATAGGAGTAAGGCAGGTCCATCCCAAGCCTCCATTTGGCCCTTGTAGTAATCATAAAAATCAATAACCTGAAGCAAAATCATGGGAAGTCAAATATACCAGAACTTTCAAGTTTCAACTAACATGTTAAAGTCACAAAAGGCATGACGCTGAGCTTAAAATAGCTTAAATGTCGGTTCAAGGTGGTAATGAAAAAAAGGATGAGCTTTTGTCAGCAATGAAATAAAGCTATGGCAGGGAAAATATGGGTATCAGAACTGAAGAGAGCATACATAGATGCTAAAATAACATGATACCTCAGGATATTTTATCGTCAGAGTTGGATGGTTTTTGTATGCCTCTGGGACGAGGAGCATCAGTGCTTCCTCTGGAGCTCGGCCACTTCTTATCAACAACTGTACAGAATGTAGAGTAGAAACATTAACATAAGAAAAATGAAAAAAGAGACAGAAAACAAAACAAAACAAAAAAAATCCAGTGCCAAAAGTATACAAAGAGCATTGTGCTAGAAATGACTGATGTGTATTGGAAGAACAAATATTAACTCAACAGCTGCAACTAGAAATGCAGTCATCTGATAAGAAGATCAGAAGAGGTCTCATGCCAATCATCCGGAACCAACAATGTTGACCATATCTTCAGATAATCAATCAGTAATGAAACTGTCTCAAATTACAATCTTTCCTTTCTGTATTTGTTTATTTCCGATTTCACAAGTCGTTTCATATAAAGCAGACAAAACAATTACTCAGTGTGTGAGATGATAAACAAGTGGCTATACTTCTGCAGCACTGTCAAGGTTTGCAGAGTCTGATGCCTTTGAGTTTCCAAAAGGGCGGAGTTCACTTTCACGGCCACGCCAAACTGGGGACTTAAGTGAAGTCTCCCGAGACTGCATCCAGTTCAAATTCCCCTGTACAATGATTTTAAATTAAGTACACTGAACAGCCTGGAAAGCATGATTAAGAACATCAGCTAAAAATTATAACCTGTATTGTGTTGATCTCTCCATTATGACCGAGGAACCTCATTGGCTGAGCTAGAGGCCATCTAGGACTAGTATTTGTACTGTATCTACGATGATATATAGCAAGAGGAGATTTATAAAGGTTGTTCTGTAGATCATAATAAAAGCGACCAAGAACCTCAGATCGCAGCATTCCCTTGTAAACAATGGTTTGATTCGATAACGAGCAAAAGTAAAGCTCATTCCCCCATGTTTCAGAGCTGGCTAATCTTTCGATCAATTTCCGACAGATAAAAAGTTCTCTCTCGATGTCATCAATATTTTCTTCTTTAGAAATTTGAACAAAGACCTGCTGTATATTTGGCATAGTTTCTCTTGCATAGTAACCAACCACAGACACATCTACTGGTACTGGCCTCCAGCCAAGCACTTGAAGACCCTCTTGTTCAAATATTTTCAAGATGGCTGCATGATGCAATTAAAAAGTTTAAAGAGAAGAAATAACATTTGAATAATCAGAGCCTACGTTAGAATATGAATCTCTAGATTAAGGAGACCAAACACTAGTCCATCTCAAATAAATACCAAATATTAATCAAGAACTGTTGAAAATCATTCAGTGTCCAAATCATATAATAGAAGCTCCTTCCAACTTCAAAAGATAATTTACTACCCTCATCAGCTACATGTTGGAATATTTAACTTTTTTAATCAAGGTAAGGTATTAGAGATCTCATGTTGGGGAAAACCTCATACAATCTAAACTCGTGGTAATCAAGATAGTCAATGCATACTAGAACATAACTAAATATTAGCAAAAAAAAACCTCTATTGTTGAAGAAATGAGAAGAATGTCTTCATTTGTAGCGACTAAGAGCTTAAGTCTATTTTGTATGTAACTAATTCTAACCTTTCTACAAGTATTATCATATTCATAAGCTCTTGAAATAAACATTTCTGATAGTCAAGAAATCAAAACTTGCTAAAGAGGCATTGGAAGACTTGAAATCACTCCCACTTGACTGACCTGTTTGGGCCTGTTTCATTAGGTCTTCATCCTTCGGAAGAAAGACCATTCCAACACCAGTATGCAATTGATCAAAGTCAGTCATCCCTTGTTCGTTGGCCCAATTGTTGAAAAGATCCCATGGGATTGAAGTCATCACACCAGAGCCATCACCAGAATCATTATCTGCTCCACACCCTCCACGATGTTCCATGCACCCAAGAGCTGTAAGAGCATCCTTGACAATTTCATGTGATGCTTTCTTATCCAAATTGGCAATAAAGCCAACTCCGCACGCCCCTCTTTCAGATAGTATATCTTCCAAGTTCGCAACCTAGGAAGTACAAATTGTATATTAGAAATCAAATAGATGAAAATACGGTATATAAAGCACTAGGAATGTGTTAGGAGTCAATGTAAATTACAAGCTCTGGAAAAGTTTCCAGCATTACTAATGATTAACATGAAATATTGATAAATTAAGCCTCTCTTGAGTGCTTACTTTTTTTAGACGATTTACCAAATAGTATTTCTAGAACCATATAGGAGTAGATCAGCACAAATCAATAGCCTCGAAAAACTCCCAAGATCACATGTTGGAAGTTGTATGTGGAACTTTTGAGGAAAATGATATATTAACTAGGTGTTGGCAACCAATTTCAAAATGTATAGGATCACTCCTTTGATTATATTGTGAATGCTTCACGCACATCAACTGATGAGTAAGCCATAAGCAAGCATGAAACTTGAGAAACATAGTAGAAACTAGGAGCAAACGGGTTTCTTCAGAGACCAATTGCCTAAAAACACCTTAACAAATGACAGTGTTAAAAACTGATGTTCCATGGAAAAATTTACTTAATTTGCCTCTACTGCTTTAAAATATACAAATAATGAGACATCACAGAGAAGCAGTCATTATTTAATCGCAATGCCAGTGCACAAAACCTTCACGATAGCCTCTTGGAGCATTATTAACTCATGTGAGGTCATGTTAACATTAGCCACAAACCTAATGACATCAATGTCTCCAGCCATGCACCTAAGAAGATGAACTGAATCATTCAACCATTCAAATCATTTCAAAAGCTTGTCTCATCTATATTATATGATAGTGCATCGAGTATGAGAGGCAAGTGCATATCCTGGTCTCTAAACACACATATGTGCCAATCACATGCACTGTCAAATGGAACTCCAGGGCGAGCAGAGGATCGCGGGACAATCTGTAACAATAGAGCTTCCCCAGATACTCCTGTGAGAGCTTGTACGAGCTACGGGGTGACAACTACATACACCAAAAGGGCCCTTCTCTGAGTATATCCACAAAACAATCACCCAATATTCCCGTCAACATTCAAACGGCTCAACACCATAAAGACATGAAATAAGCGTACAAGTAGATAAAACAACACATTGCAGCTGAACATATATTTGATAACCATAAGGATTTCCACAATCCCATTTCAGGAAATGAAACTTGAGGGGTGGCAAGCTGTAATCATGTAAACACAATCAAATTCTAATATTTACAAAAAAAAAGAAAAAAAGGTAAGCCACCAACCACAAAACTCAAAAACATAGTTCACTACAATCGCACCTTTGGCTTCGGATCAGAAGACCGTTTCTGTGAGGCGATGTTAACACGTTCGAGATCAAGAACAGACTTAATGGATGAAACCCAACCTTTCGTCGACGGCGCTAAACCGCGAAAATGATTCCTTTGCGAGCTAGAACTGTTTACTCCGACGCCCCCTCTCCGACGACTTCCATTTTTCTTGAGATTCTTGGTACCGCACAAGCCCACGAAATCAACAAAAACGGAGTCTTTTCTACAATTATCAGTGATGCTGAAGAGCTTGACGGACTGCACAACTTGACCCCCTGAGTGCAGAGACATCTTTCATGAACTGTATACGTAGAGGATTAGCGAAGTGGTGAGTGCAGAGATAGGGAGCAAATATTGGCGTGTGAGTTTGTGGAGTGTGTTGAATGAGTGGAAATGGAAATTTGTGGATTTTGAGATAAAAGGAATGGAACGTCGGGAGCCACCCGCCTCCAATTTTAATTCTTGGCGTTGGCTTTTCGACTTTGTTGATGATGTTTTTTGTTCTTGTATCTTATTCCAGTTACTTCATCTTTGCTGATGTTGACCTTATGCTACGCCCAAAGGCCACCTTATTCTTCTATTTCTATTTCTTCTCCTAATCTAAAATATAACATGATTCATTATATTGAAACGTTAGGTGGAGGAGGATTTGTTTTGTCGCTTTATGTCATTGTTATTTAAAAATTAGATGAAACTGCGATAGAACGAGAAATAATGCTGAATTAAAAATTAAGAAAATAGGTCAAATTGCACTAAACCTGCCGTTTCTATTATTGTTCTTACCCCTCACCTAATAAGATATATTAAACCAGCCAAATTGCCATATACAAGTGTCTAATGATGTATACTAAATCGTATGTATTATACTCGTCAATCATTTATAAGTTATAACACCTTGTAAACACATTTCTCAACAACTCTATAAATATTATTTTAGTTTCTTTATCGTTCATCAACAGTTACTTGACATTAAACAAAAAAAGAAAATGATTAAGTATTGTACTAAATAAAATTTCAATCGTCTAATTTTCGTGCTAGACGGAGACGGGTCAAATTTACCTAAAAAAATTATCCATACTCACAAAAATAGTCAGCACATGCGCCCGCCCACACGCAGTTATGCACGTATCACTATGTATGAAGTAAAGTATTATTAATTATATGTCAAATTATCACTTAATATGAATTCAACTATCATCAACTATTAAATATTTTCACATGCTAAGAATAAAATAAATGAATTATTTTCTATATAAATCATAATGTGGGATTTTAATTTAGTTGATTCATTTTTTTTAATGTTTATTGATTATCCAGACATCATATGTATCACTAATTGTGTGTCGAAATATCACTTAATATGAATTGAAATTTTTTCAACTATGAAGTGTTCTTACATGCTAAGAAAAAATAAATAAATTATTTTATACATAAATTATAATGTGAACTTTTAAATTAATTCAAAAAAGAATTATTTTATACATAAATCATAATGTGGACTTTTAAATCAATTCAAAAAATTGATTATATATCTATAAAAAGAATTAAAAAATTAAAAAAAAAACAAAAAAAAAAAGGAAAGGGAAATTGAGAGGGGGAAAGAGACCACTAAGAAGAAAGTAACAAAAAAAAAGGAATCAACTCATGAATCAAATAAAGATTTGTTACAGAATCTCACACAAAATGTCCATCATAAAATCTAGCGACCGAAGATAAAATTCACCGTGCCTTTAAAAAAACGAAGGTGGAATCTATCGCATTAAATGATTTTATAGAATAATGTGGACCGCTAAAGATACATGACATTGATATAGATTCCAAAAGTTGCTCAGATTCATTAATCCGTCAATTATAATATTTGAAGTCAATTGGGCAATTTATCTACTTACAATAAATAAATGGTGATTTAAGAAGTTTCAACAGGGAACATTTTATTTAATATTGGTTGGCAATTAATTTGTATAATCTACGTAGGGTTTGACCATAAAGTAAACTTTTTTTGAATTGCTATTATAATCAACAAAGGTTGATCAATAGAAAAGCACAAAAATCAAAAATGGGAAAAATGTATTTTGTGAACAAAATATGATTTGGATCCCAACTTTTATTTTTAGCCGAATATGCATCTATAGAGTTGATTACTAGTGTTTGGTTTGTTTCTTTCCTTTTTATGATAAGGGATCACAAATGCTATTTAATTACATGTTTTGAGTAAATATCACTCATAAGTAATAATCTATAAACTACATAGGAGAGACAAGTTGCACTAAAAAAATTGGGTGCGGCATGCTTGACTTATAAAACGCTACTAATTAGATGATGAATTGCAATTATATACACTTCACATAAGGTATGACGAATATGAACCAATCCCATTAATCAAATACAAATTTTGATTGTAGACAAATATTTAGGTTATGATAAACATATATTTTCCCACTGGTGAGGTTACAAACTATAACAATAAATAAATTCAGGTGGGGTGGTGGCTAAAACTTTTTCTTCCTAATAAAGCAAAATTAAGAAGAAAAAAACCCCCAAAAGTTGTTGGTTAATGATGAGTGGCCATTTTTCTTGATGTACTGTTTGGATGGGCAGGTAGGCCGATGCGGCAATGATCATTTAGCTATTCGGGCCCCAAAATATTGGCCCAAAACATTTTGAATTATGGATAATTAATTAAGGTAAGGGAAATTCTATTCACAGCCCCAATTTACTCTTTATAGCCCCCAAATTAATTAACATATTAATATTATTTTTATTAGACATTTATACCCTTGTAGCCTCTCACTTTGTATTTTAATTTTTTATTTTGAATTTTCATAACCCCTCATTTAAAAACCCTAAAAATAAAATAAAGTTATAATCTATAGCCCCCATCCTCTTTTCATATATATACAAAAAAAAAAACTTGAATGTTTTAGTAAATTTGATTATGACGAGCAAACCTTTTCACTTCTTTGCAAAAACCAATGACTCGGGAAAATTCATGACATAAATGTTTGAATGAAAATTCTTCATCGTTAATGACGGTTGCTTCCTAGATGTGGATTCTGCTTGGAAATCTTCACTCCATAATCATCTTGAGTTTGGAGTATGTAGTCTCGACAATATTGGAATGTTTTTACAATGATATGTGGAAGGTCGATTCGAATAAAGATTTCCTGGTATGTGGCACAACGACGTAATCCGGAGTTTCATGGTCTCGAATAATCTTATAATTTTAGGATTTATGAAGAACTCACAAGTAGGTCTGATTCTCAAATTATTTGAATGAGATCGAATATATCTCGTTATAATATCAATATATTGTCAAATGATTGATCATATTAAGCAAAAATCGGCAAACGTTTAATTATAACTACTCTCTAATAGTTATAATCTTGTCAATGTTAAAAGAGTTAGTCATAATTTTTGACGATGTCTATCAATTTGATGCATTAAATTAAATATCTGTAAAATTCAAATAAGAATGAAACAACAGATTTCATGAAGTTTTTTTTTAACGGAAGCGGAGGGCTTTAGGATTTATCATATACATTTTAGTAGGGCTTTTAAATAATGGAGGCTATGGGGGTAAAACTGTCTCATAATTTATTATTTACATATTAATTAATTTTGGAGTCTATGAATAGAAAAATGGGGGTTGTGAATAGAATTTCCTAAGGTAAAATCTCCAATCATACTTTGAGGCCCAATACCAAGCCCAAATATTCATCATACGGGTGGACTCCACAGGTTGGATTGACCCTCCATGATCCGGAAAAAAAAAATGCACCATAAAATAGTATCATTCATTCTACTGAAAAATATAAGTCTTAGTCTTAAAAGTATAACTTTATTACTTTAATTATATGAGTTTATAACATTCGAATTATGATTTAATACATGTAAATTGGGGTTTCTCATTCCCAATTAGGGTTTATTATTCACAATTAGGTTTAAAGTAATTCACTTTAATTTTAGGTTCACTAGTTATATTTTAGGGTATATATTTATTTCAAAACTATGCTTTTTTTAATTAGGATTTATATTTATTTTAAAATAATTAATTGTCGAGCATAGTACACGAGCTCAAGCGTTAGCGTCAGACGAGTGCATTATGCGAGTCGCCGGATTAAAAATAAATTAATTAATTCACTTTAATTTTAGGATTCACTAATTATATTAGAGGTTATATATATATTTATTTCAAAACTATGGTTTTTTTTTTAATTTTCAATTTGGGTTTATTATTCTCAATTGGGGTTTGTATTTGTTTCGATAATTTTAGGGTTAACTAATTTCATTTTAGGTATATATTTATTTCAAAAAAAATAAATTAATTCACTTTAATTTCTAGATATATATTTATTTCAAAAATATCAAAATTAATTTATTTTATTTTTATGGATCACTAAATCCATGTTATGGTATATATTTTGGGGTAAAGAACTAGAAAAATTGGTGAAAATAAAAAAAAATGAAAAAAAAAGAATAAAAAAATGTCCACAATCCTAAAATTGGACTGTTTATTATTTTTGTTATATTTTGGATCCATTTGCTTATTGAGTCTGTCTAATGGAGAGACCCATCATACCTTATGCATGAGATAGCGCCTCATTAACTAATTATATGTATATAAGTAAACAAACATTTTTTTAACCAACTTTGGCTATTAGGCTAACTTAGATGGAAATAGGCAAGGTGGGAAATGAGCCGACCAACTAAATATATATAATTGTTTAAATATTTTTGAAATAATGTTGATTTTCAAAGTTACGTTTAAGTTTATCTGATCAACTTATCGAGATGATCTCGAATAAGTTTTAATGGAATGAAGCTCGATCAAGTATAGTTTGATTTAAATTTGATGGAACACGAACGTATATTTAATTTTTTAAAATATTCTTATTGAACGAGCTCAAATGAAAGGGCTACATATGAGTTGAGCATCAAGTTAACTAGTGTATCTCCCGTACAATGTACGGACACGTTTTATTATCTATCTATATATATATGTAGCGAACAATTGAATTTGTTATCAAACTATACAACCCAATTGAATTTGTTAGCGAACAAAATCTAACCAGACTATTGAAACGATAATACGCCGTCCATGTTATTCTCACATTCTTGAAATGCAAGCAAAAACTAAATAGAGTTTCAATGTTGAATTTGCTCAACCTTTTAGAAAATTGGAGTCTTGTTCTAATGATTGTTAAAATAAAACACACGGGGAAACAAATTTGCTTAAAGAAATAATAATAATAATAATAATAATAATAATAATAATAATAATAAATCAGCCAAATGATAACTTTAATATTGTAGTTGAAAAGTGAAATTAAATATTTTCATATTTGAAGTTGTTGCAAAGTGTTGGTTTATTTATTTAAGAATAAGTGTTTGTCAGACCTTTAAAACTCCCTCAATTTCACAAAAAGTGTTATTGTGTATAAAAGCACACGTATAACAAAGTAATCAAATTAACTAATATACCATTATATTAATACATTAAATAAATCAGAAATAGACGTTTAAATACATTAAATGAGGACAAATGTGAAAAAATATGAAACAAATATAAATTAAATACAATGATTATTTCTTAAATAAAAATTAATAACCTAAATGTTAAAATAAAATAAAAGAAAAAAAATGAACTAAAAGTGGAAACAAAGAGAACAAACGGCAAAAAGATTAAAATGATGTAAAAGAAAAAATTGAATAAAAGAAAAAAAATAAACAAAAGCAAAAAAGTGAAAAAAAGGGGGAAAATGGAACAAAATGGCAAAAAAAAAAGAACAATAGGCAAAACTATCTTTAAATAAAAATTGATAGCCTAAACGTTAAAATGAAATAAAAGAAAAAAAAAGAATAAAAGGAAAAGATTAAACAAAAGGAAAAAAAAAGGAAAGAAAAGAATATAAGGGTATAAAAATAAAATGAATAAAAAAACAAAAGAAAATTGGGTAATCATGACTCAAACTCAAGCCACCTGACAGAGGAGCTTGTGCATGCTGCCCATACCACTAAACTAAAGGATATGCACTTGCAATTTTTGAACAACACAATTTACTTAAATTAATTTTAAACGGAAATTTTTTATTACAATTTTACCCCTTGCGATCTTGCTTTAATATATGTATAGATTAGTTTGATATTTAATGCATATGAATAGGTGGATTAGTAAATGTTGAAGTTGTTTATCGTAACACCATTGTTGTATCAAATTTAAAACACATAGTTACTTACTCTTTTAGAAATAAACAAATTAATAAACACGTATATTACACAAATAAATAAACAATCATTTGCGTGGATACAATTACTCACCCCATATATTTAAATCATGATAATCACATTCAGAAATGATGCCGTATGCCCGTATATCACAACAATAAATTACAATTTATCATTAATAATATATATGACATATATATTATAAGGGTGGTTCTATTAACACCATCATTTTTTCTCAATGCACCGCAAAATCAAAATAATTAAAAACTATAAATTTTTTATATTACTGAAATATCCTTTTTTTACTTTCATACACCATTATTATTTCTCTATACACCACTAATTAAAATTATATAATAAATAATTAAAAATATTAAATATAATTCAGATATCAAACCTTGAGCGTGAATTATGAGCGAAAAGTTGAAAGCTTAAAGCAAGAAAGCTAGAAACCCTTGTAACATAAATTTTTGTATTTAATTTGGTAAAAACAAAACAGTGTACAATTCAGATGATCTTTGAATCAAAATATATTTATATGGATCCAATCTCTATTTTTTATCTGATTCTTCTCTTCAAAACTTGATCTTCAAATGGTCTTTGAAATCTTCAGAGTAAATTTGTCTCTTTGATTTTCTTAGACTTGTTTGAACTTGGCCTTTGAAGTTTTCGGGGAAGATTTGTATCATTGATCTTCTTTGACTTGATCTTTAGTCCTGATAACGTTAACTCGGAGGGCCGACCCCTTATTTCCGGATCAAACGTCAATTTCAGGATGAATTTGATGAAGAACGTCTTTGACTGTCTTGCTTATGAATCAAACGTCATCTTCAGGTTGAATTTGGTGAATAACGCTTTTGAATGTCACAAAAATGCCTTGAATATCTAAGAGAATTTTATTTATGGGAGTTCTTCTCAAATTATTGAACTCTTCAAATGATTTCTGGTGTGATTTTCAACTGATATGGAGGTCCCTATTTATAGTTGCAGGGAGAGAGATCTAGATCTGATGTGACACTATCTCATTAGCCATTGGAAATTGATATATATATATATTTTGAAAGATATTTACTTGTTGCCAAAGACTTTTGATATTTATCATATAATAATATATTTATTATTTAAATATTTTATTTAATTTTGGATTTCATAAGATTCCAAACCTAAATAAATATATAAAAATTAATAAAAATATTATTTATATTTTATAAATTTCCAGTGCCTACAAATGCCCCATCGAGACTTGTTCATGGACGACTTGTCGTTTGAAATGAATGAGTCTCGAAAATTGATTAGATAGTTTAAACTCGTATCAAGGAGTATTCCTTGAACTTGGATAGTTTATGCTCATATCAGGGGGCTTTCTTGAACTTTGATAGTTTATGCTCATATCAGGGAGTTTTTTCTTGAATTTGGAAAGTTTGTGCTCATATCGAGGAGCCTTCAACTTGAATTTGGACTTTATAGACCTTTTATACTCGTGTTCGTGAGTACTTGGATTTAAATTTGGATTTGTAGATATTTTATACTCGTGTCGAGGAGTTTTAGATTTGAATTTGTAGACATTTTATACTCATGTCAAGGAGTTTTGAATTTGAATTTGTAGACCTTTTATACTCGTGTCAATGAGTTTTGGATTTGACTTTGACTTTGTAGACATTTTATACTCATGTCAAGGAGTCTTAAATTTGAATTTGACTTTGTAGACATGTTATGCTCGTGTCAAGGAGTCTTGGTATTTCTTAAAGAGTTTAGATAGTTCTGGCTCTTATCAAGGAGCTTATTTAGAAGATAGTTTTGACTCTTATCAAATAGCATTTGCATTTTAGATAGTTTTGACTCTTATTAAGGAGTTTTGAAGATAGTTTAGGCTTTTATCAAGGAGCTTTGCCAATTTTCTTTTCAAGGATTGTGACATGTATTGAAAGACTTGAATTGGCCCATGGTGAGATTTGTAGTGGTTTTTTCTTCTTCTTCTTCTTCTTCTTCTTCTTCTTCACTTGGAGATTTCTCAAAAGGTTTGCCCCCATCATTTGTTTCTTGCTCTTCTTCAAAGTTGTGAAGCTTTTGCATCGATAGTTCTTCAACTCCATTTGCGGTCATGCTTAACTCCATGTCATAAGCTCTAGTGGCCAATTACTCGAAGGTCTTTGGTTGAATCCCTTTCAAAATATATCGAAGACTCCAACACATGCCTTGTATGCATATCTTAATCGCCGAAGTTTCTGATAATCTATCTTTGCAATTTAGGCTCAAGTTTCTCCAGCGGTTGATGTAGTCAATGACGGACTCTTTTTTTGTTGATTTGTATTTGTGAGTTCCACCATGCTAACCATCCTTCAAGTGATATAGAAGCGGTTGATAAATTCTTTCTCTAGCTGCCCCCAATTATCTATTGAATTCGGCTTCAAGTCGGCATACCAATCAAAAGCATTGTCTTTTAAGGAATGAATGAATTGCTTCACCAAATGATCTTCATATGTCCCGGCATCATTGCATGTCTCCACAAAGTGAGCAACATGTTGTTTTGGATTTCCTTTGCCATCAAATTGTTGAAATTTTGGCGGTTGATAGCTGTTTGGCATCTTCAAGCGGTCAATTCTTGGGGTATATGGCTTGTTGTAAGTCCAAATTGATTTACGACTCTCTCCAGACTTGTCTTTGATTGTTTTCAATATGAATTATTTGACTTAATCAACTTGTATTGATCCATCAGACAATACTTCAACTTCTTTGACTATAGATTTTTCATTGTTGTTGTCGTGTAGCCTTGTAGATATCTCAACTTTAGTATCTTCATCCACTTGCTCACCATAAGTATTAACAATCGTTTCTTTTTCCACCTTTAAGATTTGAGCATCTCGTTCTTCTATCCGCAGACAAGTCGTTCGGCAAGCTTCGTTAAGTTTACAATTTCTTCTTCTAGAATTGTAGACATCTTGATGCTTGATGAATTGGTGAAGAGAAGATATGAGAGGTAGAGATTGTCCCACTGGGCGTGCCAAAATTTGTAACACAAATTTTTGTATTTAATTTAATAAAACACAAAACAGTGTACAAATGAAATATTTTCGGATCAAGTTTGTATTTTTCGGATCTAATCTCTATTTCTCCTCTGATTAATCACTCTATGAACGATCTTCAAACAATCTTCGAAGTTTTCAGAGAAGATTTATTTCCTCGATCTTCTTTAACTTGGTTTTTGGTTTTTGACAACGTTAATTCGAAGGGTCGATGCCTTGTTTCCGGATCAAACGCCGATTTTTGGGTTGAATTTGGTGTGGAATGCTTTAAATTGTCTTGCTTGTGGATCAAACACCGTCTTCGGGATGACTTTGGTGAAGAACGCCTTTGAATGCCGCTTGAATTTGGAGCATAACACTTTAAACCGTTTTGCTTTGTGGATCAAACGCCGTTTTCGGGATGACTTTGGTCAAGAACGCCTTTGAATGCCGCAAGAACGCCTTGAATATCTGAGAGAACTTCACTTGTGGAACTTCTTCTCAAATTTTTGAACTCTTCAAATGAATTCTGGTGTGATTGATTTTCATTCTCCATATGGCCTCTATTTATAGGTCTAAGGAGAGAGAAATAGGGCTGAAGTGGCGCGATTTGATTGGCTACTCAATATTTTGGACTTATCTTCATCAAATCATTGATTTCTGCACAGATTTGACACGTGTCGACTCCTGATTGGTCGGGATTATCTACATATTTAAATATCAATATTTATTTATTTAATTTAGGAATTAATTCATGTAAATCCCAAAAATATAAATAAATGATATACTTTGATATTTAAATCTTTATCTCCATTTATTAAATATCAATATCTATTTATTTAATTTAGGAATTAATTTAATTAAATTCCTAAAATATAAATAAATGATATAATTTGATATTTAATTATTTGCATGGCATAATTTAATTTAGCCATCAAAATTTATCCGTCTACAACCCTATTTTTCAAACTTTGGATAGCATGTTATGTGTTCAAATTACCATGGAGTTCAAAAATGAAGAAGCCACAAGTAATGTAAGTAATTTTTTACTGTTTGTACCTTAATTTTTTCAATTTTCATGAGGTCTGTTAAGCTAAGAATTACAAATCGTCGCGATTGGTTCGAAAAAATACAGTTTACACAATAACTTGGATGTTCAAAAAATTATTTTTCGATTTGGTATACTTTGGTCCATAAACTATGTTATCAAATGACACTCATAAAGTTCGGTAATTAGTTTTTCAAATAAATAAAGAGTGGTTCACGAATTCAATTTTTAGAATTCATATATATTATTTCGAAAATGTTTGTTTTGAACATGCACTTATGTGTTTGAAAATCAATTTTTCGAACAGTGTTGATTCTGCTATTTTCAACAATGTTGTAGGAATTTACAAAGAGCAATGTAGTTGGCCCATTGAATAGTAAATTACTTTCCGATTATCAAGATGTATTCACCATAATGGACTTATTTGATTCTATGGATGAATTGATCAATTGGCTGCGTGAGAGAGCTATTCCACTTGGAATTGTTGTATTTGTTCATTGTTCAGAAATTGAGAGTGAAAAGAGACTTCCTCATTTGGTATTAGCTTGTGAACAAAGTAAACATTACCATGATATGAAAAAGAAAGTTATACCGCAAATTTATGATGCTATATAAGAAAATTTAGAGGAAGCAGATGAAAAAATTGTTAAAAAATGTGTAGAGAAGAGGGAAACCAAAACAAAAAAAAATGTGGATGTCCTTTTCGCTTAGTCGGTCACTATTTTCCAAAGATTTCCCAATGATCTTTATACGTGGTTAGTAATTGCGCAGCTAGATGAGAAAAGTTTGTTAGATATATTGTTGGTGAATGTGAACCTAAGAACTTGCGTAACTTATATTGTTGGTGTATGGTGAACTTATATAATTTATTTTTTCACATGTATTGACTTGTAACTTATCGACTTGTGTTTGTTCGGATTTTTTCTTCACATATTATTTTTTCACATTTTTTTAAGTACATATCAATAATTGTGTTTGTTCGGAAAATATTTTTTTCCAGACGGAAAAAGTGTGGATCGAAGAATTACTTTTTGAATGCCCATATATCAATCCAAACAATTGATTTCCGAACCCAAACAATTGATCGGGAAGATACGACTCAATAGTATCATCAACACCTTCATTCTCTTGATTGATGTTGTCATCTACATCTATATTCTCCTTCACTCTTTTCTCATTAGACATATTATCTGATCCTTCTTGTTGAGCTATTTGAATGCGTGATGTCTCATAACTATCTATTGCACATCGTCTTCTTACAGACGCAGTAGATCTCCTCCAATAAGTTTATGCTGAAATATTTTAAAAGAGACGTTAGTACAATTTTATTAGCACTGAATGAGTTCAAAAAACTGTTTGCCAAAATATAAAAAGACGCTTCAAAAATATATTTCGAAACAATCAGTTCAGGGATCGAAAATTGATTTTTCGATCCACCCTGAGTCTATTCGAAAAATAGATTGTTGAACTTATCACAATAAATTTGACAATTATGTTTTCCAAACTACACACATCTAGCTCACTATTCTAATTTTTGATCGTCTAGGCAATGAATCAACAATATACAGTCTAAACTAATTCACGTTAATTTTCCCCAAATTCAATCGTTCAAAATCAGCAGACATTTACAACAAATAAATTCAGCAAATTCATCAATTTAGGTTTAAATTCAAAGTAAGTTAAAGCTAATTCTCCAAATTCCCTAAGATCGAAACCTACAAAACTTAAATCAAAACCAAGAAATTCAATGAGTAAAATTAAAACATAAAAAACTTACCAAAAAGTTAAATGGAGTCAAATTTTCGATAAAATCCACGAGGTATGTTGTTGCTGCTCCAAAGTTTCGAAAAATCACCTTTCGACGGATTTGGTGTCTTAACCATTTTTCTTCTTCACCTTCGTCGTTTTCAGTTTCTTCATTATTCACTTGCTTGGATTGAACGCCTATTTGGAAATGGAATATTATTTCTTTTCATTTAATTTAAGTTAATATTTTTAATGTTATAATAAAATAATATAATGTTTTAAGAGAAAAGGGTAAAAATGTCATTGTGTGTGGTGTGTTGAGAAAAAGTGAGAAAAGAAAAAGAAAAAAATAATAGTGTGGAAAGCAATTGTTGTGCATTGAGAAAAAATGGTGGTGTTAATAAAAACACCCATATTATAAATGATAATCCCATTTAGCAGTGATGTTGTATATCATAACAATAAATTACAACTTATCATCTATAATATATACGACGTACATGTCATAAAATATATAATAACATTTAAAGTTATATGATCTATTCATTCATGATATCTCATTACAATACCACTATCTTATAACAACAGAACAACAATACGAATTTTATGATACTGTTAAAAATGTACTGCATTAATGAATAAACTGTCACAAATGATTTTGTTTTGAAATAATGTTTATTATTCTTATAATGTTGTAAATATATAATTTATTTTTAATTGTAATTTGCTATCTCTACGAATTAAGACATGGAGACCGAAGGTAGTCTTAAAGGGTCAGAATATTTATTTCAAAATGTATCATAATTATATTTCAAACGTGAAATTGTTATGCATATTTTTAAATTATATATATGTCCAATAAAGATAACCGACTAAAATTAAAGAATGTTTAAAATACACTGTAATCTATCTATATATATATATATATATATATATTATAACACACAACTCTTTTCCCTCCCATTTATATGAGTATTTTTGTAATTTCTAATACTATAATTTAAGATAATATTTAATGAAATTAATGCCATAACGTCTATTTTCCATAGTTATTTTTATGTGAGTTAATGATAATTTATTACTACAGTTTTAAAGAATTAATCCATAAAACATGTCCTTTTAATTGGATTGTTTATGCCTATAAATACTTGGGGTTCTATAATCAAATCTTAAATCCAAGTTTAGTATTGTTGATTGTTTATCCATTTTTCATCCATAAATATTTGTATCCATTTTTTGTTATTGGGATGGTTGTGGGACTTAATTTTGCTGATATAATGATGGGATAATTAAAATAGAACTTTGAATATATATATATATATATATATATATATTATTCAACATTCCTATTTTTTTATAAAACAAATTCACCTTCAATCTAGTATATAATTATGGTCACTTTGATGTTATTTTCAAAAATTAATGGTCGCTTCATGACGGACTCAAAGAAACGAGCAATTGTATGTTGGATTGGGGATCAATTTGTTTTATAAAAATTTGGGGATGTTGAATTAATGACATACAAATTCAAAGTTTGTGTTTTAATTGCCTACTTTTGAAGTTTATATTAAATTTACAACTAAGTTCAAAATTCATGATTTTTAAAGCAATTAACCATATAATGAGATATACGTGTAAATTTGTCGAATACCTATTTTCTTTATGATGGACTACAATTTAATGTTATTTTTTTAAATTGTCATTATTGAAAAATTATTTTATAATTATGTAGAAATATTCATATTAATATTGGTCCAATTATATTTTGATTTAACACTAAATTGTAAAATTATTAGTTGGACATCTATATATTATTTCTATTGATATCTATCCAATAAAATCCACAAACCTATTGATTGCTCAATTATGCATTATGCATTATGCATTGTTTTTATATGAATTAGTTTGTGTTATTGTAGTATTATCAAATAGATGATGAAATTAATATTGTAAACTCAAGCTTAAATGAATACATATTTGCTAATAGTTTTTTTTAAAAAAAATAACTAATTTCTAATACAATTTCATATGATGCTAGAGGTTTTGAATGTAATGAGAATTTGAATAAATATGTTGTAGTTATTATTCTTGCACAATATGTGTATGGATTCAATGAAATTACTCATATTTATTTTAATATTTATTACTCTCTCCGTTTCTATATAAATGTCATTTTGGATAAATGCACACAAATTAATAAATTAATTAAAGGGTTAATTGGTTTAAATATTACGAACTATTCATGATTTCTGGTTTTTAACACGAACTTTAAAATGTTGCCTCCACAACACGAACTTACATTTTTTTGTAATTACAACATCAGTTCAAAATTGAGTGCAATTACAAGCACAAAAATTATACGAAATACTTAATTTTTTTTCTTATTTTTTCCGTAATACATTGATACAATTTTATTTCTCATGTATGTTTTATTTTATTAACATTGAAAATTTGATGTAAATTAACTAGTATTTTATTAGTGTGAGGTACGAGTACAAATTATTTATAAACACAAATAAATAATTACAAAACTTCTGAGATTGAGTGAATAATTATGAAAAATAAAAACATAAAAAATTATATGAAAATAGAGTTTAAATAAATATTCGACATGTAATATAACCGATTTTTTAGATATGACAACATGAATCTGTCAGATTTATTTATAGAACGATAATACTAAATAATATTACAAACACATGTAAATAAAATATAAAATGCATCATGAAATATATATGTAGGTATTTTATGATGTTATAATTGCAAAAAAATGTAAGTTTATGTTGTACGTATAACATTTTAAAATAGATTAAATATTTCATATAATTTTTGTGCTTCTAATTGCACTCAATTTTGAACTGATGTTGTAATTACAAAAAAAATGAAAGTTCGTGTTGTGGAGACAACATTTTAAAGTTCATGTTAAAAACCAAAAATCATGGATAGTTCGTGATATTTAAACCAATTAACCCTTAATTAAATTATCTAATATCCCTTGTGTGAATACATTGAATGAGTTAAATATATATTTTTTAAATTCATTAAATGAGGGCAAATGTGTGAAAAATGTGATTTTTTTTTGTCTCGGATTTGTGAATAAAACTCTTTTGAAACAAAATTAAAATGTTAGAATGGCACTTATTCAGAAATAGAGGGAGTAGTTTTTAAAACTAAGAGCAATCGTCTTTTTTCGTTTGTTCTATTTATATTGTTATTTTGAGTTTAAAATTATATTTTTTTTTTTGAATTAGATATGTTTATTTTTTGTATTTATTTATTTTTAATTTAAATATCTATCAATTTATTATTATATATATTTAAATAATAAAATATACATAAATATACAAAACAAATCAATTAAATATATTGAATTTTTTAAAAATTTAAATGTATTTGAGTTTGCAATTTGAAATATATTTTAAATAATTAAATAATTTTTTTTAATAAATTATTCCACATCGAAGAAACGATAAATATTATTTTGTATGAGCAAACTATAAATTTAAGAAAACAAAGAGATTGACTTTTTTTTTTGTTTTAATATTTCATTTTTTATCCTCTTTAATAGATAATATTTAATTATGCTCTTCAATTACATAGTACATTATAATTATTTTATATTTATAACTTCAAGTAAAATAAAAAGTAACTATATAAATTTAATCCGTGTGTGATGCACGGGAGTCATTCTAGTATTATATATATATATGAGAAAAAAGAAAAAGAAAGAGTGAAATGCCCTACAAGTTACTAGCATAAAAGAAATAGAAAAAAATAAGTAAATCCCTAAAAGGCACTCCCCCTTTCTCTCTCTAAATTTGATTAACTTCTTTCTCTCCTCCCACCCCAAAGCTTATTACACCAGAAAAAAAAAACCCCCTATAATTTTCACAAAGAAGAAAACCCTAAATTTAAACATCATAGAGAAACACCAATTTATCGTCTTCGCTCTGTGCCTACACACAATTTTAGGGTCATTGAATTCAGGGAAGTAAAGCGGTGTTGCGGGATCTTGGCAGATCCGGCGTCGTTTTCGGGTCGCGGTAAGTTATTCTTGTAAATTCACCGTCAATCTTTGTTTTTGTTTTATTGTTAGGGCGGGAGTTTTTCTGTAATCTAGGTGTTTGTTCCCTTTCCTCGATGGCGTTCTCAATGTCTGTTAGCGTTATGTTTTCGACGAAGCCGGTCGGGTTAGGGTTCTGAATTGAATCAATCTGGGCCTGTCTTTCTGGTTCATACTTGTGATTGTCTAAGTTGAAAGAAATTATTTGTATTTGTTGTTTTTCCTAAAGTTAAATACATCTTAACATTGAAATTGACGGGTTAAGGGGTTTGAATTGCTTGGTCCTGGGTAATAGGGTTCACATGTTTCACCCCCTATCGTCCTCATTTTTTTCGCTCCTCGTCTGATATAATTTAGAAATGGTAAGAGCTTAAATCATAGGTTATCTGCAGTCCTGGTCTCCTCCAGCGTGCTGAATGGTTTGTCATTGCATATTATTTTTGATATTTTATTGTGTTCTATCATCTATGCATGTGTAACTTGTATATAGATGAATTGGTCACCAAATCCATAAAAAGGATCATGAACTAATACTCTACTTAGCCACTTGTTAATTCATTTGTTGTGGGTTTTCTTTTCTTTTCTTTGTTGAACTACATGTTTATCGTGTGGTGACCTTTTTTTACTCAGAAACTTAAGATACATTTCCTGCAAGTGATACACATTTAAGATTTAGGCCTTTTGTCATTGGAAACCTCTTAGTTGTTTGGTTTATGATTTCATCAAATTGGGGTTTATTTACTGTGATTTTGGCTAGATATTTTGCTGGGTGACCATTGAATGTTTTGGCTCAATTTTTTGAATCATTCAATGAGACGTAAAATATTCATGATTGCGAGGTGAAGTAAATATTAAAGTATGTTTGCAACACTCAGGTCCAGATCATTATTATGACTTTTGTCTTGATTTTATCATTACTAATTAAACTTTAATTCAACAGGCCATTGTGGATATGTTGGTGTTTGTTTCTACTAAAGATTTGTGCCGTTGACTTAATTTTTGTGACCATTTGTTAATGGATGATGACCATTCCGATGGAAAATGACAACGAAAGCTCCCCAAGGGAGCTTGTACAGCATCTCTGGGATAAGGTATGGACATGCATTCCTTTTTCCCCCCATTTTCTTTCGTTTTTCTTTCATGGATTCCGCATCTGAAGTGACCCAATAGCTGCATGTTGCATAATTTCTTAAAAAACCTTCTTTGCCGGAATGCTTTCTTATAGCTGGTGATTATCTTGTCCATCTAGTCGCTTGGTTTTCTTAAGTTTCAATTTCACACTTTCTAATCTATCATTTAACTTGGATTTCTCTGCAGAATGTTGAATTGGAGAAAAATAGAAGGAAAGCAGCACAGGCAAGAATCCCCTCAGATCCTAATACATGGCAACATATGCGTGAAAATTACGAAGCTATTGTTCTTGAAGACCATGCCTTCTCTGAGCAACATGATGTTGAATACGCTATGTGGCAATTGCATTATAGGAGAATTGAGGAGCTAAGGGCACTCTTCAATGCAGCTTTGGCTTCAGCGGGATCCACTGCATCCCAAAATGGGAAAAGTCCAGTTCGTTCTGGCCTTGATCGACTTACAAAGATCCGTTCACAATTTAAAACTTTCCTGTCTGAGGCAACTGGATTCTACCATGATTTGATGTTGAAGATAAGAGCTAAGTACGGTCTGCCATTAGAATATTTCTCTGATGATAATCAGATCCCCTTGTCAAAAGATGGAAACGAATCGTCTGAAGTAAAAAAAGGGTTGATATCTTGTCACCGCTGTCTGATTTATTTGGGGGATCTTGCTCGTTATAAAGGATTATATGGGGAAGGGGACTCTAAGGCTCGGGATTTTGAGGCCGCATCAACTTACTATATGCAAGCTTCTTCACTCTGCCCCTCAAATGGCAATCCACATCATCAGGTACTCAAATTGTCATTTTCACATGGCTCTTTGAGATTTTGATTCCTAGATAATTACTGAAGTTAGTGTTCACCGATTGCTTAATTTAATTTGAAGTTATACTTGTTTCTCTCAGCTTGCTATACTTGCTGGATATTTAAATGATGAGCTGGTGTCCATTTACCGCTATTTTCGGAGTCTAGCTGTTGATAACCCTTTCATCACTGCAAGAGACAACTTGATCATTGCATTTGAGAAGGTAAACTTGAGTATTTTAACTGGTTTAATAGCATATTTTTCTTGATATTTGTATACTGGATGTCAGTGTCTGAGTTTTGCAGATATATTATTTGCCTTGGTTTGTTATAATTATTGGAAAATATTTGGCTGGAAATTAGACCCATGAAAGTATAATAGATTGAGCATAAACTCTGTAAGTTAAGTTTCAAATGAATTAGTTACTGATCTGGAATATAGAGTTCAGCCATCAACTGTAATTGTTCTCGTCATACTAATGTAAGCTACCATCTGATCATCTTAATTAGCATTTTCTTCTGATTCTCTCCTCCATCCAAATTGAAATTATGCAATTTATCTTTGGCATTTCTTGCGACTGCTTATAATATTGAACATTCTGTATGAAATTGTATGGGTTGTCTTTTGTTGTTGAGCAGCTGGAAAAATGAGTTCTAATATCTGTGTAACAAAAATGCACGGAACACAAATAATGTGATGGGATGTGTGGAAAAGGATGCTTCAATTCTTAACACTCAGGATTTTCTAATTGAAATTTCCATTTGTCTGCAGAATCGTCAAAATTATACCCAATTAGTCACTGATGGTAAATCTGTTAAGGAGAAGAAGCTACCTTCTAGGATACCTGGGAAAGGAAGAGGCAAAGGGGCAACCAGACCTTCTAACAAAGATATTAGAGTGGCAACTACTGCAGTTAAGGAGATGGCTTCGAATAACGTTGAGCTCTTGAGAGCTTTTAGTACACGATTTATCAGGCTGAATGGCATTCTCTTCACACGGACTAGGTTTGTCCTATTTCCTCTAGATATGTTTGTAGAAATTACTGCAAAATATCCTTTTAGTGATTTATTTTTATCAATATTAATATTATATTTTCTCTGGCTTTAATCCCAGCTTGGAGATATTTCCTGAAGTTCTATCCACGGTTAAAAATGACCTCTTAGAGCTCCTTCCATCTGGGCCCGATGAGGACTTGAATTTTGGTTCAGATGTTGCTGAATGCAGACTTGCAGTTGTCAGGATGATTGCTATTCTAATATTTACTGTGCATAATGTAAGCAAGGAAAGTGAGAACCAATCCTATGCTGACATTCTGCAACGTTCAGTCCTGCTGCAAAATGCGCTTACCGGCACATTTGAGTTTGTGGGCTGCATGCTTGAACGGTGTAAACTGCTTAATGATCCCTCATCTAGCTATTTATTGCCTGGGATTATGGTTTTCATAGAGTGGCTGGCATGTTGCCCTGATGTTGCTGTTGGCAGTGAACTGGAGGATAAACAAATGAATGCAAGGACTTATTTCTGGAACAATTGCATCTCCTTATTGAATAAACTTCTATCAAATGGATCTATTTTTGGTAATGAACATGAAGAGGAGATGTGTTTCTTTAATATGAGCAAGTATGATGAGAATGAGACTGCTAACCGTCTTGCACTATCTGAGGACTTTGAATTGAGAGGATTTCTTCCTCTCCTTCCTGCCCAAGTCATCCTTGATTTTTCAAGGAAGCATTCATTTGGTGTTGAAGGGGGAAACAAAGAAAAAGATGCTCGTGTGCAGAGAATTGTTGCGGCTGGAAAGTCTCTTGCCAACATTGCCCGCATAGGCCAAGATGGAGTTTATTTTGACACGAAGTTGAATAAGTTTGTCACTGGCAGTGAGCCCCAGGTTTCTGATGATTATCTACTCACCAATCCCGTAGAGTCCAATTTGAATGATACTTCTGTAGGCATTTCTGTTGGGTCTGAGGTGGTATGTGACCATCTCGCAAAACAAGAGGTTTGTGCCGAGGATGAGGATGAGGATGAGGTGATCGTGTTTAGGCCGTCCACAAATGAGAAGCATGTGGATGAATGCTCATTAAATTTAACTTCCTCAGAACTCCTTGCTTCCATTGGTGGGGCTGGAAAGATTGATGTTGGGAAAGAAAATGGTTCATTCTCTGTTGGGCATGATAGTTTTTTCTTACAGAAAGAAATAAATTCTAGTCCTCCGGCAACTGTTGCTAATGCCACTTCTCAGTATCTGTTGCCAGTCCAATCCCTGACATCAAAGTGGCCGGTAGAACATGCTCCAGATGTCAATGGTTTGGCCACCTTGAATTTGATGGAAAATGGTTCTTTGCAGAAATATGAGCTGCTAGACCAGTTTGAAGTTTCTGAACCTGCTGCTGTTTCTGTGCCATACCCACGATTCATCAGTAATGGTGCTGACCATAATTATTCCATTCAGCTCCCCCAAGCTGCTGTCCCATCATTGTTCGACTCAATAATGTCCTCTGAAGCAGCTGGTAGTGGCCTGCCTGTGAAACCATTGTCAGCTGTTGCTGCACCAGGTTTAAAGAAGAATCCTATTAGTCGACCTGTCAGACGTGCTGGTCCACCACCTGGCTTCGGCTCTGTTCCTTCCAAAGTCCTGGATGAGTCATTGAAGTCGACCATGAAAAATGATAATCCTCCGTTTCCACAAATGGATGAGTATAGCTGGCTAGATAGATACTCTTTGTCATCAGTAAATCAAAGTGTTGGATTCAATAGTTCCTTCAATCAAGTGGGACCTACAGTCCATTCTGTGAACATGAGCAATGGTTCAATGGGGATAGCAAGCTTCCCTTTCCCTGGAAAGCAAGTCCCGTCTTTGCAGGTCCCAAGTGAAAACCAGAAAGACTGGCAACACTATCCTTTTGTCGCACATATGAAGCCATATGAGGAGCAGCTGCAGCAAATTCAGAAAGGAAATCAACAGCCAGTTGGTCCACCTCAACAGTATCAAGGACAGTCTCTCCTCTGGGAGAATAATAGTTTCTTTGTGTGAGATGATTGAGAGACCATAGTTGGTAAATATATTTTTTCTCTTTTATTCCTAGTTGCTTCCTCTTCTTCCTCCTTCGTTCCCTCTTTTATGTTTGCATGTTTGGCTACTATTCACTTACGTGATTGTGGTTGTGGGGTGAAACACCCATGCTATCAGATCGTGACCAGTAACTGCAGCAAATATCTGTAGGTGGAGCTTCTATTTTGTCCATCGCCTTTTGCAGAATGGCCTGCACAATGAAATTCTTTTTGGAGCATGGTCTGGTGTTTTGCAGGCACTTGCTGTTGAATAGGTAAATGTTTAGTTCTACTGTGTACTGTTCAATAGGCCTTTCTGTGTGTGTTGCTGTCTGTCTATGTGCATATATATATGTCTGGAAGGCTTTTCATTTCTTTGAATGGTGTGCATTAGATAAATTAGTAATAATAAGTTCTGTTCTTCTTCACACAACAAAATTAGTAAAGATGCTAGTCTTAGTTAAAGGTAATCATTTAAATTCTGAGTCCTTTTAAAAACTGTTGGATGAGCCATCTTATACTACGATTCAGATCTGAACGTGTAACTGAAGAAAACATTAATTGCACATAGTATGCAGTACTGCATCCAGGTAGCAATGTCCGTATGTTCAAATGTAGAACCCATCTTCTAATTATGTCAGAATGGGAAGGTATTCTGTCTGATTAATTTGTCTCGCTTTTGTCTTCTTTGTAGCTTGTGCCGAGATTTCCAGGTCGGTTGAATGGATCTTATGATATCAATAGGTGGAGTACTTGGATATTTTGGAAGCATGATTGCTCTGTCTGCTTGGATCAACTGGGGAAGCCTTGAGAGGTAGCGGATTGTGGTAGACTGTGGTCCTATCTGGATGGAGTCAAAAAGTTCGAGCAATTCCAGTTGAAAGTTTCTACATGAAATCTGTGTTGCATCTGCCATAACTCCCATGACGAGTGAGAAGTTTCAATAGCCAATATCCTATGACGTATATTTAGCTACTGTTAAATCTGCCTATGTTCAGAAACAGAAATTTCTTCTGCGTGGGGAATATGCCATGGATGTTAGGTTTAAGAATAAATAGGCTATTGTAAACACAATAAGGTATTTCAATGTTCTTTCACGGTTTATGCTTTTCTTTGTAAAAGCAAGACACCAAATTTGCTGGTGAATTGTTTTGGTTTTGCTTCAAGTAGATTGTGACGTTTGTTATTTGGGATTGCGGATTTGCAAATTGCAATTGTGATCTTCTGATGCTATCATTTTCTTCTTTACTCGGGTGTTTTTAAGTTCTGATTTCGCTGTTTGGCCATTGCTATCTCCTTTGATCTCCCTACCAACTTAAGCTGTAATATAAAACAAGTACCTTGGCATTTTGTTGGGGCAATATGCATTATGCTGCAGTTTCAAAGCTTTTCTTGGCTTCTTTCTGTGAAGAATGGATGCAATATAAACTGCGATAAATTGAATTTTGCCTTGCGTTGATGCATCCTTAGTTTGTGCAAAAATCACTACTTGAAAAGATAAAACTGTGCTTGAATTTTGAAAGTTTTATTCTCTAAATGGCAAGTTTGTACAAATAGAAAAAAGTTGGAGGTACGACTACATCCTTGAAACACGTGTCCTGTGACAAACAGGAAACTGTTTGTCACACATTGGGAATTGCTGTTTTCCCTCTACTCTAATTTATCCCAGGTCAAAACTGGGCTTCAATATTACATTACACAAAGAATAAAGAATATATGCTGTAAGAACGAAAAAACTTCACACTTTATATACCTATTTCATATGTAGATGCTATCCAAAACCTGAAAAGCTGAAAATAGAACCTCGGACGGCCAATGCACATTCATGTGTCTTCTGCAAAAGCTTTGAGCACGTAATCTCGAAAACGCCGTGAATACTGTTTGGGATCAACTGCTGATATGGAGTTGGGATCGTATTGGATTGACTTGTACGCGTGTTCAAGTTTCTTGGTAATGTCGTAATCTTGGAGAATGTCGATGATTCCGAAGAATAGTACTACATCATAGTATTCTCCTGTTGGCTCTCCGATTAACTGAAGCTCTGCATCGTTGGTTCTGACTGTTCTTTCAACTCTTGCAGGCATGTTGATTCCCAATCTAATGCTAGCCCACCTGAGATGAGGTATGTTTCGGCACTTCATGCAAATGCTGTAATAAATGAAGAATTTATGCAATAAACAGATGTTTTTCTTACCCGGCAGGGTCTAAAAGCATATGTTCTACATTGGATACTCTTGTGAGTGAATCATTCTCTAAGCCACCATTATCTGCTCAAAGAGGAAAGGCATGAGTTGTCGGATTGAGACAGGTTGTATGCATGATCAAAGAAAGAAAGGTGATTACCAACAGGCGTTCGACCACCAGAGGGAGTAACTGTACGCTCATCAGTTGCTGATGATGCTTCTGTGAAGTGAATACCAACCAGAAGACTGTAGTCCATGATTCTTTCTTGTTCAAGAAACTCGCTGTCCCTGTCGACTTGTCTGTGGAGAAAATGTGTCCGATTCTCACTACATAAATGCAAAACCGAGAAGGGAGATGGAAGGAGGGAATCAGTTACCTTCGAAATTCTTGATACCATGTCTTTTGCAGCCGAAAAAGGAAGTTGAGATCAAGATCCTTGAGTGTCGTGTTTGCATCAATCTCTGATTCTGGTTTATCTGTCAGTCTCCCAAATGTAGATCCTTTCAAGTCATATCTTCTGTGAATCATATACTCGGTGCAGAACAGATTCCCCATGATGATGAAGCGAACCTAAGCCACGAACCCACGTTAGTCCTCTTAAGAAATGCGAATGCTACACATGATCCATCACTAAGCATACCTTCTGTCCATTCAACCTGACACAATGCAGGCCGTAATATTTGGTGACGAGGGTGTTGTCAAATGATCGAACATGATTGTAATAAGCGCTTAGCATCCTTAGAAGCACCTGTGCATGAGATAAAAAGATGAGAACATATACTTAATGTGCTGCTGCTCAGGATTCCTATAAATAGGGCAGTTGGAGATGGAAATCTCACTTTTACTTCTGCCTTTTTCATTGTCTTTATCATGTAGCGATCATCATTAGTCAAGTAAAAGAAGCTCCCACTTTTACCAGGGGAGGACAGTTCTCGAAGAGCATCATTCCCACAAATGGACAGCATGTAATCCGCTGGATCCACCTTGAACAACATCCTTAATGTCCTGTAAGAAAATAGACTTTTCTGAAATTGGAATTCAAGAATCAGCCTATTGAAGCCAACATTGTACAAGGCCTTCTCACCTGAATACTTTTGGGCAGTAGTCTTTCCATTTAAATTCACAAGAATTGTGTGGTGGAGTGATTTTGGAACCCTCTGGAGGGAATTTTGTCCAGAACTTCTCCTTTGGATCAAAAGCTGATGGTTTCAGATCAAGTGATGGAGGAGGTCCAGGTCTTCCGACTGAATGCCTGTGCAGTTGGCCGCGTTATGGATCAAGATTACGGTTGATGAAACATAGAATTCAGTTTAGACACAGTTCTTGGATGCTAGAAAAGAAACAAACTGAACGTGTATTGAAACACGATCATTTCCCATCTGGACACAAATGCTTGACAGATATAACTAGAATTTTGCTCAAGAAGCCGTTCTTACAGCCTATCTTGTTCCTGTTACTCTTTTCATGCTTGGTTTTATCATTTTCGTGTCATCATTTAAGACGTAGAGAACACGTATTCACAAGTAAAACAGGTAGAATCAACAGAAAGAGTTAGAAAAACAAAGGCAAGTTTACCTAATGCCAAGCTGCAAATTCAGCATCAGCTCATAATTCCTATGCCCTTTAGAGATGGTGACCCCTTGTCTCTTGGCTACCTTAGGTATCCTCAACGGGGTGCCCGACTGCACACCGTTATAGGAATCATCAGCATCTCCCATTCCACTTCCAGAGATCCAAGCAGAAGGCGCAGCACCATCAGACAAGCGCATGCCACCCAAATCTTTGTCTACGCCTGCATCTATTCTACCATCAACAGACATTCTTCTAGGTCTCACACTAGGTTCTGCTCCTTTAGCAGACCTCCAAACCGCGAGCTTCTTCTGTGAAGGCCACACCGGGATCTTCTCAGTCGGACAAATCTTGCATTCTTTCAAATCTTCGGTGAAAACCTGCTGAGGATCCCACTCAAAAGCTGCTTCTTGTGATCCTGAGGGATAATAAGTTCCATTCTGCTCTTGTGGATCACTGCTCCAGTGTCCCACATAGGAGCTCCCATCCGGCCATCTATACGTACCGTTTCCCTTAGGCAATCCATCTTCCCAATTCCCTTCATACATATTATCATTAGGCCAAGTCATTGTTCCATGTCCAAAAATCTTGCCATTTCTCCACTCTCCAACATAATTAGTTCCACTTTTCCATGTGTACTTCCCCTGCCCCTCCTGTGATCCCCGGCTCCATTCACCCTCATAAGAATCACCATTCGGATACTCCTTGATGCCATAGCCATGCTTCAGATTCATCACCCAAGAACCTTTATACATACCGCCAATAGCCCCCGTATAAGTCCCCTCTCCATCCATGAAACCACTCTTGAAATTCCCCTCATACATCGCGCCTGATGGCCAACTAAACGTGCCTTTCCCCATTGTCTTGCCCTTAAACCAGTCTCCCACATACATACATCCATCTGTCCACCAATACTTTCCTTGTCCATGTGGGAAATTGTCGGACCAATAGCCCGTGTAATAGTCTCCATTGGGGAGAAATCTCTCTGCATGGTATACTTCTCCGGGGGCATGAATTTCCTCTTCTTGATCCTCCATCTCTTCCTCAGTATCTACTCCATATGATGTGCCAAAAATCGTGTTGGCGCGTTTCTTGGCTGCAGCCTGTGTTTTTCGGACTGTTGCCTCCCAGGCCTTCATGGCTATGCCTAGGCTGTTTGTCACAAAATCTCTTTTTCTCTTTCGCTTTTTCTCCTCTAATTCATGCACATCAGATGCATACATTAATCATCTCAATTAATGTTTTTTCTGCTGTTGTGTTTTGCATAGCTCAGCCATGCAAAATCAAGATTCATGCAAATGAAAAACAGCAATCCTTCTCTCTCTCTCTCTCTCTCTCTCTCTCTCTCTCTCTCTCTCTCTCTCTCTCTCTCTCTCTCTCTCTCTCTCTCCTTTGCTCTCATTCCCTCTTCCTACCTTCCCCTGTCTCCCTCCCCCTCTCTCTCTCTCTCCTCCCTACATGCCATGAAAATGGGAAAAAGGGAGACAAACAACCTAAACCAGACAAAAAGGAAAATAAATTTTCTGCCTAACATTCTTTTTCACATAATTATTTTCGCTTTTCTTCCTACATTTCTTGGATGGTGCTGACGTAATATATCCACAAAAGACCAGCCAATGATAGTTGTTTAGTTAGGAAATACATTGAGGATGTAATGGTCAAATGAGACAGAGAAAATCTGACTGGACTAATTTCAGACAATGATTGGCTTCTGACAGCAAGAACACAGAGATTTCATGCACTCTATGCCCAAAAAATTGCAACAAAGACTTGTTCAACCACTAAATCCGCTTACGACATGACCCACCTTTCTGACATTTGTCGACTTAGGCGGATCTATTGTCTAAATATAGCAATATAAACACATACGTATATATCATATTCATAGATAATAATATAAGCAGCTGACTTTTTTTTTTTTTCAATTTCACTATGGAATGCAGTATATTTCTTGCTCTCTAGAAACATACTACTTTCCCAGTTTCTCTAAAATGAACTAACGAATCATGTCGTGATATTTACATGAAATCTTGAAAATGTCAAAGCCAGTATATGGTCACTCTCTCTCCCTCTCTCAGTGTTTAATAGAGTTAGAGAATATTAATTAATCTGTTCAAATCTAGTTTGAGTTTTGCTAGAAGAAAAACAAAGTGTACACCACTCAAAACGATCTTTCTTAATTCTTTCTTTCTTCAACGACTCTCATTATTTAGCTCACTTTTTCACAAAAATTCAAAATGATTATTTAGTCAGTCATTAATAGCAGATTCTTAGTGATTGATAATCTACATTAGGCGATATTGACTATATTTTAAATTAAAATAATTCTAATTTCTGCTGGATTAGATTAATTAAAAACCCACTATGTCCAACATCGCTTATGATTGAATTGTACGTGGAATTTGTGGGATTGTACCGGAGGACATTTCTTGTTAGACTTAGATCAATTAGACGAATCTTATTTCATCCCGGCCGTCTCTCTTTCTCATTTTCTTTTTCAGTAGTTCCTCTTTTTTTTCTTTTCTTTTCCAATTTTTTAATTTCTTCTTTTCTATATATTTAATTTTTTATCCGGCGTCTTACGTAGTACACTCATACGACCGTAACACGTGGACTTATGCACTGCGCTCCATACAAAATAAAGGTTTAAAAAAAATGAAAAAATAAAAGGGGCGGATTGAATTATTTGAGTGGTTTTTTGGGTGGGTTTGAGTATATTTGACCTGGATTGCGACCCGTTATACCGTTTAAGTCAAGTTTTTGTCATTTTTTTCGAAAATTGTAATTCAATTCAAATAGCAGTCAAGATTAACTCTCGCCCCAAAATCCACACTTGTAGTTAGGTTCATAATCATAATTCATAATTAGATTTGAGTCCCTGAGTGACTACAAATAAAATTGAAATAAACTTGAGTACACATCAAATAAGTTTTTAGCCAAAATGCAAGAGTACAAACGGGCTTAAATAAAGGCTCATTTAACAAATTTACAATGGAAAAGCCTAAAGGCCCACTTCAGAAAATGAAAACAAATGTGGAAAGAGCCCGAACAGCTCGTCTCTCTCTCTCTCTCTCTCTCTCCGGCAGCCGTAGAAGAGGCGGCTGCCGTGCCTCCTCCACCTTTCTCCGGCCATTCTTAGCCGATTCCACACGCTAAAAGTTAATTGAAATGAATAAAAAAATGTTATTGGCAATACATTCGCACAAAATTCATTTCCAATTCTACTGCACATTCTCTTCAAAACCAACTCCAGTTCCGAATCTCAAAACTTGCATCCAATTGCTTCAATCATGCGCCCAAAATCGAGATTTATTGAAGGGTAGAAAAGTCCATTCGCGCATGATTGTCAGCGGCCATCTCTCTTCTCCTCTCGCCGCAACTAGCCTCATCAATATGTACTCCAAATGCAGCTCCATTTCCGATGCTATTTCTGTTTTTAATTCGTCAACAGATGTTCATAATGTGTTTGTTTATAATTCTATTATTGCTGGACTCGCCTCTAACGACTTGCCACTTGAAGCTTTTGAATTTTACCGCAAAATGCGATCTTTAGGTGTAGACCCTGATAAATTCACTTTTCCTTGTGCGATTAAGGCGTGCTCGGATGTTGCGGAGTTGAGGAATATTCATGGGTTGTTGTTTAAGTTTGAGCTGAATTTTGATTTGTTTATAGGGAGTGCTATGGTGCATTGTTACTTAAAGTTTGAGCTGATGGATGATGCACTGCAGGTGTTTGAAAGATTGCCTGTGAAAGATGATATTGTGCTTTGGAATGCTATGATTAATGGGTATGTGCAGATTGGGGAGTTTGTTAAGGCCTTGGCCATTTTTAGGAGGATGGTTGAGACGGGGCTCATGCCAAACAGGTTTTCTGTTACTGGCGTGCTATCAGCTTTGGCCTTGGCTGCGGAGGTTTACAATGGTAGGATAGTTCATGCATTTTCAATAAAGATGGGGTTCGATATGGGAATAGAGGTTTTGAATGCACTAATTGATATGTATGGGAAATGCAGGCAACTCGAGTATGCATTGGTGGTTTTCAAAAACATGATAGAGAAGGACATGTATTCATGGAACTCGATTATTAGTGTTCACGAACAATGTGGAGATCATGATGGAACTCTGAGACTTTTGAAGGGGATGTTGAGTTCAGGGTTTCGGCCTGATATGGTGACTTTTACTGCTGCACTTCCTGCTTGCTCGCATTTGTCAGCATTGATGCGTGGTAAGGAGATACATGGTTATATGATTGTTAACGGATTGGATAAGTTTGGCAGTACATACACTGCTAATGCAATTATGGATATGTATGCAAAATGCGGTAGTATGAAGGAAGCGCGTATGGTTTTTGATGAGACAAGAATTAAGGATGTGGCTTCTTGGAATATAATGGTGATGGGTTATGGTATGCATGGGTTTGGAGATGAGGCTTTGAATATGTTCTCTCACATGTGTGAGGGTGGATTGAAGCCTGATGCAGTCTCATTCGTTGGAGTATTGGCAGCCTGCAGCCATGCAGGCTTTTTAAGCCGAGGGCAAGAAATTCTTGCAGAAATGCAGCCAAGATATGGTGTCACCCCAGATATTGAACATTATGCATGTGTAATCGACATGCTTGGTCGAGCTGGGAAACTTGATGAAGCCTTCGAGCTGATGTCTCGTATGCCAATCGAGCCTAATCAAGTTGTGTGGAGATCATTCTTGGCTGCATGTTTGCTCCATGGCAATGCTGACCTGGCTGGGGTTGCTGCTGAGAGGGTGCTCGAGCTCAAACCAGATCACTGTGGGAGTTATGTTTTGATGTCTAATGTTTTTGGAGCTGCTGGTAGATATGCAGAGGTGGCCGAGTTGAGGCATATGATGAGGCAAAAGCATGTGAAGAAATCGCCAGGTTGCAGCTGGATTGAACTTCGTGATGGTATGCGTGCGTTTCTGAATGGTGATCGCAGATACCCTGAAGAGCAGTCTGTATACGATGAATTAGATTCACTAACTGCATGTTTACGTGAGCATGGGTGCATGATAGATGTGTTGGAGTCGGAGAGCACTTTATAGAAGTTCATGTTTGGTGGTTTTCTTGGATTTGTGAACAGAATGTGGATTTATCTTTCACATTGTTGTCATTTGTCAAGGTGACTCATATTCTCTCTCTTGATGGTTAATTGCTGTCTTTTGATGAGCAATAATGTAATTGATACAGCTAAATATCTCTCTCTTTCCCCCCTGCTTTGTAGATCAGAACACTTGGGAGATGCACTAATCTGCAACAATAATGAGGTATGGCAAAAAAAAAAAAAGATAGATGCTTCCTGCATTTATACCTTGATTTACGACGTAATTCGGTACTCATACACGCGAATTTACAGGTATTGATTCTAAATCTATCGATTTACTTAATTGAATTTGAATTCAGTGTAACCCATGATAACGTTAATTCTTACTTGGACGATCACTGATTTTGGTGCAGAAACCCGGGCAGAGAATCAAATTCACTCCAACTATGTAAAGGTTTCCATTTTCTTACAAAAAACTTGTAAGGTTTTGATTATTTGATTGAATAAAGGTGGATTCCTAAAATTGTGTTTAGTATATAATTTTTGTTGAATGAGTGGATAAGTGAAGATCCGTCTTGTCTAGAGATTTGATCGAGTTACTAATAGTGATATATCATCTTAAAAGATCCACATATGGATAAGATTGGGAAATATGATTTGTCTATATCTAATAGTATTTCTGTTAGCACGGTAAAATATAATGCAATGAAAATCGATCATACGCCTAATTTTAAATCCCCCAAATAAACAAGGTCCCCAACTTTGTAGAAAATAACATCTGTACAAAATACGTAAGCGTAAACACATGGCATCTCGATGTTAAGCCACATTAAACCCACAAGGGAGAAGGGACGTCGTCCTTCCTCCTCACCACTACTTACAAATAATTTCATAACCAGAATCCGCTAATTTCTTTATCTTTACAAAAAAAGAACAACCATAGAGATGTTCTTTTTGTTTAATAATCACGTTTCATGTTTATTTTATAATCTTAAAATCTTGAAACATACATGTAAAATTCTCTCCTTGTTTTCGAAGTTGAAATCAAACTTTCCTATTTTATTCGAATGAATCAAGAAATGCAACGGAATGTGGTGAGACCAAAAACTTTCTATATATTTGAGTGATGAATTAAAGGCCAAACAAATTTCTCAATTTCACAAGTTGATCAATCACCATCACTCCTAAGCCCTATCTGTCTCTCTAGAATCTCCTCTCACTCGTCTATATATTATATCTGATAGCCTCCCTTCTCCCATGCAAAACTTTGCGGTCCACTGAAAATTTGAGAATTTCTTGAATTTTGTGGCTGTTGAACAACACAGAAACATGTCGCAGAGGACTGAAGATAACCCTGAATATTTCTTGGAAAATATTGATGATGTTGAAGAGAATGGGAGAAGGTCGGATGCCGGCAGCATCAGCGATGCTGATGCTGAGGACCCTCATTCCCAAAATTCGCCCCCTCCTCTCTTCTCTTCTCAGCAATGGCCTCGGAGTTATCGGTAAGCTTCGTCTTCTTTGGGCTTTTTTTCTCCGTTTCATACATTAATTCTGGCTATTTTTGATTTAAGTAATTGAAATGTAGCTTCTTGTATGTTATTTGCATTTTTGACGTACAAACTCATAATTATTGCTCTAGTATATGGTTATGAAATTGACGAACTGCAATTGCTTAAGGGAGGCAGGAGTATGTTTAGTTTGTAATCTTCGAAAAGTGGAGAAGATTGCCGATTAAGAATTTGCTTAAATTTTTGTTACCCTGTTGATCTGAATAGTGAATTTTTGTGGAAAGTCACTGCCACCTGTGGAATGGGCCGACTTGAAATTCAACTAAACGATTTGGATTATTGCAATTACAGAATGGAGTTAATGGATGAAGTTTTTTTATTTGTTTGTTTTGGGTCCGATTACTATACAATTGATTGTGTGCTCTTGATGGTTCCTAGAGAGTGTAACTCTTATTTTTGTTCACTTTTTTTTGAGCAGGGAGACAACTGATCCTTACTCAATTTCTGTATCCCCAAATTTTGGTACCTTGAAGCACCGTTCCAGCTCTAGATATTCGTTTTCTGAAGTAAATAACAATGACTACTTGCAGTCTGATGCAAAAAGAAGTTTGCTCTCAAAAGAAGTTTCATTTGAGGAGAAATACGACACAGAAAGCATCTCTGTAGCACGGTTATCATGGTCAGAGAAGGCTTCGTTGCACGAACAACTGACTGCAGAACTTCCGATCAGTCATGGCTGTAGCTTTTCTCAGACAATTTTCAATGGTAAGAGTGTAAGAGCTTAAGAGGTGATAAAGTAGCACAGGCTTGGCAAAATGTTTTTATTCATTTGTGATTTTTCTTAAAGAACTACAGTTTCTTGGGAACCTTACTCATTTTTATTTGTTTTTGAGAGAGAATTAATGGTTGCAGATAAACTTTTGTGCTGTCATACTCATATTGAATTTTAAATAACACACTCACAGAGGTTGGTGCTTAGTTGTGTAATCAACGATGCTAGTACTGTGGATCTATCAGGCCTGGTGTAGACATTGGGATATTGTTTTGATGTAAATTTCATTCGTCTACATGGAGATCTTCAGCCACATTTTTTTTAGTTCCCATTCTTTCCTTCATTTGTTCAACTTTTGGTTTCTGTTAACGAGTTCAACTCCGTTATCCAACTTCTGATGCTGTTCTGGTACAGGGGTAAATGTGCTGGCTGGGGTTGGGCTACTCTCAACACCATATACAGTGAAAGAAGCTGGCTGGAGTAGCTTGGCAGTCTTGGTCATATTCGCTGTTATTTGTTGTTACACCGCTTCTCTTATGAGATACTGCTTCGAGAGCAGGGAAGGCATCATAACTTACCCAGATATTGGAGAAGCGGCATTTGGAAGATATGGGCGACTTTTCATATCGGTACTTAACATATATTACACATCTGAAACGACCATTTTTATGCCATTATTGGCTTTCTAATCCATCATTTCATGTGATCATCATAGAAATATATTCCCTCAAAAGTTATTACCTTGCCATAAACTTTGTTCAGGAAAGTGTATTGCATGTTCCAACTATGTCCTAATAGTTTCACACTCCCAGAGTTAGCCATTTTCTGTAACAATCGATACTTATGCCTCTGATGCATCTCAATGCAGATTGTGCTGTATGCAGAATTATATGTAAGTGGAGCGCAATCAGATTCCAAGTTCAGCTATCCTTGTTTGCTTGTCAAAGCATATCCCTTTAACTCTTCCCATAACTACAGGCATACTGTGTTGAGTTTATCATTTTGGAAGGGGACAACATAACCAGCATTTTTCCTGGAGCAAGTTTGGAGTGGGCGGGCCTTCAGCTCGACTCCGTTCACTTGTTTGGTATTGTTGCAGCTCTTATTGTTCTACCAACTGTTTGGTTGAGGGATCTTCGAGTGATATCATATCTTTCAGGTGCCAAATGATGCTGGTTTATTATTTACCGCTATTTATGAGAATCGATTAATTCTTATTCTTCTTTGCTTCGTATTCCAGCTTGTGGTGTTCTTGCCACCGTGATCATTGTTATCTGCTTATTTTTTCTCGGGACGTCTGGTGGTATTGGCTTTCATCAGATTGGAGAAATGGTTAACTGGAATGGAATCCCATTTGCAATTGGTGTGTATGGATTCTGCTATTCTGGGCACTCTGTCTTCCCAAATATATATCAATCAATGGCTGATAAAACTAAGTTCACCAAAGCACTTATATTATGGTAATCATATTTTGACCTTTTAAAACTGTTATAGAGTTCAATAGTATTTCTATTAGATCTGATATTTTTTTTCTTCTTCTTGCAGCTTTCTGATATGTGTATTTATATATGGAGGTGTTGCTATCATAGGATTTCTTATGTTTGGACAGAGTACACAGTCTCAAATAACTCTCAATATGCCATCTGATTCAATTGTGTCAAAAGTTGCAATATGGACAACGGTATGTATATCTCAGTTTCCTTTTGTTTTCATTTATGACTATGAAAATAGGTGTTTTCTAATGACTGTCTTTTCTCAATATACTTATTTCCACATTGTTCTGTTCTTTGCAGATCATAAACCCTTTCACCAAATATCCTTTTTTAAGTTTAGACAAGGCAATCTTCGAGTGACCATTTTGCTTGATCTTTTGCTGTTGGCTTCCTTAATGCTGTGCACATATGCCTTATTGATGAATCCTTTGGCAAGAGGGATAGAGGAGTTGCTGCCCTCAAGGATCTCTGACAGTATCTGGTCTTACATTCTTCTGAGAACAGCACTCGTAATCTCTACTGTCTGTTTCGCCTTTGTTCTTCCTTTCTTTGGTACGTTTGCCTTGTAAACCCCATCTGGCAAGGCCCAACTTAATACCTTGTGTTAAATTTAATATTTTGATGCTTCATAAATTAATCTTATTCTGGTTCGAACTAGCCTCTAACAATAATTGGAAATGTGTGAAACTTTGTATAAACGTGTTCTATATAATCCATGTGCCATTAGCTTCTATATATTGATTAGTTGCAGACACATCACCTAATCTAAGAAGCATTGATGATTTTTTCTTTTAATTTGCAGGTCTCGTGATGGCTCTGATTGGTTCTCTCCTCAGTATACTAGTGGTGAGTGTCTAATGAAGCCCTTCAATTAGCGTTAATAATCAAATGTTTGGTTGCTTTCCACAAAAGCAGGAAGCTGCACTAATATGCTTAGCGATTCCTTGATGCTTTCTTGATGGCTAAGCATAATGCAATAGGGAAAGGGACTGCTCTATAAAGAATTCCTCATCGACATCTCTAATTAAGACGCGTACCTGTTCTTATGAAATTTTATCCACGACTGATACCTTTAAAACAGAGCGTCAACTTTATGCATCAGCAAGACGACCTAGGATCAGCAGTCTTAACATCTGAATCTTCCAAGAGGTTACATAATGTTATCTTTCACTCCACTAGGAAATGGAGGTGATGTAAAAACAAGATTACGATGTTTGGTCGTTTTAGGTAATGATGTGAACATTTGACTTGGCCAGATCAACTTGTAATAGAATGTCTAGATGGAGAGCATAAACCATTAGTGCCACACTTAGTTCCAAAAGATTCCCTTCATTACTTATTTCTTTTACGACGCTTTAGTATTTTTGCTTTGTAAAAGTATTACATGCAAACATCATAACCAAATAACGCATGATTCTGTTCCTCTTTCAGGCAGTTATAATGCCTGCTTTATGCTTCGTGAAAATCTTGGGGAAGAAAGCGACGAGATCACAGGTGACTACATGTGTGTGTTTATTCGAGGTCGTCCAATTTAATTATTTTTGCTAAAAATGAGCATTGTTTACTTGAACAGATGATTATCAGTACAAGTATCGTTGTTTTCGGCGTGATAAGTGCAGCTCTTGGGACATATTCTTCTCTCAGAGGAATTGCAAATGAATACTGAATTCACCTTGATGATGGCCAGAATGCACATATTTTAGTTTCTTGCGACACATTTATATTTCTTTGGTCTGTTATACCAACTTGACTTTGGAATAGAAGTTGAAATCATATTTAATTTTCACAAACAGAGTACATTATTTAATTATTTATAGTGTGTGTCCGTGTGTCAAGATGAATGCTATTAAGCTGCATGATAATAAATTAAAGGCGTGAGAAATAAGATGTAGGTTGTAGAGGCATGATAATAAATTAAAGGCTCTGCACTCTGCAGCACTTGCTGAAATAAAATGACTTAATTTACAGCACTGCTATAATTCAATTTTATCTTTATCTCGTCCTTTTCCGTGAGAGGAAACAGTTGATGTTTTGGTGATTTTACACGATAACTTTTAAGGAAATAAATCAACTTCTTAATTTTTTGTTTTATTTTATCATACATTCATTTATAAAAAATTTAAAATACAAATAAAATACATTAATAGGTTGGTATATTAATAACGTGTCACTTCTTGCCATGTGACTAGCATTGGCTCTATTTATGACTTACTATTTGTATCCACATGCGATACAATTCATTAGACATTTGATTTTAATACTTCCATGGGCATTATATTTCATTTCATCTAGTATAAAATCTAACACCAAAAGTAAAAAAAAAGGGGGGGGGGGGGGTAAATTTATGCGACTCTCACAAAAAATATATTTAAAAGTGCTATTTGAATATTTTATCCGAGTTTCTTCTAACAAATGATGACCTACCATTTTTTTTTATATTCGAGACCACCTCTGTCATTTACTGTGATATTTCTTGTGTCAAACTTGATTTTTTTTAATTTAGTTTATTATAATTAAGTTAAGTTTTTTTTAGATGAATTCTTTCCCATTTGTGGTATATTAAAAAAATAAAAAATAAAATTCTGGTACAAGAGATTCACATTGGAGATTTGATTGCTATTTTTGATGAACAAATTAAAAGCGGAATGACGTGGCACCATAATATGATATTCTAAGAGGGGTGTATGTGGATTTCGTTTGATTTTAAAGGACTTTTAAAATTCGGGTGTATTTAATTCAGATTTTTAAAAGTCCTTTGAAATCCTGGTGTATTCAATCTCTTTAAAATTCTGAGGTATTAAAAAATCATGGACTTTAAAAAGTCATTGATTTCATTGGATTTCAGCTGGATTTGACGTGAAAATTAAAAGAATGAAATCCGACCTCTGGACACGAGATTTTGATGGATTTGGAAAACCCAGCGAGCGCTGTATCCCAACGGTCGGTGAGGAGTTGAAATCGGGCACCCCAGCCGTCACCCGACCCCAGCAGCCACTGGCCTTGCCGATGATGGCACTCCAGCGACCGCTGGGTGCCAACGGTCGTTGTTGTTCGACCCATGGCCCCAGCGGTCGCTGGTTCCCGCCAGCGGCCGCTCGGTTCGATTTTTTCACGGGTCTAGCGATCGTTGTGTTCCATCGAGCGCTAGAAAGAAGGATTTGAAATCCACTCAAATCGTTCAAAATCCGTCCGAAATCCATACACAAAATCCGCCAGACTCTGCGTGGAGTTGTGAGACTCCATGTGGAGTCTATGTATTTTATAAATCTATAGACATTTAAAAGTCCAATGAAATTCAAATCCAATACATCCCCTAAAACTATGGGCGTCAAAGTAAAATCCCAAAATCACCCTTTTCTGAAAGCCCAAAATCCTCCGCATTTTCGATTTTAGACGCAAGAAAAATCAGGGCAATAATGTGATTTAACGAGGAATTTTAAAGAGGAAAAAAGAAAATAAAATATGGTGAGGCAGGCAGTATTTAACCGACCTTCCAATAACGATGGCACCAAAATTGACTGCGGATTTGCAAATTCTTTACCCCTAAAACATGCTCCGTTTTTCTCGCTGCGCTCCCACCATTCAAAGATTTTAATTTTTCTTCCAAACTAATGTGAAAAATCAGGCCTTTCCCGGAGAAATTGAGTAAATTTTGGAAATGGATTGCTACTTCGTTTTCCTAAATCCGAAAGGCATAATCTGATTGATAGATACATAGACTAGAGGAAACTTACAGTATATTTTGTTCAATTTTTGAGATAAATGTCTGAATTGGTGGCGCGAACTGGACGGCAACAGCAGCGCTACGAGGATGGTTACCGTCTCATTGCAGGGTATTTTATGTTTTCAGATTTTTATTTATTAATTTATTTTGTTATTTTTTCGCATATTGACGTTTACATGCATGTATATATGTTGATGTGCTTTTGGTTGCATGAGAGATTTAGTTTGATTTGGTTAATGTGGGGGAATTGGAGTTGGTTTGTTGGTGTTGTTCGGAATCAAATGGGTGGTTGGAATGCAATTGGTTTCTGTTTTAATAGGAATGTTGAGAGTTTCAGGTTCATTTGGTTTTGTTTTGGTGCTTTTTTTTATTAAGGAAAAACTGACTGGAAATTTGGATAAGTTCTCTGCGATTACAATTGGTGCAACCGTGCAAGTTTGTTCGCCTGAGCATGTTTGTTAATGGCAATGTTGAATAAGAATGGCACACGAATTTGGAATTGATATCTCTGTATTTCTTTGTTAAATAAGGCCAGTTAAATAAATTTCGGTTTTGGTGTAGACAAAGTGGTGCATTTCCAAGAGTAAATGTATCTTTTTTTACTTGCAATTCATGGCAAGCTTCCTTAACTATCCATGTTGGATGCATGAAGGTTTTTACTATTAGGCTTTACATGGTGCTATGAGGTTGTCGACTTGGTGGTATAGTGGTTTAAGCTGAATAGCTGATTCAACAAATTTAATTTGTTTGGGGACTTGTTGTATAGCAAGAAAAGAGACTATATGAGCTAATCAAACCACCGAGCTAAGGAAACCTAAAAATAATAACTGCATGAATTGTTCACTACCACTTAGATTAACTATCTAGGGGCTAAAAATTTAGTTTGAAATGGACGTAATTCTTTGTCAGTTTCTTTGAAAGCATTGTGCTTGTTTTCACTTGTTTGTGGATGCCTACCTGTATGCCAGTGGAGGTATAACAGTTTCAATTGATATTCGCTCTATTAGTGTTTATCTGTTCATCGAACTGATACTATGCATGTATTCTGAAAGCGGAGAAGTCAATAGGTTTTGAGATATGTTCTAATATTCTCCAATTAATTTTCTGAGTGATGGGAACTTAATTAGATGTTCATACATCATATATTATCTGTCCTAATCAGTAAGATCACTTTCCAGGTGTATTCCCTTCAAATATAAGAATTCAGAAGATGATGGTGGTGCCCCTGAGAAGGTAGTTGAAGTGCTGATGATCAATTCAACTAGTGGACCTGGTCTTCTGTTTCCAAAGGTGAGACTTATGGCCTTGTCATTTTCAGATAAATGGAAGTAGATAAGTGAAGCGTGTTTGAGCTTATGTTTCTCCTATATAGTTTAAAATGCTCTGCTGTTGCTTGAAACATTAGTTTAAACTCTCCTCCTGTTGCTGTCATTCTTATATACAGCATTCTGGCAAATATGTAGGAAGTATTCTAGCAAACACCCCTACCTCGACAAATTCCTCACTTAGCCTCAATTTTCAGACTCTCTGTCCAACCATAATGCTGGCTTTCCACATCTTTTTATGCTGATATTGTATGCGATTCTGCATTGTTGGATATAGTTAAATTACCCATTAGATGACCTGGAGTTGGCATAATAGAGTGACTGTTCTGATCCTGCTTATGCTTCTGAAGTTGAAGGTTCTGCAAAGACTGCAGCTGCATTGAATTGTGAATTTGAATGTGAACGATGCAAGAAATCTTGAGATGAATGCATCACATGTTTTTTCGTTCTCCTTTCACTTCTCTTTCGTATTTTTTTGAATTAATCTAGTTTTTCTTTGTCCTGTCTTCTTGTGTGCATTGTGGATGAGTTGTTATTTTTGTTTTACTCTTCCTCAATTCAAATGATCTATTGCTTTTGTAGTTATTGCATATGTGGTACGAAGTTTCACGTGTTTTTCAGGACCTATTTAGAGCACCTTTTGTTTGCTTGACCCATTCTAGACAGACTTGATTCCCTTCATTAATTTCTGGAAAAGTTTGTAGGGAAGAAAAAATTACAAGTGAACTGATTTTTTCTTAGTACATGAGAGTGTGAAAGTTTGATTGAATAGATAGAATACTTGGTCAGTTTTAGGCGTCTCATGTCATCCACTAGTGCAATTCTGAATCCTGTAGCATGATTGGAGTTAAAATATTTCTCCCCTGTTTCTTTCATGTATTTTTTTCTGTATGCTTATATAATTTTCTGAATTAATTGTTACAAGACAGCCCTCTTACTCATGACCTTGTTGATTCTCTGAGTAGGGTGGATGGGAGAATGATGAAACAGCTGAGGAGGCAGCAGAAAGGGAAGCCATGGAAGAGGCTGGTGTACGAGGGGATTTAGTCGTAAGAGACAACACTTACCCTTTTTTGCTTAGTCATGGTTTTGCTGTTATATTTTACTTTGTTTAATGTAAGTGTCATTAAGTACCTCATCTCATGGAGGCATTACATTGATGTTGTTCATGATGTAGTATTCTATGTGATATGTAGTAACGATCTTTAACATATTTGAACTCTGCAAAAAAAAAGGAAGAAAGAAAGAACTCAAAGCAAAAGTTTGCGGGTTTTGGTATAAAGTAAACAGTCATGTGTATGGTTGATAAGACCTTGGTTTCACTTCTCTCTTTTGTGGTTGTTCCCTGTATCTATTTGATTAATAATTATGTAGAAGTTCAGGTCTTATGTTATGCTGTTCTGTGAAGTCTTATTTTCAGAGGTGAACATCATACATAATATACCCAAAAGCTTTTGTTAGAGATCAAATAAATAGGTACCAGTTTAGGTTAAAAGGTACAATTTATTAGGAAGTCATTATTTGGTTACATCGAAATGAGAAAATTGAGTTGAAAATAATTTTAAAAGTCTTAATATGCCAAACTGCTTTGGTTTCATACTTGCTGACATCTCAGTTATACTGTAACCAAATCTGTTATTCACGTCACATTATGCATCCTGGAGGCTAGGAGAGTGGGTCATTTCATATCTGATAAGTGTTCCTCATCTATCTTACTTTTTTTCTTTGTTTTATCTTATTCCAATTACTTGTGGTGGAGAGTGGAGACTTGTATAATCAGGGTAAACTAATAAAGCTTAAAACATCCTCTTTGGAGATGTCTGATGATTCAAATCTTTGATGGACATAAAACTTCATAGTTGTGTTCCTCATACTCTTTGCAGAGTGGAGGTAGTATGAAACTTCTCCTCATTAATCCATTTAAAACCTTATTCTTTTGTTGGCAGCATTTTCTGGGATGCTATCCATTCAAGAGCAAAACACTCCAGGATGAGTGTAGCCCAGAAGGTTTATGTAGGGCGGCCATGTACGCTTTGCATGTGAAGGAGGAACTCGAGTCCTGGCCCGAAAAAAGCCACCGAGAAAGAAGTTGGCATACTATCCCCGAGGCCATAGGTTGCTGCAGGCACATGTGGATGAGAGAGGCTCTTGAGAAAGGTTTCTCAAAGTGGTATGCTGATGGTATGATCACTACTTTGCCCAGCAAGGACTTTTCAAATTCATCATCAGATTAGCCTTCCAAATTCTTTAGAAACTCTAGTATGGTACCATATCCAAAACTGATTTTTGGTACCAGTTTCATTTTAGTCTCCATATTCCTTTTGGAATGGTTGGAATTGAGAGCGAGAAGCTGATCGTTTTGCCCTGTAGCCTGCTTAAATTGTTTGGAAAAACCTTCTTTTGGCACTTTAAATTCGTCTACATTTTGAAAGAATTGGAAAATGCATATTGGGAAGAATCGTCTAAATTTTTCCCTCATCATATCAATGTATTGATAGATTCTCTTGAGATATAATGCCCTCTGATTTAGGCTATTCTCTGCTGTAATGAGCTGAAAATGATCGTACGAAATTGTATATATACACACACTAAACCTGCTTGTCATATAAGTTTTTAACAATTCTCTTCGGGCACATTCCTGTAGGACGGTCTAACGGTCGCTTCCGTTAGATCCGTCCGTTAGACGGATCCTAACTCGATCCGGATCTAATTTTTTTCTTTTCTTTTTTGGCACCTCAGCCCCACCCCCACCCCCCACTCTCTCCCTCTACCCCACCCTCACCCTCACCCCATCTCTTTCACACGCACGCACATCAGCTCGTCTCTCTCTCTCTCTCTCTCTTTTTTTTTTACAATTCTAATTCACGCTTCATTACGAAGAGTTAGAAGTTGTATTTTTTTAATAATTTTGTTAATGATATTTCATCCATAATTAATGATACTTCACATCACATTTAATGATACTTCACCAGATTAAAATTATATTTTCATTAAAATGAAAATTAGCATTAATTATTAAATTAACAATAGAAAAGTATCATTAATTATGAAGTAAGTATCATTAGTAAAAAAAATGAAGCATCACTAATATAATGAGTAGTTACTACTCACTATCATGTTCAGTTTTTAAAAATGCAACATTTTCTTTTATATAGCTAATGATTCAATTTTTGAATTGCAATATGTTTTGAACTGATACTTTTCTTTTCTAATTAGTGATACTTTCTTCTGCAATTAGTGATACTTTTCTTCTAATTAGTGATACTTTCTTCATTAGTGATACGTTTCTTTCTAATTAGTGATACTTTCTTCTGCAATGAGGTGATACTTTCTTCATTAGTGATACGTTTCTTTCTAATTAGTGATACTTTCTTCTGCAATGAGGTGATACTTTCTTCTGCAATTAGTTATACTCTTGTTTCTAATTAGTGATACTTTCTTCTGCAATTAGTAATACTTTTCACTTGGAACCACTTTTCTAATCACAAAATCACTCAAATTCAAGATTAGAGTAGAATATGCTAATTCATTCATTTCAGCCTTTTTAGTGTCAGTGGTTCCACTAGGATAGGATAGATCAATAGCTTTGAAAACATGCTGTTGAATCAAGATACATTTCATTTTCTGTTTCCAAATATTAAAATCACCCTTTCCATTGAACACAGCCAAACCAAAAGAAGCATTTTACAGAATTATTAGCCATAATATACCAGAATACACAGATCAAGAGAAAATAACACCAAAGGAAAGATTCAGAAAAGAATAAACAGAGGCAAATCACAAAGCTTCAAATCCAGAATTAGTTTATTAAACATATCTAGATTTTCATCCATGTCTTTACTCAGGTCAAGCTTGAAATTAATAAACCTATCAAGTAAAAACATTCTAGATGATTTGTCTCTTGATATTGTGATAAATGCTCTTAAGGGTAAAGAAATGGATTTGAAACAAGGGGGAAATAATTCTGGGCAAAAGGCTATGTTTGTCAGTGGCAAGAAAAAGGCAAATCTGAGGGTAAAAATAAGAAGAAAAAGAAAGAAAAGGAAAATGAGAAAGAAGCTATTATAAGCATTCATCTTCTTGTCAGTAATATTCTTCTGGATATGCCGAACATTCTCTTGTACATGCATTGGTTTGCTTGTACTTTCTTTGACAAACACTGTCTTGGACTGTCCACCTCTGTATCCAAGACCTGGATGACTCTTTCCTAAATGTCTTGAAGTTGTGAGAATCTTATCAAGATTTTTTGTACCACTATTCAGCATGTTGACATTCGTTTTGATAGATTTGAGCTCCACAGACAATTCATCAATCTCTTTCTTTTGCTGCTGAATAGTATTCTTCTATTCAGTATCAGATTTGATTAGCTTCTCTTTCTCATTGAGAAGATCCTTGTTATGAGATTGAAGAGTCTTGTTGATCTCCACTACTTCCAGCCATATTTCATACATCTCTTTGTATGTCTTGACAAGTTTTTCTTGGCTGAAGTCTTCACTGTCTGACTCATCATCTTCTGCATTGTTGAAGAGATCCTTGAATTCTAAGATTTTTACTGTAAAGGCAATAGTTTCTTCATCTGAATCACTGTTGCCTTCGTCAGAGTCATTGTCACTGAGAGAAGCATTGTAATTCTTTTCGTTTATCTTCCGTGTGTTTGCACACTCAGCTTGAATGTGCCTAAATCCATCACATTCTCTGCACTGAATTCCTCTTCTGAAATTTGAAGGTTGAAACTCTTTCTGCTCACTACTTTAGTTTCTATTTTGCTGGGAATTACCAGGTGGTTGAATTCTATTGTTGGCCCTTCTAGAAGACTGCTTATTGACTCTTTTTAACATACGACTGAAGTTCTTGGTGATCAGGACCATATTATTCATTATATCTAAATCAAGTACAGTTTTTGCTTCTGCACATGTCCAGATACATCTTCTGAGACTTCAATTTTAAGAGCAATACCTCTCTTCCTTGAACTGCTGTCTTCATCTTCTAAGTTTATCTCGAATGTTCTTAACGACCCCATCAGCTCATCAAGCCTCATACTCTTGATATCCTTGGCTTCTTCAATTGCAGCAACTTTGTATGCAAACTTCTTTGGAAGAGATCTGAGAACCTTTCTTACAAGCTTCTCATTGTTGATAGGCTCACCAAGAGCAAAACTCTCATTGGATATGCTTCTCAGTTTGGCATTAAACTCACATATGGTCTCAGTATTCTCCTATCTGAGGGTTTCAAACTTAGAAGTAAGATTTTGAAGCCTTGACAACCTTACTGAACTAGTCCTTTCAAAGGTGGTTTCCAGAATATCCTATACAGCGTTAGTAGTCTCACAAGTTGAGATTAGACTGATGTTTCAAGATCAACTTCAGAGAATATAGCATTGAGAGTTTTAGAGTTAACATTGTACCAGTTCTTTTGCGGCACAGTCCACTCTCCTTCTTCAATCTCCACTTGCTTTTCTTCCTTGGCAACAGTTGGCTTTTCCCATCCTTCAGTGACGTTTTTTCATGTAAGCTCATCTATTGATCTCAGAAACGCCATCATCCTTGCTTTCAAGTAAGGATAGTTGTTACCTTCAAGCAATGGTGGTTTGATCGTAGATTCTTCTTCTTTGATTGAACTTTTAGCTGAACTCAACCAAAACCATTGTGTTCTTTGATATTGCCATACAGATCATGACAATCTCGAACACTTTAGTACGGATGGCACTAACAAAAGAAATTGTAAAACTTGATGGTGCACCTGTGTCAGTGACATCAGAACATGATACGCGGTTCACGTCTAAATTTTGGCAGAGCTTACAAAATGCAATGGGCACAAAATTGAATTTCAGTACATCTTTTCACCCGCAGACTGATGGACAGTCTGAAAGAACAATTTAAACCCTAGAGAATATGCTCAGGGTTGTGGTCATGGATCAAAGAGGAAGCTGTGAGGAATACTTGCCTTTACTTGAATTTGCTTACAACAATAGTTTCCAAGCGACCATTGGAATGGCGCCTTATGAGGCTCTATATGGTCGAAAATGTAGATCACCACTTTACTGGGATGAAGTGGGTGAAAGAAAAATTTTGGGCCCATAAATTATATAGAAAACTGTTAAGGTTATTGATAAAGTAAGACAAAGAATGAAAGAAGCCCAAGATTGTCAGAAAATGTATGCAGATAAAAGAAGAAAATATTTACAATTTCAAGTAGGAAATAAAGTATTCCTCAAAATATCTCCTACAAGAGGCATTGTGCGATTCAGAAAGAAAGAAAAGTTGCAGCCTAGATACATTGGAACGTACGAAATACTTCAATGAATCGGAGAAGTTGCCTACAAGTTGGCGTTAAGTACCGCCAAAGTTAGGGGGAATGTATGACGTGTTTTCACATTTCAGTGCTTCGAAAATATATTTTCGACCCAAGTCACGTCGTCAGGAAGAAATAGAAGTAAATCTAGATCTGATATACTACGAGTTTCCTATAGCTATTCTTGACAGAAAAGTCCAAAAGCTGAGAAATAAAGAGCTAATGCTTGTAAAAGTTCAATGGAGCAGACATGAACAAGAGGAAGCTACATGGGAACTTGAAGATCGGATTTTGACAAAGTATCCACCCCTCGTCATAGTAGGTACATTCAATTTCGGGGACAAAATTCTTTTTTAAGGAGGGGAGGATGTAACACCCCGGAAAAATATAATATTATTTTATAGCTAGAAATTTCATGAAATTAGAACCCAACTATTTTGGCTAGTTAATTATGGTCTTAGAGGCACTATAAGATGAAGAAAAGTCTCGACCTTAGTTGAGTTTTTAATTAATATTAGAATCCATATTATAGAAATAGACATTAATGGGATCGTTTCGGTACCAAGATCATCCAAATCAAAATTCATTTGACCTCCGAATGAAATTTATTTCATCCAATAATTTAAAATCAATTTATTTCTCCAAGCCCAATTTTATGTACCCAAGCCCAATTAATGACCCACTTCATGTCCCTTTATTTATGTCAATTTCAACTATTTTATAATTAAAATATATATAGGATATATCTATTGTTGGGCCTATTTATTGGAGAAGAGAATAAGTTTATATCAATTATTAAAGTCCATATTGAAAGTTTGAAACATTAACCTACTGTTTCATTTGGAATCCATTTAACAAGGTAAGTGTACATATGTACACGTGTGCATATATATATATATATAATAGGTTTAATGTAGTAAAGGAATGATCAATGAGAATAAAATAATAATAATAATAAAAGTAAGTTAATAAACTAAAATTTTACAATCAATCAAATTTAGCCAATTGGGAAACAATGGAAATAGAATAGTGTACTAGCTAGAGTACACGTGTAATGCATATATTATATGTTGTATGTATGTCTATATATATATATATGTATATATATATATAAAGGGTTTGGCTATGGCTATGGTTAATCAAAAGAAGAAGAAAAAAACTAAAGTTATAGTTTAAAAAAAAGGGACGAGAGGAAGCAAAGAGAAAGGGTAAGTTCTTAGTACTAAATCTTTTCTTTCATTTTAAGTTTCATTCAAATTGATTATTCTAATTTTATAACTTTTATGTTGTTGTAAACATAATGCTATAAGTCCTATTTCTATGGTTCTAAATATTATAATCCACTCCTAAGTATTAAACTAAACTTTTTAGTCATTGAATTCGGTTCAATTCATCTTTATCTATTCAATTATGTTGTGAAGTTCGATACCTTCTCAAATAGGATCACTAACTTGATTCAATCCGTCAAATGTGCATTATTCGCTCATTTGACTTTGTTTCAATACCAAATGACCCCAAGTTATAGGAAATTATTACTTAAGTAATTTATGGCCTAAGTTATATTTTATTGGCCTATATTAGGATTCTAAGTTAGAATTCTAATTTTATAGGTCGAGATGAATGAGAAGCATAGTAGCATCACATAAAAATTTCATTGTACTTTGAGATCATCCAGGTGGGTTTTTTTATATCTCACAACTATGTTTTAAATTCGTCCATGAAAAATATGTTAAATGTTTTTAATAACATTGTTTATGCAATGATTGAATGTTTTGAGACTTCATGCATAGAGGAATTCCGATTTACAAGCAAGACGGTTTACTTTGTGACTAAATGTCTGGATAAGTAACCGTAAAGTATCATGTGATCACATAGGGTCTCTCATCCAATGAAGAAGAGTAAACTTTGTTATAAAGTATATTCATGGTTATTTTCCATGATTTATGCAGCATAACAGTTTTAAAGCATGAAAGAATGACTTGGACGAATATCAATGTCCACTGAGTGTTTTCTGGCACTCAATCCAAATATTTTTAAATGTTTTCAGGTCCTGGAGATCGAGCTGGTTGATGACGAGGTGCTGCAGTGGGTTTGGTGGTTGATCCTTGTGTGGTTTTTTGCTAAAATTATCTTTAAAATTTTATCAGTATTTAATTATTAAATGCTTCTGCTAATACTCTGCAAAACTTTTAAGTTTGAAAGTTATTGACCTCAGTGGTCAGTTTTTTATTGTATATACAAATATTTGAATGTATAGAAGGGTTGACCATTGAACTTTTAAACGCGTGATCTGATTGGCTATGTATACTGCCAGGTCATAATTTGGTTATATGTGTGTTAGTAATTTTAAAATACTTGTTGAAAGTTGACTTTGAGGTGATGTCCATTTATAAATTATTTATAAAGTTAATTCTTATCTTTTATAAAGTATTTATCACGTAAGCATGTACGTATATTTTTGGTGACGTTTTGGTCCTAGTGGGGCTGAGGCGTTACAATAATACTTCACCTCATAAAATAATGATACTTTGATTAATTAATGATATTTCTTTTTTTGGCTCAATAATTAGTCAACCGTCAGAAAAAATATATATTTTTTTAAAAATAAATGTATACCCTAAGAAAGACTATATTATAATTATTATAAAAAGAAAAAGAAAAAAAAAGAGACGAAAAAAGAAGAACAACGAATGAAAAAAGGAAACGAGAAAAAAAGAGGGAAAGTAAAGAAAATGGGGAAGAAAGAAAAAGACAACAAAAAAAGAAAGCAAAATGCAAGTTTGGAAACTCGTGCAATTAGCTTTCCTTTGTACAGTAGCCGAAAAAAATTGCACAGCAGCCGAAAAATACGGAAATAAAAAAAATTAAATAGCACAGGCGCGTGGGGGCGCGTGCCTGCGTGTGGGGCGTGGGTCTGGGGTGGGTTTGGGCAGGTTTTGACCTGCCTAACATAAGGAGATCCGTTAGACGGTCTCATACAAGTTTTTGTCTTCTCTCTTGTGTTGTCATCTGTAGTATTAAATTAGATTGATTATTTCCATAATTAGGGTGTATGTTATTCAATCTTTAGTTTTTAATTAATAATTATTAGTGAGGTTTTATTCTATAATCACTTATATATGTATATGTGTGTGTATATATATTTTCAATTTTGATGTAAATTATATGTTGTATATTATATGATTAATTGTTATAAAATTCATTACCTTGGAACGAATTTGCAATTTAAACATGATTTTTAAAATATTTCAATAATAACCCAACCTTTTAGTTTGTAGCAAAATAGATACCTTAGTAAAATTTCGATGATGGGAAAACTAGCATTGCACAATAAAAATTCTCATTTTCAACACCCCTAAATTAAATTAATATGCTCATGCAGCACGTCATAGTTTCATCATTTTCGATTATCGGCAAAAAGTTAAATGTGTCAAATTTATTACAAATAAGAATATTTAGTTATTATTATAATATTTTAAGAGTCATGTTTAAATTGCAAATTCGATTAAAAGGGAGTGAATTTTTTGACGATTAATCATACACTATATTATATATTAATAAATCTGCTCGGGGAGAATTACTATACATGCGATGACAGTGTGCTCCAGCGGCAACCCTATTGAAAACGCCAAAATGTCTGGGAAGGATGAAACGTTGTGTTCTCCACTGATCAGATCTCATGGGTGGCGTTATATTTTATGTATCATAATTTGATATTTTTTTTTCTATTTTTTAATATACTTTAATTGGGAAAGGTAAATAAAAACTTTAAATTAAAATAAATTAAAAAAAATATTTAAAAAAAAACAAATAAAAGATTAGCACAGGAGATGTTGTAGGTAATGAAACATGGGATTTGGTGTGGATTCTCTCCTCGACGACAAAACTCCGTTTTTTTCTTTTTATGTTTTCCTAAAACTGCATTATAATAAATTTTATATTTTAATTAATGTGTTAGAAATTAATATTAAAGTTGATTAAGTTACATATGAAAAAGTTAATAATATGAAAATGTCGAAACACAAAATTACTAAATTAGATAAAATTATACCAACAATAAACACTACATAAAATCTATAAAATTACATATAATAAAAACCTAAAACTACTAAAATAATTTCCCTAAAACTGCATTAATTAATAATTTGTCAGACTAATATTCTAACTAAGAAAATTAAAATATATTATTATAGTAACGCCACGATTTTTATAAATAGTAAATAATAAATCTAAATAAATGAAAGTGTGCAAAAGTTAACCATAACCATATTTGAAAACGGGACGTCACTCTTTCATCTTGCAACAATTCTCAAAATTAACCAAATCAAACTAAATCTCTCATGCAACCTAAAGCACATCAACATATATATATATATATATATAGGAAGAGGATCAAATGAGAACCCTCCCCCTAAGTAGGAACTAGGAACCAATCCTAGCCCTTGTTTAAGTGAATTTGGACGGCCCAGATTAAAACATATTTAAGTGATGGGGCGGTGGCATCATTGAAATTTTAGGCAACTTTCTGGACGGAGGGGTAATATAGTAATTCAGTAATTAAACTTTCCATCTTCAGATTTTTTTCCCGTATTTAATTATCATTCCCTTCTCCTCTCTCTCTCTCTCTCTCTCTCTCTCTCTCTCTCTCTCATTTAGTTCGTCTTCTACTTCTTCATCGTTCCTAATCTGCGTTTGGATCGCGTTTTTGATTTCTCAACATCCTTTTATTTCTGTAATTATCTATTTGTCGTGAAGTTTCTATATCTGTGATTCGATGGAGACTCCAAGTATGGTTTTAATTTTGCATTGTTTGATTTAGTTTTGAAATTTTAATGTTGATTAATTTCACAATTCGTTGTATCTGCATTGATTTTACAGTTCGTTCTATTGGAGTTCATTACGGTTTTGTATTTATGTTTTTATGTTTGACTAATTTGATCGGTTTCGTTCAGTTTTGTGATGTATAAGTTGTTTTTTAATTGTTAGGAATCCTAGGGTTTACTATGCATTAATTTGATCTGTTTTTTTTTATTTTAGCATGTTAATGTATTCGTTTTAGCCTGTCGTCACATATGTTTTAGCATGTTAATGTATTCATTTTAGCCCGTCGTCACATATGTTTTAGCATCGTAACATGCTGGTTTAATGTTATTTCTACTGCATTCTGTGAAACATGTCATACAAACCATGCTTTGCTTTTTTTTATTTTTTTCTTTTGTGTGTGTGTGTTTTTGTGACTCGGCTACACAATGTTACAGACACCATGTAAATATTAGAATACTTTGGTGCTAAAATGTATGTTGCATGATGCTAGAATGGTACATAGCTAATGCTAAAAATCAATTTATGTGTCTAAACATCTCTTGATGTGATTGTATTATTATATTTTACCTTGTTCAGTTTATAATTGTTTAATTTTAATATTATAATAATGACATGCTAATATGATATATAAATATTGCTAATATGTAACCGATACTAATATATACAAACTCTTTCATGTTTGTTATAAAAAAATAAATATAATTAAATTATTGGTAGAGAATAAATTAAAAAAATGAAATTAATGATTTTCTTGCAAAAGATCAATGAAATTTTTAGTTAAGTAAAATCATAATATATTGTATCAATATAGGAAATTCCATAAAATATGGGGATTTGATATTCTAGAGACTTTTACCCATTTATTTGAGATCAATCTTGAACGCAGGGATTAAATAATTGGGTGGCTCATATTAGTTCACACACACAGGGGTTGGTTAATTATAATGGGTACTAGTTATTCATGTGAGAACTAGAAACCATGATTGCTAAAATACAATAAAATAAGCTATAAAATTGTACTAAATAAGCTATAAAATTGACTAATTTGATCTGTTTCGTTCAGTTTTGTGATGTATCAGTTGTTTTTTAATTGTTAGGATTCCTAGGGTTTAGTACGAGAATATACAGACTATGCATTAATTTGATCTGTTTTTTTTTATTTTAGCATGTTAATGTATTCGTTTTAGCCTGTCGTCACATATGTTTTAGCATGTTAATGTATTCATTTTAGCCCGTCGTCACATATGTTTTAGCATCGTAACATGCTGGTTTAATGTTATTTCTACTGCATTCTGTGAAACATGTCATACAAACCATGCTTTGCTTTTTTTATTTTTTTCTTTTGTGTGTGTGTGTTTTTGTGACTCGGCTACACAATGTTACAGACACCATGTAAATATTAGAATAATTTGGTGCTAAAATGTATGTTGCATGATGCTAGAATGGTACATAGCTAATGCTAAAAATCAATTTATGTGTCTGAACATCTTTTGATGTGATTGTATTATTATATTTTACCTTGTTCAGTTTATAATTGTTTGATTTTAATGTGTCAGCTTCTTCTATTTCAAGTGACCGTAGTAAGATTAGTCACATGGTGATATGGAGGGTTCTACTTCACATAACAAGATAATGATGTTTGAGCAATTCTACGGTTTACGTGCCTCTTCTGAAGTTGTTGTTCATCCACCTATCCCAGTTAAAATAAAAGGTAGCGACAGTCGTTTGGTATCTAAGAAGGAGGTAAGGAAGAGAAAGGAGAACAAACCACTCAGAATGTACAGCAATTGCTACAAGTTGTCAGATCATGATGCTAGGAATTATCTAGCTTGATGTTATTATAGCGATTGGACATAGTTTAATATCATGTTTTTATCATGTTTGTGAATTATTTTCAACACATTCATTTTTAAGAATATATATGATTTTTAATAAAAGTGTTTATGACATTTCCTTTGCGGTAATTATATTACTATTAAGTTTTATTAATCATAATACCATTTAAAATATAATGCTAAAATAACGGAAGCATGAGGTTATATACGTTGTCAGATTCTCATTACATATTTTGTTTATCAGAACATGCTAAAATGAGAAATGAATGAGGCTAAAATGAGCGAAGTAGAAGGCTAAATTTGGTGTGACATTTTCCACTAGGGTTCACCATTCCCAATTAGGGTTTATTACGTTCCAATTAGTAATTATCAGATTCCCATTAGGGTTCACTGTCCTCAAATAGGGTGTATTGCGTTTCATTCTAATGAAATCACCGTTCCATATTTTGTTTATCAGAACATGCTAAAATGAGAAATGAATAAGGCTAAAATGAGCGAAGTGGGAGGCTAAATTTGATGTGACATTTTCCACTAGGGTTCACCGTTCCCAATTAAGGTTTATTACGTTCCAATTAGGGCTCATCTGATCCCAATTAGTAATTATGAGATTCTCATTAGGGTTCACTGTCCCCAAATTGGGTGTATTGTGTTTCATTCCAATGAAATCACCGTTCCATATTTTGTTTATCAACACATGCTAAAATGATAAATGAATGAGGCTAAAATGAGCGAAATAGGAGGCTAAATTTGTATGTTACTGTCTGCACTTAGAATTGCAGCACATATTTTGCTCTCATAAACTTTATCTCGTTTCGGGAAATATTTACGCATTTTCTTTCTTAGTTGTTAGTCATCTCCTTCGTTGCTTCATTTTCTCATTCTTTTTTCCTTTTTATCATCAACTCGTATTGTTCATTTTGTAGTATCTATATAGGTGTAGGTGTTTATATAAAACTGTTAGAAATATATTCATAATATCACCCGCTAAAATGTATTACACAATATGCTAAAATGTTATATAGTTCATGCTAAAATGTTGTATACAACATGCTAATATAAATCTGGGGTTGCTTTATGCGGAAATTATGCCTAAAAATGATTTTTTATATTTTTCACCTATTTTTTTCAAATAAACATATGCAATATGGATCTTAAATGAAAGAATATGAAAAGAGCTTTAATTTGATATAAGATTTGTGTAAATCCGATTAAAAACGAATAAATTATGATCATTTAAAGTTTTTAAGAATTTTTTCAAAACATGATGATGTCATTTTTTTTTCTTCCAATTTTACCCTTAATGAAACGCGTGAATTTAAAGTTTTCATTTTAATTACAAAATTGCCACCGCCCCCCTCCACTTTATTTGTTTAATCTGGACCATCCATATTTTCGAATGGATGGATGGGATTGGTTCCCAGTTCCCACCTAGGAACTGGTTCTCACCAGATCCCATCCCTATATATATATATATATATATATATATATAGGAAAATGATCAAATAGGAACCAAATACCCCGTGAGAACCTAGGAATCAAATATATTAGCAAATTATTAGTCACATATTAGCAGTGTGTATAATCGCTAACATCTTAGCAATATGTTGCTAATATTATGATCTCGTCAAGTTAGCAATATGAGCTCACCTCATGTTAGCAACATAATCTCTTGATATTAGCAATATAAATCTCTCATGTTATATTGGTTCCTAGGTTCTCACGGGGGATTGGTTCCTATTTGAACCCACCCCTATATATATATATATATATACATACCCATGCATGTAAACGTCGACATGCCAAAAAATAACAAAATAAAAATCTGAAATAATAAAATACTCTGCAATGAGACGGTAACTATCCTCATAGCGCTGTTGTTATTGAGATAAAATTATGTAGTCCACATTTTCTATCTCACTACAGTGTCCTATTATCAAATTAAATATTTTAAATATGTTTATAACGAAAATAAAAATTATTTTATAGTATAATCAATCATAATTAATATTAATTCCTAAAAATTAAAATTTTAAAAAATTATATACCCTAATTTTGAAATAATCAACCCTATTAATTAATTATATTGATTAAAAAATAAAAAATAAATCATAATTGGGTGGAATAAATTCTAAATAATAATTATAAAATTAAATTAAATCCAAATAAATTAAAATGGAAGAAAAAAAATGAATGAAAAACATAATAAAAAATATATAAGACACAAAATGAGATAGATAATTTCATTTGGGTAGATGATTTGATGACATGTATCTCACAATCGAACAAAATATTGTCCTCTACTCCATATTTCTATGAATCAGATTAAGGCTTTCGGAATTATGAAAACGAAGTAACAATCCATTTCCAAAAATTCCTGAATTTATGCGGACTTTTCACATTAGTTTGGACGAAAAAATAAAATATTTGAAGAAAATCCCAGGTGTCCTTGAAGGTAGATGTGATTAATTGGGTGACAAACACGGAAAATTCCAATTAGAAAACCAATTCCTGAAAGTGTTGATAATTGAAAAACATACACATCATTTATGATTTGTATGTATTTTGAATTTCAATTACTTGTAAGAATGTTCGAAACTAACCCCCACCCACCCACGCACATACGTTATACACTGTATATGTGTCTATATATACATAACTGATAACTCACATTTTTCACAACTCCTAAACTAATCATTCACCTCAAAAAGTTGTTCCCAATAATAATTACCCAATCTTCACAATTTTCTTCTTCTTCTTCTTCATCCATGGAATCCTCACCCCACATCGTCATTCTCCCCACCCCCGGCATGGGCCACCTCATCCCCCTCGGCGAATTCGCCAAGAAGCTCCACCGTCTCCACGGCGTCACCTCCACCTTCATCCTCCCCACCGACGGCCCCCTTTCCAAGGCCCAGTCCTCCTTCTTCTCCTCCCTCCCCCCCGCCGTGGACCACCTCCTCCTGCCCCCCGTCTCCTTCGATGACCTCCCCCCCGACGTCAAAATCGAGACCCGCATCTCCCTCACCATCACCCGCTCCCTTCCCGCCATTCGCCGCGGCCTCGCCTCCCTGCACGAATCCAAGAAGATCGCCGCCTTCGTCGTCGACCTCTTCGGCACCGACGGCTTCGACGCCGCGCGTGAGCTCCACATCCCCTGCTACATCTTCTACCCCTCCACCGCCATGGCCCTCTGTATGTTCTTCTACCTGCCGGAGCTCGACAAAACGGTGTCGTCCGAGTATCGCGACCTGCCGGAAAAAGTCCAGATTCCGGGCTGTATCCCGATCCACGGCCGCGATTTGTTCGACCCGGCCCAGGATAGGAAGAACGAGGCTTACAAATGGGTGATTCATCACATGAAAAGGTATAGATTGGCAGACGGAATCGTGCTCAACAGCTTCAAAGAGTTGGAGCCCGGGCCGATAGAGTATTTGCTGCAGAAGGAAGAAGGTAAACCCCGCGTGTTTCCAATAGGCCCGATAATAAAAATGGGCTCGGAATCCTCAGACGAGGATGTCTCGTGTCCTTGCTCGAAGTGGTTGGACGAGCAACCAAGTGGGTCAGTGTTGTATGTCTCTTTCGGTAGTGGTGGGACACTGTCCCACGCACAGATAATTGAATTGGCATTAGGACTAGAATTGAGCGGCCAAAGATTTTTATGGGTGCTTAGATTACCCAATAATGCCGTTTCTAACGCTACATACTTCAATATCTCCAACAGTGGAGACCCTCTCGCTTATTTGCCAGAAGGGTTCCTGGAGAGGACCAAGGGTCAGGGCCTGGTGGTCCCATTTTGGGGTCCGCAGTCCCAGATCCTCGCCCACACTTGTACGGGTGCCTTTCTCACCCATTGCGGCTGGAACTCGGTGCTTGAGAGCGTCACTAATGGGGTGCCCATGATTGCTTGGCCCTTGTATGCCGAACAAAGGATGAATGCGGTGATGATACACGAAGATGTACGGGTGGCCCTTCGGGTGCACCCCGATGACAACGGCTTAGTCCACAGGGTTCAAATCACAAATGTTGTTAAGGGTTTGATGGAGGGACAAGAAGGGAAAGGGATTCGGACTCGAATGAGGGACCTCAAGGATGCTGCCGCCAAAACACTCGCTCAAAATGGTGCGTCTACCAAATTCTTAGCCGAATTGGCGTCAAAATGGAACACTACTACTACTTCCATATAGCTTCAAACTAAGTCGTCATTTCATTTACTGCACTTTTTTTTTCTTTTTTCTCATGACTTAATTTGCTAGTAGATTCCATAATATAATATATGAGAACTGTATTTTTTTCTTTCTTTCGAGTGTTGGGAAAACAGGTGTTTGTGTTGACTAATGTTTGGTTGTGTGGTCGCATAGAAATTGCCTATTGCATAGTAACCTTTTCTACTTACATGCGTCATTTAATACGAATATTAAATACAATTCTATATATATCGTGGTATAAATGTGAGGCGTTAGGTGAAGATGGGGGTGCATTTAAAATTAAATCAGTACAAGAATCTCATCGCAAATAAAAGATAAGAGAGGAGGGCCCAACTCTATATAAGATATAGCTAGATCACGATAATAAAGTGGAAGACACCCAAAAATATATATGAGTAGGTTTGTAGAGAACACATGTCGCACGACGAAAGAGATTTGCAGCGTTTGTATATTTTTCATAATATATATCTACTTGGCATATGATTTGTATAATTAATCATAATGTTGTCTCATACACATATATGTATGTATTTAAAGGATGATAAACTAAACTATTATTATAGAATATTATCATTTAAATGGGTTGGGCGTTTTTATATTAGGAGTGATTATAGAATATTAATGAGAAGAATATTATAGGGATTGATGATGATTATGACATTATGTAAGTATTGCATCATTATTTCGTATGCTGTGTGAGACCCGTCGTACAACAAGACAACTACTGATAACTGACTACATAGGTATTATAAATTTAAATTTAGGATAAATTAATCATCACATCAATACATAAACATGTAGATTTCAAATAAAATCACCTTGCGTACTGGTACTAGTGTTCCATTTTGATTTTTATTAGATTTTCATCTTTTTTTTATTTCAATTTCAATTTGTTATAATTTAGTTTTTATTTTATAATTATTATTTAGGATTTATTATTTAGGCTTTATATTTATTTTTAATAATTATTTTATGTTTTAAGTTAATATAATTGATTAATAGGGTTGATTATTCCAAAATTATGGTATATAATTTTTAATATTTTAATTTTAACAATAAATATTAATTATGATTGGTTATACTATAATATTTTTTTTAAATAAATATTTTTAAATTATTAAATTTGATAGATGATTTTATCCCTATAGATACATGCGATAAATAAAACAAACACTAAAGTTGAATGTAAGTAAAACTTTGTAAAAATTTCCCATAAAAAGTGTGTATTTTTATATGTCTGTTTTCTTAGGCAATCACCAACATTTTCATCACTAAAATACTGAGAAATTCGTTCCCCTGCAGTCTGTACTATATTTTACACAAAAAGAGAATATTTTGAAATATTCCTTTTATTCCCTTTATAATTATTATGTTATAATTACTAAACATAGAATATATGCAATTTCATTTAATATGCTATTTATCAATCTCAAATTAAATTCAACGTTTCATGATAATAATTAATTTACAACAAACACTACAACAAATGCGCAATCCAGCGGCGGATTGTCGGTCATCATTACTATCGATGGAATTACGACGGATCATCCGTCGCTATTGTTTTCAAAAATAAATTTTAGCAGTATTGTTTGGCGCATGAATGTAATATGGACTTGCGACGGACCTATTGTCGCTAGTGTTACCGACAGTATAATTTTCATTGTTAGTTTTTTTATATTTATTAAATAATTAATTTTATTATCTAATGATGGACTTACGATAGAAAGGTCCATCTCAAACACCTATGACGGATTAAAATCGTCCTTAATAATATTTTAATTTTATTTAAATTAATTAATAAATTTAACGACTGAATGAATCTGTCGTTAGTCTGTCGCTACAAAAAAAATGAATAAATCAGCAACCCCTCCCCCTCTCTTTCCCTATTAAATTTCACAGCCCTAATTTCTACCGTGCCACCGATTCCCTCTCGACGTGAAGCCCAGGCGATTCTCCGCCGCCACACTCTCCCCTCCTCCTCTCTCATCTATCACCGCGACCGCAACATATGATCATTGCCCCCAGATGAGGTTGGACTGAGACTCAGCAGATACATGCTCAGATGGAGGCCGAGATGCAGGCACAGATGAAGGTCCATTGGGCCCAAATGTGTGCTCGTTTTGGCCATCCCCGAAACCCACCGCCCTCTGATGACCAATTTATTTGGATTTTTAGTATTATTCAGTATTTATTATTATTTATGAATTTGTATTTAAATATTATGAATAATTTTTAATAAGATTTTACTTTATAATTTTAAAATTTTAATTATGTCGTTAGTCTTCTTTACGACGAGCAAAACAGTGACTGAGACAATCTATTGTTAATCCATCACTAGTTCATTTTAGCAATGAAAAATTGGGATTTAACAACGGAATAATTTATCACTAAACCCCACAGTTTTTGTAGTGACATTATTTAATACACCATATATATCAATGTAAGATTAAATTCAACATTTCATAACAATATATTAAATTTATTTGAATTAAAGCAAAATAAAAACTACAATTCGTAAATTTTATTGGTGTAATTTTATCTAATTTATTTTTGTGTTTAAACATTTGTATTTCGTTATACATATTTTATATAACCAACTTGAATATTAATTTATAACACATAACACATTAATTAAAAAACATATTACAATATCTTAATTTTTAACTAAATAACAAAAATAAAATGAAAAAGAAAAAGGAAAAAAATTTGCCATAGGAGAGAGACGTCATATACTGCGTGCATTAAAATATTAAGGCCCCGTTTGGTTGGCACAGAATCTGACTTAGGAAAGTAATCTGATTCTCTATTTTAAGATTACTGTGTTTGGTTCATTTTTTTATGTAATATGGAAATGAATCATATTCCTCAAAACTAGGAAAATTATGCAACTTTCTTGGATTTTGAATACCTACTCCAAGTAGGTATTATTTTTCCTTATTTTAGGGAATCTGGTGTTAAATGATTTCATTGTTTGATTTCTTCATTTATTATTATTTATTTTTTTATAAATTATTATTATGTTTGGATTCATATTTTTAACTAAAAAAATGGATTTTTTAAAATTGAAAAAATAAGATTTATTATTATCTTTTTTTATTAATAATACTAAGTTTGGATTAAAAAATATCAATAAAACTGAATAAAATAAATAAAATAGAAAAAATAAAAAATTTATAAATGAAAAAAAGAAATTAAAAAATGTGATACTTTTTCGATTGAATAAATTTCGACTAAAATTTGACTATTTTATCAATCATTTTTTTCGCATTTCTATCAAATAATATCATTTTTGAGACAACGTTGAAGACGAAACGACGACCATAGCATTGTCAATATAGATAATTTTGACTTCCAATTCAATAAAAAAATATTTATATAGATAATTTTGATTTCAAATTTAATTAAAAATATTTGGATCACCAATACAATATTTACCTTAATTGATTATTTTTTAGTCATATCATTTTATTTAAATTGAAATAATAGGTTGCATTCAATATCTATAATACTAATGCAAATTGAAGAATTACACATTATATGGTTCATAATTTAAAATTATATATATTGGTAATACGAAATAAGATACAATATATATTTTAGATATTTAATTATCTACTCTTGTTTAAATTTAATCCAATAATAAAAAAAAGAATCATTACAATTTTCTTGTTGTGTTCCAAATACAGAATAAAGATTCTGTTAGTAATCATTTTCCTTAAAATCACATTTCCAGAAATGATATTCTCAAAAAACTTTACTTTCCTGCCAATCAAACGAGTTGTGAGAATATTTTACATCTTAGTGAAACAAAAATATATTTTTTTTGTTTACAATAATTATTTACGTAAAAGATAGTCTAGAAAAAGATCGAGGTCATAGAAAATCATGAGTGGTAGTAATTAAGTTATTAAAATAGCTTTTATCCTTGATAATTAATACCGTATTGCGATAGCTATTTTTGGATAAATTTAATTATTTTTATTAGCATCATCATAATCAGAATTAGAAAAAGATAAAAAAATATGTACATCAATTTAATTACTTGTAGAAATATTCAATTAATTGGAATATAATAATGAATATAAACGTGCAATGCATGATTTGGAAGGTTCTAAATAGTAATTATATTAGTCTAATATAATTAATTTGGATATATATACATAATGAATACGCATTGCCATTACCAATTACCAATTCAATGGAATGCACACGCAGTGCACACGCAATGCTTACATATTTATATATAAAATTAATCGGAATCCATAATGAATATATACGTGCAATGCATGATTTGGAAGGTTCTAAACAGTAGTTTCCATAAATTATAACTTTGACTATTAAGCTGTAATTATGATTGATTTTAAGTATGCAATTATTTCCGGACCCATGACCATGACATTTTATTTTCTTGGTAATTGAAATATTTTAGGTATCTCACGTGTGTGGTAATCGATAAAGTTCGTAGTTTGATTGATTTAATAATAAAATAATACAATTATAGTTCTTATTAAAATTATTTTTATTTTTCTTATAATTGTATAATTATATGACATGCATGTATTTAATCTTTTGACAGTTATATGTGTGTGTTAAATTCAAACTCCGTTATATTTTAATCATAAAATACAGTTATACCAATTATATTATCTCAAAGGCTTATAATATTGCTCTTTTAACTTTATTGGATTTTATTGTTTATATATATATATATATATTGTATTATAAACTCATCAAACTTTTAGTTTTTTAGATTATCACAATACTTGTAAAAATTTGTCACATGAGTTGGCATATTTAATGGGGGTTAATTACGGTAAATTCTAACGTACAGGGGATGCATTGCATCCCCTGCTTCTGCTGCCGCCATGTGTCCCATGGCCCACCATTTTGGGCTATTTGCAGCCCTTATTTTTTTTTGTCCAGAAACGAGAGTTTCGGTCAAAAGTTTCGGTCGGCCGAAAAAATCTATCGTGACACTTTAATTAACATATCGTAACACTTCAATTATTTATTGTGACACTTAAATATCTATTGTGACAGTCCGAAACTAAAATTATTTTATCGGCCGGGCCGATAAAAATTGGAAATAGAAAAAATGGGGTGCAAATAGTGGAGGGGATGCATTGCATCCCCTCCACAGTAGAATTTACCGTTAATTACGGACCCTACGTCATGAATGCGTGAGACCTGCTGACTGGCACTGATTATGAATTAGACACTTGACGGAATCTTATTGGTTAACAGTTATACATTTATACTATATACTCTCTCCGTCCCGACTATATAGTCTCATTTTTTCTTGTACATAAATTAAAAATATTTATGAAAATAACATACTAAAGCTAAACTTTCAATAATACCCTTATTTAATATTTATGATCTTTAAAATTTAAGTTGTAAGTTTTTTAATTTTCAATAATTAATAAGGGTGTATTTATACGTTACCATTAAAATTAATGCTATTTATAGTAATTAGACTATATAATTGGAACACCCCAAAATAGTAATAAAGACTATATAATCGAGACGGAAGGAGTAGAAAAGGATGATATCAAAATATAATTATTCAACATTTGGTGATGTCAACTATTATGTCGGCATCATGTCACACTCTAGCTTTTGATTTCTAAATAGCTACACGAGCTTAACTTACATTTTTGAATTTATTTATTTTTCAATAATAATTCAACTTTTTTATCATTTGAGGTACATATATCCACATCGAAAAGTTTAAATCTAATTCATTTATAAAAAATACTAAAAGACACATATATAAGACGTTCAAATTTTACATTTTTAAATAGATATTTTTTTTTAAAAGTGTGTTGGATTGTTTGATTCAATCCCTAATCTTTGTATTTGTTGTAATTAGCTTCAGTCTTGAGTGGCATTCGAAGACATAATATGATAATAATAACATAACATAAAATTCAACTATTTAATTGAGCTAGACTATAAGTTTGAGGGCTGATTTTTACTACATATTACAAATTTAAAGACTCAATAGAATTATTCAGAGGGATGCTAGTCATTTTGAAGATGTGAAATATAGTTGGGCATGACAAACGACCAATGAAGTCGTCTGTCTATTGGCGCAACTTGCTATTTCTAATTCTAATTTTATTTTTTATTTTTTGGAGTTGTACCGGATAAAGTTTTGCTTTCCATTCTTGTTGTTGAACGGTTGTTGTTTTAACATAATTCCTAGCCATTTGCTAAAAAAAGACTTAATATAACTAAATGAATTTTTGGAATGTTGGAAAATTGGATGTAATAAATTGAGCCGTAATTCATTTTATCTGATGTTTGGTGACCGAGTTATTTAATTTTGGAGGAATTAAATAGTGTATGATTGATCTATATTTGTAGTAGATAATCGTAGAATTTTTATTTTCTCAAATTCGATTCCGATGTTTGGTGACCGAGTTATTTAATTTTGGAGGAATTAAATAGTGTATGATTGATCTATATTTGTAGTAGATAATCGTAGAATTTTTATTTTCTCAAATTCGATTTTCCGGTGAGTGAGAAATAAATGGTTGAAATCGGTCACATGATTGAACATTTATGGTGTGTGGGAAAATGTATTTAAAGCACATTTAATTATCCCACATTGATTTTTAAACTTAGTTAAGAGTATTTAAGTGTATTAACACTTAAGTGTAATATCTAAGTGCATAAGGATGTGGGCCATGAGCCCACACGCCCACACACATACGCACCCGTCTGTGCTCGTGCCCGGCTTGGCCCACACGCCCACACACGTGCGCGCCCGTCTGTGCTCGTGCCCGGCTCGTCCTTGGACTGAGACTTTGGGCATATGTCTGGAGTGTAACCGATTGTAACTCACTCCTTACACTGTGAGCGCGGACTTTGGGCATATGTCTGGAGTGTAACTGATTGTAACTCACTCCCACCTACGGTGTAACCGATTGTAACTTACCTGGCTGTTGAATTTAATTCCCTGGCTGTTGAATTTAATTCCTTCAGCATTTGTGAAGGTGTAACCGATTGTAACTCCCACCTGGCTATTCTAATTTGTTTGTGAAGGTGAAGCATTTGTAGACTAGTCGGGGCGTATTTTTCTAATTTGTTTCATTCAATGTTTTTTCCTTCAGCATTTGTGAAGCATTTGTGTTGTGAGTTGAGCATTTGTGAAGCATTTGTAGACTAGCCGGGGCGTATTTTTCTAATTTGTTTCATTCAATGTTTTTTCCTTCAGCATTTGTGAAGCATGCATTTGTATATTGGGCTCTACCAACTGGGCTAATACACTTTTGTGTTATTATTTAAATATTAATAACATATATATATATATATATATATATATATATGCACAAATTGAAAATAATAAATTTACGTTTTAATTAAAATCAATATTTAGCAGGTAATTAAAATAAATACTTAACAATATCTAATTTATCATATTTTGAATTAAAATAAATAGAGAGAAGAACTAAACTAGTGGTTTGTTAAATAATGATTAATATTTTTTTTAATTGTTATTATGTATATTATTTGTAAATAAAATTAATATTTAATTATATATTTTCACAAAATATAGTATTTGATGTTCAATATTTATTTTTATAAATATTATTTTTTTAACTACTTAATTAACTTATAGAATAACTATCGATAAATTAAACACTTTATTTTGTTGCATTGATATAAATTTAGTGTATTTTTAAAACTTATTTAATATATTTATCATGATACTGATATATATAATTTTATTATACACACACACACACACACACACACACACACAGATATATATATATATATATATATATATATATATATAATATACCGGGTTATCCGGTTTTTTCAGAACGGTTCGACCGGTCGAACCAGTAATCCAGTGATCCGGTAAATTCACCGGTTCGATGTCCGGTCCGGTTTTAAAAATATTGGTTTCATTACAGTTTATTGTATCCTGTCACTTCAGATTGTAACAATTCCAGCTCTCTCTTGTACTTCAGATTGTAACAATTCTAGAAGCACCGTATTAAAACATGGAATTCTAATTATAAAGAATGAGAAAATTGAATGACATTTTTTATGTATAATTATTTTTGTTATTGATGTATAGCAACAAACAACCAACCAAATGCGAATGGATGAAGCATTGCTGAAAATTATTTGAATTCAATTTTGATCAATATAGTAAAACGATGGTGAATGAGGTATAAAATTTGACTAAAAGTCAATGTTATTTAAACTCGATTCCCTTCAGAATCAGCAATTCAAATACGTCGTCAAGATAGTACATAGAGTCAAGATTGATTTATTAGAGGTGAACATGGTTGATTTCAATTTTGTCCTCTTTAGAAACCAAATTATTACACCATCTCAATTTTTATTTATTTCCTGGACTAGAGCTTTCTTCACGCTATTTTGTCATTTTTCTAATATGTATTTCATTTTTTTAGTGTAAATTTAAAAGTGCTCGTGGATTTGGATTTATTGGCAGTTTGGGCTTGAGATTTCACCATAAAAGCCCAATTTGAAGCCCATACCCATCCGTTGATGTTCCTTGGTTTAAATCGGGTGAGGCCTGTTTACTAAACAATTTGGAATAATCGAAAGCCCACGGATTTATCCACGCAAAACCGTTCGAGATTTACAAGTTTCACATAATAGAGGGCTAGAGAGAAGATACATTGAAGAAATATGATCTACAGAAAGTGGAGTCTGCTAACCGGCCCGACCTCGCTCATCGCCGGAGTAATTGGCACTGTAGTAGTTGCTGATCTCATATTCGTTGAAAACGTAAGTTTTTGTTTTTGTTTTTTTCTTTTCTGCATCCGAAGAGCAAAATCGAGTAATTTATTATCGTTTAAGATTATTTGATGGATTTGTATGATAATAGCTGATCGGATTTTTACTTGACTGGGAGAATAAATGGTGAATCCAAAATATGCAGAATGGTTTTGGTTTATTAGTTATTGAAATTTTACATGGTATTTTGAAGTCGGCATTGGTAGTGCTGTGCACGATTTTTAGTGTTGCTTTTTACGAATTTCTGTAGGTAGTTTGCTGAAGATAGAGATTATTTGATTATAGTGAATGGTCATTCAGCTGCATTCCTTGTTCTGTTCTAGTATGAAGTATTGTTATGTAGAATGCTACCTTCAATAAATTTATGGAGGTTTTGAAGATATGCGTATGTTTTTGGCATTCAAATATCGACATTCTAAGATATATTTGTTTGAAGCTGATTCGTGATGTTACCTGATTTCCATTTTCAATCGAATCTAGGAGGTTGAATCAAATCCATTTGGGACAATTTCTTAGTAGTTCTCCAGCTTTCGAGATTATTGTTGTGCTTCTACGTCTGCAGAAGTATTTAAAATAACTAGACCATCTTTTATTGTAATCTAATTGGTAGGATCTTTCGGAGAGTATTTAAAAAAATATATAGTTTAAAATTATGCAAGATCAGACATGGAGAAGGGGAAATTCGAGAGAGTGAATTTACGGGCCTGATCCATACCAGAGGCCATAAGCTCCTTAATCGTAAAACACTGTCCCAAATATGTGGTACTCTGAATTCATTTGTTGTAATCAGTTGCTTCTGAAGCTGAGAAATAGTTTTCTTAAACAATGTGACAAGGATGTCTTTCACTTTCTAGTCTGACTGGATTCTAGTTTAGTTCACGTTCCTAAATTTCTTTTGTGAACTGAGGTCGCATCATCTTCCCATAAGCCAACTAGAGATCTGGTTACATTAAGCTGTAATCTTTCATTGTTAGATTATTTATAGCTTACAGTTTTCTCATTGTTATGTTGTTAACTAACGGCCCTTACCCGAGGTTTCTTAATGGCTGCCTCATTGAGCTCTATAGTGATTGAACACCTTTTGGGGACTTTGCACGAACTGACATCAGTTTTATGCTCCTCGTCGTGCAGGGGTGGTTACACAAGGGAGATGAAAAGAAGCAAGAGACACCAACTTAAACCAAGTAGAAGAAGCGGAAATTATGCATTTCAATTGGTGTGTTCTTATTGTTGCATACATGTTTTATCAAAAATGCGTTGTTGAATAAACTGATCTCGTTCGTTATAAAACTCAGTTTTTGTGTTTAAATCTTTTGAGCTTTCATTAACAGCCTCACTTCCAAAAGAAAAAATCTACACAACGTCCCATCTTAACCGGGCTGGTTATCACCTGGACAACAAGAAAATCAAGACGAGCAAGTAAGTGGAAAACTGTCTTGTGCAATTGCAAAACATTATCTTTGACGTCTAAGAAGCATTTCCATCATCACATCATTTCAAGAATCTATCGGGCAGGCAAGCACAAACACAAACAATCATTCTAAATCTGTGCATTCTTGTCTTTTGAAAGAAAAACGATAAACACATAGAGAAGAAGAAAAAACAACTGTATTCTTGAATCAGAAAATCATCATCCAAAATCAGTTTAGCTGCTGTGTTATTTTGCTATTTATACAATTTTAAGCTTGCTAACTACGCAACATCTAATCGACGGCTCACAAGCACAATCCGCGTGAGTGTGTATCCACGGTTGAGATCAAGCATTTGTGGTCCTAGCCGAGAGCTCACTCTATTGTTCCACGTGGCAAAGTGCTAATAAGCTGCAATCCTTCTATAGTCTTTATTCCCGCTATTCTCTACAGGGACCCCAAGCATCCAAATGCATCCGAGCAAATAAGGTTTGACTCCTTTGTAATAAAGGAAAATGATTCCTCTGCTCTTTGGCCTCATGGCAAATCTTACATGATTTCAAGTCATCAAGATCTTATGGTCTGACCCTCTTTAGGAACCATTTAAATGTTTCATAGTAGTGGCAGAAGGATGACCTAACAAATGATGAATATCCATGACAGTTGGAATATGCTGCACACCACAAGCTACTGCTTGTTGTTGTGATTGATGTAGGAAAACATAGATAGATCCCTTCATGCTGCATATGCCAAGAACTTTGGTTGTGTGTTTATGTTGCACTATGCAGTGTGAAGTTAGGAATTCAACCTTTCCATCAATATCCTTAACTAACTATCCCATAGATAGCAAGTTGTGAGTAGATTTTGGTGCAAAAAGAACATTGTTCAATGTAATGTACTCATTAAGCTTGGCCTTGCCAGTCATAAAGGCCCAGAGGTTGCTACCATCTGGCAGAAAAATTTGTAGAAGGTGTTTCAGTCTTCTCAGTTAGAAGAGAGCAGTCCCATGTGACAACACATGTGGTTACTTGCTCCAGAACAACAATCCACTCATCATTTCTTATAGCTTTAGTTATGCCAAAGGCATAGTGCCCAGTGAAACTCATCCGTGATGCTCCTGAATCAATTTCTGGCATATGAGCTGCATTTTGTTCTCCTTCTGGTCTAAGACCTTTCTGAAAATAGGATGCCATATGCTTGGCAATCTCATTCTGAATGAGCTTACTTACTTCTCCCAAGGAATCAGTATCTAATTCTCTTTTCAAATTCCTTTTGGAATTTCAGCAGGTAGGTGGGATTGCTCTTCTGGCTCTAGTACACAGTGTGCTCTCCCTTTGTTCTTGTCAGCTTTAAATTTCTTGTACCATTCAGGTACACCTATTATCTCAGAACAATTAGATTTAAGGTGTCCACTGCCAAGGTTTTAAAAGGCGGTTTCAAGCCTCGAGGCGTTTACCCGTAGCCTCACGAGGCGTAAGCCTCGAGGCGGACCGAGGCGTAAGCCTCAATACAAGAAGGAAAAAATATATATATTATATATATATCAATTTAACTAATCAAATTCACATCAATCAACACACAATTCAAATATTCAATAATGAAGTCCTAAAATAACATAGAGTGGCTGTTGAATTAGGGCATCTGAATCAGCCACTCTCGCGCGGGAGAGTGGCTGTTGAATTAGGGCATCTGAATCTATTTATTTTTATGTTTATTACTTTATTTTAGATGTTATTTCTATCTATTTCATTAATTAAACAAAGCCCACTCAAAAGCCCACATAAAAACCCTAAAAAATTTCCAAAAACAACCCAGCAATTGAGGCTTAAGCCTCAGAACCGCCTCGAGCGCCTCAGACCCACCGAGGCTTAAGCCTCAACAGCAGATGGCGAGGCGGCGCCTCTGAGGCTTTTTCTGGGCGCCTCACTCCGAGGCGCGCCTCAAAACAGCCTTTTTAAACCATGTCCACTGCCATCACAATGATCACATTTTAGTCTCTTTTTCTCCTCCTTTGTAAGTTTCCTCTTTATAGTTGGTTTTTGGCTGTGAGCACAAAGCACTTTGATCTGTGCTTTCTGAGAATAATGTGGAGACATTCATCTGCAGCAGAGGCTTGGCTAACAGTAGGCAATGGGTTCAATATGAGTATCTGTCGCCTTATTCCCTCATAGCAGTCATTAAGCCCCATAAGGAACTACATCATGTGCTCTTCCTCCATATGCTTTTGAGTGTCAGCAGAAGCATCACATGTGCAGATCTTTGAGGTCTTTAACAAGGACAAATCATCCCATAAACTATTCAGGTTGTTAAAGTAAACCATAACAGACTGTGTGTGTTGAGTGTAGGTTTCTATTTCTCTTCTTAACTTATAGATTCTTAGTACCATTCTTTTTACCAAACCGTTTGTGCAACTCATCCCATAAATCCTTTGATGTCTCAAGGTTTTGAAAACCTCTGGAAATCTCCTTAATCATAGAGTTACTGATCCAGTTAAACACCAAATAGTCAACCCTTATCCATTGCATATAATCTATTGAACCTAACTGTTATTCAGACTTCCATCTATCAAACTCAATTTGTTCCTAGACAGCAGACCTCATTTAATTGCTCTACACCAATTATGAAAGTTTTTACCATCAAATAAGTCAGCTGTTAAAAACTTGCCGGGATGCTCACTTGAATTTATGTAAAGTGCATCATTAGCAAGTAATCGATTATTGTTGACTTCAGATTGTGCATAACCAATAGACAAAGCATCATTCTTACCTTCATTGATTCGCATATGATGTGGCGTAATCAGATTCTTACCTCCATTGATTCGCATATGCTGTGGCGTAATCAGATTCTCCTCATCATGAGAGGAATTTCTCCCCTCTTCTCTTGCTCCGCTGGATTCAGGATGAAACTGTGGAGTAGCATTCATGGTGAACCCGAGCTCTTCTTTGCGAGTAGCTCTCCATGAAAATTGTTGATTTTTCTTTGTCATTTGGATCAATTTGGATCGGTTCAACCAATCAATTTGTAGTTAATCGTATTCACGATAAAAATGTGAAACAAAATTCACAAGCCGGCTCTAGATACCATGAAAGAAAAATGATAAACACATAGAGAAGAAGAAAAAACAACTGTATTATTGAATCAGAAAATTATCATCCAAAATCAGTTTAGCTGCTGTGTTATTTTGCTATTTATATAATTTTAAGCTTGCTAACTACGCAACATCTAATCGACAGCTCACAAGCACGATCCGTGTGACGGCGTGAGTGTGTATCCACGGTTGAGATCAAGCATTTGTGGTCCTAGCTGAGAGCTCACTCTGTTATTCCACGTGGCAAAGTGCTAATAAGCTGCAATCCTTCTATAGTCTTTATTCCCGCTATTCTTCAAGCATTGAAACCAAGCTGCTGCAAGGTTGCTGTGATCATGCATGGCGTTTGCATGGAGGCTTCTGCATGGCTCTCTTGTTTCCAATTCAACATCTTTCCCTGTATATGATTGGAACTGTCTGTAATCCAGGATGATCATCCGGTCACAGGAGCGACAACGGGGTTGTGTTCAACAACTTGAAACTCTCCCCGTTTCTTTAAACTACTTGAGCTGCTCTTTTGAACTCTTCAAGTTCAACATGTCTCATAATCTCATCTATATCATTGATCTGAATCTTTTCCACTGTGAATGGTTTGGTCTGGTCCTGTTACATTAACTGCTCATGTACCGTTCCCCGTTCTCAAAGTGATCTGGAGCCGTGGTCCTGAAGATATACAGCTTGTGGTTTGCCTCGAATATGAATTTGAGCATGGAGTTTAGTGCTTTTCTATATGCATGCTCAAATCCTACTTCTGGTGTGTTGGCTTTTGTGAGGAATGGAGCCCAGACGACTGAAACAGTGAAGTTATGAGTGGGGAACGACCATCTCCGGTTCTTGTATGGCTCGTCGTGGTAGACATCAACGGCTTGTTCGACCTACGTGAACAGATGAGTTCAAATATCAACTTTGCGAAAATGTCTAGGAGCTACTTTGAAATTAAAAACATAGAAAAAAAAAAGAAAAACTTAGGAGAAGTCGAACAACAAATGGCAGTATTGCACATAAATTTCAACTTTTGAAACTCATGTAGGGTCATCAAAGTAGGGGGGTGTCTGGTATTAATGCATCCAAGTCAGACCACAATCATCATTATTGTTTAGAAAGATGGAAGGGAAGCCAAACTACCATTAGCATAAGAGACTCAAGAATCATATACTTGGACTTGCATCACTAATATAATTATCATTTGTTGGTGTTAATCGAAGTTCAAAATAATGATCATTGTAGCTAGGAAAGATGAAGAATGTGCCAAAACTACTCTTCGCATAAAATCATTCGAGGATACAAAATAATCAAAATTATGAGACACATAGGACCCTCAAATCACATCATTTATAATCAGCTTACAACAAATATAAAGATTAAGGATTCAATCAAACACCCCAGCATCCAATTTTTAAAAAGTTTAGACATCTAACTAAAAATGTAAAAATTGAACGGCTTATTTTTGCCTTTTTTGTTAATAAACGGATTATATTCAAACTTTTCGGTGTAGATGTAGCCCAAATGACAAAACAGTTGAATTATTATTGAAATAAATAAATAAATAAAAACATGTGAGTTATGCTCGTTTAGTTATTTATAAATTATAAGCTAGATAGTGACATAATGCTAACTTGATTGATGACATCATCAAATTTTGAATAACTGTATCTTGATACCATACTCTTCTAGAAGGTATAGCTGCTGACCAATGAGATTCCACCAGGTGACCAAATAATGGTCTGTTAGCTTTCACTGTTTCGCTCATAATATTTTCTAGAAAAATTCGTTTTATGAATGGTCAGTGGTTGGAAAGTTAACTCAATTACCTTTCCATACATATGTTATTCACTCATAGTTTCCAAGTATTCTAAGAGTTATGAATTTTTAAAATTGCGGCAAAAAATAAATAAATCACATTCAAGGATGCAATTTTCCGTTAAATATTATATTTTTAATTACGACACACATTCATAAATTTATCAATGTTATAAGTACTATAAGTGATAGTATGATGTATAATATATATATATATATATATATTATAATAGCTGATAATTTATTATTGGAGTTTGATGACAATAGTTGTTTATTTGTTTGTTGTTACTTATATTATGCATTCATAGATTCCAAGTATTGTGAGGGTTATGAATTTTTAAAGTTGTGACCAAAAATACATAAATCACATTCAATGATGCAATTTCCCGTTAAATATTATATTTTTAATTACAACATACATTCATGAATTTATCAATGTTATAAGTACTATAAGTGATAGTATGATGTATAAATAATTATTATAATATTTGATAATTTATTATTAGAGTTTGATGACAATAGTTGTTTATTCGTTTGGTACTACTTAAATATTGAGATCCTTTACTTTAATTTATTTTATTATTTCATTTTAATTTTTTATTGAGAAAATTATCTTCCATCTCGTTAATCCTACATTTTAGATATTACTAAAATTATAAATATTAAAATTACATTATTTATCAATTTCAAATTATATAATTGTATTATACTCTAATGTTATCATTTGTTTAATATACGAGAAAGAATACTAAGATATAAGTATTTATGTAGTTGAATTGAATCATCAAATATCGTTAAAATTTTGAAAATAATGTAATTCAAATATTTCGATCGTCGATTGAAAATAATTATTATAATGTAGCTTGAAATTATTATTTTTGAAAGTTTAAATAAATGTTGAACAATATTGTCATTAAATGTACTTTTTATTTTTTCTTCATTACTCGGATTTTCTTTTTGTGTGATGCTATATTATTTTTCACCCTTTATTTTATTTTTCTATATGTCTTTGGACTAACTAGCAATTATTATTTATCATGTTTTAATTTATTTAATTTATAATATTATAATGTTTTTATTTTTTTTAATAAATGATAAATATTTTGAAGATAAAATCAAACATGAAGTTGAAAGGGCTTCAAATATTGTTGAAGTAGACAAAGATTGTACTTCAAATTAGATCGAAGATTAAGCTATAATTAGATTTGTGGTATAGTTTTAAATTATTATTTTTAGAAGAACAAATTATGATTGAACATTATTGTTATTTTCATGTCATTTATTTTCATTTTCTTTCATTTGATACATTTTGATATTAATCAAATTTTGTATTTGTCATATTCTTTTCATTTTATCTTATTTTTGATGTATTTATTTATTTCAAGAATAAGAAGTGATGATTATTTAGGGAGATTTATCAAGATATAATCTATACACATGGAAAAAAAATACATGTTGGCCCAATAGGCTAACCTAAAAATCGAAGGGTTAGGATTAGGGCCGATAATTTTGAGCGTGAAGAAAATTTTTAACCAAATAAACCCCAATCGAATAGGACCAAAACTGAATACGGTTAGCCCAAAGCTAAACGGGTTAGCGCAATTGACATCCCTGTATAGGATCCATAATTAAACACCATTAAATATAGCCAATAGTAGGAGTGGCAAAACGGGCCGTCCGCCCTGACTATCGGGCCAACAATGGAAAGTTGGACCGGGCCAGACCAACATTTTGAAAGCCTAGCCCACCCACCCTCTCCAAAAAATGGGTCTTAGTGTATTTTTTTTTTCATTTTTTGGGCTAGGAGACCCGGCCTAAGAACTTGGTTTTGTTAGAATGAAGACACTATTTATTTGGAGGATGAATATATTTGAGTTTAATGAGTGAATGTGAATGTGTATATGTTGGAGAAATTATGGAAGATGATACAATTCTCTATTTCTCAATTTTCAATTCTCATTCATTCATTTTAATACACTACACCCATATATATAGTCCCATTGTTAGTTTAGATTATTCCATTTTTGGACTATTCTATACTATTCCATACATGTACATATCTAGATTTTTCTAAAGTTCTACTTATCTAGAATATTCCATTTCTTTTAATTCATTTTGATTCTAGATTCTTATTTTTTCTTTCTATTTTCTAGTTAATTCTAGATTTTTCTTTCAAAATATCTAACAAATCAAGTTTAATACTCCAACACCCCCCTTAAACTTGATTTGTCATTCCAAGCAAACTCTTGAACTTGATCATATCTTTGTACTTCCGTGGCTTGGTGAGACAGTCCAGAACTCGATCTTGTGATTTCTTGTATACTCCTTTTAAACATCTTCCTTTGTGATGCGCTCTATGACAGAAGTAGGTTTCTCCGTGCTTTCATTCATTATTGAACATTGAATTCTTTGATAAGCCATTTGCTAACTTATTCTTCTTGAAATTCTTCTTTGCTTTGCGCACCCACTTGACTCCAATAGCTTTATGCTTTTTCTGCAATGTCGCGAGCTTCTCTGTTTTTTTCTTCTCTATAGCATTGATTTCCTCATCCAACTCTTCTCATATTTTCACTTCGCGTGACTTCTTCAGAAGTTACTTGATCAAAACTAGCGGAAAAATAAAATAGCATAAGATCTTCTAACCTTTCAGTGTCGTCATAAATCTCCTTTAGACTGCTCGCATGTGGTGTCGCTCTTTCATTTAAGAAGAATGGCGGCAAGTCTTCAACACCTTATACTGGCAAAGTGGGTAGAGTCACTAGCTCGTGTTGGATATGTTCTGCTTGCTCAATCACTTCTTGTTCCTCGAATTGAGGGACAAAGTTGTAGTTATTCTTGGAGCCGAAAACACAGACTTCTTCCTCTTCGAACTCCACGTCTTGACTTATCACAATTTTGTTAGTATTATGATTATAAAACTTATATCCTTTAAAGTTAGAATCGTACTCGATAAATATAAATGGCTTGCTTTTGTCGTCAAGCTTTCTTCTTGTCTGATCTGGTACATGCACGTATACTTTGCTCTCGAACACCTTTAGGTGAGCAATCCCTTGCTTTCTGCCACTCCATATTTCTAGCAGAGTCATTCCCCAAATGCTCCTCATTGGAGATCGATTTGATAGGTACACCACACATGCCACTACTTCAGCCCAATATTCTTCCGGTAAATTTTTCGTCTTCAACATGCTCTTTGCCATTTCAAGAATAGTCATGTTCTTTCTTTCCGCCACTCCATTTTGCTGGGGGATCTTGGAACTGTTAGTTGCCATCGTATTCCATTTACTTAACAAAAATTTAGGAACTCATTGACTGTGAACTCTCCATCTCGATCTATTCTTAAGGCTTTGATTTTTAGCTCACTTTCATTTTTGACTATAGCTTTAAATTTCTTGAATTCTTCGAATACTTCGAACTTCTGCTTCAAAAAGTATACCCACGTCTTTCTGGAAAATCATCAATAAATAGTATAAAATAACTACTCTTACCTAGGGAGCTTGGATTGATTGACCTACAAATATTAGCATGTATTAACTCCAGTGGCTTTTGTGTTCTTGAACTTGACTCCTTTGGAAATGGTTTTCTGAATTGCTTCCCAAGTAGACATCATCGCACAGTTGATCGAGATGCTTGATAGATGGTAATCCTCTCACCATCTCTTTCTTTGATAGCAATTCTAAGCCACTAAAGTTCAAGTACTCTTATCGAAGATGCCAAAGCCAAGATGTATCTTTATAGTAGACTTTAAGACATTTTCACCACATCATTTCGAATATTTAATAAAAACATTCTATTTTTAGACATTGGCACCTTGGCGATCAAATTATCTTTATCATCTCTCATCGAAATGTTATAATCCTTCATATGGATATCAAAACCTTTCTCAAAGAGTTGTCCCAAACTCAAGATATTATTTTTCATGTAGGGCATAAAATAAACATTTGAAATAAATTCATGACTCTCATTTTTTAATTGAATTAAAATCTTGCCCTTTCTTTCACTAGAGTTTTAGATTCATCACCAAAAGAGACAGTGCCACTTATCGACTCATCAAGCTCCATGAACATGCTTTTTTTGCCACACATGTGATTGCTTGCACTAGTATCTAGGTACCACGTGTCATCTTGTCTTCCATCTTCTCCTTTATATGTCAAAAGTAAGCTCACATTTTCTTGATTTTTACTTTCGACAAAGTTGGCCTTCTCTTCAACCTTCGATTTGGCCTTGCTATATTCAGAAGCATAATGCCCAAATTTATGACAATTATAACACTCTATGGAAGATTTATCGAACCTTAATTTTGCGTAGCTCCTCCCTCTGTCATTTATAGAAAATTATTTTCTTTCTTCAAAGGTTCCTCATCCACGTCCACGTCCACGACCACGACCACAACCTTGACCTTGTCCTTGGACTCGTCCTCTCCCATATTGACCACGATTATTGCTAGATACTTCTTCCTCCCCTTTTGAACTCACTTGTATTTTTAAAAGTTGTTCAACTATATTTTGTTTCTTTTTTGTTTCTCCTCATAAGCTTGAATTGTTATTTCTTTCAAATTTTTAGTTTCTTCAATTGTCACAACTATATGTTCAAACTTGGGATTTAGTGAACGCAATAGATGTCCAACATGAGCTAGTGACTCTACCCACTTCACCAGTGCAAGATGTTGAAGATTTTCCTGAAAAAGCATAAAGCTATTGGAGACAAGTGAGTGCGCAAAATGGAGAAACATGTCAAGAAGAATAAATCAGCAAATGGCTCATCAAAGAATTCATTGTTCAATAATGCAAGAAAACACAGAGAAACCTATTTTTGTCATAGAGTACATCACAAAGGAAAAGGTTCAAGAGAAGTATACAAGAGATCACAAGATCAAGTTCTCTGTTAGTGCCATCATTATGCACTAAGTTTGTTTTGGCGAGATATGTTCAACAATGTGTGCTTGAGTATGTTCCTGAATAGAAAAGTTCCGCTATGCAAGCAATGAATAACAGTTGGTAAACTGTTCCCTCTGATGTTCCAGACATACCCATGAACAGTTTAATTATGGCAGTTTTCATGTTTTGAAGATCTTGCACTGATCCTGTTTGGGAGGTCAAGATACGTTCATTTGACTGCCTTGTGGAGTAGATGTCGTGCTGAAAATAACCCTCTTACTCAAGGAAAGCATCTACACACGTTTGGAAAGATCACAAACCATTATTCACTTACCATATTGTCGGTGGTTGAAGATCGACGTCAACTAAAGAGTGAAGCTATAAAAAGACTGATTCCTTGCAGCAATCGGCGCCCACTTAATTAGATTCTCTTAGCATATTATTTGAGAGTCATTTGATTTATGATTTATGTAATAGCTAGAAGTTGTTCCCTAAACTGTTCAACGTGATAGTCTAGCTTTTAAGTGTTTTGAGTGAAACATGTGAGGGGTTTTGTGATGTGCCCTGGGACTCAATGACCAACGAGACACAAAAGACGCGGAAGCAAAGGAAAGAAACTACGTCGATTACGAAAGGATTCTATACTCGAATAACTAGACAACTAAGACTCAATTAAAATACCTAGACAATATCACACAAAATAACACAAATCCAATAAAGAGAAGGGCTGTTATGGACGGCTAGGATAGGTGTAGGGTTGATGGAATTTTGATGATGATGAACAGGTTTAGAAAGGCTAGAGTAGATATGATATGATAGAGGTTCGAAGGACTTACGGTATAGATGGAAAACACGATGAATTTATGCTGAATGGAACCGAACCCTTGATGATCGACACACGATCAGGTCTTGATGGCTTGGGAGTGTCACGGACGTTGAAGGAAGGTGTAGGAAGTCGAAGATGGTGGCTGGACGATGGAGGTGTTGTGATTTGCAACCCGATTAATCCCCGGCGTATCTTGTACTACGAAAACGAATCTCAAAGTTACTCCTCGGTAGCGAGTTCACCCTAATTCCTCGTGTGAATTAGAACGTTCCCTTGATGTAAGACTTAAAGTTGCTAGGCTTCAAGAATGAGTATTTTCGACAGAAAACAATCAAAAGCTTTGAACGGTTGAGACACAAATTGAATGCAAAAGCAATTTTAATCAATAATGTCTAAAATATCAAAGTAACATGGTTCCCCTATTTATAGGGCCTATTATGCACGAAAATAACTAATAAAAAGGCCTAAAAATCTGATCCAAAAGGATCTCTAACTATACTATAGAAATACCTAAACTAGAATTCTATCAAGGTAGGAAATTGCCTTAAATACAATTCTAGTCAAACCTATGATGTTATGAACGAAAATTACACTTAGTAATTAATTAAAAACTGATCTAAACTATAGTCTAAAGTAATTAAATAAATACTATAGTCTAGATAAAAATCAACCCTTTAATTAAATTAAATCAAGGGCGAAAACAGCTCCATGCACAAATGCACTTCTTCTTGCTATCTTCTTCAACTCTTCAAGTTATATTCTCCATGGTATGATCTTGATATTCATTAGTTAATAAATTAACTAAAGTATGGCTGCACTTTGCATCTTCTAATTCCTCAAACTTCTTGCGAATCATCACTTGGAAATAACCTTGTAATTTCTTCGCTCGAAGTCGCGTCATTGGAGGATAGCATCTTCTAATTCCTCAAACTTCTTGCGAATCATCACTTGGAAATAACCTTGTAATTTCTTCGCTCGAAGTCGCGTCATTGGACCTTTGAATTGCAGCTTGGGTTCAAGGCCTTCAATGCCTTGCATGGCTTCATCATTTTGTTAATCCATTTTGTACGCAATTTCAGGAGAGATTGTAAGTTGAAGTCGTGGGTAGCTAGATGGAGTCTAGTGCCATGGTTGTGAGGGGATCTCACAGCTTTTATTCAGTGAAAGAGTTCATGAAGAAGAACGAGCGACATAAGGAGGGAGTCCTGTATGTGTAAGTTCCTAAATACACTTCATGAAGGAGTAGTGAATGAATCTTCAAGTTTGGGCGAAGTCCTCCCAGAGTGGGTTGATTAACCGAACTTGGTTACCAATCTCATGCGTTCTTTACTGCTTTTTATTTACTGTTCTTACATCTGTTCCCAACATATCGAAGAACACTTGTTTGCAGTACACTTAAAACACACTTTGCACAGATTGAGGTTTTTCATTCTTAAATGTCTCAACAAGCCACAAAAGTATAATGATATAATCAAGATCAAGAGCTTTCCTGGAATGACAAATCAAATTTAGGGGGGGACGTTAGAATATTAAACTAAATTTGTAAGATATTTTGGAAGAAAGATCTAGAATCACCTAGAAAATAGAAAGAAAAAAGAAGAATCTAGAATCAAAATAAAATAAAAGAAAATGAATATTCTAGATGAGGAGAAATCTAGAAAAATGTAAGTATGTGCATGTATGGAATAGTATAGAATAGTCTAGAATTAGAATAATCTAGACTATTAATGTAACTATATATATGGGTGTAATGTATCAATATGAATGGATGAGAATTGAAAGTTGAGAAATAGAGAATTGTGTCTTTCTCCATAATTCCTCCAACATATACACATTCTCGTCCACACACATTCACTTATTAAACTCAAATACATTCATCCTCAAAAATAAATAGTGTCTTAATTCCAACAGTGAATGCATATGATATTAGAGAGGCTCTTGATGATGTATAAAGATTTCTCAAAGTGTGGTGTACACACACACACACACACTAGTAGATATCACATGCGTTGCACATAATTTATATGATTGTATTAAAAATATTTTAACATGTCAAATAATAAAAAGACTAAATTAAAAGTTATAATGCATATTACAATCATTGTGTTAATTTCATGTTAAATATTGTATATATTTCTTCCTAAATACAAATTCAATTCATCATATGTGAATTAGAATGTAAATTTTCATAACAATAGGAAAACATTTAAATTGGTCTAAATTTAAAAAGAAAATATATTGAGCGATGATCTTGATTTAATGATGTCAAATATTGTATTTTATTTTTAAAATTATGACAACTGAAATAAAATAATCATGAGTGTTACAAAATGTTGAGCTTTCAACAAATAAATCTTGAGTGTATTTTATATTTTATTGTTATCATAATGTTTATTATTTTCAATAATTCAAATTAAATGATGAATAATTTATGAACTATTTTATATTTGATTAATTATAAGTGTAGAAAATAAAGAATAACTAAATTATTTAATTGTAAATGATACTCTTGGTTTGTTTTGTATTTATCTTCCAAAAAGTACAATAAAAGTTTAGAATTTAATTGAATCGGTATTTATATGTGGTTATATGTCTAATGAAATACTCTACAATAAATGCAGTATACCTATTACGTACTAAATGAGGATAACACAAATATTAGATAAAAAAAAATACAAATACAAATTGCAAATTTGAAGTAAGGGTAGAGTATTTTATTTTTGATGATCTACTATAATACTATATATCTATGCCTACTTGCAAATATTTTATCAAAATTTATTATTATTATTATTATTATTATTATTATTATTATTATTATTATTATTATTATTATTTAGTTGGGGGCGAATAGGAGTGTGAGTCTCGAACCAGATACATCTTCTTTTTAATAGATAGATTTTGGGTTAATTTCACTTTTGGTCCCATGAAAATAGGTCAAAATACTTTTAGTTCCAATTGTAATTTTTTTAGTCTCAAGTTTAAATTTCGCAACATTTTTGGTCCCAAATGATATGTTGCAACATTTTTTGTTCCAAAATTAACTGGATACTTAACGATCATTAAATTTTGGGACCAAAAATGTTAAAACATATAGGCTCAAAAAAGTTATGGTCGAGAAAAAAAATGAACTTCAAAAACTGCGGTAGCATGACTGTAAATAAAAGGAACTTCAAAAATCATAGTGGCATTTTGGTAATTTTCGTGTCTAGGTCGAAATTAAAAAAATAAAGAAAAATAGCAGATTTTCAGGATGCGGGCTAACAGAGACACATTCATATGCTGACGAACACATAATCATATGCTAAAGAAGCAATATCACTTCATTCACAACACCTAACTTTAAACGCAAAACTGATTATGTTAGGAAATTATTAAATGACGGTTTTTATATGGTTGGAAAGCTAGTGAAACCTACTTTTCAACAAAAAATAATTTTAAAAAAATATTAATTGTGGACAAAGTTATAGTTGTTTGATTGAAGGTTGTCAGTTGCATTATTTGATTTCAATTCATAACATTATTGTTTTTATTAGCATTGTGTATTATATTCCTTTAGCATTACATAAAATACATCTGTTAGCATACGACAGTGCTAACAACAGTAAATGATAAAATTATTAAAATTAAATTGTTGAACTCTAAAATTGATGTGATAGCAATATAATTAATTCATGATGCTAGCGAATCATCCGTCATATGCTAACTAATCATGCTTAATTGAGATGGAAGTTATATATTGATTATACATATGTAATATTAAGCACATATGATTTTGTTACCAGATATAATTAAACTACATTATTATTATTATTATTATTATTATTATTATTATTATTATTATTATTATTATTATTATTATTATTATTATTATTATTATTAATGTTAGCAATGCATTAGCATTCTCATATAAAAAATATATTAATGCATTAGTGTGTTATTCATCTTCAATATAATTGATACTGATGAAACATTTGCCATATGCTAATGTTACACATTCTAATTGGGATTAAATAAACATTTATAGTAATATAATTGATGTCAATTAAGCATATATTAATTGAGATGTAATAAACATTTACAACAATATAATCGATGCTAATGAAATATTTGGCATACGCTAACAAAGCATTTGTCATATGCTAATGAAATATTTTTTATATGCTAACGAACATATCTAATTACGATTGAATAAATCTTTATCGCGATAAAATTGATGCCGATGAAACATCTGTCATATGCTAATGAAACATACGTTATATGCTAACGAAGTATTCTGAGCTTGAATACGCGTGAAAAATGAAATTTTTATATTTTTCGTTCATATTTTTTTAGTAAACGTATGCTTCACTAATCTTAAATGAAAAAGGATTAAAAAACTTTTACTTTCATATATTATTTGCGTTAATCTGATAAAAAACAAGTAAATTATGATTGTTTGAAGATTTTAAGAATTTTTTTAGATAACAAGACAACATGACATTAGTTTTTTTTTTCAAAAAACGGACGAAAATAACCCCATAGACTGAACAAAGTGGCGAAAATTACAAAACTGTCATTTTTATAAATGGTTGGTGGGAGATTAATTTATGAAAAACACATAAAAGTACCCATTTCTTATTCAAAAAAACCTCTTTTACCCACCTTATGAAAAAATTCAATAAATACCCAATTTGTCTAAAATACCCTTAAAAAGTAATCTCTTACACATCTCTTACACCACTCTTACACAAATGTACTTATTTTACACAAACAAACATGTGATTGTACTAACAATGTGATATTTTTTGTCCCTTACAATAAAGTCTATGTGTACGACTGATAAATCACGAGTAACTGAAAAAAATTCAAATTTCGATCGGGATTTCACTGAATACGACCGTTATCTAAAATTTTCACATTATATATATATATATATATATATATATATATATATATCGGGTTTCACTGAATACAATTGTGATGTTATCGGGATAAATTCCACAGTCAATTTTAGACCAATCAGAATCAGCATTGGGCTTCGATCGTTATGCCGATCAATCTAGTATTATCGGGATTGATCGTGAATTGATCGTGATATCATCGGGATATATAATTCCGATCGTGAAACGATCGGTCGGCACATCGGGATCCCAATTGGAAAGATAAAAAAATTGCACAAATTAAGAATATATTAGTTTTCCAACCTTTAATTAGTAACTTGCTCAACTTGCACATCTCATTAACACTGGAAAAAATATAAATAACCATCCAAGTGCCCAATTCAAATCAATACAAATGAAAATATCTCCAAACTAGAATGAATATCCGCTCTTGAATAATATATGAAGCTATTATGAATAGGGATGGTGCAATAGGTCCAACATCAATCTAATTACTTAATCATCAAATCAAATCCAACTCTTGCGCTAAGTAAATAGATTTAAACATTTGTTTGTGAGAAATACATATAAGACATTGAATATTAGAATGTAAAAATATAAAAAACAAAAAATATGGGAATAAAAAACAAACTTGATCAGGATCCTGATCGTGTAACCGATTGAATTTCCGATCGGAATTCTGATCGTGAAACGATCGGTCATCATATCGGGATCCGGATCGGGATACCCCATCGGGTTTGATTCCATCAGAATTACCCCATCGGGATTATGATCGGGGTTACCCTATCAGGTTTGATCCCATAGACCCAATCGGTATTATGATCGGGGTTACCCAATCGAGATTATGATCGGGATACCCATCGGGTTTTTAATCCCATAGACCCAATCGGGATTATGATCGGGATACCCATCGGATTTTTGATCCATAGACCCAATCGGGATTTACCCCATCAGATTTTGAGTACGATTAACAGATCACGATCGAATCACGATCGGAATATAGAAAACCCGATATTCTTTAGCATATAAATCACGATCGAAATTACAATGGGTTTCAGGAAACCCTATAGTCTTTGTCTGTTAAATAAAAAATCACGATCGTATAATTTCGATCATATAAATCACGATCGGATCACAATTAAAATGATAATATGCTTCCTAAAAACCCGATATTCATATCCCGATGTTGTTACGACGATCGTGATAATTTATTGCACGTGTGGGGAGTTGGTGGGGATATTACTTTTGAAATTAAATGCTTCTAACTCCCTTGAAAACCTGCAAAAAGCCTTCTAAAATTCTTACACATATGGGGTCCATGTCATTTCACATTGGAAAATGAAAAAACAAGGCTATAAGAGTAAAATTGGGTATTTATTGAATGTTTTCCTTATAGTGGGTAAAAGAGGTTTTTTATGATAAAAATGGGTATTTTAATTTCCGGCTCATTAATTTATAGTTTATACAGTAGGAAATGATTTACACTTGATCCACACACACTCTCTCTATATATATAGCACCACACACACACACACACACACACACACACACTCTCTCTCTCTCTATATATATATATATATATATATAGCACCTTTGACCACCAGTCGTAGAGACAATGATATTGCATGTATAAGATTTTTAAATTGAAGGTGAGCTACCGAGGTTTTGGTATCAAATATCAATAGATAATGTCGATCGATTATTTTATTTGCATTTTTTAAATTAAATAAATCTACTAAAGCCTGTCTCAATGATCTCTCTCTCTATATATATATATATATTTCAATTATAATAAAGACTTAGCTCGTCATCTTTTTTTTTTTTCAAATATATCATCCAGCTCATGGAAGAAATTAAACAACGCAAAAGTAGAAAAAAGAAGCAATTACGTACCACTTTTTTTTTACACTCACACACCCGACCTGTGGTATTGAGGAAATTCAAACCCGTAACCTTTGGTCTCCAAGCAATCTCACTCCACTACTAGGTCAATCCCACTGGGACAATTACGTATCACTTTAGATAATGCAATATCCCACCTTTGTCTTCCCACTTAATTTAATTGTTACTCTAAAATAGCATACCATCGAATTCGTTTTCACAAACAGTAATTAAACTTTAATAAAGAAAATCAGCAAATGTGAAACCCCCCTCTGTGTGTGTGTGTGTGTGTGTGTGTGAATATATAGCCATAGCCATCCTTTTACCACTTGGAAATCACACCTTGAAGAAGTTCAAGCTCACACCATGCAGCCCATGCAGCTCCAGAATACATCTCAATCATTCCATGCAGCAGGAGTGCAGACGCATGCATGGGATCACAGTCTTCCACGTGTCATCAGATTAAGAGCACTTGCATGAGGGACCACGCTCAATACTACATCAGTCGTCGATCCATTACTGAATTGGATCGAGGATTTATCTTCGTTGATTTGATACATAGTTCAGATATTTTTAGTGTTGTATAAATAGCAGAAAACACAATGTATCAAACACTTTTACTGAAATAAAATCTGAACATTTTACTCTATAATTTTTTTGATCCATGCATAATTTCATATGAATTTTACATGGTATCAAGAGCACGGTCGATTGATCTTGATTCAACGTGATTGATCTATTTCAAACATGACTAAGAAAAATCAAACGTTTTCATGGCGCCGAGCTCAAGATGAAGAGCTAGGGTTCATGGGAAATTTTTCACCAATCGAACAAGGAGAGAATAGTGAAGCTGGAGGCTCGCAGACATGGAACTAGTTCTGGATCAGATTCAATACATCGATTACCTGTGGGAAACCATACGAATCGAGCTGATGATCTGCAGATCGGGAATACTCGACCGGAGATAACTGCGAATCATCGAATTCTCGCAAATGATGAGTTATACTTGGCTCCTACTGACCATCCTGGTATGAATCTTACCTCTGATTTATTTGATGGTAAGAACTATCATAATTGGTGTAGAGCAATCCATAGAGGTCTCATGTCCCGTAACAAGCTAGGATTAATAGATGGCAGCGTTTTAGCTCCTAGAAGAGATTCCTTGGACTACATGCAGTGGTTAAAAGTTGATTACATTTTTTTAGTTGGATAACAAATTCTATGGCGAAGGAGGTAGGACGAGGTTTTCAGAACTTAGATACTTCTCGGCAACTTTGGGAAGAGTTGCAGAAACGATTTGGGAAGAAAAACGGGCCACGATTGTACAAATTGAGGAGAGATATTGCTACGTTTACACAACATACACAAACGGTCAATTCTTAATGGGATTGAATGATTGTTATGAATCAATCCGGCAACAAATTCTTATTCAAAATCCCTTACCTACGGTTAGTCAAGCCTATAGGATGATTCTCCAAGTAGAGGATCAGATAAATGTTACTACACAATACACTGATAATGCGGATCATACTGCATTGCTCAGTAATCAGAGGACTACAGGTAGGGGGGAAGGCTTTAAGAAGAGATTGAGCAAGGAAGAGAAGGCTAAATTGAGATGTGATCACTATGGAGGAAAGGGACACCTGAAGGTTGATTGTTTTGAACTTGTTGGAATTCCAGAGTGGTACAAGAAGTTCAGAACAGACAAAGGAAAGAGGAAGGCAATGATGAATATCCATGCTGATTCTAAGGAAGATAGTGATGGATCCCAAAGAGTATCCCAGAAAGGACATTTTGAGGATGCACAGACTGATGTAGGGAAGATCATTCAAACTGAATTGGCAAAACATTTGTCTATGTATTTTGGAAAGGGAAATAAAGCTGAAGGGCATGTAAATGCTGCAGCTCTAGGAGAACTTGATCTTGGGCATTCATCTATTGATTTTAAAGGCCATTATGCATTTGGTGCAGGGATTAATATTACTAAGGAAGAGTGGATAATAGACTCCGGGGCTAGCAACCACATGTGTTGCCATGTTGGTTTGCTAAAAGATCTGAAGAGACTTAAGACACCATTGCAGATATTCTTGCTAGATGGCACCAGTGTTTGGGTGTTCTTGGCAGGAACAACTCAATTAAACAAGGATCTTGAGTTGGAGAATGTTCTGTTTGCCCATATTTTCACTCATAATCTCTTGTCTGTAGGGCAACTCACTAAGAACTTGAATGGGAAAGTTCAATTCCTAGCTTCACATTGTTTGATTCAAAGAAGGAATAATGACAGTATTCTTGGTATCAACAAGATGAAAGGAATTCTATATGTTTCCCACATGAATTCATCTATGCAGGCTCTGCCAATTCAAGTGACAAAAATTCAGATGTCTACAAAGCTCACAGGATGCTGGGACACCCTTCCATTTCTATTATGAATCATATGCCTTGTTTTCAGAAAAGACTCAGAGAGGATGATCTCTCTGCTATCAATTCTTGTGACATTTGTCATAAAGCAAAGCATCAGCGCACACATTTCCCTCCTCTACATAGAAGGAGCATGGTGCTGTTTGGTCTGGTGCATTTTGATGTGTGGGGAACCTGCAAAGAAGACAATCTCACTGACACTCCTTATTTCCTCACTGTGGTGGAGGATCATAGCAGAGTTACTTGGACTTATTTATTCAAGTCCAAGAGTCAAGTATGTCATATCATTCAATGTTTCATAAAGATGGTGCAAAATCAATTCCAAGCCAACATACAGCAGATCAGAACAGACAATGGGAGTGAGTTCATTAATCATTCAGTGATCTCACTGTTCCAGAGTCTGGGAATAATACATCAGAAGTCCTGTCCTTACTCCCCTCAACAAAATGGTATTATTGAGAGGAAGCATAGACATTTATTGGCAGTTGCAAGGGCTCTGATGTTTGACAGTAAGCTGCCTTCATCTTTTTGGCCATACTCTATTCTTCATGCTACTTGGATCATTAACCGATTACCCAGTGTTGTTTTAGGTTGGATCTCTCCTATTGAAGTCCTTACTGGGAAGGTTCCCACCTTGGACAATGTACATCCCTTTGGTTGTCTGGTGTTTCGAGCAAATACCTTACCATCCAAGAGTTTGATAGCAGAAGCTTCCAATGTGTGTTCCTGGGTCATGCTCCCATGAATAAAGGCTTTCTTTTATATGATCTCAGCAAGTTGGAGGTCTGTATAGCTTGAGATGTTACCTTTAGTCCACATACATTCCCTTTACAGAGATCTCAATCTCCTACATTGCCTTTTTCCAGTTTTCCAGATGATCAACCAAGCATATCCATTATCCCTTTACCTGACCAGATTCTTCTTTTCATGAGAATTCTCTATCACCTTCACATCTTCCTAGCAATTCACATACTCCTAGTTGTACATCTCCATGTGCAGAACCTGCAGATCCCATCACAGACTCTGCAGGAGATTTTTTACTTGATCCACCTCTCACCAAAGATACTATTGTTACTCCAACCCTTCCCCTGAGAAGGAGTTCTAGACTAAAACATCCTCCACCCTTTCTGGAGGATTATGATTGTTCCTTTGCTGAGGCTATTCTACCACAGCTAAATACTACTACCACTACTCCTCATACTTTCCCTTACATTGTTTCTCCTGCATTCTCCACTGATTACACAACTTTTCTCATAACTGTGCAGACACTTAAAAAACCAACCTCTTACATAGAAGCTTGTAAGTCTGCAGAGTGGGTTCAGGCCATGCAGCAGGAACTAGAAGCTTTGAATGCTAATCATACTTGGGAAATAGTGTATTTACCATCTGGTAAGCATGTCATTGGATCTAAATGGGTGTACAAGATCAAGCTAAAATCAGATGGGACTATTGATAGGTACAAAGCCAGATTAGTGGCTAAAGAATATAACCAAGAATATGGTATAGACTACCAAGAGGTTTTCTCTCCAGTTGCCAAGATGGTGACTGTGAGACTTATGTTTTCCATGGCAACTCAATTTACTTGGCATATTCACCAAATCGATATTAACAATGCTTTTCTTCATGGACATCTTACTGATGAGATTTATATGTCACTCCCTCAGGGCTACAAGAAAGGCCATCCTGGATCTGTTTGCAAGTTAGTCAGAAGCCTTTATGGTTTAAAACAAGCCTCCCGGGAATGGAATCAAGAATTATGTAAGTTTTTGTTGGGTATTAGCTTTCTGCAGTCTGAACATGATCATTGCTTGTTCTTGCGAGGGATTGGGGTTGATTTTTTAGCTTTACTAGTCTATGTTGATGATATCCTCTTACTCAGCTCATCCCTAGATCTTATTTCTGAGGTTAAAGCTTCTCTTCACAAAGAATTTACCATCAAGGATCTAGGGGAGACTAGATATTTCCTAGGCATGGAAATAGCTAGATCCTCTTCTGGAACATTTCTTTGCCAAAGAAAGTATACCTTGGATCTTATTGACTCTGCTGGGCTTTTGGGAGGGAAATCTGTACAAACTCCCTTCGAACCAGGAGTTGTGCTGCAAAAGGGAGGTGACTTACTACCTAACCCTGAAGCCTATAGAAGGATTGTAGGTAAATTACTTTATTTGGGACTCACACGCCTAGACTTGACTTATGCTGTACAACAACTTAGTCAATTTGTGTATAAACCTACCAAGGATCACTGGAATGCCGTTTTACATGTTTTGAGATATCTCAAAGGAAGTCCTTCACTAGGCCTGCATTACAACGTTTCACAGTCTTTTCTCCTTGATGTACATTGTGATGCGGATTGGGGGTCTTGCAAGGACACTAGAAGATCACTGATAGGCTACTGCATATCTATAGGTTCTTGTTTGATTTCGTGGCGTACTAAGAAACAAGATACTGTTTCTCTTTCAACCGCGGAAGCGGAATATCGAAGTCTTAGCTTCACCATGCTTGAGGTTTTATGGCTCACCTATATGTTTGCAGATTTTGGTATCTCTCTTCCTTTGCCAATTTCTATATATTGTGATAGCAAAGCTGCAATTCAGATTACGCAACACCAAGTTTATCATGAGAGGACCAAACATCTTAATATCGATAGTCATTTCGCCCGATTCCAGTTCAGGAAGGGTGTGATACTACCTGTGTATGAACGTTCCAATGATCAACTAGCGGATATCTTTACTAAATCGCTTGCTGGTCCTCGTTTTAGGTTCTTACTGTCCAGCCTCAACCTTGGAGACCTTCACCAGGTTGCGGCTGAGGGGGGATGAAGAAGTTCAAGCTCACACCATGCAGCCCATGCAGCTCCAGAATACATCTCAATCATTCCATGCAGCAGGAGTGCAGACGCATGCATGGGATCACACTCTTCCACGTGTCATCAGATTAAGAGCACTTGCATGAGGGACCACGCTCAATGCTACAGCAGCCGTCGATCCATTACTGAATTGGATCAAGGCTTTATCTTCGTTGATTTGATACATAGTTCAGATATTTTTAGTGTTGTATAAATAGTAGAAAACACAATGTATCAAACACTTTTACTGAAATAAAATCTGAACATTTTACTCTACAATTTTTTCGATCCATGCATAATTTCATATGAATTTTACACACCTCCATCCTAATATTTCATAGTTTGTATCTGATCAGCTTTCTTATTTCAGTAGTACAGGTACGTGGTATGTACCATTTAATCCAAATATATATCTATCTCCGTTGCACACTTGAGATGTTAAATAGTGCACATGACATTTTTCATTACTCAACCGTGTTACATTTTCTGTTCTTGTATAGATATCTTGTTTATTTTTGGGCATTTTCATTCTTCTATTTCCATCCGAACAACCACAACATTGTCTCGCATTTTCCACATTCTATGCAATCATTTGTGTATATTATATAAATTAATCAATTTGTTATTTCTCCTTGTCCTGCAACCATAACCTTCTACTTTCTCTTAGCAATGCCATTTGATTACTGATTCTCTGTTGTTGTTGGCCCGAATCAAAATCGACAAAATATAGTGTACGAAATGGCAGAAATCCTGGGAATAGTTGCGAGTTTTGTTGGACCAGCTATAGAACTTGGGAAATGCATTGCCGAACCAATCAAACGTCAGTTCAATTATTTATGTTGCTTTAATAACAACATTCAGATTCTAAGAGAGGAGGCCCAAAAGCTGGAAGACACCAGAGCTGGCCTGCAGATGAGAGTCGATGCAGACGAGAACAACGCACAAGTCATTGTTCCACAAGTTAAGACTTGGTTAGAAGATGTGGTTGGCATCCAAGCCAAGATGACTGAGATTGAGACTGAAATTACCATCACACAAAAGGGTGTCAAATCTCCTTTTTCACTTGGCAAGAAAGTGAAAAGGACAGCTGAAGCTATGAAAGACTTTCGAGAGGCCTGTAACTTTAACATTATCTCACAGCCTCCACCACCGGCTGCAATGGCCTCAATCCCATTAGGATCAACCTATGAGTTCGAATCTAGAAAACATATTGAAGAAGAAATCATGGCGAGCTTGAGAGATAAGGAGGCTAACATGCTGGGGATATGTGGGATGGGGGTGTAGGAAAGACAACCATGGCCGAAAGAATTATGCATAGAGTGAGAGAAGAACATTTATTCGACGAAATAGTGATGGCAGTTGTGAGCCAAAAAGTAGACATGTTGAGAATTCAAGATGATATTGCTACATCGTTGGGAGAGGGAAGTTTATCATCTAAAGCGCATAATTTGCGTACTAGATTAAATGCAGGTAAAAATAGATCCCTCGTGGTGCTAGATGATGTGTGGGAATGTCTCAGATGATGTTGTTCGTGATGTTGCCATATTCATTGCTTCAGATGAGAAACGGATTAATTGTAATGATTGCACTTGGATATCTCCCTCTATTGGAGAAAGATCAGTTCCAGTTTTTCCGAATCTCCGTCTCTTGTTGATCAATCATCAATCAAGAGATGAAGAACTGGAAATCTACGATGAATCTTTTGAAGGAATGAGAGAACTCAATGTGTTCTCCATCTCATGTCCTTCATTGTGGTGGCTACCAGCTACCACACAATTACTGAAAAACCTCCGAACATTGATCTTAGTCACATGTAGAACCTTGGGAGAGCATATCAGTCGTTGGGGACTTAGTTAATCTTGAAATTCTCATATGCCGCGGCTGTTACTCAATTGAGAATTTACCAGCAAAGATGGGAAGATTAAGTGGTCTGAGGTTATTGGAACTTTCAAAATGTTGGAATTTGAAAACAATAGCTCCAGGAATCATATCAAATCTTACTGGACTAGAAGAGTTGATAGTGGAGGACTTCACCAATTGGGAAGCACAAGTTGAAGGAAAAGAATTGAAATATGCATCCCTGAGTGAGCTTCAGGCCTTATCCAGGCTGACTCGTCTGGAGATTAAGATAAATGATTCTGGATTAGGCGCTGAACAAATACATCTTTCATCCAACATAGTTAAATATCACATTCATATTGGTGAATATGACCACTACTACTACTGCTGTTTTCCCTCTCTTAGAGGTTCTGTGGCTTGAAAAACTTGCTGATTTAAAGAGATATGTGACGGCCCAATGCCATCCAATTCTTTCAAGAATCTCAAAGAAATAAGACTTAAATATTTGAAGTCACTGAAGCATTTGTGGAAGAGTAGTGTTAGCTCATATCAACCCAACGTTGTTTCCATTTTCAATAAGCTTTCCTCTATATACATTGTTGGATGCGATAGCCTATGCAAATTATTGTCACTATCAATGACCGTGAGGGGATGCGTTCTAGAACTAGAAAGGCTTGAGATAAGCTTTTGTAATATGATGGAACAAGTATTCTTGGGGAATGAAGAAGAAGAAGAGGAAATGAGTAGAGGACAAGAAGGTGTCAAAAGCATTGAATTCCCCCTGCTAGAGAAAATGCACATCTTCGCCTGCCCACTGCTGAAAAGTTTTGTTTCAACTCACGATCTTCTGCAATCCAGACAAGGTATGCATGTACCAATATGATCAACAATATATTATTTGTAAGTATTAATCAATTTACATGATACTTTTTTTCCATCCCGCATGGTTTCTGTGACATTCTTACAATTATTTGCAGGTTGCATTTGGTAGCTTAAAAGAATTCGAGGTAGGCCAAGCTCGTAAATGCAGGAAGAGAAATTGGTGTGGCCAAATTCCGGTTGACTTCTTCGCTGGACTTCACAGGTTAGATATATTGGGGTTAGAAGGCATGGAGAGCTTATTTTCATCGGAAATAGCTCGACATCTGCTCAACTTAAGATATCTAGGTATCAGATATTGAAGAATGAAGATGAAGGCGAGGAGGCATGTGGTGGTGAAACTCCTCTAATTCGTCTCTTTCCAAATTTGGAAGTGCTATATTTGAATAATCTATACAGGCTCAAGAGTGATGCACTCTTGAGTTACCATCGCTCAAGCGTTTGTATATCAGATATTGCCATTGCATGATTAGCATCTCTGAATACACCAAGTCTGGAAATGATAGATATAAACGAAGATCACGATTTCAGAGGTAAAGACGTGAACAGTGCGTTGCAGCAATACAGGCTTAGAAGAGAGGTAACAAACTAGTCGATCGTCTATTATAATTTCTTCAAAATATGTTTCTGTGATCAGATGAAAAAAATAAAACATTTATACCATGCTACGGTTAATTGATTTTATTATTTGATACCTAGAATTAACAGGAGCAATGCAGAAGGCGGTTGGAGGGCAGCTCGGAATCGGATTAATATGATGATATCACTGAGACCAATTACGAAACAGAGCCATTGAATATATATTTATTTTAAATTTCTGATTCTGCAATTATAGAATATAATGTAACTACTTTACCACCTTCATTGAAGCCAAATGCATTTGTTTAACCTCCTTTAAATGTTGCACTTCTTGTACTTGTGAATAATCTCATCTTTTCCTTCCCTTCTCAGTGTGAATATGTTTGGGAAAATTTCCTAAAAAAAGAAAATTGTTTGGAAAACTCTCAAATTGGTGGGCTGGCTGGTGGAGGTGGGCCGAGAATAAGTGAAGACAATATAGGTAATTAATTCCATATTACTTTCTACAACCTCATATTTAAAAATAATTAAAATACTACTTGGATGTACTATTTTGCCCCTGACCCCAATCTAAAAAGTGATAAAGATTCTTAACCTCCATATTTAACTAAAATTTAATATTATTGGATTAAACATTTTTCCCTCATAATCTTCATTATCTAAAACCTATATCTCGAGAATGAGCCCCCGAAAATTCAGAATTTAAAAAAAAAAAATTGAATAATGCAGATGACAATAGAAGAAAAAAAAATTGTGGATATATATGGTGAGATTAATGAAATGTTAATTATGTTGATTTCGATTTTTTTTACCTTCTACTATGCTAATGTTATTGGTGTGTTCTTTTAACGATATCATATTAAAAAAAAAAAATCAATAATGTCATAAACATAGCCAGAGGTCAAAAAATATTTTAACAATGTGTATTTTAATAAAAAAAAAAAAAAAAAAAAACAAGGGTACCAGTGTACCACCCATAAGGGCGGCATCAAATGTTCCGTTACAGTGCAATTCTAAAAGGCAATTGGTAAGAATTTTAAGGCGTTTCTCTAATGCACAGATACAAATTCCACGTGGCATGGATTTTTACCAATACCCTTTAGAATTGCAATTGGGCTTCTCTAATGCACTGCAGCGTTGGTAACATTTGCACTTGGGAATTTGGATAACATTTGAAAAAATGTTAGTGGGCCACCAATATCTTTTTCTCTTTTTTTTCTTCTTTTTTCTCTTCCCTTTTTTATTTTTCCCTTCATTTTTTTAACCTTTATTTTTATCTAATTATCGGCAAAATAAACGGATTTTTTTTATTTCTTTCATTTCTATCCATTTCAATTATAATTAGATTACAAGTTAATATTTCAATTATTATTGTTACTAAAATTTATTTTAAACAATAAATTCATAAATAAATAAATTTATTAAAAATTAATTTATTATTATTAATAATATGATTATATAATGAAAATCACAAATAAAATTTCAATAAATTAAAAAGATGTGAATAAAATGAGTGATGTAATAGTGGACTCCTAAAAATAATAGACCCTTAAAAAATAATAATTGTACCTGAATGCATGCATGGGGTGGGTTGGATTGGGGTGGGGTGGGGTTGGAAGGAGGGGGTTTGGGTGGCAATTTAGTGGATTAAATAACTTTTGATGTGTGGCAGCGATCTGACATTAATTTGTACCCAAAAAATATTATCTCCACTGAAAATGTCCTATAAAATATAAATATCACAATCTATAAGGTGTTGATAGATTTCAAACCTATGATTTTTCAGTCATGACTTCACCACCATATCGACTGATTCAATTAATGAGAGTTGGAGTAGCATTTTATTTAGTTCAAACATCTTCAGTTTGTATAATTAGTGATTTAGTATTATGGATTTACTAAGACATGTTAAACTCGATGTACTTTGATTTATTGTTATTGAGAAGAAATTTATGAAATTTATGCACTCAATAAATTTATCATATATTAAAGTGTATCGAGAATCGAGTATAATATTTTTGACACAAGTCAATTACTTTATGATAGATTTATTTATTATCAATTAAAGCACAACAATTTAATAAGCGTGTACAAATATTTACTGTATTATTTATTTACGCGACATTATATTCAATCATTAATTTAGTATATAAATATATGAATTATATGGAATGAATTATGAATTGTTTGTGTTTTTTTAAGGTTGGAGAAATTGGGATAGGCGGCCCCTAGATGTGCCACAATTAACACCAAAGTCAAGTGTAAAATTAGGGAGGTTGAGTACTCGCCGCCCAAGCCCCCTTAGTGCCAATTTATTTTTCATTTATTTTTTGAATTTTTAGGTTCAAAATATGACCATAAAAAATATTTGGGGGCTTTCACCTTTTTATGCAACAACCTAAATTCCAACTAATGTGAAATATATGTCATATGAAAATTAAAAAAAGAATAGAGAACTAATATGATATTTCTATTTAAGGTTATCCACCTTTTAAACAATAACTCATATCCCAATTTTTCAATCCACAACCGATATGAAATGTAGGAAATCTTGAAAAATTATTTTGAGCTTTTATACAAAAACCTAGATTTTCAATATTTTCATTATACAAACCGATGTGGGATCTAGGATAAATGAAAAATTAATAAGTAAATAGCAATATATATATATATATATATTCATACAATATTTGTAATTTTTTTGATTTGGGATGAATTTTGTTTGAAAGAAATGAAAAAAAAAGTTTAATTGCATTAAAACATATTTAAAGTTGATGATTTAAATATGTTAACTTCAACAGTATAAATATATTTAACAATTAATTGTCAAGTTCAATTAAAATATTTCGTTCAAAAAATTAAGTATATTTAATTTAAAATTTTGGATGTGTATCTTGATACTTTGAAGATATTTAATCAATTCAAAAGTTAAAAATATTTTAAATTAATGCATTTAAATTATGTGTATTGAAAATTTTAATATGTTTAATTTAAATTTTAAATTTTCAAATATTTAAATTTATAAATTTCAAAATATTACAATTTATCTTATTTGAAAGACCGACAAAGATGAAAAGATCAATTTTGGGCCTCATAATTCAAAGTTTGTTCATGTATAGTAATATTTGTAAGTTCTTTAATGTGGATGAATTTTGTTTGAAAAATAAAAATATATTAGTTTTAACTATTTGGAAAATATTTAAAGTTGATAACTTAAATACGTAAACTTCAAAATTTTGAAAATATTTCATATTAAATTGATAATTAAGTTCAATTAATACATTTAGTTTAAATATTTAAATATATTTAATTGAAATTTTTGGTTGTGGATTTTTATTTTTTTTAATATATTTACTTAAATTAAAAATGAAAATTATTTAAAATTAGTATATTAGAATATTCACTCATAATAATTAAAATTATACTAGTTAACATAAGATTGTGGTCCATCATAAAGAAAAAATAGGTACATCTAACGAAATTACATATAGATCAACAAATTAAAGGTCGTAAAATTTTGGAATTAGTTTTTTTCATCTTATGAACAAGATAAATTTGGATGAAAATAGTATTTTGCGAAATAAAAAGGTAATTTTATTGATTAGTTATTCGAATCTTTTCCAACTATATTTTCGTATCTTAAATGCACATATAATTTTAAGCTAAAAGCGTATTGAGATGCACATGGAATTTCATGTTACATTTCGTGTTACATTTTTGAATTAAGAGTTTTTTTTTCTATTTTATTTTTGTGTGAGTTAGTTTAATTTTATTTTTGTTTTTAAGGTTCATCCCCACCCAATTAGGGTTTATAATTATTTTTTAATATTTAATTTTTGATTTTCAATTAATAATTCATTATTATGGTTGATTTTTTCAAAATTACGTTTTATAATTTTTTTAATTTATTTTTTTTGTTGATAAGTGTTGACTATGGTTATTTATCTTATGATTAATTTTTATTTTATAATAAATATTATTAAAATTATAAATTTGATAAAGAAACACGGAGTAAAACACGAAATAGTGTAACGGGAAATTTCAATCCATTGAGATGGCGACTCTCTTCTCTTCCGTAATAAGAAAAGAAAAATGCAATGAAATTGAGTATGTAAATATTGGATAAGATCATCTATTCCAGATTTGGTGTTCCAACCCGTATTCCACAATTAAATTTATGAAGTTTTCTTCGATTTTTTTCGTCAATTTTAATTTATTATGTTTTAGTTTAATTTTATGATTATTTTTAGGGTTCACCCTACCCAATTAGGATTTATAATCATTTTTAGTATTTAATTTTCAAAGAAATTAGAGTTTATAATCATTTTTGCTGATAGATGTGACTAGCTAGGTCGATTATGTTATAATTAATTTTTATTTTTATAATATCTAATATTAAACTTGTTAAATTGATCATGAAATACCGGAGTGGAACATCAAATTTGGAATAGAGTATCTCATCCATGTATCTTTATATATATCTAGTTGGCATATATATGCCACACGAACTTACTAAACCTACCACTACACTGAGTTGACCAGGAGCGTTAACGCCTGATGCAAAATCAACCATAAACCTACCAAAAAGTTCATCGATCTAACACTTTTTTTTTCAGTAAAAATATTTAACTTTTGAGTGTGCACATCATTTATATTTATACAATTATACTTCTTAATCAACGACAACACGAATTTGAAATGGATCTAGCTAGTGAAAAATAGAAAGAAAAAAAAAAAACCCTGCACGGATTATGGTAATATTATTAATTTGCAAAACTTGGGTGAGTCTCAGACCAAAATTTGTGAGACGAAAGATCTAAGCAATACTTTCAATAGGAAAGATAATGCTCATGCAATTATATTATTTTTATATTTATAATTATTATTTAAGTATAGATTTTACATATTTTAATCTGAAAATTGAACACAATTAATAAATCTATTGAATTTATCTGTTTAATTTCTAGCTAACTCAGGCCTTGTACGTACATTTTAACCCAGTACATACGGTTGACTAATCAGACCTAATTAGTAATGATACTATCACCATTATGGTAATACACACACACACACACTCAGGACCGTAGACCTTTGGGTCAACGCAAATATGTGGAAACATTAACTGTTGCTTCACTAATTAACTAAGAGGTGTATTTTAATTTCAAATTTTCATTGACAGAACAAAAAAAAAATTAAATAAAAATTGCACGTACATATCAAGCATATAATTTTCTTCACAGTGAAAAATCCTCCTGCAAACAATATGAAAAGAGTAGGAAGATAACAAATTAAGCATCATATTAAAACCTCAAATCGAAATCTAAGTGATTGTTTGTACTTCCAAAAGAAAAACTCACAATCAAACATCAAACTTCCAAAATTTAATTGCAAATTTCATTAGAAAATACCAAACTGCTGCAACTTTTCAAGATTTTGAATCATCAATGCGAAAAAAAAAGACCACAAAAGGAGAGAGAAGAAACTTCAATTCCATTGAAAGAGAGGAAGAAGAATACTTCTATGGGATTTCTATATCCATATATGTGTGCTATTAAAGTATGTCTGCTATGTGTGCAGTAAGATATATATAGCATATATATATGTATAATGCTATATATATGAAGGATCTATAAGTCATGTCAACATCAAAAACTGTAAATATAACGTTCATGTATTGTGTATACACCCATTTAATGCTACTAAAAACTATATATGTAGCCTACTGCACTTCTATATATATATATTGATTATTATTTCTTATATAAAAGATACTAGTAATTAATGTATATAGCTAGCTAACGTTTCAAAAATATTTAATCTCCCAAAAATATTTTTTCCGGCCATAGCTAGCACTTCTAAGGCAACCAAGATAAGCATATCTGCCTGCAATTAAAACACATGCATGCATGACTGTTTTTAACTGTATGATAAATAATTAAATATAGATCTGTGTTTCATCGATCTACGTTTATAAATTCCTTCATTACACATATATAGTCGCTGGTTGTTAATAAATTAATCACAGACATCTCTGAACCATATAACTACAATCTTACAAGAGAAAAATCTCCATAATCTATACATAATAAGAGAAAATAATAGTCTCAGATTTGATATAAACTTGAAGAGGTTTAGAAAGTGTGCAATGAGCTTAGAAGATGTTTATAAGATTTTCCATTCAAGATAATTAATAAAATAAGGGTTAAGGGCTACATAGCTCCCTGACTATTGTCAGAAGCTCACACTGTCCCTTTTCCGACTATTTGAGCCATATAGCCCCTTGACTATTGTCAGAGGCTCATACTGTCCTTCTCTAACTATTTAGGCCACATAACCCCTCGTCTATTAAAAGTTGCTCTAATTGTCCATTTTGTTCACAACATTAGATACTTCGTTAGTTTTTAATGTGCTTTAGAGTTCATTTTTTCCAATATTTTTCATAGTAAGTAAAAATTCATAAAGTAAAATAAAAATTGATCACTTACACTATAATATTTTTGACATGTATAATATCTCCCCCAATGATTTTCTTGTGTCCATAGCGTTTAAAAAATTTCACGAACACCACATTTGCAAACTTTGCCCTTTTGCAATTCAAAGAAGAAGAAGAATTTTGAAAATTTTTACTTAACGTGAAAATTGATGGAAGAAATGAACCCTAACTCACTAGCTCTCGTAAATAAGAGCAAATTAATGGAATCTTTCATGTTGTGTACAAAGCGGGGAAATTATGGCCACTTTTAATCAGATAATCCTCTACTCCAAATTGTGTGTCGTATATGTGTGCTAACATTAAAATTATGTAATTTTAATAACTTTTTTCATAAAAATAAAATTCATTTTATTATAATTAATCCTAATTAATATTTATTGCTAAAAATTGAATTTAAAAAAATATATATGACCTAATTAAGTTTGGAATAATCAATCTTAAAAAATAATTATATTAATTAAAAAATAAAAATTAAATACTAAAATATAATTAAGTGGAATAAACTCTAAATGATAATGTGACTTTTAATAGTCGAAGAGGGTATGTGGCCTAAATAGTTGGAGAGGAGGGCAATGTAAGTCATTGACAATAGTCAAGGGATCTATGTAACCCAAATAGTCGGAGATGAGACAATGTGATCAGCCCCTGACAATAGTCAAGGAGACTACGTGACTCTAAACCCCCTAAAATAAAAGCCTCCAAACATCTTACATCTACCTACATCTTGTTTTCTATTTTTCTAATAATTAAAAGGACACTGCAAACATCTTACATATACCTCTTGTTTTTAAAATCATACCAAACTTATATATACAAAATGCTATATTGCATATCTTATAAATCCTAAAGGTACTCTTAATTAAGATATATTAGGTCTCATAAATAAACTCAACCACATGTTTCGTGTATAGAATTGAATTCATAGAGTTCCAATAAACTAACTGATATCCATGTCATGATATCAATATAATCCCAAATTCCCAAATGTTATATAGATATATAGGCCAATTTTTTGATTTATACTCAAAGTTCTTCGATCTATCCTCAGCAGGTAACTATATAGCTAGCTATATAAAGGCAATTATTCTAGCTGCGTTTCTTGAATCATATCATGGGAGCAAAAAAGAAACAAGCCAGTGTAAATAATTATATCATTGCTTGCATAGTGGTTTTCAACAAATTAAATCTCACATTTTTCAAATGTCTTCATCTTGAACAATGTTCTACCTTGTGAGAAATTAGATGTGCAAATTGATCACCATGCACCACCAACTCTCTCTCTCTCTCTCTCTCTCTCTCTCTCTCTCTATATATATATATATATATATATATATATATATGGTATAATAATTAATATTGGTCACACAAAACAAAAGACTGGGAAATAGTATTTTGGATTGCATTAGTTGGATATGGACTTCAGATCAGAGAAAAAAAAAATTATTGTTTTTGCTCATTTCTTGGAATTTGGATTGAATCTGTAACATTTTAACAAAACAAATTAAACCTAGTCAAACTATATAATTCAAAAACACCAAGCTCAAAAGCTAGCTAGGAGTTAATTAATTAATTAACCATTAATTATTATTAAGGCCACGACTAAAATAAATATATATATATGAAGTTCCCAGATATGATTTTGTTAAAATGAAGAAATAATAACAACATAATAAAAATAATAGGAGATGAGTTAATAAAATTACATAGCACCTAGGCTTTTGAAGACATGAGCACGAACTTCATTATCTCCATGCCAAAGACTAGAAGCTGCGAAGCCTTGAAAGTTATCGATCATCTCCGGACTACAACACCCATCATCCTCGTACGACCCGGACGTCGTCGATAGATCCGATCCTTTCTGCGCTGCTGCATCCACATAATTAATGCCTTGCTCCGCTGCCGCCGCCGCCACGTTCTCCTCCTCCTGGCCTGCCGCCTCCAACCTGGAGGAGTCGGCGTCTTGGCCGGTGAGCTCCTGCACCAGGGCCCGGAATTCCGAAGCAGTGGCGTTGAACTTGATAGGGTTTGTGATGTAGACGACTTTGAGAGGCAGCTGCTGCTTCTTGTTTTTGGGCTGCTGTTTCTTTGCCTTTACTGTCAGCGTTTTGTCCATGGTTTTTCCAAGGGTTTTCTCGCTATAAGAAAAGAAATGGGAGAGATGGGAGGAAATGGGATTCTCTTTTTAGAGAGAGAAAAGGGCCGGAGGAGTGAGATTTGTTTCTTAATTGATAAAGGTAGGAGAGGAGGGAAAGCTTAAGAGCCAATAAATGGAAGCAGAAATTGATGGTTCCACCTCCAGCGTCCAATACCAAATTAAAGCGAGTCTAGATATATGTAGATATATAATATAATAATATTATATATACACATACAATTATATGTGTGCACGCACGCGTTTCACAATTGGATTTCTGCATTGCATATGCACATCGTGTTTTTATTATTATTATTATTATTACATCATGATTAAGAATATTTACTCTCTGGGTTCGGCTAACATGTATTCATTCCTATTTTTGCACACATATTTTTTTTTAAAAAAAGCGTACTTCACATATTTGAAAAGGTAATAAAAATCAACATTCATAAAATTTCTATAATAATCATATTCACTGATATCAATATAATATTATTAATTTTAAAGAAAATTAAGTATTCCATTCTAAGAAAAAAAGAACTTTAACATATTTTCTTATATATTCTTTTTATTAATTTTAAAGGAAAAGCAAACACCTATACACATTTGGTGTGCATAATTAAGTTCTTATTTTAGACCGGTGAACTCATCCCGACCCAACCCACCCCGCTAAAAAAAATATTCAGAAAAATGTCACTCATTATACTAAAAAATATCATTCGTAATTTGAAAAAGTACCAATTTGCTACTCAGTACTTGACTTACATGAGTACGCTTTCATCCCCAATATACATAATTAAAGTTTAGTAATCCCAATTAGGGTTTATATATATTAATTAATTCAAAAATTAATTATTGAACGTAGCGCACAAGCCAACACATTAGTGTCAGACGAGTGCACTGTGCGAATCTTTGGATAAAAAAATAAATTAATTAATTTACTTTAATTTTAGTGTTCATGAATTCCATTTAGGGTATATATTTATTTTTTAAAAAATAATTATTGAGTGCAATGCACAAGCCAATATGTCAGCGTTGGGTGAGTGCACTGCACGAGTCGCCGAATAAAAATAATTTAATTGATTCATTTTAATTTTAGGATTCAATGATTATATTTTATGATATATATTTTTTATTAAAAAAAACTAAATAAAAAGGTATGTGAGTCACGTGTGTTGTGTACACTCCATCGGCCTGAAATAATATTGTGCGACAGCGTGCGCATGCAAGTGCAACTCAATCTAAAGGAAATATTGTTAATTTTAAAAAAAAAAATCATATGTAATTGATTGTATTTTAATATTTTTATTAATTCATCCGCATAAAAAAAAGATCCAATCAAGAAATTTTAAAATACAATCAACTAAGTACGATTTTCAGGATATAAAATTGATGAATGTTAGATTTGCAAAAAAGAAAAAAGAAAGAAAAAAAGTGAGTATTGTTTTATTAATTTAAAAAAAAGTGAGTTATTTAAAAAGACAAAAATATAGGTATTAAATTAAATTTACACCAGTGAAAATTAAGTACAGTATATTTAAGAGAGAAAAAAAATCCCCCAAAAAAAAGTGTGCGGCTTTAAAGAATGAAAGGTGGATTGATATGATTGTTGGACGGACAAAAGTAAATAAATAAAAAGTTATTTTTACAATATGGATAAAATGAATAAATAGCATAAATATGAAAAACAGAATTTCGAGTAAAAGAAGCTGCGTGGCGCGTCGGGAAAGGAGGCGCTTGGATTCTGTTGATTCTAAGAAAAGACAAATGCTGTAATTTCTCACTTTAATTTCGCAACCGTTGATTGTACTATTTCATATTCATAAAATTTCTTCTATACATTTTCTACTATGGAATATATATACCGGATACATTTATTTTTTTACGGTTGCTTCAAACCTTTTCAATATGGTAGTTACACATGTACATATGCGACACAAGAATTTCTATTATATTTAAAGGGTACTAACACATTGTCATGTATGTGGCAGCAGACTCGTGTGTTTTTTTTTTTAATTTATACTAAATTTCAGCATGTTTTTTTTTTTTTTTTAATTTATACTAAATTTCAGTATAGTAACCAGTGGGTAGTACTCTCATGGGAAGTGTAGAATTTTATGTGCACTACATAATTACCTTTTCTTGTCATCATTTTTAACTCATGCATGTGTGCCTATTTAATGATACGTGTCATATAGAGAGTGTAATAGAAAATATCATACATTTATTCTAAGGTATATTCTTTTTCTTTTGAAGTGATTGTCTAAGATGTTAATTATATGCCTGTAGTTTTAATTAATTAAGGATAACAAAAAAATCTTGCATGACTTATATATCTATATATATAAGGTCTCTCTCTCTCTCTCTCTCTCTCTCTCTCTCGGTTAGGTGAATCAATTCTAGTGTGAGAACTAGAACCATATTTCACATCATACAATCTTAAAAAATAAAGGCCCATATTTGATTAAAAGGACGGTGACAATTTGTAATATTTGAAAAAAAATTAGGACGGGGGCAATAATATAATTTTGTAATTCTTATAAAAATCATGGAGTATTTGATAACAGACCGTCATGCTAATGAAGTATTATTGTCATCCTAACGAAGCGATATCGTGATGCTAATTAAAATTTTCTAATATTGTTATCAAAAAAATATTATAAAAAATAATTATAAACCTAGCTAATTTGATTTAATAAATCCTAATTGAATGGAGAAAACCTAATTGGATGAAATAAACTTTGATCGGATGTGATAAACCCTAAATGAGTCGAAAGCAAATCATATCAATAATATATATGTACTATATTAGCATTCTGATTTTGCTTCGTCGACACTGTGAATATACTATGTTAGCATATGACAATACTCTGCCAACATACATATAAACCACAATTAGATGGAATGAACTCTAAAAATGAATTAGAACTAAAAAAAGAAAATTAAATTTTTTAAAAAAATTATTAATCATAATTAGATGGAATAAACACTAATTGAGATGAAATAAACAATAATAAATTTGTGTTACGTTAGTATTATGATAATTATTCATTAGTACAGTGAAAACACTATGTTAACATATGACAAATGCTTCGGTAGCATATCATAATGATGATGAAGCATTATTATAAGCTAACAAAAGCATTTAGAATCTGGGTATGCGTAAAAAAAATTCTTTTGTATTTCTGTTCTTATTTTTCATCTAAACATAGTCTTTTGACATCTTAAATGAAAGAGCACGAAGAGAGCTTAATTTGATTTTTTTTTTGCGTGCATTGAATTAAAAACGAGCAAGTTATAGTTGTTTAAAGTTTTTAATTTTTTTTAAAATTGCTGACATAATCAATTTTAAAAGTTTGGACGAAAATAGCCCTCTTTCATGTATTTTTTAACCTATTATTTAGGAAATTACCACCATCTTTTTCATTAAATCTCAATCATCAAATTATTAAATTGTATCGTGGAGATGTGGTTTTAGTTCCCACACTAGGAAAAATGTCCTATTTAATCCTTCCCCCCTTTCTCTCTCTATATATAGAGAGTGATAGAGAGAGAGAAATAAAATCCAAAGTTTTGGATTTAATATATACTGTTTGCTAGCTTAATTGGTATTGTAAGGAAATTGTAAGTTGCCTTGTAAAAGGAAACAATTATAGTGTCTACTTCAATTAAGTTGCATTTAATTGTATAATGTCTCTAACGTCCAACAAGAGCCATAAACTGTGCATCAATTTATTGAAATTCACCAATGTGGGACTCATGAATTAATTAACAAAAAAGAGTGAGTAATGATTTGCTTGAAACTACATATAGAATATGTATATGTATATAGCTAGGATTGAGTTCATACGGAACCAAACTTAATATAAGAAATCATAATACGTATATTATCTTATTGTATTATTGTTGAAACCCTTTAAAAAAGACGATGTGAGCTGACATCATTATATTTTCATTTTTTTCTTAAAGTTTTAAACAGGTCATAATTTGCCTTTTTTTATTCGATTTATGCAAATTATATATTAAACTAAAAGTATTTTCATATTCTTTCATTTAAGATCTCAATTGTATGTGTTTATGAAAATAAATATGGACAAAAATTATAAAAGATCAAATTTTACACATATTCAGATTGTAAATGATTTCGTTGACTTATAATGATATCTCGTCAACATTATGATAACGTATGCTAATGAGTAATGAAACATTTGTGATATATTATTGGCCCCAGACGAATATAATAGAGCTTAGAAGGGAGTTGAATAAACTCTTTTCAAAAATATCTTAAAGTGCGGAATAAAAGGAACCCTAACCCGTTTAGATATATTTTAACACTTAATAGTAATTCATCTGTGTATAAATAATTCAGAGAGTATATCACAAAGATGCAAGTGACTTTCGCGGAGTCTGGTTGATCAGCCGAGTAAGTTGGGTGTCGGTCAATTCGATCGATGTTCTCAATTAAAAGAGATATTACACGCAAGATAGACAAATTTAAGCAAGTCAATATACAACACATGAGGATTTATAGTGGTTCGAAGCATAAACTTCTGCGTTCACTCTACCTTCATTGCTTTATTTCGACAGTTTAGCAAGTCTAAGTACTATTTTGACATCTTATCAAAACTTTTATATTGTTCGATTGTTTTTCCCAACATATATTAACATAGTGCATTCATTGTGCTAACAAACTATTATTACAATATTAACATATTTTAGTGCCATTGTTTATGCACTAAGTATTCGTGTTGTTTTGTTAGCAAGATATATTCGACAATGTGTGCTTGGGTATGTCCCAAAGCTATCCATTTCGCTGTGCGAGAAAAGAAGAACAGTTGACAAACTGTTCCCTCTGATATCCCAGACAGAACCAGGAACACATTTATATGGCAGTTTCCATAAATAGAAGATCTTGCGCGGATTCATTTGTGGAAGGTAAGATATGTTCAATTGACTACCTTGTGGAGTAGATACCGAGCTGCAAATAACCCTCCTATCCAAGGAAAGTATCTACGCACATTGGGAAGATCACAAACCATAATCTACTTACCATATTGCCAGCGGTGAAGATCGACGACAATTGAGAAGTGAAGAATATAAGAAGGCCGATTATGTTCAGCAATCGGAAGCCACTTACACTTGTTTATATTCTCTTAAAAGATTATTTGAGAGTCATTTCGTTTGAGGTCTCTGTTTAGCTAGTTACGGTCCCACAGTATTGTTGCAAAATAGGATTTAATAAAGTGAGTGTGACTCATTTTATCCGATTTTTCGTGACCGTGATATTTAATTTTGGAGGAATTAAATACCGTACGATTGCTCTATGTCGTGAGTAGATAATCGTAGTATTTTTATTTGCTCAAATCCGATTTTCGGTGAGTGAGAAATAAATGGTTAAAGTTGGTCACACGATTGGGCATTTATGGTGTGTGGGATAATGTGTTTAAGACACATTAAATAATCCCACATTGATTTCTTAATCAAATTAAGAAGTGTATTTAAGTGTATTAACACTTAAGTGAAGTAATCAAGTGCATAAGGATGTGGGCCATGAGCCCACACACGCACACACGCGCGCGCCCGCCCGTGCCTGTGCCTGTGCCCGGTGCCCTTGCCCTTGCCCGACTCATCTCGTCCTCGTCCTCGTCCTCGGACTTGGATCTTGGCAATTGGACTTTGGGTAGACTTTGGGCGTACGTGGGCTTCCGGGGCTTAGCCGTATCAGTTTTATGGTACAGAAACAGTCGGGTCGTGGAGCGGGTCGGCGGATCGACTATCCGGGTCTATAACGGCTGTGGACCGGGTCGTGGGTGCACATGGTGCATGTCCAGCTTGAAGTTAATAGCCTTCAAGTGAGTAACTGCCACTGGAGCTGGTGGAGCCTTCAGGTAACTGCCATCTGAAGCTGGTGGAGTTAGTGGGCTGGACAGTAACCGAACGTAACTCCTGTCGGGAGTCAAAGTCTGCAGCTGCCCTGGACACGTGTTGGGATCCGAGCCGACAAGGGACACCTGTCGGGATCTGCAGAAGGTAACTCCTGGAGGGCTTAATGGCAGAGCTATAACTCCAGGGGGGTTACAATACCAGGTTTGAATGCCCTCAAACCCTAGCTGTTCCCTGCAGTGGAGATGTGCCTATAAATAGGACATCCTGCATGGATCCAAATGCTATATTCTGCATAATTGATCACACTTCATATTGTTGCATATGAATCCTTTCGAGTCAAAGCTCCCAATTCTCGACGTTGTCTAGTTCGCCGGAACCTTGCCGGATTTGTGGTGCTACTGCCGGAAGGACAAAGCCGTTTCATCTTTGAAAGACAACCGCCAAACCGTGAGCACTAGCCGGGGCGTATTTGTCTTGCGGAGAGAGGTCCCCTCGACTCGGCTTGCCGGAACCGAAATCTGCACATCGGTTCTTTACTTTATTTCAATTCAGTTAAATATTGTAATTGTTTGTTCCTCTACACTTCTACTTTTCTGCACTTCCTTTGTAATTCCAGCGAGGTTAATACAATACTACAATCGCAAGACAAATACCTAAGACTAAAATTAATCAACTACCTTTGCTGGAATGGCGTCTTCATCCAACACCGTTGCTCCAAGGACCATTCCCCATGGCCAAGCCGAGAAGCCAGAAAAGTTCTCCGGGTTGGACTTCAAGAGGTGGCAGCAGAACATGCTCTTCTACCTAACCACGCTCGGAGTTGCTGGATACCTCAAGGAGGAGGCTCCTGTGGTCGAAGAAAATGAGTCGGACGTCAACAAACGAACGGCGTACGATCAATGGATCAATGGCGATTTTCTTTGTAAAAATTATGTTCTTAATGGCTTAGTAGATAGTTTATATTCTGTATACGGAAATGTAACTAGTGCTAAGGAACTGTGGGAAGCTCTAGAAAAGAAGTACAAAACTGAGGATGCCGGAACTAAGAAGTTCGTGGTGGCAAAGTTCCTCAACTATAAAATGGTGGACACCCGGTCAGTAATGGACCAAGTGCAAGAGCTTCAGCTCATTGTGCACGACGTTCATGCTGAAGGGATGGTCCTTCCCGACTCTTTCATCGTTGCTGCGGTGATTGAGAAGTTGCCACCGTGTTGGAAGGATTTCAAGAGCTATCTCAAACACAAACGAAAGGAAATGACTCTTGAAAATCTTGTGGTTAAGCTTCGAATTGAAGCCGATAACCAAAAGACGGATCCGAGACCACGAGTCCCGATCGAGGCCAAGGCTAATTTGATGGAACATGGTGGACCATCAAATAGTAACAAAAGGAAGCGCCCGGGTCAAGTTGACAAAGGGAAGAAGCCAATGACAAAGTTCAACGGCAATTGCTTCAATTGTGACAAACCGGGGCACATGTCCAAACATTGCACGGCTCCAAAGAAGAAACGTACTAACTATGGTGCGCATTTGGCAGAACATAACAACAAAGGCAAAGACAAGGCCCGACAAGATGATTGGGATGATGATGATTTAGCTGCCGTTGTGTTCGAGGCCAATCACGTGGACAACCCGAGAGAGTGGTTCACCGACACCGGGGCTACTTGTCACGTTTGCTCGGACAAGAGCTTGTTTGCTACCTACAAAGCTGTTGAAGGTAGAAAGTTGCACATGGGGAACCAAGCCTCGTCTGAAGTGGTTGGTGTGGGAAATGTGGTTTTGAAGCTGACTTCAGGCCAAGAGCTGACTTTAAAGGATGTGCTGCATGTTCCGGACATCCGCAAGAATCTGGTTTCAGGCTCGCTGTTAGTCAATCATGGTTTTAGACTAGTGTTTGAGTCTGGAAAGTTTATTTTGAGCAAGTACGGAAGGTTCCTTGGTCGGGGCTATCTCGCCAATGGACTTTTCAAAATGAATGTAATGGCGATGCGCCGTGTGGCAAAAGAAAATGCTAATAAAATTGCTTCTTCTGTTTACTTGCTTGTTGAGTGCTCGGATTTATGGCATTGTAGATTAGGACACGTTAATCTAAATGTTATAAAACGCTTAGTAAATTTAGATTTGCTAAAAGTGAACCAATTTAATACACAAAACAAATGTGAAGTTTGTGTTGAAGCTAAATTGGCTAAGTTACCATTTCAATCGGTTGAACGGAGCACTAAACCTCTAGAGTTAATTCACACAGATGTGTGTGATTTAAAGTTTGTGCAAACTAGAGGCGGTAAAAATTACTTTATTACTTTTATTGACGATTGCACTAAATATTGTTATCTTTATCTTTTAAGAAGTAAAGATGAGGCGATTGAAGCTTTTAAGAACTTCAAAAATGAAGCCGAAAATCAACTAAGCAGTCGAATTAAAGTAATTCGAAGTGATAGAGGTGGAGAGTATGTTGCCCCGTTTGAAGAGTTATGCGCAGAGGCAGGTATAATTCATCAAACTACGGCACCGTATTCACCACAGTCTAATGGTGTTGCTGAACGCAAAAACCGAACTCTTAAGGAGATGATGAATGCTTTGTTGATAAGTTCGGGATTACCACAGAACTTGTGGGGGGAAGCTGTGTTGACAGCCAACTATATCCTGAACAAAATTCTACTTAAGGGTAAGGATGTGACGCCTTACGAGTTGTAGAAAGGACGCACACCGTCTTATAAATACCTCAAAGTGTGGGGGTGTTTGGCTAAGGTTGAAGTGCCACTTCCTAAACAAGTTAGAATCGGCCCTAAAATGGTTGATTGTATCTTTATTGGGTATGCACTTAACAGTAGTGCATATCGTTTTCTTATTCATAAATCGGAGATTCCCGAGTTGACTGAAGGAATGATGATGGAGTCGAGGAATGCTATATTCTTCGAGAATGTCTATCCTTGTAAGAATAAGGATGGGATAGAAGGTAGTTCTGAGAAATGAACCTCTGAAGCTACTACTAGTTCTGATCCTATGGATGAAGAACCGAGACGTAGTAAGCGAGCTAGGACGGCTAAGACCTTTGGTCCGGATTTCATCACCTATATGCTAGATGATGAGCCAAAGTTTTTGAAAGAGGCTCTATCTAGTCCAGATGCTGCGTTCTGGAAAGAAGCTATCAACAGTGAAATTGATTCCATCATGCAAAATCACACTTGGGAGTTGACAGATCTCCCAAGTGGGTGTAAGCCGTTAGGATGCAAATGGATCCTAAAATGAAAATATAAGGCAGATGGTTCTGTTGACAAGTATAAATCTCATTTGGTTGCCAAAGGCTTTAAACAAAAAGAGGGGTATGATTTCTTCGATACCTACTCACCAGTAACAAGGATTACATCTATTCGGGTGCTTTTAGTGATTGCTGCTTTGCACAATCTTGAAATTCATCAGATGGATGTAAAAACTGCGTTTCTGAATGGTGAGTTGGAGGATGAAATATACATGGAACAACCTGAAGGGTTTGTTGCACCAGGGTAAGAACGAAAGGTGTGTAAGCTTGTTAGATCGTTGTACGGTCTGAAACAAGCACCTATTCAGTGGCACCTGAAGTTTGATAACGTGATGTTATCAAATGGTTTCAAAATCAATGAGTGTGATAAATATGTGTATATAAAGAGCAGTTCTAATGGCTATGTCATAGTCTGTCTTTATGTAGACGACATGTTAATCATAGGCAGTGGACACCAAGTGATTGTTGAAACGAAACAAATGTTGAAACGAAATTTCGACATGAAAGATATGGGCTTAGCCGATGTGATTTTAGGGATTAAGATAGTACGGACAAGTGGTGGAATTGTCTTAACACAATCTCATTACATAGAGAAAGTGCTTAAGAAATTCAACGCTTTTGATAGTCCGCCGGCTAAGACCCTGTTGGAACTCAATGTACACTTGAGCAAAAACTGAGGAGAACCGGTAGCTCAAGAAGAATATGCAAGGGTCATTAGGAGTTTGATGTACATCACTAACTGCACTAAACCTGATCTTGCATGTTCTGTGAACAAGTTGAGTCGGTACACGAGCAATCCAAGTAAAGAACATTGGAAAGCTCTAGTACGAGTTCAAAAATACTTGAAGTATACTTTGAACTTCGGGCTGCAGTATATAAGGTTTTCTCATGTACTTGAAGGGTACAGTGATGCGAATTGGATATCAGACACAAAAGACTCATTTTCGACTAGTGGATTTGTTTTCACTATCGGAGGTGGAGCAGTGTCGTGGAAATCCACGAAACAGACTTGTATAGCTCGTTCTATCATGGAATCTGAGTTTATCGCTTTGGATAAAGCGTGTGAAGAAGCTGAATGGCTTCGCAACTTTCTAGAAGACATTCCATGCTGGAAAAAACCAGTGTCGTCAGTGATGATTCACTGTGATAGTCAAGCGGCTATCGGAAGGGCACACAATGCTATGTACAATGGTAAGTCTCGACACATACGTCGGAGGCATAATACTGTGAGGCATATGATCTCAAGTGGGATTATCTCAGTTGACTATGTGAAGTCAATAGATAATCTAGCGGATCCGCTAACCAAAGGGTTAAACCGAGATCAAATGACTAAGTTGCTAGAGGGAATGGGTTTGAAATCCACACACTAAGAGTGCTTGTAGTGGTAACCCAACCATGATGACTGGAGATCTCAAGAACTTGGTTCAATGGGAAAACTAAGCTACAAACATTCGGTTTGGTAGCACTTGGAAAATTATAAGTGTACATTTCCCTGTGGGCAAACCAAGTGCACACCTGTCAATGTGGTGAGGATAAGTCATATGACTTTTAATGATTCCTAAACCTAATGAGGTTGAGTATGGCAGGATACTCGGAAGAGGAGATCACCTATATAAGTGAGAAGTGGGGCCGCTTCTAAAGAGATACTTATGAACTAAAAGAGGTTGTCCATGGCCTGAAAAGGACACAAACGTGAGAACAGATAATGTTTGATATACAGTTGTTTTCAATACTATTGTCTCGGTATACACTAAGGATGTATAGTTCAAGGCATCATGTCCACTAAACAGCCGGTATACTCGATAGTGTTGGAAGATGGAAGGTTCAAAGTCACAAGCTACCTATCCTGGTGCAGTTGTGTTTCTAAGAGAACTGGGCTGCTTGTCTGCATACATGGATGCACTATTTCCACTCATGTGGAGGATTGTTGGAAAATAGGATTTAATAAAGTGAGTGTGACTCATTTTATCTGATTTTTCGTGACCGGGATATTTAATTTTGGAGGAATTAAATACCGTACGATTGCTCTAAGCCGTGAGTAGATAATCGTAGTATTTTTATTTGCTCAAATCCAATTTTCGATGAGTGAGAAATAAACGGTTAAAGTTGGTCACACGATTGGGCATTTATGGTGTGTGGGATAATGTGTTTAAGACACATTAAATAATCCCACATTGATTTCTTAATCAAATTAAGAAGTGTATTTAAGTGTATTAACACTTAAGTGAAGTAATCAAGTGCACAAGGATGTGGGCCATGAGCCCACACACGCACACACGCGCACGCCCGCCCGTGCCCGTGCCCGAGCCCGAGCCCGAGCCCGTGCCCGGTGCCCGGTGCCCGTGCCCTTGCCCTTGCCCGGCTCGTCTCGTCTCGTCTCGTCCTCGTCCTCGTCCTCGGACTTGGATCTTGGCAATTGGACTTTGGGCGTACGTGGGCTTCCAAGGCTTAGCCGTATCAGTTTTATGGTACAGAAACAGTCGGATCGTGGAGCGGGTCGGCGGATCAACTATCCGGGTCTATAACGGCTGTGGACCGGGTCGTGGGTGCACATAATGCATGTCCAGCTTGAAGTTAATAGCCTTCAAGTGAGTAACTGCCACTAGAGCTGGTGGAGCCTTCAGGTAACTATCATCTGGAGCTGGTGGAGTTAGTGGGCTGGACAGTAACCGAACGTAACTCCTGTCGGGAGTCAAAGTCTGCAGCTGCCCTGGACACGTGTTAGGATCCGAGCCGACAAGGGACACCTGTCGGGATCTGCAGAAGGTAACTCCTGGAGGGCTTAATGGCAGAGCTATAACTCCATGGGGGTTACAATACCAGGTTTGAATGCCCTCAAACCCTAGTTGTCCCCTGCAATGGAGATGTGCCTATAAATAGGACATCCTACATGGATCCAAATGCTATATTCTGCATAATTGATCACACTTCATATTGTTGCATACGAATCCTTTCGAGTCAAAGCTCCCAGTTCTCGACGTTATCTAGTTCGCCGGAACCTTGCCGGATTTGTGGTGCTATTGCCGGAAGGACAAAGCCGTTTCATCTTTGAAAAACAACCGCCAAACCGTGAGCACTAGCCGGGGCGTATTTGTCTTGCGGAGAGAGGTCCCCTCGACTCGGCTTGCCGGAACCGGAATCTGCACATCAGTTCTTTACTTTATTTCAATTCAGTTAAATATTGTAATTGTTTGTTCCTCTACATTTCTACTTTTCTGCACTTCCTTTATAATTCCAGCGAGGTTAATACAATACTACAATCTCAAGACAAATACCTAAGACTAAAATTAATCAACTACCTTTGCTGGAATGGCGTCTTCATCCAACACCGTTGCTCCAAGGACCATTCCCCATGGCCAAGCTGAGAAGCCAGAAAAGTTCTCCGGGTTGGACTTCAAGAGGTGGCAGCAGAACATGCTCTTCTACCTAACCACGCTCGGAGTTGTTGGATACCTCAAGGAGGAGGCTCCTGTGGTCGAAGAAAATGAGTCGGACGTCAACAAACGAACGGCGTACGATCAATGGATCAATGACGATTTTCTTTGTAAAAATTATGTTCTTAATGGCTTAGTAGATAGTTTATATTCTGTATACAGAAATGTAACTAGTGCTAAGGAACTGTGGGAAGCTCTAGAAAAGAAGTACAAAACTGAGGATGCCGGAACTAAGAAGTTCGTGGTGGCAAAGTTCCTCGACTATAAAATGGTGGACACCCGGTCAGTAATGGACCAAGTGCAAGAGCTTCAGCTCATTGTACACAACCAGTTTGCGGAGTTGTCTTAGTAAGGGCGTCGCTAGCGGGCAATGGTATACGGCTATCTGCCGTTTTTCGCTCCTCCAGCGGGAACTGTGTATGGGGGAGAGGAGACAGCGACGCCATATGTGACATTTCTCTCTCCTTGGCGGTCTAATTTTTTTGTTTCAGTTCTCCTTTTTACTTTTTTTCTTTTTTAATTTCGTGCTTTGTTTCTTTTGTTGGTTTAGGGTATAAAGATCTTTTTCATTTTGTTTGTTTGGAGTTTGCAGATTTTTTTTCTTTTTTATTGCTTTGGCCTTTGGGGTTTACAGTAACGGAGTTGGAGGTTCGGAGTGGAGTGGAGTGGTGGAGAGAGAGAGAGAGGTGGGCGGCCTACAATAGGTTTTTTTTTTTTTTAATTTATATTATATTTTTTTTAATTTTGTTTAAAATTTTCAATAAAGAAACATTTTAAATTGAAAATGATAATTTAATTATTAGTAATTATTTTATTTTGTATTAATTCAAATAAATTTTAATATATTATTATGAAATGTTAATTTAATTTTACATTGATAAATATCTTATTAAATGAAATTACATATATATATATATATATATATGTTTAACAATTAAAAAAAAGATGAAACAATTAAAAAAAGAATATCCTTCCATATTCTCTTTTAATATAAAATTTTAATGCAGACTATTGGAGATGATATGTAGATTTAGTAATGAGTTTGCAGTATTATAATGCAAACTGTTGAAGATGCATAGCCTAAGGCGAACGCCATGAAGTAATAAATTAAAAGAAGTTATTTATATCTTAATTTGGCATCTTTACATATTCTCTTATACTTTCTTTGTTTCACAATAAGTGTCATTCTAACACTTAAAAAAAGAAAGAAATTAAAAGCCAGCTAGTATCCCCCCTCCCCCGCATGTATGTACGTATGTACGTAATGAGCATTGATGTTTGGTGTGAGAATTATGCCTAGGGCTATATACGAGTCGAGCCGAGCCGAGTACCACCGGGCTCGAGCTCGGCTCGTTTAGATATTCGTGAGCTCGAGCTCGAGTTCGACTCGAGCTTTGAACTCAGGCTCGAGCTCGACCTGACAGGAAAAAATCGAGCTCGAGCTCGGCTCGAGATCGACTCGGGCTCGACTCGATTATTTAAATTTCGAGCCCGAACTCGAGCTCGGCTCGAGCTCGACTCGATTATTTAAATTTGATGCTTGAGCTCGAGCTCGTTTACGTGCAAAATTATATTATAAGTCATACGTCATATCATATTCCAATATATTAAGATAATTTATAAATTAATCATTCTATATTATTTAAGAGACTACTAATTCTTAATTTGTTTAATTATTATTCTTAGTTTAGCTTATTTAATATGAGTCTTAATTTTTGTTAATTTTTTTTATTAACTAATAGAAACTATAGTTATATAAACTACATACTATAATACAAATTGTATATATAAATAAGAATATATAAGATTAACTATATACCATTTGTGCTAACTTATAAGAAATAAGAATATTTTTAAGCTTGAATATTTGATTTCTTAATTTTGATAACAAATTTTTGAGAAATTATTATGTTTTCAATATAATTTATTTCATTTAATATTTCTTCTTTAATGAATTGAGAATGATTATTTTGTCAATATTGATCTTAATTTTTGTTAATTTTCTTTTTTCCTTTTATTACTATGTACATTTTAACTAATATCAATTATACATTATAATAGACTTATTGATGTGTACATTTTAATTAATATCAACTATATACTATAATAGATATTAGTTTATATAACTAAGTGTTTAAGATTAACTATATAACATTGGTGCTAAGAATATTGTTACTATTGAACATTTGATTAGTTTTAATTTGTGTTAATTTTGTTTTTTCTTTATTACTTTGTTACTTTTGATAATATTAATTTATCATCATTGATTTAATTTCATGTATTAATATTTAATTATGAGTATCATTTGTCAAGTTGTCGATATTAATCTTAAATTTTTTAATTTCATTTTTCCTTTACTACTTTACGCAAATTATAAATTTATAATTTATAACTTATAACTTATATTCTTATAAGTTATAACTAATAATCTAAGATGGACTATAATCTATTTTTTTCCACATGTTATATATATTCTTATAAATCAATGATTATATACTAGAATACTAATCGATATAAGATAGTATATATAACTAAGAGTTTAAGATTAACTATATAATATTAATAATAAGAATATTATTACTTTTGAACATTTGATTAGTTATAATTTTTGTTCATTTTTTTACTTTCGATAATATTAGTTTAATATTATTCATAATTTCTCTTATTACTTAGTATTTATTATTGAGAGTTCAATTTCTTAATTTTGATAATATTAATATAATATCATTTTGCATTTCATATTATTATTATTATACTTTGTAAAATTATAAATAGGATAACTATATTATATATAAATATATAATATGTATATATATATATACAGTTCATTAGTTTGTCTATTTGTGTATATAATTGTTACTCTTGATCATTGATTTCTTAATTTTAATAATATTGGTTCAATAGTTAATTCCATTAATTTCATTTTATTTTAAAATGTGAAGTATTAATTTGACAAAAGTTACAATATAAATATATAATATTTTAAAAATTACAAAAATAATATGTGTCTTGAGTTCTAAATCGAATAGCTTGCGAGCCCGGCTCAAGCTCGGCTCGTTTAACTACTCGCGAGACAGTTCGTGTGACGGCTCGTTAAAAAGCTCGAGAACCTCACGAGCCGAGTTAGCTCGTGAGCTCGACGAGCCAAGCTTGGCTCGAGAAAATTGTGAGCTCGTTTAACAGGCTCGAGTTCGGCTCGTTTAATAAACGAGTCAGTCTCGAGCGAGCTTTTTTCGAGCCGATACCCGAGTATCTCGTGAGTAGTTTGGCTCATTTCCAGCCCTATGCCCTAATGTTTATTTACTATAATTTTATTGTTTATCTTATTGCATTCTAGAACTATTTTTTTTTTAGTTGGCGATGGGGAATGAGGGATCGAATATTTGATTTCTCACATTTTTGCTATTTTTTATTGTTTTTGTATGTTACATTTGATGCTTAGTTTGTTTTGCTTTGGTGCTGATATTTAGTATCTAATTTTCACGTATGGAGAATGATATTCATTACAACCCACCCTTATATATAATAAATTCTCTGTAAGATGCAGTTAGTAAGCTTCAGTGCAGCAGAGTGCAAGTTATTTTCTTGTTCCCATCATATCAACGCGTGATTCAGTACTTGAACCTTCATTTGAGCAAAATTCAGTTTCCCTTTTAATTTTGCAATCCAATGATCCTAGCTAATTTAGTTGAGCAAAAACACAACTTTACTACATTTACATGAGTAAATATGATGCAATTAGTATTATTGTTGTTGTCATTAGAATCATCATCCTAGTTAAGTTATTTTCTTGGAACGAATTGAATCGAGAAATGACAAAAGTACCGGCGAACTAACTAAAAAGTTTACAAAGGAGAAAGTAGAATTGTTTGATTGAAAAACATGCATCCACGACCACGTAGCCTTTATATATATATATATATACTAAGAGCCAAGAAGAAGCTAGCTAGTAGTGTCTTATATATATATTTATATATATCTAGTGGCACACATGGTGTGTCATATTGCCTCGTTCAAACAATAAATCTAAAAATTATTAAATAAAAATATGGTTTTTGAGGGGGCCATCACCATAATTAGTGGTAGGAGGAGAATTCATGAATGTGGAGGCCACTTGGTGAATAATATATATTAGAGAAGTGAAATGAAATGACGAAATATATATATTGTGGTGTTGAATGCCCTTTTTGATAGGCAAAATTTACTGTCATTTCTTTTCTTGTTTGTGTGTCCCGTGAAACCATGGGCCAATACATCTTGGTTTAATTTAGGACAAACTCACCCGGATTCTTTGTCTTTTATGCTCAAAATCACTGTATAAATCCGTGACTGCTTACGAATTAATACTTGTAATTTTCAATCCACTATTTTTTGAGGATTGTATATAAGTCAACCTACTTTAATTCGGAGCTTGATTTTTCAAAAGCTCCTGTAGCGGGGTTCATTCACATAAATGGTCGATCAGTCAAGTTTAAACTTTGCAATGCTCGAGTCATTGACTCATGAGTTAACTTTATAATATTAAACTATTAATCTAATGTTTAACTTATATTTATATTTTTATTAGTGATAAGACATAACTATCTCAGCTCGTTAGCCTTAATTATTATGAAAAAATGATAATTTTTGGCAAATATATTATATTTTTTAAAATATATAATTATTTTATTTTAAGGGACGTGATGAATGTATGAATTTATATACTTAATGATCACAAGGCTTTTTAGGCTCGATTAAAGTTTGTAAGTCATGAAAATATTTGGAATTATTTAGCTAGCTAGCGCTCGGTTTAATAATAAATTAGTCAAATTCGAACGTCCTAATATATGTTTGGATCAACTTAGTTTTATTACTTAATTACACTCGTATCAACCATAAGTCTATAACATACATTAATGCATGTAATGACGCAGTATTATATTTTATTATTTTTGCGACCACTGTTCAATCATACGCATGATATTCAAATATGAAATGAGATACTACTTTAGATTTCAAATTAATAATTTCTTGAATTGGTACTAGAGAAAAGGGGAAAAAATTGATTGGATGGGATTTATTTAATGCGTTTAATTATGATAAATTATTTCATATTACTAAATCATGGTGCGTTCTATGGAATTAATGTTGTGGGACTATGCCCCTGTAAGGTAGATTTAATGCTATGAGGAAACACTTGCCTTGCACAATTACAATTATAGTAAATAAGAGACGAATAGCTTAAATACACATGAATTCTTATTAGCATGTATGCATCTAAGTTCTACTTGATCATTTATTGCGGTTATGAAATTGAAAACTCATACCAATTATTAATTAATAACATATAATTTCCTCTTCTTGTTTTCTTTTTTCTTAACTTATAAGGCAAATTTTACTATTTTTTTTCACTTTTTTCAAAAATAGCCAATTTTTTCAAAATTAACATCAACAAAATAATAGTTACTTTTTTTAAAAATAAAAAAAATTACAAATCTAATATTTGATCAACTTTATGGTGCGAAAATCGTACATAATTGATTGTATTTTAAAATTTCTTGATTGAATGATTTTTTTATGCGGCTGGGAAATAGAAATAATAAAATACAATTAATCACATATGATTTTTGAACTGGAAAATTGATCAAATATTATATTTGCAAAATTTTTGGAAAAATAAGTACTATTTTGTTAATTTTAAAAAAGTGGGTCGTTATTTTTTAAAAAGAACCCAAAATGTAGATATCAAAATTCAAAATACCCATAATAATAATATACAATAATATTTTAAAAAGAAATTAAAATTCACACATTGATAATCACAGTAAATTCACCACTAACATCTAAGAACATTTCCAATGCTGGACTAAAACACCAATTTGGTGCAGATTCACTCCAATGTTGTTCCAAATCTTGTCCCAAATTGGTGCAGCGCCAAATCATGCCCCAAATTTGAAACAAAATTTGGTGATGCACCAAATTGGTGCTGATAGGTCCCACAACATTTAATGAATTATTTTATTATTTAAAATCATTATTAAATAGATTATCTAATAAATTTAATTTAATTTATAAATTATATATTCACTTAATTTAAATTATAAATCATCTATATAAATAAATAATTTCAATAAAACCACAATTAATTAAAGAGTTAATTACCTTAAAATATACAAACTTTGAAGTGTTTTTTTTTTGTTTTTTACACGTTTAAAAATAATGTAGTTTTAATAAAATGAACTTAGCCCTTATTTGATTTTTCACATGATTTTTCAAATTCAGGCCAGTTGAATTTAACGTGGTAGTCGGAGATTGTCACGTGTACATCTACGTGGACACCAACTTGCCTTAAAATAAATGAACTTTGGGTTGATTTTATTTTTTCACATGAATTAAAAAAAATCAAATTTAGATTTTTTTTTTACTTTTCTTATAATGTGGCAAACGTGATATAAATACTTCACTTTATATTTTCCAAAATTAATTATCAAACAAGATATAAATTTAATTAACATCATTTGACAGTTGTGATCCGTTTGATCTTATGTAATTCATTTAATATGCACAAAAATCATACTATGACTTTAGGGAGTGTGATGTGTACATTTATCACCGTCACGTTTGGAAATATTTTAGTTGTTACATATTTATATTATTAATAGGTTTAAAGAATAATAAAATACGGGAATTAAGAATTTATCTAACAATTAATATAAATGAAAATGTTCAATTATAAAATTATTTGAGATTATCTAACATATAAAGTTATATCAAAGATGTTATTAAACATATATGGAAAATTGATATGTAGTTTCTACGTGATCAATTTATTTCTTAACTTAATTGATTGATTGTGTAATATTATTTATCAACATATAAGATACATCATCGATCACTATTCATGACTTGATGATTGTTGTATCGAAATTCATTTATACCATTACACTAGCTTAAGTCAGATATTTATAATTTTTCTTCAAATAGAGAACTAAAAAGGTCTGATAGTTATTTTATTTAATTTTTTTGAACCTAAATTTTATATATTGGATAAACTAAGAAAATTCAAACATATTTCACATATATCATTTGCTTTTTTTGTAAATTAGTCTTATCATTAATTATTAGTTTTAGACGAAATTTATAATAATAATTCATTGTACACACATTCAAAATGAATATAATTTCAATAATCAACACATCGAATGATAAAACGCAATGTCTGCTATAACAACTCTGTAGTAATAATTGATGAATTTGCTGTATTACACAAAAAGGCAAAAAAAAAAACTAAAATTGGTATTTTTTTTAATTCGTGTGAAAAACAAAATCAGTCCAAAGTTTGTGTATTTTAAGAAAATTTGGTATTCACGTAGATGTAGATGTGGCAGCCTCCGGCTACTACGTCAGATTCAATTGGCCAGAATTCAAAAATCATGTGAAAAATTAAACAAAAGCTAAGTTCATGTTATTAAAACTACACTTTTTTTAAAAACGTGTTAAAAATAAAAAACACCTCAAAATTTATGTATTTTAAGACAATTAACCCTTAATTAAACATAATGGATAGAATGAAGTCGCACATATTACAAATTACTATAAATTAACTTAAAAACACACTACAAATTACTAAAACTACTTGAAAAAACACATTGATTACAAATCATTTCTAGATCCTATAAGATAATTATAATATTGGCCGAAATCGTTTGAAGAATTCTTGAACCCATGTCCTTCACCTTCCGATTGATTGAATTATGAAAATTCTCCTTGATGAGGAGACGATTATGATTCACGAACTTGGTATTTTTTTTTTGTATAATTCTAATTTGTTCATCACGAATATATTTTCATAAGTGTTGTAGTCTTGTTATATTTTCACTAATTGTAAGCATTTGATGATCATTTAAAGTACTTTTATTATTCCAAACACATTATATGTTATAATTTTTTAATAGTTAATTTTTTTTGAAAGTATATAATTAAAAGTTAGTAGTTTTGAGTGAATGAGTGAATGAAAAAGTTAGTAGTTTTGGATAATTATCATTTTTAGAAAAATACTAAATCACTAAGCATATTCATATTTCAATTATAAATAAAATAATTTTTTTAAGAGAACATTCTTATTTGATGTAGAACATTGAAGTTACAAAAAAATTTAGTATTGAAATTATACCTATTGAATGCAGAATCTACACCAAATAGATGCTTAGCATCGGAGATTATGTAATACACATTACTTATCTCATGTGGTTCTAGTATACATTTTTTCACCAAGCAGTGTTATTTAATGTACAAAAAGTCAATGAGAAAATTCAGCTAACCAATTACCCTAAATAATAAATAAATGAATATACCAAACCAATTAATTCAATTCACTAGCAAACATCGAGTGTCGACCCTACACCCCCCTCCAATGGAGTGAGGCCCCCAGATCCTGCCATGTGTAAAGTAATTTAGAGGAGTGACTGGTGTTTGTAGAGTTGGTCGGTTCATACTTTTAAACCCGATTCTGAGTGACTCTATGGACGGTCTTTCACGCCGTTCGCAGGTCCAACTGCCATGTCATTTCTTGAGAAATTAAATGGGGACTGTGGGCAATGTTTTCTTTCCAATCTGGAGTAGCAGGAGTTATGGTGCTTATGCTCCAAGTAAAGTTTGAGGACCTGTTTGATTATGAAAATTTAAATGTAATACTGTTGGAGCCGGCTTCTTTTATTTCTTTTTTTTTTTTCAAATTTCCTTTATTTTTGTAATTGGTTTTCAGATAAATAAATCAGTAATTGAAACTTTTTTCTAAACATAATACAAATGAATCCCACGTATATTAATTATTGTTAGACATTATATAGAATAAAAAAAATGAAATAAATAACGAATAATATATTTGTTTGCTAAATTATATTGTGGATTATTTTATTTCAGAGCCATGTAAATTACATAATTAACTAATCGAGCATTTCTACTTTTATTAATATGATTAAATAAAACCTTTTACTTAGGGGCAATTTTTTATTGCAACATTCTTATTATTATTATTATTATTATTATTATTATTATTATTATTATTATTATTATTATTATTATTATTATTTTTCCAACGTAACTTTCAATTGTTTTAAGTTCAATCCACCAATATAAGGATTACATGGGGAGTTCAGTTGTTAATGTGGCAACCAAAATTTGCAGTAACATATACATACATACATATACATACATATAGGATATATATATATATATATATAGGATCATGTGAGAACTACACTTCCCTGTGAGAACTGAGAACCAATTTCAGCCACTAATATTGCCTATTTGGATGGCCAAGATACACTCTAAGATTAAAAAACGCGGTGGCATTACTGTAATTATAGTAATTTTTTAATGAACTGAGGGTATTTTTGTAATTATATTCGTTATCTCTCACACATTCAAACAACAGAGAAGAGAGAGAATAAAAGACTCCGGCGACAGAACAATAAGAAAATAGCAGAGGAAAAGAAAAAAATTAGTTATCTCTCTATTTTCATTTCTCCGAATATTCATTGATTTTCCAATTTGTGGAGAGCCAGAAGATCAGAGGAATTGTCTGAATTGATTAAACCCTAGCGCGACGACGAGTTCGACGTCGAAGATGAGAAATACGACGTTGTTTCATGCGGCTTCGATTCCTTCGTGTTGCTGTGGAGTTTTGCTGTCTCATCGATCGACATTTTCGATTGTTCACTTGAAAGTGTCTCGGATTGATTTTTTTTAATTTATGAATGTGGGAATTGATGCTGCGGTTAGGTTTTTGAAATTATCCCAATCTCACGTGAATGAACTACGTGGTTGACTGCTACCCTTTTTTCAGTTTAATTGCAAGAACTTTTTTTTGAAGGAATATGTTGCTTTATGGTGTATAAGACGCCATTCGATTGTTCTTACCCAAACTTGTTTGAATTGGTTATCTGGAGGCGATGTAGTGTTCACATTGACGTGATTAGAAGTAGATCTAATTTGTAATCAAAACGATGATATTTTTTTTACTGTAATGCTAAATAATTATCATGCTAAACAAGGGTCATGTTAGTGCTAAAATAAATCATGACAGTGTTAAAATAACTCATGACAGTGCTACAATAAGGAATGACAATGTTACAACTCTAAATTGAAAAATATACGCGTGAATCACATATACAATGCTAAACTTTAAACTACAGTGCTAAAAAAGAAGATCGTGAAGCATAAAAAGATGTCGATAATATTTTTTTATCGTAATGCTAAACAATTATTATGCTAAACAAGGGTGACGTTAGTGCTAAAATAAGTCATTACAGTGCTAAAATAAGTGATGACAATGCTAAAATAGGGAATGACAATGTTAAAACCCTAAATTGAAAAATATACGCGTAAATCACATATACAATGCTAGACTCTAAACTACAGTGCTAAAAATGAAAGATTGTGAAGCATAAAAAGATGCCGATAATATTTTTTTATTATAATGCTAAACAATTATCATGCTAAATAAGAGTTATGTTAGTGCTAAAATAAGTGATGACAGTTCTAAAATAAGGAATCGCGATAGCTAATTTGTATGTTATTTGCTACACCACTCTCACCTAATCAAAACAAAAGAAATCCTCAAACTCTTTTTTCATTTTTTTATATGGAAAAAAAGTGAGAATATTACGAAGCAAAAGGCACCACTTTTCTTCTAAAAAATAAATTTGTACGTTACTGTACACACCCACAAATATGATCTCTTTTCTGACTTGCAGAAGCATAATGCAAGAGGAAAAAATTAGTTAGACAAAATTAAGTAAGGACTTGAAATATTTTTATTTGATTTTAAAGTGATTATCTACCATCAATTTCTTATGATATTTCGCTGTCGAATTGTCTGGTGGATCAAAATTTATCAACCTATAATTATATTCGAATCCACTTTACATTTCATGCATAATTATATGGATACATGAGTAAACACTAAAATATTTTTTGGATTGTTTTGAACTTATAAAATAATGTCAGTAATCGCAATTAAAATTATTAGACCATCCAAGATATTTTATTAATTTTTTACAATTAAAAAAAAATTATACATGCTAAAAAATGATTTGTAAGTGCTAAAAGTCAAAATGCCAATGTTAAAACTTCAGAATTTAAATACTAGTGCTAAAAAAGGAATGTCAGAGCTGATATTTTATTTTTTGCATTGCTAATAAGGGTTTTAATATTTCTAGCATGTGTCTAACAACAGTGCTAAACAAGGAAACATACATGCTAAAGTAGAAACTACAAGTGCTAAAATACTTTATAAAAGTGCTAAAATGTCAGAATTCAAATACCAGTACTAAAAAATGAATGACAAGTACTAAAACCTAACTTACTAGTGCTAAATGTCACATAAAACTGCTGGAAACTCATAATTGTGAATCTAAATATTGACTAGACAAACCTGGTAGTCTTATATGATAGTAGCAGTGCTAAAAAGGGATTTGTAAGGGCTAAAAGTCAAAATGCCAGTGCTAAAACTTCAGAATTCAAGTACTAGTGCTAAAAAAGGAATGACATAGCTGATATTTCATTTTTTGCATTGCTAATAAGAGTTTTATTATTTCTAACAGATGTGTAACAACAGTGCTAAACAAGAAAATGTAATTGCTAAAGTAGAAACTACAAGTGCTAAAATACTTTATAAAAATGTTCAAACTTTAGAATTCAAATACCAGTGCTAAAAAAGGAATGACAAGTGTTAAAACCTCAATTACCAGTGCTAATACCAAAATATTCACAAGAATAAGAAATGTGTCAGTTACTATAAACTATTCATCTACTAATATTATATACCATTAAAGACAAATAGAGAAGGTGCTCTGATTACTCGGTGAAAGATGTGGTTAACGAGTAAGGAATTGGACTGTAGACTAGTTTGGATGAAGGGTACAAGAACTCAGTTGAGTGCAACTCTTGTTTAGGGAGGTGGGAGGAGGTAGGTAGATCAACTAAAGAAGAAGAAGTCGATGTCTGTAGGTTTTCGTTGCTTGTTGCAGTCACAAGCAGAAGAATCAGTGACATGGGATGGATAGATTCAATCTATAGTTGTCTTGGAAATGAAATTCCACTAGGTAATTGCTACTTTTATTCAAGAATATTATGTGAAATCTTGTTTTATTAGTTTTATATATGCATGATCGATCGATCTTCTGCAGGTGATAAGGCAAGAGAAGGAAAAAAAAAAATAGATTAAGTAGAGGTAGTCATGCTAAACAAGGGTTATGCTGGTGCTAAAATAAGTCATGACAATGTTAAAATAGGAAATGACAATGCTAAAACCCTAAATTGAAAAATACACGCATGAATCACATATACATTGAAATTTCTGATTTTACCCTTACTAAGATTCAGGGGCAGCGAAGTTGGACGTTATTACAATTATGTCACCGCGTTTTTTTTTTAATTTTGGAACAGATCTTAATTGTCCAAATATATAAAATCTGTGGCTGAGATTGGTTATCGGTTCTCACATGGGGTATGGTTCCTTCTGCAACTCAACCCTATATATATAGGGCTGTAAACGAGTCGAGTCGAGTCGAGTATCGCTGAGCTCGAGCTCGGCTAATTTAACTGCTCGTGAGCTCAAGCTCGAGCTCGAGCTCGACTCGAGCTTTATACTCGAGCTCGAGCTCAGCTCGAGAAGAAAAATATGTACTCGAGTTCGGCTCGAGCTCGACTCGTTTAACTGTTAGTCGAGCCTAACTCGAGCTCGAGCTCGATACTCAACTCGAGTTTGAGCTCGAACACTCCACTCGAGCTCGATCTCAATTACTCGACTCGAGTTTGGCTTATTAATGATATATTCGAGTCCAACTCGAGCTCGACTCGTTTATGTTATATTCGAGTCCGACTCGAAATTAAGCTCGACTCGTTTATCTGGAACTAAAAAAAATCGACAATAATAACCCCGCATATTAACAAAATTCCTAAAATATTTCAAACAAAGTTCAACATACGTGAGAAAGTCGAATATGATTATATTAGACAAAATTATAATTTTGGTTTATTTCAAACAAAGTTCAACATACGTCATATATTTTTTTTGTTAGTATTAGCCATTATTTTGATTATATTAGACAAAATTATCATTTTGATTTATTTATATTTCTAACTTGATTGATTGAGGAATATTAATTTGTCAATATTAGTCTTGATTTTGTTATTTCTTTTTTTTTTCATTATTATTTAAGATATAATTTGAAATCTAGTTAAGATGGATTATATATATATATATATATATATAATGTTAGTGTTAATATTATCTCAAATATTGGATAGAATAATACTACTATGCTAAATTGCTAATTACTATGTATATATGATATAGGATGTAGGATATATTCAATAATTTTGACTTTTGTTTATAAAAGTGTTATTATTGCTCCTTAATTTAAATTTTGACTTTGAAAATATTAATTGAGAGATGACAATTATTGATTTCAATTAATATTTCAGGTAAAATATATTTTTTGTTAGTATTAGTCATTATTTTTAATATTAGATAAATTTATCATTTGGATTTATTTTATTTTTATTACTTAATCGATTGAGGAATATTAATTTGTCAATATTAGTCTTGTTTTTTTTTTGTTTTTTTTCAATTATTACTTAAGATATAATAATTTAAAATCTAGTTAAGATAGATTATATATATAGTGTATTAATGTTAGAGTAAATATTATTTCGAATATAGGATATAATAATATTACTGATTACTATGTATATATAATATTGATATACGATATATTCAATAATTTTGTCTTTTGTTTGTAAAATGTGTTATTATTGCTAATTAATTTAAAATTTTGACTTTGAAATATTAGTTAAGAAATAACAATTATTGATTTCAATTAATATTTCAGTTAAGTATAATTTTCTATTAATATTAGTCACTGTTTCCATTATATTAGTTAAAAATATAATTTTATTTTATATTAATTTCTTAATAGATTGAAGAATGAAGAATATTAATTTGTCAATATTAGTCTTGATTTTTGTTATTTTTTTTTTCATTATTACTTAAGAAGATATAATAATTTAAAATTTAGTTAAGAAAGATTATATATATGTATATATACTTAGAGTATATATTATCTCGATTCTCGGATATATAAAATAGAGTAATATAAATATATAAATTACTGTTTACAATGTATATATGATATATTACTATTCATTTCGATAGTATTGTTAGTTGTTACTAACTTATATTGACTTTGATCAACTAATTAATTTTGTTAATATCAATTAAAAATTATTAATTTCAATTAATATTTCATGTAAAGTATTATTTTTCATAATATTTGGTTAATATTAATATTTATTTTGATAATATAGTATTAAATAAAACTATTATTTTATTTTATATTTATTATTTAATCCACCTTGATCGATGCACACATATCAAATTGTCAATGAATTGAAATATTATTTCATTTCATAGTTTTTATTTAATTAATTGAGAAGTTTTAAATTTAATACCAGTAATGTTATTACCATTGATTCCATTTTATTATTAATTGAAAATTTTAACAAAAATAACTTTTATTTTAAAAACATTAGAAAAAAATAAAAAAATATATATTTCGAGTTTCAAATCGAGTATAATTCAAAAGTTGTATCATGAACTAACTTAAGTAACTACTCGTGAGAACTACTCGCGAGACTGCTCGATTAACTACTCGCGAGACAACTCGATTAACTACTCGGGAGACTACTCGATTAACTACTTGTGAGACTACTCGATTAACTACTCGTGAGACAGCTCGGTTAACTACTCGCGAGCTTCTCGAGCCGAGCACCCCCAAGCTCGAGCTCAGCTCGACAAAAAGCTCGAGCTCGACTCGTTTACGAGCCGAGTCACATTCGAGCGAGTTTTTTTCGAGTCGATCTCCGAGTATCTCACGAGTAGCTTGGCTCATTTACAACCCTATATATATACATGTTGTGAATCTTCAATTTTATTATGGGCAAAGGGCCAAACAATCAAATAAATGCTCAAATTATATGTCGAATCTTATTCAAATATACGAATTATTTTTTGGCTCAAATACACACTTAAACTATTTAAAAGGAACAATCGGCCCCCTAAACTATTTAAAAAAGAACAAATTGACACTTAAAGTTAACACTATTAGTTTTTTCGTTAATTAAAGTGTATCAAGCTCAATTCTATCACTTATGAATTCTAATCGGACAAATTGAAATCACGGCCAAATAGCCCCACACTATGGAGTTTCAAACATCTCTTTTAATTTCAAAATCCAACATCGAATTGATATTGAGATCTGAAATTTAATTTATAATACAAACCCTCGTCATCGATATTTCTCCGTGTAAGTATTATATCATCTAACACCTGATTGACAAATTGAGAGTATAATTAGAAAGCCCATGACAAGGACTTTCTAACCATACTATAATACATGGTATCATCGTCAGAATCAATCATAATTAGATCAAAAAATCTATGGGCATTTTATTTTTTAATAAACCATTGTGCCATTCTCCTTTAGTACATATTAGATTTAATGCATTTACAGTGCATGATTTTATTAGATAATTAAATCATTATAATATATTAGATAATATATTTATTAGTTAATTTTAAGAGATATATACATATATTTATTATATATATATATATATATGTATACATATCTCACGAATATATATTTTTATGGTACCTTTTACACTATAGTGACATCCAACATATATACTTATTAATAAATTAATGATGAGAACATTAATATCTCTAAATATTAATGAATTTGTTCTTGTAAAAAACTACTGATGGATTTGTTCTTGTAAAAAAAAAAAAACTAATGGATTTATTGATATCAATTTAATTTAAATCATATGCATACAAGAAAAGAGTTCATATTGTTTAAGATAAATGGGACATTTCAAATTGAATGGTATAATAATATAAATGATATTTATTGTTTTCTATAATTAACATTAGGAAGAACACATATATAAAGTGTCTATATAAATTAAGTTTATATATAAAATTTTTAACATATGTATGATCACATGCATGTATACAATAATTTACATGAGAAACTACTCTTTTAATGGGATAGTTTAGTTTAGAATATTGTGTTAGAGTCAATAAATAATTTAATAATATCATATGCAAAAGGATACAATTAGCTATAACGTAGACTTGGTTACTAAATTTGGACATTTACCAACTTTATTTTTACAATTACCTTCATTATTGTATTTTTAAAGGGTTTCACTTGCAAGTTGCAACAACGTAATGGAACAAAATAAACCAAAAGTGTCATTTTTAATTAAATATTGTAGTTATTCTTTATTTATTTACTTATAAATTAATCAAATAATAAAAAATCAGAAACTTTTCAACATTTGATTAAATATTATGACAAATGAAATTGAAGGTGAAATGAACGTATAATGATTTATTTGTTAATTGAAATCTTAACATTCCTTACGCTCATGATTACTCCCTCCGCCATGATTATATTCTTTATATTACTATTTGAATATTCTAATTATATAATCTCATTATTAAAAATAGCATTAATTTTTCCGCCATGATTATATTCTTTATATTACTATTTGAATATTCTAATTATATAATCTCATTATTAAAAATAGCATTAATTTTCATATCAAAGTACAGAAATGTGAAGAAAATTAATTTATACCGGTACTTGGTAATTCAAATATATGAGAAATCTTTCGAGGCATGCATACCCAGAGATCTAAATAGCATAGAGCACTGTTGACATATACCAATTAATTAACTAGGATAAATATCCAATATTTTAATTAAGAAAAAAAATAAGGGACTGGACGACATGGGCCCCAACAATTAATAGACATCACCTGGCTTTCTGTAATTTTTGTCCAAAGGAGTGACGGTGAGTAAACGTCCGTTATCTGGTTCAATCAGTTGTAAATCGAACCGGAGTATTTGGGCTAGACCGGGCCATGCAGAGAATGTTGATCTTTTAGACCACCACTTTACAGGTGGCGAAATCTCAAAGTGGGTGTGCAATGCACATAGGTGTAGTATCGAAAAGCCCTGAATTTAGCTGTGAACGTACAACCCCACATAGCACATCTTATCAAAAGCATTAATTACGAGTTCTGTGGCGGAACATGGCACAACATTAACTGCACTTGCTTGCAAGTAGTACCTTCATTGTACATATGCGTGAATTACAACTGAATGTCAACAATAAAAATTAAATGAGATACTAAATTGTATGGTCCTGTCTTGTATACACAAACATTAGCTCCTCAGAATCATCTTAACTAGACTTATACTAATACATCAAAGGTAATTTCACAACAATATCCGATTCGAGAACCAACTATAACATCAATGGTCACATCTTAACACTTGTTCAAGCTATGCTTGAGCTCGACTAATAACACGAAGTGTAACAACACGGTTATCACGTGTATATTTATTATCCTAACAATATATCGCGATTACACGAGCATCACTCATTCACCTGTTACGACAATGTACAAATGATATGACACTCAGAAAAGCTACTCAAGTCTAAAAAATGCATATCACGATCAATTCGCCATTTATCGACCAAATGTATCAACATCAAAGGATGTTTATGCACAGCGTACCAAATAATTGTATATAATACCTACGTTGAGCATGTTAAAGATCATGGAACTTATATCTATAGCTTTATAGTAATTAATGATTGTCACTGAATTAATAAAGAAATCCTATTACCTACAATTCCTTTTCCCATACTGAATATTTCTTGAGGTACTGAAGGCTGCAAACAGCGACCTGGTCCCATTTCGTCTTATGCACAAATACCAGAGGCTCAAGCTTTATGCGACAAACTAATGCTCATGCTTAACGCGTGCCTTTAAAATACCGGGAAGCGGAGGCGAGGTGGGAGGCCTACCAGAAATGCTCGACCTTGAAGCACGAGATAGTCGAGGTTGGTTAACATTAGGCATGCTGGAGCTTTCACCTCCATCTGTGAGAATATTCTGTGCAGCACCATCAACTTGCGTTTTTCCACTAAAGTTCATTGCCTTGAGAACGTAATTATCATCATGTAGCTCAAAGGGAGAGCTGCAATTTGATCAAATTAATTCACTACGTTAGAGATACTGTCCATAAAGTTTCATCTTTATAATATACTCCATCTTTTTCTTTAATGCCAATTTTTACCAAATCGTCACCAAAATTGCACATAAAATAAATTATACAGAATTAGAGAGAAAAAAAAACTGCCCATAAACTTTCCTTAAGGGGTTAATGAGGGAAATTTCTATGCTACCCAATGGGTAGTACCCAATGTGTCACATTAGATCTATTGTGACATATTGGGTACTACCCATTGGGTAGCATAGAATTTACCGTTAATGAACGGCTGGGGAATACACATTTTAGTCCAACTGAATTAAACACCATTAGCATGCATATTAAATAATTATCTTACCTATTGAAATCAAAATGCACCAGCTGCATATCTTCTGATATTTCCACCTCCACAGTAGCATGAGGACGGGTCTACAGTTCAGACATTCGTCAATAAGAATTATGAAATGAATACCAAGAAAACACATCTTAGAGAAGGTGCATTGATGCTTGTATGAATTCGGAAAAAAAAAAAAAAAAAAAAAGGCATCTTAGAGAAGGTTCAAATCACACACACACATATATATATTCCTTTTTCAAAACAAACTGCTGGTTAGAAAATAACATTAGAAGTCTTTCTATCTCCTCCTCCCATATATACATACATGTATGATTCATGTTTCAATCAACAGAAGAGCCCATGCAGAATGTAAATATGTTTGCAAGAAGCAGAAGGAGAAAGAACCCAGACATCCATCTCAATACGTAACAAACGCTAACTTTAATATGTGAAATATCTTCATAAAAGACCAAGGTGAGTCTACCTGCACCAAAATAAAAGGCAATGCCACTCCACCACTAGGAGCATTTCCTGAACCATACAGTTTCTCATTGCGCTGTATGAGGTTTTCAAGACCAACGTACTGCAGCAAAATGAGAGGGTAAAAACATAAGATTTGACACCGAGGATGACTTCCAGATGTATAATGCACATCAGGGAGCAATTTCCTGTCAAACTCAGAAAAGCAGATAGTACTCTCAAAGATCTCATACTTGTTCCTCGAGCTCTCCGAGATATGCTGCCTTCTTTTCAATTCTGCTTCTAAGTCCAGCACGTTCAGTCTACAATCAATTATATATTAACTAAACTGGATTAGTTGATGCAAGCTGTTAACATTTAACACACTGACACTTAGCTCTCTTATGATGGAAATAAAAGGATAGTTAAAAATCATATAATAAAGCATAGTTAAAGGAAGGAATAGAAATCTAACCTTCAGTTCTTCAATATCATTCAAGGTAGTCCGAGGTAGACCCTTCCATTGTATTTCCTTTTTATCTTTAGATATTATATCCATTGCCATTAGCACATTTAAAGCATCATATACCCTTCGACGTATATTTTTCTCATCATACTGTTGCTGGAATGGATAATTACAATCAGTATTTGTTGGCTTGTTGCTTTAATGTTGGGCTTCACAAATATAAACAAAAGATATGAGAAGTAAAGCAATTAAAAACCTGGTCTGGAGCTCCAAGGTTGTTGTTGGGATCTGCAAATTCAGTAACAAGTTCATCTGCCACCTGCAAGGACCAAAACAACGTCATATTTAGATGGTAAAGATACAAACAGTTGAAAGATAACTGGTATCAAATTGCAGGAAATTATCCAATATATAGATTTTAAACATTGTAAAAATATTAACATACAAAGCAATCAAAAAGAGCAAAGCAATGACTCAAAATGTTAAGTGTATTCTCTTGAATAAATACGTAGATAACACAGATTAAGTTCTAAGGAATAACAATCCCAAAACAGTTCAAGCAAATATTTCTGGCTTTGATGGTTGCACCTTATGACAATGATTGTCCAAACAAAAAATACAGGAAAAAACATAAAGAACAAAAGATAAGCATAATTCAAAGAAATGTGATCTTAAACAAAACACGATTTTAGTGAGCCATCTAACCTCATTGTATGTAGTTCTCCCTTTACTTTCCACCTTTTCACACACTGTCAAGAAGAAAGACAAAAGGTTAGCCAATATGTAACTCATATTAAGTGCTCATTGAGCCAGACAAACTGTATGAAGAAGCCTCTTTAATGTAGAAAGGTAAAGTAACTTCCTCCTGAGTCCAAGCCCAGCACTCATACATACTGAGGATGTTGCTACCACAACTTGACAATGATGCCATAAATTGCTTACAAGACATTGACAAATGCAGAACCGAACTAATTATCAGTTTCGACAATTCCTACATCTGAGGTAACTAAAAGTGTCTGAAAACTATTTTTAAAGCACAAATGATATATCATTTCCAACTCCACCATAGCATGCAAACACTTCTATTTTACAAAGTCAAAAGTACCACATCTGATATAAATGCAACCTGATAACCAGTAAACAAAGGAGGCATTGCCATCGTGTTGCAAGTTTCAGAAAATATGCTATTAATACCACACACATAACACCAGCTATCTCTTTTTGTCATGCCGACCTTTTCAACTATAGGACAACATGCCATTAATATCATACATATTACAAATGCCTCTTTATGGAAGTTTCTTCAAAAGATAGAAAGAAAATATGCAAATCCAACTAACAGAGCTGAAATCTGATGATTTGCTATAAACTATCATAAGCCTATATCACAAGAAGCCTAATCAGGTAAAGTTCTGGGTCCAATAAATCACAAGATTGTGTTCCCTCAGAGCAGTGAGTCCTAGTAGCAAAGAATATCCAATCCCATGGAATAAATTACTATGAGCTGACACATACTAATGGTTTTTATGCCAACTCCGGTTGCAAAAACATATGATGATTCCTAGTTAACCTCTGTCTGACTATTGCAAATCTAATAGTCAGGAAGTCATGGACTTTGTCCTGTGAACAATCATAACATTATGTCCGCTTGCATGTGTGATACAGAGAATGATGATTTCATGAACTCAACTAAAATTTAGAATTATATTTCTGACTATACCTTTCATGCTAAATTGTCGGAGCCCTCGACCACTCTTGTCACCTGGCACTGCACGCTGACCTCTCTTCTTCTTTCTATTGCTGCAAAGATGATAAGATTATTAACATAAATTGTCATAAGAGGAGACAAGGCATTTATCCTTCAGGACTTTTAACAGACTTATGTAGTAACAGAAATCAAAATACAAATAAAAATGACTTCATATATGCCATCTAATACCCAAATCAAAATTGATAGTTTCATCATACAAAACACACGTGTCCATGAAAGATAAATCCTACTTACCCCACTTCTAATCACATTAATGTCTCTTTCAGTCGTTTTGAGATATGATAAGAAACTTCTTTTATTCTACCCCTCTAACCAACAGCTCATACATACAAAAACCCCTTTTCCCACAATTTCGCATAAATGATCAATGCAGTCCCAACCTACATGGAACCAATAGTCTATCTACCAAACAGAAAACAAATCAGCAAGAGAAAGTATCTGTCGTATTAAACGGTATTTGTTACATGGACCTTCTACTCAGCCACCTTAGACAATCTATCATATGATTTCCAAAATCTCTCTGTTATAATAATTTTGATCATACTCATACTGCCATGTTAGCATGCCCTCCCATTATAAGAACCTAATCTTAAGCAATAAAAGTTATCAATATTTACTCATTTACATATAGAAAACTTCTAAGGTCAAACAAATCGGCGGATAGATTTGAAGCCATTTACTACATATTATTAAAAGTTAAAATGTCCCAGAGGCTCACCCAGCAGGCTCCTGAGATCCTGCATCATCTCCTTGGACATCAAGATTGTTTACCCGACTGAATTGGCTATCACTGGCCGGAGTTGCCGCTGCAGCCTCACTCCGACTAGATGGCGAGCCCACACTTCCGCTAGTCGAGATGGATTGGCCAGAAACAGTGGTGCCCCATGACCTGGTGGCTCCACCACCACCACCACCTCCTCCTCCTCCTCCTCCTCCTCCTTTAGACAAGGCTGATGGGTTCTTTCGCCTACCTTCTTGAGGATTATTATCACTGCTATGATTCACCATTTTTTATTTGGTTCAGGAATGCATAGAAGAGAGACCTAAACCTAAAGCTAAACCTGACGAAGAATCACAAATTCTGGGAATTCCAACAGAATGAACACTAATTTGAGTGATCCCAGATATAATTCAGAAAAATAATCTCCTAATTTCGAAGAAAACAATCTTCAAAAAAAAAAAAAAACTAACAAAAATCACGAAAATTCTCAGAGAAAGCCAGTAACGAATCCGGCCGAAGAAACAGAACTACGGCATGAATTTCTGTAACATACAGGATTTAATCCAAATACCCAACATAAACTTGACACAAGAATAATTAAATAACAGCGCAGGTCAAAACCAAAACGAAAGGAAAATCCTTGCGCAATATATGAGATTCAGATTCTTTCGCGGTAAATTTCCAAAAAGATTACAGTTCATAAAGAATCGGGACTTCCCAATTTAAAATCAAAGAACGACATTTGTAAAACTGTAACAAAGGCGGCAGTGCGGGGGCACGTCAGTTGTCAAAATTAGTACAAAGTCTTTCGCTATTTTTTCCCTCTAAAAATTATTATTTATATACTTTACTCTACAAATATAACAGTTGCCAAAAAAAAAAAAAAAAACCCCACCGAGGTAAGTACTAAGAAGTTGTTTTAATTTTATTTTTGGTGCTTTAAAATACACACGCAGAATTTCTCTATACGTGCTCCAAGTCTCCAACTACATATCTTTACATGAGGTTAAAATAAGTGAAAATGTATCTAAGAAAACAGGGTATACCGTAAGTATTAAAAGTGTATTTAGCAAGGCAAAAGGTTTTGAGACTGGGTTATGATATTTCTTCATCTGGCTAAAGGAAAACTTGATCGAAAATATTGGAAATTAATTTGTAACTTTTAAATTATTGACTTACTGTTGAATTAACCATGCAAACGTGCAAAGCATTTTGCTATTGTAAAAATAGTCTTTCATGTATCACAAAAACAGTTACATACATCTGTGTTTCTATTATTTATACAAAAATAAACTTGCTAGCCAGGATACAAGATCAACGGCTGATAAGCTCGATCCTTGTAACTACAGGGTCAACGGTCTTCCTTGCATTAGATGTGGTCCATGCATTCCCTTCGACTGTGCTGTGCATGGCTCCTTCCTCATATTGTAAGCTTGCAAACTCAACATCCCCCGCGGGCTCAACCCGATGAAGATCGTCAAGTTAAAGTCTGGAAAGTAAAAACCTAAAATGTGGTCCGGTAAGGGATTTAGTGAACATGTCTGCCAGCTGATGTTGTGTAGGAACATATATAGGGATAATAAACCCACTTATGAAATGTATCCGAGCAAAGTGGCAATCAAGATCTAGGTGTTTAGTACTCTCATGAAACACCCGATTCAGTGTGATTTGTATAGCTAGCACCATTATTATCACAATGCACTTTGATAGGTAATGAAACTATTATCAGAAAATCGTGCAGTATATATGAAATCCATAAAAGTTCTCTAACTGTGAAACTAAGGCTCCTATACTCAGCTTCCGCAGTAGATAAAGAAAGTACTGCATGTTGTTTCTTGCAACGCCAAGAAACCAAATAGCCTCCCAAAGAAATGTAATACCCAGTAAGAGACTTTCTTGTGTCTACACATGACCCCCAGTCTGCATCACAGTGTACTTGAAATTCAAAGGGAGATGGAAGAAGTATAAAAATAGACCAAATGATAGACTTTCTTTAAGGTATCAAAGAACATGCATAGTTGCATTGGTAGGGCGATTAACAAACTGACGTAATTGTTGTACTGCATAAGACAAATCAGGTCTAGTAAGATTTAGGTATAGCAGTTTGCCAACAATTCTCCTATAAGAATCTGGCTAATCCAAGAGTTCTCCTTGCTGAGACAATGACAAACCTGGTGGTAAAGGTGTGGTGACTGCTTTACTACCAAGTAAGCCTAATGCATTTAGCAAGTCTAGCACATATTTTCTTTGGCATAAGAATGTCCCAGATGATGATCTAGCAATCTCTATCAAAGAATATTTAGCTTCCCCTAAGTCTTTAATTGTAAAAGTTGAATGCAAAAAAGTCTTGATTGCAGTTATTATATCAAGTGAAGGCCCTAAGAGTAAAATATCATCCACGTATATCAGAAGGGCAATAAACTCACTCTCATTCCCACGAATGAACAAGCAATTATCATTTTCTGACTGAATGAACCTAAGTAAAAAGATGCTTACAAAATTCTTGATTCCATGCTCTTGAATCTTGTTTCAATCCATATAAACTTTTCACCAATTTGCACACCTCTCCTGGTTTGCCCCTATTGTATCACTGTGGCATTTTCATATAAATTTCATCAGATAAGTTCACATGGAGAAATGCATTATTGATGTCTATCTGATGCACAAACAAAGAGTATTATGTGGTAATAGCAAAGAACAACCTCATTGTTACCAGCTTGGCAACAGGAGAAAAAACTTCATGGTAGTCAATCCCAAATTCTTGGTTATATCCCTTGGCTACTAAATGCCTTAAATCTTTCAACTATACCATCTGATTTTAACTTTACCTTGTACACCCATTTTGATCCAATTGCATGTATTCTAGCAGGTAATGACATGATTTCCCAACTGTTATTTTCTTCTAGAGCAATGAGTTCTTATTTATTACTTCAACTCATTCTTCATACTGACAGACTTCTTTATAGCTTGTAGGTTCAGTTGATGTCTGGACATTCAATAAAAAAACAATAAAAGATGGTGTCAGGGAATGAGAAACCCTATAGGGAAAAGTTGGTGGAGTGAGGCCATTTGATAGCACATTATATAGGCTACTCTCTGTAAAATCATATATATAATCATCCAGGTAAGAAGGTGGCTTGCACACCCTAGTGCTCTTCCTAAGTACTGTTGTATCTAGTATAATATCAGGACTAGATTTGTCAGGAAATGCTGGCACTGGATGATTTTCATCTAGTATCCCATTGGTATTAGTAGTATCTATTTGTGGCTCATCTAGTATCCCATTAGGAGTATCTTTTTGTTGTGATACATATGTGATTGGGCTATATTTACATACATATTTTGGGCCATTGTTGGTATTGTTTTGATATGTTAATTGCCTCACGATCGTGTTTTGTGGAAGAAAATGTGTTTTGGGAATGATTTCAGGTAATTAACACATATATGAAGGAATTGGCCAAGATTGTGGAGAGTTTGCAGTCGAGAAAAGTGAAGTAAATCTGGAGAGTCTGGAAGCCAGGCCATATGGGCATACCGCAGGAAAGACTGGGTCGAGAACCTGAAAACTGGGCCTGAGCGTGCGGATTTGGGCTGAAGTGCGGGATTTACTAAAGCCCAAAGGCTGGACGCGAGTTATTAGAGTTTTACAGCTATTGGACTCTTTATTTTATCTCTTTCCTAGTTGAGATAGACTAGGATTTTATTTCCATGTTGGACATTATCTTATTAGGGATATTATATATAGATTAGGACTTATTTTAATTTGGGGATTCCATTATTCATTCGATATGCAGCAGCAGAGAGACGGTAGAGCATATTATTTTCATCTTCTGCATTATTTTTCATCGTGTTCTTCTTTTACAATATTTCAAGGTTCGAATTATTCGAGCTAGACTCGCTCCTATTCCGGTGAAGATTAACGAAGCTCTGGCGTAATTATACTGTGAGATCTAATTGTTCTTTATATTTTGATTAATTGCATGTATCTATTGTTCTCGGTAATTCGAGTCGTTAATTATTTCGGTATTGCTAGATAGGTGTACATATTTAGTAGATCGGAATTAATTAGTAGCCAATTAAACCGGCCATCCGTAATTGTGGTTTAAGTTTAATCAGTGGTAAAACGGTTCTTCAGAACCAGAGGAATAACAGTCTTAATTCAACGGTCCTGTGTCAAAGTCTGTTGGTTTTGAATCGGGTTTCTCTAGTGTTCAAAGTTGTCGGCTCATTAAATCTATAGAGTGTCTCTTACGGTTGTCAGTCGATTAGGGAAATAATTGGTGAAGTGTCTTCCTGATTATCGAGAAATTATGGAGAAATTAGGCTGCGTCAGTAAGTGTCTTCGGTAGCTATAACTGATTTGTATGTGTTGATTGAAATTATCTTTGCATCAAGGATCGGTTTAGGTGTGCTAGGGTGGAGTTAATTGGAATCTGGAATATTTCTTCTCATATTTTAAATTCGTTCGTTTTGTTAAATCGTGCATTTATTTTCTATTTATTTATTAATTTCGTTCAGTTTATTATAAGCACAAAAACCCTCTGGAAAGTTTAGTTATGCAGATTGGAAATATAGAGTAATTCTCGCCGGTCCCTTGGGAGACGATCTCGCTCATCGCTGTACTCTGCAGTAAGGACTTACCGACGGAAGTCGGGACATTTATTTTTGGTGAAAAACGACGCACCAAATTTTGGCGCCGTTGCCGAGGATCGGTTTTAAGCAGTAATTACTCTAACATTTTCAGTTTGTTATTTTTTTCTTTGTTTTGTTTTTATTTTTCCAGTGCATGACTCGGTCCTCACACGAAGAAAAGATAGAGTTCGATCAAGAGTGATAAGTCCATTTATTTCGTGTTTTTCTAGGCATTTTAGTCGCTCTATATGTCCTTTTTAGTGTCTTTTGTGTCGGAAAAGAATTAGGGAAGTGGTTTGGGCATGACAGGAGTGCAATCTGACGAAAGAGGCATTTTGGCCTCGAATTGACTGAAATCGATGAAATGGGCATATTAGACCTGAGCAGAAGATGTCGTGCCCACAGTACTCGCACAGATTCAGAAGAGGCAGTGAAGAGGGCATTCCCGGAAAAAGCGGGATTCTGTTGAAAGAAGACAAAGCTGGCGTTGGAACTTGATTGATTTCGAAATCTGAATAGAAGAAGGAAAGATTGTTCATAGGTGGACTCTTGGGAAGCAATTTGGAAGATAATGATGACATCCCTAAAATATCGGGATTCATTCCACCACCTAAGGAAATTTCCTTATCCAGGCAGATTCCAATGGGCACAGAGATCCAGCAGATAAGGAAGTTTCCTTATCCAGGCAGATTCCAGCGGGGCATAGCGACTCCGGCAGATATTGAAGACTCCCCATTTTTGGGGATTTGGATTCAATCTTGTGTACTCTTTTAAAATACTAGTTTTGATTGTTAGAAGGACACACTTCGTACCATATTATTTCTGCACTTTTACTTTCGCCATTAGTTTAGTTTTAACGCTGCTCCGGCAGCAAGACAATCTAGGGCCTTATGCCCACAGAGGTTAGGATTTATATTTAATGTTGTTGCTGTTCATCGTTGGTGTTGGACGAGTTTTTATTCAATTCCAGTAAGTTTTTCCTATTTATCATGTCTTTAATTTATGTATTTACAGTTCTTTCTAGCATGAGTAGCTAGATCTATATTCCGGAATTTGAACTAAAGATGAAGGTTTAACAAAATACTTAAATACTCGTGAGGCCGTGTGGGCAAATTACTGCACGATTAGGTTTCTGCCGATTTTTGTTCTTATTCCTAGTGAGCGTGAGTTTAATATAACTAATGTGGCTGATCACTCTTTAGTTGTAGAGGGCACACCAGGGTTAATTGGATTAGCGAATCATGACTGTGTGTTAATTTAAACGGTAACTGGGAAATCGGTGGGTTGCTGTGGGCACACGATGAATCAGTAAACACAGTAAACTTGGGTTCGTCTAGGACACACTGCTTCCTATTCATTTACATCTCTTTGGGGAACCGGGGGGTGGGTGATAGGTTAGGGGTTTAATGGACGAGGAATCACCTTTAAACCTAATCTGAACGGATGAATAAGGAGACGCAGCGAGGAATCCGGTCTCCATAACTGGGTGATTTAATTGTGTAGGAAAATCGCTGTGCCCATGATCGAGTAAGTATAAGTTAAACTGGATTCTAGTTCAAGTTCCGGAACCTTTTATTATTTGATATCTCTCTAGTTTATTTTTGCAGATTTAATTTCCGTTGTTGTGACCACGGTACTAAACCCCCTTTTGTGATTGGTGACTCGAAAGTAAGATCGCATCAGCTCTCTGTGGGATTGACCCTTACTCATAGCTAGCTACGCTCGCTGTGGGCACAGGAGCATACAAATTCATTTTGAGTGCGAAACGACAGCGCGTCAAAATTAGCGCCGTTGCCGGGGAGCTGATTTCCAGTGATTTTACTTTCCAAGCTGGTGTGCTTAGAAGTTGATGCCGAGGAGCTTTTCAGAAGAAACTCTATTGTACGATTCGGAGATAGAGAAGACTTTGAGGAAAAACAGGGCAGCAGTGAAGAGGACACGACGAGCTACAAACAGACCTCGTGAGCCCACACCACCAGAAGATCAAGGAGAAGAAGGGCACGAGGAGGAATGACAGTTTGAGAACGGCCACACTATCAACATGGCCGCAGCAAATGGAATGCCGCAAATGGAGATGCGGAGGATAACAGGACTTTAAGGCAGTTGGTTTTCCCGACCAATATGAATCTGCGCCCGATGGGCATTACACTCCCAGCAGTGACTCAGAACTGGGATATTCATGCAAACTTTATCCAAATCTTGCCGAAGTTCCACAGAATGCCTGGAGAGGATCCACAAAGATACTTACAAGATTTTGAGATAGTTTGCCAGACTCAACCATCCAACCATGGACGAGAGGAGTATGTGCGGTTGGTCTCATTCCCTTTCACTCTTCAGGATGGGGCACGGGACTGGCTAAACACATTGCCGACTGGCGCTGTGACCACATGGAGACAACTTCTGCAGAAGTTTTTGGAAAAATATTTCCCAGCATCCAGAGTGCAAGAAATGAGAAGAAGGATAGGGAGCCTGAAGATGGGAACTAACGAGAGTTTCTATGACTACTGGGAAAGATTTCAGGCAATGCTGGCGAAATGCCCACAACACCAGATTACTGAACATGATCTAATTCAGTATTTTGTTGGAGGATTGAGACCACATGAGAGAACAATCATGAATGCCTCATATGGAGGGTCTATACTAAACAAGCAGCCTGTTGAAGCATTCAGAATTCTCACGGAGATGGCTGAAGACAACCGAGACTTCGACGGAGAGGGCATTCGGGTTGTCAGTGAATTAGAGAGGGCACCGGACCAAGACAGCAGAATTGACAGATTGTGTGACAAAATTAAAAAGATCTTGTCTGGTGTGAGCATGGCGAAAAAGCCCAGACCTTGTGGAGTATGCAAGAGTGTACTTCATTTCACTGATGAATGCTCAACTCTACAAGACGCGGTGGAAGAAGTAAATGTTGTAGGTGGCCAGAATGGGCATTCCAGAAGATATGATCCCAATTCCCAGACTTATAACCCTGGCTGGAGAGACCATGAAAACTTCAGATGGAGAAGGCCAGAGGATGGGCATTATGCACGCCCATTGCCGCCGCCAGAAGAAAAGAGAAAGCAAAGGCTAGAAGATCTTGTCTATGCCATGGCTGAGGAGAACGAAAAATTCAAGCAAGAGACTCGAGCTGGTCTTTCACATATGAGCAAGCAAATCAATCAATTGGCTCAAGCCATGCACAAGATGGAGGAGAAAAATGGGAAACTACCTTCCCAAGTTGAAAACCCGAGAGAACAAGTGAATGCAGTAGCATTGAGGAGTGGAAAAGAGCTTCCGAAGATGGTCAGGCCGAGAGAAGAGAAGGATGATGTGCCCTTGGAGGAAGAAGTGGAAAAAATTCCCACAGAAGACAAGGCACAAGAAGCCGAGCAGACCGATACTGTGCCCATCCCGGAAGTAAAACAGCCTGCCAAAGTGCCCATTCCAGAGAAACGGAAACCTCTCTTTCTAGGGAGATTGACACAAAATAGAAAAGAAGAAGAAACCAGGGAGATGCTAAAAGTATTCAGCAAGGTGGAGATCAACATCCCACTGATCGAGGCAATCAAGCAAGTACCATGGTATGCCCGGTTTCTAAAGGAGCTTTGTACCAGAAAGGTGCGATTCAATGATGATGCAAGGTTCCTAGTTGGGGAGAATGTATCGACTGTGATACAAAGAAAGTTACCCAAGAAGTGTGATGATCCAGGGATGTTCATGATCCCTTGCATAATTGGAGACAGAAAAGTTGAAAAGGCCATGCTGGATTTGGGGGCATCAATCAACGTAATGCCCCTGTCGGTGTTCAAAGAATTGAAGATTGGACCTTTGAAGGAGACCCGTGTGGTCATTCAGTTAGCTAACCGATCTAATGTTTATCCAGAAGGCCTCATTGAAGATGTATTGGTCAAAGTGGACGAGCTTATATTCCCAACAGATTTTTATGTGCTTGACATGGGCACAACGACTTCAAAATCTTCAGTTTTGTTGCTGGGAAGGCCTTTCATGAAGACAGCTCGAACCAAGATTGATGTGGACAAGGGCACACTGACGTGTGAGTTTGATGGGGAGAAGGTGACGTTTAACATTTTTGAAGCCATGAAACACCCCCCGGATACAGAAAATTGTAATTTTGTAAATACATTTCATTCCCCGAGCCGTTCTACTTTATCCATGGTGAGCAACAGAGAACCGCTGGAGTGGGCATTGTGGGATGGACTGCTTGACCAGGATGCCCTGGACGAGGATGATGACATAAGAGATGGAATTATGATGCTGTATTCATTGAAAGAAATGTCATACGGCTGTGCGGACTATGGTGTGCCCATTCGGAGAAGTGATGATAGAATGATGTCTTCTATTGTTAAAGCGCCCACGCTGGAGTTGAAGGCATTGCCAAGGCATTTGAAGTATGCCTACTTAGGAGATAATGAGACACTCCCAGTGATAATTAGTGCGGGGTTGAATCAAGCTGATGAAGACCGCCTTTTGAGATTGTTGAGACTGTACAAGGAGGCACTCGGATGGACTTTGGCAGATATAAAGGGCATTAGCCCAGCAGTTTGTATGCACAAAATATTGTTGGAAGATGATGCAAAGCCCGTTCGTGATCCACAAAGAAAGCTCAATCCGGTGATGAAGGATGTGGTGCTAAAAGAGATAATTAAGCTACTGGACCAGGGCATTATATACCCAATTTCAGACAGCAAGTGGGTCAGTTCAATCCATGTTGTGCCCAAGAAGTCGGGCATTCAAGTTGTGAAAAATGAAAAAGGAGAGCTTGTGCCCACACGACTGCAAACTGGCTGGAGAGTTTGCATTGACTACCGGAAGCTGAACACGGTCACGCGGAAGGATCATTCCCCACTTCCGTTCATTGACCAGATGCTGGAGAGACTCGCAGGGAACAAGTTCTTTTGTTTCTTGGACGGATACTCAGGATACATGCAAATTGCAGTGAGTCAAGAGGACCAGGAGAAAACAACATTCACGTGCCCATTTGGCACATTTGCCTATCGCAGAATGCCCTTTGGCCTCTGCAATGCTCCTGGCACGTTTTAGCGTTGTATGATGAGCATATTCTCCGATTTGCTTGAAAACTGCATTGAGGTGTTCGTGGATGACTTCACGGTGTATGGGAGCTGCTTTGATCGATGCTTAGATAATCTGGAGAAGGTGTTGCAGCGTTGTGTGGACAAATGCCTAGTGCTGAACTATGAAAAATGCCACTTCATGGTCAAAGAGGGCATTGTACTGGGCCATGTGATTTCCGAGAGGGGCATTGAGGTCGATAAAGCTAAAGTGGACATAATTGAGAAATTGCCATACCCCACTTCGGTGAAGCAAGTGAGAGGCTTTCTGGGGCACGCTGGATTCTACAGGAGGTTCATAAAAGATTTTGCAAAAATTACTCAGCCTATTACTCATTTATTGCAGCAAGATGTCCCCTTTGAATTTGATGAGGAATGTAAAAAAACATTCAATTTTCTGAAGAAGCAATTGGTCACGGCACCAGTTATTCAACCACCAGATTGGGGAATGCCCTTTGAGATTATGTGTGACGCCAGTGGCTACGCTGTGGGTGCTGTACTGGGTCAGAAAAGAGGAAAAAAAAAGCCATGTAATTTACTATGCTTCCAAAACTCTGAATGGGGCACAATGTAATTACACCACTACTGAGAAGGAGCTGCTAGCAGTAGTTTTTGCATTCGAGAAGTTTCGGTCCTATCTCTTGGGCACGAAGAGCATTGTTTACACAGATCAAGGTGCCCTACGGCACTTGATGGCCAAGAAGGAGACAAAGCCGAGACTAATTAGATGGATTCTGCTCCTGCGGGAGTTTGATGTCGAGATAAAAGATAAGAGTGGGGCACAAAATTTGGTAGCTGATCATTTGAGTCGGGTGCTGAATGAAAAAGGCGATGAAATGCCCATTACGGATCACTTCCCTAATGAGCATCTGTACTCAGCATGGGGCACACAAGAGCCCTGGTATGCAGATATAGTAAACTTTTTAGAGTCTGGAGAGCTGCCAATTGGGTACTCGAGGTACCAAAAGAATAAACTGAGGCATGAGAGCAAGTTTTATGCATGGGACAGTCCTATTCTATGGAGAAGGTGTGCTGATCAGATCATAAGAAGATGTGTCCCTGACAATGAAATTGAGGATATTTTGAAGCATTGCCATAACTTTGCTTGCGGAGGGCATTTCGGACCAAACCGAACAGCAAGAAGAATTCTGGACTGTGTTTTGGCCCACGATTTTCAAGGATGCCCACAACATATGCAAGAGATGTGATCAGTGCCAGAGATTTGGGAACATCACAAGGAGGAATGAAATGCCCATGACACCCATCATGCCAGTGGAAATTTTCGATGTTTGGGGAATGGATTTCATGGGACCCCTCGCAAACTCAAAGGGGAACCATTACATCATCCTGGCAGTTGATTATGTGTCCAAATGGGTGGAAGCAAAGGCTACTCTTACCAATGATGCAAGAGTAGTGACCGCATTTCTGAAATCTCATATTTTCAGCCGGTTTGGTGTGCCCAGGTCCATCATCAGCGATCAAGGAACACATTTTTGCAACCAAACCCTGGAAAAATTATTGAAGAAATATGGGGTGAACCATATAGTCATAACAGCCTATCACCCACAAGCGAATGGCCAAGCTGAAGTCTCAAATCGAGAAATTAAAGCCATTCTTGGGAAGGTAGTTAATCCAAGTCGAAAGGATTGGAGTCAACATCTAGATGATGCCCTATGGGCATACCGAACTGCTTTCAAAACTCCAATCGGGATGTCCCCATATAGGATGTTGTTTGGGAAATGCTGCCATTTGCCAGTAGAGCTGGAATACAAGGCACGATGGGCACTGTAGAAGCTGAACATGGACAAGGATGCAGCCGGGCATTTCAGAAAATTTCAGATTCAAGAGCTGGAAGAAATGAGGATGGAGGCCTATGACAATGCTGTTCTTTACAAGGAAAAAATGAAGAGGCTCCATGATCAAGTGATTAGAAGGAAGAGCTTCACTCCGGGGCAAAAAGTTCTTTTGTACCATTCAAGGTTTAAATTGATGGGAGGAAATCTGAGGACCAAGTGGGTTGGTCCATTTGAAGTGTACGCGGAATGCCCCAATGGAGCAGTTGAGCTGAAGAATCCAGATACTGGAGAGCGTTTCAAGGTTAATGGCCACAGATTGAAACCTTACCTGGGGCATGCAGACCAAGATGTCAGAGTGGTCTGGCTTGTGGAGCCCATCTATATCTGAGTTGGAAGGTGTCGTGCCCACGACAGTAACTGGGGCGCTACTGGGAGGCAACCCAGGTTTTTAATTTAATTTTTTTTTCTTTTCAGTAATTTTAATAAGTGTTTTTTCTGATTTATGAAACTAGACTAGGAGAGTTTTTCTATTATCTGTCTGAAAAAAAAAATGCAAGATGTAGTTGAGGATGAGATGAGAGCAACCCTATTTCTTTTGTGCCGAAGGCAGACCCTTCAAGCATTCTGTTCTCATTTTCTATAGGGACAAGCAGGAAGACACCAGGCGGAAGGGCACAGCACGAAGAGAATGGTGCCAGAATGACCATGAAGAGGCTGGATAGCATGGAGAATGTCCTGTATCAGACTGTTGATACCCTCTTGAGGAAGATATGAGCAATCCCTCACCGCATATTTCAAATATGTTGGGTTCATTTACCCGACATCCACCAACCTGGTTCAATTCCTTTTCTTTTATGTTTTTTTGATTTTCATTCTTTTTGGTATTGCCTTTATTCTACCCACTTTGCCTCAAGCAAAGTGTGTGGGTGGGGGCATTTGGGTTGTTGTCTTTTGTTGTTGAGTCAGTTTGAACACTTTGCTTTGTGCAAAGTGTGTTGGTGGGTCGTTTGAGTCAGCATGCTATCTGTTAAGATTTGGGGAGCACTAGTTTCTGGTTTGTGAATGTGAAAAAAAAAAATTCTAATCGAGTCAGCATGCCCACACTAGAAGCAAGGATGATGAATGAGTTGAGCATTGACCTGGTGAGATTTGAGCCTGTGCTGTTATGCCCATTTTACAACATTCTCTTTTCATGTGTGTACATTCTAAACTTGGAATTTCTAGAACTTGCTTTTGCTCTACTTTAAAATCAGAAAGTTTGAAATGCATGTGTAGATGATTTAGGCATTTTCTTGCTTGAGCCCACTAAGCTAAATAAAAACCAACCTTTGACACAGCTTTGCAGCCCTTTTGAGCCAATAAAATGCCCTGGCAGTTTTGTTGATATACCTCACTATATAAAGCCAAGGCATTACAAAAACCAGAAGTAGAAGGAGTCTCGGGACGGTTTTGAAGAATTAAAAATGCAAGAAGAAAGATAGGGGGGATGAAAAAAAAAAGAAAAAAAAGAGAATAAATTCCCCCTAGTCTGAATGTTCAGAATGCCCATGATGAAAAATCTGTAATCTGAACGATAAATGAGGGCATGAGGAAGTAAGTGAAAATAAATGGTGGTATGTCCAGTGAACGCTTCTGAGAGTTTTAGCCCAGTACCAAAAGAACCCCACCTTACCTAAAGAGCCCCATTACAGCCCATAAAAGTCCTTTTGATACTTATGCATTTTTCCACTTAATGAAATTGAAGAAAGAGCACTAGCAAGCTTATTGAATGAATAAGTATAGAATGAATGAATTTGAGTGTAAACACTAAGCCTAAACACTGTATGAAGAGAGTGTGGGAGGACCTATACGCTCAATTCAATTTTGACTTGCTAGGGCATGCTGATTACGCTATTAATTGGAAAAGTTGGTTATTGAAATGTTGTGCCCACACGGATTAACAGGTTGCATGTTTTTTTTTTTCGTGTCTGTTTCTTTTCTTTTCCTTTTTTATTTTTCTTTGTCTGGGTTCTTCGTACCCCATGCTTGAGGACAATCATGACTAAAGTGTGTGGGTGTGATAAGTCCATTTATTTCGTGTTTTTCTGGGCATTTTAGTCGCTCTAAATGTCCTTTTTAGTGTCTTTTGTGTCGGAAAAGAACCAGGAAAGTGGTTTGGGCATGACAGGAGTGAAATCTGGCGAAAGAGGCATTTTGGCCTCGAATTGACTGAAATCGATGAAATGGGCATATTAGACCTGAGCAGAAGATGTCGTGCCCACAGTACTCGCACAGATTCAGAAGAGGCAGTGAAGAGGGCATTCCCGGAAAAAGCGGGATTCTGTTGAAAGAAGACAAAGCTGGCGTTGGAACTTGATTGATTTCGAAATCTGAATAGAAGAAGGAAAGATTGTTCATAGGTGGACTCTTGGGAAGCAATTTGGAAGATAATGATGACATCCCTAAAATATCGGGATTCATTCCACCACCTAAGGAAATTTCCTTATCCAGGCAGATTCCAATGGGCACAGAGATCCAGCAGATAAGGAAGTTTCCTTATCCAGGCAGATTCCAGCGGGGCATAGCGACTCCGGCAGATATTGAAGACTCCCCATTTTTGGGGATTTGGATTCGATCTTTTGTACTCTTTTAAAATACTAGTTTTGATTGTTAGAAGGACACACTTCGTACCATATTATTTCTGCACTTTTACTTTCGCCATTAGTTTAGTTTTAACGCTGCTCCGGCAGCAAGACAATCTGGGGCCTTATGCCCACAGAGGTTAGGATTTATATTTAATGTTATTGCTGTTCATCGTTGGTGTTGGACGAGTTTTTATTCAATTCCAGTAAGTTTTTCCTATTTATCATGTCTTTAATTTATGTATTTACAGTTCTTTCTAGCATGAGTAGCTAGATCTATATTCCGGAATTTGAACTAAAGATGAAGGTTTAACAAAATACTTAAATACTCGTGAGGCCGTGTGGGCAAATTACTGCACGATTAGGTTTCTGCCGATTTTTGTTCTTATTCCTAGTGAGCGTGAGTTTAATATAACTAATGTGGCTGATCACTCTTTAGTTGTAGAGGGCACACCAGGGGGGGTGGGTGATAGGTTAGGGGTTTAATGGAGGAGGAATCACCTTTAAACCTAATCTGAATGGATGAATAAGGAGACGCAGCGAGGAATCCGGTCTCCATAACTGGGTGATTTAATTGTGTAGGAAAATTGTTGTGCCCATGATCGAGTGAGTATAAGTTAAACTGGATTCTAGTTCAAGTTCCGGAACCTTTTATTATTTGATATCTCTCTAGTTTATTTTTACAGATTTAATTTCCGTTGTTGTGACCACGGTACCAAACCTCCTTTTTTGATTGGTGACTCGAAAGTAAGATCGCATCAGCTCTCTGTGGGATCGACCCTTACTCATAGCTAGCTACGCTCGCTGTGGGCACAGGAGCATACAAATTCATTTTGAGCGCGAAACGACAGCGCGTCACAGAGCCAGAAAGACATGGCCAACGCGGGGGAGTTAGTTCTTAACTGCGAACCTGAACATGAGCCTCTTATCAGGGAGCTCGGCCGACATAGAAGTAACAGGCCTATCTGCATCGTGTTGCCTACCATTGCAAGCAATTTGGAGATCAGACCTGGATTCATTCAAGTGTTGCCAAAGTTTAGTGATTTGCCGGGAGAGAATGCGCACAAGCACTTGTCTGAATTTGACCTCGTCTGCTCCACTCTGAGGCTGCAAGGTTTTACCGCCGATAATCTGAGGTTACTAACTTTTTCTCATACATTACAGGGAAAAGCGAGAGACTGGCTGTTTGATCTTCCATCTAGGTCGATCACCACTTGGGATGAATTGGAGGAACAATTCCTATGCAAATTCTTCCCGGAGTCCCGAGTTGCAAACCTGAGGATGGCGATTAGTAGCAGCAAACAGAAGCAGAACGAGAGCTTAGCTGAGTACTGGGAGCGGTTCCAGCAGCTATGTCGCAAGTGCCCAGACCACGGGTTCATGGATTACCAACTACTAACAAATTAAACCGTGGTATGTCTTCTTTTGACAGAAAAATTGTTGATGCTGCGAGTGGAGGATCTCTCACAAACAAGACCCTGGCCGAGGCTAAACAACTCATCATTGACATGGTTTCTGGAGCTCAACAGTATGAGGATGAGGACAATAACCGATATTGACCTGTTGAGCGAGTAGACAGCTCCAGTGTCAACGAGAAGATTGATACTCTGACTTCTCTGGTTCGAGGTTTAGCTGTGGCACAAACGCAAAATGTCCGCTGTGGAGTTCGCTCAGAAAATGGCCACTTTACTGATGCTCGCTCAACTTTGCAAGATCCGTTAACCGAGCAAACCTACTATGGGTATGGTGATGCACAATTCGACGCCCAAAGACAGAGAGATTATGATTCGTACTCATACACATATAACCCTGGCTGGAGGGATCATCCTAATTCCAGTTGGATGCAGCCGCAGGGTGGCTCGTATGGGCATACTGACAAGTCTGCATCCAGCATGAGTGAAATTATGAAGTGTTTAGAGCAGAGCAGTGCCCTTTTCAACAGTTTGGCACAAAGCCAGAAAGCATTCCAGCAGGAGATACAAGCTGCTCTAGGCAGTATGGGCACACAGATCACTCAGCTTGCCACTCAAATGAACAAGATGCAGACGAATCAAGGCAAACTCCCATCCCAAACTGAAATGAATCCAAGAGCGCATGTTTGTGCTGTCACTTTGAGAAGTGCGGAGGAGTTAGCCGAGTTGGAGGCTAAGAAGAAAACAAAGGAGCAGTATGGGCATACTGCAGAGCCGGAAAACCCTCCCAGAGCAGAGGACGAACCAACTGCCGAACTCACTCCACCTAAGGTCAGTGTTAAATCTAAAATTTTTAACCCTCTGATTGCAGCTTCTTTTCCTGCCAGATTGGTTCAAAATAAGAAGGAGGATGATGAAAAGGAGATCCTCGAGCTGTTCAAGAAGGTACTCTTTGGTGGGCTGACTGAAACTGATGTAATAACAGAAGAAGATGAGGTGATTCGAGATATCATAATGCAGTTGTATACCACCAGTGAATTTTCAATTCGGAATCTGACGGGCCGTATGCCCTTACTGACCAACTCGGAACCGTTTTTACCATCTCATGTGAAGGCCCTCGTACTAGAGCTGAAGGGACAAGAAGCAAGGTTGGTCGAGCTTTTGAGGAAGCATAAGGGTGTGAGGATGGAGACGATTCCCTTCGATAGGGGTAGATCTGCTATCCCTGAAATTGTCTTATGATCGAGTTCTACTTGTGTCGAGCCTCGGACATTAAATAAGGGCGCTTCTCGGGAGGCAACCCGAGCTTTTCTTGCTTTATTTCATTTTTCTTATTTCAGTTAGTTGCTTACTTGTTCTGCAAAAAAAAAAAAACAAAAACAAAGGGAAAAAGATAAAAAAAAAAGAAAAAAACACAAATCTAGTCCAGCTTTTTCATGCAGGTACCTCTTCTAGCGCTGCCCCTACCCTTGCCGAGCTCATGGAGTTGTTTGACCATCACCAAGCTGGGCTACTGCACTTGAGCGTCGTCTGTATGCCCTTACTGACCGTCGCTCCCCTTGCTTGCGAGTTTGCCCTCTCTCTCTCCCTTTGTTTTTATTTTCTTTCGTTCATGTTGTGTCTGTTTTGTTGGCTCTCTTCCCTGTACAGTAAGGACACTGTGTTGTCTAAGTGTGGGGGGGAGTTGAAATTGCTGTTTTTGTGTCTGGTTCATTTCGAAATCGAAAAAAAAACTTTTATGTTTTACTTGTTTTTGTTGAGTATTGGTTGTCTGAGATTGAAATGTACAAAGAGAAAGGGTTATAACATGGATTATCTTGGTTTGTTTGATTGATTCTCTTGTGATTGAATTATGCTAATGCTCGTATGTGTTCTTGGAAGATGAAATGTGGAACTTGATCAACTTTTGATGAGCTTATAAATGTGAGATTTGAGCTTCTTGAGCATGTTATATATATATATATATATATATATATATAGAAAGCTCAATTTTATTCTTTTACTGAGTGTGTCGGATTTGAATGTTGAATTTCTGATTTGCCTTGTTGCCATGGTCATACTGCTTATGAGTTTCCTTTTGCATGAAAATGATAAAGGCATGTAGGATTAACCATTGCTTTGGCCTGAATAAATTATCCATACCCGACACTACCCTTTAGTGAGCTCGTTTGTGCCTGAATCCTTTCTTTCTTGACAGCCACTAAATATTTCAGCCTTAGCTTATTTTGGTCTGCTCTTATCCCTTGGAAGCATGTGAGTTATATTGGATTGTGTTGAGATGAGTTCAAAGTTTACTTGAAAGAACAGTTGGTGCTGGAAATTGAAGAAAACTTGTGAAAAAAAACTCCGGTCCTATTACTAGAAGAAAAAAAAGTAAAGCTTCAAGAAAAAAGAAAAAAAATGGTTCGTATGCCCATACTGAATGTGGAGAAAATAGGGTTGTACCCGATTGAAGTTAAATTTTGTTACCCTGTATAGCTTTGAAGACCATCATTTAACTTAGAGTTCGTGGGATATTTGAAAAGTTGCAGCCGAACTTGATTAATGTGTTCTGATATGCTTACATGCTTTCATCTTTAAGCCACTTATCCAAATTATCCTACCTAAGCACCCTAGCCCCATTACAACCCATTTTAAAGACCTTTTAATTTGTGCATAGTTCTTACTTGCTTGGTAGTGATTTTGACATATGGGCAAATCTATGTTTGAAGGTATCAAATTACGACTTGTGTGAGTTGAAAATATGTCCTTATTTTTTCAGAGAAATTGAGCGAACCTTGGTAAGGCAGGATTGAGTTTGCATATTTTTGACTTGAATGAAGAGCATGTGTACAGTTTTATGAAACAAGAGAAAGGTTAGTGGATTGTGGATGGTTGTGTTGTAATCCTAACTTTGAGTGTGTTCAGTTTAAGGCAGCCGATGCTTGACGTGTCATTTTCTGTTTTTATTTTAGAGTTTGTTCTTTGTTTACATATGCTCGAGGACGAGCATTGTCTAAGTGTGGGGGGATTTGATTGGGCTATATTTATATACATATTTTGGGCCATTGTTGGTATTATTTTGATATGTTAATTGCCTCACGATCGTGTTTTGTGGAAGAAAATGTGTTTTGGGAATGATTTCAGGTAATTAACACATACATGAAGGAATTGGCCAAGATTGTGGAGAGTTTGCAATCGAGAAAAGTGAAGTAAATCTGGAGAGTCTGGAAGCCAGGACGTATGGGCATACCGCAGGAAGGACTGGGTCGAGAACCTGAAAACTGGGCCTGAGCATGCGGATTTGGGCTGAAGTACGGGATTTACTAAAGCCCAAAGGCTGGACACGAGTTATTAGAGTTTTACAGCTATTGGACTCTTTATTTTATCTCTTTCCTAGTTGAGATAGACTAGGATTTTATTTCCATGTTGGACATTATCTTATTAGGGATATTATATATAGATTAGGACTTATCTTAATTTGGGGATTCTATTATTCATTCGATACGCAGCAGCAAAGAGACGGTAGAGCATATTATTTTCATCTTCTTCATTATTTTTCATCGTGTTCTTCTTTTACAATATTTCAGACTCGCTCCTATTCCGGTGAAGATTAACGAAGCCCTGGCGTAATTATACTGTGAGATCTAATTGTTCTTTATATTTTGATTAATGGCATGTATCTGTTGTTCTCGGTAATTTGAGTCGTTAATTATTTCGATATTGCTAGATAGGTGCACATATTTAGTAGATCGGAATTAATTAGTAGCCAATTAAACCGGCCATCTGTAATTGTGGTTTAAGTTTAATCAGTGGTAAAACGGTTCTTCAGAACCAGTGGAATAACAGTCTTAATTCAACGGTCCTGTGTCAGAGTCTGTTGGTTTTGAATCGGGTTTCTCTAGTGTTCAAAGCTGTCGGCTCATTAAATCTATAGAGTGTCTCTTACGGTTGTCAGTCGATTAGGGAAATAATTGGTGAAGTGTCTTCCTGATTATCGAGAAATTATGGAGAAATTAGGCTGCGTCAGTAAGTGTCTTCGGTAGCTATAACTGATTTGTATGTGTTGATTGAAATTATCTTTGCATCAATGATCGGTTTAGGTGTGCTAGGGTGGAGTTAATTGGAATCCGGAATATTTCTTCTCATATTTTAAATTCGTTCGTTTTGTTAAATCGTGCATTTATTTTCTATTTATTTATTAATTTCGTTCAGTTTATTATAAGCACAAAAACCCTCTGGAAAGTTTAGTTATGTAGATTGGAAATATAGAGTAATTCTCGCCGGTCCCTTGGGAGACGATCTCACTCATCGCTGTACTCTGCAGTAAGGGCTTACCGACGAAAGTCGGGACATTTATTTTTGGTGAAAAATGACGCACCAATATGTATCCAAAGAAGATAAAGTAGATGATGTGTCTGTATTTGCTTCACGTAATCCAGAAGCCTCAAAGGTATCAAATGACTGAAATGGTAAGGAAGGGAGAGAATCTCTCTGAAGGGCAAAAAGAGAAGGATAAAACTAACATCCCTACCAACACACACCTTTAAACTCAACAGAACATAGAGAAGAAATCCTTTTGTGGTGAGATGCAAAACCAAGAAAAATGCACTGAAAACTCCTAGTATCAAACTTAGATTTAGAAGACGAGAGATTAGATTTGTATACCAGACATGCGATTACAAGAGATTAGATTTGTAATCCACAATGGTTCCCTTAACCGCTGTTTAATAACGGTTGTCTAATCTCAAAATTACAACACACGGAGACAATGATTTTTAAGCAGCCGTTGTCTTTTGTATAAAAGGCCGACACAGCGACAACGATTTTTGCTTAAACCGTTGTGAAATTCTAAACGACAACATTTTTCAAGTAAAATCGTTGTCTTTTTGGCGCTATCTATTTAAATAATTGTAGTAGTGTATATACAAGGTCTGTACAGATTCGATTCCTTGATTACAAGTAGTTAAAATTCACTATTTTTGGCAAACTAATTAAAATAAATTCATTAAGCCCCCAACAGATATAGTAGTTAATTAAGTTTATGTTTTTAGTATAGGAACAAGCTAGATTATTAGATTAACCGAATCAAGTTACCTATGTGCTTGATCAAGTCTTATCACATGAGATTTCATGCATGTTGTTGCACCTCTATGTGTTTCATTCCGTGTTATAATTTTAAATTATAAGCTTTTATTGTAATGATTTTCTTTAATTTTATTTTTTTGTGATTAATTTAATTTTACAATTATTTATTAGGGTTCATCCCATCCAATTAGGGTCTATAAATTTTTTTTATAATTTAATTTACAATTTTAACTATTATTAATTCATTATTATGGTTGATTGTTTCATATTTAAAATTTGTTTCTTTTTTTTATTCATTTTTGTGATAAATATTGACTATGGTAATTTATGTTATGACTAACTTTTATTTTATAACAAATATTACTATGATAATTATAAATTTAAAAGTGAAATACTGAAAATGCAATTGAAAATTTGAACCGAAGTCTTATAACTTCAATCGTCTTTTTATTCCTTGAAAAAAAAAATTGTCTATTACGGACTTGAGAACCTGTCAAAAAAAAAAACGGACTTGAGAATTAAGAAAAGAACTAGTTGGGCAAACATATATAACAAGTTCCTTAAAAAAAAGTTCCTTTAACTTCTCAAAAATAAAAATAAAAAGTTCCTTTCTGTTTATCATCAATTAGTTGTTTTAACATTCTCTTTTTAATATAAAAGGACCATACCTAAAACTAATCTAGAATGTTTATGGTTAAGCGAAACACGCAATCTCATATTATTAATTTACTTGTATAATAATAATATCTTTAAACTTTTAAATTATTCATTTTATATCTTTATAATAATAGCTTGAGTACTTGTGTCTATGTATACATATGATATAATTACAACGTGTAAAAAAGAGCAAATTAAAAGGACTCATAAAGAAGAACTTGCTCAGTCATCATATTATTAAGCTTTAGTTTTTCTAACTTTTCTCTTTGATTAGAAATGTTTCAATAAGTAATTAGTTCATTAAATACTTTTACAAATTTTGTTGATTATTTTGATTTAATATAAATAGAACTTATTAATATATATTGTTATATGTATATCATATTTAACATTAACTAAAGCATCTCATGTGTGATGCACAAATGAGAGATATATCTAATTTAATTTCTTAACAATTATAATTATGAAAAAATAACAAAATTATCAAAAAAAATAAAAATAAATTACAACTATTGAGAATTATAAAAAATTTTACATTTGTTATTATGGTCATTCAGATCAAGTCCAACACAAAAAATGAAAAAAATGATTATTTAAACCGAATTTTGAAATTCAAATAAGCTCGAATTACAAAGAAAATGTACGAATTGATACACCATGCAACATTATTTTTTATTTCCAAAGCATACGTGTGAAACTTTTGCTAAAGTGATTCACAATTAATAATAAAATATTATTTAGTGGATTAACATTAATAATAAAAAAATTAATTTCCAAATTAGCAATGACTTTTGGCTAGGAAACTATTTTTAGCAAGGATTTTGTTATAAATAGATAAAGATTGCTCTTATAAATTAAATTATAAAACAAATAAAGGGTAAAATATTAAAATTTGATTTCTGCAAACTAGAGAACTCAGTCATACAACATAATTTTGTTGTTCCTTTCAAGCTAGTTTTAACCCTTCTCTTGCTATTGTACTTCCCTTCTCCATCTTCATCAATTCCGCTGGTAATAACATGAATATTTCTTTGGATTTTTTTATTATTTCGAGATAATATATCAAAACCTTATTTTATTTGCTGCCAATAAATAAATAAAAGGGTAGGTAGTTAATTTAATCACCAAGAAAAAGAATAATTACCCGAGCAGCACATAATTCAAGTCTTGAACATCCAAGGGTTGAAAGTCTATCATGACGCCATTCAAATTTGGCGTATTTATAAATGCCAATGCAAATCTTTCCATTTTAGGACACTCCTCGATCCACAGTCTTTCCAAACTTGGGAACTCCAGACCAGATCTCCATTTGCAAAAACACTCCAATTTCCGAAGATTGGCCAGATTCACTTCTTGCAACCTAGGAAACAGACACAAGTATGGTCGTGCCTCGTCCTCGTCTTCCATCACTTTTACCATCTCACAACAAGAACTAATTTCCAATTTTCCGAGCGTGACAAGATTTTGAGCTATCGAAGGGGAAAACAAGCTTCTAATGTTGCCACAATTATCTACCTTCAATTTTTCAAGTCCAATGAACAAGTCAGTCGAAATTTGGCGACACCATAATAATTTTTGGTTGCTAGTGTCTTCATATCCACCTATCTCAACTTCCTTCAGCCTACCAAATGCAATCTGCAAATAAAATTAATCACTCCTCTGTTTCATTTTTAATTAAACACAAAATGTAAAGAAAATACTTAATTCAACTTTGAAAATTATGAAAGCAATGATGATAAATGCAAGTACATATAAATAACCTTGGGTTTGCAAAGCAAATGCAAACAATTATCATGATCATGGCCGATGCAAGAATCAAGACTTGTCATCTTTGGGCATCCCACGATTACCAATTCAGTTAGCTGAGGGAATTCAACACTTTGTATTCCTTTGAAGAAGTCCTTAAGCCTAGGCAGATATCTCAGAATTAAAACCTTCAAATTTGGGAATGTAAAGGTGCTACATTTCCGGTTTTCTTCTTCATCCCACAAGAACACTTGATCCATCTTCTCACATAACTCCACCACAAGACTTTCGAGAAGTGGAAGACAATATTTTCCCGGCAACAACGAGAACAGATTTCGTAGGCCCTCACAGTGGTATATATAAATGGAGCAAAGGTTGCTGCAATATGGATTGCTACTCTTCCATAGATGCTTCAATGCTGGCAAGCTTTTAAGCCTCAAGCATTGAAGATTCTGGAAAGAATCGCATGAGATTAAGCCGTTGCATATCTCTTCTAGGTTGGAAAGTTCTTCAATGCAAAGCCACTCCAACAGAGGGAAAACAGCAGCATAGCTCCAATCAACTGATTTTGCTATATGCTTCATAGTTGAACATTTTTTCAGACTCAACCACCTCATGTTTTGAGCTTGTGATAATTCAAGATTATTGCAACCATCTCCGGTTGAATCTAGACATTCTGTGCTCCTCAGAAGCGTGTTGATCCAATGTCCTAAACAAATCTCCCCCGACAACTGCAGACATAATCTTTTGCTAAAACGCTCAGCTGAGAAATCAGTAATGTAATAGTTGCCAATTCTGATGTCAAATTTAACTATCTTTGGTGAAAGCCTCATCTCTTCAGCCGCCAGAGTAGAATCCTCCACATTAATCTTCAAGTAGGTGAGATGGGACAAGGACTGAAGCTCTGAGAGAGCTGCATTCCTTCTTTCTTTTCCCTCCTCATAAGCATCGGCTTCCCATTTGTCGAAGCACATCACCATCTTCAACTCCTCCAACCCGACCAGGCTTGATATCACTCCTGGGGCTATTGTTTTGAGCTTCCAACACAATGAAAGTTCCAATAATTTGAGACGAGTTAGGCTCTTCATCTCTGCTGGTAACTCCTCAATCGAGTCACAGTTATCACAGACGAGTATTTCAAGACTTTCTAACTCACCAACAACGGAGATGCTCTCCAAGCAGTAACATCTATGTAAGACTAATGTCTTGAGTTTTTTTAGCAAGTATGTCGTCTGTGGTAGCCGTCTCAATGAAGGGCAACTAACGGACATCACATTGAGTCCTCTAATTCCATCAAAGGAATCATCATTCATCTGAAATTCTTCGCATGTGTTGTTATCAATCTGTAAGAGACGAAGATTTGGCAAAACCAACTCCTTAAGGAGTTCAGCTCTTTCTCCCAAGAAGGAAGAAATCCAAGCACACTCATCATAAGAGTTTTCTTCTCTCATTAAACTAAGCTTGGGAACTAAACCTTTGTTTGAAGCAATGAAAATGGCAACATCACGAACAACATCATGCATCTTCACAAAATCTTCCATTTCAATGTCTAGCAACAGAAACCGATTCTTAAGCATTTCAACCAACATCCACACCCTGTTCCTTGCATCTCCCATGTTTCGAATCCCTTCAAATACGCGTAACCCCCAACAGTAGAAGGCTAAGTGCTGTATAGGAATGTGAGCATCTTCAGGAAATAGACAGCACAACAAGAATAAGGATTTGGCATGTTCACTTTCCAAGAAATTGTAACTTAACCTTAGGGGTTTATACACATCTTCAAGAACCTTAGGCATGTCTATTGGATTAGAACTCCTCAATTGTTGCAGCGCATCTTCCCAAATAAACTCTTCTCTTCGATCTTTCAACGCAACGCCAACAGTTACAAGGGCAAGTGGCAACCCTTTACACTCCTTCACAATTTCCTTCGCAACAGAAAGCAAAGTTTCATCGTCCAAACAAGCACCTACATTTTCTGTGAACAGAGACCATGCTTCTTCCTCAGACAAGGTTGCCACTACACAAACCTTTTGAGCATTCATTTCGCGTAAAACATCCTTATCTCGAGATGTTAAAACGATGGCGCATCCTTTTAAATCTCTTGCACAAGGTATTCCTATATCATTTAAGCTTAGATTCTTCCAAATATCGTCCAAAACTAGGAGGATTCTTTTCTGGCACATCAATCTCATACGTAGCTTATGTGCTCTCGATGATAAACTTCTCTCTTCCAATGTCAACCCTAACGATTCAGCAATGTCATCCTGAATCTTCAACACATTTGGTTGTTGGCTGATAACAGCCATCACGATTTCATCAAACAAGTCTTCTTCCCTCACTATGTTCATGATCCTTTTAGCCATGGTCGTCTTCCCAACACCTCCCATCCCACATATCCCTAACATGTTCGCATTCTTATTTCTCAAAGTCGTAATGATTTCTTCTTCAATATGTTTCCTAGATTCAAACTCGAACGTGTTTCCTAATGGTACTGACATTGTTGATGCAGGTGGTGCAAGTTGGGATACTGGATTAGAACTAGAGCAGTAGTACTCGCGGAGCTCCTTCATCACTTGAGCTGTTTTTATGGCTTTCTTGCTGAGCGAATAGCGAGATTTGATACTCAAACGATTAGTTTGTATTTCACTCTCGATTCCTCTCACCTTCGTTTGGATTTCATTCACATTTTCTAACCAAGTCTTAACTTGAGGAACAATGAGTTGTGCATTATTCTCGGCTGTAGTGACTCTCATTTGCAGCTCAAGTCTAGCATCTTCGAGTTTTTGGGCTTCCTCTCTCAGGTTCTGAACATTGCTAGTGAAGCAACAGAGATAGCTGAACTGACGCATGATTGGCGCGGAAACGCATTTTCCGATTTCTAGAGCTGGACCAACAAGACTTGCTACTATTCCCAGAATAGATGCCATTTAATTTCTGGACTTTTTTTTTATTGAAATTTAATTTATGGAGTTAGAAGCTGCCAATAGAGGTAAGATTCAAACAAGTAACAAGTACGATGATAAAAACATGTTGTAATGGTTGGTTGCAAGACAAGACTGGTGAAAATAAAGATGAACACCTTCAGAAATCAATGCAAAAAAGAGGTCTAGCTAGCTGTTATGATTTATCAAGGTCTACCAAGAATGCAATAAAATTACAATGTATAATAATTCGTTGGAATTCAATGGATTTCTTTTCCAGCCAATATAATCCACAACCATTTGATACTTGTGTGATGCTAATTAATAAGAATCAAGTTAAATAGTTAATTCTTCTTTTTTTACTTTTATTATTCAATATTATTGTGGTCGGGGGTATTTACATACGAATTAAGAACCCCTGCATACATATTTTTTTGAGTAAATTACAGTTTGATACCTGACCTCTTGACCTTTTAATAAAAATGTCCTAACATTTATATATTTATAATTTGATACCCAACCTTGTAATTTTTTATCAAATATATCCCCTAGTCAATTATCTTGTACCTTATAGCATATGTGGACTGTTATAAATTTTATGTGGATTTTTATAATGCCACATCATACCTAAATAAAATATTAGAAACTTCAATTTCCATATAACTTAAATAAATTATCCTTTCACTTTTAAATTGTAGTTTATGTAACTCGAAGCCAAAATTATATCAATTTATATCTTGTGAATGTATATAATTTATATAAAAATGACTTAAATCATTTCATTTTTTATGTTGATTTAACGTCAATTAAAATATTTATGTATATTATTACCATCACTTGTTGAAGAAGTCACACCTAAAATTCGCTAAGAATATATATAACTATCCATTTGTCAAAGATTGTAACTCGTAAGATTTGAAAAAAAAAATATTTATTTAAATCTTATATATATTATGTGAATAGTTAATTATTAAATGATGTATGAAATATTCATTTAAAATAATTATATGAAAAAATAACATTAACATATTTAATGAATGTATTATATTTCAAATTAACAACCCCCGAATAATTTTCTCATTTTCTAATTTATTAAACTTACATGGAAATAAATAAAGTTTTTAATATTTATTTTTTTAGGTATAGTGTGGCATTATAAAAATCCATATAAGATTTCTTATTGTCCACATATGTTATAAGGTACTAGATAGTTGACCATGTGATAGATTTGACAAAAGTTTACAAGGTTGGGTATCAAATTATAAATATATAAAGGTCGGGACATTTTTGTTAAAAGGTTGAAATGTCAGATATCAAACTGTAATTTGCCCTACTTTTTTTTGTAACTAGGAGAAATCTGTAGCTACTATTTATCCAAATCACACCAGTTCTACTGTTATAGAAATAAGCACGTATATAAGAACAAGAATGGTAATATCAGCAAAGTATCATAATTGATGAAACTTAATTTATCTCATAGTCATAGATATGGAAGTACTGCCTTTACCTATGCGATATTTAATATGAAAACTAACCCTATAAAATAAAGGAAAAGCTACAAATAAAATACTGCGCGCATACATACCAGAAGTGGAATGCTTCTTGAGAGAGAGAGAGTGGGAGAGAGAGACAGAGAGGAGGAGGAGGAGGAGGAGTCTTGAGTAATTTGAACTTATTATCAAGTGATTGATACAAGTAAAAAAAGGAGAAACACACGTGTATGCAAGGTTTCTGCAGATTCATTTCCCTGATTACAAGTTTAAATTAAAGATTAATATTTTGACAAAGTTAATTACAATAAATTCTTCAAGGCCCCTGTAGACTTGAGAATTAAGAAAAGAATTAAGAAACCGGCCGATCGATATTTATATTATCAGGAAAGTTCCTTTCTTTCTGTCATTGATTAGTTGTGGTTTTATATTTTTTTTTAAAAACATTTCTTAAAAAAACTAATCTAGAATGATGATTAAGCAAAGCATGCAAACTCATTTAATTATTTCATCAAAATGAAAATGAACATATATCATAATATCAACTACATGGACAAATTTGTAATTAATTAAGAAATTCACAAATTAATGAATTACTCATTATCCATCCCAATCACCAAACGCGGGGGATTATTTATTTATTTATTTTTAAATACTTATCCATGAAAGTTGAAGCGTTCAAAATCTATGGTCTACACATATATATTGTGACGATATTTAGAACATCACCCATTTCCTAAAGTTAGAAAAGGTTGACTTGAAACTTGTTAACCTTATTGAGAAAGTCAATGTAAAAACTCTAATGAGTCGATGAATCAACATGCAAAATCTTTTATTTATTAAATTATGTTTATATCATACTTTTAATTCCTTCATATATGTGAATATATATAGCACTAAATTTATAGTAAACAAGCTCCGTCTTCACGTTCCTACACGAAGTAGTAGTCCTCATTTAAACCAAATTATATATATATATATATATATATATAATGATTAGTCCAAATATATCTCTCTAGTCTCCGCTGCATGTCTGTCAGCCACATGAGATTTGATATTGTATACTTTTTATGACTTGCTTCTTATTAAACTTTCAAATTACTAAGTTTTTCTTTTCTTTTCTTTTTTTTTTTCAATTTCAATTTCTTATACTTTAGTTCAATTTTACAATTATTTGTTAGGATTTATCTCACTCATCAATTAGGATTTCTAATTATTGTTTTCAATTAATAATTCATTATTATGGCTGGTTGATTATTTCATAATTAGAATTTATGATATTTTTTTATTGATAAATGTTGATAATGGTTATTTATGTTATAATTAGTTTTCATATTATAATAAATATTATTAAAATTATAAATTTGATAATGAAAAATGAAGAAGGAAAAATGAAATTTGAACCGGTCATCAGCACACAATGCCTCTAGTATATTATATAATAGAAGGGAGTTCCAAATGAACATAACTGTTTCTATGTTAAGATAGCTAGATATGACTCTAAACCCTCAACTGCAAACCACATCGTATTAATGATAACAAAACATATACCCTCTTGAATGCAAAGATTGTTTGTTTCTAGCCTAATATTGATCTCTCCTCTAAGTTTATTTACTGTATAAATAGAGACCATCAAACACTAAACTTCTTATCACTCTTAATTCCTACTTGAAAAATCTTCTATATATATATTTTCCAAAATTTGGAGCTAGCGAAAGCAGTTTAATTATAAGAAAATGAAGGCCGCAGCTTATGTTTTCTTGGGCACCCTTCTTGCCCTTCTTCTAATATCCTTTGTTGCAGGCAACGATTCAGCTCGTGACAAGATCAAAAGTGAGTTAGATCAACTCATGACTCAAAAAAATATGAGCTAACTTTAGTAAATGAACTACTTATATCATATATATGTATATATTTCAGAAACTTTTTAAATTAATGTTGAATTATGTGGTGGGTGCAGGTGATGAACCAAATCATGTAGCCGATGCTGATCAGAAGTACTATGGCGGCGGCGGATGGGGTGGACCCGGTGGTGGAGGTGGATGGGGTGGCTGGGGCGGTTATGGCGGCGGTGGTGGCTGGGGCGGTCGTGGAGGTGGTGGCGGTGGCTGGGGATGGGGCGGTCGTGGTGGCGGTGGTGGATGGGGTGGAGGCTGCCGTTGGGGCTGCTGTGGCGGCCGCGGTTACTATGGGGGCGGAGGAGGCGGGTGCAGGTGCTGCTACACTGCACAAGAAGCATTAGCCTACATGCAAAATCAAGTCAAACCTTAATATCACAATATAATATAATATAATATAATATATCCATGCTATGCTATGTATCATGACTTAAAATAGAATAAGTGCATGTGATTGAAAAATAATAAAGTTATATACTTTAGTAAATATGCTTTGACGGGTTTTCTTTTTTTGTAATATTTGTACCGAGTGACAAAATATGTTGTAATAATTAAATATTACGTACTTTTTCGATTGTCGTTCATGATTTTTCCTGGAATGTTTTAATTCATCAATTGTGTACTATTGTTGTTTCAACTTCTTTTCTGTATTTAGACATTTTTCCCATTTGTGTTGTACGATCTTGTATGAGATGTAAACAAGGTGGAAAATAACACTTAAAATTCTCTAATCTCAATCTATTTGTATTAATTATGTGTCAAATCTCAAAATTATTACTTTTCTTTCACTATATATAAATTCAAACATCATGTATCACTATATATGAATTGAAGTACCATCAACTATTAAGTATTTTCACATGCTAAAAACACTATTACAAAAAACCACTTAGACAATGATTTTTAACCGTTGTGTAGCCTCTTGGAAAATCGTTGTCTTAGTCACCATTGTAAATTTTAAATGCACATAAACAATGGTTATAAACCGTTGTAATTTAACAACGGTTAATAGAACCGTTGTAAATCTGTTCAGCTTGTGTTGTTTGATGAATAAAAGGACAATGGTTTAACAAAATAACCGTTGTAACAAGACAACAGTTAGTCTAAAACCATTACAACAGTATGAAATAAACTAATGTTATTTGACAACGGTTATAGGTAAAAACCGTTGTAGTAGGACAACGGTTTTTTTAAAACCGTTGTAACTTTACAATGATTTTAAAATAACCATTGTAAAGTGACAACGGTCTTAAAAACCGTTGTAATTTGTATTGTTGAAAAAAAAAATCACAACAATTTTCTAGTTTTCTGTTGTAATTTTAGAACGGATTTTTAAAATATATATTATCTTTGTATTTCAAATTTTTAATTTTTTAGTATAAAATCTGTAAAATTAATAATTAATAAAATAATTACATTAAACCTGCAAAAATTAATTAACCATCCAAAATATAATATATTTCGATACAGAAGCATCTAGAATACAATACATTTCGATACAAAATCATCAAAATTAAAATACAATAATATTTGAAGATAATTTATCTAATTAAAAATATCACGTACTTTGATCCAATATGACATATTTAATGTTCAATTACAAAAAGTACGTATGCTTCTCAATCTTGTCATCATCACTCAAGCACAAAGCGACATCAATTCAAGTTCAAACACCACCATGTCCTAATCCAATCAACATCACATCATAAATATAAATATTTAAACATCAATACTTAAAAAAGAAAACAAATAAACAATAGCTTATCTAAATAAAAAATACCTTGCAAAATGATCTTTCATACATAATCAAACATACAATTTGCCCTTTCAACACGAACTTCATCAATGATATAAAATAAAATATATTGATAAAACTCGAGAAAACCAACATTTCATGGGGTTTAGTTATGAATTGCTATAAGTAATGAGAAAATTTTATTACTTGTTTTGAAATTGAACCACTTTCAATTATTTATTTCATGTAGCGCATCACATAAAATCCATATTGCTTAGAATTAGATTGACGAGGTGCCTATGTTAAAAAAATAAATATCAGTATACTTATACACAAATATACACCAACTATCATCTATATAGGTACCTTCAAAATTTCCCAAACTCGTTGTTTTTTGTCTTTCTTCTCCAAATTTGCATTGAATATACTTATTGACCTTTATACCACAAGCAATTAGATATACCACAAGCAATTATATATTCATTAATAAACATAACTACATATACTAAATTAATACCAAAAACTATATTTCTTACTTGTCCACGATATTTTTCCAGCTGTCATCACGTATTCTATTTGCAAGAGGGTCAAGCAAGTAAACAACCTCTTTGTTAGGCTATATATAAATCATAATTAATGTGGGGTTTTAATTTAGTTGATTCATTTAATTATCTTTTTTTTTAAATATTTGTTAATTCTTTAGACATCATGTATCATTATGTATGAAGTAAAGTATCACTAATTATGTGCCGAAATATAACTTAATATGAATTGAAGTATCATCAACTATGAAGTGTTTTCACATACTAAGAAAAAAAATAAATGAATTATTTTTTACATAAATTATAATGTGGACTTTTAAATTAATTTAAAAAATTAAATATATATTTATAAAAAAATACTAAAAAAAGGAAAAGAGAGATGGAGTGGAGAAGAAGACCACTAAAATAAATAAATAAAATAAAATAAAGGAAAGGGGACCACCTCATGATTCAAATAGAGATCCGTCTAACGTAAGAGATCCGTTAGACGGTCTCACACAAGTGTGCCTAGGGATGTCAATGGGTAGGGTAGGGTATGACTATGTCTTCCCCATACCCTACCCTAACATAAAATGTCCTACCCATACCCTACGCTATTACCCTATTTTTTTATAGATGTTAGAGTACGGGTATTACTCTACAGGTAATTGGATACCCGCGGGTAAATCGGGTTACCCGTTTAGATTTATTTAATAATATATCACAATAAAAAAATTCCCAAAAACATGAAAAAAAATTAATAGATAAGTTCTTTTGTCAAAATATAACCAATACAAACAAATCAAATTCTTGTGATGCCACCATAACAACAAAACTAAAAGATTAATTAAATATGTGTGTGTGTGTGTATTTATTTATTTAATATATTAGGGTAATCGAGTAAAACCTTAATCCCATATCCTACCCTTACCCTAATAAAATTTAACGGGTACGGATAGTACCTTACCCGTTACCCAAATCTACGGGTACTACCCGTCCTTATAACCCGTTTACCTGCGAGCAATTTTACCCTACGGGTAAAGTTGACATCCCTAAGTGTGCTTTGAGAAAAAAATTCAATTGTATCACATGCCTAGCAACTAAAAGTCTAAAACCATATAATAATAAATCGGATTAAATTATAAATCAGTACCAAACGTTTTACTTTTTAGCAATTTTATCCCGAAGTTTGAAAAGTAATACATCAGTATCCAACGTTTGCATAATTAACACTTTTAGCACTATCGAAGTTTTACAATATACTCCCTCCGTCCCAATAGTAAGGTCCACCTTGCCTTATTTGGTTGTCTCAATAGCAAGGTCCACTTCCAAATATGGAAATAATTAATGTCAACATCAAAGTGGACTCCACTTACTTTATATTACTTTTTATTATAATACTTCTTAAAGAAATGGACCTCACCTACTTTATCCACTACTTAACCAATTAATCCATTTCTCATTAATCTCCGTACCCAATAGCAAGTAGATCTTACTATTGGGACGAAGAGAGTATTAAATAATGATGTGGATCACCGAAAAACCTAACATGGAATTTTTGCTCGATTTTTTTAAGTGACATGAAAATTATTAATCCAAAACGACACCATTTTGGAATTTGTAAACTTTTAAAAAAATAAAAAATCATGTGAACCTCTCATCCTCTTCTCATCTCGATCTCCATCGATTTTCAGAAATCATGATTTGCAAAATTATTAAAAAAAACATCTCTACCCTCTTCACCAACACCCAATCATGATCTGCAAATTTATAAAAATCATCCGGTTCCTCTTCACCAACACCCAACCGGAATAAGATTTGCATCAAATATTAATGAAAAAGGAAATAATTTAAAATACATATTCTGCACTCATATATGCAGAGCAAAAATTAGTGCATCTTTATGAACTCTCGATGCAGAAGGAGGAGAAGAAAGGGATGGAGGCGGTGCGGTTGGATTTATGGTAAAGGCTTATGTGTGTGTGCGCTTTTAAAGTTTACACATCTCAAAACGATGTCGTTTTGAATTAATAATGTCCACGTCATTTAAAAAAATTGGGCGAAAATCCATTTATGTTTTCAGATGATCCACGTCATTATTTGGTGTGCCGGAAAATTTCCGTAATGCTAAAAGTGTTAATTTTGCAAACGTGAGAACTATGTTAATTTTGAAACTTCAGAATAAAAATATAAAAACAATAAATATTGGATACTAATGTGTAATTAATCCCTAAGTCAAATCACTTCTCATTAATTAGGCCGGACTATATTTTGTGCTATTTTACACAATCAATATCCATATAATGTATTGGGCTATCGGGGTGGGAGTCCAATAGCAATACTGTGTCATATAAAACGCTAGCAGGTAGCAACTACTTAATATTTATCATATCTTACAAAAATAATTAGTAATTTAAAAAAATGTTAATAGTCTATATATACATACATACATATGTGTATATATATATATATATATATTAAAGCCAACTCTTGAATAGACAACAGTTGAATCTGTTGTCTATAAATGCTTGTCATAAATATTTAAATCATCTTGAAAAGACAACGGTTATAATCCATTGTCATAAATAGTATGTTATATCAACAACGGTCCGATATCGTTGTCTATACACTATTGTATGTTTTGTTTGTCTATTGGATACACTAAAACTGTTGTGAAAATAACTATCTATTTATTTTTATTTATTTTTTCCCAATGATATTAAAAGTTAAAACTAAAAAATACCTTTTTTAATTTATTTCCTCACTTTTCAAACACGTTATTATATATAATTTTTATTTTCTTAGTTTTCAAAATGGTTGTTATATATATATATATATATATATATATATATATATATATATGTATGTATATGTATATGCAAGTCCAAACTATACATACTTATTTCTTATTGTACGTTCATTAAATCAAATATATACTCATATTTAATATTATTGTTAATTAATAATTATTTTAATATTTGTTAGATTATTATCAAGATCAAACATTGCATTTAATTTATTTGTCTAGGTGTCAGACATGACTATATTTTATAATTTATTTTCATTATTTTGTATTGATAACTTTAATTTAAATGCATCATTCATTATGAAACAATAATTAACAAATTAACATATTTTTTTTATAATGAAATCATGTACAATTTAATTTAATATCATGATTAAAAATAAAATAAAATTTGTGCATCTCACAAGAGAAATATTAGTATAAATAACAATATCAACCGGCAAGTTTCAAACTAAACTAATTTCCCGTACCATTTAATCCATGGCAAATATAATGAGTAGTCAAAAGCCTAATTATTTCTTTTATAACATGATGCATCATGAATTTAGACTTAAGTCTACCTTTTATCGGCAAGATAAGGTGTAACATCATTTATAATAGGGATCTAACCATATCAGTTTGATTCCGCCCAATAGTCAAAATACACTATAAGAAAAACGAACATAGACAATGGTTTTTTATACACAACGATTTTCCAAAAAACCATTGTGTATTATGGAAAGACAACGGTTTTTGAAAAATTGTTGTATATGTGCGTGTGACTGTGTCTTAAGACAACGGGCGTAAAAGAACCGTTGTCTTAAAGCATTGTTTGTTTTCTTAAGACAACAAGCAAACTAAAGCCATTGTTGATGAGCGTTTTTTATTTCCTTAAGACAACGGCTGATCAAGAGCCCTTATTTAAGAGGATTCGAACCCTATCCAATTAAATATATTGCAAGTGTATCTACCATCTCTACTATCCACCTTTTTATTTTTATTAGAGATACACTGATTTATATAAATCAAATTCAACATATTTTAGATATAGTATCTAATCCCTAATACCCTTATTTCAAACTAGTAAAATTGTGAGCAGCGACCCTCTTCCCAAATTCGTGAGTGGCAACCCCAATTCTCTTCAATCCAAAATTCAAACTTCGTCGGCGCATTTGCTTGGATCAAATTTTACACATCCATTAATTTTTAATAAATAGAAATTTACTTCCCAGCTTTATATATTTTTGATCAGCGATTCTCACCCAAAGGCCAATACAAGCTCATAAATCCATCAGACGGGTCGGGGTCAACACCGGTTAACTCACGTCAATGCTAAAAAAAGGGTCAAAATCAATATCAATTGTGACACTAAAAAATATCACTCAAAATTCAAAAACCAACACAGGTATCCTTAAAAAGTAACAGATTAACTACTTATCGCATACGAGTTTATTGTGTACAAATTATGATTTTTTCCATTTCAATATTGATGTTTAGAGTTTAGGAGTTTAGGGTTTTTTAGAATTCATGTTTTTTACGGTTCATGGTTTTTTAGAGTGTTTTTAGTATTTTTAGAATTTTCTAGATTTTTTAGGGGTTTATTTTGTGTTTTTTAGGGGTCATATATATATTTTTTAAGGTTTATTAATCTCAATTAGGGGTCATATTTATTTCGAAATTTTTTATTATCGAGCACAATGCACAAGCCCGCGCGTTCATGTCGCCGGATTTCAAATACATTAAATTCATTCACTCTTATTTTAGGGTTCACTAATTCCATTTTAGCTAGGTATATACTTATTTAAAATTTAGGTTTTTAATTTTCAATTACCATTTATATTTGTTTCGAAAAAAATAATTAATTCACTTTAATTTTAGGGTTTATTAATTTCATATTATGGTATATATATTTATATTTATTTCAAGTAAATTGATTCAATTCATTTTAATTTTAGGCTCATTAATTTTATTTTGGGGTATGTAATTTTAGGGGAAAAAGTTAAAAAAAAAAAGAAAAAAAATCATGGCACGTGGGGTCATGTTGACTTCTTTTTTTATCGCTTTTTCTTGGACTTGGGTCAGTGTGATGGGCATAGTCCCATACACCTTATTTATGGGAGATTGCCTCATGATTTTTCATAATTAGAATGTATGATTTTTTATTTTTGTTTTCAAATAAATTTTGACAAGTTATTTATGTTATAATTAAATTTTTTGATAAAATTTTGTATGAGACCGTCTAACGAGTCTCTTGCGTTAGAAAGGTCAAATATGATCCAAATCCACCAAAAAAAATCCATCCAACCCGCCCAAACCCGCAAAAAATGGCCATCGTGTAAGCTCCACGCGACCGTCCACGAGCGTATCACTATGTATACAGTAAAGTATCACTAATTATGTGTCGAAGTATCACTTAATATAAATTAAAGTATCATCAACTATGAAGTGTTTTCATATGCTAAGAAAAAAATGAATGAATTATTTTTCTATGTAAATCATAATGTGGACTTTTAATTTAGTTGATTGATTTAACTTTCTTTTTTTGGAATATGTTTGTTGATGCTCCCGACAATAAGTACTGTCATGTATGAAGTAAAATATCATTAATTATGTGTTGAAGTAATCAATTAACATAAATTGAAGTATCATCAAGTGTGCAATGTTTTTTTTTACTATTTATTTTTTAGATCATAACAGATATACTTTCATTGGTATCTCTACCAAATCTTGCTCTTTAAAATATTTATTTTAAGAGACAATTATTTTTTTACCCACTTAAAGTTATAAAAAAACTTATTTTATCCACCAACTTTTTACCTTTTTTTTACCAACTTTAGACCAAGATGCGCGCATGCGCATACAAGACGTGTGCAACAACAAACATCAACAGAACATCGGTAGACATCGACAGAACATCGCCTGACAATTTGACCTCGGATGCGTGCAGATGGCTCATCGCGCAACAACAAACATTGGCAGAAGACATTGGTTGACAATTTGGCCTCGAGTGCGCGCATGCTCACATCACAAGACGTGCATGTAGATGACTCCATGTGCAACAACAAATATCGGTAAAAGACATCGTCAGAACATCTCCCCGAACATCAACTGACAATTTGACATCGGATACGCGCACAAGGCATGCGCGTGCATATACATCAGCATAAACATCGACGGAAATCAACAAATACATTGGCAACACATCGGCATATATACATTGATACAGACACATCGACCGCGCACTGGCAACTGCGCGCTAGCTAGGCTCGATGTACAGGTTCCAGTGCGCAAAGTTAAGATATAGCGCCTTAAAATTTTTAAAGAATTTTACTACTTTTAATTGATTCTTAAATATTATATTATCGAATCCTATAAGTCGTGCCAAATAATTAATATATGTTTTAATATCTAACATGTATGATTTAATAAATGTTATATTTATTTATATTGGTTTAAGCCCAACTTCTATTTGTTTTTTCACATGGTCCAGGGTAAATTATTCAAAGCCCAAGTAAATTTTGAAGCTCATTATTTAAACCCTAAACCTATATTATCTTATCTGAGTAAATCAAGTTTTGAAAAAAAATAATCCAAATTTCAACATTTCCATTATTAATCCTTGATTTTTCTAGTATAAATAGCGGAGCTCTCATTCACAATAATCACACCAAATATTCAAAGCTCATCTCTAAACAATTTTGAGTCTCTATCTTCTCTCTGGGTTCTTTTCGAGGTACTCCATCTTTCATTTTTCATTCTTGATGTTCGCACTTATTGAGAGTTGTTTCAGTTTCTTCATTGTTGGACGAGAGTTTAGAGAAATAGAGTATTTTTTTTTAATCTTTACTTTTGTATTCGAAAGGTTGTAGTCTTGGTTAACTATAGTATGCTAAGAGTGAGGGAAATGTCATTAATATTATTTTAATCTTAGTTTTATATTATCACACACAACACACACATACGAAAATATATACACACACGCATATTAATATATATATGTTATAAATTATGCACACACATTTATGCGCGTATATATATAGGAGTTTCTATTTGCACCACAAAAAAAATTAATTTAAAAATATTTAATTATAAAATTACCTAAACATCCTTAATATAAAATTCAAAAAATTAAATAAAAATTGAAAAATAAAATTAGAAAAAAAGGAAAAAGGAAAAAGAAAAAAGAAAAACCAGATCTTCATCTTCGGCTCTTCTCCGGCGAGATGGCAGGCGGCTTCCCTCCCCTCGACCGCGGCCACTGCCACCACTTTCTCCGGTGAGAAGACATAATCACAGTGAAGGAGTTAAGTTCTGTTTTTTTTTCCAAGATTTCACACAAATCGATGCGATTTCATCGCCGGCGGCGGCGCTGTTTTCTTGAATTTCTGGGAAGATTTCTAAGGCGGGGGGGAGAATGGATCGGAGAAGGAGTTGTCGAATAGGAAGAGCTCTGAAAACATCGGTGAGATAGCAAAAAAACTTCAAAATGCCAAGTTTTTTATTTTTATTTTTTTCAGCAGAAAGTGTGTGTGTTTGGAGATGGTTTCTGTGCGATTTGATGGGGGAGAAGACAAGAATTCTGTGTAGGAAAAATACCAAGTAAGGACAAATGGGGTGGCTGGTTTTTTACTTTATACACAACAAGGTGACAAGGAGGTTGGTGATGCGATTTCATCGCTGGCGGAAGGTTGGCTTGACAGCTGCGGCGGAAGGTTGGGGATGAAGTTTTTTTTTTTTTAATTAGATATTTTTTAATTATTAATTAGGTTAAATTAGTTTAGAAAAGAAATTAATTTTAAGTTTAAAATAAAAGGATATTAATGTAAATGTAGGTGGTGCAAATAGTAAAAACAGTAGTGCATTGAGCAGATGAAGTGCAAAGAGTAAATGAAGTGGTGCAAATAGAAACTCCATATATATATATATATATATATATATATATATGTATATATTATGCATTTTAATTTCTCACGGACATCTATGTATTTCTAAATAGTTATATATATTTCGATTAAAGTTATGTGATTTTAAGGTTTTAATGTATTATAAATATTAAATTAAATACTATTATTATTATGTTAGGCGACGTGCGTGGATATATTTAATACGTTTCAAGATCAATGTCAAAGTGGAGTTTTATGTGGAAAATTGTATTGTTAGCCTCTCTTTATGTTTGTACAGGAGTTATACGAAATTTCAATACAAAATCTTTTAGACTATAAATTAAAGTATCGAGTCTTTTAAACTATAAAGTACATAGTCTTCTAGACTATAAAGTTCGAAGCCTTTTAGACTATAATGTACCGAGCTATAAGAGCTTATGCAAAAGTATATGTTACGTGATTAAGTCTTTTTCACATGATTTTCTGTTAAATTTATAATTTGGATAATAGTAACTTCCCACTGAGTTTAAAGGAACTCACCCCAAATCTTTTATTTCATTTCAAGCAAGTGCTTGAGCGGTGTGTGAGCGGACAAGATGTGATGATGACGGTCAAATGGTCAAGCATGATTAAATGAGAATATTTATTTTACTTTATTTTTTACTTTATTTATGTAATAAATATCAATTTTTGATTGAAACTTCTATTGCATTTTCAATAAATGGTTTTATTAATGAAAAATGAGTAATGTGTCATTTTCTATTAAAAGTTAAATAGGAGCATATCATAAGAATTTCACTTTTTCAGATTTTTTGTAGGTTGCAAAAATACTTAATTTTTTTTTTCAAATTTTCATAAATAAACTACATTATGGATGATTTTTAAATACCTCTAATGTCAAAGCATGGTTATTATGTCTAAAAAATTCTTTCCCCCCAATTTTTTCCTCAAGTCAAACTTCAAAATCAAACAACACCCAATAATCTAACAATGTTAATAATTAGATTTAAAAGGACATAGGGAGAACTTTTACCAAATTTTTTGAAAATCTTCCAAAGGGGTTAACGCGTTGAGGCAGAATTTTCTATTTATTCTCTTGATTTTTCGGAGGTCGACGATGGTTGGGTTGGTGGAGAAATTTGGATTTCTTCTCTTCAATTTTTGTAGATAGACAGCATATGGAGAATTCTTAACAAATTTTCAAATCTCAATTTTTTGCAGATCGGTGATGAGATTGTGGAGGGGAGAGAAATTTTTTCAAAATCTGATTTTTGCAAATGTGATGTGGGCTGCTTGTGGGGAGATGAAGTAGGTAAAAAAAAATATTTAAAAGTTTGTGGGTAAAATAAGTTTTTAAAAAGTTCAAGTGGGTAGTTTCCCACATTTGTACTTATTCTAAACAAAAAGTCATAGGCTAATAGCATATAAATGTCATTACACATGAAGTGAACTTTTAATAGCAATGGAGCGAAGTATCATTACTCATGAAGTGGCACATTCCCCATTTTCTTTTCTTTTCAATTTTTTTTATTTTTTCAACTTTTTCTTTAATCTTCATTTTGTATTGAGCCCACGTGTTAGCGTCGAGCGAATACACTGAATGAGACGACGCCGGATAAAAAATTAAATTAATTTTATTTAATTTTAGAGTTCACTAATTTTATTTTATGATATGTATTTATTTGAAAAAATTAAATATATATTTATAAAAAGATGAAGAAATTAAAAAGTGAAAAAAAAGCTAAAAAGAAAAGAAAAATGAGGAGTGAGAGGGGATGAGGGACCACTAAAAAAGAAAAATAAAAAAAATAAAAGATGGTAAGACCACCTAACGAGTCAAATAGAAATTTGTCTAATGTAAGAGATCCGTTGAATTGTTTCACATGAATGTTTCTGAAATTTTTTTATATTATAATAAATATTATTAAAATCATAAATTTAATAGTAAAAAACGAAGAAGTCCATATGAAATTTGAACCGGTCATCTGCACACAAGGCCTCTAGTATATATTATATAATAGAAGGGAGTTCCAAATGAAAATAACTTTTTCTGTGTTAAGATAGCTAGATATGACTCTAAATATCATGAAATTATACAAAACTCTCAACGGCAAACCACATCTGGTATTAATGATAACAAGAACATATACCCTCTTGAATGCAGAGATTGTTTGTTTGTGGTTCATTGATCTCCCCTCTAATTTTATTTACTCTATAAATAGAGGCCATCAAACACTATACTTCTCATCACGTGCTAATTAAATTCCTACTTGAAAAATCTTCTATATATTTTCCAAAATTTGGAGCGAAGGCAGCTTATGCGAAAATGAAGGCCTCAGCTTATGTCTTCTTGGGCACCCTTCTTGCCCTTCTTCTCATCTCCTCTGTTGCAGGCAACGATTCAACTCGTGACGAGATCAAAAGTGAGTTCAACTCATGATCATGACTCAAAATATGAGTAAATGAGCTAGCTAGTTATATATATTTTAGAATTTTTTTAAAATTAATGTTGAATTATATATATATATATATATATATATGTGGTGGATGCAGGTGATGAACCAAATCATGTAGCTGATCCGAAGCATTATGGTGGAGGCGGATGGGGTGGCTGGGGAGGTTATGGCGGCGGTGGTGGCTGGGGATGGGGATGGGGCGGTCGTGGCGGTGGTGGTGGTCCTGGTGGATGGGGTGGAGGCTGTCGTTGGGGCTGCTGTGGCGGCGGCCAAGGTTACTGGGGGGGTTGGGGCGGGGGCGGGGGCGGGTGCAGGTGCTGCTACACTGCACAAGAAGCATTAGCCTACATGCAAAATCAAGCCAGACCTTGATATCACAATATATAATATAATATAATAATATATCCATGCCATGTATTGTGGCTTAAATAGAATAAGTGCATGGGCTAGAAAAATAATCAAGTTATATAGTTCAATAAATATGCTTTGACGGTTTTTTTTTAGTAATAATTGTATAAGTGACAAAAAATATATTGTGATCATTAAATATCACTTTTTTCTATTGTTGTTGTTCATGATTTTTCCTATATTGCTTCAATTCATCAATTGCGTGCTTATTCTTTTATTTTTTATGCTGGAGTATTTAATTTTTCTTTTTTTTTTTGCTAGTCATTATTACTATCTAATGAGATTATGATAATTTTGTGCTCCGATCTAGCTAGTTCCGAAAAATAGGTTTTTAGTCGTGAAGAATAAATTCAATTGTTTCACATGCCTAGCCATGACCATATAATAATAAGTTGGATCACTTTTTTTTTTGAGGAAAACGTTGGATATCACTTTTGATTAATCACGTCCGACTATATTTTATGTTACTCTACACAATCAATATCCATATAATGTCTTGGGTTATCGGGATAGGAGCCCAATAGCAATATTGTGACATATAAAACGCTAGTGGGGGGTAATTACTCAATATTTATCATATTTTACAAAAATAATTAGTACTTTCAAAATAATATATAATACTCTCTCTGTTTCTTTATGATTGTTATTGTAGCCTTTTAGTCTAGAATTAACATTTAATTTATGAACTAACATACTCATTCCTCGTATGTAATGTCGATTTCGATTCTGATGAAATTAAAACTGATGCGTACATGTCACGAAAAATATCTTTTAAGATATGCATCATTCTTAATAAACAAATGACAATTTTAATTCCATGGAAATTGAATTACGATTTAAATTTGCCAAATGTGTCAAGTTTGTACTTTTGGTGTAAGGATTTAAAAGCATAAAACCAAGTGAATAATTTAAAATATAATATTTTAATAAAAAAAATTAATTATATGTGTCTCATGCACGGGGCATATTATAGTAAAAATAATAGTACCTAACGGCAAGTTTCAAACTTTTAAAACTAACTTCCCGTACCATTTAATCCATGGCAAATATAATATGAGTAGTGAAAGCTTAATTACTTTCTTTATAACATAATGCATCAATAATTGAATATTGTGCCTCTATCGGCAAGAGAAAATTTAACACTATTTACAATAACATTCGGAACCGTACCAGTTCGATTTCCGCCTAGTAGCTACAACAATTACGTGGATCAAATTTTACATAGACGATTAATTTTTAAAATATAGTGAAATATACTTCCCAGCTTTATAAAAAATTATATGCTACCTTAAACGTCATATTAAGTGATGGATTTAAATGGCTAACAACGCATGTGATTTTTGATCTGATTAGATTCAAATTAGTTTATTGTTTTTTTTAAGTAAAAGTTAGTTGTTGTTGTGATAAGTGATAACCAAATCAAGCTCAGCAAAATTCCATTCACCCAAACGAATAGAAATCGTGGAGCTCAGTTTGCTCAGTACAATAAGATAGAACTTGATCCACGGAAATGTCCCGGTTCTTCAGCATTTTTCAGAATAACTTTTAAAAGCATATTCGGAATATTAAATTAATATATGTACAAAATTAACAAATAATTTCCCTTAATTTATTGTTTACCGAGTTTTGAGTCTTTTGACTTAAATAAAAAAACAGGGTTTTCACTCCAAATCTCTCTCTCTCTCTCTCTCATCTTTTTCTTTTTGTTTACACTCACTGGCTCAAGAGTGGCGACTAAAGCTCGAAGGCAAAATGCGTGCAATAACGAATCCTTCCTTCCTTATCCACTACCACCACCCTTCCGTCGCCTCCGCCGTCATCCGCTCCCTCCGCCACCGTCTGCCCCTCTCCGCTCCATCTTTTATTAAAGTTAGGGCTCTGTCCACTTCCGCCTCCTACGCTGAACTGGACAATGCCCGAACCGGTCGATCCGGCTCGCTCGCTTCCCCTCCGACCTCCTCCGATTTTAAGCAGAAAATCGATGTTAATCCTCCCAAGGGAACCCGAGATTTCCCTCCTGAGGAAATGCGGCTTCGCAGTTGGCTGTTTCAGAATTTCAGGGAGGTAATTTCGATCATTGTGGTGATTGAAAACTGAGTCATTTAATTTACTTTCTTATGCACTGTTTGGAAGAAATTCATATCTTGTAATAACTTTACGTGAAGATATTGATGTGTTCATTTCTCAATTCTGCAAAAGTTAAGGCTTCCAGTCGTCCTATCAAATTATATTCTCAACTGTGCAAAGATTGCTGGTTGTTTTAGGTGTCACAATCATTTGGTTTCGAAGAAATTGATTTTCCGGTGCTAGAGTCTGAGGCACTGTTTGTGAGGAAAGCGGGAGAAGAAATCAAAGACCAGGTTCATCTCGATTTTAGTGTGATGACTTGTTGACACGTTTGATGTTTGCTTTCCGTATTAGCTTGTGAAGTCAATGATTCAATTAGAAATTCATATTAATGTCGAATTAAAAGGAGGTTTATTAATAACTTTGATCATGGAATGGGAGGCTTGAGATGGCTGTTGCCTGGGGTGGTTTAAAAGTTCTTTTGAGATTAAAAATGGTCAGGAAGACATTCCTCAAATGCAATATAGAGACTTTGAGATGTCAAGATCAAAGCCATTTGTATTACAGAGTTCGTAAGTGTTCTTTCGCCACGTTAATTACAATGTTCTTTCTTCCTGTATGGGTGAAGCTTTACTGCTTTGAGGATCGGGGAAACCGTAGAGTAGCATTAAGGCCAGAACTTACACCTTCTCTCGCAAGGCTAGTGATACAGAAAGGGTAAGTTCTTGATATCTTATATCAGATATTTCCTTAAATTCAGTGATATATGGACCTTTAGTAATTCCAGACTTTTCTCTCCGCAAATACTTAGACCGTGCTCAAAGTATTTATTTTTTATGACGATTCTTGTACCAGGTACATATTCCTTATTTTGATCTCCTTTTTTTTCTGTCCAGAAAATCTGTATCCCTTCCGCTAAAATGGTTTGCCATTGGACAGTGCTGGCGATATGAACGAATGACCAGGGGACGCCGTCGTGAGCATTACCAATGGAACATGGACATTATTGGTGTACCTAATGTTACAGTAAGTTAACTACATGTTCTGTTCATCCAGAGTTTTATATAGTAACTATGCTTTTGTCTTTATGTTGGAGATACTGTTCCTAATGACCCATTCCCTCTCAGGCTGAGGCAGAGCTGATTTCCTCCATTATTACCTTTTTTAAGCGCATTGGAATCACAGCAGCAGATGTTGGGTTTAAAGTTTCTAGTCGGAAGGTATGAAGGTAGATGTTTTTTAGATATATACTCCAAGATATTGAAAATTGGAATCAATGCGATTCTTCTTCCTTTTTTTTTTTTGGTTTCTTTATTTGGATTGGGTTGGGTTGGGGGCTTCGACTGTCAACATTCTAATCCTCTTGTTGATACAGTATTACTTTGAGGATTGATGAATTTATAATATTGACACTAAACATAAGCAAGAGACTCTGGTTTCAGGTTCATTTAAAACTAAAATCACTATCAGGGACATGATATTTCCAACCTAACCATTAGTTTTAAGTAATATTTTGTGATTCAAAAATTATGTTATAAAATTTTCTTTCCAAAGAGGATGTGATATATCATTACAATAGAACTTCTGTGCAATTAATTTTCATACACCTATAATTTGCCTTCATTTATTGTTATTTTGGCATTTTGCAGGTTTTGCAAGAAGTACTGAGGCGCTACTCCGTACCAGATAACTTATTTGGCAGGGTTTGTGTAACGATAGACAAGGTCAGTTTGATAATGAGATATTTATGGATATGCACGAGCATTTACTCTCATAATTTTCCCCAACATTTTTTGCATCTTATTTTGGCCCATCTCTTTGTTTTATGCTAAGTTTAATATCATATTCTTTTTTTCTGTTTGTTAACTGTTTCTTCGGTTATTTTTTCATTCTAAACAGTTGGAGAAGATTCCCATGGATGATATCAAGAAGGAGCTGAGGGCTGCTGAGTTATCAGAGCAAGCAGTTGAAGAGCTACTACAAATTCTTACAGTGAAATCTTTGGAAGAGTTGGAAGGTAGTATGTCAGACATGATGATGTGAATATTTTTATTGCATCCGTGATACATAAATTTTGAAAGTAATGTTTGATCATCCTATTATTAGGCTGCTAAGAAAAGAGAAAATGAAACAAAATGACGATATATTGAGTTAGGAGCTATTGTTCAAGCTGTAAATGCAGAAGTTGGGTAGACCATTGTAATTATGGTTCATTTCTTCAGTATCGTGGTATCAGTCTTGTCTTGTCAAAGACTTCCAATGGTGGCGAATTGAAATTGAAGAAAACTTACTTTTCAAGAATGGGACTGACAACCGAAATATCCCTGTTAAAACACAAACAGTGTGAAGCATGATACACTATTCATATTTACTATATTAGCTACTGGAAACTGTGAATCTCTACATGTGATAAATTTCTTATCATTCTATTCAAGTAAAAGGCAAGTAGAAATATTGAGCCCGAGAATCTTCCTTTAAAATTCTCGACCTACTGTGAATTAAAATTCTCACACTCAACTATTATGGATATGGCTCACTGTTCTTCATCAGCAATTGAAATACTAAAATCAGAAACCTGAATTTTGGACCTCTGATTCAATTTTCAGAACAGGAAGTGAGGCCTAATGTGGCATTGTCATGTTTAATTTCTTCTAAAGGCCAGCTTTGTCTTAAATTCTGTAGCCTGAGAGACATGGGTACTATTTTCTGCTATCTGTGAAGAAAGTGTTTTCTTAATCTCTCTGTTTGCTTATACATAATTACAGAGAAACTCGGCTCTTCAGTTGAGGTCATTGCTGACCTAAAGCAACTATTCTCACTTGCTGAAAAGTATGGTTATTCTGAGTGGATCCAGTTTGATGCATCCATTGTTCGTGGCTTAGCCTACTACACTGGAATCGTTTTTGAGGTATTGTATATCCCTGAAAATGGATCTTTGTATGTTTTAATGCCTGAATTAGTTTCCTTGAATAGTTGGAAATTGTCCATAAAAATTGTAGTGAGAGATAATCTAATCAAGAAACTTTCGAGTTAGATCCTATCATCCTAAAACAATGCACTGCAAGACTTAAATTGAAGTTATTCCAGTGAAAACAATGTTAGATTTTTTGGCACATGAACTGATGCACGGAGTGCTCATCTATTACTTGAATGTTTTGGACCTTTTGTCTTGAGTAATCAAGGTGAGTTCATGTCAGTTTCTAGTGAATTTAGACTTATTTGGTTTCAATTGATACCATGATTCTCTGCTTACAGGGATTTGACCGAGAAGGAAAGCTGAGAGCTATATGTGGTGGTGGACGATATGACAGGTTACTCTCCACTTTTGGAGGTGAAGATGTCCCAGCTTGTGGTTTTGGATTTGGTGATGCAGTTATTGTAGAAGTGAGTACAATTGATTAAACATCCCAATGCAGATTGGAATTTTTGGCATCAGCATTCAACTACCACTGTAGAACTGCATTTCCTTCTATCTCCCCTTTCTTCTATAACCATCTGAAGTATCTTGCTTGATTTCCTGTTCCCCACCCAAATTTATTTTTCTTTCCTGTGGTTATGCAGCTTCTAAAAGAGAGGGGACTTCTTCCAGAACTTAGCCCACAGGTACAGAACATTGTATGCTCGTTGGATCAGGATCTGCAGGGCGCAGCATCTTTAGTTGCTGCTAGACTCAGGGATAAAGGCCAAACTGTCGACTTGGTTTTGGAGAATAAACCACTTAAATGGTAAGTGATTGCTTGAACTGAGTATCTGATGAATCACAAGAAAAAATTTGAATGCTTATGCCCGCGTATGCTCCAAAAGCTGTCAGTACGGTACTTTATTTTGCCAAGGCTATTATATTACTTATTCTTACTTTGAAGATCCATATTTCTTCTATTTTTCTCATATTAAAATATCCCATGTTCTTGGAATCTTCATTCTTGCCTCTAATATTACAGGGTGTTTAAAAGGGCATCAAGGATAAATGCACAGAGACTGATTATAGTGGGAAGTTCAGAATGGGAAAAAGGTGTGGTTGGTGTCAAAATTCTTTCATCTGGAGAACAGTATGAGATCAAAGTTGATGAACTAGAATGATATTCATAAGGTTTTAATATATTTTTCTAGAAATAGGTATAACTTTTTTACTACTAGTAGCCTTGCCTTCATGTGCAACATCGTTTTATGTATACTTTTAGCCATTACAATTCAATTGAAGGAATGGATTCTGTTTGGTCTCAATTCTTTTTTCTTTTTCTTTTTTTATCTATTTGCAATTTTCATGCTTAGCTAAAATAACCACAATTTGTCTCATAAATATATGATTATGTAAAATTACCCCAATATATGCACAACGGAAATTCCAAATAAATATCGAAGTATACCAAATCTTCCCCCTCAATAATCAAGCAGCAAGCTATGGCCGGGCAATTAATGTTAATTATGTGCACACAAAGCAAGTAAAATGACATCGGAATTTTTACGTGGAAAACTCCTCAAATCAAGGATAAAAACCACGGGACCTAGTCCTGATATAACTCCACTATATCATCATAAGTTACAGAATCGGGGAATCATAACACTATCACTAGTCACTAGTCAGCACTACTATATAATTAATCACAAGTTAGAGAAGGCCTCCACCATAGCAAATTAAAGAAGAATAATCTTTTGTGTGCATATGTATATATAGATCAGTGGTTCCTTTTGGCATGACAATAGTAGTAGACGACTGCCAGCACAAGTTCTTGAGAAGAAGGCACTGCATCGTGGGGGTATTTGAGTCTGTACTCAGACATGTGCCAAGAGGTTTTAATATCCCTACTCTTCTTCTTCTTCTTCTCCTTCTCCTTCTCCTTCTCCTTCTTCTTGTCGTTGTAGATGAAGTACACCAGAGGTGTTTTGGTGCCAAGTATGTTTCCAGATTCGCCCCAGATGGGCTTCTGCGTTTGAGTTCCCTTCCAATATCCCTTCTTCGATTTTATAATTCTTTCCGTCTTCATTTTTCCAATCTTCTTTATCCGAGTGTAGAAGTACATCTTCCCATCTCCATGATCATAAGCCAAACCTGCATTACACATTTACGTTTTAATTTCAAATATTCACCTCCAACAAATTATAAAAACTTCATTACTAATAATTTTATGAGACGTAATATAATGCACTACTACTGATCATATCGATTTTTCTTTCTTATATAAAACCTATTCAATAATATAAATGTTGAAACTTAATTATCAGGAAATTTATTCTACATAACAACTCATTAATGATCAAAAATTAAAGCAGGTCAAATTCGTAATATAAAAATACTAACAATCACGTAATTGCATGCATGGATTTCTTGAAACATACAAAATTTCTTACTCTCTTCTGGAAATTTATCATGGATTAATATATTTTTCTTAAAACCTACTGTACGTATTCAAGAAACGTTTAAAGAATCATAATAAATTTCATGAAAGTTACATAGAAACACATTAGGGAAAATATGAAATTAAAGATGCATGAACGTACCTTGAAGCTGATGGGGTTCGTAGTCGTAGATATCTGCAAATTTAATGATCTCTCTTGAGTCGGAATGCCGATTAAGAAACTTCGGCTTCAGATAATGAACTAATAGTTCTTCGTCCATCGGCCGGAATCTCATTCCGGGAGGAAGACTCCACTTCCAATCTTCTCCATCCCCGCCACCGCTCTCCACGGGGGAGATCAGACTCGGTGCTTCAATCGATTGCATCGGATATGGGACTCCCTCCAACGGTTGCGGTGGTTGATCCCCGCCACCACCGAAATGGGCGGCTGCGGGTAGCGGAGGCATCTGGAAGTCACCGCAGCCGTCGACGGGTACAAGGGATAGCGCGGGATCATACGAAGAATCTCCTTCCAACGGCGGAATCCAATAATCTCCTCCATAGTAGGCGTCGGTTGTGGGAGGCGGAGGCATTGGAATCCAATAATCTCCTCCATAGTAGGCGTCGGTTGTGGGAGGCGGAGGCATCCAGTCGTCGACGGGAACAGACGGTGGCTGATCAGATATCCAGTCACCATAGTTGTCGACGGGAACACGTGGCGACGAAGACCTCAACCAGTCGTGGTCGGGAATATATGTCGGCAGAGGAATCGATAGCAAGAAGTCATCGTCGATAATATATTCCGGCGGGGTAGTCGGTATGATCAAGTCGTGGGCGGGAGCATGTGGCTGCGGAGACGTAATACACTCGACGTCGGGAACGAACGGCGGCGAAGACGTGTCGAAGGGAACGTATGGCGGCTGATTAGACATGAAGCCATCACAGTTGCCGTCGGCGGCGGGATCCTGTGATACTCCTTGAGAAAGTGATGAGAAAGAAATATTCATAGTATTTATTTTCTTTATTTCTCGAGAATCAAAAGAGCTGTTTGTAGGTTTTGATGTAACTAAGGCTATATATATATATATATCCCTCAAAAAAAACCTAAGGCTATATTAATATAAATATGACTTAATATAGGATTACCCGAGAACAAGTTCCATAAGGATTCAACTTAGGGTGGTTTAATTTATAATTACTTTACTAATTTTCTTATTGGTATATCTAATAATAAAGAGGACATTATATTTACTAACTAAAATACTTATTTAAAATTTTATAAGGCTTACATGTATTTTTCATAATTTTATATAGTTTTAATTTTAGTGTGTATATAGTCATAAAATTGCAGTCATTAGCTTTTATATATATTTTATATATATAATATCTTTTGTGCTCCCGAATATATTTGATTTTCTTATGGTTTATAAAATTTTAAAATAATTATTTAATGTGTATATATAGTATATATATATTTATTTATTTAATTTGTTAGAATATAAAACAGTCTGTCAGGTTCTAGGCGGGAAAGTTGTTGGGATAATCAAATTAAAATCCGCTGAGTCGATCTCTTCGCGGCTTAATTAGGCATCTCCAACGCATAAGAATCTTCTATGGCACTATTAAATTTATAAATTATAATAATTTTTTAAAAAATAAAAATGAGTTAACTTTGAAATTTTAATTAGGTTCCATTCTTTCCGATTAGGGTATGTAATTATTTTTTTAATATTTAATTATCATTTTTTAAATTAATGATTAATTATCATGGTTGATTTTTTTTAAATATATAATTATAATTTTTTAACTCAATTTTTTTGTTAATAAATAGTGATCAGCGTGGTTCATTATGTTATAATTATTTTTTATTTTTATAAAAACTATTATAAAATTATAAATTTAATTGTGTAATATGAAGATATCGCACCACTAGTGCAACAGACGATTTTATTCCTCTTCAACTAGAACCCAAAATTAAAACTCATTTTGCAGTTGGAAAATTGGTTCATTGGACATCAAATTAAACTCAAACCCATTTTGCAACAACAATGAGTTTTTCTTTCCAAGAAGCACATATATACATTTTTACTCTAGAGAAAATCAAATCAACTTTTTTTTTAACTTACAAAATTGGCCCGTTATGTTTGGAAGATTTACAATAGTGATAATTTTATTTAGTATTAATAATTCCTTTTTATGTGTAAAATGTGTTTTTATAGGAGAATAATCAATATTATAGTAGTAAAAAAATTATAACATTAACATATAAAATAAAAAATATATTTATCTATAATGAAAATAGGAATACATGATGACAATTATTTTTAGATACTTCGTGAATATAAAAAAAATGAGAAGTCTAATTTGTAAATTTGATAGATATATAAATGGTATTGAAAAAAAAAATAAAAAGTGGTTGAGAATGAACATATTGAGAATATTGTGAATGTAAATATTATATTTGCATTTAGTAATTTTGTAGCAGTATACTTTACACTAAATACAAGTAGTGGAAAGCTTCCCTAATATATACAAGGAAAGAGTGAATGAAGGAATTAATCATATCCTAAATGATAGGCATAACGTAATACATATCAAAAGACTAAATCTGCTAATTTATTTTATGCTATTACCCCCCCTCAAGCAAGACGCGGGATGAGGTCCAACGCATAGCTTGGCCCGGAAAAATTCAAAAAATGGACGATGAAGAGCTTTTGTAAAAATATCTGCAATCTGTAGGTCGGATGAGATAAACTGCGTCTCTAGACGCCCATTGGAAACAAGATTTCGGACAAAGTGGAAGTCAATATCAATGTGCTTAGCTCGCTTATGAGCACTTGGGTTTTGACTCAGGAATACAACGATGTTATTGTCCGAATAAAGAATCGGGCAAGAAGGAAGTTTGACTTGAAGCTCACGAAGAAGCTGAAGTACAGTCACAACTTCTGAAGTTGTGTTTGCAAGAGCACAATACTCTGACTCACAGCTAGAACGAGAGACCGTGGGTTGTTTCTTAATTAGTGCTCCAAGAAACTAGATTACCACCAAGATAAATAGAGTAACCATAGGTAGATCGTCTTGTTTCAACACAACGAGCCCAGTCTGCATCAGAATACGCAACGAGAGAAAGCAAAGAGCTGTGAGTAATGGATAAGCCAAAAGCCGGAGTACTTTTCACGTATCAAAGAATTCATTTTACCGCCTGAAAATGTACAATGGTAGGTCTTTGAATATGCTAACTAACAAGATTTATGGCAAAGGATAAATAGGTCGTGTGATCGTGAGGTATTGTGGAGCTCCAACTATTGATCAATATAAGGTAGGATCAGCAAATGACTCCCCATATGTCGAAAGTTAACAACCAACAACTAATGGAATAGAGACAGGTTTTGAATCTTCAAGAGCTGCGCGTTGAAGAATATCACGAGCATATTTTGCCTGGTTCAAAAAAAATACCGATGAAGCATAGGTGACCTCAAGACCCAAAAAATAATTTAACTTTCCTAAATCTGTGATGGCAAACTCTTGTCGAAGGCGAGTGATGAAAGATGGCAAGCCATCAGAAGAGTTTCCAGTCGAAATAAAATCATAAACGTAGACTAAGAGGTATAAAATGGATGACCCATGAATGTAGATGAACAAGGAAGAGTCAGAATGACTGCAGATAAACCCAATACTTAAGAGAAAATCATGACTAAGCCGTTGGAACCAAGCATGAGGATTCTGCTTTAGACCATATAATGCATTTTTAAGGTGACAAACATGATTTGGAAATTGAGCATCTATAAATCCTGGTGGCTGCTCCATGAACACGGGCTTGGATAAAACACCATTCAAAAAAGCATTTTTGATATCCAACTGATGGAGAGGCCAATCATGTAAAACAACAATAGATAACACAATTTGAACTATAGAAGCTCGTACCATGGGACTAAAGGTATGGGAATAGTCGAAACCTGGAAGCTGAGTAAAACTCTATGCACTAAGATGAGCTTTATGGCGATCAATTGAGCCATCAACCAAGAATTTAGTTCAGAAAACCCATTTAGATCCCACTATATTCGTATCTGTAGGACGCAGAACTAGATCACAAGTCTGATTTGACTGTAAAGCAGAAAGCTCTTTATGCATAGCTGCAACCCATTCTGGTCATTTTAATGCGCACTTGATCCCATGAGGTTCACTAACCGTAACAAGAGTATTAAATAAATGAGTACATGCATAATTTGGCCAATGTTTTAGCTTAAAGATACATGACTTAGACCGAGTTTGCATCGGATGAGTAAAAGGTACCGCCGGCGGCTAAACAAGTGGACGAAACTCAGAAATAGGATCAGGAAACAGCTCATTTTCATATTGGGCATGGATATCGGGCTCATCCAGAATGGTTGTAGGTTGTGATGTGGAGCCATTCAAAGTAGAAGAAAGGATATCATCACACATTTGTGCATGGACATGGGTGAGTGTCCTCAACATGAGCAATAGAAGGGTAGGTCAATGGACCAACCAATCATTCCGGTTCAGAAAAGTCTGAGACAGAGAGTGAGTTGGAGATTGACCTGTCAAGAGATTTAGAGAATGGAAAAATGACTCATCAAATTTAGCATGACGGGAAATATAAACGCGAAAGGTTTTGGGATCATAACAATAAAATGATTTGTGTATGCTACTATAACCCATAAAAACACAATTTGTACTCCGGGGCTCAAATTTGTTCACAGTATAGTCTCAAAGGCATGGATAAACCCGGTAACCAAACGGATGAAAGTTCTCAAAATTCGGAGCAGTGGAAAATAATAACGTGAATGGTGATTTTTCATCTAGCACTTTGGAAGGCAAACGATTTATAACATACGAAGCACTACTGAACGCTTCGACCCAAAATTCCATAGGAGTGCGAGAATGAAATAGCATTACAAGTCTTGTTTCAATAACGTGTCTATGTTTACGTTCAACACGTCCATTTTGAGCAAGCGTATATGGACATGAAAAAATTTGACGAATGCCTGATTCTCGAAAAAACTTTTGCACCTTATTATTTCTAAACTTGGTACCCCATCACTGTGAAAGGTTTTAATACTGCTAGAAAATTGATCTGTAACAAATGCATTAAACTGGATTAACACATCATAAAAATTAGATTTTTGTCGCGGAGGATATAGCCATGTAAATCTAGAATAATCATCCACAAAAATAACATAATACTGGAAACCAGATGCAGATTTAATGAGTGTAGGCCCCATAAATCACAATGAACTATGTCCAAAACAAATGATGAATGTTTATCATCCAAAGCAAAAGGTAACCACTTGCTTTTAGCTTTCTCACAAGAGTCACAAATCACGGGTTTGGGTAACAAAGCAGTAACATATGTACTCTCAATTTTATGTAAAAAAGAAATTACATCGAAAGATACGTGACCAAGCCTTGAGTGCCATAATTCAAATGATGCTTTAAGCCGACGAGCAGCTACCAAAGCCACCTGAGAATTATCCAATACATAAAGACCATGTCTACGTCTGTCTCGAGCTAGTATTTCCCGATTGACCTGATGCTGGATTATAAAACAATTATCAGTAAAAACCATATCAACAGGTAAAACAGTAGTCAATTTGCTTACCGAAAGCAAGTTTTTAGTGAGTTCTGGAACAACCAATATGTCCAATAATTGGATATAAGTATTCAAACAACAAGACATGATATGAGAGATAGATAATAAATCACTATTACCGACAACAATAGAATCCGAACCTATGTAAAGCGTAGAATGGTGCAACTGCACTGGAGTGGGAGTCATATGCACCGATGCACTTGTATCCAAGAACCAATCAGACGTGGCGGATCTAAGATGGTGCAAGGTAACAGAAAAGGCCTCTACTATGTTAGCCTCTGGAGCAGCAACGCTATGATTAAAGCGATCTGGACAAGCATTAGCATAGTGTCCATTAATCCGACATATTTGACAATGAGGTTGATGTTTTTATCCAAAACCACGACCACCCTTTTTCTGATCAGAGCTGCGACCATGAGACGACGAATTTGATGAAGATCGAGAGACAGTGTTCATGGTGAAAGTTTTTTGTGGCAAAGTGTTTGATTTAAGCGTTTGTTAAAACATGTCCCAGGCTTCAGCATTATTGAGTAGATTGGAAAATAATGGCAAGGGCGACATAGCCATTTGAGTTGCTGAAAAACTAGAAAAGGCCGATCCAAGTCATTTCAAGAACAAATGGGTTTTATAGGTTTCATCAATGGAGCGCCCAATTGCCGATAATTGATCACACACGAGTTTGAATTCACGACCAAACCAGCGATGGAGCAATCACCTTTCTTAATAGATTGAAGTTGTCCATTCAGACGGAGTTTTCCAACCTTTGATTGATGGCTAAATGTATTCTCCAAGGTAAGCCAAACGGTTCGAGTAGTAAAGCAGCCGACCACAACAGACATTGCTTCCTTAGTTAGGGAGGAAAATATGAGACTTACAAGTCTTTGATCATCAACACGCCAAGAGTGATAGGCTGGGTTTGGTGTTGATTTTCCATCCACTATCCCGGACATGATCCATCAATGTGGCTAACAAGCCCTTGACCAATGAGAAGAGGGTATATTTGACTTCGCCATAGCAGGTAATTGGTCGATGATAGTTTAATAGTGAGCATATGGATTAAAGTAGCATATGGTAGAGTGTCAGAAGAGATGTTGGATGAGGAGTTTGAAACAGCCATGACGTGAGGTCGATGGACTCAATGAGATGAAAGAAAAGAGTAGCGCACAGAGATTAGGGTTTCAGTTGCTTAGGTTGATACCATGCGAATGTAAATATTATATTTGTATTCAATAATTTTTTAGCAGCATACTTTATACTATATACAAGTAGGGGAAAGCTTCCCTAATCTATACAAGGAAAGAATGAATGAAGGAATCATATCCTAAATGATAGGCATAACATAATGCAAATCAAAAGACTAAATCTGCTAATTTATTTTATGCTATTAAATATTTTTTTATTTTGAAAATGAATTTATCGATTGGAGATAGAAATAGCAAAATTGGTTTAATCATGGCCTGAAATGAATCTGGGTCAAGCTATAAAAAAGAATGGCCTGACCACCCACATCAAAATGGGTAATTCTACACATAAGCCCCAAATTTTTCTTTCTAGCGAATAAAAGTAGATAAAATAATAAAACTATTTATATTCTCAACTTTACCCTTCTAGCCCCATTTTCCCTAGATTGATTCAGATCCTCGACAATGTATAAAAAACAACACCAAATATTGTGCTTCGATTTGTTTTGTGAATTGTCTGCTAATGCCCACACTATTTTCTTCAAATCAGTTTGCAAAAAAATAAAAAAAAAATAAAAAAATCAACGTGAGAGAGTTGTCTAACTTTATTTACTGCCAAAATTTACAACACCAAATCTGGTTTTTTTGCTATAGGAGGAAATAAAAGATGAACTCACGCGCAATCTGTTGATTCATAGAAAAAGGTTAAGAAATTAATATATTTAAAAACTAACTTTTATTGCGTTCCTAAAAAAATATCATACAAATTATATTGTAGTTTGTTTAAATCACCAAGGAAAAAAAGTTAGGAAAAAATTCTGTTAATAATGGTGGATTGTTTTTCAAAAAACCGGAGTTATTGTTCTTGAAATTAAAAAAACAACAAATGAAGAGTACTGGAAGAAATTAAGGGGAAAATGACAACTTATCACACTACTACGAGCCCACGGGCCAATTTTTTTCCAGACCGGCCCAGGTGTCTATGGGCCTAAGGTTAAAATTCTGTTTTTCACTGGGTTGGTCTGGGCCATTCGGGAGGTCAATTTTTTTCGAGTCAGGCTAGCCTAAAATCATTCCGGGCCTGTAAAATCGCAGCCCAGTTCAACCCAAAATCGAACTAGGTCGGGTTGCCCCATTGGGTCGGGCCAATTTTGACAGCTATAGACATTTTCGAGTTTTTGGATGCACGTGTTTTATTCATATTCCTGAACAGTTAATAGAAAATTTGTCCCCAAGGCAACCACTTGTGTCTTACTTGGATATGCTCAGTCCAGGTATAGATGCTATGACGTGAAATCCAAGAAACTCGATGTATCTATGATTTGTAATTTAGTTATAGACTTTAAAACGTTGTAATTAAAATATAATCTTGCAATTTTTTGTTAAATAGACACTCTCAAATTTTTCAGTGAACTAAAAATTGATAAGTAACATGAAACACTGCAAAACGTAGGTATCAAAATGTAATTTACCTAAATTATATAAGGGTTAATTGGTTTAAATATCACAAACTATTCATGATTTCTGATTTTTAACACGAACTTTAAAATGTTGCCTCCACAATATGAACTTACATTTTTTTGTAATTACAACATCAGTTTAAAATTGAGTGCAATTACAAGCACAAAAATTATACGAAATACTTAATTTTTTTTCTTATTTTTTTCCATAATACATTGATACAATTTTATTTCTCATGTATGTTTTATTTTATTAACACGAACTTTAAAATGTTGCCTCCACAATATGAACTTACATTTTTTTGTAATTACAACATCAGTTTAAAATTGAGTGCAATTACAAGCACAAAAATTATACGAAATACTTAATTTTTTTTCTTATTTTTTTCCATAATACATTGATACAATTTTATTTCTCATGTATGTTTTATTTTATTAACATTGAAAATTTGATGTAAATTAATTAGTATTTTATCCGTGTGAGGTACGAGTATAAATTATTTATAAACACAAATAAATAATTACAAAACTTTTGAGATTGAGTGAATAATTACGAAAAATAAAAACATAAAAAATTATATGAAAATAGAGTTTAAATTAATATTCGACATGTAATATAATCAATTTTTTGGATATGACAACATGAATCTGTTAGATTTATTTATAGAACGACAATACTAGATAATATTACAAACACGTGTAAATAAAATATAAAATGCATCATGAAATATATATGTAAGTATTTCATGATGTTATAATTGCAAAAAAAAATGTTATAATTGGAAAAAAAATGTAAGTTTATGTTGTATGTATAACATTTTAAAATAGATTAAATATTTCATATAATTTTTGTGCTTGTAATTGCACTCAATTTTGAACTGATGTTGTAATTACAAAAAAATGAAAGTTCGTGTTGTGGAGGCAACATTTTAAAATTCGTGTTAAAAACCAAAAATCATGAATAATTCGTGATATTTAAACCAATTAACCCATTATATAATAATTACTTATGACCTAGTTAATTGTAACACTACATTTTAATTTGTATGGGAGTTAACATCCCCAAAAATTTTCTACGAGTTAAATATGATGTGTTTGGTCTAAAAACTACGTTGGTAGCCACACGTCAGCACCCACGTGTGACAAACAACGCCGTTTTTGCTATTTTCTCTTTTTTTGTTGAAAAAAATCATTTTTATATAATTCTTTATTTCCAAAATAGAAAAAATATATTGAGAAAACTAATAAAACTCACTTCATTTATTACACATGTGTGTTGGCATGGCTATCAACGTGGTTCATAAACCAAACATGTCACATACTTAACTCGCCGAAAAAATTAGAGATTTTAATCTCATACAAATTAAAACGTAAGATTATAATTGACTAGATTTAAACGTGATGTCTAATTTACAAAAATGTATAAATGTGGTTATTTATTTGACAATTAACCCAATAAATTATGAAAATTTGTTGTGAAATTCTAAACATAACATGTATTTTACTATTTTTGTATCAATTACTATTTTATAAAATATAATAAATATGATTCGACTTTTTTATGAAACGAAATATAAAATTAAATAGGAGTTGGGGACGATCATAGCTTGTAATTTATGATTTCTCCACCTCAAATACGCCAAATGCAAATTCTTATTCGTTGCCGCATTGTCTTCACATTCTGATTCTAGTATTTTCACTCTCCGATGAAATGATTTTTATCACAGAATTGTGGGGATATTCATTGGAATTTATTTACTTTGCAATGGTTTTAATGAGGACTATAAAGATAAATTAATTTAATAAAATAATATTTATATTTTAATTGAATTAGGTGGCTATGAATAGAATTACCCTACTTTTCTTAGTTTTTTTTACTCATACACCCGATCTGTGGTATTGAGGAGATTCGAACCCGTGACCTTTGGTCTCCAAGCAACCTCACTCCACCACTAGGTCATCCCTACCGGGACACCCTACTTTTCTTAGTTATAAAAGATAGATGGTTGATATAGTGTAGGGGATATAATAAAGCTTTATGTGTAATTTGATGTTAAGGGATAAAAATATTTTTAATATATTTAAATTTATATTATACTGTCTTCGTTTCTATATAAATGTCATTCTACCCTTTTAATTTTGTTTAAAAAAATGTCACTCTACAAATTCGAAATATAAAATTCACATTTTTCTTGCATTTGTTCTAATTTAATGCATTCAAATATCTATATTTTGCTTATTTAATGTATTTATATAAGAGTGTATTAGGTAATTCAATTAATTTAATAATCTAAAATGATATTTAAATGAAAACGGGGAGAGTATAAAATAGTGGGGAGTCTAAAAAAGGGATTGTGTTTAAAATTTTCCAAAATTGTTTTATTGAATTAGACTTGGGCTTGTTCATGAAAAAGTAAAAGAATCCAGAATAGTTGGGGCCGATGAACTTTGAAAGGATGTTAAAATAAGGCTCAAGGAAAATATCGGCTAAAGTTGAGCTATAAACGAAGCGTATATCTATAAAGAGCTAAATGCATGCATAAAAATTAAGCTTCACTATTTTAAAAGATATCATAATTCAACAAATCTACAACTAATTACATTCTGCTGAATTTTCTAAGATAAAAAAAAAAAAAAAAAAAAAATTCTGTTAGATGGCGCGAATAAGACTATAATTAAAACACGACGTTTCAAATAACTTGTAGAAAATAAACTAAAGTAAATTTATAGAGTGTGAAACAATGACGAAGAAGCCACGTTGAACTATTAGTGCTTCACGGATGCCACTTTATGGTAGTTACTAGTTACAGTATTTGCTTTATAAATAAATCGTATTTTACTTTCAGCAACTTTGTTATAGTCTAGTATAAAACTATAAATAGATACTTGCCAACTCATTTGTAATTAACTTTTAGAAATTGAGTCTCTCTCTTCACGCTTTTCCCAATTCTTTATTTTCTTATTATATTATGAAAGCAAAATATCTTTGTGTCTTCATCTAGATTTAAACGATTCATTCTTGGTTATTTCAGATCCGGATATCTTCAATTTATTCATTAAATTCTCCGATTGATTACTTCCTTTTCAGCTATGGTTCGTGGTAACAATAGCAAAGAGGTCTTATTTTTAGAGGATATCTTAAATCCTCTTTTATCTTCACAACAGCGATCTTCCAGGATTGTTGTTGGTGTCAACTCAACTAAATAGATCAAACTATAGTAACTGGAGTAAATCGATGATTACTTTGCTTACTGCAAAGAACAAGCTCAATTTTGAAAATGAACATCAATAGCAATATGCTTCATGCGAGAGTGCTAGATCGGATGCAAAGCAAGTCGAGTCGCACTCATATTATCACACAAGAGGCGTGGAGTGACAGACAGAGGGATGCGAAGTTCCCGAAAAAGATGTGTCAGCCAACCAAGCTCCGAAGCAGCCGAAGCAAGCGACCTGTATTCAGCTTCAGTAGAGGATCGAGCCACCCCTATTTGTTTTCTAGAACGCCAGGAGATGGGGTTGGCGCCCAGAAAAACAATGTAAGCAGAAGTGGACTTGCAATCCCGAGAATCACCCGCAAGATCCAAGTTGGAGTAAGCAAGCAAGCGCAAGCTAGATGAGCAGCGAAGTAAGAGGCCATGGTGCAGCGTCCCTTTGATATATCGAAAAAGTCTCTTAACTTCTCACCAGTTCGTGCCAGTAGGAGCGGACATCCGCTATGCCAGACGATTCACAGTGAATGAGATGTCTGGACGAGTGAAAGCCAAATACTGAAGTCCTCCAATAGCGCTCCGATATTCGGTGGGATCAACATGAGTCAGGGGAGTTGTGGAGGAAGGATTGCTCGGTGTTCGGAGTGGTTTGGCGCTATCCATCTTGTGACGACGGAGGAGATCAACCATGTACTTGTGTTGTGAGAGAAAAAGACCCTCTCGACATCGAGCTATTTCAATGCCAAGGAAGAAAGAGAGCGGCCCGAGATCCTTAACACTAAATTGAGATTGCAAGTGGCCGAGAAGATGCTGCACAAGCGCAAAGTCGGAGCCAGTAACAAGTAAATCATCAACGTAAATAAGAACCAAGAGGCGAACACCATCACGATCAAAGATAAAAAGAGAGGTGCCAGCACGTGATTGGAGAAAACCAAATGCTTTAAGACAAGAGCCAAGAGCGAGATACCATTCCTGGGATACATGTTGCAAGCTATAAAGTGACTTTCGGAGCAAACAAACATGTGAAGGATAAGCGGAGTCGATGAAGCCCTGTGGCTGAGACATATAAACAGGAGTAGAGAGGGAACCATGAACGAAGGCGTTGCTCACATCTAGCTATCGGAGAGACTAGTTGGCACAGAGGGCTAGAGTGAGCACGGTGCGAATATTGACGGGTTTAACCACCGGGCTAAAAGTCTCATAAAAATCAACACCATGCCTTTGATGAAATCCCTTTGCAACTAATTGTGCCTTGTAACGTTCGACTGTGCCATTGAGGTTGCGTTTGATTCAAAATACCCATTTGCAACCAACAATATCTACATGAGGAGGCGGTGGAATGAGATGAGCGAGATCCCAAGTTCCATGCTTCTGAAGGGCTATGAATTTCTCAGCCATAGCAGCTCGCCATGAGGCGGGGGATAAAGCCTGAGAGATACAGTAGAAGGCTCTGTATCATTTGTTGGAGGGTGCTTGGTAGCCGAGAAAAGTTTTCGAGGTCTGTAGATATTGTTGAGGGCGTGGGTGTGCATGACATAGGTTCGACCCGGTGGGTTCGACTGGAACGATTCTGTCGGTGAAGAAGATGGCGATAGAGTCACCGTCAGTGGAGCTTTGTCATCCGAGAGAGAAGATGACTCCGAGGCAGAGGGCGAAGGTTGCGATGAGACTACCGGAGCTGGACCAGGTGATTGCAAAAGCGAGTCAGCAGGGCGTGGAGGAGACTGCGCAGTAGCTAATGGACTGAGCAAATGCAAAAACTTATTTCTGTCGGAGTCAGGCAGAGAAGAGGTCGCAAAATTCCAAAATGTGAATTCCGAGAACTTAACATGGCGATATATATATATATATATATATATATATATATATATATGTGCCATCCAAAGTGGGGTAACATCTGTAGACGCTCTAGCTGGTAGAGTAACCAATGAAGATGCATGGCTTAGAGGAGAAATCCAGCTTGGCAATATGGTAGGGTCGAAGCCACGGAAAGCAGATACAACCAAAATTCCAGAGCTTAAGGTAGTTCGATGCTTTCTGAAATAGAATTTCAAATGCGCTGACGGATCCAGTGTTGGGGGCAACAGAGTTCGGTTGATTAGATAAGCGGTTGTTTGTACAGCGAAACCCCAAAATTGTGGAGGTAAGCATGCATGATGTAATAAAGCCCGAGAAATATCCAATAGATGACGGTTGCGATGCTCAAAAATCCCATTTTGTTGGGGAGTGTGTGGACCAGTTGTTAGCCAAGAAATACCATTGTTAGATAAATGAGGTCTTAAAGCCAAGAATTCACCCCCGTTATCTGTATAGAAGTAGTGAATTGGGGTGCGAAATTATTTTTCCACCAAAGCTCGAAACTGGGGAAAAATATCGGCAACCTGAGATTTTACATTTTACGTATATATCCAGCAATAACGACTGTAAAGATCAACAAATATCAGAAAGTAATGACATCCATCAACAACTGTAATTTTAGAAGGTCCCCAGACATCGGCATATATAAAATCCAAAGGGCAAGTAGCAATAAAAGATGATTCATCAAACGGGAGTCAGTGAGATTTACTCACATTACAAAAAACACAATCAGTATCTACAAAAGTCTTATCAGTAGAAAGCAGTAAACCAAATTTAGATAAAATAGATGAGCTGGTTCGTCTTGAAAGGTGACCGAGACGAGCATGCCAGTGATAGGATGTAGTCCGAACGGCAAGAGCAGCAAGTTTTGGTTGAGAATCAGTGACTGGCACAGACAAGGAATAAGTTCCATCAAGAAAAAACCCTTTGGTCAAAAGCGCCCCCGTGTTGCGATCCTTAATAAGAAAATAATATGGAAAGAATTCCATTGACGCCCGATTAGCTTTAGTAAATTGATGAACAGATAGCAGATTTTAGGATACATCAGGTACCCGCAAAATATCAGATGAAATATAAGAATGACCAGGAGTGCGGATATTAGATATACCAGTGTGAGTGATAGGCATACCAGTTCTGTTTGCGGTCTGAATTTCATCTGTGCCGCCATATTCAGAGTAGATAGAGAGGTTTTCTAGATCATTAGTAACATTGTGGGAAGCCCCCGTGTCCACAAGCCAATTATTTGATGGGGGATATGGATAACCAGAATGGGCCGGAGACTGAGCCATGTGTGTTGAGGGCAGAGATGGACGCCGGCAAGAGGGAGCAGTGTGGCCAGTAAATCTACACAGCTGACATATGATGGGAGGCTGACAGTTGTAAGAGTTATTGTGGTAGTGGCTGTTGTAATGTCCTCCAAGACCACGATGGCGGTCGCCACTACGTCCTGAACTCTGTTGTGATCCACAACCTTGGCCTGGGAGAGAGTTATGATGGCGAGGAAGTGAAAGAGAAGAGGTATTCTGGGCAAGATTGGCGGTTGCAATGAGACGGGAGGATTCAAAATCAGCTTGCTTGAGGAAGAGCTCGTGCTCAATGATGTGATTGCGTAACTTCTCAAAGCGGAAAGGCGTTTCACGAGTGCGAACAACGCTGACCAAATTGCGGTAGATAAGTCCGAGACCATTGATGATGTAGTGGGTGAGATTGTCATCCTTGATAGGCGCATCAATGAAGCTTAATTCATCTGTGAGTGTCTTGATGTAGTTAACATACTCAGTGACCGATCGAGACCCGACCAATGCCTTAGTGAGGGAGGTTTTGAGTTGCATGACATGCACCCTGGATGTACTCACAAAAGCGTGAGTGAGAATATCCCAAACCGCAGCAGATGTTTGGGCAGGAGAAAGGAGCGGCGAGATGTCAACAGAGATCGAACCGATGAGATCCGTGAGGATCAACTGATCCTGGTGGAACTAGGTTGTGGAGCCGACGAGGTTAGTGGCAGACAACGACTGAGGTGTGTTGCCAGTGATATGACCGATGAGGCCGAGTCCATTCAGTGTGGTGCGGACGAGCGTGCGCCACGAAGGGTAGTTGGAGGTGGTGAGGGTGATGGGTATGTTATGGTGGGTTGTGATAGGGACGATCGAAGGTGTCATCACCGGGGTTTCGACAGCAACAGGGTGCGCATCTGTCGTCATGAGGAATGAGATACGATGAGGCTGAAGCTAGGGTTTGGAGGCGCGTAGGATCATAAATTTAGTCTCGTGTGAAAGAGACTGCTGATACCATATAAGAGATAGGAACGCCCAATATGATGAGGGAAAAAGATAATTCTTATTATTGATGTTACATGTATTTATACAGAAGGAAGGAAAAATCTAGAAAAGCACACAAGGAAAATATACAAAAAATATTACAACAATAATATAATCTAATTATGTTTATTCCCGGATTTGTCGTGATCTTGAATATCTTGTGGGGATATATATTTAATAGATGGATCATTGTCAATACCAGAGGTCAGTGATCTGTGATCATTTGTTTCAATACTGGATTTGAGTGACTAACATGGTGGTTTCTTGGTTGTGAAATTTTGTGACTACTTAAATCAGTTCTAGCTTACTTTATCTTAATTCTGCTCAAGCAATCTGGAATAATCTTCGTACTCATTTCTCTCAAGGTGACGTAGCTCGAATCTATCAACTCAAGTAGGAGTTGATGTGTTCACGCCAAGGTTCCTCTGATGTGAATGCTTATTATACTCAATTGAGTGTGATTTGGGATGAGTATAAGGATTATCAACCACTTAGTTTATGTGAATACCATTGCAATAGCTCTGGCAAATGGCATTCTCACCAAGAGCAAGAGTGTATTATGCAATTTCTCGTTGGATTGAACGAGTCTTATTCTTGGATTCACTCATGAATAACCTAGCTTAAGCCTCTGCTTTTGCTTGCAAATGTATTTGCTCTCATCCTCCAAGAAGAGCGGCAACAATTGATTGGAAATTCTCCTACACAAACTCCTTTCTCGATTACCAATAAGCAAGCTGACATTGATACAACAGGAGGCAACAATGGATTTGGAAGAGGTAGAGATAAGTTTCTCTGTTCGCATTGTGGTTGAACGAATCACACCATTGACAAATGTTATAAACTACATGGTTTTCCTCTTCGCTATGGGAAGAATCAAAGAAAATTCCATCATCATGTTGGACACTTTATTGATGGAAGTAGAAAAATTAATCAAGTTGGCCATTCTTCTGATTCTGTGGACTCTTGAAGTGGTCACTCTATTCTTGTCTCTCATCTAAACAATACCAGTATCTCATTAACCTTCTACGAACTCAGATGCAGTCTCAAACATCCAATTCATCACCGCCGCAAAGCGATGACACATTTACCTTCAATGGTACTTTCTCATCCTCTTTTATCTGTTCTTCTTCTATCTCAAATGGTTTTTGGTTGCTCGAAAAGAATGATCAATGTAATAATAATAATATGAGTATTTTCAAAAGAAGAGCATACAAAAAGATAAACACAAGCTTGTGGGGTTCTCTTGTGTTCACAACGCTCCTACCCAGACCTCGACTCCTCAACCTGAAATTCATTGAATGAATGGGGTAAGTATTTAACAACATACTCAGTGGGGAACACTGTAAATAGTTATAGCTAATTGCACAAGTGAAAATATAACATATGGATACTTCTTTTCTTTGTGGAGACTAGTCTCAACCCCGTAGGGTCCAAACATCATGATGCCCCCGTTAATGAACGTCTATATCCCTGTAGGGATGCCCGTAGGCTTATTATCCCCCAGGAAGGACATTAACGAGTCTATTATCGACCTCGAAGGATCTCTTTTGTCGTCCCGAAGGATCTCTTTTGTCGACCCCGAAGGATCTCTGTTCTGCCCCGAAGGGTCTCATTCATACGTATACAATCAAAGCACAACAATAACTATAACTTTAGACGTGTTCACAGTTTAGAGTTACCCCACCTTATGAGATGCTTTAAAATCTTTTCAACCTTGAAATACTCATTTTCCGTGCACAAGTTGTCCTCCTCGAGCCCCAATACGTCGCCTAGCACCTTTAAATCCCTTTTTCATTTTAGATGTCGAGTCATACAATTAAATCATAATTTAGACCAAACTCATGCTATACTTTGCTTTAAGGTCTTCAAACATATCCACATACACAATCATGGATATACAAGCTCATACTATGATTTTGGACTCAAAATACACATTAAAACTCTTTGAAACATTTAATCGAACACGTTACGTACACCCATTTAAGCCACAAGAACGAGACTCAACTTAAATCATTTAAAGCCAATATTTCAAATACAAACACCTTCATTCTAGGGCTCTAACATACATGAAATCAACTCCATAAAGGCATCACAACACCTCCAACCAAACATCAACAAAACAAGGGGAAATTAGGGCAAAAATCCAAACTCTAGCAACAATGAACCATAGGAATTCGATATAACTTCACATATAGCTTGAAGGAGGTAAATAAACCATATGTTCAAGATATCTAGATAAGAGGATCAATAAAATCGAAAATCCTAATTTTTGGGTATGAACCCTAGATTCAAATTAACATGAAAATGGTGCTTAATCACCAAGAAGAAGAGGTATGAAGTTACCTTAGTTGATGGATGATGATGGTAGAATACACTCCAAAAGTTGAAGAATTTGTAGAGAGAAATGGAAGAAAAATCGCCCAACAAGAGAGGAGAAATGAAGATGAAATGAATAAGTGTGGTATTTATAGGTAGAAATCCGGACAGAAAAGTTGTCCAGCCCGCGTGACCGCGCGCCTCCCCACGACCGCACATGAGGGCTCTCAGCCAATGCTCCCCGCACCCGCGCAGCCCCGCACCGGCGTGCGGCGTGCCCAAATCAACTCCCTTATCTATCTCGACTCCCGGACATTTCTAACTCCATTTAACATGACTTAGATTTTCAAAACACTTTTAATACTTAGATTTTCAAAACACTTTTTAATACTCCCATCGGGGCGCTTCGCCCCCTGAACCCCCGACTCGCTGACCGGGCAGCGAGAACCCCGATCAACTCAGCGTTAGGGTGTTCAAGGTATGGCAAAACACATAATCAAATATAAACACACTCATTCATTATTATATAACTCGATAATTTTAAATGTTAAATTTCAAATTCTATTATGCACTCAGCATAGTGTAACCGTGCTATGACATATCGGCTCGAGTGAGACAACTTGCACAAAATAACGGCATAAAATACAAACATACCATCATAATTAATATTCAAACAATATTAATTCAACTTCATTTTCCAAAATTATAATTTATAATTTAGCAAAAAGGGTCGGGGTATCACATGAGCTCTTCAAAGGCCTGCAAAATACTCACACTCTCAAATAAATCAACATCATCAAAATCAATGATAGAAGTGCAAGTAAAGATAGAGTTGCTTATGCAATATTCCAAAGGATCAGAGGGTAGAATTTTGGCTTGCTCCTCATCAATGCACGCTTGGATAACATCGATAGCTTTGCACTCATCCGCCTCTCCTTAGAATTTCATGGCATCGTAAATGGAATATACGACTTGCTCATCATTCACTCGAAGTGTCAAGTCCCCTTTTTGCATGTCAATAAGGGCTCGACCAGTAGCAAGGAATGGTCTTCCTAGAATCAGAGGAACCTCGTGATCCTCTTCCATCTCCAACACGACAAAGTCTACTGGAAAAATAAACTTGTCGACTTTGACTAGCACATCTTCTACGATCCCCTTAGGATGTTTCACGGATCTATCTGCAAGCTACAATGTGATAGAAGATGGCTTCACTGTTCCCAAACCAAGCTTCTTAAATATGGACATCGGCATCAGATTAATGCTGGCCCCCAAATCACAGAGCACTTTATTGAAGTAAGTGCTCCCAATCACGCATGGAATGGTGAAGCTTCCCGGATTCTTCAGCTTTTGAGGAAGCTTCCGTTAGATAATAGCACTGCATTCTTCAGTCAGATTGACTGTCTCGTACTCTTCAATTCTTCTCTTCTTGGCCACAATGTCCTTCAAAAATTTAGCATAATTGGGCATCTGCTCAATGGCCTCGGCAAAAGGGATGTTGATGGATAATTTTTTGAAGATCTCAAGAAATTTAGCAAACTGGGCATCCTTAGCCTGCTTCTTTTACCTTTGTGGGAATGGCAATGGTGGCACATATTTAGGAGGAGGTACATACTTGGAGGAAGCTGCGCCAGCTCCTGTATTAGACTCCTTAGCTACCTCTGGTGTCTTCTCTACCCCTTCTTCAACCTCTGCAGCTGCTTTTCCACTAGTCTGCTCAACTTGCTTCGGCATCTCAGGGCCGTCATATTGCTTCCCATTTCTCAGCTGAATGGCTTGACACTGTTTATTTGGATTTATCTCAGTATTGCTCGGAAACTGTCCCTTCGGCTATTGATTTCCTACGGCCTTAGCAATCTGGCCAACCTGTATCTCCAACGATTTCATTTGTGCTCCAATGTTGGTTGAGAACTTGTTGAATGAGATAGCCAAGTTGTCAACCTTTGCAGCCTCTGTATCCATCCTCTGCTTGGTGGCTTGCATGAATGATCCCAGAATGTCCTCCAAATCTGGCTTCTTTCCTTCATTGATAACTCCATTTGTGGTGGAGAAACCAGAAGGTGGCTGCTGAAAATTGTTGGGGTTGGAATAGTTGAGCCTATCCCGATTTCCATACTGCAGACCGCCTTGGTTCTATCGGTAGTTATTATTGTAGCCACGTCCCTGCATGTAATTGATGTCTGCTGAACCATCATAAATTGCAGCTACATGATCCGGTGCTACCTCAGATGGTAGAGCACTGTTCTTTGTTAACAATGTAATGGCCTTCGCCATAGTAGACATCTGAGCTGTCAACTCCTTCAGATCATTAGAGGATGATGAGATTTCAGCTACCCGACGAACCGAATTCCTCTATGATGACCACTGAGCACTATTCAATGCCATCCTTTCCAACAATGCTATGGCTTCTTCTGCAGAAATCTCCAACAAGGCCCCGCCTGCAGCTACATCTATCTTGTCACGTGTGTCTTCCATCAGTCCATTGTAGAAGTAGCATACATGTTGATCAGACTGAAACCCATGTTTCGGGCACTTCCGAATGAGGTCTCTGAATCTCTCTCATGCTTCGTACAACGGCTCCTGGTGGAACTGCCTAAACTGTGTGATCTCATTTTTCATCCTCAGTGTCTTGCTCAGAGAACAATACTTCACCAAGAAGCGCTTAGACAGCTCAGGCCATGTATTAACGGAATTGGCATCTAGAGATTGATATCATAACTTTGCTTTATCTCGCAAAGAGAACGAGAAAAGGTGGAGCCTAATAGTGTCTGCTCCAACTCCATTAATCTTGACAGTCCTGCAGACTTCAAGAAACTGCGCTAGATGCGCATGCGGATCCTTCAGTGCTCCACCCCCAAACTGATTCTGTTGCACCATCAGAATGAGTCTCGACTTCAGCTCGAAGTTGTTAGCATCGATAGCCGGCATCTTCAGGCCACCATAATGTCCAGTGGCTTCAGGCTCCAAAGCCTGACGAATCGGTGGTGCTATAGCCTGTGGTTCTTGCTGCTGTTGTTGCCTCAATAATGCCTTGAGCTCGTCTATCTCGTGGCGCATGGCAGCCATTTCCTCTTTCCTAGTAGCTGTCATCTTCACAGCTCTGTTTCTCTCTGCGTTCCGATGTCTAGCAGAGGCCTCGATCTCAGGATCAAAAGGTACTAAATCAGTTGTGCCTTTGGACCACAAGTTCATAAACTACCTGCTAAACAATAAAAAGTTAAAACGTGGTGGAGACTAAATAACCGAGAAACTAAAAGTAAATATATAACTAAAAATACAATCTAAAGTAAAGCGGAATAATCGAATCAAATAGAAATCAGAATTACTTAGTCCCCGGCAACGGCGCCAAAAACTTGTTCGCTATTTTATTTCACTTAAAAACGACCCGCAAGTGTACAAGGCAAATTATAGTAAAATACGGAGAGAACAGATATCGTTTCCACAAGGACTAGACATGCAATCCAATTAAATACCCAATTATAAATTATTCCACTCTAGATAGATAAACAAAACAATTTTGTATGCTGAAAAAAATAAATGAACAATTAACTAAGCGAAGAAGGACACAAATGCAAATAAAATAGCAAAGAACTTATAAAGATAAACGGATTCCAGAGAATGCACGCATATGGATTCATCAACTTCAATTAACATATTGAACCACTTTTAATTTCTAAATCTGCAGAGAATCACTAAAATGTCTAATCCCTCTCTCTCGAGTAAGTTTTAAAGGTAGATCAAATGCCAAATTTTATCTCTCGATTTCAATTCGTCATTTAACTCCAAAACGAACACAAGATTATTCATCTCACATAAATTACCAATCTCTCGATCTAGCAGTTATGCGTTATGTACTCCCATTCCGTTAATTTATTTAACCTCTCTCGAGTGATAAACAATCAACTAAACATGCGTATTTATTGGCCAAATAAATTCACAAGATAATTAAATCCAGGAGACATAAGCAGATAAAGAAACGGAACAATATTATAAATCAAATGTCAAAATTCCATACTTGTAGCAAACCCTAGAATCTCTAGATATTTAGCCTCTCATACTCGGTTTACAATCCAAAGACAATAAACGAACAATCAAAGCTAACATAATTAAAACAAACTAAACTCAAGAAACAACTTATGCTGGGTTGAATATTCAATCTCGGTTGATCTCTGATGGTTCTCCGCCTTTTCTCTGCTGTTTATGCTCTTGTAATAGGGTAAAAAGTGGTGGATTTTTCGTCCAAAACAGATCCTTAAATAGTCAAGGGAAACAGAGTCCGAAAAGCTAAGAACTCCTAAATTTCCGGAAATAAACGGCACGGGCCGTGCCAGAGTGGCACGGACCGTGCCACTTTACACTCTCGTGAAGGGTCTTTGTCGGTAAACGGCACGGGCCGTGCCAAGTTGGCACGGACCGTGCCACAAGTACCTGGGTCTGGGCTCTTCAATGTCTTCCGGCACGGGCCGTGCCAAGTCGGCACGGACCGTGCCGTTTTACGCGTTGTGGCCTCAACCCTTTTTCGGCCCGTTTTCACCTTTCCAACCTCGACTCATGTATTCTTTCTACTCGGTGACTTTGTACACCTCAAAATAAGTCCATTTCAAGCGGTTTTCCTGTCAAAGCTCAATAAACCCGTGACTGTACCAAAATAACACAATTCAATTCAAACTAGTCACAACCACATGCATTCGACTCACAAAATACGTGCAAAACACACCCAAAAAGCATGTAAACTACGAGTTTATCAACTTGCCTGACTCTAATGTGTGGGCTTGTGCACTATGCTCGATAATTAATTTTTTTAAAATAAATATATACCTTAAAATGAAATTAGTGAACCTAAATTAAATTGAATTAATTTAATTTTTTTATCTGGCTCTCATTCAGCGCACTCGTCTGACGCTAATGCATGGCTCATGCACTGCTTTTGATAATTAAATTTTTTTGAACTAAATATATAACCTAAAATAAAATTAGTGAACCCTGAAATTAAATTGAATTTATTTATTTTTTAAACAGACATCTCGCGTCGTGTACTCGCCCAACGCTAATATGTGGACTCGTGCACTGCACTCGATATAAAATGAAGATTTAAAAATAACCAAAAAATAAAAAAATGAGAAAAACGAAAAAAATAAATTGGAACAGTCATGCACGTGGAGCCCACGCGTCTGACTGTTAGGCTGTGATTTGCGTTTCTGGGCTGGATTTGGATTTTGTGGGTTTTGATCCTATTTGACCTATCTAACGTAAGAGACTTGTTAGACGGTCTCATGACATAGTATATTTTTTAGGGGATATAAGTGTTATTAGAAATACTCGTTAGACGGTCTCATGTTATAGTATATTTTTTTGAGGGGGCATAAGTTTTATTAGAGAAACTCGCTAAACGCCTCATATCATAGTATAATTTTTCTTGAGGGAAGGGGACATAAGTTGAAAATTACTTCATAAAAGTGTTCTCGACAGAAATAAGAACAGATAACTAAATAAGAGTAAAAACGCACGAGATTGGTAACCCAGTTCGGTTAATCAACCTACTCTGAGGCTTTGCTCAAATTGAAGATTCATCCACTGCTAATTCGTAAAGACTATTTATGATACTTATACATATAGGAATCTTGCCTCCTTATGCCACTCTTTCTTACAATATGAACTCTTCGATGAAAAAAAGTTATGATCCTCTCACAACCGTGAATACTAGCCTTCCCTAGCTACTCACGACTTTAGTTGCAATCTCTCACGAGATCACGGACAAAAAAGATCAAACGACCATCAAGTTGTCTCACAAAAACATTCAATGCTAAACTATCACGTTGAACATATTAAGGAACAATTTCTAGCTATTATAAAATTCACAAACCCAACGACTCTCGAATAATAGACTCAGAGAATCAATATATTTCGCACACCAATTATATAGAAAATTGGTCTTTTTATACTTTAATATTTCAAATTGACTTGATCTCCGATCTTCATCTATTTGGAAGGAAATTCATGGTTTGTGATTCTTTTCATGTAGGTGAGGGCATAGATCAACATTGCATCTACTCTATAAGGCAGTCAAACGAACATCCTTGCCTTCCAAATAAATCCGCATAGGATCTGTTTCACAAGGAAATTGCCATATATAATATGTTCGGAGCCACTCCTCGAACATCAGAGGGAACAATCACAACTTGTTCTTTCTTCGCACAACGGAATAAGCGCACCATATCAGAAATCAATACTCGAACACTTTGTCAAATATAATTTGTCAAAATAAACTAGTGCATGCAAATGACACTAACATAAGAGTTATTAGTTTTTTTTTTCCTTAGAGCATGAGTGCTATTAATCTTAATAATGAATGTTTGCTCAAAAAATAAAATCCTACTGTTTCCTTCAATGAGAATAAGAACCTAACACTGAACGTTACAAGATTCTTTAATTAACTGTCTTTAACTACTAATATTATTTTGTTAATTAATTTAAGAATTTTTTTTATATTTTATTTATTTTTGAATTGGGAAAAGAGAAACGGTAATTTCAAAGCCAAGATGTTTATGTTTTATACATGATCATTTTCAAGTTGTTTAAATGTCCTAAGGGAGAGACTTGTTGAGTTGTTTGTATATTTCTTACTCCATGCATTTCATTTAATTAATTATCCCCCATATGAATAATTATAGTTTGGCCGCAATAAATGTAATTTATAATATTCGTTAGCTATGAATCCCCAAAGGGTTGACACTTGACACTTGACACTTGACAATTTGAGGATCTATTTTATGTTTCGTGGTATAATGGTATCTCCAACGCCGGGTAGCATTCACACGTGGAACTCAAGTATTATCTAAAGATTGGATAACATTTGCAATGGAGAACTGAGTAACATTTGCAATGGAAAACTGTGGTAACATTTGCATAAGTTGTATCAGGTAAGATATTGCTACCATGTAGCAATTGCAAAAGGAGTGAAGTAGCGCCATACTCAGGTGAAATGGTGAATTGCACGCCAAGTTGAGAGGAAGCACGTCACCTCCACGAGCGAGTGGAATTGTGTTATTGCTGCGGGCCCAGTTGGAGGTTGTCAGCCATCCCCATTTCCCTTCAATTTCATTTCTTTTTCTCTCTCCTTTTTCTTTTTCTCGTTCTTTTTTCATTTCTTCTTTTCTTCATTTTTCTCGGCTGTTCCTTCAAACAAAATTATTTAGTTGTTTAAAACTTTGATATATAGAAAATAGTTGTGTATCAATTTATCATTTTTATGGAATTTGGAGTTTTTTTTTCAATTCATTTGATCCTATATTAATTACAACTATAATTTACCTATTAATTCATATTTCAAATTCAATAAATTAACAATCTAATTTTTATAAAATTTATTACTAAATATATTAATATTTCAAATGAATATAAAAGAAACTTATTAAAAAAAATTATCATATTAAATTAAATAAATTTATTACTGCATTAATTTTATCCATATCATAAAAAATATCCATTATAGTAAATTTGTGTTTTAATAAATTAAATTTTCAAATTAGTATTCAAAATAAATTTACTAAAATAATATTATCATATTAAATTAGTATATATAATGAAAATCATAAATAAATTTTTAATAAATTCATAATATGTAAATAAAATGAGCGATGTAATAGTGGGCCCTTAAAAGTAACAATTGTACCAAGATGCATTGGGAGAGTTTGGGTAGCAATTTAATGAATTTCATAATTTTTGATGTGGTAGCTATTTGTACCTAAAAAACGATACCTGCACTGGAGATGCCCTAATGCTATAATTCAGGACACAAACCTATAACCCGATAAAAACATATGTAGATACGCCAGTATAATGCAAATACATAATATTTTATATCGACTAGACACGACACGATGATCAAATAAATATGATATTTATTGAATATAAATTTATCTTAAACAACATAACGATACTAATACATCATGATCAAAACTTTCATATCACTATTATGCTAATAAAACGAATATTATGTATGTATATGCCTGTGTATAATGATAGTTCAATAATCAACCTCTCCAAAAAAAAATCAATAAAATGTTAATTAAATGATTTTGATTAGGGTTGGGAAAAAATACCGTTATATCGTTATACCGTACTTACCATACCGAAAAAAATACCGAAATACTTAACTTTAAGGTATACCGGTATTTTCGGTAAGGTATGATACCGTACCGAGATTTTTCGGTAAGGTATACCGGTGTATACCGATACCGATAGTATACTGAATTTTTAAGGTATATACCGTTAATTCGGCATATACCGTTGTACCAGTATATACCGTAGATGCGGTATATACCATTGTAACGGTATATATCAGTATATTTGTGATATTATATAAATATATGTATATATGAATTATAGATACTTGATATATAATACTTAGTAAATATGATAAATTATATATATGTAAATATCTAACACTTATAATTAATCTTATGTTATACTTAATGCATAGTAATGATAATTAAATGTGTTCTTAATTAATACATAGTAAATAATTCTAATAATTTCTAAGTAAAAGATTTCAAATTTGTAATATTTAGTAAGTTTATAATATTTTTATACAATTTATATTAATTATAAAAACATTATTGATATATAATACTAGTAAATATGTTATACATTTATAAATCTCTAGTAAATTTACATTATTAATACTTATAATTAATCTTATGCTATATTTAATACATTGTAATGCTAAGTGTGTTCTTTGTTAGTATATACTTAGTAAATAATTCTTATGATTTCTAAGTAAAAGATTTCAAATTTGTAATATTTAGTAAGTTTATAATATTTTTATACAATTTATATTAATTATAAAAACATGATTGATATATAATACTAGTAAATATGTTATACATTTATAAATATCTAGTAATTTACAATATTAACACTTATAATTAATCTTATGTTATACTTAATGCATTGTAATGATAAGTGTGTTCTTTGTTAGTACATACTTAGTAAATAATTCTTACGATTTCTAAGTAAATAATTTACAATATTTATTTTATTTTATTGAATTTTGATCGTTATTATGAATGTTTCATATATTTTGTCATTTTGAGTAAATATATTAGATATATAATATATCCTAGGATGGTAATGGTATGATAAGGTATACCGATGTCGGTAAAGTATACCGATATAGTAAGGTATACTGATGTCGATAAGGTATACCGAACTAAAGGTACGGCAAATGTATGCCATTTATTTCATACCGAACTTAAGGTATACCGAACCTTAAAGTAAGGTAACGATATGGATTTTCTTCATACCGTACAAGTAAGGTAAGGTAAAGGTGTGGGGAAAAAAGTAAGGTATACTTTACCGCGCCACCCCTAATTTTGATCACTAAAAAAACATTATACTCCCGTATTTTTTTCTCATAATATTTTCAAATATTATCAAACATGTTCTTTTGGTAAATTCTACATCAATATAATTTTTTATTTACTTATTATGACGTCTAGTCTTAAAAATTTTCAGTACTTTTTCAGTTTTTCTTACTTTTTTAACCACGTTGGATTGACGGAGCAATTAAATGTGACATCACGTCCTCGCTGACAAAATAATAATAATAATAATAATAGCCTTTAATTGATTGTAATAATGACCTTTGACTTGTTTTTACAATTGTTTCTGCTTCTTCTTTTACATGAAATGACAATTTAACCCTTGACTAAAAAAATTGAATTTGAATAAGTAATACATTTTGGGAATATTTTTTTCTTTGAGTTGAGTGACAAGAGGATTGAAATTCCTACTCGAACCTCTCTTAGGTGAGAAATATAAACTAAATTATGTGCATGGTTAAATTCAAATTCATTGACTTTAGGCAAAACATTATTTTTTGGTCATCGTTCTTTTAATTATTATTTTTTTGATTGGTCCTTCTATTTTAGGTAATATCAAATTCATTGTTACTTCTTATTAGTGTTTTAGTTAAAGAAATGACTTGATTTTAACCAAATTAGCAGTACATGGACCTCAATTCGAAAATAAAAATAAAAATTGATTTTTTAAATAAATAAGTAAAATTTGAACTTTTTAAAAAAATTAGTGTTTGACTTTTTATAAATCGAGAAATTTGATTTTAACCAAATCTATAGTACCATTGTACCAAGAATCTCATTTTAAGAAAGTTGACACACGAACACAATGGTTTTCATTAATCTAAATGACTTTCTTGTCCTTTTTGGTTATATTGTAGATTTGTAGTTTAAATACATTATGTCATTCGACTCATTCATATTTAAAAAAATAAAAAAAAAATATTGTATCAACTATAAAATAGCAACTTTAAGGATTACTTTTTTTTTTTGTTAATTGTTAAATATGAATGAACGGAATGACATAATGTATTTAAACTACAATATAATCAAAAAGGTCAAGATAGTCATTTAGAGTAATGAAAAGCATTGTGTTTGTGTCAACTTTCCTGATAGGCGGCGGAGGAAAGGGAAAGCCAGTCTTAATTATTGTGTCCATTCCAAGACAAATATCTCAAATTAGCATAGAGCCCCACCAGATTCTATAATTTCAATAGTACCCACCAAGTCCCTTTTTGTTACATTTCCTACTCGCTTAATTTGCCTATATATATACACACACACACACACTTTCATCACAAAAATGCTGAGAGTTTTTGTGGATTATTTACGGGAGAATAATTTAATAGTAGTGTATATGCAAAGAGCAAGAGTAGTTGTAGATTGTCATAGTCACCAGAAAATGTAGTAACTAATACAATAATAGTCAAATATTTTCAAATTTGAAATACAAAACCCAAAAGAAAAAAAAAAGGAAATTGTATTGAAATTAGAATTCTCATATACTAACATAGTTTAGGCATGAATTATGAATCCTCTCATGTTAAGGTACATGTCCTAATTCACTCCTTTATGAAATTTTAAAGACAACAATTTGGAATGAAATTTTATCTCTCATCGCTAAGTTAATATGTAGGTCTAGTTTCGTGTTTTGAAATAAAGATAAAAAATTTATCAATGAAGACACAAACAAATATCATCACTTAGTTACACTTAGTTAATGTGTAGATCTTGTCTCGTTAAAAATAAAATCTATTGATGCATGTTTTGTTAGGCCATCTCCAGCAATTTGCACTACAATACAACGCCTTTTTCACTACAATGTCGTAGAATTTGCATTTCATCTTCAGCAATCTGCGCTATAAGTCTACACTATGAAATATTCTCTTTATTTCCTTTATAATTACTAGTATTACTTCCGTACGTTGTACGGATTTAAATATTTATAAAATAATGTTTTAAATTTTGAATGTGTCCACATTATAATTGAATGAATAAAATATTATGGTTTTCAAATGTACTCAAAATATTTTTATGTGATAATATCAATATTATATGATTGATTAGAGACCCTCTTTAGTGGTCCTAATAATTATATTTAACATTTGAAAGCATATAATTATATTTGTAGCTTTACCAAACATCACAACATTTGTTAAACTAAAAGATAAAAGATTAGTAATCATGATAATTGGTATAATGTAGTATTAACTGAACAAAATACATAACTTGAGTAGTAAAAAATAATTACGCCCAATATAATTTGTTATATTATTTTATGTATATGCTATATATTGGTTGACCAAAAAATCATAATCAGTCTTTTTAAAATAGTATATAAAACTGCTATTATTTTTTTTGGTGAAATAATCAATTTTTTAAAATTGTATAGAAATTTTCTTTAGATTTTAACAAAATATTTATTTGTTCCATGTTGCTAGTGATTAATTCACCTAACTATTCTTCTATAAAAATAAAAACTTGTGTAATTGTCGGTATTAAAATATTTAATCTTCAAGCAACTATTTTTCTCACCTAATTATTATAATTACATAAAAAATTAATATTGGGCTTGGCCAAAAAAATACATTACAGAAAAGAAATTATATTACATGTTAAATAATAAATTTCAATAATTTTAAAATAAAATTAAAACTCAATTTTTGAGAGGAAATGTATGAGTGTATATCCACCTTTATTCCAAATACAACATCTTTATCATTAATCATCTCTACTAAGGTCGGTGTGAATCACCAATTCATTTATCTTGACCTCTTCAATATATACATGGAAGGGAGAGTTTTATAGCACAAAAGAATATTACAAACCATGATAAATGACTAATTTAAATAATATTTTAATGAATAATTTGAAGTGTTTTCAGAAAAAATTTATTTATTGATGCAAAACAACTATGATTGGAAAGATAATAATTTTCATGAGGAAGTGTAATCATTTAAGGTAAATAATTTTTGTAATATTTTAATATGGGACTTATAGATTCAAAAAATACAAAAATGTGTCTAAAAAAATCATGCTACTAATTGCAATATTAAATAGCTAATGACTATCATATTAAACAGGTAAACTTAATGTTAATTAATAAAATAAATGGTGGACTTGATAAACCTAAATGTTAAAAAGAAATAAAAGAAAAATAAAATGAAAGGGGTATAAATTAAAGAAAAAACTAAAAAGGCAAAAAAGAAAAAGAAAAAATGGGAACAAATGGAGAAAAAATAAAAGAAAAGAAAAAAACCTAAAAGGGAAAAATGAAAAAAAAAACACCAAAAACGAAAAAAGAAGAAGAGAGATAAATAATATTTTTACTAAAATGATATTTTTACTAAAAATATCCTTTTAAATGAATATTTCACTGATTTTTTTTGTGACAATCTTGCCCCTACGATTTTGCTTTAATATATGTATAGATCTTTTTATAATTGATAACATTAATTGTTAACATGTAATAATATATGTAATTTTATTTAATGGATATCTATTATAGATCCGAAAATCTGCAATTAATCGTATTAGTCCAGAGCAGTGGTCAATCTGTGAAACAAAAATAGAAAATACCGTAATAGCCAAAGACCGTCGGGGGTGACGATCGTTGGGCCTCCGACGCTCAAGTCAGGAAAAGAAGAAGAGTAGGAAGAAATAAAATACGAAATAATTGGCTAATTAAAGAGCTTAATGACGGTAATCTCTAGCCAGAACGTGACTATAGATTAAGGAAAATGTCGTTCGATCCTGGAAGAATGTAGGGAAGAAGTCTGGATGTTGAATCGCCAAAGTGAAATCAACTTAGAAAATCGTGAGCTCGGTATTCTTAGGGTATAATGTGAAACTTGTGGGTATTTTCGCGTAGTTGTCAAATGAGAAGGGATGTTTCCTTTTATAGAGAGAGGTGGCGCCAGGGTTCACGTAAATTACGGGAGCGGTTGAGGCATGATCTCATTTGTTTGATCACGTCAAACCTTCCAGGTAATGCGGACGGCTAACTCAAAGTAATTCAAATTACTCGATTTTTATGAGGTTGCTCGGTTAAACGACAACATTCAACCTTCATGAACCAGCGTAGTGGGCTGATGAAAAATAATCACTACATCTATCAATCTAAAATTAAATTCAACATTTATAATAATTATTGAAACAAATTTATGTGAATTTTTTTAGGAACAAATTTATTTGAATTAGTATAAAATAAAAACTACGATTCATAAAAATATTACAAAATAAAGATAAAATTATATGATACTATATTGATAAAAACAACATACACAAAATGAAAAATAAAATATTACAAAAAAAAACATAAAAAATAAAAAATAAATAAAAAGAAAAAAGATTTACTGTTGAAGGGAGAGAAAATCCATATATGATTATTTCACTATAAAAAAATCCCATTTTACGGTGCTAGATGCCGCTTTCACTGGAGCAAGTTTTAACGGCAAAAAGCGGGAGACGCCCTTGTATGACTATAAAATGATGCAATAAAAAACAACTAAAAAAGAAATTCCTAAATTAAAAGGCAAAATAATAAATACATATTTCTAAATAATCGGAAACAATCATCTTATATAAAACTAAAATAATTTATTGATTTTTCTCAAAAAAAAAATTAAAAAAATTGATGATCATCCCATATTCGATGCTGATACTTGAAAATTGATTTTTTTTTTTTATAGTGAAATAATCATATATGGATTTGGAAATCTCTCCCGAAGCGTAAGAGCATCTCCAACCCAACTCCAAATTTCATTTTGCAGTTAATAAGATGCTCCAACCCACCTCCAAATCCAACATCAAAATGATGTAAAACTTCAAATGTGAATAGTATATACTCAAATATGGAGATGCACTATTCATGACTCCATATTACTTTTCAAGAATCTGAAATTGCAAAATAGTCCTTCTTAATTCTTTCTTCTCATCTTTCGTTCGTTCAAAGTTTTAATGTAATTTTTTTCTCATCTTTGTGTAATTTATCACGTCGTGTAATTTTCTATTTTAATAAATGTTGAATTTTTTTTTTTGCGGTCATTCATATTTAATATTTAATTTTGTAAAGAATTATATAATTATAATTAAATTTAATACATTGTTGTGTATGTAACAAAAAAATAAGAGGTTCAATTTAGAAATTTATAAACATTATGAATTTTGACAATTTATAATTTCCATGGTTAGAAATTGCCTGCAATTATTGGGAAAATGTATTCTTTATATTGCAAAATAGCAAAAAAAAAATAAGAGGTTAAATTTATAAATTTTGATAAATATGTGGGTGTTATTGAAATAAACATGATAAATAGTACAAGGTGGAATATACCAAGAATATTCTTTTTGATGTTGGATTTGGGTTTGTGGGTTGGAGATCAATTAGTATTTGATGTGACACTTACTCCATTTTAAATTTAAATTTGAGTATTTGGGTAGCATTAAATTTAGAGATTAGGACAATTTTTTACTTGTACTCAACTGCAAATACAGATAAGTAGAGGGGGTTGTTACACCATAATCAGTAAGAATTTAGAAAAGTAGCAAAAAGGCTAAAATAATGGTGGAGGCTTTGAAAAGTGGAAAATATGCTTCCGATGAAAATGACGCCTTGCTTGGAATGACCTGAACGTCACGTCTCTCAATCGCCATAAACAATTGCTAAAATCATTAAACAAAGAAGCTCAACCACAACTGGGACCCTGGAATTCTGTGCTCGAACAGTCTCCCTTAAGAGCAACTCAAAGCAACTCCAAGAGGCTCGGTGAACATCAAATCTGGCGTTGAATTGGCAAATTCTTCCTCCAACAGCAGCTCTCCCGGCTCGGTAGTTTGGTGGGAGGTGAATAGTACCCCGGTTAATCAACCGGGGTACTATTCATCACGGTATCCTTTTCTCTTTTTTTTTTTTTTTGTTTTTCATAATGCAATTTAATTTATTTGGTGTATTTTTTTATTTTCTATTAGATTTCTTTCAATTGTTTGAAAATTATTTTATACATTAATTAAGTAAATACTATTACATTAATTTAAACATCTAATCAAACACAAAATAGTAAAATACATAATTAATAAAAATAGAATTACATAAACATTTAACAATACAAAACCACAAATATATTAATAAACGATACAAAGCAACAATATATTACAATAAATAATACAAATACATAATTAATAAAAATACAAACATAATACAATAAGAGTAAAATATTAAAAATAAAACACAATAAGTTTAGCTAATAATCCCCTAAACCACTTTCGGATCCAGATTCTGCACCGGGAATATTTGGAAAATAACTTCCAATAATGAGCAAAAATATTAATATATATTTTTATATTTATATATATAATCATATTCAATTAAATAATTCGATAAAAAAATTAAATGAATAGTAAATAGTATAAAAATGGAATATTCCATTGTAGGGTGAAATGTAGAGTGATGCTGTTGGAGATGAAAATTGAAAATCTGTAACTTTAACTGTAGTGTAGTGTAGAGTTAACTGTATTCTGGTGAAAACTGTTGGAGATGGCCTTAAGGCCAAGAAATTTCTAGATAAAATCAAAGTATAATATTCTAATATTGGTTCATTTATTAACCTTTTGAAAGTAAAAAATAAATAAAAATAAATCCAATCTTTTGCGTTTCAGCATCAAGATTCTGGTTTTCTTCTGCTTTGACTAAATATTAGCATCTGGGGTTTGCTCTGTTATTCGGGAGGTCTTCGTTTTTTTCAGTTTTTACGATTTTTTTCCCAAAGTTCAAGTGAAAAGGGTTTATGGGGTTTTATGTTTTATTCAAAAAGGTCGATCTTGCGTGTTTGATTTGTATTTGAACTGGGGGCTGGAGTAATTTTCTCTGTAGTTTCAAAGCTTCGATGTCTATACCGGAAACAAACTGACGTTCTAAGTTGTGGGCCAAAACTATATTTGAGGGACTTTTTTTTTTTCTTAGCCTTATTGGCTTTTGTGGTTTATTTTTGAATTATATGGGATTTAAGTATTGAGGTGGTGATGGTGATTTATGGGTAGTACAACGATCAAATTTAGTGCAGAGGATAACGGAAGTGTCAACATAGGGATGCCAAGCTTCATTTCACAGACTACTGTTTCCAATCCCATGTAATCTCTCTCTCTCTCTCTCTCTCTCTCTCTGTGCTTTCGATTATATTGTGGTTATTGATTTTGGTCTGGCTTTATACGTTCCAGACGTGAATACTTCTATTTTAAGGATTTTGTCTGACCTACTTTTTAGTTCCAAAGCATCTATGTAGTTACAAAGAGAGCTGATTGTTCACGTATGTTATGAAAGGTGGAAGAAATAAATAGTGGTTAGGAAGAAAGAGAAACAAAGTTAAAATGTTCTGTACTTGCAGTACTTGATTGTCTGCTGTTCTTGGGAATTATATCGGACTTCATTTGGCATTGCCATCAACCAAATAATAGTTCGTGGAAATTTGTTGCAGTCCAATAAGTGCTTCTTCTGCGTTAATGTTGCTGGAGATTCCTTTTCTTGCTCTAGGTTCAAGTCATATCACATTTTTTGCTTGTGAGTAATGAACAAAGGTTGCCAAGTTGAAGTAGAACTAAAGGGGGTGAACTCCATAATATTCGACAGTAAATAACGAATCAAGATACGTTTTGGATCTGGAAACCAAGCCAATTTCAGTCCTGTTGGTCTCTCCATTCAAATGGTAGATTAACCTGCACTGGACATCTGTCTTGGCTTAGGACTTGGGAAGATACAGAAAGAAGAGTTATTTTATCCGCTATTATCGGATTAAGACAGCAAGTGTACAATCCCATACCTTTCTATATGCTTCTCCTGCTAGATAGGTAGAAAGAGAGAGTGATGCCAATTGCCAAAGAGCCCTTCTTTACTACTTTAGGGGAGGGGAAAGGGTGGATATTCTTTGAGAGGCTGGTAGATTTGCATCTTTCACGTCAACTCCTGCTTTTCAGTATCGTTATAGTTTCTTGTCACTATAAACTCTCTCAGTCATCCTCTCTCAAGGACAGTTTTTTTCTCCAGGACTTCTAATCTCAATACTGGATCACTACGACATAATCAGTTAACCCATAAACACCAATCGATATGACCAGTTTTAGTTCATTTTTTATGATATGGTTCCAAGTGAAAATACTGGAGTTAGGATTCGGTCCTTAATCAGGAGATTGTGTTAGCCCAAGCCAATGTGTGGATTTATTGGTAGAATGAATATTAACCTCAACAATGGGCAAGTTAGGTTGAGTCTTTGAGATGCCTGAGTATGTTTTGACTTCATTATCTTTTAGTGCTTTTATTTTTATTTTGTTTGCTGGAATCATATACCTTTTTTATAAAGCCAGCCTTCAATTTTTTTTCAACGTCTTCTCTAGTTATTCATCTTCCTTAATTTTGGGCATACTCGCACATTAAGGCAAACAAATGTTGTGTGTATGTATTCTTCTTTCTTAAAGAGTTGACAAAAATTTCCGACACCTCTGCTACTATTACTTGTTTGGTAGCTTATGCAAATTTAAAAACAATTTTTCTGCAGGGGTACAGAAGGAAATGCAACTCAATCATCACAAGTTCCAAATTATGGGGTCCTCGAGCAATATCTTGGGTTTCGGATTGGAGATCCTGCTAATGTCAGCCGAAGTAAGTCTCCAAACTCTTGTCTGTGTTTGTTGATAGTATTGACCTTACATTTTGGAATATATCGTATCAGTGGATATTGAACACTACTGCAAGCACTTATAATTATTAAGATAAATCAAAATCCAATGGGGCTAATCATACAAACACGCTTTGGTGGAGATATAGTAGTAGTAGAAGGGCAAAGCTCACCAGTCTTATTTAAGATAATATTTGGTCATATTATACCTCTCCTCTTTCTCTAGTGGGATTTGGATTCCATATGTGTTCCTAACTTGTACCCAATTCAGGTCCAGTATTTAATCCAAGCATGAATAGCCAATCAGTAGGCCCTGATATCCAGTCTGGTGCATTCAATAAGGTAGTTATCACTTCATTCAGGTGTTTGTATCTCATTTTCAAGTGTTTTCAGTTTCTGACATATCTGATATCTGCTTGCCAAACAGAATTTCGCTTCAACCAACTCAAATTTTCCAGCAGCTCTACTTGGATCACAAGTAGTGCAATTGCAAAAGGGACCACAGCCGAATCAACTATTGACTTCTGGCGGTCAACATGAAAACTGGGGGGAATCCAACATGGCAGAATCCAGTTCCCGAACCGACACTTCAACTGATATGGACCCAGATGACAAAAACCAGAAGGTTTTTTATTTCTTTTTCTCTCCCTAGTCCCTTCCTATCTTTGGCTTTGTACAGAGTAATAGGAGTCGAGCAAAAAGGCTTGGCTGTATTTTACAAGTTGCATCATATCAATTTGATTTGTCCACTAAACCTCCCTATAAACTCACTTGATAATCATCTTTGCGGCTCTAGGGAAATTTCCTCTGTTATATTGTTGTTCCTGATGAGTTTGTCCTACCTCTGCAGATGGATATGGCCCAACACGCCGCTGCTGATTCCAGTGATAAATCAAAAGAAAAACCCTCAGATCAGAAGGTTGTGCCTTCAGTACTAGTTGTCAATTCCTCATTTTTCTGAAGTAGCTTGTAATCTTTTTTTCATGATTTATGATACACAGACAATGCGAAGGCTTGCCCAAAACCGTGAAGCTGCTAGGAAAAGCAGGCTAAGGAAGAAAGTAGGTTTTCTCCTTTCCTGATGTTTGATTCTTGCTGCTGGTTCTGTTAAGCACTTGAAAATTATATTGTTAGAACTTACATTAATGAAGATCGCGCTTACTGGCTTCATTTACTTTCCAGGCCTATGTACAACAGCTGGAGAATAGTAGACTGAAGCTAACTCAACTAGAGCAGGAACTACAACGAGCACGTCAGCAGGGCATTTTCATTTCAAACATAGGAGATCAATCCCATGGGGGGAGTGCCAATGGTTTGTTTTCTGTTACTGCATAGTTACTATTACTTAAGTGTGCATGTTTATGTAAGATTTTTCCTGAAACGACAAACCTAAAACCCAGATAATTGTTTGGCCGTCAGAATAATGTTGATTCTTTACCTTGACTTAATATATGGTGCAGGGGCATTGGCTTTTGATGTGGAGTATGCCCGGTGGATGGAAGAGCAGAACAAATTAATTAATGAGCTGAGAACATCAGTCAATTCACATGCAAGTGACTCGGAACTTCGTACTATTGTGGATAATGTGACGACACATTTCTACGACGTTTTCAGGCTGAAAGGTAATGCAGCCAAGGTTGATGTATTCCACATCTTATCAGGAATGTGGAAAACACCTGCAGAAAGGTGTTTTATGTGGCTTGGCGGTTTCCGTCCTTCTGAGCTTCTCAAGGTGCGTCCCTTAAATTATAGGTCGCTCCTTCCTGTCAATGAATAATATTGACTTGTGTCCAAGTACGGTTAGTTATATAGACTGTTTTTCAATTTAAAGGAACTTTACTTTTGAGAAGACATACAATTTGGTTTAATGGGAGACATTCTTACTTAATGGTATGTGATCTGTCTAATGCATCAGTGGTAGAGCAATTTGATGTTGTTTCTGGGCCTTGCGGAACTTTTTAAATATCAATGTTTCATGTGTAGCCGTGTGCAACATGGTCGTCTTCCATTATTAATGGCATTTGATGGCCATGCAGCTTCTCGTGAACCAGCTGGAGCCTCTCACGGAGCAGCAGCTGACAGGGATCTACAATTTGCGAGAATCATCTCACCAAGCAGAGGATGCCCTTTCTCAGGGTATGGATGCATTACAGCAATCGTTAGCTGAGACGTTAGCCAATGGCACTTCAGGACCTGAAGGCTCATCTGGGAATGTCGCCAATTATATGGGTCAGATGGCGATGGCCATGGGAAAGTTGGGCACTCTTGAAGGCTTTTTACGGCAGGTGATTAATCTTTCTATAAATGAACTTCCCAAAATGATTTGTTATCTATTATCTTTGATGGTGATCGGTAACGTTTTCTTGTTTGTTTCTCATTCTCATTCTCTAGGCTGACAACCTACGGCAACAAACTCTGCAGCAAATGCACCGGGTATTGACAACCAGACAGTCAGCTCGTGCGCTGCTCTTGATACACGATTATTTCTCAAGGCTTCGAGCTCTCAGTTCTCTTTGGCTAGCTAGGCCACGCGAATGAGGTACACCTGAAATTTGATCCACTTAACTTCAGTGCTTGTCCAGACGCGGTAGTCATCAGATAGATTGTTAGAAATGAAGTCTGAAGATGGAGATGGAAAAATACTCAGCTCGGCTCGTCTGAAGGTGGACACGGCCGCCCCTACCAGACTTTGCAAAGTTGTATGTTGTAAAATATCGTTTAAAATTTCTGCTGATGTGCTGTTTTATGATTCTTGTGTCGAAGTAGTAGAGAAATCAATAATCTTATTGTGGTTGTATTTGTTAGAATAATATCGGAGGATAAGCTGTAGTTCAACCTACTTATAGATACATGTAAAGTCAATTTATAAGTCTCTTGGTTTAGGATTCAAATTCATTTGCTTTTGGATTCAGTTAATGTCCATCTATTTTATGATTCCAATAGCAAGAAAAAGATGTCTGTTTCGAATTAGTGCCACAAGTTTTATATTTTAGCTAATTTGCCCATCCATTGTATGTTTCATTAGTGCGTGTGTGTGTGTTATTTAAGGTCGCAGTTTGAAAATATCACACAAGCAAATTGTACAGTGAGAATGAATCCGGCCGTTTTTTACTCGATGCAGTTTTGAATTTTGAGCCCAAAATGTGTTAAATGAGAGTCTCCTGTGTGAGATATACTTTTTTTTGTCATCTTTTAAACCAATCAAACAAGTTTAGATAGAACGGGCTATGTGAAATTCATGTATTTTTAAAGGCCTCATAGCAAAAAAAAGGATCAAAGCCTTTAGTTTTTTAGATTTTAGTCAATTCTTTTAAAACGATCGATTTAACTACTTTATCAATTGAGTCAAATTATTTAAAATTAAGTAACATGGCAGACAGGTTGATCACTCTCAGAAAAAAAGAAAATTGCTTCCTTTTCTTTTGGGCTATTTCTCTAAATTTCAGAAAGAAAGGTTTGCTAGAATTTCAAAACTTTCTATTTTATTAACTTATGAATTTGAAGAAAATTCAACGTCGCCGACCGGAAGTTCCGGAACCATGTCCAGATTTTCGATTTTAAATAATATTCACATTTTTAAAATTATATTTTGAGTACATAAATAGCGACATTTGTAGGTGTTAAATGTTAATTATATTGATCTCAATTTTTTTTTTTGAGGACAGAACCGACCAAAAATTGAGACATTCAATCAGTTTTAATTTTTTACATGTCATTCGAATGATGAGTCCAGTCTTAGAAAAATTATAAATGAACGGACTAGAGCGATCGAATAACAACTCTTATATATTTATATAATTATATATATATATATATATACATATTAGATATCTAGTTATTTAATATATTTTATATTTAGTTATTCCTAGATTAAAATCGTGATTTTCTAATTAAAAGGAAAAATTATTTCTAATATAATATTCCTAAAATTATAATTTGAAGGAAAAAATTAAAAGAACCCTAAAAGCAGTAAAGCACCTAAATCAACGAACCGTGAAGAGAGAGCAGCCGGCAGCCGGCAGCCAGCAGACCGCCGACCCACCATCACCCGTTCCTCCCTACTCCCTAACCTCCACTCGCCACAGAAGCCAAGAGTGAGACCCGAGTCCTCGGCAGCCCAACACGACGGTACCCATCTCTATCGAGCTTCATCACCGCTGACGCATCCCTTCTGGTATTGTAATTGGAATTTTGATTTTATAATAATTACACATCAAATTATCAATACATCAAAGGGGGCTTTTTCTATACACATCTCTTCAATTATGATGCATTGTATACATTGTTTGTTTAATTATTTCTGAAAATCTGATATTCAGATTTTTGTGGTGTCCATAAGATTTTTATTAAGTTTAATATGTTAATACATGAGATTTTCCTTTGCTATTTATTGTAGGAATTAGAATGTCGCAAAGTCAAAAAAATTAAGCTATGGATTTTATCCATATTTTTTGTCCATTTGCAAATGTATATTTTATTATGAATACATGATAGAGCTTGGATCATTATACTGATTTTGGATGAGAAGGATATATGCTGCTATATATGTATATATATCAATATATCATATTATAATTATAAATTTGATCGGACCGACCTGACCGACTGAAAATATGGGACCATTTCAGTTAGGTCCATTCGGCCGCCATGGTTCGGTCAGTTTGCGCACCCCTAATGTTAACATTGTTCTATTATTTTTAACGATATCATGTGAAAAACACGACATTGTCGTTAACATAGCAGGAGGCGAAAGAAAATCGGGACTAACATAATGAGCATCTATTTAAGGAATAAGACATGTCTCCAAAATATAATTAAAAAAATATTTTAAAAAATGTGAATATTTATTAAAAATTGAAAATCTGGGCACGGTGTCCGGTCAGCGGCATCGAAATTTCCTGAATGAGAACCAGCTTAGTTGTAGATTGCTTTTCAAACCAAAATTAACTTTAGAGTACAATTTGTGATATTTCAACAAGTCCAGGCCAAATTAAGCAAGCTGGGGCCATAATGATTCTATTCATTACTAAAAAATCACACGAATGAACAGAAAAGGAGAGGTTTTTTTTTTTTTTTTTATAGAAAAGAAAAAGGAGAGCTTTTTGGACCAGCTTTTAAACCTTGTGGAAAGAGACTAGTTATGTCAGCGACGCAAGACCGCCAGTAATTTTTTCTTTCCGAATGGTTTTATTCTCTGATTTTGTTTATGCTGGCTCGTCTTTTATATATGGATGTCAATGGAATGGTACGATTTTGGGAATTTTTAGAGGTAAATTTTGGAGAATTTAATTATTAATATCTCTACTGCGAAAATGGAATAAGTCGAAGTGTGTAATATCCAGCAATCTTGAGTAAACAGTTAATTTGATTCTTGACTGACCTAGATTTTAACTGATTTGAGCAGGGATAATCATAATTTGAGACCAATTTGGAGAACCAGTCATAGTATGCAGGAATTCTTGAGGGGTGCTTAAAATTCTGCCCTTTAAGCTTAACTAACTTTGAATTGTTTGCTCACAGATTAAAGGATAATGCCACACAAAACTCGGCCTATGACGGCACTTTTGGTCTTTACTGGGGTGAATGCAGCCTTGGTTTCAACCGTTGGACCTGTTTATGATTTCGTTTGCTTCCTTCCATACTGGGAAAGAAGGGTATATTTCTTGTAGTTGCCAATTCTTTGCTGTTTATTGTGAAATGTTGCCAACAAAATTTATCATCTCTGTTTCTTTATGGCTTTACCAAATACTTGTTGTCTACATGTTTCATTGATTTAGTTTCTAAGCTGGCTATTTCACACACTGTAGGAGTTTTCCATTAAATGGGATGCGATTTTGTCCCTTATAACTTGAGTTCTGATCAGCTGAAAACTTAATTTTGATTAATATGCAACTGTTATTCATGTTCCACTGCACATGGTCTCTCTATGTCAATTGATTAGTTGAAAAACTTAAATTTTGTTGTAAGTCATTATAGTGTTGCTCTGCATTATATCCTACATGTGCAGCATTGAAGTTTAGTGCTATTTCAGTGTTGTGTCACCTGCTGCTTTTTTTATATTTTCACTTGGTGATGCTGGATTTACACAGAGAGAACGTCGACGCCAAGAACGTGAAGCTGCTTCTACCAGAAGTGTTGGATCATCTTAGTCAATAAGTGAGAAAACAACATTAGAGGGGAGGCTTATGCATTGTAGAAATGATCGTAAATGCAGTTAGGTTCTCTCACGAGAGTGGCATACACATGGTATCCATGTAGATTCATAAGAAGCTGATAAAATAGTTTTGTTGAGATGTTTATGTGACTCGTGAGTACAGCGTGCTGTTGTATTTCAATATGGGTGGATACTTTTTGCATCTCACCCCCCCTTCTTATACTATATGATGTGGGGTATCTTGCCTCATGCTTGTTATGAAATAGAACGAGCTTTTTCTAGTCAACCCAACTAACATAAAAGTGTCACCTGGCATTAGGAAGGACGAATTAGGGAATTCATGTACTAACAGCTATTTTACAGAAGAATTATCATGACGAGTAATCTAGTCTGCTCCGAATTGCATGGTCAATCCATACTCTTCTTGTATGCTTGTTTAAGTTCACGATTAGACCACTTTCATGTTGGCAGTTCTGGTTCTATAAACTTAAGCTTATGCTGGCAGTTGCCTTAGAGTTGCTTGAGGTGTTGAAGTTTGGATCATTAATTGTAGTTTCTGATCCTGAAAAAATCTGCTATTCGATATGAATACTACCTTTTCAATATGTTGTGTTAAAACCTCTTCGGATTAACTTAACATGCTTTATCATTAAATTTAATTCCATTTACTTCAGGGCTCCACCAATGAGATACCAGATATGGCCTCTCATATTAATTTTGATGTTCTGGATAGTGTTTGACATTGGTTGTTAGCTAGCGCTTTCTGTCCTAATCTCGCTTTTTGGATCTTTTGTGTACATCGATATCTCATTCTTGTCGGAGAACTTGGCCTTCGTCTTCATTCGGCATTGCCCTCTTTGTTGAGTCGATATCATCATAGTTCATAGCCCCCCGTCCTAATTACCTGAGTGTTGTGGGTTGAAAATGGAATTCCCATTGAGTCGAGGTTGCACAATGCACAATGAAGTGAAACCATATGCTTGAATTTCTTTTTATTTAGAAATACAGCAACAGTAACATGTAAGCTGGTTCCAACCTTTTGTTGTCTAGGTTTACATCTCAGTTTGTAGTTTGTTAATTAAAACGTATTTTATACTTGAATAATGCATATAGTTACATATAATTCAAAAATACTTCTGTTATTAATATAATTTCTGGACCTATATTGAAAAATACATGTATTTTGTATAAAATTCTTGATGGAGCCTCTCTTTGTTTGTTTTCAAGCCCACTTACTTATTTTCGGTGAGAATTGAACTTGCAACATTCGGTTACATGGATGTGTAAAAAAAATTGATGAAAGTATGCTTTGTTGTAAGATTAGCTTTTTTAGTTTTAAGTTATTGAATAGGTTTACACTGGTCCTACAATAAAAATGCATTTATGTTTTCAATTAAAGCTCCACCTGTTGTGTTCTCTGTGTATTATTGTTCATTTAAAATTGACAATCAAATAAGTAACCACTATTTCCTTCACTCATATATATTAATCCATTGCTGCATTATTTTTGTGTCCCACCAAATACAAATAATATTGTAGAATATCTGAAGTGTCTATTATTGGTCCTTAACCGTACGATTTGTCATCTGCAAGAAAAAAGGAACACGCGCATGGTAATAATGATTGAGTCTCAATTATACAAATTTATTTGTGAGAATTATACTTTTCAAGTTTATATGCTATCTTTCAAATGTTTGATGATTGGAAGTTGCTTACATGTGCTTTATTTTTATTTATTTGGGGGGGGGGGATTAAAAAAAAAACTTGAGCATTGCATTATTATTTATTAACAATGAAAATTTCAATTTTCTGAAATCCAAGTCAAATTGCATGATTCTGATGATTGAATGTCCTAAAGAACAATATCGTTTAACATGTGGCACGTGAGTGTTCAATCACATAATGATGACTAGTGATTCAAAAAATAAAAGTAACCATTATCTTTGCAATTTTTGAAATATAGTTTTTATAGTGCAATAAATATTAAAATCACATTTTTAATGGAATTTTTTAATGCATGTGGAAATACTACATCTATATTGAGATATAATATTGCTGCATGTATTATAGAATTTCTCATTTTAATGAATGGTCCAAATTATAGTAGCGATTAAGTGAATTTGTAAGCTCTTTTAAGCCAATTTGGTCCAACCTAGGACGTGCATTCTTGGTGGCTTCATCTAATTGGTGTCCCTCTCACCAACTGGGAAAGCCTATTGTTTTCGACCAGCTAAGAGGTGTGAATGCACCGATCATAAATTAATAATTCTAAATACCACTTTAGCAACTATAGTACTGTAATGTTTTTCGAGATGTTTAGTTTAGTGCATGCATGCATGTGAACATCTACTGTTATAAATGTCGCATAAATCTAACATGACATTACTATTATCTATGTTATGAAATTCAAATTTACGTGATATTTACAAATAAATTTATTGGTTTGGGAGTGCGTGTGGGAGAGGATAAGTGGATGAGGATAGTATAAAAATAGAAGAAAAAAGAAAAAAAGAAAAAAAAAAGGACCCAATTGGGGCAAGAAATTAGGAATGACGCTTTCTGTTTTCAAGGCATGGCATGTGCGCCTCTCTACGCTTTCTCGCATGTGCGCTTGTCCCGTTTCTTGCTTTCCCTACCCGCTTTCCATATTTACCCCTCCTTTTCCGCCATAATTATTAATTATTAATTATTAATTATCATTCTCTCCCACTGATATGATTCCCTGTACCTCCACCCACTCTAGTTAGCATCTTGCTCTCCCCCACTTCATTATTAGTCGCTTGAATTTAGACAAATCACTCACGTGATCCATTCATAGCATGGCTGCCTTAAGCTTTGTGATTAGCTATGATTGCATATCATTTGCAAATTAAGACAAATCATACTACTTATTCGTGTTTACTGTCTTGGATCATGCACTTAATTGTGTCCGATCCGACCATCATTTATATCCTAAATTATTTCAATTTTCTCAAATCTATCACAAACTAATACTTTTATCAATTAAATATCTAAACTATTAAAAATTAATTAAATTTATCCCCGAATACATTTTTGGGCCAAAATTAGATCTTAAAATGAGTTTACAGAACTTAGAATAAAGATATTTTGTCATAGATATGATCAGTTTGGCTACAACATAAGAAGAAGACCCAAATATTTAGCCGAAATGTTAGGTAATTTTTTGCCTAAAAATGTATTTGGGGATAAATTTGATTAGGGTTTTAATAGTTTAGGTATTTAATTGATAAAAAAAATTAATTAGTTTGGGATAGATTTGAGAAAATGGAATTAGTTTGGGATAGAAATATGGTTTAGTCTAAATAATAATGATAACTAATTAATTATGCTCTTCATGATGAAGATCTTCTCATGTCATAATATACTAGTCTATAAAATTTATAATTAAAACTAATCGAGTTATACTTTTATATTCTGTTTATAATTATGTGATTAGGTTCTGGTGGAGTTGTGACTATAGATATATTGTTTTTGTTGTAATTGAAGTTTTTTTTTATTACTTAATTATTAATTTATCTAGTAATTATTATTATTTTCACCTAGTTGATCACATTTAAATAATGTAAATGTACATTTAACTTAATTACTATTATGCATCCGACTTGGTTATTTTTATTGCATAATTTTGAAGAATATAATCATATTTGATAATTTATATGTTATATACTGGGGGAAGTACGTTAAATTACTGATACCATATTAATATATATACTAGTATTTCTCCTGTGCGATGCACAAATAATTATTATTTTTTAGATTTGTTATTATGATTATTTTTTATTTTTATATATTTTTATATGCTATATTCAATTTTTAAAAATTAATAAAATGATATACACATGCGTTAATTAATTAGACAAGAAGATCAATTTTATATAGTTATAACAAACAAAAAGAAAATTAAATTTTAGAAACTAAATGAAAATCCATCTTAGAAAGATTTGAATTAAAATATTTCCAACGTAATGATTTTATAAATAAGAATGTATAATTGTCCACGATTATAGAATATTTGGTTTCTTTGATTATATGACATGAATAAAAAATTTAATTATTTTAAATGATAAAATTAAAATAGAAAAAATAACATATTATTATTATTATTATTATTATAAATGAAAGATATTTTTTTAGGCGACAAATGTAGAGTATTACAAATCATCCATCTATGCATAAAAAAAATAAAATTTAAAATTCTACAAATCTCAAATTTCCAAATAAAAAAAATAATAAAGAAAATGGTAATTTTTTTTTTAAAATACAACGGTTATAATCTAAACTATCGTGGAAAATGAAAAAAAAAATTACAACAATAAATGTTAATACTGTTGTCTATTAATTAGAAACTGTTGTCTATTATTCAAAAACTGTTGTTTAAGGCAAAATGTGTAATAGACAACGATTTAGAGCAGAACTGTTGTCTATTATCAAAGACTGTTGTCTAAGGCAAAAATGTATAATAGACAACGATTTACACCAAAACTGTTGTCTATCACACGATTTTGCCTTAATATATATATATATGGATAGATAATTTGATGTCGACAATATATCATAAAGCCAAATCATTAGTTTCCTGTTTCCACGTCCGATTATAATTTGATTAGGATGGACTTAGATATATTATAAAATAATAGAAAGTTGTGATTTCAGATGTAGGGGTAGGACCAATTGCTTAAGGGATACTAGTTTCCCCCTTTTCTCTAATATATCTTTTTTGGCATTAATCAAGTAAAGCAAAAGTGCAATTTTTTTCCCCTTTTGTTTTTATTTGGTAATTGCAACGGTAAATTGAAGCCAACATTTTGAAATGGACCACAAGTTGTTGAGGGTTGCGACCGTTCCTAAATAAAATGTTGCCGTTGTTATGTCACATTATCGATTTGTCATCGTTAGAAAATGACTTGCACATTTGCTTTTTTGTGAAAAAAAAAATTTAAACTATTGCTAAAAAAAAGTAGGAGAAAATGAATTTCGTAGGCTGCAAATATGCAATGCATATTGAATTTTGATGGGTGGGTGAATGCTTTCTTCTTATCTAGATAATTTATGAGGTTATTATCACTTAAAGATTCCAACAAATCATATCATCTTAAATGTCATATCTAATTGAATACAGCCTATTGCGTCCCCGTCGAGACATTGCAGTAAAATTTTCTATGTAAAAATTAAACATTTTAGGTTTGACATCTCCACCACCCTCCTATTTCCTCCAATTAAAAATAAATATATATGGCTTAAAACACTCATTATTATCTATTTAAAAAACTAATACACTCCTCCAGTTTTAAATTAATTTTCGTTTTAAACTTTTTTAGCTTATTTCAACGTATTTCTCGTTTACCATATTTTTAAAAACCTTCTTTGTGTTTGTGTTTGTGTTTGTGTTTGTGTTTGTGTGTGTGAGAGAGAGAGAGAGGTTTACATTTATTAAGAAAATATATTTTAATATGATTCGATATGAGGTGGAAAAATGAGTATATTTGTCAAACTTACTATATTTTAATTAGGGTTGATTGCACCAAAAATTACAACATTTTCATCACTTTTTTGATTTTAGACAGGATTTTTAAATTCTAACAATAACATCAAAACTTTACATATTTTTTGCAATTAAAACATCAGTGACTATGTCAATGAATTCAAACTAATGTAACATTAGACATTACACGCGTATATACATGACGTGTTTATTCAATATATGCAAATAAAAATGAGTTAAGTGCATATGTGAAAATGACATGGTTTGATTTGATTTTAATTCATTATAAAAGTTATTAATGTTATAATTATTAAAATATATATTTTAAAATGTAATTAACCTTTTTAATCATGTGGAAAATTTCAAAGCGAGAATTAAGTTAAAACTGAGGGACTACAACTTTGGGTTTGTAGAGGAATGTACATCCAATGTTATATTTAATGTTCTGTAATTGCTACATTTAATAATAATATTAATGGCCACGTGGAGCAGACACAAGAAATTAAACCGTAGTGCGACACAGAAAATAGAAACCCCTCTTAATTAAGGTATTTCTCCTGCCTCATTAAAACCCCGCCTAAACTGCCTCCCTCTGATTCTCGGTCTATATAAACCCCACAATTAAACCCATCATTCACTTTCTCTCTCTACAGCAAATCACAAGTTCACAACACATACTGCCATTGCCTTCTGTCTCTCTCTCTCCCTCTCCCCTCTCTCTGCAGCTACAATAAATACACTACTGACATACACGGACGCACAAACATATATCGTCGATTCTTGTACGTGTGTGCAGCCATAGAAAGGAACCAGGATCGATCGTGTTGTAAAATAGTCTCAGAATTATTGGGGAAGTTTCGATTGAGTTATCGATAGTTAAAGCTTCCTCTGCAGCCGCGTGTGACTGAGTTCTGTGATTAAAATGGGGAGTTATCAGAATTGCGTCAATGGAGAAGCTGAGCCGCCGAGGCTGACGTCATCGGCTTCGTTCAAGGCTAAGAAGAAACCAGCCGCCTCCATTTCCCGAGCTGGCTCCGACGCGGATGATATTATTACTCTCCTGCATGGCTCTGATCCAGTGCGCGTCGAGCTCACTCGCCTGGAAAACGAAGTTCGAGGTCTGTGTTGTGTTTGCGCCTGCGATTATTTTTGAATGTTTTGTTTCTTGGTGAAATTGATTGAGTTTTGGTTAAAATTAGTTAGTTTTTTTTATATATATTTAGTTGAAGCTTTGGGTAAATTTCTATTTAATTGATTTTTTTGTTGATGTTTTGCAATTTTAAATCAAGTTTTCCTTGCCATTATTCCCCCTAAACCCCCATGGTATACTTTTTCATTTTTCAATTTGAAAAGCTCATGGAGTCTGATAAAATATGATTTCAAAGATACAAACTTTTAGCCAGTAAATCGTTAAAAGATATAAAATTTGAAATGGTAAATCGTTAGCAGATGAATTTCTGGTTCAATTACTCAATCCAGTGATCTACTAGAGAGTTAATTGTGCTAAGATAAATTCGAGAATCCAGCAATGTTTTTGCACTTTGAATTTTGAAATAATGTGCGAGACAGAGCATAATGTATTAAGTGAAATACGGACATGATGCTTTCTTCATTTGAAAATGTTATTCTTTCCGCCCTTTAGTTGGAAGCGCTAAAATAATTATAGTGTTCTTTTATGTTTTATTAAGCTCATTCGAATGGTTATGAGTTGCAATCTGCTATTTAATTCACGATTTCTTAATATGAAGTTGAATCTTTAAAGGTTTCTTAGTACCAAATTAAAGAAGTCACTGGGCATGGGGTGGACTTTTTTCCTTCCATTGGGATGTAAAATTAAAGATGGATTTACAGAATATAGAGTACTCCAGTCATGCAGATAATGCATTGGGTATTAGCCCTAGAAGCCAGATTTTGTTGTTGAATACAGATAGTGACTGCTGTTACTTATAGCTAAAGACAGGAGAGAGAGAGAGAGAGAGAGAGAGAGAGAGAGAGAGAGAAGAAATTGGGCAGCATGTGGTTGTGTGGGCTGTGGACCTTGGCCTCTGAATGAGTGAACGTAAAGTCAATTCTCAAGTCCCCACTGCATGTTGCTTACGGGATTTATTAGATTATATCAGTTCCATTTTAAAGGTGCTGCACTGTGCACTTTTTGAGCGTCCGATTTTTTATCTTATTTTCTTAATTAGAAATCGTTTGGCTTTATTGGCTCGTCAAGCCAATTCACGTCCTCTCCACTGAGTTGTGGTCCTTGATCTTTAAGACTTTCTAATGTCAGGGAAATTTGTAGAGACTTTTAAAGAATGGATTTTAAACAGCAATTGTAGTGAGATTTTAAAATGCGGATTTGGATTTGTTGTGAATCATGTGGCTGTTAGTTGTCCTTGGATGGTTCATTCATTTAATAGTTTTTTTATTGCAGTTTGTGCAGGATGTGTACCAATGCCTATGTTATATCATGCTTGAAAATATTGTACATCATTTTGCTTTTCTTTCTTAAGAACAGAAAAAATGGTCCCAAACAATATGCTACATTTTTTAATGGTATCAAGTTGAGTGCAACAGAATATAATCTTATGAATATGGTGTTAAATTACGAAAAAAGGTTAAACACTTGAAATTTGTGCTGTTTGATTATTCATGAAATTTTCTGAAGCCTGAAGAGGGAAATTAACCTGTCTTTATCAAATTGAGGAGAGCCTGATTTAGCATGTATATATTTTTCTCAGTGGCAAAGTAAACATGTCTTGAGGATTTCTAGATTCGTATTAATATAATATTGCAAAATGCGCAGAGAAAGACCGAGAATTGGGAGAGGCACACGCAGAAATCAAAGCATTGAGGTATTCAGAACGCCTTAAGGAGAAGGCAGTTGAAGAGGTACACTTACACTTATGTTGGTTTTTTCATACTTTGTGGACAAATGCTGTAAAAATTATTGGGGAACTAACTGGATAAATGGCCACATTATAAGACATTCTTCCACAATTCCTCCATATGTAATAGATGAAAGAAGCACTTTGCAATTATTTAGTTCCGAACAATATCCTAGGATATGGCAGTTTCTCATTTGAGGTGGAATGGGGGCTGGATGCTTAGATTACGAGGGAGGAAGTTAAATGTAGGTGGACTGGTTGAAGCTTTGGTATACTGGTTAAACTGTTGATAGGTATGTAGTTCATTCTTGTCATTTACAGTGCCATCATATATTCTTGCTTTTGGCCTAAAATGGCTTGGCATTGATTCTTGAAACAAAATATCCGAGGACAGACTCTAACAATAATTCTCATTAATAACTATTTTGCACTGATTACTAATGGTGTTTTATCCTCTTTACCGTTGCTCTTTTGCTCTTTACACTATATGCTTTGTGGTCTAATTATTTTCATGAGCATGAATAATTCGCTTCATGTCAGTGGAAGGTCTCATATGACATTATTATGTTTCTGATAGCTTACTGAAGAGCTTGAGAAAGTAGATGCAAAGTTAAAAGCAGCAGAATCGCAACTTGAAAGCAAGGTATGCCTCCAGTTTTATGGATTCATAGTATTCGGTTCTTTTTTTTTTCCTGGGTTGTAGCAGAATCGCAACTTGAAAGCAAGGTATGCCTCCAGTTTTATGGATTCATAGTATTCGGTTCTGTTTTTTTTTCCTGGTTTGTAGCTTCTATATTTTACTGCATGTTTGAAGTGAGAAGCAATTTAAGAACTTCAAAATTTCAAATTATAAATTCTGTTGAATATAAGGTCATGTTATTACTTGTGAATTTCAGAATCTAGAAATCAAGAAAATAAATGAGGAGAAAAAATCTGCTCTGGCTGCACAATTTGCTGCAGAAGCCACTCTTCGAAGAGTGCATGCAGCACAGAAAGATGATGAGATGCCTCCCATTGAAGCAATCATCACACCTCTGGAAGCTGAGTTAAAGATGACCAGAATGGAGGTGCTCAACTTGACCACTTTGAATTCTTCTAGCGTTTATTATCTAAATCTCAGTCCACAGATGGCTTTCTATTACTGCTGTATGTTAATATGAAGTGATAAATGCCTTTAACAACACATGCATGATTATCAGGTAGCAAAGCTACAAGAGGACAACAGAGCACTCGATCGACTTACTAAATCTAAAGAGGCTGCTCTGTTAGAAGCAGAACGTACAGTTCAAATGGCTCTAGCAAAAGCATCATTGGTTGATGATCTACAGAACAAAAACCAGGAGTTGGGTAAACAGATCGAGATATGCCAGGTTTGGCTACTTCAAACTATTTTGTGTTTACAAGAAAGCTAGTAGTATTATTAGGTTATGGTTTTGATTTCTGACATGTATACTCATTATATCATATCAGGAAGAGAATAAAATATTGGACAAAATGCTCAGGCAAAAGGTTTCTGAGGTTGAAAAGCTGACACAAACTGTTCGCGAGCTTGAGGAGGCTGTTTTGGCTGGGGGTGCTGCAGCCAATGCTGTACGTGAATACGAGAAAAAAGTGCAAGAAATAAATGTAAATGACTAAATATTACATTCTCCAATTATCTTACCATCAATGCTTATATCAATACTTTTTGGTATATGCCATGTGTGTTTCTTGAGGTGTTGCTAATTGCAAAGCTTGAATAGGAAGAAAAAAGAATTCTAGACCGAGAACTTGCACGTGCTAAGGTATCAGCAAATCGTGTAGCTGTTGTTGTTGCTAATGACTGGAAAGATGCCAGTGACAAAGTAATGCCAGTAAAGCAGTGGCTTGAAGAAAGAAAATTCTATCAGGTATCCCCGCATGGCCGCATTACCTGATTATAAATTGTTTATTGCTGATTAATATGATATAATGCTTAGTTTTATGTTGTTTATAGCTGATTAATAATTTCAGTAAACAGTGATGATACAAAGTTTATAGTTCACATTCCCACTTATTTACTTTTGCTGAAAAAGATTGTGATTTTACTAACTCTGGTGCCTCCTCATGGAAACAACTTCCAGATTTTACTAAGAATCGGCTAGGATACGTGCTTTTTTTACAGCATTTTAGAGGCTTAAGATAACTTCTGTATAGTGATAATTTAGGTTAGTAATTAACTTTGCCTTAAATAAAGTCTTTAAAGTGTGCTTTTAATGTGGTCCGGAATGAATAGATGAGGGGAGACCTGGTTTTTTCCCCCCTTCCTTTAAATGGCAATGGGATGATATTAGTTTAGCACTTAATCCTGTTGAATTGCATGCTAGTATCAATTAGGAACTAATTAGAACGTAATTGGTATCCAAAACAGGGAGAAATGCAGCAGTTGAAAGATAAGCTGGCAATTGCAGAGCGTGCTGCTAAAGCAGAAGCACAATTGAAGGTGAAGATACTAATGATCCTAGTTCTTTCTGCTACAATATTTTTCAACATGGATCTGATCTCGAATCTTCTTCATATACTACTAGGAAAAATACCAGTTACGCTTTAAAGTTTTGGAGGAAAGACTTAAAGGGTATCCAAATGGTATAAATCGTCCTACATCACAAGGAAAAAGTAATGGAACTTTGCGCAGACAATCACTTGGAGGATCAGAAAACTTGTCCAAACCGTCATCAAATGGCATTCTATCTAGAAAAGCAAACTTATCAGCATCATCCCGGATCATTAATGCCAGTTCATTGTTAAAGCAGGGAAAAGATCTGTCGGGGTCATTTGAGAGTGACGGTGAATTACCCAATGGTGATAAGAGGGTGGCCGATATAAATGAGAAAGATAGTCATCTCACTAATGGCAAAGACACCCCAAATAATGGAGTAGTTCATCAATGTGAGAATGGGAATGGTGTTATCTTAACTCAAAAATTGGGAAATGGATATGAAGACTTCGTCTCTGGAATGCTATATGATATGCTGCAGAAAGAGGTTATAACACTGCGAAAATTTTGCCATGAGAAGGATCAAAGCCTGAAGGATAAAGATGACGCGATTGAGGTCTGGTGATAAATAATTGGTTGTTTTTCTTACACCATTCCCCCACTACCCACTATCTCTCCCTCCCTCCCTCTCTCTCTCTCTGAACTGTTCTCCCATGGAAATGCTCAGATGTTGGCCAAAAAGGTCGAAATGTTGAACAAGGCAATGGAAGTTGAAGCCAAGAGAATGCGGAGAGAAGTAGCTGCCATGGAGAAGGAAGTTGCTGCTGTACGCACTGGTAAAGAGCAAGACCAAAGGAACAGGCGCCCTAGCGCTACCAGAGGAGCTGTCGTTGGGTCTCATACACATTCCATAAGGTACATTTCAAACCAATCATAGATAGTTGTGTTACTCGTAAACTTGATAGTCCAGGGATAATTGCTATATTTGTGTATTACTTCGATGTTTTTAGTGACAACTTTCGGTAAATTTTTCAGGAACGGACGGCATCCTTAGTGTGAATATCACTCCAGAACAGGGGTACATGACTATGAGAGTGGAGTGTAGTTTTGTGAGCACAGAGCTTAACTTGTAAAGCATTATAGTTTTCCTACAATTAGTGATAATCTTGTATATCTTGTTTGCAATTTGTCTGATTTTAGGAAAGTGAAAGTGTTCTGATTTGAGAGCTGCTGCAAAATGCAAATTGTAAATGAAGTTATAGTTTGAAGGTGTGTTGTCAGGCCTTGGGATTTTTTCATCACTGGCGCTTGGAGAATTAGAGGAAGCTACTAGCTATATGAATGATGATGTATTGATTTTGCATAACAACGCCTTTTCTATTATATTATTATATGTAGAGCTGCATATTTTAACTCGATCACAGTAAACATAAATATAATTATAGTTAGGGTAGATTACATTTTAATATCTACATTTTTTGTCTTTTTTTTACAAATCACCAATTTTTTCAAAATTAATAAAATAGTACAAAATTTTCAAAAAAAAATTAAAAATCTAATATTTAATCAATTTTATGACATAAAAATAGTACGTAATTGATTTGTATTTTAATATTCTTATTTTCCCCAACAAGAAAAATTCATCCAATCAATAAATATTAAAATACAATCAATTACGTATAATTTTTGGACCGTAAAATTAATTAAATGTTAGATTTGTGAATTTTTAAAAAAAGTTGATACTGTTGTAAAATATTATTGTTGTACTTGAATCAATCCATCATCGTATCACTACAGTGTTAGTAAAGTACGTATGAAGATAAGAATACAAAATCATAGAAGAAACATTTTTATTATTTCATCAACCTCAATTCCATAGTTACAAGTATATATAGAATACATTGGAATACTTAAGGTTTAGAATATAAAGAGTCATATATTAATGTCCACTAAATAATATATTTATAACATATACTATATTATTAATTTTGAAAAAAAAAAGGTCATTTTTTTAGAAAATGCTCAAAATGTAGGTACTAAAATGTAATTTACCCTTATAATTATGGTTTAGCTTTTGTCAAAGTTCAATTATAGTAAGAGTTCGAAATAAGAAAATAATATTTATTATTTAAGCATTCGTACAATATATATTATTTTTTTACCATAATATCAAATAAAAAAATTATTTTTTTAACGTTCGTCCGTTTACAATGTTTATATTTCTCGCAAGTGAGAATGGGTCAACGTAGTCACATAAATTTTTAAAAAATTTATTATAACTACTAATTATCAAAATGCCTTTATATGCATTTTAAAAAAGAAACTTATTTAAATTCCCTACACCAGCCATCATTCATATTTTGAAATCAGATTTTGAAAAATTTCTCTCTCCTCTACAATCTCATCTTCTTCACAGTCAGCAGCACTGATGGAAATCTGAAAGAAATCGTCGATCACTCTGGAGCAAATTTATCCACAATCTCATTTTTCTCTCTCCAGATTTCTCCACCAACGAGCCATTGTCGACCTCCGAAAATTCAAGAGAGAAATAGAAAATTCTTGCCCAACGCATGTATGTTTCAAATCTAATTATTAACAATATTGTTAGGTTGTTTGGCGTTGTTTGTTTTTAAAGTTTGATTTGGGGAAAAATTGAGTAGACAAATTTATAGACATAATAGACATGCTTTGACAATAAAAGTACTTAAAAATCATTCATAATATAGTTGATTTTTGAAAATCTGGAAAAAAATTAAAAATGAAGTTCTTAATTGCGCATTAGAACTGCGCGCGGACCTAGTGTGCAGTCGATGTACATGCGCGCGGAGCCTAGCACGCATGCTTTGGGTGCGCACTCTTTGTGCTCGCACGCGTGCACCCGAGATCAAATTATCAGCCGATGTCCTGACAATGTTATGCCCATGTCTATCTATGTTTGTTATTGTGTGGGTAGCCATCTGCGCGCGCGCGCAACAGAGACCAAATTGTCAGTTGATGTCCTGTTGATGCTCGAAAATTGTTAATCGATGTTTTACCGATATTTTGCCGATGTCTGCTGATGTTCTGCCGAGGTCTGCGCGCACACATGCTTTGTGCGCGCAATTAAGAACAATTCAGCGCGCAGTTAAGAAAAAAAAAATCACGCGCATGCTTTATGTGAGTACACTTTGTGGCCACACGTGCGCACCTGAGGCCAAATTATCAACTGTTGTTCTGTCAATGCCCGAAAATTATCAATCGATGTTATGCCGATGTCTACAGATGTCTGCCGATGTTCTGTTGAGGTTGAGGTTTGCGTGCGCGTGCATGCTTTGTGCGCGCAGTTAATAATAATAATTCAGCGCTCAATTAAGAAGAAAATCGTGCACATGCCTTGTTTGAGCACACTTTGTGGCTACACGCGCACACCTGAAGCCAAATTATTAATTGATGTTCTGCTGATGTCTGGAAATTATTAATCGATGTTATGCCGATGCTCGTTGTTACATGCGCGCACGACTTGTGCGCGCCGGGTCTTAAGTGCACTTAAGAACAATTCAACGCGCAATTAAGAACAAAATCACTTCTTTGCTCATTGCATTAGTTCGGCATGGTCGAACTACGACGAGAACTATAGTCTAAGAAATGAAGATCCACGATGAAGATGAAGATAAAGATTGGCGATGAAGATGAAAAACAGATCTGAAGTGTGATGCGTAGGGGGTGGGTGGGATATTTCAATTTTTTTTTATTTTTTATAATGTCTAAATGACATTTTAGTCCAAAGTGACTAAAAAAATACATTTAAAACTTACTGGTTATAATAATTTTTTTTTAAGTTTAAGTAGCTAGAAAAAAAAAACCGGCTCTTCTCATAATGTCTATTATAATTACTCATCAAGTACACTGGTATGTAGTTTAATCTGTAAGTGTAGATGTTTACATACCAAAAAAATAAATAAAAAAATCAACAAGTAGTCAATTAAACTATAATGAGCAATTGTTTTAGTTCCTAATTTATACTATTACAGTAGAACTTCCAAAAATCAATTAAGAGGTATTAATTTATCAAGTAATTAAGAAAAGTTGTGTAATTCAATAATATTTTTCTAGGGTTTTGAATTTGAGCATTAAGAAGTAAAAAAAAAAAAAAAAACCTCATCCCCTTCCCCCCAACCAGATGTTTTTATCTTCTCCCAAGTTTTGACCCCTTAAAACCCCAAACCCAAAACCCCAAATTTGTCTCTGTTGAAACAAGATAGCACCGCCACAATTTTGATAGGCAAACGCCAAAACCATTTATGAATGGCCCTTCTTCTCAAGCCAAACACTTCTCTCAAACGCATGGCCTCTCGTTTTTTCACTTTTTCGTCTCCTTCCATTCATTCTTTTCATTCCCACGCCCGCTGTAATCTCGCCATATCCTCTTCATTTTCTCTCTCTACGCACTCTTTCATACTTCTTCCCAGCAGGTAATTTTGTTTGCTCGGTTGTATATGCTTTGTTATGCTTGTGTTAGTTTTTCCGAGTGGCATTCGTCTGCTGAATTTATTGGAGAATGTTTCGTAATTCACTGGAGGAATAATAGCCTTTTCCAACTTTTAGTTCGGGTTCTTGTGTTGGTTTCATAAAGAAAAATGGGTTACTGAATTTAGCCAAGTTTTAACATTCGTGGTGTTGTGCGTGCGGGTTTTCAGTACTGTGATAACTATCTCATCTGGCTGAAAGTTTAGCGTTGTCATGTTATTTGTTGCTTGTGTTCCATGCGGACATTACGAGCTTAAACATTTTGTTTCCTTTTTGTTGTTAAGCCCAGTTTATTATTTTTGTTTGTTGTTTCAGAGCCAGTGATAGGTTGAGAAAGCTCACAAGCAACTATTTACCATGTCATGCTGTGGCTCCAAGAGCATTCATGTCCTCAAGCGTCAGCACAGAGACTGTACGTGATGGTAAAGTCTCCAAAGAATATGGGTCGGAGCAGATTCAGGTGAATTGCTTTCCTTGATGAACATGTAATAACTTAACTGTCTTGTTTTATAGTTCAATTTGAAATTTATCTTCCCCACTAGCAATCGTGATGTTCTTTTAGGTACTTGAAGGGTTAGACCCTGTAAGGAAACGGCCGGGCATGTACATTGGAAGCACTGGATCTCGTGGTCTTCATCACTTGGTTTGTTCTTCCCTTCTTCATGCTTCTTTGCTGGTCATTGTGCTTAGTGAAAGGAAGTCCACATTAGTGTTACTTAATCTGTTGTTCTTACATACTTTAAAGGTTTATGAAATCTTGGATAATGCTATTGATGAGGCCCAAGCAGGATATGCTTCAAAGATTGATGTCATTCTACTTGCAGACAATTCAGTTTGCATCACAGATAATGGACGAGGGGTACATACCTGATTCTTTACTGATAGGCGATAGCTTTACTCTAGAGTATAATTGTATGGTTCAATGGAAATGCATTGGTTTTCAACACCATCAGCATGTGTCATATTACAAAAAAATTGGTCTGATGACATGATATAGGCTGAATATTGCAGAGTGAGCTTAGCATGTATTCACTTATGCTAAGTGCATTATTCTTAGAGCTGTGCTTCATGGAACAATATGATACATATGCTCTTTATGTCTTCTGATATTTGAATTTTGAATTACTTCTTTGACATGTCTCTGAAGCTTTTCAATTCAACTTTATTATTCCTCATCATGAAATATTAAAGCATCTTTAGAATAGTGCAGTCTATACTCTATTTAACACTACCAGCCTTTGCTATTTGAATGGCATCTTATTTCACATCTCAATCTTGAGTTTTACTTTTTTATGGGGTTGCTGCACATATTGCATAATTATGAGGAAATTCTGGTGCATGTTGTAATTTCCTGAAGTTATGGTCCCATGAAAAATAATTTAGTGTTTATATATACTGTATTTACTATTCAGTGAAGAATTTGTTATTAGACATTCTATGAGAAAACTACTTTTGCAAGCTGCCCGTGGATTCATATTAGATTTATTTTAGTGGACTTATGCTACTTATTTGTACATTACAGATTCCAACCGACATGCATCCAACGACAAAAAAGTCTGCCTTGGAGACTGTCTTAACGGTAGATTTTCTTTTTCATACTAGATTTTCTTTTTCATACTATCAATTATAAAGTACATAGAATGTCTAGCAAGTTGCTAAATTTCCTCTCATGATCATCCCTCTGCATCACATTGGAGCTAATATGAGCAAAAATCATAGGCTACATAAGAATGGTGTTAAAAATAGGAGAACTCAAAATTTGCTTGCAGCCAGTGGATTAGATGGAAAAAAAATGTTCTCTCCTTTTGAATTTCTTGGTCCGGGAAAGAGAGTATACATATTTTTTGTTTTACTTTTGCTGTTTGAAGCATTCCAACGGTATTTAAGATTGCAACTTCTTTTTCTATTTTGGATTTGTAAATGACAGATCAAATAATCACTGCTGAGTCCCTTTCTTGTAACTTGCTAGGAAGATCTTTCTCTAGCAAAATAGAATGCCAGTTATGGAAGCAGCTTTTTAGAGCAGTCACTTGAATCTTGTTTGACCCGGCTTATAAATGTTTCTTTTGTAGCTGACTACGGAATTGACTTTAGGGTGGAACTGGTTATTTTCGTTTTCCCCTGCATGCATGTTAGACAACATTTACGTAATGAAAAATTATGTAATTTCTCCTTGCTAATGTCTGTGATCTCCAGATAATTAACACTCCGAAAGCATCTTTACAGGTTTTGCATGCAGGAGGCAAGTTTGGTGGTACAAGTAGTGGTTATAGTGTATCTGGTGGACTACATGGTGTGGGCTTATCAGTTGTAAATGCATTGTCAGAGGTGTCACTTCTTGCTCATTAAAGCTCTTAAGTTTTGTAGAGCTCTCTATATGTTTGGCTTTATTTCCAGAATTAATTTTCAGTGGATGGAAAATCACCTTGCATTACTTTACCTGGGTAACTAGGATATTTTTGTAAATTCATACTTCAACAACCATCTATTTTTTAACTTAATGGTATATGGCTGTCTTAGCTACCATTTCTGCAATTTTTGCTACATCACAAACTTTTTTGCCATGGGCTTGTGTAAGAGACCGATCGGGGTATTTCTGTTTAAATTCATACCAAGTCTTTTGTCTGGTAAATCAGATCTTATCCTTTATTCCTCTGGTTGACATGTATCTTTCGCCTGATGAATGTAGACTTACGCCTATTTAGTATAATAAACATCACATTTTTTTTTATCAGCTTCACTTAGTTATTCATCCTTCTACTTGCCCAGGCTCTTGAAGTTACAGTATGGCGTAATGGTATGGAGTATACGCAGAAATATACACGTGGGAAGCCTGCGACAAAATTGGTCTCTCGTGTGCTTCCAGCTGATATGAAGGACCATCAAGGGACTCGCATACATTTTTGGCCGGACAAAGAAGGTCAATGCTTTTCTTAAAAAAATTAGTTTCTGTGTCGGAGGAGGAGTCAGTGACTGATTCTTTCAATTGATTCCATGTGGCTTCTTCCAAAATCTACATCTGACTAGCCTTTCTTTCACTACAGTATTTACAACAGAAATTGAGTTTGACTACAACACAATATCTAGCAGAATCAGAGAGCTTGCTTTTCTCAATCCCGAGGTAGATCATTAGCTTTCATTTGGTTTTGGTTGCAGAATTCTTAACATTTTCATTGTGAATCCTTGGATGTGATCGGCATGCAGGAAGATGTTTCTATATGTTGCCATTTCTCTACAGCTTCTGATTTGCTTCCTTCATTTCTAGCGATTTCCTGATTCACATCCTTAAGCTGTTGTGATTTCCTGTAGTTTCTGAGAGTTGCCTCTGTCAGTAGGAGTTTGACCTAGTTAAGTTATTAATCCCAAATTGTGGCTCTGTCATATTGGATAGATGAAGGCAACTCAATTACTTTTAGACTAAAGTATGTAGGAACTTTAATGGAATATCGAGTTTAGATTTTAATGATATATGTGCATGTTCTTTCCGTACAGCCTCTCATTCTTCACAGAACATCATTTTGGAGGAAACTCTAATTGGTGCTTTCTTTTACTGAGAACATGGAGATAACAATTTACTTTCTCAATTGGTAGGTTACAATTGCTCTTGAGAAGCACGATGTGGACCCAGAGAAAAATCTGTATAATGAGTACAGCTATGCTGGAGGATTAACTGAATATGTTAAATTTCTTAATACTGATAAGGTATGCTTGATGTTTGTACAGCGTTCCATTTCATTTATCTGAAAATCATCTAGCTACTTAGCCGTCTTTTCTATGTGAATTTGAAGGTTTTCCAATATTTACTATATACATACTTAAATAATCTGTGCTACTATTATTAAGGTTTATCATTTTATTGTAATAAATGAATTACATATTTCTGGTCCAGAAACCTTTGCATGAAGTTGTAGGATTCAGAAAAGAAGTAGATGGGATCTCAATTGATCTTGCACTTCAATGGTAAGAGTTAGATTTGCTTTCTCCTAAATCCCTTATTCCTTTCCTTTCGCTTTGTAAGATGTAAACCTTAATTGATCATGATACAGGTGTTCAGATGCTTATTCAGATACATTGTTAGGATATGCTAACAGCATTAGAACAGTTGATGGTGGCACTCACATTGATGGTGTGAAAGCTTCATTAACTAGAACCCTCAACAATCTTGCGAAGAAGTCTAAAGTCATTAAGGTATCCTATATCAGTTTTGATCATTTCTTCTAGTGTTTCTTTTAATTGATATAGTTGTTCTGAAGAGTTTATTTCATTTTACAGGAAAAGGACATTACTCTAAGTGGTGAACATGTAAGAGAGGGACTGACTTGTGTGATTTCTGTTAAAGTTCCAAATCCAGAGTTTGAAGGACAAACAAAGGTGTGCCACTTTCATGTGCGCATGATTGCTTAAAACATATTCTGGATTTTTTAGAGGTGTTCTGATCTTCTAACTAAACATCGACCATAATTTTTATCTTACATTTTAATTTTTGTAATCTGAAAGACAAGATTAGGAAACCCAGAGGTGAGGAGGATTGTTGATCAATCCATTCTAGAATATCTTACTGAGTACCTGGAGTTGCATCCTGATGTCCTTGACTCGATTCTATCAAAGTCCCTCAATGCTCTCAAGGTATCCTCTGCATCATCCACAATTTCATTTATCTAAGCTGCTGTTACAGTGATGTTCTTTCTGAGGGACTTCAAGTGGCCCTTTTTCTTTCTTTTATTTGTTTATTATTTTTATTTTTATAATTCTTTGTATTTAACCCTATTTTTCATTTTTAGGCAGCTTTAGCGGCAAAGAGGGCCAGAGAATTGGTGAGACAAAAGAGTGTCTTAAAGTCATCATCCCTTCCTGGAAAGCTCGCTGATTGTTCAGCTACTGATCCTGCAGAATCTGGTATGATTATATCATTTTTGTTATAAAATACACCTGGAAGACTGGTGACTCAGATGACCCAGAAATCAAGAAAACAATTTTACTGTCAAGAGTTACTTATTCTTCTGATTTATGTTTTTCGGAATGATTCATGTTCTGGAGTGAACCGATCCAACATCTCGGTCCTGTAAAAGAGTGATATGTGGTAACCAAAATGTACTGTTATGGGTGTATGAATGTTCAGTCCTCTATCTTCATAGTCTGTTGACCATATTTTGTATGTGTGTGGTATGATGCTGCGAAATACAAGCAAGGCATTTGTTCTACTCCTCAAACCCAAATTTGTCACAGCCAAACCACCAAGATATCCTATGATTTTCACATGAATAAAGATGGGTATATAGTCTGAGAACACAAGTAGAATTCAGTTAAATGTCATGATGTCAGATTTGCAGATACTTTTGGACTTTTACATGGATTTTATGTACTTTCCAGTTTCCTCCGTGAATTTTTGGAGTCATATGGAAGGGGCATTAATTCATTTCCAAAAATTTCAGAGATATTCATAGTCGAGGGAGATTCAGCTGGTGGGAGTGCTAAGCAAGGCCGCGACCGTCGGTTTCAGGTGATAACACCCCCCCCCCCCCCCCCCCCCAGCTTTATAAATGTTTGTAGGAAGTCCTGAAAATCTTCCAGATTGTGCTCCTTTTCTTTTCCTCAAGCTCTTATAATCAATCAATTGATCATTTACGTTTGCTTGCTTGCTTAAGCAACATAATATTAGCACATTATCTTTAAATGAGGAAGGTACCCCCCCCCCCCCCTGTTTTCTGTTTTCTGTTATCTGTTAGCTTCCCTAACACACCACATGAAAACTTGAAACAATATGTCGGTATCTCGCAGGCAGTGCTTCCTTTAAGGGGTAAAATTTTGAACATTGAACGAAAAGATGAAGCTGCCATGTACAAAAATGAGGAGATTCAAAATCTAATTCTCGGGTTGGGACTTGGAGTGAAGGTGTTAGTCTTTCAGATTCTATTATGTTTCTTGCATCGTGCTATTTCATTTCTGATAATGAGGTGGCCACTCTGCCATGACCTTTCTGCTAATTGAGTACACTGCTGCCAGGGTGAGGATTTTCGAAAGGATTCACTCCGTTATCACAAAATCATAATATTAACAGATGCGGACGTAGACGGCGCTCACATAAGGACACTGTTACTGACCTTCTTCTTTAGGTATCAGGTATGTAATGGGGGGACGTGAATTGTTGCTGCAAGGTGTTTTATGATGAAAGAGAAAAATAGAAATTAGAGACCTAACTGTGTGGAAGTTAATCCATATTTTTTATGGATCATGTTAATAAATTAGTTTACTTGTATATAATTGCCTGCAGCGAGCTTTGTTTGATGAAGGTTGTATCTATGTTGGTGTTCCTCCTCTATATAAGGTATCTTGAAGATAATTTCCAAAGAGCTCTTTTCCTTTGAAAGGATAGAAAAGGGACAGCTTTTTTATTAGTTCCATTAGGTTTTGATTTGTCTGTATTGCCGATCAGGTGGAGAGGGGGAGGCAAGCACACTATTGTTATGATGAAGCAGAACTCAAAAAACTACAACGTTCTTTTCCTGCAAATGCATCATACAACATTCAGAGATTTAAAGGTGGGCCTCTTTTCAGGAAGATCGGGGTAGTTGAGATCATTCAACTTTTCTTTTAGAGTTGAACATTAAAATTAGATGTCGATAATAATTGTTTGCCAAGCAGGTTCTCAATAAGACATTGCCTTTTGTGAAAACAAAGAAACTCGTTGGAAAAAAGACCCTATGGATTTCACTTTGTGATTACTCGAGAGTTCAAATGATCCAAATTGTAAAGGAAAAAAATATTTCACCTTGTCACTGGAAATATTTAATTATGCTCGGTGTACTTGAACACACTTTCTTGCTCCATGCACTGATTGACGTGAAAAATTGCAGGTCTGGGGGAGATGATGCCTTTACAGCTTTGGGAAACAACCTTGAATCCTGAGACTCGACTGCTGAAGCAATTAAGAGTAGAGGACGTGGCAGAAGCCAATGTTGTTTTCTCCTCTCTCATGGGATCACGAGTAAGTGAATTGTGAACACATTTATTTTTATATTGTATGTTTGCATTTTTGTTTCTGCTCCCAAAAACTGTTGATTTGCAGGCCGATTTATACGCTAGGTTTAGACGAGTGTTTTGATGTAGTGCCATGTTTTTCAGGTTGATTTCAGGAAAGAACTCATTCAGAACTCGGCCAATGTTGTCAATCTCGATCATCTTGATATATAAATATCCCATCGCAGATTTGTATGGCGTTTCGGGCCTGCAGACGACTTGGGGATTTTGCAGTAAGGAAGCATAGATGATTCATCTTAGTTCAATTTTTTGTAAAAAATACCAGAAACAATCCCTGCTAGAATCTCTTTCTGAGAAAAGATACCAGATTTTGGATGGTTTCTGAGTCCTTGCATCTGTATTTCCCCTATCTGGCTTAATCTTAATTCATTTATAGTATCCAGTATATATTGCTTGTAGCTTATATATGATTGTAGATGCTACTGCATTGTCAATTGGCTCCATGGCATCGCATATATTGAGTAAAAATTTGGATCTCCATCAGAATCTGTTTTGTAGATTCGACCCTAGAGCAGAACAATAATTTCTTGAATAAATAGTAGAAAGTTGTTCAGGGATGATCTTACAATGGTGGTTGGTAAATATTATTTAATCTATTTTTGTAAAATTCCAAAATTTTATGAACCGGTTTAATGAAATATTAGATGATGTTATCAAAACTAAATTTAATAATCTCTCTCCCACCTTAGAGAAGCAAAACGGCTTGCAATTGCGACAACCAATCTGTTGACCAGCAATATCTCTTTGCTAAATGTTGCCTTTATTACAAAATCATGTCAGCAGGCAAACGAAAGAAACACAGGCAATAAACTATTCATCATTAAAAACATCAATCATAATCTGAGGGGCAGGAGCTAGAGAACAAAATATCTAGTCTTCGGATTCACAACCAGCATCAGACTGCATAGTCATATCAATTTCACCCCTGCATTCGTTAATGAATCAACTACTGCTTTCACCTTGCCGTGGTACTTCTGATCTTTCTTCAAGAACACTGTAACGGCTGGTATATCTCTAAGCAGCAGTCGTTGGGCGAGTATCATACCAATCTTTGCTGCAGCAGCAACGTCCCTAGTGCTCTCTTTATCTTTTCCCATGGCCAACCTAAGGGCTTTCTCTTGTGTGCTAGCAGCAGCAGCCACTGTTGCAGTTGGTGTGTGGACAACTTGTGCGTTTACGAACTTATTGGTGAAATGCATCCGTAGGATGTATGGCTTGAGAAACTTCGTCACTCTTTCTGGCCTTACTGGGGGAGGGACAACCATTTTTGCTACAGCAGAACATGAACAACACAATTCAACATACTCATATGATGTTTGCAATTGCATTTATTTTCATAAGCATCCCCATCATGGAGCAAGTAATCAATGAAGAAAAAAGTTTGGGACGACCAATGAACACATGACGGAATCTCACTCAAACCATCTCTTTCCTTTATAATGAAGACTAATTTTATTAGAGCAGAAAAAATCATAGAAAGCATGTACCTTGTCAGACTGTGATACTCGGACTCTCCGACGACACGGACACGCGCCAGATCCGGCCGAAAAATTCCAACACGGCAGGTTCTCGTCGGAGCGTAGCAGTTGCAATTTTTAAGCTTTTTTCAAGTGCGAACTCCGAAATGTGAGTGGCGACTGTATACTCCGTGAAGAAGAGAAGTCGGAAAGTAGAAAAATCGAAGATCTAGATGGAGGAGAGAGAAGAAGGATTCATTCTTCCGCCGCAGGAGAGAGAAGCTATTATTTTATTTAGGGTTAAAGGATGTGGGCTGGGCTAGTTATATTCCATGTAACGGACCATATATTTAATTTAGGTTACACATTTTCATGGGGCTTTATATTAAATATTAATTGGATTTAATTTAACTGCACGATTTTCAAATTTTACACCAACTTTATATTAAGTAATAATCACAAATTTTAAGATATTTATTTTAGCTCGATGTTATTTATTAATATTTTATCTTTAAGAAATATGGATATATTTAATTATATAAAAATATTGTCGTATCCTCATACTAATATTTAATTATTTGATCATTTTCGGCCGTATTCAAGTATCCTAAATTTCAAAGGTTAAGAGGTCGGATTCCTAAATATGTATTCGTGTCGGACACCCGTGTTCGAGTTCGAGTAACATAAGCTGCTTGAAGCACGATACAACTAACTAATTTAACTTGAAAATGGCTAATTTCAGCAGATCTTATATCAAATTTTTTATATTAATGATTACAAAATATTGTAATGATGAAAGAATGATGCACAACAAGAAAAACTAAAATCACATCCCCATAAGTGTGTGATATTAGTGCAATATGACTAAGATAACATCCATTTTCCAAGAAAATAAACAGTGGAATCATCATCAACATGCAGGTTTGATGAGCATAGATACTTCACCTTCACTTTGCATTGTATTTTAAAAAAAACTTCCTGAGAATACTTTGAGGTCGTTCTGAATCAAATTGAGAATTGGAGAATCAGTATACTAGAATCAAAGCGGAGAATCAGTATACTAGAATCAAAGCGGACTAAAAAAATTCAAGTAGCCCTCAAACTAAAAAAAAAATCAATTTGAAAAGAAGATTAAAAAAATCAATACCAAAAGAAATCTCAACAAAAGTGCTTATTTTTCTATACAGGTATGTAAACTAAGACATCGAATAGCGGGTAGCGGTGACAGTTAAAAGAATAAAAAAAGGTAAATCCGTCCCAAACTTATTTATCAACATTCTCGTATTTAGCTACAATAGAATCGCGGTTTCAAACATATTGCACAAATTACTCTCCTAATTCAACTTTCTCTCACATAGAGACAATTACATTTATCGTGCAAAATCAATAAAACCTACAATTTAGAGAAGAAAATGTATTATAATAAAATGAATTCTTAATTGTACCTTGTTTTGATCAAATTCACCACTGGCTTAGAAGCCGTCGTCGCTTGCTCGAATATTTTTCCTTATCTTCTTCGTGGGTTGTACTATCCTGTTTTTTATATCTCACTCATCTCTTCAGTGTTCTAATTAAACATTCCAAAATTTGTTAAAATCATACCAATTATCATCATAAAGGCAAATTAAATGGACCATTACAATACTTAGACATAGTAATACAATTGAATTTTCTCCACTCACTAGTGTCTGAACATTGGCATTTGTGCTAATGGCCAGTATTCTACATGATAACAAAAGATTTATTTTCATGTATGACAGGAAAACAAGTAGATCTTAATACAGATTGAAAAACGAAAATAGTAAAAAACACAATCTAATTACAAGCTAAACTCACTATTTGGCGAATCTGATCAAATTTAATTATAGCCAGCCTAATCGAGTTACACATTGATGCATTAACAAAGATAACACAATTTGAAAGATAAACTGGTCAAAGTAGATAGCTAGTGTCGTTCAAGATGGGGGAAAAACATAAACAACATACATCTTTAACATATGAGTGAAGCATTATTAGCTCAATGGGATAATACAAAACGTTCAAACTCAGGACATAGAGCAGAGATGTGATCCAAGTTATCTATTGCAACAATAATTAAACCTAGCAAAGAGAAAGTTTTTCAAGAAATATAAGAGTAAAGAAGAACACAAATAACCCTAAAAAACCACCCCCAAAAATTAGGGTTTGTCAATGACCTAAAACCATATCAGATAAGACCATTATTAATTATTAATGACTTTGTTAGGAAAAATAATCAAAAGAAGCCTTAAATGGAGTTTTGATGAGATGTCAAAACACTCTAGAAAAACTGAAGAAAAGTCCAACCGAACTGAAGACTTAGGCGATCCAAGTTGAAGGCTAAGCCAACCGAATTGAGGATCAGACAAATTTAACTGGAGGCTAAGTCAACCGGACTTAAGAGTTTGTCAATTGAACTTTTAACCAAGCCAGCCAAACTGAATATCAAGGCAACCTAACTCTCCAGCTAAGTGTGAGCCGCCGTTAAAGAAACTGTCGCCGCAATAGCTAGCTGTTGGAGACTGTAAGTGTGAGCCATCGACCTAGTTGAGGTAACATTATAAAAAAAACTCACTGTTACCACGTTCGGCCAATTTTCATTAATTGTATAATTTGTAAGGTTAACTCATATTATATAGTGAATTTGTCCCTTCTACAGAAGGAAGAGAGGACGTATAATTTTTGAGACTTCGAACCTCTATAAAGTTGATATTGTTATGTATTGTTTTCATTATCTTAAACTGCTTATCTTTTGAAACTACACACAAGATCACACGACTTGTACTCATCATACACAAATTGAAAATAGACAACCCGATAAGTTCAAACGAGTTAAAAGACCCTTAACGTTTTCTACACTCTATTAAAAGTTTTTGGAATCAGTTTATTAACCCCCTCTTAACTGATATCGACTCATCCGGGACCAACAGACTTCACAAAAAAAAAACCTTGCTCGTGCCTGAAAAATGAAGAAATAGAAAATCAAATCTTATAGAAAACTTCAATTTCAACTCTACTTGTACATGATCAATTCAATGTTGAAATGCAAAATGAAGAACAATTAGAAAAACTTAACTCCGAACAACAGTAGTCACTATGAAAAAATATATAATATTCACATTTTGGTCAATAGTTTGTTCGAACCATGACATAAATTAAAACCGTATTAGCAACAAAAACTCATTAATTACCAATGGAATTGCTTGGCACAACAGCCTCTAGTGTGGTAGCGTAGGTGACTCTCGACGATGAGGGCTTGCTTAATTGCAAAAGTATTTTTATATACGATGTAGATGAAAAATATCACTCAAAAATTGAGTAGCCAAAATTGTGCATGTTCAAATGCTGCAAAATATATATGTTGCTATTTGGGTCGAGCTAAATGGGTCGGTTTATTTAAATACGAAGAAAGACCTAAATGTAACGTGAAATAAGTCTCTGCATTGTAAGCTCGGTGGCGTTGCTGGTTTAAGCCCTATCTGAAATCGATTTATTGCCAAAGATTGTTTGATGTGATGCATCTTTTTATCTTTACTTTTTATACATGCTTCATTTTATGATCGACCCAATTAATAAGGTCCCACTTTACTGTATTTTTAAGTCTGTCCGTTTATGGCCCAATAACCACATTAATAGTTTATAATTTATTTTATATATAAATATTTTTAACGTAGAAAATAATTTAATTTTTCTACTTACTGCATACTTTGAGTACTATAATTTCATTTTTTGCCTTTATTTTTAGTGTAGAATCATGTGGTGAAATCATGCTCCTATTTTTATTTAAGTATAGATGTCTAGTTCGAGTGTTACATACATTGGGGTTGTCCAATAAAGACTTCTAAATATTCATATCACAATTAACCAACATCAATAGTTATCACTTAATTCGATATATAGCTCCATAATGAAAAATGTGTGATTACCGGATCAAAACTTTTATTTATATTTTATGTGTCATTATCATTAATCGATGACATGTGCAGTAACTTCTACACCTATGTCTTTGATGACATCATAAATGTACACATGTTAAGTGTTAATGATAATAGAAAAAGAAATGTAAGTAACACGAAATGCAATCATAAATATAATATGTATCACACACACACACACACATCTATCGGTGTAATTGTATATTATTAGAAAACAGATACAGTAAAACCTCAGTAAATTAATACTCGTTAAATTAATAAACTTTTTAAGATAATATTTTTCTCCAGCCCCCGACTTGGATCAGTTGAAAATGTCATAAATATTGATAAGATAATAAGATAATATAAATTTGGAAAACTCCAGTAGAAAATATATGGTCCCTACAATATCATAAATTAATAATTCTAAAACTACATACATAGTTAATTTATTTTAGTGAAATATAATTGTAATGTTTTTTATTTTTCTTAAAGGTACTACCGGATTAATTGTTCCAAAGGTACTACCATATTAACTTTCAAATGTAAATCTTTTTAATGTATAAAGAATGATATATTTGTACTCACATAATGTGGAATAATATTTTTAGTGTATGTGGAATAATATCAATTTAATAACATGATACATAAATTAGTAAGATACAATGATTTTTTATATAATCAAAATTAATTTTCATTGAATCATTAAAACACTCTTTTAATTAATAATATTATATTATAGATTAAATAATATTACTATAAAATAATAAATTTACGTAAAATCTCATAGCCCCAACCCTATTAATTTATAGAGGTTTTATTGTATTTTATCTTTAAAAAGTGTGGTTATATTTAATTATATAAAATTATTGTCGTGTTCTCGTACCCGTGTCTAATTTTTGGATCCTTTTCGACCGTATCCACGTATCCTAAATTTCAATGGTTAAGATGTCAGATTCCTAGATATGTATCCGTGTCGTATACCCGTACCCGAGTCCGAGTAACATAGTTGTCAGATTGCTCTTAAAAAAAATCTGATGACTATTGGCTGGGATTGGATTATTTAGGACACAAATCAAATGCAGCAAATGTCTTGGCTAAAATTTAGACACAAATTCCAAATCAAGGATGAATTCAGAAAAAATAGTCTCCGTTCAACATGAGTTAAGATAACATCAGACACTTGTAGCAGCAGTCTTCAAATTGAAAATATATCATAAATAAGAGTAATTTTCTATTAGTAATTTTTCGAAAAGAAATCTCATCAACTAAAGCCAGAATCTTTCCCGACATTCTTCGATCACGATGACAGCATGTTGCAATTATATGAAACCCAATATCCTATCATTTGACACGTTGGAAAACTTATATTATGGGTTTCAGGATCATGAGATGTTAGGCCATAATCATGAGGGTTCAAATCAGACATATGAGAATCATAGTGTATCACATTATTGACATGATTATGCATGTAACCTTTGTTCCTTTTAGGTAGCTTGCATCTATTTGAAAAATGACCTGGTTTTCCACAATTCCAACATGTTTTCCTTGGTTTTTTATCAGAATTAGGACAGTAAGCATGATTTGGAACATGATTTGGAGCAACATGGCCATGATTATGAGCATAGTTATGGGAATGAGCATGATTAGGAGCATGATTGGGAGCATGAGCAGGAAAATTATACATAGAGTCAGAAGAGTGAGAGGAATGAGCATAATTTGGATTCATTTGCCTCATTTTCATTTCTCTACTATGCCTTTCAAAAACCAGCACACTTGGATTCTCAGGATTCACAAAAGGTTTTTTAAACTCATGATTTCTGTTATTCACATACATGATGTCATTCTGCAGAGGCTTAGATTTAAGTTGTTTGATCTCATTTTCCTTAGTTTTCAAGCAACTAACAATCATATCACAAGTAACTTTAGAGCCACCATATTTCAAGGCAGTTTTCACATCAGAAAAAGTTTCAGGAATAGATCCAAGCAAAATTTGAGCAGAATACTTTTCCAAAGTGTCATCACCAGCTAATTTCAGATCCTTTAAAAGTTTAAAAAATTCCTCAAAATTAGTATCAACATCTTTTGAAGGATCCATTTTAAAATTCATGATCTGATTTTGCAGAGAATAAGCAGCTTCTTCAGAGGTAGCAGCATATAAAGAAGTCAAATTTTCCCATAAATCTTTAGCACATTTAAGGTGGGATACTTTTCTCACAACAGAACTGTTTAAATTCAACAAAATAGTGGCTCTGACACTAGCATTCAATTTAATGAGATTTTTATCAGTTTCTTTTTCACTAATTCTTTCATAAATAGCATCTTGCAAATTTTCTTTGGTTAAAATGCATTCAACTCGAGTCTGCCAATCACCAAAGTCATCCTTTCCATTAAAAGACACAACATTCAAATTATTCATCATGCCAGAATACACAGGAACACCCAGAATGCAAGAATCCACCTTAAAATGCACTGAGAACACAGAAAATCCACCAAATAACCAGAAAATTCACCTAAAAAACCAGAAAATTCACCAAAAATACCAAATTTTACCACAAAGGTATCCAAAACACTTCAGAACACGAGAAAACACTCCACAGGCCTCAAGGAGGGTGCACAAGGGGAATTTAGAGCTGAGGCTATCCCAGTTCTCAGCACAGATTGATCTGTGGAGCAGGGGTTCACTCAGGTCAATTCCAAAACCCTACTAGGCCACCAACAGGACTTAGGGACACTAAGTCTTTAAACACAGCAACTCTGAAGCAGAGTTTTCAGATCAGATTCCTTCCAGGAATCACCACAACAGCAAAAAAACACCACTAGAGATGATGCAGATATCTTATAACAATAAAAAAACAGAATAATACCAAATTAACCCAGAAAACCCCCTTTTTCAAACTGAGAATCCCTTTCCAAGATTAGCTATCGGGGCAACCCGCTTTGAGGAGACCCACAGGGGAATCCAGATGGTCCCGACCGTAAGCTATATCTTGGGAAAAGCTTGGAATACCAAGGGATACCCAGAGAGTAGAGAGGAAGCAAGACAAGGGGCAGGATCGACAAATACCACAACTAGGAGTTTTTAGGGTTTCAGAATTATACCAGAGCCGGTCTTCTTAGGCAGGAGAAGACCGGACTTACCAAGAGTTTCAGGCCCAGGGAGGCGACTCGGCGCGGCCCTTACCAGCGGCGGGGTGAGGTAGATGTAGGCAGGAGAGTGCCCCGGCCAGGCCAGAACCTGGCTCTGATACCACTGTTGGGTATCAGGGCCTGGCTAGGGTTCACCGCTTGGTTTCCGGCCTCGGCAGTCTACCACACTCGCTGCTCAAGCAGCTGAGACCTTAGAACTTAGGTTTCTGTTTCGAAACACAGCCTCAGACGCTAGATCAAGAAGATCTAGGGCTTCTTCTTCATAGGCTTGCTAGATCAAGTGTATATCTGTAAGAAGAAGGGCAGAGACAAGTGTTAGATCGAGTAAATATGGTAGATAAACCCACACTGAAGCAACCAGAGTATAAATATATGTCAAATATAGAGATATTTGAGAAAGAAAAGTGCTCAGAGGCACTGGTGGGCTCAGATTCTCCCAGGCACGGCGGCAAGAGGCAACTTCGATGACTAATCGGACCCAGACCAGGAGGGGAGGGTGAGATGTAAAGCTTTGATGCTCTCACAGCCTTCTTCACCTCAGAGCAAGCCCGCAACCTCAACTCATAGGCCAACCAGGAACTCACAAGCAGAGATCCGACCAGAGAAACAGAGGGTTGCAGCGGAGAAGCTCGGAGAAGAAGAATTAGAGGTAGGGTTTTCAGTGTGAGGCTTGAGAGAGAGAGGGTAGGGCGCCGCATTTTGTAGAGGAGAGAGAGAGATGTATAAGGAAAGTTAGGGTTATGAGTGATATATATAGGAGGGATAAGGGTGTCGGGTAGTGGGCTTTAGGGTTTGCAGTTGGGCCAAGAAAAAAATAATAATAGAAGTTTGGGCCAGAGCAAATTGGGCCAACAACTCACAAAGCTGATGTAAGTGCCACCCATGTCGAACAGCAAGAGCCAAAACAACACGAACTGTAGCAGCCTTCACAACTAGACTAAAGGTATGGTGAAATCTGAACCAGGAATTTGAGTAAATCCCTGAGCAACCAAACGAGCTTTGTGACGCTCAATAGAGCCGTCCGCATGAAATTTGGTTCGGAAGACCCATTTGGAACCAACAATGTTCATGCTAGGAGGACGGGGCATGAGATCCCATGTGCGATTAGCACAAAGAGCATCCATTTCTTCTTACATGGCTGACAACCAAGCTGGAGACTAAGCGGCTGACTTGAAACCACGAGGCTTAGAGCAAACAACAAGAGCCGAGAGAAGAGCTGTGGAGGATATGTCAACTGGATAACGGGGTTTAAAGATACCCTTCCTGGTTAGAGTAACCATAGGATGGACAATAGGGGGTGCAACCGAGGTTGTTGGCTCGGCGGTAAGAGGAGAAATCTGTTCGGGTTGTAACGGGGCGTCATTCTCAGGACAAACAGGCTGTGTAGGTTAATGTAGGATATTAGCCTTGTTAGAGGGAGGTGGCTGCACAGCAGGAGCCATAACACCCTCGTCATCATCAAAGAGAGCAGAAGGGAGCCGAGACGAAGGCCTTAGAACAGATGGAGATGGAGTCAGGTCCAAAGGTGGTGGACTAGCCGATGTAGACGGAAGAGATGCCCCATCCAAAAAGCTGACAATATCCAGATTACCAGGTAAAGAGGAGCCCGACTCACGAGAGAAAGAAAATAGAGTTTTATCAAATTGAGCATGTCTCGTAATGAAAACCCAAGATGAGGCCGGATCCAAACAACGAAAACCTTTATACGCACTGTTATAACCCCAAAAAATGCATGGGCGTCTTCGAGGAGAAAGCTTATCAGCTGCATAATCACGTAAATACGAGAAGACACGACAGCCAAAGGGCCGGAAGAGTGCATAATTCGGAGCAAAACCAAACAAAACTTCAAATGGCGATTGGTTTTGCAGAACGGATGATGGAAGCCTGTTAATAATGTACACATCAGTAGCAAATGCATCAAACCAGAAAGATGCAGAAGCATGAGAGTGAAACATCATAGAAAGACCTATCTCTGAAATAAGTTGATGTTTACGTTCTACACGACCGTTTTGATGTGGTGTATAGGGACAAGACAAACGATGATGAATTCCATTCACAAACATAAACTGATGGACTCAGACATTAACAAATTTAGTGCCTCCACCACTCTAAAACACTTTAATGGTACGAGAAAACTGATTGCAGACAAATTTATGAAAATGTACCAATGTGTTAAAAAAAGTCCGATTTAGCTTTTAATGGATAAATCCAGGAAAACCTCGAGAAATCATCAACAAAAGCCACATAAAACTTATAACCATCAGAAGTAGAAATGGGTGCAGGACCCCATAAATCATAATGAATTAATTCAAGCACAATAGTAGCACGTTTTTCATTGAGAGCAAAAGGTAAGCGTTTACTCTTAGCCAACTGACAATAAGAACAAACACTAAGATCCGGTAATAATGAAGAAACTGATAAATGCCTTAATTTATGCAACAATGAAATAACATCAAATAGGACATGCCCAGACATAAGTGCCATAAAGAAAAACTAGCTTTCAAAGCTTTGTGGTGGAGAGCGGCAACTAAAGCTGGAACACCACGATCAAGTAAATATAACCATTTTTCACATCGACCTTGAGCCAGGATTCTCTTGGTTACACGATTCTGAATGGTAAAAGACTTGTCAGAGAAGATAACATCAATAGGATAATCAGAGGTCAATTTACTGATGGATAACAAGTTTTTCATAATCTGAGGCACAACAAGCACATCCAATAATTGTACGTCATCAATTAATTTACTCGAGCCAATATGAGAAATAGATAAAGAATTGTCGTTACCAACAATAATGGACCCATTACCAGAGTAAGGCTCAGGAGAGTTGAGGGTAGAAAGTTGATTCGTCATATAAGCAGAGGCGCCAGAGTCAAGATACCAATCAGAGGCTGGAGGAGTCACATTACAGGATGCTTTGAACGCCTGAGCCAAATGTACATCAGGAATATCATTACGGGCATTAAGAAATGGGGGACACTTGTGTGCAGGCATTGAGAAATTGGGGACACTTGTCTGCATAGTGATCCCCACGGCATATCTGACACCGTGGTATGTAAGGACGACGACCCGAACTACCACCTGAATTCAAAGTCTAATCGGAATGTCCCTTGTTAAAATCTGAATTGAAGTATCCACAACCCCGACTATGATAATGTCCATGACCATCACCAAAACGCTGACCACCAGAATGGCCGCCACTCAAGCTGGAATTTTAGCCACCACCAGTGTTCTGCCCATTGCCCGAGCGACCTCGTTCAACCGAGAAAGCAGCAGACAAAGCAGGTGTACTTTCCTTTAATTTTTCGGCCATATTCTTTGACGGATTGAGCACCACGCCGAAGGAAGAGAAGTTCCTCACGCAATTGATGCGTGCGAGAGGCGAAAGAGTCAGAGAAAGCAGCCTGTAATGTCGACCAAGCAGAGTGCGAGGAGGAGCACTCAATGACCTCAGACATTGCTTCTGCAGAGAGGGAGGTCCAGATAACAGAAAACAACTTATGATATTTCATATGCCATGTGAGATAATCGGGGTTGGGAGAAGAGATGCGGTCATCGGACATCAAAGAAGGTGGAGGAGCGACGACCGATTCGTCGAGAAAGCCCTAGAGATTAAAGCACTCGGCCATATGCAGCATCTGACGATGCCAAATGAGATAAGTGGAGGAGTCGAGCTTTACCAGAGTCATACTGATCATAGTATTGACGGGGAGAGGATCCGAAGTTTGTGCTGCCATGGCGATCGGAGGAGTCGAGTCCGAACAGGAAGGAGAGTATGACAACGGAAGAATAGGGTTTAGGAGATTGCCCTGGCTGATACCATGTAAAGAATGATATGGGAATCACCATTGAAATGGTGATATATTAATAGACGAGTGATTACAATGTTTACAACAACTTCCCATGATGCTACAACTTCCCATGACTTGAGGGAAGATAATCAGAGAAAAAATTAAATCAAACATTAATTACACGATAATTGATAACAGTTAACTATTTCCCTTGTTAATATATATATATATACACTAGTGCGCTACCTGTGCGATGCATCGCACGGTTATGTTACATCATAACTAAATCTTATAAGAAAATTAATTCATAAATAATATACACAAATATTTAATTTATATATTAGAATACAACATTTGTATCGCTAAAATTATTAATCACTAAATATTACACTATAAAAGTCAAAATAATAGAAATAGTAATTCGTCACTTTTGAAACTCGCATTTGTGTTTTACTGAGGTTGGTCTTCTAGAGTCCAGATTTTCACATAAGTCGTTGGACTTCCTCCGCATACAAGTAGACGGCTATGCACGACTACTTGCTTGGTAAGACTATCATCAGCCAATAATAAGATTCGTTTTAAGAATCCCATTTGGACCGAAAAGTCTTCGAACAATTGCCATATTTGCGGCGACACACGCATTAGGAAAGAGCTTTGTAAAATGATTCATATCGATTACCTAACGCCCTCTTTCCTGCTAGTACCCTGTCCTATTTCCATTAAGGTTAGATGAGGGAATGTCCACCAAGGTATGCAGCCTAACTGCACTTCCATTTCTCTTGTTGAAAGATGATATTATCATAAAGAAAGATGACCACCTTTCGTCATTGCGGGGGTCGCTAAATGCCACCTTTAACACCATATTAATCTCTCTCAGAACAGAATTAGAAGAGGGATTGATCACTATGTTCTCCTACATTCAACTTTGTTGATCCAACCACATCTGAAGCATTAGATGTAAATAATAAGACAAATATCCTTCAAAGAATCGCAAAAAAAAGTCTCTTACCTGCGGTAAGGAAACACATGGATAAAATGAAAAATAGAATTATTTCAAAACACAATGAGCTTGACTTCATCAAATTTTATAATATGCTTAACATGCACTAATTTAGTGCTGCTTAAAACATACTCATTGATCAAAATTCTACAATCATTCCGAGCAGTGAAATATAATGCACATATACATGTTTCATCGTAAAAGCACGGATAGACAGAGACTACATATCTTCAATAATGTCCAATAACATTAGATAAATTCATAGGATGCAGTATTTGACTATCAAGCTCATAATTCATGTGTCTATGTTCACATGCATAGAGTTTGTGCAAATAAATAACAAAACTCTTACTTCTCAAAGTAAATTAAACAACTAAAATATTACAATACTCTGCTCAACAGATTGGTGACAATGTAGAACGAAGCAGATCCTATGTGTGGATTGCAAAAACTTTCATCTCCTGCCACAATATCAAAACTTTCATGTCATGCACAATATCTACATTCAATATGATTTCAAATTAGTCAAAGCTTTAATAATTTTAGATCTCAACCATTTGATGCTCTAAGGCCACGTAAGAAATGAAATAAAATACCACACCCATTAAGATAAATTACGAAACATGCAGTCAATAAAATATACCATAAATACAGATCTTGTCCATTATTAATTAGAATTTCCAAAAATTGAGAGAGGAAAAGTTTAGGGTGTTCACAGATTTGGCAAAGAGGTATAACTATTTTCTTTTGGCACGGGTGACCGGGGTCTCCGATTTTGTAGCATAAGACTCGTTTTTGTAACATAAATTACAGTAAACAAATGTACACAATAAACATCAATATCAAATAGTTATAATTAAGGTCACATCAAACTTACATTAAGAAGGCACAATTTCACTGCTCACTCCATCCCTGTTTCAATCACGTAACCACACTCGTGAATGTGATCAATCATTAAATTTTAATTAACATGCAAAAAAGCAACGAAAAACTCAAGCCTCGAGCATATCAAAACACAACAAACTCATTCCAATCACGTTTAGAATTTCTAAAAAAAAATTCTAAAGCGCTTGAACATTCATTTTTCATCACAGCCCATGCTAAGAAAATTAAAACACAATATATTCATTCCATCATTTCACATTAAGCGCATCAAATCCATCTATTCTTCATCACAAATTCAAAATTATATCCCATTTACAGAAACACCATTAATGAAGGATACATATTTATTTAGTCATAAAAATGAAGTTGTATAACATTACTTCTCCAACAAAACCGCGGAAGATAAATGAAAATAAATAAATAATGATACATAGAGAGAGCTAAACAATTCCATTTCGAAAATAAGGAAAATAATATGGATTAATTGCTAAAATAATCACAACCTTTTGAAGAGTTGTAAACATTTAAATTAAAAAAAATGTATTAATTGCTTACGTTTAAAAAGGTGTATGTTTCTAAAAAAAAGGTGCATGGAATTTACAAATTAGTAATCCAAAAAAAAAAAAACATTTTAAAGTGAACGAACCCACGAGAGAGAAAAAAGAGAGGGAATATCCCCAAAAAAGTATCCGGATCAGTTGCAACTTAATTAGCACATATAAACAACTACCCTTAACCAAACACAAACCTCAAAACTCATCATCACAAATCTCCATCAAAACAAAAGCTTCAGTTATTGATCGACCATCAAACGTGAGTTCTTCTCATTCTCAATTTCCCACCTTTCTGGTTGCATTTTTTCATTTCGGACACTTCTTGGCATAAATAGGTTGTTAATTCGAGTGCGCTCAGTTTAATATAATTTTCAAAGACCTTTATCATTATTGTTGGCAATAAATCTCTTTCTTCATATATGTGTAGCATAAATTGTGTTGGAAATATATATGTTACGGAGTTGGAGTTCATACATAGTATTTGATTGTTGCTTCTGCTCATTATTAATTTGTTGCACTTTATATTATCTTTATTATGTATAGAATAATTGAATCAGTTGTATGTATTGCTGAAATTGGCATTTTAATACATTATTATCTAGATGACCCACTAGTGTGATCTTGAGGTAAGAAAGCTCTAAGCATGTCTGGAACACTTCATAACTGGATCCAGATAGATTTTTTTTTAAGTGAACTTCAATATAAACATGTGTTTCCAAGGTTGAATGGAATAGTACAGAGCTCAAGTTTGAATAAATAGGAATGAAATATATATTATTGTTTTAGCCTTTAGGAGGGAATTGATGCATTTCGAATGTACATTTACATGGTGAAGTTTGGAAAGGAATTCTTGGTTGAATCCAGTCGGACAGACCGATTCAAGAATAATGTAAATGAAAACCGATCTTCCAACCTAACTATTCCAAAGAATCTGTTCTATCAAAATGCCTGCCTTACATGATGTTGTAGTTTCTAAGGTTTTCTAGAAAAGTTTCTCCGATTTTGGTTCCATCCTTGACAAAAATGGCTGGATAGCCTATTGGAGCTTCCACCCAAGTTTCAGAGCCTTGTTCTGAATGTAGTTTTCCTGTCCAGACATGCTTCCACAGACAGCTCTCTCCTTCTGGGAAATAAACCTTAACAGCTTCCTTGCCTTTGTCGAGGACAGGCGCCACTAGGATCTCTGTGCCAACTAGAAACTGCTCGTATGTTAGTGCGTGCACATGATCATCTTTTGGGTAGTGAAGGAAGAGGTGCCGACAAACAGGCAGCCCTTTTTCTGATGCTTCCTGCATAGGAAGCTCTTTGTTAGATTAGTTTGTGATGCAATGTAAGGGTTCTTGATTTAGATGTTATGGTACCTTTACTAGCTGGAGCCGGTAGAACTTCCATGCTTTGTATATCTTAGCAAACCGTGAAAAATGAGATAGAGTTCTTTGGTTGGAGTAGAACTGACTATTGGAAGATGGCTTGTTTCCCTGATCAACAATGTCAAATTATAAAAGCAAATTAGTTGCACATATAAACTAGTTGGTCAAAGAAAATGGTATTAGAAGATTTTAGATGTTTGTGTATGTGATGATTCTCTTACTTCATGTGTCCGGAAGACAGTGGTGAACGCGTTAAGCTCCATCCATCGAAGCAGAAGCTCTTCACTCCTTTGGTACTTGAAGAATGGTAAGTTCACAGCACAATAGCCTCCAATATCACTATGATTGAAAGCATAACCACATATTCCACTGCTTAGCAAACCTACTACTGCACTTTTTATCCCATCATTGGCTTGCCAACTCACCATTTGATCCCCTTCCCAGAAGAGGCTTGCCCATTTTGGACTATCTCTGAAACCAGCCCTCATGAAGAAAACCAAAGACTCTTGGGGGTCTTCCTTCTCCTCGCCAACGCGACTGCTTTTCCATTCTTCGACAAATTCTTTATTTATTCTGGCCCAGATCTCCGGATACCTGTTGTGGGCTGTGATAGGATCTTCTCCTGAAAAATTGCAAGGTTGACTGAAGTTCATGTTATGTTGCCACCTACGGTCCATTTTATAAGTAATGGATCAAATGAGAAATGATCCTCTTTTTTAACCCACCAACAGGTAAAGCATTAGATGTGATAATAAGTTTTTGAGTTATCAAACAAATTCAGGATCAACCTGAATAGAGACAAGCATCCACTGGAAGGCCTTCACCAAAATCAGCCATCCAGCCCCTAACTCCATCATCCACCATTTCTTGCAAAATCTGTTTGAACCAACTTGCTGTTTTCGGGTGTGTGAAATCTAACATTCCGACATCAAAAGCTGTATTAGGAACCATGTATGGCCCTCCCATTTTGTCTTTCACTAAGATATCCAACTTCATGGCTTCCTCAAAGTGGTTTCTTCTAACATTTTTCTTTCCATCCATCTGCATTAATGAGTGAGAGTGTCACTAAAAATGAAGCTAGAATTTCTAAACAATTAGTTGTTTCAAAGACAGCATGTAAGTACTGTTAGTGCTCACTTACTGGAGCTAAACAAGGATTGCAGTATGTCATCACTTTAATATGTTGAGCACTGAGATCTTTGATCATTTGTCTCCAACCTGAATACCTAGTTGAATCCACTTCCCAGTTCCACCATAGTTGCGATCCAATAACCGTCTTCCTCTGTCCTACCCAGTCCTACACGACGAGCACTCAGTGAGCATCATACAATTGATATATAAAGACTTCAAATGTCATTTATTTTATGTTCAAATATCTAATTTGTTCTCTCTTCTTTTTAAGGTAATGTTTTTCTACCTGCAACCAAAATGCAGATATTGGGGTATCCTCGGCTCGGAGCTGCTCCCAGATATCACGAACCACATTAGTGCCTCCTTGCAAGCCAACCACAGCCCCTGAAATTATCCAGTCAGGAAGTTCCTGAGGTCTCCCTATGGTTTCCGTGAAGCGTTCAATGAGCTCAGCTGGTGAGTTTCCATTCAGTATTCTACCTTCAATCATATCTCCATACATCTGCATTACATTTCCAGGAAAATTAGAGGTTCAAGTTTGTTCTTCAATTATCATAACATGTATGAAACAATCAACTAAAACCATCTTCAGTAACAAAATTATTGTTCCTACACAAGATTGTGCTAGGAAATTAGGCCAACAGATCATAATAAACTACCTGTATCTGGACAGAGTCGTCGTTTGTTAGATCGAAGACCGAATAGTTATATCCTTCAAGGTAAAGTGATCTCATCTTTGATGTAATATAAAAAGGTGAAGGAGCATAAGTTGTACTCTCATCACCCCCTGCTCTGCACTTAAAAAAAAAAAAAAGCTTCTGATCAATAATCAGCATTCAAAAATCATACTTTTTTTCAAGTCTGTGACAAATGATTTTCACCTGTAGCTAACCAAATTAGCAGCAAATGTGATAGGTTGATCGCCTCTCCCAATTCCTTGTTCTTGAACGAATATCGGAACCCTTTTCCCCTTCAAATTCATGTGAGAGAACTGCTCTCCAAATCCATAGAATCTCTCACTCTTCTCACTTGAATAAGTGATACAAATCCTGTTGAAATCAGGATAAGCTACATTCTTCATCACTACATTTTCCTCTTCTGTGGGAGAAAATGATACAACCACTCTCCTCCTCGAAAAATACCCGGACCAACCAACTCGAAGCCGCCGAATTCTCCCGATTTTTCGAGCGAAACCTCTGTAGCCATAGCTTCTTGGAGAGAGCTTCTGCGGCTGGCCCGAATTCGGCCTCCCAAATCTCACTTGAAATCCTACTTGATTACTGTTTTTCTGATCAAACAGCATCCAATACTTAGCATATGCAGCTGGCTTCTTATCCACTAGCTCCAAACTTCCATTCTCAACACAATTTTGCACCCCTCTCTTCCTTCCCTTCACACCAAAGATCCTTCCTTTGACCAGTAGAAGAGACGATCGGGCTCTCTCTCGTTCCGGGCCATCCTCCATTGCAGAGCAAGAAAAGAATGATTCTTGATGGTCATTAGAAACCGGTGTGAAATCAGAATCTTGAATGACTCTGATCTCTTCAATAGTTTGATGATTGCATATGTGGCGGATGTTGCTGTCTTTGATGACAAATGATCCCCTGCTCTCTTCGACCTCTGTATCAGCCACGGCTGCGGAGACGAAGGCCCGGCCCGGAAGGGTGGACCATATGGATCTTGAAAAGTTGGATTTGTGGCAAACTGAGAGAGACCCTCCATTGCTAGACGACCAATTCAGCTGAAAATCATGGCCTATATCATAAACTTGCTGTGAAGGGATCGTTTGAGGGTCGAAAAATAGAGTTCCTTGAATTAAGGGAAGAGGCTTTGGCTTGGCAGGAAAAGGGTTGTTGATGTGTTTATGGTGTTTTTTGGTTGTTTTGAATGATGCCATGTTTAGAATTTTGGGGAAGTTTGGAATATTTTTCTTACATCACAGGTTTTATATATAGTACTATTTTACAGTTACAATCTTTGTCTGGCTTCTGCTGCCTTTCTCTGAAATTTCTGAGGAGGAATTTCTCTTGGTTTTGGATTTGTTATATGGGAAGAATTTTTTTCCATTTTTACAGATTATTTGATGTTAAAACTTTAAAGGTTGTAGATGGAACTGTAAATAGCTACAATGAATATCATTAATGGCACTATTCTGACATTATGCGGAAATTTTCTTGAATCTTTATCAGTTCAACGAATGATGCTTCATCGTCATGTTTCATCTATTATTTTATAGGGATAAGGTCAATTTGATCCTACAATTATACCTGAAATCTCAGTTTGATCTCGAAATAAAATTTTGGCCCAAATCGATCCCTAAACTTTTTAAAATGTATCATATTAATCTCTCAACCTTCTAAAATGTATCATATTAATCCCTAAACTAATTACCGTTAATGTCCGTCAGTAACGGTGTTAAACTAAGGGAAAAAAAAATCCAAGTTGGTCCTATAACTATACACGAAATCTCAATTTAGTCCTGAAATAATTTTTTTGCTCAAATTGGACCCATTTTTTTTATTAAACCCTAGTTAGATTAATTTGAGACCAATACCAAGCCACATATACAATTTATGTATCCGAAAGTTTGAACATCATTTTTAATAGTCTCAGTCAAAATTTAATAATTTTAGAAACCAATACTAAGTTGTGGAACTATCTAATCTACATAATGAAATTTTGATGATATATAATTATAAGCCAATACAAAAAAATGTACGTAATATTATTATTTCATGATTAGTACAAGAAGAAAACTAGTCAGTTTATATCGTTTCTATCATATATCAATTCTAGGTAAGTTTATTGATAAATATTATATTCATTATAATATCATTAATTATATTGACACATTGGAGAGAAAAATATATATTTACTAATTATATCATCCACAATCATTTGAGTATCTTGAGACATTCTTCAAATTTTTCATAGACTTTATTAATTAATAAAAAATGAAAAAGAATAGTAAAATAATAAAATTATTAATAAAGTGAAAACGAGACTAAAATATTCCACATTGAACAATTAAAATTTGGGTTAAAATTTTATATAGGGATCAAACTGAGATTTCGAGTATAGTTGTAGGACCAACTTGGACTTTTTCCCTAAAATTAACACCGTTAGTGACGGATGTTAACGGAAATTAGTTTAGGGATTAACATGATACATTTTAAAAAGTTGAGGGATCAATTTGGGTCAAAATTTTGTTTCGGGACCAAACTGAGATTTCAGGTATAGTTGTAGGACCAAATTGGACTTTATCCCTTATTTTATATTTTAGATGTGCGTTATTATATATTAATTAAGTAATTTTTTTGAGGGAATTTAAGTACTATAATTATTATTTGGACATGCAGTAAACATTAGTATGAACAGGATAAAATAGAAAAATCTAAATACAAAAGGAAGGCTTGAATAGTGATTCTTTCTTTCTCATTATTGACCAAACTCAACTGGAAAGTGTGAGACTTTGAAAATTTCAATTTTCAAATACAGGTTGCTCTGCCTTTTAAGCAAGTTTTGATTGTAACATCTTAAAATTGTGGGGGATTTGAAGTGAGAAGCTGTAATAATGCGTAAAACATATACCAACAAAAACTCAATTGACCCACACGCCAAATATAGGTATCTAGACGGTTTTCGTGAAAAGCTTATTCATATATATTGGTGCCTTTTTTATGCATTTAGACGTGAATCTGGCCAAGGTTCACTTCGATGAATAACATCAATTGCTCATATATCCCCCCTCCCTACTCCTCAACAAGCAACCCCCACCAAATTGGAAATTTCTGGTTTATCCATAATTCTTACACAGAGAAATTAAATTACGTTATCAATCTTTGATTTTATTGAAAAAAGTTGGATTCATTTCTAATTCAGCATGAGCCATTTATTAAGAAAAAAAAGATTATATAAATAATTTTCAGAAGAGTACACGCAGAGCAACCTCGTGAATTCGTCTGTTTCTTAGGAAATGTGTCTGGGTTCAGAATATGATTTACTTATAATGTATCTGGCCTTTTTCTGCGCCAGATGCTTGTGTATTTTAACTCTCCAGCTTCATTGGAGCTCATAAACATGTTCATTATAGCATCCCATGATATCGGACGAGTTTTTTTTTCCCTTCTGTTGCTTTTCACAATTTGTCTCTTAATAGCTCAATAAATTGTGTATAGATTTTCTATTCTACTGTATTTCAATCATATATTTGTTGGAAATATCGGATGTTTTCACAATTTCGACTGAGACTGAAAGTAAATTTTCTTTTACTTTCTATTCTATATAATGAATTTTAATCTTACCTCGACTCCAACTGTCTTATTTTGCTAGTCATTTTCGAAAAAACTTAATACCATATTTTATGTCACTTCACACAACTAATGAACAATGTATTTATAATGACAATGGCACACCGTATGTACGTATGTATGTTTACATGATGTCTGAAACAATAATATCAATATATATATATATATATATAGGGGTGGGTTAAAATGAGGACCACTTCCCCATTTGAAAAATAGGAACAAATATTATCCATAGATTTATTGAAATTGAACGGCAAAGATTTAATCTTACATCTAGGGATCAAATTGCAATTTTTTTTCTTTTTTATTCATATATTTAATTTTACAGGGGTAAAACAGGGTAACAAAAATTTCATATTATCACGTCCCTGATATGTAGGGAGATAATTATGGCATGAATCCTACCAAAACACTCCACATTAAATTAGATTTGACATCGATTCATTTCCAAATGCAAAGTTAGGGTTAGTTAATAGCAACATTTATCAATTCTTTGGAACCTTTGAAGCGACAATTCGCTTCCCATTTTCTCCTAAAAAATCGGCAACTCAGTAGGCCATTTTCTTGCTTTTCGGTGGCGGTGTTCGATTCTACTACACCTCGAAGGTCGATTAGAGCAATAGATGACAGGAAAGCGTTTATCAAGAAGGACTCCGGGTATTATGGCTGCGGTTTTTTTTGTTGTGTTCTATTTTGTTTTTGTTGACAGATGTTATTTTTTTCAAATATGTAAAATGGTGTACTTTATAGTTTAATATTTATGTGCGTACTAATGACGTTTTGAGTTTTTTGTTTTTGGATTTTATGATTTATATCCGCCTGTCTTTAGCAAATATGAATGAGTGTGATAGCAATGGTTTGTTTTATGATAAGAGCAAATTTTTGTTTACTAATTGAATTTGAAACACAAAAATCTGGGTGAAAAAAATTTAGATATTGATTTTTTTTTTTACTTTTTCAAATATGAAATTGCTCATTTGTGTATTTTATTAAGTTTCCTGTTTTTTATTCTCACGTGAGTAGGTGCAATTGTTTGAATATAAATACGGGTATCGAATCATGTGTATGATGTTAGCAAATATGAATGAATCTGATAGCAATTCTTTGTTATTTATTTTCAGCGCATTATGTTTAATATGTGTATTTGAAACCGAAAAATAAATTTGATAAGTGCATCAAAGTAATGTTAATAAAAATTTAGATATTGGTGGGTTTTGAATTTATTTTTTTCTTAGTTTTTATGTTTTTTGATGCACACGTATTTGGAAAAGGTGATGCCATATTTTTGTTTAATATGGGTCTTTGAAACCCAACAATAAGGGGGAGAAAGTGCATCAAAAGTAATGTTAATAAAATTGTGGATATTGATTGGTTTTGAATTTGTATTTTCTTGCGTTTTCTGTTTTTGATGCACACCTGTTTAGAAAATGTTAGTCTCCTAGTTGCAATTATTTTTGTATGAATACGGATAGCGAATCATGTGGACATTATTAGTAAATATGTAGGAGTCTGTTAGCAATTCTCTGTTAATGGTTTTAGCAAATTTATGTATGATATTAGCAAATATATATAAATCTAATAGCAATTCTTTGTTATTTGTTTTTAGCATATTGTGTTTAATATGGATCTTTGAAACCCAACAATAAGGGGGAGAAAGTGCGTCAAAAGTAATGTTAATAAAATTGTGGCTATTGGTTGGTTTTGAATTTGTATTTTCTTGCGTTTTCTATTTTTGATGCACACATGTTTAGAAAATCTTAGACTCCTAGTTGCAATTATTTTCGTATGAATACGAATAGCGAATCATGTGCACATTATTAGCAAATATGTAGGAGTCTGTTAGTTTTTAGCATATTGTGTTTAATATGTGTCTTTGAAACCCAACAATAAGGGTGAGAAAGTGAATCAAAAGTAATGTTAATAAAATTCTGGCTATTGATTGGTTTTGAATTTGTATTTTCTTGCGTTTTCTATTTTTGATGCACACATGTTTAGAAAATCTTAGACTCCTAGTTGCAATTATTTTCGTATAAATACGTATAGCGAACTATGTGGACATTATTAGCAAATATGTAGGAGTTTGTTAGCAATTCTCTGTTATTGGATTTAAGAAAAATTTATGTTTTATATTTGAATTTAAGCTACAAAAAGAATGGGGAGAAAGTGCAGCGAATTAATGTTGATTACATTTTGTCTATCGAATGCTTTTAGTATGTGTGAAATATGAACTTCATCATTTGATTCTAACTTTTTATCAAAATGTGATATTCCTAGTTGTAATTATTTCCATGTACATACGGATATCAAATCATTTGTACATTGGTATCAAATATGCATGATTCTGTTAGCAAGTTTCTTATATTTGTTTTTAGTAAATTTGTGTTTAATATGTGAACTTAAATCACAAAATGCAAAGTGGTAAAGTGCATCAAAATAATGTTAATTAAATTTGTCTATTGATTGTTTTTGTCTAGTGAAAATATGGAATTCATCATTTGTGTATTTTCGTGAGTGTTCTGTTTTTTATTCTAACGATTTAGTAAAATGATAGATTACTAGTTGCAATTATTTTCACATACATGCAGACAAGGATGAAAATATCGCTATCGCAACATATATCGCAACTTCAATTTTACGGATATATCGACGGATATATCGATATCGCATAAAATTGAAAAAAATGACGGAAATCATATTAAAATCTTGGAAATTTAGCATGAAATTTTAGGAACTATTATGACATATTATTATGCACATATTCCACTAATTTTTTTGATAGAATTGTATTTTGAAAGCAAATATATAAATAATACATTATATAAATACCGTCTGAGATAATACATTTGACAAAATAATACATAATACAATATAAAATGACTAAATAAACATTATAAAGTACAATTAATACCAAAATGAGGATCTATGAGATTCAAATAGTAGATGGAATGTCATCTTATTCTAAACCATATTGGTACCAACTTATCACGTTCGAGTAATTATGGATATAATTATGCAGATGCACTTGATATGTTTCTTAATTTCTTCCAACAACTTCACCATGAATTGGATAATGTCCACTGACCCAATTATTTTGTTGATACATATTTTGAGTAGTCCAACCAATTTGTGAACTCCTATGAATCTTGGGACATATCACTATGATCAGTGTCACCCATATTCATAGAATCAAGATTTGGCAAATAATTTATATTCAATCTTAGATTTCAATTTCATGTGATATATGGGGAGAAAATTTTTAGTGATTTGTCCATCATGTCCTCTAACTGAAAAAATGAAAAAATAAAGTCTGTGCACGTGCATCTTACTTTTCTTTCTAAGACATCCGTTGATTTCCCGGTCTTATTTCTCTTATATTTTTTTGCAAAGTAAATGTCTTTAAAAAGCAAAGAATATTGCAACTCAAATAATTACATTGAAGACCTGAAAAAGATCACAAAAATATATAGTATTAAATAAAAATCAAAATATATTATAGAAATATTTAAAAAATCGCGATATATTGCGATATCTTGCGATATTTTGCGATATCTTGCGATATATTGCGATATATTGCGATTTCTCGTCGATACTCGGGAAAAAAGATATTCCCCCCAATATCCGTATCGCAATGTCAATATCCGCGATATATCCGCGATATTTCGCGATATTTTCATCCTTGCATGCAGATAGTATATTATGTGTACATTATTAGCAAATATGAAGGAGTCTGATAGCAAATTGTAGCACCCCGAAAATTTATTCGTTGCTCAAGCATGCATATATCTATATATAATAATGTTACGTTCCTATAAGTCGCGCCAAATAATTATTATATGTCTTAACATGCATGAGTGAGTTATATTAAATTTTATTACTTTATTTATTATTATTATTATCATTATTGTTATTATTAATATTACTAATTTAAGAATTTTGCACTTTCATTTTTTTTGTTGTAAAAGCCCATTTTCCTAAATATTTTCTAAGCCCAAAAGTCAAGTCTTTCTGAGCCCATCACCACAATTTGAGAGGAAGAATGTCTCCGCCGCACTCAACGATCATCCCGCTTCTCTTGAGGAACCCTAAACCTAATCTTCCTCAATTAAATCCGAAATCACCTCCAAGAAATGCAATACTTTGGAAAGAAAATCAAATCAAATCAAATGTCAACTTTCCCACACTTTGAGACTGAATTTTAGTATAAATATGAGGTCTTTTTCTCATAACGAGCACACCAAAGAAATTCTGAGATCCTCCTCTTGAGCATTTGAGTTCTTCTCTTCCCTGGGGGATTTTTAGGTACACTTTTAAGTTATGTTTCAGTTTTCCAAGTTCTCGTGATTTTCATTCTCTGTTTTGGGTCCTAGCGAAGTGAGGAAGAAGAGTTCGTTGTTTTGTTCTCTTCTGGTTCTGAAAAAAAGTGAGTAAAAGAGAGAGAAAGCCAATAATCATATATTTTTTTAATAAAATGGGTCAACTTTGGGAAAAACTTTGGATTTCATGTCGTTGTTAATGGGGGAGGGATGTATTTTTTCACTAGTAGTCCCACCACCTCTTTTATTTGGAAGGACTTTTACCTTTACGATATCCGTACATATATATATATATATATAGGGGTGGGTTCAAATAGAAACCAATCCCCCCGTGAGAACCTAGGCACCAATCTAACATGCGAGATTTATATTGCTAACACCAAAAGATTATGTTGCTAACATGAGGTAAACTCATTTTGCTAACTTGACGAGATCATAATATTAGCAACATATTGCTAAGATGTTAGCGATTATACACATTGCTAATATGTGACTAATAATTTGCTAATATGTGTGGTTCCTAGGTTCTCACGGGAGGATTTAGTTCCTATTTGATCCTTTCCCTATATATATATATATATTCACCTTCACATGCACCTAATATATATGTATATATTATATATGAAGAAGGATCAAATAGGAACCAATTCCCCATGAAGTAACCTAGGAACCAATCCTAGTCTTATATTTGATTAGATCTAATGACCATAATTTAGTCAAAGTTTTAGTCAAAGTAAGGTAGCAAACTTGTAATATTTGAGAACTTAATGAAAATGGGGTTATTTTCGTAATTTAGAAATTATGTTATGTTTTTTCGGATTTTGGGCCCAATTCCCGTAATTAAATAGGCGACATTTTAAAACTGTTGTCTTTTCTGGCGTTGTATTAATATGCTAACATGAAAGATGTATATTGCTAACATCAACAGATTTTGTTGCTATCATGAGATAGACTCATATTGCTAACTTGACGAAATCATAATATTAAATTGACACGTATTAAACACCACACATATAACATTGGACCACATTTAAAATAATACTGCGTAACATGTGTAACATCATTCATACATACAACATATTGTTAATATGTTAGAGAATATGCACACTGCTAATATGTTAGTAACACATTGCTAATATGTGAATAATGATATGCTAGCATGACTTAAATTCTCAAATATTACAAATTTTCAAAATAATATTAAGCATTGATAAAGTTATAATTGTTTATGAACTTAACTATATATAACTCATACTTTAACTATTTTCTCATGAAAGCAACTTAAAATTCAAAGTCGTGCATAAAAAATTTTATGTTAGCAACATAAACACAAGATATGAGCAATATTGTGATATCATATTAGCAAATATCTGACAGTTACGAGTTGAATATACGTGAAAAATAGTTTTTTATATTTTTCATCAATTTTTGCTCAAATAAACATATGCATTATGTATCTTAAATGAAAGAGCATGAAAAAATCTTTCATTTGATATATTTTTTGTGTAAATTGGATAAAAAACGAATAAGTTATGATTATTTAAAGCTTTTAGGAATTTTTTAAAAGATGATGTCATCACTTTATTAAAAAAATCCGGAATTACCCCTTATAATTCGAATTTTACATATTTACAATTATGTCACCGCTTTTTTATCCGCCATGTCATCAAAATCCTTTAATTTGATTGGTTCCTAGGTTCCTTCAGGGGGATTGGTTCCTAGGTTCCTTCAGAGGGATTGGTTCCTATTTGAACCCACCCATATTATATATTACTCTAGCACTTGTCATTTGTGTGTGTGTGTATATATATATATATTAAAGGTTTGGTTGATGACCACACACACACTCACGCACTTATACACATATAGATACATATATGTATATATCTATGTTATATATATATATATAGATATTACACAACCCACATACGAAATTATGTGTATGTATATATATATATATATATATATACACTTAATCACACAGACACATTCACGTAAATATCAATTACCATGTATAGATATACTTACATGCGGATAGCATATCATGTGTACATTATTAGCAAATATGAAGGACTTTGATAGCAAATTCTCTATTATTTGGTTATTGACTGTTTTTGTTCAGTGTGAAATATGAAATTCATAATTTGTGTTTTTCTTGGGGATGGACACAATTACTTTGATTGAATCTTAATATCTTAATTAGGTGGGGACCGTTCAGATGATTATGACAGAAAGAGCAAATAATGGAAAGATATCAAAGGTATTTAATAGTTTTTAGAAAATATTATTCAATTAAACATATACGATTAAGTGCGTATCTTTACAAATTAACATGAATATGAAATCATTTCTAACTGGGAGTGTTTTACAATTGGTATAACTGATGTCTTGTATGCTTTAGTTATGAAAAAATTGTCATTAGTATCAAAATAGACACACAATATTCGGAAAATTTGTTATATATGTTATCATTATAATTTAGTTGTGCTTTATTCCTTAAGTTGTAGATTTTCAGATTATAGATTGATGATTATTAATTAGTATGATTTGGGTTAGGTAAGAATATAATATGTACTACTTATCGAAAATTGTAAGCTAATAAATCGGTTAGGCATTAATCCATAACTGATATGATGTTATTGTTGATGTTATAGCAAAAATTGTGAAATATGATGACAACTACATTAGGATATGTTTGAAAATATTCGAAGAGGCTGGTAATAACAAGTGCGAGAGATGGAATGAGGCAAAAGGTATTTGTTTATTATAAAGTTTGTTGCATATTATTGCATATATTACAATAAAAAAATATATGATAAATGAGCACTGCATTGATCATTTACTTCTTTGTAATTATTTATTTATGAAAATGTAGATACAAATGCAGAACATACAAAGCAAGGTGTGAATAGTACAACACTAGGGAATGATAACGTTGGTCAGTAATGTTACACATTGAAGTTTAAAATAATGATGTATTATTATATTATATTTCATAGTAGATTGAAAAATGCTCCATCAATTCAATTGTATGATCCAAAGCTTGTTAAATTCAATCCTAACCATTGAAATAAATTGATTATATAGATGAGTTTAATCCTTATTCCGATAATAACCATTGAAATAAACATATCCTAACCAATTTCTTTGAATTAAAATTGTTAACATGACATTTGTATGTTGTGATTAATTATTTGATAAAAATTAGCACTCAGTGATGTATATCTCTAATTTATGGGTTTATCCGATGTGCAGGTACTGATAAAAGATGTGCAACTGATATTGATGACCTTGCACGAGAGATGAGGACGAAGAGGTCTAACGATGCAAATGTATCTAACGTCATCAGACATGTTGATCACAATCCCAACCAACCTAAGTTTGTACATATTAATTCAGAAGTAGCTGCCACATCTTTGAATACGGGAAGTAAACGTGCGAGAAGTCAATATTTGAACCTGAAAAATATAACAAGTCCTGGTGCTTTAATAGATGCTATAAAAGACCTGAACGATGCACAAAAGCAAAGTGTGCGAGATATGAGATTTGCGTCATTATTAGATTTGGAAATTCATGATGTGTCTCCAAAGATCTCTTATTGAATTTTGGAGAACTTTTATATAAAACGTGGTGAAATAGTTCTTGAAGGTAACAGATGAGTGCATGTCAGTGAAAATGATGTGTGTTTGATGTTTGGATTTTCTAAGGGCCATCCGCCAATTGTGAGGAAAGCTAAAAAAATCATAGGCTGATTTGGCTAAAGAGTGGTTGGAACGTTTTCCGAGTAAAATAGTAAGAGAATCCGTGCAAAATATGTGTCTAAGGACATGTTAACAATACGTGATGGTGGCTTGTGGTTTAAGAGATAATTTCTGATACTTGTAACTTGCTGCCTTATTGAAAGAATAGGAAACTGTTATGTGTCTCCTGAAATTCTGGACACCTTTGAAGATGTTGATAGGCTTGCAGAACTGAATTGGTGCGGTTATATGATCAAGTGTTTGATAGAGCATAATAGAACATGGCAGGCGAATAAGGATAAAAACTACACTGGTCATTCTCTGTTCATAACCATAAGTATATTACATGTAATATTTTCATTTTATTATGATCATCAATATGAATTTGCACATTGTTTACGTGTCTAATAAATATGTGTGTGTTGAAAATCTGTAGAGCATTTAATTTTTACATTTGTATCAGTTGAATAAAATATTATTTAAATTTATGGTCAGTATAAAATAATTGTGAGTTTGTAGCAAATTCATTACGTGTAAATATCAAACAACGACTGGTAATGGCACATGATTCACTGTACAATAACAAAAATATTCCTTGCAATTAGCGAGGTTTTGAGTATATGATAGTAAAGTTTTTAATTATAATTAGCAAATAAAACATGGCAGGATTTAAAAAACTATTCCAATTGTGTGCTTTATAATTTTTGGCATGCACATTATACTAATTACAAAATTTGTTTTTTCTACTCATGAAATAAATACAGCTATTATACATGGATCGTGTGGTACTTGGATACAGAAGAGTACCAAGGGATATCCCAGCTATCAAACAATGGAAGAAAACTATGTTATTAAGTGGGCAGAATATGGAGATTTCAAACGGAGGATTTGGACAAAAATTTTGCGATGTTGCATGCACGATAGAAGAGATTGTGGTTGTTGCTGATGAACCTATAGTTGATGAAAGGATTGATGAATTAAATCAAAATGTAGAACAACAGATACCACCGATGAATGATGAAGCAGATCATCTGGATGATGGACCAATAGATGGAGTAGGTGAACATGTAAATGTGGATGTCCCTCCATTAAATGAAGGTGATGATATGGTGAACATTGCCAAATCACGTATGTTTGGTCAAATCACGTATGTTTGATCCATTCAGTTCTGCCATTTTCGGTCCACTTTAAAGAAAAACATAAATGATTTGACCAAACATACATGATTTGGCAAAATTTACCATATCATCACCTTCATTTAATGGGGGGACATCCACATTTACATGTTCATCTACTCCATCTACTGGTCCATCATCCAGATGATCTGCTTCATCATTTATCGGTGGTATTTATTGTTTTGCATTTTGATTTAATTTATCAATCCTTTCATCAGCTACAGGTTCATCAGCAACAACAACAATCTCTTCTATCATGCATGGAACATCGCAAAATCCTTGTCCAAATCCTCCGTCTGAAATCTCTATATTCTTCCTACTTAATAGCATAGTTTTCTTCCATTGTTTGATAGCGGGATATCCCTTGGTACTCTTCTGTATCCAAGTACCACACGATCCATGTATAATAGTTGCATTTATTTCATCAATAGAAAAAATAAATTTTGTAATTAGTATAATGTGCATGCCAAAAATTATAAAGCACACAATTGGAATAGTTTTTCAAATCCTGCCATGTTTTATTTGCCAATTATAATTAAAAACTTTGCTATCATATACTCAAAACCTTGCTAATTGCAAGGAATGTTTTTGTTATTGTATAGTGAATTATGTGCCATTATCAGTCGTGTGTTTGATATTTACACGTAATGAATTTGCCACAAACTCACAATTATTTTATACTGACCGTAAATATAAATGATATTTTAACACATAAAATCAAATCAACTGATACAAATGTAAAAATTAAATGCTCTACAGATTTTCAGCACACACATATATTTACCAAACACGTAAACAATGTGCAAATTCATGTTGATGATCATAATAAAATGAAAATATTGCATGTAATATACTTACGGTTATGAACAGAGGAGGACCCATGTAGTTTTTATCCTTATTCATCTGCCATGTTCTAGTATGCTCTACAAACACTTGACATAGTCGCACCAATTCAGTTCTGCAACCCTATCAGCATCTTCAAAGGTGTCCAGACCTATTCTTTCAATAAGGCAGCAAGTTACAAGTATCAGAAACTGTCTCTTAAACCACAAGCCACCATCACGTATTGTTAACATGTCCTTAGACACATATTTTGAGCGGATTCTCTTACTATTTTACCCGGAAAACGTTCCAACCACTCCTTAGCCAAATCAGCCCGTGAATTTTTAGCTTTCCTCACAATTGGCCGATGGCCCTTAGAAAATCCAAACATCAAACCTACATCATCTTCACTGATATAAACTCGCCTATTAGCTTCAAAAACTATTTCACCACATTTTATATCAAAGTTCTCCAAAATCCAATAAGAGATTTTTGGAGGCACATCATGAATTTCTAAATCTAATAATGCCGCAAATCCCATATCTCGCACACTTTGCTTTTGTGCCTCGTTCAGGTCTTTTATAGCATCCGTTAAAGCACCATGACTTATTCTATTTTTCAGGTTCAAATATTGACTCATCGGCCCTCGCACGTTTACTTCCCGTATTCAAAGATGTGGCGACTACTTCTTAATCAATATGTACAGACTTAGATTGGTTGGAATTGTGACCAACATGTCTGATGATGTTAGGCACATTTGCATCGTTAGACCTCTTCGTCCTAATCTCTTTTGCAAATCATCAATATCAGTTGCACATCTCTTACCAGTACCTGCACACCGGATAAACCGATAAATTAGAGATATACATCACTAAGTGCTAATTTTTATCAAATAATTAATCACAACATACAAATGTCATGTTAACAATTTTAATTCAAAGAAATTGGTTAGGATAGGTTTATTTCAATGGTTATTATCGGAAATAGAAATTAAACTCATCCATATAATCAATTTATTTCAATGGTTAGGATTGGTTTTAACAAGCTTTGGATTATATAATTGAATTGATGAGCATTTTGCAAGCTACTATGAAATATAATATAACAATACATCATTATTTTAAACTTCAACGTGTAACATTACTGACCAACGTTATCATTCCCTAGTGTTGTATTATTCACACCTTGCTTTGCATGCTCTGCATTTGTATCTACATTTTCATAAATAAATAATTACAAAGGAGTGAATGATCAATGCAGTGCTCATAGCATATATTTTTTTATTGTAATATATGCAATAATATGAAACAAACTTTGTAATTAATAAATATCTTTTGCCTCATTCCATCTTTCGCACTTGTTATTACTAGCCTCTTCGAGTATTTTCAAACATATCATAATGTAGTTGTCATCATATTTCACAATTTTTGCTATAATATCAACAATAACCTCATATCAGTTATGGATTAATGCCTAACCGATTTAGTAGCTTACAATTTCCGATAAGTGGTACATATTATATTCTTAACTAACCCAAATCATACTAATTAATAAATCATCAATCTATAATCTGAAAATCTACAACTTAAGGAATAAAGCACAACTAAATTATAATGATAACATATATAGCAAATTTTTCCAATATTGTGTGTCTATTTTGATACTGATGACATTTTTTTCACAACTAAAGCATAAAAGACATCAATTATACCAATTGTAAAACACTCTCAATTAGAAATGATTTCATATTCATGTTAATCTGTAAAGTTACGCATTTAATCGTATATGTTAAATTGAATAATATTTTCTAAAAACTATTAAATACCTTTGATATCTTTCCGTTGTTGCTCTTTCTACCATGATCATCTGGACGGTTCTCATCTAATTAAGATTCAATCAAAGTAAATGTGCACATCCCCAAGAAAAACACAAATTATGTATTTCATATTTCACACTGAACAAAAACAGTCAATAGCCAAATAACAGAGAATTTGCTATCAGACTCCTTTATATTTGTTAATAATGTACACATGATATGCTATCCGCATGTATATGAAAATAATTGCAACTAGTAATCTATCATTTTACTAAATCGTTAGAATAAAAAACAGAACACTATAAATAGTTTATACTTTGTAAATTTTAGTGACGTATTGTAAATTTCTATTATTAATTTGAATGAATTATAAACAATCTCATGATCAATAAGAAAATTTGAAGATTTTTAACACAAATTTATTATTGTATTTTTTGTTATTTAATCCAATATTGCAAACTTCATCAATAATCAAACAAGTAAGTTTTTATAAAAAAAAAAAACTTATATGTTTTCCAATGTTTCTTTTAGTTGATGTATTTTCAAATGTTAAAAGATGGTCTAGAACCAACCACATGATATCATTATGTAGTCATGTAGAAATAGTTTGAGTATATTTAACACCCACAAAATGATCACATATATATTCAAAAAAATTAAATATTATTTTATAAATATTGAAGTGTGTGCAACGTACGGGAAAACAATACTAGTAATATAATAAAATACGATAAATAGAGAATCCAAAACATTCTATGGAGCAACAGCCAAATCATGTAGTATCCAACTTCCATCTTGAATCAAATACTTTGTTGAATGGAATATGCAACAGCTGCAAATCCTCCATGAGATCCACAACCTCTTGTTCTGATCTTTGATCGATCGATCGATCTTCCAACTAAACACGATACTCTAGTGCAAGGTAGGCATCACCCAAAGCGGGAAAGAAAAATATTTCTGGATATTAGGGCCTGTGCAGAGGGGTCTTGAAACTCCACTTCTCAAGCTATACACACCCACACTTGCATTAGCCACCCTTTCTGGCCACCCTTTTTCCTTTTTCGAGGCTACAAAATAAATGCAGTTACTTTCACAGTTCATATAACGGGCTGCACAAACGGCAATACAGCTATGATCACTAACAAAAATTGCGTGACTTCCCAAGTTGCTCAATCTAATCCACTGCTTCTCGTCCAAATCAAATCTGTAGACCAGAAATGCTGTCGACTCCACACGCCGGTTGCCCTGCTGGTTTTGGTAAACCATCCAGAGATCTCCGGATGATTTGACCAAGGATAGTCGGCCCCAACCCCCGGTAAGAAGTGATAAGGCAACATCTCTAGGAGGGTTGTGGCGACTTATACTAGTAACAACAAGGGTATCGATATCCACAAGGACAAGAGATCCCATCAAGGAGACAGCAAATATTTGATCTTTTACACATGTAACATCTATAAACTCGGCATGGGCATGGGCATGGGCATGGGCATGGGAATGGGAATGGTCTGCCTCTTTGATGCATCTCCAAGACCTGTAGCCAGGTCTACAAAACGCCAACTGCTTCATAGCGCCATAAATTATCATAACCACCAAGTCCTCATCAGCATTTGAAGTACAAGGATTCCTAAAGACAAAAGCTCTCTCTATGACATCACACCAACCCAGAAAATCACCAAACCGGATTTGCAGTGAGGACTTAGGCGGAAGATCAAAAGAAACATGAGTAAAGGGATTCAGAAGCCGGATTTCAAGATCACTTCCTATAGTCACAAGCCACCCGGAAGAAGAATCCCAGCACCGCCTACCATGAGCCTCAGGTAGCTCTGAGTTAGTAACCTTACATCTGTACAAGCTCAGAAAACTTCTAATGCTACTGTTTTCATCGTCACAGAACATTAACACTGGAACCTGAGGACCCGGATGCCATTGCTTAGCCAAATAGACTGATCGCCACGAGCAACAAACAGCAGAAAATGAAAGGAAATCCTCAATGACCGTTAAACATGTAGTGACCTTGTGAATGATATCATATGGAAGTTTTGACCAATCAGCCATTATTGAGCCTACCACAAAAATTCATGAGCTGATTCAGATAGTATAACTCTTTAACAAATAATCAGCCGAATACAGCAAAAAAAGAGATGACACGTTCATGAAAAGGACAGCCTGGGAAATGCTCCGTATAAAAAAGGGGCATCATATATTAAGTATCTAATAAAACCCACATGTTTCTGCAGCATAGAATCAGTAATCTCACACGAAGAAAGAAGCCAACTTTCTACTGCTCACAACTCAAGCAGAACTGCAAATTATACTCATACGCCATAAAATATATATATATACTGCATTGCAAATCACACTTACAACTAATGATATTTCCATCAAATTATTCCTTACTATAGTTTTCTCCCAACTCATGATAATCATCGAGCAAGAACCAGGAAATCAGATAAACTTATATCGAATTTTGCTTAATCACTACAAAACTAGAGGTCCATAAGAAACAAATAGCAAGGGATTGAATTTTGAGAAAGCAAACTCAGCCCTCCGCGCAACTTATTGCAATTTCTCATTATATATTGCAGCATTAAGTCAACATGAAATCAGATTTGCGCTTATAAAAATACCACAGCATCCATACGCCTATTATTTATTTAGTCTTAAACGTCCAAAAAACACCCTTAAAAAACCCATTCTCTGGATATAGAAAGACAGTTTCAATTTTCAAGGGAAGAAAACAGTTCAAAAAAATAAATAAAAACCTTCTAGTGTCAAAATGTGCTGTAAACTCAGGAGAATACTTACCACTATTGTAAACAGCGAAAGGGAATTCTTGAGGAAAGACGAGTGAGGACGACGACGAAGACTTTATTTTTTATATTTTTTTTTTAGAGGAAGACTTATTTTCTTTTATATGCTGATTTGAAGCTCACTTCATGAAAGAGGGCTCTGCAGATATAGATAATAGGCCCAATATTAGGCTTAATTAATTATTATGGGCTTTAAAACAGCAGCTTGACCACCCAATTCGTCATTTTTTAAGAGACAAAATTAGTTGTCTCGGCTCGAATCCGAGATTTTACACAAACAAACAAAATATTACCAAGGTCAAAATACATTATGAATAAAATCTTATAAACAAAAGGAAGTTCAAATCTTTCTAATACAAAGTAGGTGTTACCCAGAGCGGAAAAGAATAGCATTTTGGGGTATCAGCGCCAAAGCTAAGGCGTTTACAACTCCCTTTTGCCATGCTATACACACCAAGATCAACATGAACATCACTGTAAGGCCACCGTTGTTCGGTTCTTGCCCCTATAAAATAAACACAATCTCGTTTGCAGTTCAAGAAATCGGATGCACAAGTAGCAACAGAGCAATGATCTCCAACAAAAACTGCGCGATTTCCCAAGTTGCTCAGCCTAATCCACTGCTTCTTGCTAAAATCAAAACTGTAGATCAGAAACTCTATTGATTCAATGGAATGATACCTCCTATGGCTGTTGTGGTGGTATTGATAGACAATCCAGAGATCTCCACATGATTCTACCAGGAATAACTGCTCCCAGTCCCACTGAGGAAGAAGTGATAAGGCAACATGTTGAGGATGGCGTTGGCCGTTGACATCAACAACAGCCAGGCTCTCTATGTCAACAACAACGAGAGTCCCCATGTCACGCAGAGCAAATATTTGATCTTTTAAACATGCAACATCTATAAACCCGGCATGGTTTGCTTCTTTAATACTTCTCCAAGAACTGTAGCCAGGTCTACACAACGCCAACTGCTTCAAAGGGCCATATATTATCAACACCACTAAGTCCTCTTCATTCCTGCCTGAAGTGCATGGATTCCTAAAGATGAAAGCTTTCTGTATGATGTCATACCAATCAAGAATCTCACCAAAGTGGATTTGTAGTGAGGACTTGGGCGGAAGAGATACAGAAACCCGAGTAAAAGGATTAAGAAGACGGATTTTAAGATCATCTCCGATAGTTAGAAGCCACCCTAAAGAAGATCCCCAGCACCGCCTACCATGAACCTCAGGTAGCTCTAAGTTATAAACCTTATTTCTATACAAGCTAATGAAACTTCTGAAGCTACTGTTTTCATAGTCGGAGAACATCAACATTGGAACCTGAGGACGCGGATGCCATTGTTTTGCCACATAAACCGAATGCCAGGAGTTACAAACAGCAGAAAATGCAAGGAAATCCTCAATCACCACTAAATATGTGGAGACCTTGTGAATGATATCATATGGAAGTTTGGACCAATCAGCCATTATTGGACCTAACATTGAAAATATATAAACTGCTTCTCAGGTTATTAGTAATCTTTAACAAAGACACACCAGAGTGCATAAACTGATAAAGAATGAAGGGAGAAAGAAACAACAACTTTTCGAAGACGGACCATTTAAAATTCCGGCATCATATTTAAGAAATCAAGCATCATCTGAATTATATCTCTCTGCAGTGAAATAGAAATACAATTTCCACATGCAATTAAATTTTTCCTATCATTGAGCTTCTATTAGTATTAGACCACGAAATCAGATGTACATATAGAGAAGACTTGGGCTTTCAAATTTTAGTTTTACTCTGATGATCTATATTTCTATTCATCTATCAATTTACAAGCGTACAATCCCAAAACATCCTTCTCGACAAATCTATATGCCTTGGAATTCAGAGGTTCTATCCCCAACACCCCATGAAAATTTCAACCAAAAACAAAAAATGAAGCAACTGAACACAATTCCAGATTTTCAACATATCAGAGGGGAAAACTCCAGCAAATATAAATCGTTATCAAATCAAATAAGCGCATTTATAAATACGATAGTACAGCATATATATCCGCCTATTATTTGGCCCCAATCCTCCAATGAGAAGGCAAAAGTGTAGAGAAAAACCTAAATGAAAATATGAATTCTCAACCAAAGACTGGCTATTGCCGGATCAAGTTTAAAATTTTGTGCTTACTCTCTTTAATTTGGCAAGAAAACTTCCAACTCCCGACTGCACCAACACAGACTGGCTATTGCCGGATCAAGTTTAAACAATGGCACAGGATTATAGATTTTATTTTAGAGAAAGTAATCGGCATTCGGCAATCCAATCCCTCATTTTGTCAATTAAAATCCCATACACCCGCATATAATATAACGTATGGTGATCGGTGTGCTGGGTTTTCTGTAAAAACGAACTCGTACTTATATATTTAGAAAATTGCATTTTAGTTACTAACGATGTCCTAGTTATACTATTGTTGATAACTTAATCATGTTACTCACTCCCTTTCACAATAACTGTCATCTTAACGCTTTAATTTTATTTCAGAAAAAATGCCAGTCGATATTTGTCCTCATTTAATGCATTCAAACAATCATATTTAAATATTCCATAAGTCTGTATAAGATAATTTAATTATCTAATTAATATCTTTATTAATATGTACACATTCATCCGAAACGGATGGAGTATTACATTGCCTGCTAAGTAGGAAGGAATATTTGATATTATACTATTGGAACAAGTTAAAATAATAATAAGATGAAAGCAGAGATAAATAACTAGAGTCCCAAAATCCAGGAGAGAAATCGTCATCTAAATAACGAAGAAAATAGCAATTAAGTAGCACTTTCAGCTAATAAACTAGCAACTAAAATTTGCAAACAAGCAATTATCCAAGAAAGCACCAAAAGCATCAGCATCTCCAGTTTTCATCACTCCAGCAGATCAGCCACCACCGGCGACTTTCTAAATGCATCCATTCTAGCCAACTGACCGGCCATTGATCTATTTGGGGAAACATTATCCGCCTTCATTCTATCCCTGAAACCGTACGCCGTTGCCTTCGACTTTATGTAGGCGTTGAGGAGTGTCTGGTACTGACGGATGCGCGACGTGTACCCGGCCTCCCTCATCATCTGGAACATCTTCTCGGTACTGTGCACATCCCCTCTCTCAGCGTATTTATCCATGATGGTCATGAAAGAAGAAAACATCGGCTTACCCATCTTCTTTCTTATAGCCTTCCCCAGTATTGAGTCTGCTTTTTCAACTTCTCCAGCTCCCACATAGAGGTTCACGAGGGCGTCCCAAGTCACAGGCCCCAGGTTGCATCCACTAGCAGCCATTTGGTTCACGAGATCCTTCCCCTTTGTCAGCATCTTGTTATTCGCATAGACCTTCAGTAGAGCAGTGAAATGCTTTGAAGAGGGCCTCCTCACCTTTTTCAACAGTTTCTCAAAAGCTGCCTCAGCATTTTCGACTTTCTTGAGCTGTCCCCAAGCTTCAATTGCAGCCAGGCACTCCTCCAACCGTGGTTCGGATTCACAGACTTTCCAGATCCTTTCAACCTCATCAGACCTTCCGAGGGAAGCATAGATAGGGATCAACATATGACAAGCCCAACGATTCTTTTTTATATCATCCCCTTCAACATCTTTCAACACAGCCTCAGCTTTGTCTTTTAACCCAGCAGTAGCATAGTACCGTGCCACCAATGTCTGAATTTGACTGCTAGGTTTGAACCCTTCACCCTCCATCGTCTCAACTATTTGTTCCATTCCGCTAATATCACCGGACTGCCCTTTCACATCAATCAAAATCTGGTAAGTGAAAACAGATGGTTTAATATTTTCCTTCTCCATCAGCACAAGCACATCGGAAATTTTCTTCCTATCAGTTCTCTTGTATAGAAGCAGCAGCTGGTTGCAAGCAAAAGCTGTTACAGGAAATCCTAAATCTTTCATTTTGTTGAACAACTCCTCAGATTTTTTATCATTGGTGGAGGACACACAATTGGCCAACAGGGTGCGGTAAACTACTTCAGTTCTTAAAGATTCAGGAATCTGCTGAAGGTAGGTTTCTGCCTTAAAGAGGCCCAGTACTTTAGCAATTAGATCCACCCGAGAAACATAATTTGCCTCAGTAAATTCAAAATCTTTGTTTAATTCCAACCATTCTGACAACTGCAAAATGAAAAAATTAAATGCGTGAGTACTGCTCCAATTCTCTTATAACCAACCACCAACATCATAGTGATTTGATGGCGGTACTTAAAATGAAATTTAATAAAGCAAAAGAAAAATGTAAAGCTTGACTTTCAGAGTATCAAAAAAAATGTTCGCTCATTGTGCCATCTCCCCCTAGCTAATGAAGCATCAAATTTTTTATTTAATTTATTTTGATCTATTAAACTGAAGTTGCAGAAGATCCAAGATACATTTTCCTAATACATCCAGAAGCAAGATAAATAATCTCAGATAGAACCAACCAACTTTGGAGTGAAGAAAGAGAATTCAATATAGATGTCATGCTTTAACCAAAATACTGAAAGCCAAGTAAACTAGTGAGGTAATGTCTAACAAATAATGACAGCTTAATAAGCACAGAACTGGGACCCTGGAGCTAACTGAAGATCAAGATCTAGAAAATCCGGGCTCACGAAGGTTTGAATGAAGATTGTAGCCTCGCTCTCTCTTTTCAGCCCGTGAACACCTTTGAGCTTTCGGTCCTCTTTGTGAACCATTTTCATTTCATAATAATATCATTGATTATTTCAAGGGGAAAAAGTACCCATCTAATTCAGAACACCGAAAGGTTATACCCATCTAATGTAGAAGAAAAAAGGTTACAGTGGCAGCAAGAATTGGATACAAAATATCAACGAGAGAATGACAGTGAATCTTGTTATACTAGAAAAATTACCTGCAAGGCCTTCACAAACAGCCGTCGCTTACGAAGAATATCCATGGTTAAAGATACTTCTGTTTCGGTTACTTCATTACCTTCTTCAACCCATTTTTCCAAAACCTTGCTTACTGGTAAGGATAGAGAAGCTAGGATGGCCTTACACATTTCTGATGAAGCTTTAACAGTAGATAATTGTTTTTTCCCTTCAGTTTCAGAACCAAGTGTTTCCAATTCATTCGGCACATCATCAGCAATGCCTTCCTCTTCAGACAGCTCTGATCCTGAGCTCAGATTATCATCATTCTCGTCTCCAGACGCAGCTGCTTCAACTGTATCGTGTGGAGTTTCAAGCTCAGAAAAGCCATCCTCCAAGTCCTCTCCATTGCTCTTAGCACCAACCTGGGACGAAAAAGTGCGGACTTCCCTATGTGACTTTGAAAAACCAGATGACTTGCTATAGAATCTTGTACAAGATAGCAACCCATTAAATATTGTTTCTTGAGGTTCAATAATTGCGGCATTATAAGTCCCTGAGCAACAGTTTGCTGACTCTGTTTTCCCACAAAAAATTCGACCGGACCTTGAGGACAATCTTTGATTCCTGGAACCCAAAATAATAATCATGTAATATCCCACTTGAAATGAGTATCAAGAAAATAAGCATTTAATATCCAGTGATATCAGAAAGAAGCAAAGATGAGAATACTGATAACTAAGGCAGCAGTAGCAGCCACGAATATAATAAATGGAAGCCATGCCAAATGAATGTGGGAAAAATTAAGTATGAAGTAAAAGATGTTCTGGATACTAAGTCAAAATCAAAATCACTCAGGAAATGCACAAAAAAAAACCCATATTCAACTGTGAAATGAATTCTTCATTTTTCTTTATGACTCCCAGATATAGTTGATGTGAAGAGAACCATAGTTACTAATAAACCATACAAAGGCTTTAACAACAATTGGGTATGCGACCACATGCACAAACATGCAGGAGATCTGAGGTATACAAAGTCCTCCGTGATTTATACTTTTCCGTACTTGAAAAATCCATTGAATGAAAAGGCAAATTTCACCTTAGCCAACCTTTAAAAAATCAAAGGCACAAACAGACATTACAGAAGCAAGCACCCCACTCACAGATGAACACACGGACAACATTATAAAGAAGAACACGGCATAAATTGGTATGATCTCGTAAATATAACTCCGAAAACAGCAAAAATCAACTCCAAAATACAAAAAATATTTATCTCAAATCTTTATTCAACAACCAGCTACAGAAACCTCACGCAATACCGCTGACAAACACGAAGCGACAAATATACATACCCCAGTTCACGAAAGGTAAGAGACCACATGGAACTCGACACTAGAAGAAACGGAACATAAACATCAATCTCCAACACGCCAAAATGGATTCAGACAAACAAACGACGGGGACCGAGATAATTTAAGGGAAAAAAACCAATTACCTGATCTGATTAGAGGCTCTGCGAATTGCCCACATTCTGTTTTTCCGAATTATCAGATCTTGTTGATAGAAATGGTGAAGTAGTGAATGACAGTGAAACAGCTCGAGTTCCTAAAACCCTAATAAAACCCCTATTCGAGTTCCTGGCTATATCAAGCCTGAAAGTCGTGTGGTGTGATTTTCTTAGTGGTCCCTTTATTTTCGAATAATATCATCTAGGCCACTGGGGTCTGCGGGTTTATGTATCTTTAAATCTTTATACTCGTATTACATTTCATTTAAACTGATATTTCTCTAGTATAATGTATGAAAATTATTTTATACATTTTTAAATTTAAAATTTAACGACAGTTGATATGCTTATAGTAATGATAATATATAATAAATAATGACTATGAATTTATCGAATGATACTTTATATTTGTACAATTGTATTTGTAATTTTTCAAACTATATTATAAGCACATTTATAAAAAAATTTAAAATTAAACTTAAGTAGACTTTGGTCATGTAATATTATATCATTGTAGTCCGGGTATAATTTATGACATTCATAAATAATGAATTTTTAGAATTGCATCGTGATTGGTAAAAAATACAATTTAAACTTATGAATTTTATGTTAGGAATTAATGACTATATGTAGCGTCCCGGTTCCGAAAGACTATGGAAATGGACGCCACGGGGGTTGGAATTAAGAAGCGGGAAAGAAAGGGGTAACCTGATTAACAAAATCTCAACGGAAGACTCAGAATAATCAAATATGCTTTATAATAATATATATTTATTCATAACACCAAGATCAGAGTTCTTAGTGTTTAATAAAAGGATTACAAGTGCGGAAACTCCATTATTAACAGAATACTTAACAAAAAGAGACAATAGGAAAATACGTAAATAACAAAAGCCCATTTCCCAGCATCGTCACGTCCACGCGCCAGCCTATTGACCTGAAAATATTTAGAAATATTTGGGTTGGGTACTAATGCACTTAGTGAGTATGTTTTCACAATTTAAATTATGCAAATCATTTTGTAAAAGTAATCTATCTGGGTCCATGTAGGTAGTGAAGTTTATGAGGTTTTAAAGTTAGGATCAACCTAAGTTCACTAAAATATTTTAACGTGAAACGCTAAGAATGTAACCAGTCACTGCCTGCGACCCATATTACATCACCAACGCGTAAAGTTTATGAGTATAATCAATGAGTGTAACCGTTCATTTTAGTCTTTCGATAAGGAATAGGTCATGACGAATAATGCATGCAATATTATATCTACTCACATTGACACAATGTTGGTTTATGAGACTCCGATAACATACAGTAGCACATAAATATTTAACACAGATAGTCACATATGCAATTTTAACAAAGTAGAGTTTAATAACTCGAAAGATACAATTTATAAAGATATAATAGCCCACCTGGATAGAAGATAAGCTTTCAAATTCTAAGTTGGTTCTGCTCAAATTCTGCTACTTCTTCTGATCCTACAACGTCTAGTCTTAGCTTAGTTAGACAAAGGCCCCTACATAAAATAAGAAAAAAAAATACAACCCTTAAACTTTTTTTTAATTATTTTATTTTAAAATTTTATTATCAATTAATCCTTAAATTTATTAAAATTTGATATACATAAATAAATATAAATTCTAAAACCTAATCTTTTTTTATGTTTCTATTATCTGAAATAATAATATTTGATATGCACATAATTTAATAGTCAAACATTTTTATGATAATCAAATGAATCGAATTTGAATTAATTAGAAAATAAAGAAAAACTCTTACCTTCCTTACTTTGTTAATGAATAAATTATGTGAGCGCAGTATTTTCTTGATTTCGTATAATTTGTTAATACACGTTCTTAGCCTTTTTAACAATAAGCATCCAAACTATCATTATAATTAATTTACACGTGTAATTATATGGTTAAAGTTGTGTGCATGTTTGCCATGATGTTTCTTTCATTACTATCACTAACTATTTATTTATTATTATTTTCATTATTCATTATTACTATTATATCAACCATACATGTATATTATTCTACTATATATATATGTGCACAATTCATGATTGCAACATTAATTAAACAACTAAAGTGATATATATATATCGTTCTTTTTTTCTCATAAATAAATGATATGTATATATATAACATACATGTGTGTATTTTATATAAAAATCATACTAAATCAATTTGCACTTAATAAATAAATTTTTAATTAATCTAATTAAAAATCATACTAAATTAATTTTGAATCTAGGGTTCCGAATAAAAATAGAAGATGGTCTCGGGTATCTCTAGCCCACTATATGATACATTTTACCTAAAAATGGATCTACAACGATCAATTTTCTTTCATAGGGTAACATGGACTATTTTTTTATACTTAAAATATTTGGATACTACACTTATTCTAACTATTATATTTATTTTCCTACTTAAATTCAGATAATAAATTTTTGGGGTATTACACTCCCCCTTAAAAGAATTTCGTCCTGAAATTCACATACCTTCGAATAATTCAGGATATTGTTGTCTCATCTTGCTTTCAAGTTCTCATGTTGCTTCACTTCGATCATGATGATTCCATTGTACAAGTACCAATGGAATTTGCTTGTTTCTTAGGACTTGAACTTTTCTATCAAGAATTTCGTGGGATTTTTCCTCATACGTCATATCAGAACAGAGAACTAACTCACTTTCTTTGACAACGTGTTATGGGTCAAACACGTATTTCCTGAGCATTGAAACGTGATATACATCATGAACTTGTGACAGGTCTGGTGGTAGAGCTAATCAGTAAGCAACCTCACCAATTCTTTCTAGTGTCTCAAATGGCCCAATAAATCTTGGTCTTAACTTGCCTTGTTTTACGAATCTCACAACACTTCGCGTTGGAGTTCATTGTTTCTCTCATCAACTCCAGTTGATTATTATTATTGTTGCTAAGAGAAATACAGTGGTGATAAATTTTTTTAACTATGTCAGCATGATTGTGAACACGACTGCAGCATCTTATAAAAGAAGAGATCAACTAAGAGAGTTAGAGCATGAGAGGCTAATTAGTGAACTTAATGGTGGAGAAAGGGAGAGTGGAAGTGGTCAAAATCAGGAAACCACTTTGGTAAGACCCGGGGATACTCGTTGAGGTACACATTACTTGACTTTGCTTCGTTTGAGTTTTATATGGCCTTCAGTTGAGCAAGTGTTGCAAAATGTACGTGGTGATGTTACTTCTTTTGGAAGTAGAAGTACTGCCAAATGTCTAATTAAAAAATGGATAGTTATAAGTTTGTGTTTCTGTTGCAATTGATGAAATATTTACCGAGAATCACAAATGAATTGTCTCTTGCTTTTCAATAAAAATGATCAAAATATTGTTAAGCTATGTCATTGATCAAAAGTGTGAAATGTCAATTACAGGAGTTGAGGGAGAATGGATGGGAAATGATCTGTAGTGAAGTAAATAGATTTTGTGAGTTGAATAATATCCCATTAGTTGATATGAAAGACAACATAATACGACATGGTCATAAAAGGCACGGAACATAACTCATCACTAATTCTCATTATTACCGTGTCGAGATTTTTATCATGTATTTTTTTAAATTCTAAATATTTTATTTAATTTGTATGTTTCATTCTTTATTAATTATGCAGTGGTTTAAATGACAGGTTGTTGATTTAGCTATACAAGAGATGAATAACCGTTTTTCAGAAGTTAGCACTGAATTGTTTAGTTGCATAGCATGTCTTGATCCGAGAAATTATTTCTCTCAATTCAATGTGGATCAACTCATGCGTCTTCCTACTTTATATCATAAAGACTTCTCAACAACTGATTGCGTATATCTTCCGTAACAACTTAACAATTCCATTATTAATGTGCGATGTGATTCTCAATTTGCTGCGATTACTAATTTGAGAAATCTTACTAGGAAAATGGTTATCACTGGTAAGCATACTGTTTTTCCATTGGTTTATCATCTGATTGAGTTATCATTGGTTTTACCAGTTGCTACGACTTCTATTGAAGGGCCATTTTCTGCAATGAAGACTGTCAAGACTGATTTGTGCAACAGAATGGGAGATGAGTGGTTGAATGACAATTTAGTTGTATATGTTGAGAAAGAGATTTTTTAACAATTGATAACGAGCCGATCTTGCAGCGTTTTCAATCGATTGATACTCGCAGATATCAGTTGCCACCATTTCTTCACTATGCACAACGAGAAGTCATCAAAGTTACAATTTTTATAATTTTTTGATCAATTTAAATATATGGATTTTTCGTACTCTTTTATCACTAGTATGATTTTGATTTTGGATATCATTTTATGTTGTGTTATTATATATAAATATATGTCTCGGTGGAAAAAAAGACTATATATGAAATAGTACAAGTTGTACAACCCCCCCTTATATTTTTTCTAGTTCCACCACTAGATCTACATCAGGAAGACTTGTCAGGTCCGTGAAAAATAACCTATTACTCCGATGTATCGTTTACTATGGATCTTACATGCAGTTGACTTCTCGTCACTCAATATTTATTCTACCCGTACACTCTCTTTCAATGGATTGAACTATGAGATCCCCTCACAGTCTATATTTCTATCTATCTAGTTCCCACAAGAAATATATCCCGATACTCCTTTTGACAGTGTATGAAAAGTGTTTCAATACACTCTTAGTAGAACACTAATCTATAGCCTAACAATGACGATTGAAACTATGTGTTTCTTTAAACAATTATAGCTCTTAAGAATTTTATGCAGAATCTATCTATTCAGTGCATTCGGTGGTATTATAATAGGTTCTGATCCCAGACTATTTATAGATTCATGCATAATCTTTATAAGGAAACATAAATCATAATCCTATTCAGAATCTGATAAGGAAATTTTCCTTATTGAAACTAAAACCTAGGACTTGTCTTGTTAGAACTCTTCCATCTTTATACCCATGTCTTATCTTCAATCATGTGATCTCCAAGCTGAATAAGGCATCTTTTAGAATGATCTTGAATCTCTTCTTGGTTGGCAACTTCGAATAGCTTCATCGATCTTGAAAGAACAATCTGGACAAATAATGTTTATGCAAACATTCACGAACATTGCTAAGAATATTGTTGATCTCTAAACCTTCACATCAGGTAGCACAACAGAATGTCTTGTATGTTCACAAACTAACTTCTGGCTATCATTCAAGCTAGCTGGCAGTACTCAGTGTGTTGAACAGTCTCAATTATGTCTTGATGCACAACAGTCTTCATCTTCAGCTCAATCCAATCTTTCCGCTTGAGCTGTTTTTATTTAGAATCAGATCACGTTCATGTACATCCTTATGAACGTTGTCCAGAACAGTGTGTGTACTTGGAAAAATCAAATACTTAGTGATGATTATATGTCATAAAGATCAATGACAATCAATCACCATTGCAAGTGCAAAGTATAACACTTGATAAATAAGCTTAGTGCAAAGCACATCACTAACGCATTGTTTGTGTTCGTAACTAAACAAAAGTTATTGCTTCAGAATTAGTTGTGATTAGTTCATTCAACATCATCCATATGCTGCATTAAAATAAAATCTGATTTCTGTTTGGATATAATGTTAGTATCAGTTATATTGGCTAAAAGTATTATTTAGAAACATAAAAATATCATTTGTACGTATGTTGAAATTAGTAGTCTACCACTTCTTTTTACTTTAATTGAGTGTCATAAATTGATTCAAATAAAGTTATTTAATTCCACTGATTGAATCAGGTGGCCTCCACTTAGTCGAATGTCTTACTGATTGATTTTCATAATTATAGTATCATGTATACAGTCTAAAAGTATCACATGAGATGCAGGAAATTACCATATGTAAAACAAATTTACATTTTCACTTTAATTTTGTAGAAGTACATCTTCTTCCTAATGAGTTCTTTACCTAATGATAGTAGGTATTTATTTACATAATGAAAAATCAATTTTTCATAAATGAATATTTAAGAAATAAAATTATGTAATAATATTCCAAAATAATAAAATTCCAACATAATAAATTCACATCAATTTCTTGTTCCAATACAACTCTAAAAATATCTTAATATATATTAAAAAAAATGAAGAGTATTCATTCAAAGAATCTACAAAAGAAATTAAAATACATTACATAAGAAAAGTATTATGCATTAAGCATAAAATAATTGAGAGTTGGAGTTTTGGAGCCAAACTCATTCAACTGAATTGAGTTTGTTGCATTACTGACCTTCTTATTTTTGCCTCAATAACTTCAAATATGGACTTAAATCTGTCTTCCACAATCCTCTGATTAAAATTTATAAAATTCGCACACAAACTTTCAAAATTTTTAATATTGAAGTGTTGGAATACACAAAAGTAATTTTAGAACTAAAATCTACATATTGAAAAAGTTGCACTTGAATTTTAGGAGCTAACCTTCAAAAATTCAAGAGTTACAACAAAAGAGCTTGAATCAATGTTTTAAAATCGAACCAGTCAATTTACTGGGTCATTGAGTTACTGGTTCTACCAATTGAACTGTTTTGAAAAAATCGAATAATCCATTATATGATATATATATATATATATATGTTACATGTATATATACACAATAAAATATACGAAAATTATACAAATTAGTATCATGATAAATATATTAAATAAGTTTAAAAAATACACCAAATTTAAATCAATGCAAAGAAATAAAGTGTTTAATTTATTGATAGTTATTCCATAAGTTAAGTAGTTAAAAGTATAATATTTATAAAAATAAATATTAAACACCAATTACTAGATTTTGAGAAATTATATAACTAAATGTAAAATAATTAAATAATAATTTTAATTACAAAGAATACTACATAATAACAATTTAAAACATTTCTAATCATTATTTCACAAGCCACTATTTAAGATTTTAGTTTTTCCCTCCATTTATTTTAATTTGAAAAATGTTAATTTAGATATTCTTAAATATTGATTTTAATTATATGCTACACTGATTTTAATTAAAATGAATATTATTTATTTTCATTGTGCATATATATATGTGCTATTAATATTTAAATAATAACATAAGAGTGTATTGGCTCAGTTGATTGAATACATTATATAAAATTATCCAACTTTTGGAGGTATTGGTTTGAATCCTTCAAGTCTCATGTTGATGGAATTAGATTACCAAACTAGACAAACGACCAATCGGACAGGACCGTTCGATCTGATTTTCAAAACAATAGCTTAATTGAATCATGGATTTTAACCTCGTGTCCCATGTTGAGGGAATTAAATTAAATAGCTGGACTAGACAAATGACCAGTTAGAATTATAATCGGACTAGAAAAATAATCAGTTGGACCGGACCATTCGGTCCGATTTTCAAACACTGGCTTGATTCATGAATTTTGACCTCTGTTCATCGTCACTGTGAAGATCCAATGTCATCGGTGGTGGTGGTCTCTTCACCGTGTTTCGTTGAGGATGGTGGCGGTGTCTTCACGTTGGGCAGCGTCGAGTTTCCTCCTTTTGCTTTAGGTCAATGATCAAATATTGATTAATTCAGTGACTAGGTCATAAGTTGCATTACCAGATCCATCAGTTCTTACGTACACGAGACCAGGCCATTTCTTTGTAAATAACCAAAAGAAAAAAACGCTTGTTCAAAATGGATGGCGATTGGGCTTTTGAGGTAGCAGATTTCGTTGCAAATTAGGTGTTTGTGGGCCTAAAGCCCATTAAACCAATCATATCCGAAAATATCTTTCGCTTTTTATCATTTATCTTCGAACTCTTATTCCATTTTAGCTTGTTTCCAAAGCACTCGACGCAAACATAAGGGAACCCTAACGCAAAGCAAAAGGCCTGCAGTTCATCAATAATCGAATTGAGAGCAGCAATTGAAGGATTAAGGTTCGACGAACAGAGGTTTGTGTTGGATTTTTCGCCTAATTTATCTAGTTTTTGCGTGTGGATACACACACACATACATATATTACATGTGAATTGCTGTTTTGTACATGCTTATAAATTGTAGTTAAAAAAAATATAAAAATTCATTAAGCTTTTTCTTCAGTTTTTTATGCGTTGCGCGATTTTATTTGATGTTTTCATTTTTTTAATTATTTTTTGGCTCATTGGATGTAATTTAGGCAGTATGGATTCAAATGCGCGAGAAAGTTCGGACACGAAGGCGGAATTCCGTAAGCCTACGAATGATGCTGCTAATAGGAAGTACAGGCGCAGATCTCCTGTTGGCGGATCATCGTCTGCATCTGATGGTCAGTTTCTTCATATGATTTTGAATTATAATAAGAATCAATTATTATTCTTGGGAAAAAAACATAATTTGTTTTGGTTCTTCTGTATGTAATAATTGTTCTGCCTTTTGTTACTAAGGATACGAATATGATTGTGGTCAGGTTCCACATTTGTGTTACAGTTTTGGTCTTCAGCTTGGTAGTCTACTAAGCGTATTTGTTTGGTTCCTCATATTTGATATTTCTTAAAAGTATGTGCTCAAGGAGATTGTATGGAAGTTTTGTTAATTTTCTTTGTTAATGCCAAATCTAAAGGTGATGTCAAGTTTTCGCACTATAGTAAAAATGATACTCTTGAAATGAGTTATTCGAAGCATGTGTAATTGGGAAGCATTAAGTTGTTCTCCATATATAGTATCTTGTTTCCTTTTACTCTATGTTGATTGTAATTAACTATTCTTTTACTCCTATAGCATCTTTTGCTTGTATTCAGGAAGTCCGCACGGTGGGCGCAGCTTAAGTCCAGTCCCGTTGAGGAAGGGAACTACTAGAGTTGCTGATGATAAACGAAAAAGGGATGATGATAGGAATCAGTCTGGCCGTATTGGTGAATCATATAAATATTCTGATCGGCAGTCATCTAGGAGTCATCATAGGTATGATGATCGCAACAGGCATGATAGGCATGTGGATGACTATGATAAAGGTTATTCTAAATCATCCTATCTTTCACGGGATCCACGCGACAACAATAATTTAGATTACTCCAGGTCAGATAAAGAGCACAGATCTAGAGATTATGTAAATGATGTGGACACATACTCTCGTGGGAAATCTGATGGCTCAGGTAATAGAAGTAGGGACAAGGACTCATATGACAGAACTGGATCTGGTAGGAGGCATGCTGCTATTGAGGAAAGGGATAAGGACATAGATAGGAACAGAGAGGATAAAGTTGACCGATATGGAAAGACAGATAATAGGAAGAGTTCTGTGGATCTCAGAAGTGATCGTTCACCTGCGTATGAAGAGTCAAAGGGCCTAAGAAATGATTCTTTTGCTCGAAGGGATAGTTCTGGGTCTCGTGTAAAAGAAGCTACATGGAAAGACGCAAAGGAATTGAACTCTGAGAGGCATGCTAATGATGAAAAGAGAAGAGACGATGATCGTGGTACATTTAAGGAGCGAAGTAATAGAGAACCAAAGGAGCATTCTGATGATATGTCCACCAAAGGTCAAGATTCTAAGAAGCCAAAGACTTTGAGTTTGGACAGCACAGCCCCTGGGACAGATGGTTTGTTTCATTGTTTCCTCTAACGTCTTTCTGTATTATTATTCATTCTGTAAGGTCTGATATCATGTGGAACTACTCTTAACAGGTACTTCTGAGCCAGCTTATGTGACAGATTCTGATATTGATGCTGCAAGAATTGCTGCTATGAAAGCTGCTGAATTAGGTTTGTTAATTTCTCAGTGGACTATGGCATGTATTTTCCATTTGATACCACATAATTGTCAACTCAACGAACGTATTCGTTGACATGCAAAGGATTATTCTTCATAGGACATGCATCTTTATCTTCTTTCATGTTCTAGCTGTGAACAAAGCTATACATGTCACGATGTGACCTGATTTCTTTCTAATGTCTAGAGCATGTTCTTACCTATTATAATGAATTTTATCTTGATTTTTTTTCATTTTTTTTTATAAATGTTTTGGTTTTGAGGTGGCTGTATGCTACTGTTGAAATTGCAATATTAGTGATGCACTATCATGGACTTGTTATCTCTACTGTTATCTGAGTTGAATTATCTTGCTTTGATTCTGTTTTTGGATGAACGCAGTTAATAAGAATTTAGTTGGAACTGGATACATGTCAACTGATCAAAAGAAGAAGCTTTTGTGGGGCAACAAAAAGAGCATTGCTACTGAAGAGGTATTTAAAGTCATCTCTCTACTTGCATTATCTTTCAGTTCATAAATAGCACCCACCAATTCGGTTAGTTCCAAACAAATATATAAATTAATCTCCCTTATTCGCAGTATCTAAGAACTTACTTTCCCTTTTTTTTTAAAAATCTGTTTGCATGTTGGACTAACTCTATGTTTACAATCATGTGATTTGTCTTTCCATACTATTATTTTTTATGGCTTGTGCTTTGTGATTTACCATCTCCTGTCTTCTTCTTCCTGTATGGTTGATACAATGCTCCATATAGTCCACTCATCGTTGGGATACGCCAATGTTTGGTGACCGTGATCGACAAGAAAAATTCAACAAACTCATGGTAATTTCTGCCCTCCTTTAACTTTGATGTCGCATCTTATGGTGCACGGAACCATGTATATGAATCTTTGATTTGTGTTCTCATAAGAGTTTATCCACATACTAACTCCCTTTTAGAGTCTGAGGTTGCATTGGTGGCCAATTGTAGGGCGTGAAGGGGGATGCAAAGGTGGAGGTGAAGCCAGACAACCCCGATGTGGAAAAGCAGCGAGAGCAACTCCAGATGGATCTGGAGAAGCAATATACAGCCGGGTTGCGTCGAAGAGATGGTCGGACTGTTGGACTCGGTCTTTAGAATTTTTCCTTAGGTACTCTCATGCTTGTATTTATGTATGTCTCGAAATCATGATGTACTATTATTGCATGGAAAAACTATTTTGTAAGACTGTGAATCTAGGTTATGTGGTGACCTGGTCTTTGAGCTTGAGTGATGGTAAGTTTTTTAGTTATTTGATGGTTCGAGTATTTGGTGCATCTTTTTCTTCGTCTATTGATTTGCTAGTTCTAATATGCCCTTTTGGGGTGCTGGAGTTGTAGCTTAGTTTAGTTTCTTGCAAACTGAATTTTTACAAGGGTGAGTGATCGGGATTTGATCCCCAACTCAAAAATAATGTGAAAATGATTCATAAAGTTGGGCCCTCCATTCTTGGGTGGGTTCCATCTAGAGAGGGCCGTAGATTTGGACAATAAAAGATAATAATCACAAGGATTTGGGTTCGTTGCACTAAGTTTTCGAGAAAATTGCAGAATGGTCTTAGAGAGCATGCTCCCATTTCTTTTTGGTCCCAAACTAAACTAATTTGGTCATTTCTTTATTTTTTAAGTCAAAATGGTCCCATAAGACAGTCATATGCAATTTTGGTCCCGTGTATTTTGATGAGCTAGTTAACAGCTGACGACGAGTTAACACGTGAGGCGCACATGAGTTACAGAAACTCTAATTTCAGAAAATCTCCAAATTAACACAACTAACTCATCTTTTATTTCCCCCAAAAAAAACTACCGTCTTCTACCTTCTAATCCATGAGAAATACACCAAATTAACCTGAAAATTCCCAAAGCTTGCCGCGGAAGTTGGAGAAAATTGCAAGAGCACTTGTTGTGGAAGTTGTCGCATCTTCCAGGTTGCGAATTTGCTAGCAATTGCCTGAAATTTCTTGTAATTTCTCGTAGCTCTGAAAATGCAAGTTAGCAATGATTCGAAGGAAGCATTATGTACAACTACCACACCCAAATTACAGTAAGTTTCCTCACCAAATTTCTCTGCAATTTTCTCTCAATTTGTGTGTGGTTTTTGTTTCTCTAAATTTAGTATATATTTTTTTAGAGCCCTGTGATTATTGGTATACTATGAAGGTAAAGCATGGTGGTATGGTGGTTAGTGATTGTGGTCAATTGGTATACTATGAAGCTAAAGCATGGTGGTATGGTGGTTAGTGATTGTGGTCAATTGGAGTATGTAGAGGGCATAGTGAGTGCGTTTGATTTTGTAGACACCCATAAATGGTGTTTTAAGTACTTAGAAGGTCTATGCGAACAGATAGGGTATCTAGGCTCTAAGAAGTTCTATGCAAAAGATGAGGAAGGAAAGTTGAAGCTTGTTGTCTGTGAGTTTGATACCTGAAATCCGATAATAGCGGCTGCAAAAACGAGAGAGTTCTTTATATATTTGGAGGGTGAAAGAACGGTGGTTAGGCTGAATGGAGATGATGTTGTTGGGGAGGTAGTGTACTTGGATGATGCATAAGGTGATTTACAAACAATAGGAAGTTCTACAACTGTTGAGCAGGTTATGAAAGTTACTGGAGAGTCCACAGCAATGAAGACACAACCTGAAGATGAAGCTGTGCCAGTGAATGTTGTTGAAGACCAATCTGTGCTTGTGAAGGTTGTTGAAGAGCAAACAGTTCTCACACACATGTGCAAGACAGTATGCAAGGGCAAGTTGGCTGGCACAAAGGTTTGAGAAATCATTTAAGTGTGATCCAAAGAAAAGTGTGAAGGGGTTTAGGAGTTCTGCCATTTCAGAGCTTGGTGTGCACATATCACCTCATCAAGCTTTCAGAGCAAGGCAAAAAGCACTGAAAGTGATTGAAGGAGACACAACTAAGCAATACTCAAAGTTGTGGGATTATGCACATACTCTGAGGGATAAGAATCCAGGCTCCATTGTGATTCTTCAGGTTGATAATACACCTAGTGGCAACAACTTCAAGAGATTTTATGTCTTCATTTCCTTAGCTATGTCTTCAGTTGACATCTTCACCTTTGAGATGTGGGACTTCCTTGAGTTGTCTTGTGATGGACACTCATCAACCTATCTGAAAAGCTTGCAACCCCCACGTAGTGAATCAGAACACGTATAAAAAAACATACCTTTGCTATGTGCACGATTGAAAACATATGCTCGCACCGGCTTCTGACAGTCACACATTAAAAAAAATTTGTTGTTGTTTGCTCTGCTTGAAGATGCAGCAGACATGGTGCTGTTAATTCTGCAATATTCTTGTTTTTTTTTTGTGGCTTGAATTCTTGTAATTTTGGAATTGGTGTGTAGGTATATATATAGGTAGGTATATATGGCAAAAATGCTTTTCAAATGTTGGATATTTTTGGTTCAAAGCAGTTGAATTTTCCCTCCAAGTCACAAGATTTCCCTCCAGTTCACTGTTATGCCTAATATTGTGTATGAGACTAAAATTGCTTATCGTTTGGGACTAAAATTGCATGCCAACTTAACGGAAAACGTGACGTTAGGACTATTTTAGCATATCATGGTCAAATAGGACCAAATTAATTTATTTGGGACCAAAATGAAACGGGAGTATGCTAGGTGGGACTTTCTGCAATTTTCTCCTAAGTTTTCATTTCTAGTCTGTGACCTCCACCACTCGATGCCATTATTCCATCACAGATTATCGTTCTTAAAATATTACTTATCTATTCATCTGCTAATAAAGGAATCATAACTATCCAGATCGTACTAGGCAAATTGAACCAGTAAACAGTGCACTTGCAAACACTTAGTATTACACATAAGATTCATCCAATTGACGGCTCAAATATTCATTTGTATTTATCTTTCGTACTTGATCTTTTTATTTTTCTTCAGTAAGTGAGATAGTAGGTGCCACTATTAATCGGGCTAAATTTCGGTGGGGGAAAAAGGTCTATCCACATGCATGTAAAAGTGCCAAAGCATTATAAACAACATTAATTGGAGCATAAAAAAAGGGGGTGGGTGGTTCACATTAATTTTAAGGGTATGTATAGAATGGTCGCGTATATATTATATTATGATTAGGATTTACGATTTAGGAAGATCATAACAATGTTAATGTATCCTGAGTCCAGCAAATTTACTCTGATACCCTTGAGCTAAACAGCGACATTTTTCTTTGAGATGGTGAATTTTGTTTGGTGTGTGATATAATAAAAACAATAAAGATAAACCAGTGCATGTTGTTGTATAGCATTGATTAATAGGAGCAAAATGGGAACTTGATTGACTTTCAAAATTAGGTTCACCTATCGGCATGCGTGCAAACGTTGTTCTATTTTTTTTTTAGTTTTTATTTATTTATTTATTTATTTTCAATCCACGTCACACTTGCAGGGTGGTTGCAACAATAAACCCAGAAAAACAACTCACATCAAAAGTTTAAATCCACCAACTTTTTTAAATCAATTTCTACAATCATAACTCAAAAAATAACTCTATTTTGATCCCACCACTACACATCATATACACATACATATGTCATATACTATAATATGTTTATTTATTTATATTATTCACTTATATATTTTATTTAATTTAATAAATATACATTTATATGAATAAATTACAAAAATTATTTTAATAATAATATAAAAATATAATTCAACATACATTACAATAATAATTGATACTATAAATTAATACAACATTATAGTAAAATTTGAAAAAATAATATAACATCTATCTATACCATAAAATGGAGTTCCCTCCAAATAAAATTCCCTCTCAAAAACATCAAAACATCTACAGTAACTTTTTTATTTTTTTAATGTCTCACCATCTTCTCTCTCTCAAACACATACATTTACACATGTTTTTTTAATATATAATTAATTTGTGTTATATTCAATAATATATTTCGTTATATACATAACATTCAAAATATATTTGTACGAATGAATAAATATGTGGGCTTTTGCATATTAAGAAGTGATTGATAACGTTTAGTAGATTTTATTGTGTCAAATAATTACCAACATATATTAAATTTATTAAATAAAAAAATCAAGTGAATTATCCGGTAAAATATCATAATAGGAAGCATACTTTATTATATGTAGATATAACATTTATAATACTTTTTTTTAATTATATTAAATATGAAATAGTTAACAATTTAATATTTTAATTAAATCAATAACTAAATCAAACAAAGATTAATATTTATAAGTTTATATAGTCTATTATATTATTTGTTTGAAAGTTTAGTCTTTAGTGTTCGTTACACTTTAGTACCCGAACGATGGACGTTTCTACACTTCTATTCCAAAATTTTAAAATATTACATATTAACACTTAATGTTTGCACAAATGAACACTTATAGAACTGTATCAATTTTTCAATCTCACAAATGTTGACTTAGATTGCTGAAAATCTTTCAAACCCAAGTTAAACAAATATTGGATGTTATTATTGTTCTTCACAATATTCAACAGTCCATGTTTACATTTGTGAAACTGTAAAATTATTTTAACGTTATAATCGTTAATTTGTGCAAATGTTCACTATCAATATGTAAATTTTGAAAGTTTGGAACACAAGTGTAAAAGCAATCAACCTTGAGTACTAGAGTGTAATGAATCATATTTTAATGCAAATTAAACGAAGATTGATATATAATGAAGACATGTAGGCTGCATTATTATAGTTTCTTAAATTGAAATTTTTTACGTTTCAATATATATTTATTAATATTATTTTGATTACATTTATTTTACATATAACATAATTATTAAATCTAACAAATTTATATAAATATACTACCCTAAAAACCTTAAAATTAAGTCATTGTTATAATCTTTGTTCACATATATTTTTTATAATTTTTTAATCAAGGTCAATTATACGTAGTTGTTTCACGAGTCACAAGTCGTGTTCATTTTAAAAGTTTTTATTTGTAAAAATGATGATAATGTAACAAATATTACTACAAAAGTTGTATATATACAACTAATACAAGCGTTGCGCAATTTATAATTTTTTTTTTATTGTAGTAGTTTATTAATTTTCTGAGCTTATCAAGTAAAATAGACTAAATCATCATTTATATCCCAAACTATTTCCATTTTATCAAATCTATCACAAACTAACATTTTTATCAATTAAATACCTAAACTATTAAAAAACTAATCTAATCTATCCCAAATACATTTTTAGGCAAAAAATTACCTAGTGTTTCGACTAAATTTCTGAGTCTTCTTCTTGTGCTGTAGTCAAATCGATCATATCAATGACATAATATCTTTATTCTATTTTTTCAAACTCTTTTTTAGATCTAATTTTCACCATAAAATGTATTTGGGGATATGTTTGATTAGTTTTTAATAGTTTAGGTATTTAGTTGATAAAAATGTTAGTTTAGGATATATTTGAGAAAACTGAAATAGTTTAGGATATAAATGATGGTTTAGCCAGTAAAATATTAATTATATAAAATATCAAAAATGTGACACTTATATTAAATATATAATAATTGAGTTTGAGATCATGAATGAACTTTGCAGGGGTAGAAATCTAGTATATATATATATATATAGAGAGAGAGAGAGAGAGCAACGTATACAAAGGAAGGAGAGAGGAGAGAGGAGGGTGGTAGAAGAGAGAGGAAGAATGAGAAAGAGAGAGAAATAAAAAAAAATGATCGACCCATATTTTCTGAATCAAACTAACCTAAAACAGTAGAAGCTCAGTATAAAAATCAAACACACCATTTTCTTTGCAATGGTTTTCAAAACTGGTTTGATTTTCAAACCCAAAAAAAGTGCTCCTGCAAGCACCCTAATTATGTAGCGCTAACAATTCTGACCGCAATCCGAAAGGGATGAAACTTGAATATCTATATGTGTTGTTCAAAGAACTAAAGTGTAGTTAGGTGGACATGATGTAACTCGATCTAGCCAGTTCAATCAATTATAAATATTATAATATTTCCCTCTTCTTCTTTTTTTCTTTTATACTTTAGTTTGAATATAATTAGAAAATTAAAGAAGAAATCAAATTATATATCGTGCATGGTAGTTAAATCATTGGTATAATATGTGTCCAAATTGATAAATTGCCATTGATCTTTTGCAAATTTATGGCGAGGGAACTTATTACGATGAATGGGGAAAAGTAAAACTAGAAAACTCACAAGCAACTTATATTGTGAAAAATGAAGACTCCCATTTGCTTCACTACAATATTTAATAACAACACATCATTGACGTTGCTAGGATCCATGCTCAATTAAATCGCATAAAGTCTTTTTTTTTCGGATGAGGGTAACTCAAATATGCTATTTGAAAGTGTACCGACTAAATTCAAATCTTGTACAATAATCTGCAAATCAATTCTTCATTAATTAGTTTGTTCAAGCAATTAAGTTATCCTATACTCTTTCTTGGAATTTCAATTTTGCCTTTTATTTTTCTAACCATGCTAAAGTCAAATTAGCATCTCTTCGACGTTACCTTGAATCAGTTATATTAGAGATTCATATCATTGTTAAAGATCTCAGTAATAAGTTAGATGATGAAATATTTCATTTAACTATTTCCCAACGCCCAACTCCCACCCCCACCCCCCACCCAAAAAACCTCAAAATATGAGATGGATGTCTCTCTCTCTCTGTGGGCGGTGGTGGGACTGTGCAACATTTATTTGTGATTAAATAGACTAATTCAAACAGCTCTGGTGCTCATATATAATGGTTGATCCAAATATTAAGGAGTTTTAATACAGTTAGTTTATTGATGAACCAACTCGATCTTCTATGACAATTCAATAATTAGATCACCAGAAAACTACCCTTTTTTTTTGGTTGGTGGACTAGAAAAGGATCATATCCCTATTAAGTTTGTTGTAATCGAATACGGGGAGGTCTCCTGTGTCCCCCATGAGACGGCGTGAGATGAGGCCCACGCGCGGCGCGTGTACGACACGCGCCCGCGTTTTTCTATTTTTTTTTCTCTTTTTCTGTTGCGTTTTTTTTTTCTTTATTTCTGTTTTCTTTTTTATTTTTTCTGTTTTTCATTTTATTTTATCTTAAAAAAACACATATAAATACCTAAAAAATCTCCCCAAATAAATTATAAAAAATACAAAATAAACCCTAAAAACACTCCAAAAAAACATAAAAAATAGAAAATAAACCCCTAAAAACACTCCCAAAAAACTCTAAAAAATACAAAATAAACTCCTAAAAACACCCCCAAAAATATAAAATAGACCCCTAAAAACACCCCCAAAAAATAAAAATAAAAAACACAAAAAACACGAATTGGTACTATTTAGTGTTCGAATTGGTACTATGGATGGCGATTTTTTTTTTTACGCGGGTCGGAGCGGGTCCGTCTCATGGACCGATCCATGCATCTGATGCACGGGAGACTTTGCGATCGAATATTCATCTTTAAAAGGATTAATTTTTTCAAGAGTCGAACATATCATAAAATAGTCATTTTAGGACGACTATTTATTTAATACGTGTCTAAATAATTCCTTTAGGGATAACACTCTAGGAAATTAGGTGTATTAGAGATTTAGAGTTGGCCTACATCTCAAATTGAGATCTAATTCTAACCATGTGCTACAACAGCGTTTATTTGCCATACAACACAATCTTATCATATATATGATCTAGAACATACTCGTTTATTTAGTTTAGTTAATTCAAAGTTAGGCAAAAAATGAAAAAAATATAGAGTTTTTCATTGCCATGTGGCAATTAATAGGTGAGCTGTGCACCCACCAATTTATGCAAACCATAAACAGTTTTACTTTTCTGCAAGAACCCAAATTGTTTGGATGCAAGTTTTCATTTAATTTCATCTCTAAAAGAGTTTGGATCTTGACAGTTTTCCTGATAAAAAAAAAAAAAGAAAACCCCCTTTCACCGCAACCCTCATTAAAAAAAGTAAAAAAAAAAAAAAAAAACTTTTGATTTATGAAAATGATGTCGTAATTATCTCAAGATTGGAGCAAAAAAAGATGTTGATACCTTGTTGTTTGTGTGCATAGTTTGTCTATTGATTTCAACAAAGGCAATCCACTTTGTTTTTCCCAAAGGTTTAGCAATAGATTTGGCCTAGACTTTTGGTAATACTCCAAATCTTAGCAAAGTAAACGGCTCCCTAGCTTAGATTTTATTCCTCTATTAAAAAAATATTAAAAAAAAAAATCCATTCTTGCAAACCCCACCTGCCCATTTAGCGTTCTTTAATAAAGGGAGTTTATTACAGGGGTGAAAATTCAATGCATGTAGATGCCACATAAATTGACGAGAGGTTTAAGAAACAGAGCTTCATCGTTTCGGGAGTTGTAACTCCCAACAATAAAAAATTGTCGGTTATGTTGTCTATAGACAGCCCCTTTTCGTAAAACATTGAATTGATTTATTAATCTTGGCTACTCCGCCATTTCTTGCTAATCTAAATTATCAAGAAACTTTACTTTCAGGTGATTAGAACATCTTTGTTTCAATCCCAAGTTATATAATATATAAATATATATGTCACACACACACTGACACACACAAATAGGAAACTGCCCTTTTCGTTTCTTGCTTTTTCATGCATAAATGCAGCAGCAAACCACCACTTCTTGCTTCTGCAGTTGTTTCTCCTCTTAGATCTTTAACAATTTTCTTTTAAGCTTTTCTTCAAACATCTATCTGCTGACAATGCTGTTTTTCCTGGTTTCTTGTCTGTCATTTCTTCTTCTTTCTCAGTCATTTCTCAAACCAAATCCTACTCCCAAAATGGAATCTAGAGTGTGGACATTCCCCTGGATTTTTAGGGAAATTATTGTGTTGCTGGCCAAGAAAAGAAAGGCCTTTCTCAGTATTTTTCAAGTTCCATCAATCAAGAAAATGTTGAGACCGGAAATTGCGATTCTTGAAAAAATTGAGGAGGAGAAACAAGAAATTCGTCTACTTGATCTCCCTGATTTAGTGTTGGACTGCATTCTTGAAAAACTTTCACCTGCTGAGCTATGCAGCGCGGCAGGAGTTTGCAGTTCTATGAGAGAGAAGTGCACAAGCGACCATTTATGGCAGAAGCTTATGAAACAAAAATGGGGTGAAGGCATTGGTGATGCTGCTTACAGAGAATGGAAAACTCAAATTGTTTTGAAAAGGGCTCTTGAATTCTCTCATTTCACTGAAAAAAGAAGCAAATTCCATCTCTTCTCCAGCCTTTTCGGGCATAAATCGGAGATGAAGGAGAAGAGAAGAAGCTTTTTACCAGCAAATTCTGTCATGTCCTGCTATCTTGCTCTTGAAAGTGGGAAATTCTGGTTTCCAGCTCAGGTTTTTAACCGAGAGGTAATTTTCTTTTTTTACTTTTGTATGAACTGTTTGTTCTTCATTCTTCAGATAGCATTGTCGTTATTGTTATGACGCGATGTAAACAATTTTTCTGGTAGTTTGCTGATTTTTTTCGATGTTTTTAAGGTGCAGAGTGGGCATGTAGGATTTATGCTTTCATGTTATGATGCTCAACTAAGCTACGGTTCGACAACGGACAATTTTGTTGCTAGGTATATCATGCTTATTCCTTCATTTTTTTTGTGTCTGTTTTGTTTTAAATGACAATAATTTGCATTGATCTTGCAGGTATAAAGCTCAAGGGAGGTCTATGATAGAAGAAGGCATCGAGTGGAAACGGATTAGGGCACCAATTGTCGACACTCCTGCAAATGTTCTTCACATTTCTTCCTGTTTAGATCATCTTAAACCTTATGATCACATTGAGATACAGTGGAGGAAAAACAAAGACTTCCCATATGGTATGTTTTTCATCAATCATCATGTGTGTGTGTGTGTGTGTGTGAGAGAGAGAGAGAGAGAGAGAGAGAGAGAGAGAGAGAGAGATCCTGGCCTCATGACCAAAGAGTCAAGAAAATATTTCAGTGAAGGGGTCTGGAAAGTTGGATCTTCCAACTGTAATCATTAATGAAAAATTAAAAATTTTCTCCCAACATCACAGGTTGGTGGTATGGAGTTGTTGGGCATCTGGATTCTTGCAGCGGCAATGAATTCAATTGTCACTGTCACGTCAGCGGTAGGCACATACATACTTTCTCGTCCAACTCATCTCTACCATTTCTTTTCTTTCCATATGCATCGTTTTGCTTCACTAAATCAAGCTACCTACATTTATTTCCACTTTAAACTAATTTATGTATCTGCTCTAATCTCAAAATCTGAGACTTGTTAATCAGAAGCAATTTAGAATTATGAAAATGTGGTCCCTTACGCCACATGCTAATAAATGCAGAGGAAACTGCGCCTCTAAATCTGCTTTGGTTTCTTACAACTTTAATCATCTGAGAAAAGTAATGATTAAGGATGATCTGGTGGTTTATATATATATATAGATACGATAATCTTGGAGTTCAAGCAGTATACTCGAGGATCGCGGTGGAGGAAGGCGAAGATCAACAGGAAGAGCCATAGAGAAGTTGGAAACGAAGTAGATGGATTTTATGGTGGAATCAGAAAACTTAGCAGGAAAGAGGAAATCGAAAAATGGAAGCAGCTCTGGCCAGACTGCACCTTGGAATAGTTCTTTTTCACTTCATTTTTAGCCCTAGACTAGATATTACATCATCATTCGTCAATCAGGCTTTGGTTTTTTTGATGCACAAGCCTAAGGTAGTATTTCTGGGGATTTTTTTACATTTCCCTCTTTTGCTTTCTGATGAAACAAACATTGGAAGAGTGGTTGTTTTGTTTTGTTTTGTTTTGTTTTGGGGCCTTTTTCTTAATTTATTTATGTGCTCAAAACACACATTTTGTGATGGGATCAAGTACCAAACTTTATTTTAAACAGGGTGTATAATGTAATGTTTTCATATTTTGTATTATTTTTAACATTTTAGTTATTAACTATCGACAGCCACTACTTTATACTATATTATCAAGTATGCCAGTCTCATTGTCTCGTCTCGCAATAAATAGCATAAACGAATACAATGACCACAAAAATATAAGAGTAAACTGTAAACATTAATTATCACGACAAGGACAAACTTTGACTATGCTTGTTCACTTTGGGGTAAAAAAGGTCACACCAGATAGATCACTTCTTACGTTCCTTCACTTTTTAAAAAATAAAAATTATATATATATATATATTTTTTATTTTTTTTTTAATTTTTAATTTAATTTATATTTTTTATTTAGGATTCATCCATCCTCAATTAGGGTATTAATATTTGTGGAGAGTTGGCCCAATTTGCTCTCTTTTTGTTCTAGCCCAAATTACTTCCCTGTTATTTTATTTTCTTGGCCCATCTCTCAAGCTCAAAATCCTAAACCCTAACTCGACCTGCGGTACCTTCCTTATATACCCTCCTAACCCTAATCTACCTAATTTACTCTCCTAACCCTTCTACATAAGCTAAAAAAAAAAAAACTCCCCCCGGACGATGTATTAGTTCCATTATGTTGATATGTACAGGTTGGGGATCTGCCTAATCCCCCACCCGTGAGGGTGTTTTCTTAAAAAAAAAAAAACCCCTTCTACATAAGTTGCGCCGCTTCATCTTCTTCAATAAGCCTCACTTAAGAAACCCTAATCCTAATCCTCTTCTCCGATCTATCTCTGTCTGTTACTCGGTGTCTCTGGCCGGAATCCTGTCTGCGGGTTCCTGTTTGGCCTGTGAGTTGAGATGACAGTGTAGTCTGTGAGTTGAGTTAACCCGTGAGAGCTTCAAGTCTATCGTTTCACCATCCCCGCTTGGTCTGGGTCTGATCTGTCGCCGGAAACTCCATAGCTGCCGTCCGTGGGAAAACCTGAGCCCGTTGTGCTTCTGAGCACATTTTCCCACTTCTAAATCTCTATTTTCTTTTATTTTTCGTTATATTTTTGTACTGCTTGTTTCAGAGTCTTGGAACTCTGTATTTTTGTGCTCAATCTAACTTGTGTTTGATCTCTATGTGCAAATCCATCCTTGTGTGAGCCAAGCCTGTGAAGAAACTCCTTAGATCCACCAGATCTAACGTCTGAGGCTTCATACACTCTACGAGTATCTAAGTCTCCTTCTTCTGAGTTCCTTGGCTGTCTGAGCAGCTGTGAGTGGGATCGCAAGAGGCCGAAAAACAAGTAGTGAACCCCCAGTCGGGCCCATACCACAACAGTGATATCAGAGCTAGGTTGACCTGGCCGGGGGCACTCTCCTGCCTCCATCCCTCTCACCCCGCCGCCGGTAAAGGCCGCGCCTACTTCGACCCCGATGGGCTCGGATTAAAAAGTAAGTCCGGCTTTTCCCCTGCCTGTGAGAGTCGGCTCTGGTATTGCCTCTAAACCCTAAACTCTGTGTGGTATCTTGCGATCCTGCCTGATTTGTTGCTTCCACCTTGCTTAATCACTCTCTTGGTATTCCAAGCCATCCTAACCCTCTGCTTTCGGTCCGGATCGTCTGGATTCCCCTGTGGGTCTCCTCGTGCGAGTTGTCCGGATAGCAGAGTTAGGAAAGGGGGTCCTTAAGGGTCCTTTGTGGTCCTGTCTGTCTTCTGCTGCCATCTCCGTGTCCCTTGAGGTTCTGTGGGTTCTTCTGCCTGTTCTTGTTGGCTTTTATTTAGTTGATTCCTGTTGTTTTTGCTCTCTGTGGTTTTCTGGTGGTGTTCTGAGTGGAACTTGGTTTTTTGAGTTCCTGTAAACTGACTATCATAGTTGAGTCAATTATTTTTGGGCTGAATCAAGTGTGGGATTGTCCTGAGTGACCCCTGCTCCACAGATAAATCTGTGCTGAGAACTGGGCTAGCCTCAACACTCCATTCCCTGGAGAACTTGATTTCAGTGGTTTGGAGTTTGATCTCATGGCTTTCTTTATGTTCTGGTGTGTTTTTTAGCCTTCTGGGCACCTCTGATGTTTTCTGCTGAGTTTCTGGTGTTTTGGTGCCTTCCTGGTATATCTGATTGTGTTGAGCTTTGGTATCTACTTTCTGCATTAAAATCTTGATGTTTTTTTGGGTTTTCCTTGCTCTGCATCATGAACAACCTTCATATGGTTCCTTTTAATGGTAAAAATGATTTTCAGGATTGGAAAACCAGGATTGAGTGTAATCTGACAAAAGAAAAGATTCATAAAGCTATTTACACTAAAATTGACAAATCTGTGGATGATGAAAAGTTACATGAGATGAATGACAGTGCCAGAGCTACAATTTTATTAAATCTGAGTAGTAATGTGCTTAGAAAAGTTTCTCATCATCAATGTGCTAAAGATTTATGGGATAACTAGAATTCTCTTTACACTGCTACTTTTGAAGAATCTGTTTATGCTCTGCAAGATCAATTTATGAATTATCAAATGGATGTTTCTAAAGACATTGATGCAAATATGAATGAATTTAATAAACTTCTGCAAGACTTGAAACTTGCTGGTGATGACACTCATGAAAAGTATGCTTCTCAAATCTTACTTGGTTCTATCCCTGAGTCATTTTCTGAAGTCAGATCTGCTCTAAAATATGGTGGGTCTAAAGTTACTTGTGATATGATTGTGACTTGATTGAAAGCTAAAGAAAATTAGCTGAAAAAATTGAAATCAAAACCTCTACATAATGAGATCATGTATGTGAACAATAACAGAAACTCTAATCATGGCTTTAAATCTCTGAATCATGAGAATCCCAATGTGTTTGCTGCTGAAAAACATAAGAGAAACATGCATTTAGGGCAAAATCAGCATATGAATCACAACTATGTTCACAACCATGCATCAAATTATGTTCATAATTATGCTCATGCATCCAAGTCTGATCCTAATCATGCTCATGACCACAATATTGATCAGAAACTAAGGAAAACATGTTGGAATTGTGGTAAACCTGACCATTTCTCTAATAGATGCAAAATGCCTAAAAAGAACAAAGGATATGGGCATTATGATCATCATGCAAATCATGTTTATGATAGTGCAAATCAGGCTAATAATGTGCATGAAGATTCAGTGAATTATTATTATCTTGAAGGAGATGGCATTTATATGGTTCATGCTGCATATGATTTTCAATTCATCAATTACACCAATGCTATTTCTAAAAATGTGCATGAAAATGAATGGTTAATTGACTCTGGTTGCACATTTCATGTCACTCCTCATAAGCACATGTTTCATAACTTGCATTATCTGAGTACTGGTCATGTTGCATTGGCTAATGGGCAACACTGTGAGATTATTATAAAAGGAGATATATGCTTAAAATTTGAAAATGGAAGTATGCTCACTCTGAATGATGTTAGATATGTCCCTAAATTGAAATTTAGCTTACTTTCTGTATCTAAAATGGCTGATAAAATGCTTGATGGTTCTGTGAATTATTTGAGATTCAGATTTGAAAAGGACTACATGCTTTACTTCAATGCACCTAGAAAGGGTGATTTATATGTTGTGCAAGTTGTCTATGTGCCTATTCCTGTAACTAATGTGATGCATAATGATATGACTGCTCTTTGGCATGCTAGACTAGGACACATGAGTAACAAGAGTCTTTATATTCTGAATAAAGCTGGTGCTTTTAAAAATGATAAAGTGACAAGCATGCCATTTTGTAAACCTTGTCTAATGGGAAAACAACATAAATTGCATTTTTCTGCTTCTGTTCCCTATCCTAGAATACATGTCAGCTCTAAAATACTTGAATACCTACATGCTAATGTCTGAGGCCCTTCTAAGGAGCCTACTCATGGTGGTAATGTGTATTTTCTGTCTGTGATAGATGATTTTTCAAGAAAAACTTAGGTCTTTATTATGAAAAGTAAATCTGAAGTTTTTCAAAAAATTTCAAACTGGGTTGTTGCAATCCAAACTCAGACTAATAAATACATTAAATGTTTAAGAACAGATAATGGTCTGGAATTCTGCAATATTGCCATGGATAATTGGTGCTCTGATAGGGGTATTAAAAGACATAAATCTGTGCCATACAATCCTCAACAAAATGGGGTTGCAGAATGGATGAATAGAACTCTTCTTGAGAGAGTTAGGAGCCTTCTAGCTGGTTCTGGTCTTGATAAGAAATTCTGGGGGAAAGCCTTGATGACTGCATGCTATTTAATTAATAGATCTTCATATGTGCCTTTGTTGGGTAAATTACCTGAGTCTGTGTTTTGGAACAAACATGTTTGCTTGTCTAATCTGAGAGTGTTTGGTTGTACTGCTTATGTTCATCAGAGATTGAGTAAGATTGAACCCAGGTCCAGAAAATGCATATTCCTTGGATATCCTGAAGGGGTTAAGGGTTACAGACTTTGGGATAAAGAAGTACATGGGTTTAAAACTTGTATAAACAGAGATATTATATCTAATGAACTTGATTTCCCTTGTTTACTTGAATCCTCACACTCTGATGCTCCAAGTGAGGTGGAGAATTTACCTAATTTCATGTTTTCTCATGTTGCCTCTAAGGTGGATGCTCTCAACCCTATAACCTGAGCTTGTTGTGCAGAATAATGAAAATGACAATATGAATGATCATGTGATTGATGATATTGATGCTAATGAATCTGCTTCTAATAATGAATCTGGGAATGATCTCTCTGATAACATGAATGTGTCTGAAACTGATATGAGTGCTAACTCTGAAACTAAACCTGAGAACAAATCTGATCATGAATCTGAGTTTGAGAACTTAGAAAACTATCAGCTTGCTAGAGACAGACCTAGGAGAAATGTGAGAGTTCCTGCAAGATATGATGATTATAATTTGTCCCTATATGCTTTTAATGTTTTCAATAATATGGATAAAATTGAGCCTAAAACTTATAAAGAGGTTGTTAGCTCTGTGGAATCTGAAAAATGGATTGATGCCATGAAATGTGAAATGAAATCTTTGCATGACAATAACACCTGGATACTTGTTGAAAAACCTGAAAACTGCTCTGTGGTTGAATGCAAATGGTTATATAAAATAAAGCAAGAAATTAATAATGTCAGATATAAAGCCAGACTTGTTGCAAAAGGTTTCATCCAGAAAGAAGGCATAGACTATAATGAAATCTTTGCTCCTGTAGTAAAATTCACAACTGTGAGAATTATGCTTGCCTTGACTGCTCACTTTGATTGGGAACTCAAACAGATGGATGTTACAGCTGCTTTTTTGCATGGTGATCTTGAGAACAACATTTACATGCATCAGCCTGAGGGCTTCATGGATAAAAATGATCCCAATCATGTCTGTTTGCTGAAAAAATCCCTATATGGTCTAAAACAATCCCCAAGACAAATGGAATATTAAATTTGACAAATGTATGCAAAGTTTGAATTTAACCAGGAGTAAATTTGATCATTGTTTGTACTATATGAAATCTGATGTGCCTGTGTTCCTTCTACTTTATATAGATGATATGCTATTGATTAGCCCTTGCTTAAAAACTGTTAAGCATGTTCAGACTTGTCTATGTGCTAATTTTGACATGAAAGATCTTGGTGATGCAAAGAAAATACTTGGCATGGATATTGACAGAGATAGAAATAAACACACTCTTGTGCTGCATCAAACCACATATGTTGAACAAATCTTGTAGAAATTCAATATGGAGAATTGCAAACCTGTCTCTGTGTCCCTTGTATCTCATTTTGTGCTCAGTAAAGATCAATGCCTCAAAACTGAGTTTGAAATGAATGAAATGCAAAGTGTTCCCTATGCCAATGCTATTGGATCAGTAATGTGTCTTATGATTAGCACCAGACCTGATATTGCTTATGTTGTCTCATGTTTAAGTAGATACATGGCTAATCCTGGGATGCCTCATTGGGAGACTTTAAAATGGTTGTTGAGATATCTAAAATCCACATTATCTAATGGTTTAATGTTTTCTAAATCTGTTGATGGTGTAAATTGTGTGGGATATGTTGACTCTAACTATGCAAATGATAAAGATCAAAGAAAGTCAACAACATCTTATGTGTTTACATTATGTGGTGCTTGTATAAGTTGGAAATCACAACTGCAGAGTATTGTTGCTTTGTCCTCTACTGAATCTGAATACATTGCTGCAATTGAGGCTGTGAAAGAAGCTATTTGGCTTCATGGTGTCTTGTTTGAAATTAAATTCATTGATGATAAACCTATGCTATACTCTGACAGCCAATCCGCTATCCAATTATGCAAAAACCCTGTGTTTCATGACAGGACTAAACATATTGATGTAAGATTCCACTTCATCAGAGATATAGTTGAGAAAGGTGGTGTGCTGCTTGATAAAATCCCCTCAGAGTTTAACCCTGCAGATATGGGCACCAAGTGCCTTCCAGTTGCAAAGCTGATGGCCTGCAAGAGATCCTTAAACATGGATCTGGGTTGAACTGTGAGGAGTAAATGGTATTCCAAGTACAAGTGCTTGGATACCTGTTCTGCCTCTTAGGGCAGTGGTTATTTCCTATTGGTTGGTATTATACTAGGCTGTGACTTGTTCAAGGATAGTCAGTTAATGACTGGAGACTTGTTACTATTGTTGGGTTGATCTCTTGTGTTGAGATTGAGATTAATGTGCATAGCATTTCTCTCTCCCTCTCATGACCTGTCTCAGTGATAGTGAATGAGTAAAAATAAGGGCAATGATGATAATCTCAGTCTTTGGCAGGTGTTTCCATGGTGACAGAAAAGATCAAATAGGGCCAAAGGTGGATATGTGGAGAGTTGGCCCAATTTCCTCTCTTTCTGTTATGGCCCAAATTGCTTCCGTGTTATTTTATTTTCTTGGCCCATCTCTCAAGCCCAAAATCCTAAACCCTAACCCGACCCGTGGTATCTTCCTTATATACCATCCTAACCCTAATCTACCTAATTTACTCCCCTAACCCTTCTACATAAGCTGCGCCGCTTCATCTTCTCCGATAAGCCTCACTTAAGAAACCCTAATTCTAATCCTTTTCTCCGATCTATCTTTGCCTGTTACTCGGTGTCTCTGGCCGGAATCCTGTCTCGGGTTCTTGTTTGGCCTGTGAGTTGAGACGACAGTGTAGTCTGTGAGTTGAGTTAACCCGTGAGAGCTTCAAGCCTATCGTTTCACCATCCCCGCTTGGTCTGGGTCTGATCTGTCGCTGGACACTCCATAGCCGCCGTCCATGGGAAAACCTGAGGCCGCTGTGCTTCTGAGCACATTTTCCCACTTCTAAATCTCTGTTTTCTTTTATTTTTCATTATATTTTTGTACTGCTTGCTTCAGAGTCTTGGAACTCTGTATTTTTGTGCCCGATCTAACTTGTATTTGATCTCTATGTGCAGATCCATCCTTGTGTGAGCCAAGCCTGTGAAGAAACTCCTTAGATCCACCAGATCTAACGTCTGAGGCTTCGTACACTCTACGAGTATCTAAGTCTCCTTCCTCTGAGTTCCTTGGCTGCCTGAGCAGCTGTGAGTGGGACCGCAAGAGGCCAGAAAACAAGTAGTGAACCCCCAGCCGGGCCCGATACCACAATGATATTTTTTTAAAAAAAACTAATTATGACACACCAAATATTGTAGGAGTGGGCACATAGGATCCTACATTCCTACTCCGAAAAAATGTAGTCTTTGCATCTAGAGTTACAGAGAAAATCATGTGTTTTTTTTTATGTTTCAATACTTAATTGATAAAATGAATATACACACACTATTGATTAAAATAATTATAAGAATGGATTGTTTGAAAATTGACATCATATTAAAAATATTTGTAAAATTAAACACTTTTCATAAAATAAGTCTTTTACCCTTTTTGGGAAAATTGCTTATTTAACCAATCGTCCTGTTAGAAAGAGTTTTATATTTTTCAATTGTTTCAGGAAAAGGAAAATCCAATAAAATCTTAAAAAGAGCGGTTCTGGTTATTAATTAGCAAAATGTAATATTTAATTCATATTTTCATTTTGTTTATTTTTAATGAGTATAGTAAAGAAAAAAAAAAAGAATAGAAATCCCAAATTATTGGGTGACTGCCGCTGGATCATATATAGCTTATAAGTTGGGCTAAGACATTGTTGGGCCCTATGCATTTTTTCTTTATTGCCAGAATTCTGCATCAAACGTTCAAATCTTACGAGAGTAGCTTCCAGTCTAATATTTCTTTTTCCATTAAAAAAAAAAGAATCTTACATTTTAGAAAACAAACACTTCCACGCACCTGTTGCAAATAACACTATATGAGACGAGTCGGGTCAAATTTGTGCTTTGACCCGGGTCAACGCGGGTCAACCCGCAAAAAAATAGAAAAAAACGGTAAAATCAGTATCAACAGTCTCATTAAAAAGTATCACAAAAAATTCAAAAAGTATCAAATTGTGATTTTTTCCATTCGAATTAATGTTTAGACTTTAGTAGTTTAGGTTTTTTTGGGGGTTCTTGATTTTTTAGAGGATTCATGGTTTTTTAGGGGTTTTTTTTAGGGTTCATGGTTTTTTATGAGTTTTTTTAGTTTTTTTGGGGGTGTTTTTAAGGTATATTTTGTGTTTTTTAGAGTTTTTTTGGGGGGGGGTATTTTTAGGGGTTTATTTTGTATTTTTTTAGGGTTTTAGGGGTTTATTTTGTGTGTTTTTAGTGTTTTTTGGGGAGTGTTTTTAGGGGGTTTATTTTGTGTTTTTTAGGATTTATTAATTCTATTTCATATTCATTTCAGACAAATTAAATCAATTTATTTTAATTTTAAGGTTCACTAATGTTATTTTAGAGTATATATTTTTGGGGAACAAAGAGAATTGAAAAAAAAAAGACAAAAAAAACTGCCAGAAAAATGGAAAAAGGGGAAAAAACTGCCAGAAAAAAAAAATAAAAATAAAAGATGTGCGCGTGGGAGCCACGCGCTCGTCGCAAAGAAGGGCGCTGCACTGAATACCTTCTCTTTTAGAAAATATATTTGAAACAAATACAATTTCCCTCCCCCAATTAGTTTATAACTAAATTCATCCATTTTTATTTTTATTTTTTGATGTCGAAAATAACTCATTTTTCTTCCACACTGTAAACTAGATTTAAATTTAGCAGTGTTGGTGAGATTTAAATTTCGAAACCCCGAACTAAACTTATACCACTCCACTACTAGCAAAGACCAAATTCACCCAATTTTGTCCATATGTAAACATCCAAAGTATCGAAATTTAGAGTCTTTTTTCATATTAATATTGCTACCCCAATTACTGTATTGATGGGGTGACCTAATTTGTAATAATTTTGTAATTGAAAACTGAAAAGTGATTAGTTCTTCAAATTGAAATACAAAGCACAAAGCTGGTGGTTAAATTTTTTGATAAAGGAAAAAGGCACCAACTTTAAATTCAGCATTATTATTGTGAGAACTAAACTTTTGTATGGTATGAAATAATTAATGATACCATTCCTTGTATTATCTGAATTAAAATTACAAAGGGGGATTTCACATTCCAATAATACAATTAATTAGAATTATTAAACTCAAAGCCTAATAGAAAAAATAAATAACGAGTATACCACGGGGTGTGAGTAGAAAAATATAAATAAATAAATAAGGAGCAGGAGAATCTGCTGGGAAAACTAAAAATAAAATAAAATAACAGACACGTGAATTCAAATAAATAAGAGAAATATTTATGCAAAAGGGAGCACACAAATTACGAGGGTGTATTGGTTGTGGATTTCATTGGACTTTTAAAATCCAGGTGTATTCAATTCAGACTTTTAAAAGTCCAACGAAATTTTGGTGTATTCAATCCAAACTTTTAAAAGTCCAATGAAATCCTGATGTATTGAATCACGACTTTTAAAAGTCCATCAAAATTTTGAGGTATTCAACAATCCACAGACTTTAAAAAGTCATTGATTTCGTTGGAATTCAGATGGATTTCACGTGAAAATTATGAAGGATGAAATCCGACCTCCAGACACGAGATTTCGATGGATTTGGAAAATCCCGCGAGCGTTGTGACCCAGCGGCCGGTGGGTAAGCGGATTTGGGACTCCCAGCGGTCGCTCGACCCAACGGCCGCTGGAGTCGCTGAGGATGGCACCTCAGCGACCGCTGGCTGTCAGCGGCCGCTGGGTTTAAGTCGGTGATATCCCAGCGGCCGTTAGGTCGAGCGACCGCTGGGCCTGGCATAATCCGCTTATAAATATTCGTTCACGGTATTTTTTTCCTCCACAATTTCTCCACGAACGGCAGCGGCGGCAAGGCGGCGCCTACAATCTTCATCAGGTACTCTCCATACTATTCGATTATGATTATTATTTTTAACTCGTGTATTCATTATTGATTCGATTATGATTATTATTTTTAACTCGTGTATTCATTATTGATTCAATTATGATTATTATTTTTAACTCGTGTAATCATTATTGATTCGATTATGATTATTATTTTTAACTCGTGTATTCATAGAAAACTAGTATATATGCTGTTATTATTAATAATAAGATGATTAATAGTGTATACAACATATTATATTAGTATTATCCTGGGGGACTCACAACCAGATTCGAAAAAGAGGACATCTTATGAACCTTGGAGTAAGGAAGAGACTAACCTTCTGCTAGAACTTATGATTGATGGTGCGCGTCGCGGATGGCGTGATAATAGTGGCATATTTAGCAAAGCCATTGTGGAAGAAAGAATACTTATTGTGTTTAATGAAAGACTCGGGTGTAATAGGACCTACAGTAATTATCAAAGCCGGCTCAAATGGTTTAAGAGTCATTGGATCGGTTATTCGAACCTGTTGAAGTATAGTTCTGGTTTTGGATATGACAACAATACGAAAAAATTCACGGCTACAGATGAAGTGTGGGATGCGTACTTATCAGTATGTATCATATTGGAAATTAATTATTATGCAATATTTTTATTTAATTAATAAAGTGAATTAATTATTTTGATTTTATTTTTTTGTAGTCTCACCCGAAAGACACACACTTGCGATATGGAGATACCACTGATTATGAGGATTTGAGGATTGCGGTGGGTAATGGTGTTGCCGTCGGAAGAAATTCAATTGGGTTGGGAATTGCTACTGATGCAAATACATTAGGAGAAGATGAAAATAGAAATGCGCGCATAGAAGATTTAACGTTTGATCCTGAGAATGATGTATTTGTCGCACTATCACAAGATGAGCAACCTCCGTCTAGTTTCACACCACCTTCTGGGCAGCCTGAAGTGACTAAGAGCTCCACTGAAAGACCGAAGCAAGCCAAAAGAAGTAGAACTCAGTATGAAGCAACTTCTGACTCTAGTGAAAAGATCATGGAAGAGGTGAAAACACTGTTTGGTGAAGTTCACGGTCTCTTATTGAAAAGAGATAGCGAATTGGAGAAAAGAGAAAAAGAAAGATCGTACACTACATGGGATGCAATCAAAGAGATCCCAAATTTGGATGCAGACACTCGGATTAAGGCATTTGACTTGCTTGTCACGAAGTCCCAAAAAGATGGTTTTTTGAAGATGAGTGTTGAGGAACGAGCTCAGTGGATAGCTTACAAGATTAAGAAATAGGGATATTTTGCTTCAAATTTGATTTATTAGTATTTTTTTGATTTATTAGTATTTTTTTGAATGTCTTGTTATAATTTATGTTAATTATTTATTTGATGTTATGAATTATGTTTTTTGATTATATAACATGTTTGGTTTATTCGAAATTAACATTATGTTTTTTTGGGTAATTTTTTTTTATTTGTTGATTTATTAAGTTGTATGCATTTGGATATATTTTTTATTTAACACAATCGCTGTAATCAATAAATTTTATTTGTTTAAATGCAACATGGAAAATCATGAAATATTGAAAGAAGAAATAGAAAATGAAGAGATGGAAGAAGAAATTGATGAGGAAGAGGAGACAGAATTCTATGAAAATGTTAAGCTCTTGCTATTGACAGCCAAGACAGTGTTAACATTATTAGGGGAAATTGATATGATGCGTTAGCATATTGAACGTTCTTTGCAGCGACGACCAATTACGAGAATTGGATATCATTTTGTTAAAGATATGATTGAAGGAGATCCACAAAGTTTTCGACAGTTGTATAGAATGTATCCTGATGCGTTTCTGAAGTTATGCTCTATCATAAGAGATAAAACGCCTCTACAAGATACAAGACACATATGTGTTGAAGAAATGGTGGCAACATTCTTGATCATTGTCGGGCACAACGACAGATATTATAATGTTCGTCACAGATTCAAGCGTTCTCATTTTTCCACAAGTCAAAATTTCAATAAAGTATTAAAGGCATTGAACATGATAGCACCGGGCATGATGGTTAAGCCGTCTATACAGACCCCAACAAAAATTCAGGATTGCACAAGATTTATGCCTTTTTTTAAGGTATGTATCATTTATTATGTAATGTATTTTAAATGTTTTATTTATTTATATCTTATTTTGACTTTATTTTAGGATTGCATCGGAGCTATAGATGGAACGCATATTCCGGCAACGATAACAGGCCGAGAAGTAAGCAGTTTTCGTAATCGTCATAGTATGCAATCACATAATGTTTTGGCAGCTTGCAACTTTGATTTGCAGTTCATGTATGTGCTAAGTGGATGGGAAGGTTCAGCACATGACTCCAAGCTTTTAAGTGATGCATTATCTAGAACAAATGACCTTCAGTTGCCGCATGGTATGTACCATATTTATAATTGTGTGTTTTTTTTAAATAGTGCAAAGGCATTTATTTGATAAAGAATAATAAAATTATTTTGTTGTAGATAAATATTTTCTAGTGGATTGTGGATTTGCTAATAGACGTCAGTTTTTAGCTCCTTTACGTGGTGTTCGATATCATTTGAAAGATTTTGGTGGTCAAGGTCGTCACCCCAGAAATGCAAGTGAATTATTCAATCTCCGTCATGCATCGTTAAGGAATGTGATTGAGAGGATTTTTGGTGTATTCAAATCTAGATTCACAATTTTCAAAACCGCACCTCCCTTCTCATTTCAAATCCAAGCTGAATTAGTTTTGGCTTGTGCTGGTTTACACAATTTTCTCCGAAAAGAGTGCCGCTCTGATGAATTTCCAGTGGAATATGAAGGAGATGAAGATTTACCACCTCCTCCTCCAGAATAAGAAAATATGGAATGACTATCTCAAAGCCAACTACAACAAAGAACGGAAGCTAATGTATGGAGAATATGCATTGCCAATGCTATGTGGGAAGTGAGGCCCACGTATAACGGCAATGGAAATGATGATGAAACCGAAGATGAAACTGCTGAGTAATATTTTTTTTAATTGACTATGAAACATTGACTATAATTGGTATTTTATAAACAATTTGTGCTTATATTGTTAAATTTTTATAACGAATTTGAATAACACAATTTTTTATAATTGTTGTGTTTTTCTTCCACAACTTGTGTATCCGATAAAAGTAGACATATAAAAATATTTATCAAACACGTTTTATGTAAAAAACATAAAGTCCAACGGCTGCTGGTTGTGAGCGGCCGTTCGGACGGCCATAATTCAAGCCCAGCGCGCGCTGGGAATGTTGGGCAGAAACATTCTCAGCGACTAGGGATTTCAAAGTAGCCCGAAACCGATGGGCTGGCCCGAACCGCCCGAAAAAAAGGCGGGTTAGGGTCATATTTTTTAGGCCCGAAATAAATTTTAACCGAACGGGCCCGCCCGAACGGACCGACGGGCTAAACGGGCCAGCCCGCTAGGTCCGCGGGTTGGCCTGTAGGGCTGATTTTTTTTTATCTGCTTTTATTATTATTTGATAAGAAACAAATGGATACTAGAAAATAGTTAGATTATGCTTTTAACTGGTAACTCGCCATTCTTTGTTGTTCTTTCCTTCTGTTGAACTTGGATTTTAATTTTTTATAATAAACAAATGAATTATTATAAAATAGTTAGATTATGCTCTCAGTCGACTATCTATTATCTAAATTTCTCAAAATAAAAATCTTACTGTTGAAGAAATGGTCACTGTTGCGGAAGAGATAAATCTAATCAAATAAATTAGAATATATGTTTTGGAAACTCTTCTATAAAATATAGTGAAAAAAATATAATACAATTTGCAATCAATTCGACACTGAAAGAATGCGCAGTTCCACTATTTGATGAAATTCATCAATGAATAAATTATAATGCATCGTAATATAGAACTGTAGATTACGTGAGGATTTTAACCTATGCATCTATACAGACTGTGCTGCTTAAGTTCTCGTGTATCAACTTTGCTTGTAATTATATGATGCTTGTATAAACATATGGTGTCTCTGTTATAGTTTTGGATCTAATATAGGACATGAAAACTTACTATTTGAAAGAGTATTCTCCTTATACTTAACTTTTGTCGTAAACATGTTGGCCCGATGGGCTAGCCCGAAAACTGAAGTTTTAGGGTTAGGGCCAAAAATTTTTAGCCCGAAAAAATTTCAGCCCGAATGGCCCGACCCGAATAGCCTGATAACCCGATAGGGTTGGCCTGAAACCGACGGGCTGGCCCGTTTGACATCCCTACCAGCGACCGCTGACTCCCAGCGGCCGCTGGGCTTGAATTGTGATTTTTTTTTTTCCCGCAATGTGTCCTATTTTATCGAAACTATTGTACGATTTATCGAAACTATTGTACGATGTTTATGTCTACTAGGTTGATATTTGTATTCTTTTTTAACACTTTATGCACCATTCAATCGTACTAAATAAGTAAAATGAAATGAAAAATAAACATGATCGAGATAAACATTGTTCACAAACATATTGTTCAACAAAATAGAAAACACACAGTTTAACAAAGTAAAAAAAAACTACAGTTCAACGACAGAATTAAAAAAAAAAAACAACACCCAAACAATGGCAGCTGGGTACTCCGCCTCCGGCATTTGCCTTTCTCGAGCGATCACACCTACACGATTCACAAACACCAAAGATCAACCAAAAACCAACGGTAAACATAAACATTTATTCAAACAATCAAAATATAATCCATAAAATGCAAAAAACAAACCATTAATTGTCAGGTGGTGGATGTGGTGGCGGATAGAAGGTAGTCCAAGCATCCCACTGAGCCTGTAAGGATGCAATTTGTGCATCCTGCGCGTCAAATCGAGCGTTCATTTGCTGGGTATGCGCATCAAATCGGGCGTTCATCTGTTGGGTATGCGCCTCATACCCATCGTGGATCTGCTGCCTCAGTGATCCAAAAGATGCATCGATATGCTCCCGAAATGACATCAAATCATTCTGGAATCGCCCATAATAATCTCCGGACATTGTATGAGGTGGCTGCTCAGGTTGCTCTTCCTCTTCCTCCTCCTCTACCTCCATCTCCCCATCTTCATTACCACCTCCATCACCACCAGTAGACGGGCCGGCACTAGAATCACCTTGACTCTTGACAAGCAAATCATTTGTGTGCTTGCTCACACATGGCCTCTTAGCAGGAGGTAATAACGTGAATCGATCTTTAATAATTTGAGCACCTTTTAGCTCACTGAAATCGATTGAATACGACCTGATTTCATCATGTCCCTCCTGATAACCCGTCGTGGCACTGAGAACGCCGAAATTATGTGTCAATCCTGTCACAATAGGAGCAAACGAAGGATGCGTGCGTGCACGAGTCTGCATCTGCCTCATAGCCGACCAAATGAAGTTTGAAATGCAAACTTTTGTGCCCCTCAACGCACAACACAACAAATACACCTCATTCGCGTTCACTTTATTCGCCTGCTCTTTCCCAGACACATTGTAAGCAAGGAATTTGTGCATAATTGCCAATGCCGAGTCTTGAATGTACCCATTCGACTTACCCGTATTATTCCAATTATCAAACTCAGTCAACTCACGCCAACCCGCTTCCACACTAAACGAATTGGGTCTCCCCCGTTCCCCACCAGTAGGAAATCCAAACACAGTTTTCATTCTAGGCAAACTAATTTGGTAGTCTCTCCCGTTCATCCTAACCCCAATCTTCTTATGTTCATCAATCACATACATAGTAGACAAAAATTCATAGCACAAATCTCCATAGCCAGAATAATCAACATGCTTAGCATAATGTTCTAACCCCAAAACCTTCAAATACTTCGTCACTTTTGCAACAATTTTAAAATCTTTCAACAAATCCCAATCAAGTAACTAGGCATGGTAACCATAGATTCATTGAATTTTTTAAAGACTTGTCCCTCCCATTCAGTTTTTAAAGGAAATGGACATTCGTACCTCGTCGTGAGGTCCTCCTCTTCGGCTTCTTCGTGTGCCCCGAGGTTGGGATTCTTCGTGCGAACCATAATTGAGTGTGGTATGTCGTGGGCTTCCAACGGTCGGTGGAGCGGTGGCTGGAGTGCAGCGGCGTGAGGAAGAAATTTTCGCGTGTGAAATGAATTTTAGGGCTGTTCTGCCCGATTTAGGGCTTTCTGCCCATTTATACGATTTATTCCCAACGACCGCTGGGCTCCAGCGGTCGTTGGCTTTTTTGGTCTCGTTCCCCAGCGGTCATTGAGGCCAGCGATCGCTGGGGTCTTTCGGCTCGCCATCTAGCGGCCGCTGGGTTCAATTTTTTTCCAAACCCCACGATCATTGTATTCCAACGAGCGATGGGTAGATGGATTTGAAATCCATTGAAATCGGTCCGAAATCCATACACGAAATCCACCAGACTCTGCGTGGAGTTGGGAGACTCCATATGAAGTCTATGGATTTATAAAATCCATAGACATTTAAAAATCCATCAAAATCCAATAAAATCCACATCCAATACACCCCCTACATACACAGTTACTTTAAAAGGGCCCAAAAGTAAGAGCGGGCCAGCCCGAGCCCGCTTACCAAACCCAGATAATTTTAGTCGATGACGACGACGCGGAGAGAAGCAGAAAACAGAAAGATTTAGAGAGAGAAAACTATCTGGGAGAAATCCGAGATACAGACATACACACAATCGTAAAAGTATCGATTCAAGTAATTAGCGAGGTAGTTGGTTCGCCAAGAAAATGAACGGCGGCCCATCTGGTTTCAGTACGTTTTAATGTGCATTCTCTCTTGTTTTCTTGGGTTTTAGAAATCTTTGTTATTGGAAATTGAAAAATTGACAATTTTATTTTCTGTTGACAGATAATGCGCCGGTAACAAGGACGATAGTGATTGCGAGTGCTCTTTTTACAATAATTTTTGGGATCCAAGGTCGTTCAAGAAATATCGCTTGGTCGTATCAGGTTCTCCTCTTTTCCTTTTAATAAGTAGTTCTGATTTTTAAGTTTTGGAAATTCACTGCCCAATTTATTTGTGTAGTCATTTACTTTCTTTAATTAGTTTTTCCCGTTGGGTTTTATGCCGGTTGTGGCGGGTGACTTGTTATTTTGTGTAACGTAGTTTTAGCTGGATGATTTGCTGAATTGGTTGAATTTTAATGTGATTCGATTTGGGAATTTCATTTTTGCTTGGATGGAGTGGGTAGTTGGTTTACATGCATTCATCGCTTTCTTGAAGTTTTTGCATTCCTCGAGTCCTGGTGGAAATGAGTTTCCTTATTTTGGTTGGTTTTATGCTAAGCTTCGAAAGTTTTCACCTTGCTTTTGATAGAAATGGGGCTAAAAAAAACTTACGTAGGTTATAAACTCAAGATTGGTGCTAATAACCCTTTCAGGATTGGTTGAAACATAACAAATAAACTCGGATAGATTATTGTGTTCTATGGAAAACTGCAAAGTGTTTGTAGGAATATTGGGTATTACCTAAAATGTGTTTTTAGGTGATCAAACTACTTATGCTAGTTTTTGTGTTTGATTCTATTAAAGCTAGTAAAGTTCAAACAAACAAGCTTAGATAGGATCTTGAAAGTTCGATGAATTTTAAACAAGTTTGAATGTAGTGTGCTCAGCTCAGCTCAATTTTATCACACCCCCACCTGCAAAGAACTAAAAGATGTTCCTCTCCATGGACTTCTGTTTTTCAAGTTTATACTCTATTTAATATCTCTTTAAGTATGCATCCAGTACTTTGTATTTTCACAGGCATAATAATGTGGTGTAACTAAATTTGTATCTAACTGCGCTAACTTCCCTGCATCTAATATTTATTTACAAATTGTACAGTTCTTTCTAAATTTATCTGAAATGACTTTTGCTTGCACTTTACACATTGCTTATCAGCATCATTAACTTGGTTCTTATACATGACAGGACATTTTCAGAAAACTTCAAATATGGAAGCTCATAATTTCAGTTTTTGGATTTTCATCTACACCAGAACTTGTTTTTGGAATTTATCTTCTGTACTACTTCCGTGTATTTGAGAGGCAGATAGGTTCTAATAAATACACTGTAAGCTCTCGTTCAAGCTGAATTTCTTGCTTTTCTGTTTCTTATAAAGTTCAAACTGCAAAACTATAGCTGCAACTGTTGGTAAAGTACAAATGTTACTTTGATCCTCATTCTTTGATGCATCTCCTGGTAGATGCCATGCGAGTCGAAGAGAAAGTGCTTGCTTGATTGACAGTTTTCTCTGTAATCAATATTTGCCATGTCAGATATACAAGATAAACGAAGTTAATTCATCAATCTTATATGACAAGAATATAACATTATAGCCCTATGACGAGTCTCCCTGCATTGTCAGTGTTTTTGGATGGCTTTGGATTAATTCTCTTACTTCATTTGGTGAGATAAAGTTGATGAAATCAGAAAATAACTCAGGGCGGAATTCTTTTAATCTAGTGATTATATCATGGGCCTTGTATTCTGGTGACTACGTTAAAAGAACCTATATATCTGGTTGATGGCTGTGATAATCTTTTCTGCAGGTTTTTATCCTGTTCTCTATCTTCACCTCGGTACTGATTGAAGTCCTAGCACTATTACTACTTAAAGGTGCAATCATTTCCTCATCTCCTTTTCCTCTATATCAGTGACGTGTTATGTCCTTGCTCCTTTCACATGTCCTGTGTTGAATTAGACTATTTTTAAGCAACATGTGTATTCAATAGACAAAAATGAATCACAAATCCTGATAGATGATGTGTTGAGTAATGACATGCTGTGGAGGGTGCCTTCAGGCTTCATCAAATTACTTGTGAACTCAAATTTGGGTATCATTATTCATTTGATACCAACTTAAACTGGCTAGTGTTTCAGCACTTCTTGATTGAAGTAATCTGTCCTATGTGCAGTCGCACGAATGTTTCACTTAGTTTTAACCTAACATCCTAATTCTTGAAATGGGCTTATTTTTATGGGAACGTGACCGACCAATCTGGAAAATTATAACTTTATACTTCGTTGCGCCATGGCTTTATGGCATATGCAGACATAAGATTAGTGATTAATCTTTTGGTTTTCGTTACTCTGCAGTTATTACGTAAATAATCTTCTAATAATTGGTACTTATGTCGCATTGTTGCTTTGAGCTGTCATGGGATATAGCAGTAGAACCTTATCTGAAAGTAGCATTTACTGCCGGTAGTTGCCTACTTCCATGGTTTAATTTATCATGCTTTTGTTTCCTGCTTTTATGTACTAATAAAGTTCCTAGTAAAAATTTAACCGAATAACCTACCTTGCCACTTTCAAGGATTCCATTAGTTTTCTTTTATTTCAAAATGTCTATTTTATAAATATAAAATTGAATTGCTTGCTCATAGATTTGGAAGTGTATTTCACATTCTTATTTGTATGCATATTTTTTAATCCTTCTGATAAAAAATTGGCTTTATTTTTCTGGCAGATCACTCCTTGAATATACTCACATCTGGACCCTATGGCCTTATATTTTCTTCATTTGTACCATTTTATTTCGACATTCCCGTTTCAACGCGGTTTCGTGTGTTAAACCTCAACTTCTCCGACAAGACTTTTATATATCTAGCTGGTCTTCAGGTAATTCACAAATATTCTGTTTTTCAATTAGTCTCCCTCTCTCCTGTTACTAAACATGAGGCACATCCTTGACTACTGTTTGCTTTTTTAATTTGCATCATCTGCTGATGTTTATTTGTTTTATGTGCTCCACTTCCATCTTGTAGCTATTTTTGTCATCATGGAAGAGATCCATGCTTCCGGGCATTTGTGGCATTTTAGCAGGTTCCCTGTATCGCTTGAATGTTTTCCGTGTACGCAGGATGAAGGTTGTACCTCATCTTCTTGTGATCATTATCTCATTTACTTGGCAAATTCTATGATTGAAAGATATGCCAGTTATTCCATAATTTATGCACAGGTTTGATGGCCTAATGTTGCTGTTGGGTTCTACTGACTAACCTTGTACTTCTTCGTTTCAGTTTCCTGAAGCTATTGCTTCCTTCTTCTCAAGATTGTCTTTACCATCACTGGGGAGTAGTACATCAGCCACTGGATCATCTAGAAATGTTATAGGAAGTGCACCGACCTATGCTGGGCGCCAGATGGAGGTAAGTCTATTGTGGGTTATAAATTTTGTAGTCTCTCTCTCTCTCTCTCTCTCGATCCAGTAGCTGTATTTGGCACTTAGAACATACTATTGGCTTTTGTTTTTGGCTCCAGGGAAACTATCCAGCTCCCACCTTGTCATCATCAATAGAACCTCCAGAGGAGTCCATTTCCACACTTGTTTCAATGGGGTTTGATAGGAACTCAGCAAGGCAAGCTCTCATACGCGCCAGAAATGACATTAATGCTGCCACCAATATCCTCCTCGAGTCTCAGACACATTAAGCAAAGCTACAATCATTGTTCAAGGGTAACAGATGCAGCTGCTTCAAAAGGTGTCAATGAATTATGTGTTTCTTCCAAAGGTTACAAGCATTTTGCCGCTGGTGGGAGAGTTTCATTTTATTAGCAGGAGGAGATCCTTATTACCGTTATATTTTGCTTAGGAGGGTTCACTTTCGGCTTTCATTACTTCAGCCATTTAACAAAGACGGATATTGATTAGCTGTAAACATGATATGCTGTGTACAGTTTGCCTCTCAGGCAGTACAGTAAGATGCCAACTAAACTAATGGAACTTTTTATGCATGCTATCTTTTTTGATCGACTTCGTTTCAATACTTCACAATAGCCAAATGTGGTCGTTTTCTTTCACCCTATTGCTTCTATTGAAATTTGACGGCACCATCGTCATAAGGTAAATAGTGTTGTAAACATGTATTGAAATGAAGCCAAAAATCAAAGTGGAAAACATACAGATGTATTAATACATCGATCACAATCGAGAGAGAGAGAGAGAGAGAGAGAGAGAGAGAGAGAGAGAGAGAGAGAGAGAGAGAATATACTTCATCAATCAAGCGTGCAACTTTAGCTCCAGCTGGAAGTATCCAACTCAGTGCTGGAGTAAACCGGTACGAGACAGGCAATTCACAATTATTGTACATGGATACATTACGTACCACTCCAATTTCAGGTAAAAGAGCTGGAAAATCAACTGGATTTCAAGATACCAGCCATCTTGAAACAATTATATACTCTTGTATGATGAGTACACTAAATGGGGTCTCATTATATTGATGATAGTTTTGAGGAAAACCGAAAGCACGTAGAAACCGGGTAAGGGGTCCAAGCCCGTATTTGGACTCACGTAGAAACCGGGTAAGGGGTCCAAGCCTGTATTTGGATTCAGATAGCACTCAGTATCCATTTAGCTCTAGTAAGGCAGGGGTAATGGAACTTCCACAACTGCACTGAATGGAGCAGTTCAAATCTAGATAGTACTGATGTCCACTCGGCTTTTGTGAAGCTGGAAGGCCGGGGTGATCCAACTCCCACAACTACACTGAATCCCGGACCAGTTGAAGTAACCTAATCGGGCTTCACAGTGTGCGCACGTCAGCTTGCCTTCAAGAGCACCTTCCTCCACCACTGGAAATTGCAAGAACAATCAGAAAACCACCATTTCAACGATATATCCATGTGTTAGTTATAATATGTAACTCACTAATAAAAAAATGAAATACAATAAAAGCAATTGTGATGATTCCTCAATAGTTGAGCTCTACATTGTCCAAAGAACCAAAATTCTAGATGAAATATCTTAGAAATCCTACCTGTTTTCATCCAACGAAGAGGCTCAACAAAGATAGAAGAACACTCATTGTCATCAGATCTACTGAAAGAATTTCTACTCCTCCTTTTATGCCACTCGAAGCATGTTTCACCCTCTCCTGGAACATGATCCAAAACATTTTCCTGCAATGCAATAACTCTACGGCATTTTTTGCATCGGTACGCAGGAGTAGGAGGAGCCTGTTTGCCAGTTGATGCTTCAACATTTGAGGAAACTATTTCAGCAGGTAATCCAGGATCCGCACCAAACTTTGAACCATCTATCTTTTCCCCACGATTATAAGAATCCCCTGTTATTCCATAAAGAAAGACCCCAAGCATAGGGGAATGAAAAGGGTGTTGCAAAAGATTACACAGCATAAATAACATTTATTGCATCTCACTAGATGCATAACACGCCTGACTAATACGAAATATAAGTAATCAAAAGAACAAACATGCATGTTAACCATTACTACATTTACTGAAGTTTTCACGCCAAAGCAAACAAATAGAATAAAAATTGCATCTAGCACTTTTCAAGCTAATTTTAAAGAGGATATTCTTAAATCTCCGAGAAGTATGGAATGACAATGCTCATAAGATACAACTAATCTCAATCTTCCTTTAACTTAAGTTCTTAGGTTGAATGACAAATATTAAAATTGTCAACATGAGACAAAATAAACATTGTTTCATAGGTGAAGTAGATGATTTGAATAAATATTGCTACGACCGGCTAGCCTCTAAAACCCAATTCAGGGACCATCATAAATGGCCTAGTCATGATCTGTTGGTACCTGCATAATTTGTTCTAGAACATTTGATACTTCATTTGAATAAAAAAAATTATGATATCACAAATTTTAGAAATCAAACAACAATGATCTGAAATAATAAATTAAGAGGAATATAACAAATTCTTTCAGGGAAAAAATATGCACCTAATACTTTCAAACGAAAGCGCTTGTATATGGGGTTTGCATGATCAACTTTAAAACCCATTTGTTCAAACATTTTCAGCTGCAACAATAGATGAAAGGAGATTATCACCTAAAAGGCTAAAACAGAAGGAACCTAGATATATAATAATTATGAACTAACACACATATTTACATTTATATTACCTGCTCCAAGAAACCATCATTCGGGCACACAGATTCACAGCTCTGCTTCAAGGATTCAATAGTATCTAATAATCACAAGAAGATCACAAAAGAGTTCAAAATAGAAGAAAAAAAAGACGATAAGAAATCGATAGTAATAGCAAATAAATGATCATCTAAAAAATCCAAAAAGATCTTTGGTAAAATAGCACATGCATGTATCACTTTTAACAAACAACAAAAAGGCAGCTTCAAACCTTCTAGTGATAGTTGTTCACTTTTCATCAGGTATGCCGTAATTATTGCTGCACTGCAATGAATACAGGCAAAGAAGGGTGTAAACCCATAAGGCTTGACAAAGCAGGTAATAATAACAATTACAATGTATGCCTTCTCTAATTTAAAATTTTGAGTGATAATCACCAGACTGATAACATGTTGTAAATCAAGAGCAACATTGGGAGCAAGCATAATTCAATAGAAAGTTTGACCTATGCACCATGATAGTCTGGCCGTCAAAACATACGTTAGTATAAATATTTGGTGTGTCAACATATAAATGTTGAACTATATATTAACAAACAGACTCATTACAGGAAATGTACGAAAGAATTATAGCAGGCATGCATTTGCTAATATATTAATAATCTCATAGAGTTCTTGAAAAACTTGGAAGGTAGTAAATAATGAAACCTTCTTCAACCCATATGAGAAAAGGCAAACAGCTGAAGACACATTAAACCATCCGGTGAAGTCATGGTGAACAATAGAAAGAGGTTAAGTAGCCACTCAACAATATGCACAACTAACTTAACAGGTTAATATCCTTAAATGATGATCAAAGCTCTTTGCCAGATCTGTATTATGATATCGTTAGGATCTTTGTAAGATTTTTTAGTCAACCTTCTCAGTACTACAGTCTCCAAAGAATCACAATGTATTAAAGTGTTAACAATGCAGATATGCTTAAAATTATAAAGTACAGACAACCATTAACGTAAGAGAAGTCAGTATTAATATTATTATTTCTAAAAACCACAGATCAGACCAAGTAATCAAAATTGCATTTATACCTCAGTATTAATATTATTATTTCTAAAAACCATAGATCAGACCAAGTAATCAAAATTGCATTTATACCTCCTTGATACGCCCGCAAAACAGTGGACCAGAACTGAACCTTCTTTCCTACTATCCTCAATAAAGTCCAAACACACATCCAAATAGTCCAGCAAATCTTCACTCTCCATATCCCTCAAAGGTACAGCCATTCTCACAAACTTCAAATCCTTACCAGCATATTCCAGTGAATATAGCAGTCTATCTGGTGATAATGAAGTCTTTGACATGTCATGTGAAACATCCTCAGGTCCTGAGTCCCCAACATAGACCTTCCGGATTTCTTTGCAAGGAATTGAGATCCCACTACGCCACTCAGAGAAGAAAGAAATGGATGCCGAACTTAGAACTGACAGTATATGTGTGATTTCATTACTCCCATTCTGGAGAATTTCCGCAGCATCACCAATGTTGCCAATGAATAAGTGCTCACGTACCAGGTACGGCATACCAACACGACCAATCTAGCACCTATCTCAAATGGATAGAGAATTGAGAGAGACGGAATACAAGCCTATTTAAAGTTAGATTTTAATGTCAAATTCCAATCTCCATTTAAGAGAAATAAATGAGAACTTAAACATCAGCATTCACCTCTTCAAAAATTAGCAGTCACTTCATATTGCTTCACACCATCTAAGTTTATTTGTCAAAAACAGTATGAAAGACCTCAACAGGTCCTCATAACTTAAAGGCTCTAAACAGATGCATAAAATATGACACTCTCGCAGAGTAGCTATCTCCTGACAGAGGGAACACAAATCTTCATCATTAACTTTTCCTATGATCACCACCTCTAGTTATGGCAAGAAATAAATTATTTTGTTTCGGAATTCACTCAAATCAATGGTTACGATCACGATGAGGTGATAAAAAAATCGACAGTATTATCTCTTCAATCATACTTATACCATCATTGAAGAAAACTTAAATAAAGTCAACAGTATCAAAAAACCTCACCATGAAACTAGAGTTTACTCTTCAAATTTTCAATAAAAAATTCCAATTTAAGATGATTTGATTGGTTCTAGTTCTCTGAGAAAATGTACAAATACAAAATATAATTTCGTCACTGCAGCAAGAAAAATTATCTTCTCACGATTGCTCTGTTTTCACGACTGATTAGCTTAAAAGAAAAACAATAAATCATGAACTTAGCAACACAGTCCAAAATATATACATTTTCGAAACAGAATAAGCAGCAGCAATCATCATTTTATAACTCCGAATCTACATTGAAGCTGAAAAGGCAGAAGAAATACGACCAGCAGAGAATCCAACTCATCCAAAATCTTCTACGATTTAGACTAAAGCAATCCATTAATGAACTCAAACTATAAAAAAAATCCTAACAAAATGAAATTCTTCCGATGAAGAACAAAAGAGTCATTCAAGGTACCTTCAACCGGAGATGGTATGTTCCGGTGAGTTGCGGCGGAGTATTGGCGGGGTGACGAAAGAGGAAGCTGATCTCCCCTTTTTCTGCTGATTGCCATTTCCTCTCTCTCGTTTGCACTTTTATAAACGCTTCGCACGTGTGAAGGAATCTGAAATATGTCGGCACGTGTGAGGTTGTTTAAAGGAGAAACGCATCTTTTCCCACCTGGAGGGACTCAGTTCAGTCAGGAACTGTAATTTATTTTCCATTTTTCTTGAATTCCTATTTTTTTCTTTTTTCTTTTTTAAGGTATTTTTCCCCGTTTGATTGAATTAATAAAAGAAAAGAAAGGATATCAACCACCACCACCAGATTTTATATGCGACTGACTCCTATATTTTAAGAAAATATATATTAAAACAAATATAGTAAATTTAGAGTAGTTTAACTTAATGATTACTCCCTCTGTTTTTATTTAAATGTCATTTTAAATAAATGCACACAAATTAATAAATTAATTAAATTACCTAATATATATTTGTGTGAATACATTAAATTAATTAAATATAGATGTTTGAATATATTAAATAAGGATAAATATGAGAAAAATATAAATTTTCTATTTTGAATTTGTAGAATGATAATTTTCTAAAATAAAATTAAAATGATAGACATTTATATAGAAACAAATGGAATATTTATTAGCGATGATATCCGCATTCGATCTTCCCCATCCTTAATTTAAGTTTGTAAAGGGATTCAAATTGAGTAGTGTTATGCAGGCCCATCAGACATGTCCATTAGCAAAAAAAGCCTAAAAAGGGTTCAAAATCCTCTTTATTTTTTTTTCTTTTTACACCTTTTTCTTTGTTTTTTTTACTATTTTTTATATAATTTTTTATTTTTTCCCAAAAAATTATATATAAAAATAAAATAAAATAAGTAAACCATAAAATAAAATAAAATAAAATTAATTTTATAAATAAATATAAATATATACTCTAAAAAAGAATTAGAAAACTCTATATACCCTGGAATTAGGGAACCATAAAATTAAAATGAATTAATTTATTTTTTAAAATAAATATGTACCCTAAAATGGAATTAATGAACCTTAAAATTAAAGTGAATTAATTAATTAATTTTTTAAATCCGGCAACTCGCGTAATGCACTCTATCGACGCTAACGTGTGAGCTCATGTACATTATGCTCGATAATTAATTTTCGAAATAAATATAAACCATAATTGGGAATAATAAAACCTAGATGGAAATAAGAAACCCTAATTTTAAAATATAAATATATACTGAAATCGAATTAGTGAACCTTAAAATAAAAGTGTGTTTTTTTTTAATTCGGCGACTTGTGCAATGCACTCATCCGACATTAACGCGCAAGCTTATACATTGGCATTGCGCTCAATAATTAATTATTTCGAACTAATATAAACCATAATTGAAAATAATAGACCCTAATTTTGAAATAAATATATAAAATAAAATAGAAATAGTCAAACTTAAATTAAAGTGAATAAAATCATGTCCTAATTGGGAATAAAAAAAACCCCAAATTATGTGTTTAAACCACAATTCGGTGTTATAAACTCATATAATTAAAATAGCGGGATGATACTTTTAAAGCTACGATCGATGCTTTTTAATCGAATGAGTAATACTATTTTCTGGCGCAATTTATTTAATTTTTCCAATTATGTGGGGAGGGACGACCAGACTAACCCGCATGGCCCACCCGCCTGATCGATGTATGAGTGTTTTGGACCTTGAATGATTGAGAGAATTTGGCATCAGTTTTTGTAGTGTCATTCTTCGTCAACCCAATACGCTGGCCCAAAAGGGTTGAACGACGTCGTTCAATCGATATTCTAATAGATAACAGTTCAATTTTAAATTTGAATTAACGATGCAGTTCCGCCTTATTCGGAAAGGTTGACGGGTTCACGTCCTTCAACCGCCTCCGCAATCCATGTGAACCCTAACTGCTACCTCCACCTTCAAAAGGAGCCTTCATCCTCATTTTGACGACTACACGGAAATACCCACAAAGCTTCATATCATACTCTAAGAACACTGAGTTTGCCGTTTTCTGAATTAATTCCAGTACTCAGGCGATTCAACATTCGGGCTTCTTTCCTACATTCTTCCAGGATTGAATGGCGTTTCCCTGATTTCTAATCACATTCTGGCTAGAGATTACATTATTTAGCCATTTAATTATTCAATTATTTCATATTTTATCTTTTTCTACTCTTCTTCTTTTCCTGACTTGAGCGTCGGAGACCCAACGATCGTCACACCCCCAACGGTCTTTGGCTCTTACACTTTTTTCTGATTTTATTTCACAAATTGGCCGCTGCTCTAATACGATTAATTACAGATCTCCGAATCTACAATTTTCATTAAATGAGGAAAGAGAAATTCTAATTTAGCCTACATTACACCCGTGGACATCGTCTATGGAAGCACGCCACTGGTTTTTTTATTTATTTTTATTGATTTAGTTTAATTTTATTATTATTAATTAGAATTTATTCTACTCAATTAGAGTTTATATATTTTTTAAAAATTTTATTTTTTTATTTGTAGTTAATAATTGATTTTGATTTTAGGTTTAATTCATAATTAGGGTATATAATTTTTAAAAATTTCAATCTTAGCAATACATATTAATTATGATTAGTCATATTATTGTAATTTTTATTTTTAATAAAAATTAGTGAGATGGGTTTCACATACATAGTGCTCATAAGGAGCTCATAATTAAGGATGTGTATGCTAATGTATGTAGGCTAAGATTTTTATTTCTATTTTTGGCTTTAGTTAATACGATAATTAAGTAGGTATTATATATAAAGTGTATGATACAATATATATATATATATATATAGTATAAAGAAATATTGTAAGAAATCAAACAAATTGTTCTACCCTATGAATTTTAAATAAGTATGAATGGAATCGCATATATTAGTTTATTACAGTCACACATACAAGAAAATCTCGATAGTAGTATATGTTCTTTATAACTTATATATGGAATTATAAAAATAGATAAGGACATGCACCGCCAACAAACCGTTAACTAGGCAAAATTATATCATGAATTTTTTTTTAATCGTGTATTTGATTCATATTCAAGCTTTTGTGAGCTTCTTGAAATTACAAATTATTCATTATTGACTGTTAATATTTATATTTATTCCTAATCAAATAATAATATCTATTTTTTTAGTGTTAATCAAAGATATCATCATTAGTACATTTTTTTTTTGGATGTCGAGGGTAACCCGCAGCCGCTACCGTGGTGCGCACTGGGTAAATCCCGCCTCTGTGTAATAGCCTGCAAACCTACACAGGGGAGGTAAACCACACTTGACAAGCCAGGTGTGACAGGCTCACACCTAGTGGTGTTGGTACGTGGTGGGTCGAACTTGAGACCTTTGTCCTCAAGAAACACCACTCCACCACTAGTACATTTTGATTTAATAATAACTAGAGTATCAATGCCATGCGCGAATGAGAGACATGTATAATTTTATTGTTGGAAATTATAATTATGAAAAAAATTTACAAAATTATCATAATAAAATAAAATTAATTTACAACTATTGTGAATTATAGAATTTTTTACATTTGTTATTATGGTTATTGAGGTTAAATACAACCAAATTAAAGAAGGGAAAAATGATTATTTAAACCTAAATTTGAAATTGAAATTAGGCTTGATTTACGAAAAAAAAGTATGAATTATTATACTGTGCAATATTATTTTTTTGTTTTCAAAGTATACATGTGAAACTTTTACTAAAGTGATTCACAATTAATAATAAAATATTATTTAGTAAATTTACATTAATAAGAAAACATAGTTTTAAAAATTAGTCATGATTTTTTGCGGGAAAATTATCTTTAGCAATGATTTTATTATTAAATAGGTAAAGAGAGAGATAAAGATGAGAGTGTAATATTAATTAATTAATAATATATACTATTGATATTACATACTTGACGGAGGAGTCTTATTATCCAATTATAACTCTGAAACTGAATCCTAGAAGGAATTGAAATATAACCCACGGGAAATATTAATATATATATATACGAAATAACAATTTGATCTAAATAAAACCTAAACTCGATCATTCGTCTCGAAACAAATCATATATCAATAATTAATGAAACGTTGTTTTTATCTCATGGCCCTTTTTCCTCTCTCACTTCCTCTGCCGTCATATAATCCCAGCGTCGACGACTATCTATCCCTCGACGGCTGGCCTTCCGCCGACAACTATCAATCCGTTAATGACGACTATTCTGATGGTGGGGTTCCGAATAGTTCGAGCGGCGACAGCGATTGGAGGTTCAGTATTCCTATCGGTATGAAATTCCGGCCGACCGACGAAGAACTAATACTCCATTATCTAATGCCTGAGTCTCTTCATGGCTCTTCCCACTGTAGAGGGATTATCAGTTTTGCAGATATCTATGACTATGACCCCCATCATCTCTCAGGTACGTACCTACAATTTATTTATATATTTTTATTAATGCATGTCTTAATTTAATTTCTACGTACGTAAATCCATGATAAGTTTCAACACTTGTTGAATATATATATAGGTTTTAAGAAAATAACCTATCATATGACTTTCGAGAAACGAACACACATGCATGATTAGTTTCAAAGAAATCCATGATATATTAATTGCTTACGTGCAGAATTTCATTAATTTTACAAGTTAATATATATATATATATATTGTTTATTTTCATTGACGTGGTAGATGATTAAGTAATTTCAAGACACCCTAGTTAATTAACTTCATGCATGATTACGTACGTGTCAAATATTGTTAGTATTATTTTTATTTGTTAGAGGTGAATATGTGATTTTTGTTATCCTACAATCTTTGTGGACACCGCCTAAGTGGAAGACACATCATTAGTTTTTTATTTTTATTATATATTTTCTTGATTTAGTTTAATTTTATAATTATTAATTAGGATTTATAATTATATTTTAGAATTTAATTTTCATATTTTTAATTAATAATTGATTTTAAGGATTACTTATTCCATACTTAATTAGTTAGGGTATATAATTTTTTAAAAATAAAATTCATCAATTCTTAGCATGTTAGTTATGATTAGTTATGTTATAATAATTTTTATTTACATCATAACAATTGGTGAGGTGGCCTCCACATATACAGGTGGTGCAGCTCACAAGGGTGGTCGTGAATATATATTATGAACGTATGCATGATACTGTGTATATATATATGTAGCGTATTAATATGAAAACTATATATAATAATTTATGTGCAGCTTTGGCTTACGATCATGGAGATGGCAAGATGTACTTCTATACTCGGATTAAGAAGATTGGAAAATGGAAGACGAATCGAAGTATAAAATCGAACACCGACGGTAAAAAATATTGGCGGGCAAATCAAGCGGCAACGCTTATCAGAGGCGAAGGTGGAAATACCATTGGCAAAAAAATACCCCCCACTTACTTTCATGAAAAAAATGAAGTTAAGAGGGCAGCTTATAGAACCAAATGGCTCTTGAATGAATACCAACTGGAACACCATAACTCTCACCATACTTCACAAGAACTAGTGCTCGCAGTGGTCTATTATAGTGGTCGGAGAAGGAGGGACGATGACGACGACAACCAGGGCCGGCCCTGAGATTTCGGGGCCCATGGTAAAAAAAAAAAAAAAAGGGCCCTATTATATTTTTTTACGAGTACTTCTACTAATGTCATAGTCATGATAAACTTTATAAAAATGTAATCAACACTTATAAATATTCAAGAAAAATACAAGTATCGAATAACTATTGAAATAATTTAGATCTATAGGCATTTTGAGAGGTAAAATCATCAATAACGTCATCAAAATCAAGTTTTTCTAGTATCTCATTTTCAATGCTTAAAGTTGCTAGATCATTTAACTTTTCTTGAGACATAGTTGATGTAAATATGATTTTATCAATTTCAATTTTGAAAAACTTCTTTCTGCTTATGCTACAGTAATCGGTATGGTCAACAATATTCTATATGCAATACAAACATTAGGAAAACACTCTAAAATTTTAACAAACTCAAGAAGTTCAATAATTGACTTTATTTCTTTTGGTAAACACATTTGTAGCACTTGCAATTCAGAAAATAAATTATTAACATCTATATCAAATTTATCATTATGTTTCAGAGCATCTTGAAGCTTAACACATTCATGCAATGTTCTCATCCAATGAAGACAATTTCTTATGATTAAATAAAAAGCCAAAAAATATCTTGAAAAACTTCTAATTGTTCAAATCTACTTTTTAAAGATGAAATAGCAATATCTACTACAACAATAAAATAATTAATCCTAAAAGACTCCTCAGCAGATAATGAATTCTCATCACAACTATTTTCATCAAATTATTTCTTCCTATGAATTATACATTTTTTAGGAAAAACATGACCAATTTCCATTTTAGAAGCAAGCTCTTTAGCAGATGTCATAGCTGATTGAAAACCTTTTTCTTTATATTTTTCAAAATAAGAAATCAAACCTTTCAAAAAAATTATTGCAGAATCAATTTGCATGTCTTCCGATTGTAATTTTTTACTAATCAAATTTATTTTATTTAAAATATTATGCCATATAGTCATGCCCAATAAAAATTCCAAATTCTCAAATTCATGAATCGCTAAAGATTCTGCCTCACTCCTAGTTTTGGCATCTTCACTAACTCTGGATAATTCAAATAGAGCTTCTCTTATCTCATTAGGTTGAGTTATTATAGCCACAATGCTATTAACATGACTTTCCCATCTTGTGAGTTAGAGTTTTTTTAAGGACAACAACTTAGGTCGATTTGGAAAAGAGGATAAATTTATTGCGGACCGAAATTTAAGGACATTAATATTTAAGTGTTGCGTCTGTAGGCCAATTTTCAGCCCGAACGGGCTACAGACGCAACACTTAAATGTTAATGTCCTTAAATTTTGGCCCGCAATAAATTTGTCCTCTTTTCCAAATCGGCCTAAGTTGTTGTCCTTAAAAAAAAGCAGTTTATTGTTTCTCCTACATGAGTTAGAGCCGATTTGGAAAAGAGGATAAATTTATTGCGGGCCGAAATTTAAGGACATTAACATTTAAGTATTGCGTCCGTAGGCCAATTTTCAGCCTAAGTTGTTATCCTTAAAAAAACTCTAACTCCCCATCTTGTTGTTGATAATGATTTTAAAGTTAATTGGTGAATATGATCTTGCAAAAGTTTCCACCTTTTTGTAGAACTAACAAATAAAATATACAAACGTTGTAGAACTCCAAAAAATGAGACAACTTTAACACAAGAATTTGCCATATCACATATTGTTAATTAGATTAAGAGAATGACAAACACATGGCATATAAAATGCTCTTGGATTGATTTCAAACAATCTCTTTTGTACACTTTGATGTTTTTCTTTCATATTAGAACCATTATCATAACCTTGACCCCTCACATTATCAATATCAAGATCAAGTAATTGTAAAACAGAATACATTTCATTAAAAAGAGCTAATCCAGATGTATCACCCACTTCTAAAAACTCAATGAAATATTCATCTACCTTTATTTGACAACCAGGCATATCAACACATCGAATTACTAAAGTCATTTGTTCATTATGACTTGCATGTGAAGTACAATCAAGTACCACTGAATAATACTTTGCTTCTTTTATGTTTTTAATTATAGAACTTCTAACTTTAGAGGCTAGTGTTGAAATCAACTCATTTTGAATCTTGTGATTAAGGTAATGATAATGAATTTCTTTGTTCTGGACACGTCTAATGTGCTCTTGCATTACCAAATTAAATTCTGCAATTAATTCAATCAAACCCAAAAAGTTACCATTATTATTTTGGTAAATCTTTTCATTCTCTCCCCGAAAAGCCAAATTACGTGATGCAAGACATTTTATAACAGAAATAATCCTCACCAAAATTAGTTTCCAGTGTTCTTTCTCTTTTCTAATTTGCATTTGTAATTCTTTATCAATTTTTTCATTTCTTTTCAATCTAATCTGCAATTCAATCCAAGTTCTCATATTGTTAATATGTTCAATACTATTCTCATGTTTCTTTAGCCTGCCATTTAAATGTTTCCAATCATCCAATCTTTCATTTGCTAAGAGAATATAATTTTGTACCGATTTAAACAAGTTACAACAAAAGTAATATACTTTGTTTGCATCTTTTGAGTACACTAACCATTTTCTATCTTGATTTTCTTCATTTTGCAATTTTCTTGTATAATGAGAATATGAAAAATGTCTAGAAAGTTCATCTACAGCAAGTTTGAGATTATTCTCTCTTAAAGGATCTTTCTCTACCAAGATGTCTCTAGTTTTATTATCAAGATTATCCCAAGTTCTTGGATCAAATATATTCAAAGTATGCCTATTTTTTTCAAATTCATGTTCATTCTCAATTATATTAACTTCTTCATTTAAATCAACTTTTTCACTCTCGATCACATTAACTTCTTGAGGCTCATTTACATCAATTTCTTCACTCTCAATTACATTAACTTCTTCAGGCTCATTTACATCAACTTCTTCACTCTCAATTGCATCATCTTGTTTGACCAAAGAGCTAGTTTTAAAAAACTTATCAAGAGCTCCAGTTTGAGTTTTAATTAGCTTATCAATTCTTTTTCTCTTGTTTCTTTTCTGACTTCTAGATTGATATTTTTTATGTCATTTTACACAACAAATTACTTAGCAACAATGCGCAATCACAATCAAATACTTAACAAAAATTAACATAACACGGTGAAATCGAGAACAACCTGTCTACTCCAGCACTCACCAAAGCTGTAAGGGTAGAAAAAAATACCTTAGGTCCACAAGGGACACAACCGCTGTTACATAAAGGTCCTATGTAACAGGAACACTCCAAATGAAGGCCCGTTGGAAAACACCAAGTTATAAATCTGAAAAAAAATCCAATATGTAAATCTGAAATTAAACTAATGCATAGGGCAACAAAGCAACTTAATTAATCCATAATTCATAAATATTTCATGTCAATAATATTTACTAAACTTTCTGTCTTTCTGATTAATATCTTAGATATGCAGTCTGCAGAACACTTTTGCTAATCTAGGTTTCCCAAATAAATTTTAGCAGATTCCTCTTCACAGAAAATCATTAATTCGAAATTAAAACAATACCACAAAAAAATCTAAAACACATTCAAATAAAAATTTCAGGAGACTTAACAATTGAAATCAAGAAATCAACACCAAAACAAAAGAAATCAAGAACTTACATTGAAATTAAGATGCCCAAATAATGATTTCTGTATTTTACCTTAATACTTGGGATTGAATTTTTAGAGAGACAGAGAGAGACTGAGAGAGAGAGAGATAGGCAGATGCAGAGGCTAAAGAAAGCGAAAGACAAGAGAGAATAGAGCAGAGTAGCAGACCGAAGGGCAACTGGGTAAAGAGGAGAGTTAGAGAGGCAGACCGCAGACAAGTATTTTGATTTTTGCAAATAAAGATATGAGATAAATAGATAATTTTAGAGCCGTTGGCTAAGGCACGTGAATTTGAGAGAGAGAAATCAGAGATGAGGGCACCGTTCACCTTCTGACGCTCATTCATTCACAGCTTCACCAAATAATTAGTATAAACTTTTTTTAGGGTATATAGTTTTTTTTTTAAATTATGGGCCTTAAGAAATTAGGGGCTCTAGGCGTGGCCCAGCTGGCCTACCCTCAGGACCGGCCCTGATGACAATGAGCGCTGAAACAAGAAAATAAGATATCTCCGTGCATAATAATTGCTAATACGATACATATCTGCTGATTGATTGTTGTTTATAGTTGTGTTTTTCACTTTGGTGTGTGTAACACAATTTGTATTTAATTTGATAAAACACAAAATGTGTACAAATAAAATGATTTATGGATCAAAACATATTCATACAGATCCAATCTTTATTTTTCCTCTGATTCTTCTATTCAAAACTTAATCTTTAAATGGTCTTTGAAATCTTCAGAGAAAATTTACCTCTTTGATTTTCTCGGACTTATTGTTTGAATTTGATCTTCGAAGTTTTCGGGAAAGATTTATATCATCGATCTTCTTTGACTTGGTATTTGGACTTGACTTGGTATTTGGACTTGATAACGTTAATCGGGGGCCGACGACCTTGATTCCGGATTGAACATTGGATTGGAGGTAACTCTGACGAAGAATGACTTGAATCTTGCTAAAACACCTTGGATATTGTGACTTTATAACACCGACTGAAGGGTTTGAGAACCTTAATTTAGGATAAAAATGATGTATTTGAGATGACTCCGATGAAGAACACTTGAATGTTGGAGAGAAGTTCGTAGAGAATTTTTCTTCAACTTCTTGACCTCTTCAATTATGACTTTGTGTGATTTTTAACTGATATGGAGCCCCATATTTATAATTGTAGGTATGAGTATCTAGGGCTGACGTGGCGCGATTTCATTGATTCTTTAATATTATTATTTATCTCTTCAAAGATATTTACTTGTTGCCAAAGACACTTGATGTTTATCATATAATAATATCTTTATTATTTAAATATTTTATCTAATTTTGAATTTCATAAAATTTCAAAACTAAATAAATATATAAAAATCAATAAAAATATTGTATATAATATTACAATTTCCTTATCTACAAATGCCCCCTTCGAGACTTGTTTGTGGACGACTTGTCATTTGAAATGAATGAGTCTCGAAAATTAATGAGATAGTTTAAACTCATATCAAGGAGTTCTTGAATTTCAACTTGTGAATAGTTTATACTCATATTCAACTGTTCTTCAATTTGAATTTATTAGATAGTTTATACTCGTATCAGGGAGTTTTCAATATTTTTAACTTAGATAATTTATACTCTTATCAGGGAGCTTTCTTGAACTTGGATAGTTTATACTCATATTGAGGAGCTTTCAAATTGAATTTAGAATTTATAGACTTTTTATACTCGTGTGTAGGAGTACTTGTATTTGAATTTGAATTTGAAGACATTTTTATACTCGTGTCAAGGAGTTTTGGATTTGAATTTGTAACATTTTATATTCGTGTTAAGGAGTCTTGAATTTGAATTTTTCGACCTATTATGCTCGTGTCAATGAGTCTTTAATTTGAATTTAACTCTGTAAGGAGTCTTAGTATTTCTTGAAGAGTTTAGATAGTTTTGGCTTTTATCAAGGAGCATTGCCATTTTGAAGACTTTAGATAGTTTAGGCTCTTATCAAGGAACTTTGGAAGATAGTTTAAGCTATTATTAAGGAGCGTTGCCCTTTTTTCTTTTCATGGATTGCGACATGTATTGGAAGACTTGAATAGGCTCATGATGAGATTTATAGTCACTTCTTCTTCTTCTTCTTCTTCTTCTTCTTCACTTATTGACAGTTGTGATGATTTTCCATTGACAGTTCTTTAACTTCATTTGCAGCCATGCTTAACTCCATGTCGTGAGGTTTAGTAGTCAATTCCTCGAAGGTCTTTGGTTGAATACCTTTCAAGATACATCGAAGACTCCAACACATGCCTTGGATGCACATTTTCAATTGCTGAAGTTTATAATAACTGATCTTTACAATTCAAGCTTAAGTTCCTCCAACGGTTAATGTAGTCGATGACAGACTCTTCTTTTTTTATCTGTATTTGTGAGTTCTATCATGCTAGCTGTCCTTCGAGTGCTGTAGAAGCGGTTTATGAATTCCTTCTCCAGTTGTCCCTAATTATCAATCGAATTTGGTTCCAAATCAGTATACCAATCAAATGCGTTGTCTTTCAAAGTGCAAACGAATTGTTTCACCAAGTGATCTTCGTATATTCCAGCATTATTGCAGGTCTCTACAAAGTGAGACATGTTTTGTCTTGGATTGCCTTTGCCATTAAAATGTTGAAATTTTGACGGTTAGTAGCTATCTGGCATCTTTAAGCTGTCAATTCTTGGGGTATATGGCTTGTTGTAAGTACATAATGATTTACGGCTCTCTCCAGAATTCTCTTTGATTGTTTCCAGTATGAAATCTTTGAATTGATCAACTTGTATTGAGCCATCAGACGATACTTCAATTTCTTTGGCTGTAGATTTTCCACTTTTGTTGGCATGTAGCTTTGCAGATATCTCAGCTTCATTATCTTCATCTGCTTGCTCGCCACCAAAATCAACAATCATTTCTTTGTTCAACTTCAAGATTTGAGCATCCTATTCTTGTATCCGCTTGGCAAGTCCTTCGACAAGCTTTGTTAAATTTACAATTTGCTCTTCCAGAATTGTAGACATCTTGATGCTTGAAGAAATTGGTGAAGAGAAGAGATGAGAGGTAGAGATCGTCCCACTGGGCGTGCCAAAATTTATAACACAAATTTTTGTATCTAATTTGGTAAAACACAAAATGTATACAAATAAAATGAGTTATTGATCAAAACATATTCATACAGATCCAATCACTATTTTTCCTCTGATTCTTCAAAACTTGATCTTTAAACGGTCTTTGAAATCTTCAGAGAAAATTTGCCTCTTTGATTTTCTCGTACTAGTTTGAATTTGGTCTTCGAAGTTTTCGGGTAAGAGTTGTATCATCGATCTTCTTTGACTTGGTATTTAAACTTGACTTGGTATTTGAATTTGATAACGTTAAGATTGAACGTTGGATTGGAGGTAATTCTGAGGAAGAACGACTTGAATCTTGTTAGAACACCTTGAATATTGGGACTTTATAACGCCGACTGGAGGGTTTTGAAAACCTTAATTCCGGGTCGAACATTGTATTTGAGATGACTCCGGCGAAGAACGACTTGAATGTTGGAGAGAAGTTCGTAGAGAATTTTTCTCCAACTTCCTGAGCTCTTCAATTATGACTTCCAGTGTGATTTCCAACTGATGTAGATATAAGTATCTAGGGCTGACGTGGCGCGATCTCATTGGCTCTTTAATATTGATATATATCTATCTCTTCAAAAATATTTACTTGTTGCCAAAGACACTTAATGTTTATCATATAATAATATCTTTATTATTTAAATATTTTATCTAATTTTGAATTTCATAAAATTTCAAAACTAAATAAATATATAAAAATTAATAAGAATATTATATATAATATTAAAATTTCGTTATCTACAGTGTGATATATGAATTATGATGATGGCTTGCACAGGGATGTCGATCACCTATGTTAATTTATCATTTAGCTTATATGGTTTTTTTCTGTGTCAATGATATACATAAATGGATCGGAATAACCAAAATTCATAGATACAGTATATAACATTTTTCAAATGGTTTGCCAGTATTAACAAAAATAATGAAAAAATGAACACCCCAAACATTCTTGATGTAAGAAAAAAGAAAATGAGACTGGAGGTCAGCAGTTCTCTCCTTCATCGCCTTCCCAGGTATAAATAGGTATTTGCCATAATTTGGTGTTCTTTTTGGGATCGTCTGTGAGGCTGAGATCTGTGTTGCTTTCTTTGAACGTTCGAATGAACGTTTTGGCTCCCATCATAATAAGCCTCTCCACCATGAACAGTTGGTAATTATTCTCAATTAATGGATCCAAAAGACTGCTGTAATTTGATGAATAGGCCAATTTGTACCTGCAAATACACGAGTGACCACCAGCCAAAAGGCAAAATCAGAAGAGTTGCGATAATACGTGCGTTCCAGACTGCAACTATGCGAATGAGGTTACAAGAGCTCTTTTAGGATTAGAGTTTCTGGATTTTTATCTTTCTTCCTGTTTTCTTTAGCTCTGGACTTTCATCATACGAGTAATTAAGGCCAATTATCAACGTAAGTAGTTTTACCCATCACAAAACATCTTAGCCAATATCTTTTGTCATTTCCAACACCATAGCCTGACTTGTGCTCCATTGATACGATAAAGCAAAGCAGTTATTTGATTATTTCACATGCCAGCCAAATTTGAAGTACCAGATTAACTAATCATATCAATCTGGAGGCTCGGTTTCAGTTTAAGATAGCTTACATTGTAGTAGTTCGTCAAGGAACTGATCTCTAAGCATGTAATTTGTAAATTGATAGATGAAAAAGTTCAGTAGTGAAAAATAAATTACCTGACAGCCAAAGGTGAAAAGAAGCCAGGAGTCCTCTCATTGGATGCAATGAAGAGGGTTCGTCCTGGGGGAACCCATTTCGAAATTCTACAAAGAATAAAATCTGCACGGGTATCTCTGTCCAGATGAGGATGTAAGCTCCGATCAACGCCAAACCTGTCTTTCCTAGTTTTCAGCTTATCACCTCGGCGAACATGGATCGCAGCATAATCTCCAAGATGTGCCTTTATCTGGTTTCAACATGCATTTAATATCATAGTAGAACATAGAAGAGATGTATATCGAGAAAGTAAATCACTTGAACAAAGTAATTTAATGCAAACCCGTCCTCAGGTTAAACAAATGCAAACAGAACAAGCACTTATCAATAGTAATTACTGTCCTTTAAGATAAGCAGCTTCACAACTGAACCTTGTAGCAATCTATGATTTCTCTTCAACAATTTCCCTCTTTGCTTCCTAGAAGGCAGCCAAAATACACTGGTTGAATGATTTTCAATATGATAACAGCAAAAGGCCCCAATGATCCGATACAATCTACTAATCTTTCCAGTCAAGTAGATGGTCTATCTAAAAATGCAATTTTGAGCCCATAGGTAAAGCTAAGTGACCTGGGTATGGTTGGGTACCAATACGACCTTCAACATACACCAAACCACCCCAGACCACCCCCCCCCCCCCCATTTTTCCATATTCTGCATTGATTTGGTCATAATCTCAATACAACATGAAGTCTATGGAGCATAACTTTTAGTTTAATCCATTAGTCAGAGAAATGGAAGCATGGGATATTTCAGCAAAATTTCAAACAAGCTGCAAGCAATGTCATCTATCAAAGACCAAGCATATTGACATGCATAGTTGTAAGCCAGAATAAACTAATGACATATTTCACATGCCCCAGTAGTAAGCAATTGTGAAAAAAATCAAGAAGGCAACAAAGAATTTTGTATCCAATTATCCAATTTCAATAAAAATTGACAGAGCAAAATTAGCTAAATGCAGTATATATCACCTTTTCGGCAGCATCTCGTAGCTTCTTTGCAGCCATTGATGGAAGAAAAGAATATGGCAGCATAATAGAGCTGCGGTTGTTCCGATCCTTGCACTCCATGAACCTGAATGACTACTATGATTAATACCTACACAGAAGTTATCAAGATTCAAAAACTAACAGAAGTATGTTATTCCCCAGACCAAAAACAGTCTGATGCATAGCAGTTAAATTAGGTCGATGTCCAGAATTTTACAGCATCTGATGATTTGCTAAAACAAGAAATGAAATTAAACTACTTTTTTGATTGCCAAGGGCTTCAAAATGCACTACAGACTAAACAAGTACACATATGTTTCTAGTGTCTTATGAAAGAAGACATTTATTCATTAATGATGCTTATTATTTGTTTATCCTCACAGAATAAGTAACAGATTCGTCATTCATCAACAGAAAATGCCATTCATTTCAAATTACAAAATCTGACGTTGGAACAATATAAATATAGAACAGGAATCAGAAAAGTAATTGGATCATAAGAAAGTGTATGTATACCTACCATGAGAGAGGACTTGCAGTTCGATTTATGAGTAAGAGATTCGAATACAATTTTTTCTGTTGGAGATCAGTTCGACTAACTCCTTGCACATGTGCTATCCCTCTGGATCCCAGTTTCATGCTTGTAGCAAGGACATGATGCCAGACTTTTGAATTATCCAAAATCACAGGCACCGTGTTGGACATGAGATCCAGATCATACAGAGAATCCATAGCACAGGAGTTAGCAGCCCACCTAAAAAAGGATAAATTAAGACAGTAAAACAACAGAAAACCATATGTTTGTAGCTACATTCTGCAAAGAGCTGAAAGAAAATAAAAAAACAGGGTGAGTCTATAATAAGCAAATATTTTCGCAATTTCCAGAAAATCGCTGTCTAACATTCTCGAACTCTGTATATGTTCAAGATATCAAATTACTCGAGTTAAGAATGAATAACCAAAACTCCTACTAGCTTGACTTTGAGATCATGAAGACATCAAACCCTATCTGAATCTGTCTCTGCCAACTGTGAATCAACATTACAAAGCTCAAAAAGATCAAAATTCTCGCTTACGTTCACTACTGGACAACCAATAGTTTTATAATTTAATTTTTCTGTGATGCACATTAGCCATCGTATAAACTGCAGAAACAAACTCACCCTTCCTCAGAAACCATACTGCCAGATTGATGAAGAATTCCTTTCTTATTGTGTATTGGATTTATACACAACCTGGATGGCATTACAAAGGTCCTGCAACCAGAGGTGAAGAAAAGTGTAAAGAAGATAATTAGTGTGAAAGCATGCTATACTGCAAAGAAGGGTGTGCTTCGTGTGACTAAATCCATTTTCCGTATCTTAAGCTCATTTAAGAGTCTGCAACATTAAAACACAACAAATAGCCTTAAGATACAGATCTTACAGAACTCAGATCTTGTCATCTTTCAATAGCTAATAAGCCAGCTAAAATATTATTAATTTTCGAGCTCCCTAGATAAACTTCAATCATTCAACTCTGGGAATACTAGATATATGGATGGTTCATATGAACTTCATTAGAGCTAGAAAATCAAAAAGTGCAAACCAACATTGACAATCGCCTAAGAATCAAAGAAGGGTTTCATCAACAGAAAACCGTGAGCAAACCTAACCACTGCTAGACTCTTCAAAAAGTTTCAAGAACAAAGGCCTATCACTCTTCCTGAAAATAACAGCATAGCCTATCCAATATAGTAAGCAAATAATATCACATTCTAAATACGAAAAGCAAGTAAAACCAGTAAATTATGATCAATGCATCACTCTACAAAAGTAGAAAGTGACTATTTCAAATCTCCAGAATCAAGATTCGTATTGACAGCCCAACTGAACTACAGCAAGTATCCCATTACCAATGGACATCCTCTGTAGCAAATATCATAAGAAAAGAGAGGCCATAAGCTCAAAACTTCATACGAAACCTACCACTTCAATTACAAAAGATTCAATCTTTACGAACACACCCATCTCGAAATTGGGAGGGAAACACGCACACACGCACACAAATACCTGCCAAGAAACAATGCTTCCTCAAGGGCACACCTAAGGCTGGATTCTTGGTGCCCCAAACCCTCGCAAGAATCGCAGTGTTTTCCCGGGCAGTCAATTCTGCCCCCCCAGTATAAGTACTTCTCTTGCAAAGTGTGACGATTTTGGGGACTGTTCACCATGCTCTGTAAGCTTCCAGGAGCGGAAACTAGAGACGACACAAGGTACAACACTGCAATGCAAGCAATTGAAGCCGTGAGTATGAAGATTGAAGATCTGGGTTTTGCTAATTTCGCTTTCGCGTGGATTTTCTGGATCGCCATTGAGTTCGAGTCCTCCAATTCTTTTCAGTTTGGTGGCAGGGTGCAAAAAGCAGAGATTTTTCTGCATTCCATTTCGTTTAAGTTCATTTATTTAATTTATCCCTCACTTTAATCTTTTTTCTTTTTTCTTTTTTCTTTTTTCTTTTTTCTTTTTTCCTTTTATTTTTAATGGTTGACTAGCAGATGTGATTTTTGCTTGATCGGATCTGCAATCTGCCTACTTCACTGATGTTTACACTGTTTATTGTTTGATTATCCTTCTTTTTTACGTTTTCTTCGAAATCACCAAAAAAAATAAAGTTTATAGAAATCTAGAGGCAAAATTAATTTAAGAGTTTAAATGGAAACTCACAATCATTTCATGCAAGATCAAAAGTTGATTAAACATCATTTTGGTGGAAAGATTTATCCAGCTTAACAATATTTGGGGTAAGGTTCAATTTACCCTTAAATTATTTCCCGAAGAGCATTTTGACCCTTAAATTAAATTCGGTTCCGATTAGCCCCTTAAATTATTGAACTCGGCTCGATTAACCCCATGAACTATTAAATTTGACTCAATTAGCTCCCTTAATGGCAAATACTCTCATTTTGCTTATTTCTAAATAAATAAAAAATATTAAAAAAATAAATATGTACGCATAACAGTAATAAAAAATAAAATATATTTTTATAAATAATTTTAGTGGTACATAATCTGTCATTATATTTATCACACATTAAAATATCAAACCACTACAATTGAAAATAGCGACATATAATTGACCATAATTATGATTTTTTTTATATATATAATTATGGTCTATATTAAATTGATCAACTATAGACGTTAATAATCTACCATAATATTATCAACATTATACGAATATTATATATAATTTATCTAGTATAATATATTTATTAGAATATATAGATTTTTCATTTCCGGAATCAATATAGTATAAATTCATAAATTCATACATACATATATACATACATATAAAAGAAATGAAGTATTTTCCGTATTGTATTTATAGTGAATTAATTTAATGATAATGTGATTTCAATTAATTCATTAATTTATATTTTCTTCAAATTATGCTCGCTTATATATTTGTACATGTTGAATGAGAAATGCTCGTATATTCTTAATTTTTGGGGAATAATAATTATGGAATTTTCTTTTTATTTTATTTTATTTAGAAACAATAAAAACTTTTTTTTTTTATTTCAAGTGGTTAATTGGGTCAAGTTCAAAAGTTCAAGGGACTAACCGGGACCAATTTAATTTAAGGGTCAAAATGCTCCTTAGAGATTAGTGTATGGGCCAAATTGAACCTTATCCCTAATATTTGCTTAGTAGCAAAGGTTGCTTCAAATTCGAAATTCAACAAAAACCAAAACCTTTAAGGTGGCCTATTACTATTCAAATTACTATTCAATATGATAATACGTTTGTATCCAATATATTTGCTTCATTTTCAATTTTTAACATTTTTCAGCGGCGTTTATAAGATTGTACGAATTTTCAATTTCATAGTGTATGTTGATGTCTACTAAAAAAAATAATGTATATTGCTGGAAATGTATGATTAATACTAAAAATATTACTCCAAGAAGTTTGTTCTTCTTCACAATTCCGATATATAAAAAAATATAAGTGCATAGAGCAGCAATACATTACCAACTCAAAATCTCTTCAGCAATGAGCTGTTCTCATTTATCATCTACTCTCATATCTGTACAATCCTCTACCAACTCATTCACACCGCAGCAAATATATTACAAGGCCAAAATAAATACTACAGAGAATATGCAGAAAAATGGCCACCACTTTTATGTGCACTTAAACCTTGTAAACATTATCTTGTCAAGGCATCCAAATCTATCGACAATGAAGGTACCATGCGACCAGAAGCAGGCGCATAGCTTGATAATTATTCAAGCCTTTTGAAACGATCGAGAAGAAATTCCATGAAGAAGCCTAACAAACCCCAAGAAGCTGAGCTTCCCATCCGCGTGCCTTATCCAATCCTGCAGTACTATGTGGACAGGAACGGATGGACTAAGCCCAAGTTCCTGTTCGGAAAAGAGATGAATGTTAAGGAACATCTCAAAGAGACTCGAAAACTTGACTAAGAAGATTGTTTTTTATCCCTTATGTTATCTGACAAATGAGATGCTTCTCCAAATTAATAAAGCATAGACACACTTAATGGCCTGGACTAGCTCTCCTCTTAGCTTCTGTATTAGGAAATATGTTGAGATGGAATATAGGTCTTTACAGAAAAGCCTGTTAATGGTCTAGCATCGGAGGATGCCAATGAAAGCTAAATTCTGAAAATGCAACACCAATAATGGGAATGAATGAACCTGAACCATAGATGATAAGATAAAGCAATACTGCGCTTGCTTTCCTAAGGCTGCAGGATGAGTCAAGCAAACTAGACTCGGGCTTGAGGTTTTTAGGAGTGTAGCCAAATATAGGTTGTTATGAACCTTGCTACCTGGGATTTGATTTTTAATCCTGTTTGTAGTGTTTTTTTTTTCTTTGGTATGTGGCTTATGGAATAAGACTTATATAGGTAATATCAATATGGTCCTTAATAACATTGTTAACATTTATCTACTAATCATTTAAGAATTTAGGATAATATAGACAGTGTGTCTATGTGAGAGAGAGAAGGTGAGAGAGAGAGAGAGAGAGAGAGAGAGAGAGAGAAAGCATACTGAGGCAAGTTCTTCTATCCTAATGGGCCTGTTCCCATCCTTCTCAAAGAAGTCATAAGCAAGGCGTGCATGTTGCTCCCAGCTCGCTGTTCCTTCCAGCTGATATACACTTAGTGCTGCAGCACAAAATTCATCAAAATCCAATTTTCTGTATTGAAGAGAGCATACCTGCGTAACACCGAAAAAAAACATTTAACAGATTCCATAACTTCCAGTAGCAGGACTAAGCACTAGGCAATGTCATTCCTGTGCTGAACATTCAAAAAAAGAAAGATTTGAAAAAGTTTTACCACATTGACATATTCTAGAACCCGTGATTCCTTCATTGCATCTGTGGAATTCTTTGTAATTGCCTGCAGACATTAATTAAATTGACTGAGTAAGATACAAGACAAAATTGGAGAGAGAGAGAGAGAGAGAGAGAGAGAGAGCTCACTGATTTGAAGTTCTGAAGGGATATTAATCCGCTTCTGTTTGGCCCTAATAATGTGAACTGTTCGCGGAGATATGCTAGCTGTGGAATTGTCAGTGTTCTTGCAAGAACCTGTTGTAAAGGCAGAACACGTAATTTTATCAAGCAGAACAATATCAAAAAAGAATGCAAGCAACCCAGCTTATAGAGTTTATATCTGGAAATATGAGAACAGTCATAGAACTATCCACCTGGACCACCTCCTACATTTTTTACATGTTTACACAGATAAAACCAGAAATGAATGATTGAAACTAGAGTACAGAGTATCAAGAAAACAAATTAATTTAATCATTAAACATTCAGGATGAAGTGATGAACAAAATGAAACAACCTAAGTTTGCATTAGACTGATAATGAGGCCTTTATACATCCGCAGTTCTGCTTACTATCCCTCACTTAAGGATATCTGAGGTTATATTTATTCACGGAAAGACTTGAGGTCGGCTTTTTAAGAGGAAGACTGACTCTAAAAGTAGTTCAGTCTATAAATCAAAATCACCAAATACTTAATGAGGAAAACTGTGGAAGACAATATATATGTATGTATATTAATATATTATAAGAAACAGAAGGTAATGTCTCATGCGACCAAATGATTAGGCAATTGAAACTCAACTAAAGTAAATTAATAAATGCTTAAAGCATGCACAACATTGATCAGGAATTAGACCAAAAACATCTTATGATTAAATGATATATACATACCCCTAAAGCAGCCTTCCTCAGAGAAGAAGAACATATGTAAGCTTTCACAAGCTTATATGCTATCATATCTAGAGGAATTCTCACATCTTGGAGGCCAGCCAGCCATGGATGACCTAGATATTACAATTGCATTAGAATATTAAGCCACCAAATAAAATCAAGGTAATCTAAACCACTTCTCTAGGCACACTTGGTGAAAAGGCTAATAAGGTCTCCCATTTTCCAGATAAAAGATTCACTTTCAAATAGGTTTCAAAATAATAACGACTTCCAATATATATGCATATGTTATCAAATTCAAGATTTCTGGATAAGATAAACTACGAGTTAGCAACTACTATAGTTTTACTACTTACTAAGAGCCTGGGCAGCTGTTAGCCTTTTACGGTAATCCTTATTTAACAATCTCTTCACAAAATCTACGGCATCTGGAGACAAGGAAGGCCAAGGGGCTTCATCAAAGCTTGGATCTGCCTTAAGAACAGCTCTGAAGATTCCAGATTCTGTCCTTGACCAGAAAGGTCTGCTTCCACAAAGAAGTATATAAGCAATGACACCAATGCTCCACATATCAGCCTCTGTTCCATATGATCTATGCAAGACTTCAGGTGCCACATAGTAAGCACTTCCAACAATATCATTCAGCCTTTCATCTGCCAAAATATCGACCACAAAACTCAACTCACCGAATTAGAATAAAAGCACGACCACAACTCTTTTAGCAATAGACTGAACCTGGCTTTACATAATCAGAGAGTCCAAAGTCAATGGCCTTCAAACAGGAATTCTCATCTTTTGAAGTAAAGAGAAAATTCTGAGCAGTGAAAAGAAATCCAAGTCAATTTAAGGAAAAGAAAGGCAAGATACCGAAGTATTCAAAAACAGTACCATCATATATTTGCATAAATTAATCAATACGAAATCTGACATTTAGCTGGTGCAGAATTTGGGGAATGAAAATCAGTATTTGTACTGCACTAACCCATTGAAATATCAAGAAAAGATCAAAGATTGAAAATTCAGCGGCAAACAAATAATAGTTAGAACTAGATCGAAACTCCATTGTTTCTCCACACATAAAGAAGTGATAACTTCTATATAACTGATAATTCTAATACTTTTTTTCATATACCAATAAATAGTTGAAATTTTTAAGAAGTTAATCAGTTGAAGGAATGTCCTTTAAGATATATTTCTCATCAAAGATCAATATCACGATATATTCCAAGTTTATGCACAATACGAATATAATATAATTGCAGGAGGATTATTGCTATGTCATAGAAGAGAAGGTTGTTGCGCGAACATTACAATCGGAGAAATCTTAATACAAGCTAAGCTACTAATATCATAATTAGGGACAATAACTAATTCTTGGCTACATGCAAAGAAATCTGTAACATAAGTTTATAATAGAAATTGTATAAACTTCCTTAAAATAAAAATGCTAACAAGTTGCTGCAAAAATTTGGCTAGCATGTTCAACAACATGCTTAATCTTTGCCGGAAAAAGAAAAAAAAAACATAACAATCAAAGATCTGAAAATCATGCAAGAAGTTTCACGGAAAGAGAAGGTATAACTGGGGATTCAGTAGTTGTACCTCAGGTTTTAGGTCACGGTGGACCACACCCTGAAGATGGCAATATGCAACCACATTCAAAATCTGTACCATGATGATTTTTGCATCTTCTTCTGCATATTTGCCACCCCTGTAGCAAACAAGCAAACAAACAGAATAAAATTAAAAATTAAAAACTCTCAGAAAGGAAAGAAGCATAGGAGAAATATTCTGAAAATACAGGTATAAAATCACCTAGAAAGTATTCGATCCAGTAATTCCCCTCCTTTGCATAACCTGGATAAAGGAAAATAACTATAGAGATGAGATTTATGACTTTGAAAAGCAATTATCTGGTGGGGTAGTAGTACCTCAAAACTCTAAAAAAATGCAAGTTGCCTTATTCAAGTTTTTATTTATACCCTTGCTGGGATTTTAAGAATGCACTCCAAATGGTGTCAGTCAGGTATCCCCACAAATTCATGATTTATTCAAGTCTCAATACTAATCCTTGAATTTTGAATGACACAACCAAATAAGAATGCACTCCAAATGGTGTCAGTCAGGTATCCCCACAAATTCATGATTTATTCAAGTCTCAATACTAATCCTTGAATTTTGAATGACACAACCAAATATTTGGGCTATTTATTTCAAATAAAACAAAATCCCGTACGGTTAACAACTGCAACATGTGAAGGGAGACAAGGAAATACCATCAGTAAATAATTTACCATTTAAGAGATTAGTAAGTTAAATTTACATAAACTATTATTGTATCAGTGTGAGGCTACCTTACACAATATCGGAGATTAACATGCTTACAAATATGAAAGGACAATGTTAGCTCTGTTTTTAGTTCAAGATAATATGAAGTAAACAATTCACCGTGACTCATGTTGTTAGAACTTAGAACAATGACAGAGCAAGAACTCCAACAGAAGCGCACACTGTTAAATAAGGTTAAAAACAGTGCTGATTCTGAACTTACTCCATCACTACATATACATTGTTTTCATCCTCATACGCCTCATAGAATTGCACCAAGTTTTTATGCCCTGTTAGTGATCGTAGCATCTTTACTTCTCTTCTGACGTCCTCTATTGCAATTGCTGTAGTCATCTGCACAAGATTGAACATTCTATCCAATAAGAGATGATGAAGATCTTCACTCTTGGCAATTATTAGACATTTGGTCTTATTTCGATCATAACATAATTTACTAGTTTCAAGTGCAAGATTTTTCCGCTTGAAAAACCATGAAAGTGATATACACCCATGACTAACTTAAATCATCAGAAGTGCATCAACTCATCAAAACTAACAGACATATGAAGAGATAAATATCACACACACACAGAGAGACACGCAAGTTTCTTCACATAAACCAAAACCAATTGCATCTAATGAACTTTGAGCTATCACGAACAAGACCTTTGATTTTGGGATGACTTTAACAGCCACATCCTGCCCTTTTAAGCCCCCCTTCTTTCCAACAGCTGCAGAGGTGTAACCAAAATGCCCCCGGCCAACCTCTCCCCCAAGCGTATAATGGCTTACGAAATTCTTATAAAACCCAAAATTCTTGTCTAAACCAACAATCTCACACTCACTCCCTTCAGGAATAGTGGCCTCATTGGGTTTCACGGAGCCGTGCCGTCTAGCTAACAAGGCCTTAATGTGCTTAGCCGGTGACGGCGGCGGAAATGGGCGCTTAAGAAATCGCAGAGGAGTTGAAAGAGCACTGCTAGAATTCGCCGGCGAGTTCTTGAATGCGCTTGGCAGCGGACTCGGGCTGTAGAAAGAAAACTTGGGCGTTTTACCAGTTGAGAAATTGGTATTTTGCTCGTTGTTTTCGCCCGGAATTACGGGGTTCTCAGACAGGTTTTGCGGCGGTTCAGTGGGTTTTCCATGACAAAGTCCCATGGAATCAGGAACCCAATTGTGAGATTAATAGAGAAGTCGAGAATTTTCAAGAAATTGTGATCAAGAATTGCAGCAAAATTATTTGGAGCTCAATGATAATTGAATTAGGATCAATTTGAGCTTGATCAGCACAACCCAAAAATGGAAACAAAAGATTTTGCCAGGAAATCAAATTGCTCGATAAATGAAAAAGGGAGGAAATAAAAATCTAATTAAACTTCCTTTTGGAGTGATTCATACTAAAAAATGAGCTACTAATTTCAGTTCAAGAATTGAGTGAAAATTATACACTTGGAATATAATCACACTCATATCAAGATAAAATAAACAGTTGGGAGGAAAAGATGAAAAGAAAAAAACCAAAATAAAGTAATAAACAAGAAGGTAAAGAATTGGAGTGAGAAAAAAGAGCGCAAGAGCGAGAAAAGATGCTTAGCATAGGCTGCAAGAAAAGAGAAGTAAAGCAAAGAAACCCGTTCTCCGTTCTTCCTCTGCTTTTGCAACAATTTTTTTTTTTCAGTTTTAAATTTAGTTACTAGCTTTTAACTTATTTATTTATCATGGATTATTTTATTATTATTTTGGAGTGAAATGGATTTATTTAATTAATTTTGTATGAGTTAGTTTTTGCTAGGTGGTATGTGGAGAAATATCAATACTTGGTTTGAAGGGGCCTATTATTAATTGATCATTATGGTAGTGGGGTTTGGATCCTTCCAGCCTGTCCTTATTGAGAGACAGAGAAAGGGTGATTTGTTCGTATGCAGTCTACAGTTTTCCTTTCCTTTCCTTTTCCATGTTTCCATATGTGAACATCTGCCAACGACTAAGCCACCCAACGCCAACGTATATGAATTAAAATCACGTTGGTTGGATTAGCTAATGATGGAGTAAGGTTATTTAAAGATTAAAAATCACAGATTTGAATTTTTTCTATACCACAAATTCTGGATGTGTGAGTAAAAAAAACCGTATCTAAGTTACAATGTATTAGTTTATCTATACTAATATAAAAACTGATTTATCTTATAATTTTCAGTTTACCTATTATAATTCTATTTTTTATTTTATCTAAGGCAATGTAACACCCTAAATTCTATAACCTAAAATGTTACTCCTATTCTTTAAAGCGGAAAATATTATCAATAATAATAGTTGGAGTTTTTTTTTCTTTCCTTTTCTGAAATAATTATGCTAGAAATCCCAAGTAGGAAAATATAGTACAATATATACTTTCTAGAAATATATACTTAGATCAAGATATCTACGTTTCATAAACTTCAATATACTCCGGTGCATTTCAAAAAGTGATTCATGAGTTCTAAAATATAAAATTGACACTCAAAACATTGATAAAACTTTAATATTCAACTACTAGTTTAAGTTAATCCAAAAACACCAAACGGACACAAAATATCAAGTTTAAGATAATTTATTTTAGGCAGCAAGTCTAAAGGTCAAGTAAGTAACCAAAACGTCTAAAGGAAGTTAACCCCCATTTTCTTCACGCCGCTCCAAGCTCATTGACCTGAAAACATTTAAAAATGTGGGATGAGCACTCTTAAAACGTACTCAGTGGTGGGAGATCATGAGCATTTCTTTCTGTTTATCCAACTGAAATAAATCGCAGGAATAATGAATTTAGGTTACTCTTCTTCTGATTCTAGAATACATCTTGAACTATGCATAGGACATATTCTGGTGCGTATAAAACGCTATTCTGATCTAATGCGTATAAAACGCTATCCACATTCCATCCACGACAATTCAAGTTGGATTAAAAATATTTCTGACTCAAAAAGCATATAACATATACTTTTATTTCGAAGATTATAATTTTACCCACCTGGGAATAATAAGCACGTAATAACTGAGCAGAGAATCACAGAGTAGATGAGGATCTTAATTGCGCCGCACCTAGTATCAAGATAAACTTGAAATAAATAATTTGGGCCAATATTCTAATTTTAATAAATCTGAAAATTAGAAAATTTATGGGCTAATATAATCTATTTATGAAGTTCTGGACCACAATATAAGTTCTGAAAAGTTTTTAGGTGGATTTAGAAATTTGGAGATAAATAGATAGGAGTAAATCTAGAATTCATAAACTTTATGGGTTTCCTTTCTAAATTCTGAAAACTAGTAATTACATAATGAAACTTATTTGCAACTAAACCCTCCTTTCATTCTTCTAAAATCACGACCAACAACAAAATAGAAACAAAAGCCCCAAATTTCATTTCAAAATCCCTAGCTCTTCATCGGAAGAAGTTCTTCCCCCTTCTTTCTCCTTCACAGCTCCGGCGAGACCCCCTTCCCCATTGACCCGGCCGAACTCACGACCACCATGAAGACGCAACTGCCACAGACTCGACACCAATCATATCCAACCCAACTTAACGACAACACGACGCAACTTCAGCTGTAATGACAACACGACACAAGTTCACCGGCGACTCCACTACAAGACTCAACTCCGTCTCAGATTAACGCCGGTCAATAAAGCACAAACCTCAGCCTTGACTCAGACCCGCTCGAAACTCGACTCGACGCAACCCACGCTCATCAACACCACTCTTTCCTGCGTCGACAAAACTCAAAACAGCTAACCTCTGCCCAGCCCAACATATTGCAGACGCCATTAGCCCCTAACCGAGACCATGAACTCTGAAGACTCCTTCCCTTATTCTTCTATTTTCCGTAATTTTTTTTATATTTTATTTATTTTTCTAAAATTCCTACTTCTGAACTTTGTGTTTTATCTGTAGCCAATGAAATAAATTAGATAAAAATTATGTGATTTATTGCTCAAAAGGTGGTTGGAAATTCCAAATATAAATGATTTGGTTGTGCAGGACCTTGTTCAAGAGGTTTTAGTTGTTGAAATTTGGTGAAGTATGTTGAGTTTGAGTGTATTTGTATTATATATTTAGGAAAGATATGGTGTTGCAGAGAAGAGAATATAAATAGATTGGTGAATTTGCTGCGAAACTTGAATTCTAGATGAGTTGTAGATGCAGAGCTTGGGGTAGTGTAGGTAAAACATCTCTTTTTTTTTTATGTATTTCTATTTACTGTTTTCTTATAATTTCCAAATTTTAAACTCCTCATTCTGTTTATCAATATAAAGTTTAAGTGTGCATGTACTTGAAAATAAATTTAATTAAACTACATGCTTGGTGAAATATAAACTTGAAAGTAAAGCATTTTTTTTAAATTTATAAATTCTGTAAATTAGGAACTAGCTGTGGACTTGTGGTGGAGTTTCTAGAAAAAAAATGAGCTTTACAAATTAGAAAATAATTGTGATGAATTCTGGAAACTATTATTGGTTTTGTTGTTGAACAAGCTTATAAAGTTTTTGAAGTAATTGATGAATGTGAAATTTACAGTGATCACAAAAGGCTGAATTTGGAAACTTACCGAAAGAAGTTTGATGTTGCTGTTGTTCTTTGATTTGAAAATTTGAGTTATTATAACTTTGAAGCAAAAATCGGTGGATTTGTATAAATAGATAGAAAGGAAGTTTCTAGCATATGGATGAGGATTCTTTTTAAGGATAATTCTTAAAAATAAAGTAAGGATATTATTATTATTATTATTATTATTATTATTATTATTATTATTATTATTTTAACTTCACATTTATCCTATAAAATAAATTCTTCTTTCTTTTCTTTTTTCCAAAAACACATAAGAAATAAGGTGAATATATTTATCAAACCCATTTAATAATTCTAAAACCTAAATTTAAATTCTAAAATCTATTTTCTTTACTAGGGGCGCAACTTTGGATTTCATCAAGTTCAATTAATTCTATCGAACATTACCAAATAAATTAAAACTCAAATTTAAAGCAATTAAATAATTTAAATCACGAAGAAGCGGGTTGTTACAATCCTACCCACTTAAAAAAATTTCGTCCTCGAAATTTTATCTTACAAGGTTGTTCTAAGAATAGGTACTTAGTTAGGATCTCATCCTCGCATTCTCAGGTTATTTTTTCCTTTCCATGTTTATTCCACTATATTCTAATTAGCGAAACCTACCGATTTCTTAGCTTGTGTGTCTTTCTATCGAGAATGGCTATATGTTCATCTTTATACGCCAAATCTTTGTTGAATTGTATGTCCTCATAGTTGATGGTGTGACTTGGCTCATGCAAATGCTTCCTTAACATGAAAACATGAAAGACATCGTGCACCAATAACAATCCGGGTGGTAGAGCTAGGCGATAAGCCACATCACTAATTCATTCTCAAATTTCGAACGGTCCGATAAAACGAGGTCTTAATTTTCTTTTTTTTCTTTTTCTTTTTCCAAATCTCAACACCCTCTTCATAGGAGCGTCATTTAAAAACACTTTGTCACCGTACCTCAAAATACAAATCTTTTTTTTTTGCGTACGATCTTTGTCAATCTTTGGTGCTCTGCCTTTACTTGCTAACAAGCTAAATGTCGAGCAACATAATCCGCAATTGATCTTTTCATGTCATACTGTCATAAACTTTTTTTTAGATCTTAATACATTTTAGTACTTCCAGGATGTGTCATGCATGTAAGGCGTTCTATGTGCCTTATCCCAGATTTCTTCATTATCTCATTATTTGGCACATAAAATTCTCTCTCTCTTTCAACTCTAATTCAATCATGTAGCATTGGTTGAACTACTAAATTCACAGTTACAACATTAACTTCTTCTGGCTCGGCCACAACTTTGAGACTCGGTTTCTCAAAATTCTTAATGGTCAACTCCTCTTATTGCGTGATTCCCTTGTGGGATTCACTTTCTTTCTGCTGAGCGCAACGTTGGCCTTTCTTGGATGATACATGATCGTGCAGTTGTAATCTTTGACTAATTCACCACCTTCTTTGCCTTATGCCTAACTCTTTCTGAGTGAAGTAATATTTTAAACTCTTATGGTCCGTATAATTCTCGTACTCACTTCCATAAAGACAATGCCTCCATATCTTTAGTGCGTGCACAGCGGCATCCAATCCCAAATCAAGAGTGGGATAGTTTAACTTATGAGGCTTCAATTGTCTAGAGGCGTAAGCAACAACCTTTCCTTGTTGCATCAACATGCATCATAGTCCCTGTTTTGATTCATCTTTATATATCACGAATCCTTTAGATCCATTAGGAATGATCAACGCTAGGGTTGTTACCTACATTCATTTTAGTTTCTAAAAACTCTACTCGCATTTTTTGTCCCCTAAAAAAAGTAGTCCTTTTATGTCGATAATGGACCAGTTATCCTCGAGAAACCTTCGATGAACCTCTAGTATCGTTCAACCAATCCTAGAGAAATCCTTACATCTCCCACATTGGGTAGAGGACACCAATTGTTGGCTTCTACCTTTTTCGAATCTTTATCGTTTCCTTCAACGATCACCATATGTTCAAGAAATGCTATCCAATCTAGCCCAAACTCACACTTATTGAACTTAGTGTACGATTTTTCTTTTCTTAGAGTTTCCAGCACACCTTTCAAGTGTGCCTCGTGTTGCTCTTTGTCCTTTCAGTACACCATAATGTCATCAATGAGCACGGAGACTAATCGATCCAAGTAGGGATGAAATATTACGTTCATTAGAATTATGAACACGTCTGGTGTATTAGACAACCCAAAAGGCATCACCACAAATTCGTAGTGGCCATATCTTGTCCTAAAGGTTGTCTTAAGAATATCATCTTCCTTCACCTTCAACTGATGATATCCTCATCTCAGATCTTTCCTTTTAACAAAGATTTTGGTCTTCCCATACTGAAACGGTCGATCGAATATACCCTAACTCTACTTAGATATTTGGTGGAAATCAAGGTATCTCCTTAACAACACAACTGCAAAACATGTTTATTCTATTGGCATTGTGTCGATAATATTTGCCAAGAATTTATATCATCTTCACTACTTTGATTGCCGATATGATTTCTATTTCGATTTAACTTAGCTACATGGAAGATAAACTCTTTCTCGTCCGATTTCTGAAATATTACTTGCTCAATCATGACAACATATTGTCGCAAAACTTCTGTTAAATTAGTCTATTCCTAAGATTAAATCGAATTCTCACATTTCGAGAGTATATTGGTCAACTACAAGTCATTTCCTTCCAAAGTCAAATCTACTGTCTTTAACGATCCTACGAGTTCTTAATGTCATTCATGAAGGAATTCTAATGTCTAGGGCGAAGTTCTCTAAAAGAGTTTTGTCTAATTAGGGAAAATATATATGGAAGAAGCTTATAAGGTCATTCTAAATTTCGAGGACTAAAATAATTTCTTTCTCATTCATCATGCATTGCAACATAATAAACTTCATTGAATAAATCACTTTTCAACATTTCCTATTCTTCACATAGTATCCATAATCTTTTCAATGCTCACCACATTAAACAACTTTGCAAATAAATAAATCAAGCAAAGTACCTTGGAGTAGGAGCGCGTGGCAAAAATGGGTGGCGTATCATAAAATCAAACAAAATAAATTCTTCCAATCACATTGAGTCTACAGGAAGGTAGAACCGCTCTGATACCACTAAATGTAACACCCTAAATTCTATAACCTAAAATGTTACTCCTTCTATTCTTTAAAGCGGAAAATATTATCAATAATAATAGTTGGAGTTTTTTTTTCTTTCCTTTTCTGAAATAATTATGCTAGAAATCCCAAGTAGGAAAATATAATACAATATATACTTTCTAGAAATATATACTTAGATCAAGATATCTACGTTTCATAAACTTCAATATACTCCGGTGCATTTCAAAAAGTAACTCATGAGTTCTAAAATATAAAATTGACACTCAAAACATTGATAAAACTTTAATATTCAACTACTAGTTTAAGTTAGTCCAAAAACACCAAACGGGCACAAAATATCAAGTTTAAGATAATTTATTTTAGGCAGCAAGTCTAAAGGTCAAGTAAGTAACCAAAACGTCTAAAGGAAGTTAACCCCCATTTTCTTCATGCCGCTCCAAGCTCATTGACCTGAAAACATTTAAAAATGTGGGATGAGCACTCTTAAAACGTACTCAGTGGTGGGAGATCATGAGCATTTCTTTCTGTTTATCCAACTGAAATAAATTGCAGGAATAATCGATTTAGAGTACTCTTCTTCTGATTCTAGAATACATCTTGAACTATGCATAGGACATATTCTGGTGCGTATAAAACGCTTCTTTCTGTTTATCCATCTCGAAATCTCGTGTCTGGAGGTCGGATTTCATCATTCGTAATTTTCACGTGAAATCCAGCCGAAATCCAACGAAGTCAATGACTTTTTAAAGTATGTGGATTGTTGAATACCTCAGAAGTTTAAAGGACTTTTAAAAGTCTGGATTGAATACACCAGGATTTCATTGGACTTTTAAAAGTTTGGATTGAATACACTAGAATTTCATTGGACTTTTAAAAGTCTGGATTGAATACACCCGAATTTTAAAAGTTCAATGAAATCCATCAAAATCCACAACCAATACACCCCCCCTTAATAAATTAAACTATTCATTTATCGATTTCTTATTTTTGGTAATTTTTTAACATAGTCTTCAAACTTTCATTCAGTTCAATTATTCATGAAAGATGAGAGGTTTTTTTTATTATCAAATAGAAAAATAAATGAGATAATTTCTGAAAAATAAAATATATTAATACATAGGTAACTAAAAATAAGTAATATCGTCATTTCGATGAAAACATAAAAATGGTTAATCTTATATTTTTTCCCCCAATTGGGGGTTGCATTGTTGTGTGACAAAACATTCGACTCCTTCATGTGTATATGCTTGTGCAACATAAAGAGAAGAGTGAGATGTTTCGAGCTGTAAAATTGATTAAATGTTAGATTTGTAAATTTTTTGAAAAAGTGGGTATTATTTTGTTAATTTTGAAAAAGTGGGTCATTTTGGAAAAAAGTACACAAAATGTAGGTATTAAAATATAATTTACCCTTATATTTCTAACTAATCTATGAGAATAATATATTATTATATTATTATATTATTATCATTATTATTATTATTATTATTATTCTAATTAATTTATATCAAATTTTTAGGGCATTTGACAAATAAAATCGACACACATGAAAAAAATATTGTACATTATTGTTTATATGCTTAAAGTTGTGACAGACTCTTTACATAATTTTTTAATCGAGATTCAATGATGACCACCTATATACAAGCAAACAACAATGAACATAACTGGATGGTCTTTTTTTTTTAACAATTTATTCAAGTGAAACAACTACAGTTGTAATCTAATACCGAATTCATAGTTTATGATTTAAATAAAAAAAAGTTCTTATATAATTTAATAATATATCTCTAGAATGAAACAAATTTCCTCGTGCCTATGTCATGAGTCAAAATAGCTAATTATAATTAGTAACAGTTATAGCTCATGAATATTAGTCAGTTGAGTAAATTTAAAAAACTTAATGAATATTATATAAAATAATATTAAAATATTTTTTTTGTTATTGATAGCTAAGACAATAGTGTAGACTTATAGTATGTAGAACTATATGAGTCACAGTGGAATACTTGATTAATTTAGTAAAAAAATCCAATATGATCCTGCAACTATACTCGAAATTTTAATTTGGTCCAGAAATAAAATTGCGACCCAAATCGATCCCTCAATATTTTAAAGTGTATCATATTAATTCTTCCGTTAGTTCCTAAACTATTTTTCGTTAACGTTCGTCATTAACGACGTTAATTTAAGGGGAATGTCTAATTTGGTCCTACAACTATACTCGAAACCTCAGTTTGGTCCCGAAATAAAATTTCAATCCAAATAGGACCTTTTCCTTAAATTAAAACAAACAATTGCAATTCAACCCCTGAACTCTTATTTACGTGAAAAAAATTCCCAAATTGAAGAATTCCCCAAATTAAAAAAAAAAATCCCAACTTCAATTTTTCAATTCCACCCCACCAAAATGTTCTTCAATATGGAAGAACCATCAAATGAAGGCAAATTTTGATTGTGATTTGAGAAAGAACATTTATTTATTAAAGTACAATTTGAATTAATTTAATTTTGTGTTCAATTGATTACTATATGTCATCTGTGTAATTAATGACCTATTTACACGCATGGGTGTAAAATTGGTTAAAGAGTTATTTAGCCTTATAATTATTTCACTTGGTTGAACAAATTTAATTCTGCAATAACCTTCAAACATTAAATACTGAATTCATTATGTTGTTTCATACTTTTTAATTGAACTTAAAATCAATGCAATATATAATTATCTTCTATCATTTTAAATTTGTAATTCAGAATATATATATATATATATATATATATATAATAGGAGTACATTTTATAACGTGATTAAAAATGTCATAGATATATTAAATGAATATATCTTTAAACTCTATTATTTTCAATAATTAACATTAGAAAGAATGCGTCATGTCGATATAAGTTTTTCTACAAATTTTTCAATATATGTATCACAAGCATGTATACAATAATTCATATTAGAAATTATAAATTTTTTATTTACTATTCCAACCGCATATTAGGGAAAATTTTAATTTAGAATATATTATGCTAAAGTAATAATAATTTTATAATATCGTATACAGAATGATACAATTAGAACGTAGATTCTAATAATTCAATTTAATTGGACATATAGCCGTTTATTTTTATTCACATTTATTATACTATTTTAAAGATAAATATAAAACAAATTAAGAGTGCCCTAACATTTTTTTCATTCTTTATTTTGTATATTAACTAGTATTTATCCTGTGCGATGCACAACTAATTATAATATTTTAGATTTGTAATATTATGATTATTTTTAATTCTATATGTTGTGTATGATTATTTTTAAATTATATATGTTGTGTTCAATTTTTAAAAAATTCTACATTAATTAATTAGATAAGAAGACCAATTTTATGTAGTTGTGTCAAATACAAAGAAAGTAAATTTTAGGACTTAAATGAAAATCAAACGACATAATTTTTTAAATAGCAATATTTGTCCACGATTAAAGAACATTTGATTTCTATGAATATATGAGTATATGACATGCATAAAAAATATAATTATTTAATTATTTTAAATGATGAAATTGAAATAGAAAAATAATATATTATTACAAATATGTTATACTTATGTGATCATCATCATCATCATCATCATCATCATCATCATCATCATCATAATACAAATGAAAACTATTTTAGGTGAGAAACCTAGAGTACTACAAATATTTGCATAAAAAATAAAAAAAATGTTAAAAATCTCAAATTTTCAAGTGAAAAAATAATAACTAAGATTGCAAAAATTTTGTTAAAAAAACTGGGTTGTAATCTAAACTGTTGTGAAAAAAGCAAAAAAAAAAAAAAGTTGAAAGTTTACAACAGTAAATATCACTATTGTTGTCTGTTAACTCAAAACTGTTGTCTATTGTGAAAAATACGTTGTTTAAAATATAATTGTTAAATTGTGTGATAGACAACGATTTATACCAGAACCGTTGTCTATCACACGATTTTGCCTTAATATTGTATATGTATAGATAATCGCATGTAAGTTTTCTACAGATTCCCCAATAATTTAAAAAACCTTACTAATCTACTTAAAAATTATTTATTATGATCACTTTTTTTAACTTCACTACTATAGATTGACAAGAAGACAATTATTATTCAGATATTGCTTATAAGATAATATATTAACTAGCTTGAATATTTAATAAAGTTAATAAACACACACACTTACATGCATTGAACTGTAATATTGATCTCTATAATTAAAAAAGAAGAATAATATATTTAGTGTGTGTGTGTGTAACATAGAAGCTTCATATATTTTAATGGATCCATATTTTAACTATATATAAATATTATAATTTTACTGTATTGTGTTATTTATTTGAACAAATCTTTATGGAGTATATTTTATTATTGAATTTTACCAAGCTTACTTTGGATTCATTTCATAGTATTTTAGATGATGAAATTTACTAGAGCTTAAATTAAGCTTACAAGAATATACATGGTGACTTTACCTTTCAAATTATCTTTAATTTTCTCATATATTAAATTATTTAGCTAGCACCATAAAATCTAGATCTTGGTAGCTTTATTTACACCATTTATAACTAAATTTGAACTTAATAGCACCTAAACAAAGAATATGGGTGATTTCATATTTCCTCTTGTATTAATGATGTTTTTTTTCAAAGTTATTAATTTATAAAATTATGTTGCAACTTATGCCGTGTGATTCAAATTATAAAAAAAGTCTGCAAAAATTACTTATTTTATCAAAATATGATTCACAGCCTGTGGAACATAAATTAAATTTTATTTGATAGAACTATAAAACCATAGAGGATTAATATTCAAATATAAAGACTACTGAAAATATAATTATTTAGCTACTATTTATTCGATAATATTTTAACTTTAATTTTACGCTTACAAGTAATTAATATATATATATATATATAGTATGTAAATCAAGAAAATATATTTTTTGTGATACATTTAACATTATAGTGCCAATAGTGACAACCAATAGATACTAATTAATGAATTAATGATGAGAACAATAATATATCTAAATATTAATGTATTTGTTGATATTAAGTTAATTTAGATTATAAGCATACAAGTTCATATAGTTTAGGATAAATTTAAAGATTACTAATCTGAATGAGATTTATATAATTGATGCATTTCTATCATTGCAATTCAGAAAAAAATAGCAATATATAATAGGTATATCTTTTATAACTTGAATATATAAGAGCCTTAATTAGATATAAAAAATGAATATATCTCTAAATTTTATTATTTTCAATAATTAATAATAGAAAGAACACAGTAAGTACTAATATAGATTAAATTTTCGTGATTATTCACCCCCTCTAATCACTAATATAATATTTTTGGGAGCAATACTTTATACACTACATTTACTAAATTCATCATAATCTTAAAAAATAGTGTTTTTACTTTATACAACCACACTTTTTTCTCCATTTTTATCCAAATTTGTAAAAAATTAATTTTAACCAATTAAAATAAAGAAAAGAAAAAAAAACCAACTATTGACTATGTAGAAAGATAAAAATAGATTTGTGTTCACATATATATATATATATGTATATATATATGATAATTATATAAGAAAAGAAAAAATAAATCTTTGATTTTTTGTTAGAATATTTTAGAGATCATTGGGTTGGACAAATTATCCGAAGAGGATTGTTTATAACTAAAAAAATCTTTAGTATTTCTAATAATATTAAATATTAATTACAAACTTGACCTCTTGAACACTCCCAAACGGTGAGGACATCTATCTATTAAACAGAAGATGTTTGTGAATCGAGACCCACACTACTCTCATTCTCCCTCTCTTAGGTCAGTTTTGATTCGTTCTTCAACATCATTTGTGCTTCAAGATGATCTGGTGTCAAGTTTGATATCCGCTTATCCAACATAAACCGGATTCACTGAAGGTTTATTCGACTGCAACTGTTGATGCTGGGACTCCAAAAATATCCTTTGCCATAATTGCAAGCAAATGATACCGCTCTTAATTTTGGAACCATCACTTGAGCACATCAAAATTATTGGGACCTGCATTTTCAATATCTGGCACAACGGGGTCTTGCAAATATATTTCTAATTCATTTTGACTACGCCTCGCACTTCCTCTACTTTGTAATTTTTTTTGAAATTCTTGTAAAGCACTAGCATGTAAAGTATTTAATCCTAATGAAAAAATACTATTAGAACTAGAAGAACGACCCGTTTGACGAGTTAGAGTATCACTATATTTTTGCTCATATTCTCTATAAAGTGATTGTAAAGATTCATAAGTATCTAATTTAATTTCTTCAGCAGTTGGCAAATGTAAATTAATACCTTCGGGACTTGAAAAACTCATAGTAGATAAAAGTTTGTAATACATATCAATCATGTCGTTAGCACCAATAAGTTTAAAAGTAGGATCTAAAATTTTAGCAACCAAAAAAATATTAGGAATATGATCAAAATATTTAAGCCATTTTTGTATCATGGGCTGCAAATCTGGTTTATGACTACAAGAATTGAATTTTGCAGCAATTAAACAACAATGATACATAAATTTGCACATAGTATGGTAATAAATATCAGATAAATCTTTTGTTGCAAATTGAAAAACTTGTAAAAGTTCCATTAATTCATAACAATCATCCCAATATAAAGGAAAATAAAATAAATGAATCAACATGTGTAGCAAAAAAAGAAACTAATAATTCTCAATATACATATGTTGCAGCAAACATTTCATATGTAGAATTCCACCTATGAGGTACATCTAAGTTAAATATTTTAGGATGTGCACCATTTTTCCTACATAATTTTTCTATCATCTCGAATAGGTTGAATTGAATTATTTAAAATTCTAAGTCCATCTTGAACACATAAATTTGAAATATGAGCAATATATCTAGTATGGAAATATTTACCATGAAAAATTAGATTACATGCTTGAATTAGTTCTCTAATACTAACCATATTCGCACTCGCATCATCAAAACCAATGGATTTTTTTTTATCTAGCATTCTAAATTGATTGCAAATTTTTTATGATAGCCTTAGCAATATTATGAGCAGTATGTTGGAAATTAAATCTCCGAAAAGCAATTAAGCGTTTATTTAAAGACCATGAATAATCAATTCAATGCAAAGCAACAACAATAGAATGACGATGCATGTGTTGATCAGACCAAATATCAGAACAAGTAGCAACCCTAAAAGGTATTTTACTAACAATACTTTTTAATTTATATTTATATCTTAAATGCAATTTTTCCGAGTCCTAATCATGGTCATTCTAGGTATTCTTCTAGTAGCAGGATTATAAGCAGTTTTCATATGACGTTCAAAATTCATACTATCAGCAAATTGAAGTGCTAAAGATTCTTCACAAATAAAATAATACATTTGTTCCCTAGCAATAAGAAGATCAAACCTAAAGAGTTGATATGAGTATTGCGTACCTTCACCTTGACTTTCAACATTAATAGTGCTTACCGATTGAAAGTTAAGTTGCGATTGAGCCTGAGCACGCCCAAGTTCGACTTGATGATGATTGACGATGTGCGACTAGTACGTCTCGTAGCCTCCTCCGACGCGAAATTTGTAATGCTTAGGAAAATAGTTGCAATACAAATAAAAAACTCATTTTTCATCATTCCTTGACACCTTTCTAAAATGAACAGTGAAGAGAGGAGATTTCAGTGTCGAACTTCTCGATTCATTGGGAACCCTCTCATCGATCTCGAAATCATCAGCACCGACAACACATAATTCTTGAGATTGTAGTTCTTCAAATTGAATCCATCTGGCTAATTCTTCATCAATTTTGACTTGTGATCTTGGATCATTGTAAAAACTGCCAGCGGCTCCGCCTGCATAGTCATAGTCTTTATGTTGTTGTTGTTGCCAATGAGACATCGTATCAGGACTATCAGCAATATGTACTCTAGAATGAGTACGACGACGACAACGTAGACCTTCAGAACTATCAGCAACAACTATACCTTTACCCTTATCGACTCGGCTACCTCGACTAGACATGATGATTAGTGGATGATAAGAGTAAGATCAAGAAACTTGAGAGATAAATGTAAGATAGCTTGAGAATTGAAACTTGAGAATGAGAATGAGAGAGAGTGGAGAGATGGTTGAGACTTGAGAATTGAGAGAGTAAGGAATAAGAATGATATTGAATATTGATAAAGAAATAGAGAATTAGAGAATAGAGAGAGAGAGAGAGATTGAGAGTCTGGTGTGAGTAAAAATGGTGGAAGAGATGAGGTTTTTATAAGTAAAAATTGGAGAGTGAGGGGAAAAAATTTGAATTTGAAATTTGAAAAAAAAGGTCGAACCGGTGGTTTGGAGCGCAAACCGTCGGTTTGTGCTTCCTAACCGCCAATTCCACGTCATCGATCCTCTTCCGCACGTTTCCAGTCATTGATCAGGATCACACGGATTGTGATTTCAACCGTAAAAAAAATAAAATAAAAATAACACCCCAAAACCAGAACCGCACCTTACTTTTTCTGGTTACAGTTACAGTTTAACCATCCCGGCGATTACAAACCACCAGAAACCGGCGATACGGTCTGTTGTGTCTGAATTTGACTCCACACAAGAGACAACTTTGATCCGGACTCCCGCAATAGGACGGGGTCGATTGTAGGGCGGTGAGCTAACTCGGGTCGTGTCTCTCGAGGAAAGTTTCATGTGGGCGATTATCTTTCTATGCCATAATTGTTGTCAAGCACAATAGAATGTTACTGTAGAAGAAAGGGCTTAGAAATTGTAATGTAAATCATATGTACATTACTTTACATTCATGAATAGTTGCATTAATATTAGTTGTCAAGTTTGAATTCATACAGATAAGGCAGATAGTGATGCACTCATTGCAGGCACACATCAAGAAGAAGCAAAATAAAACAGAAACATGACAATTATGCATGAAGATGCTCATAATGTTTTGTGAAATGCACATTGCTATCTGTCGCAGAAATGTGCACAGAATTTATTATGCAGCCACAAATCCTGGAAACTGAAACATGGTATCATAAAATTATAAACCCCAGCAAACAGGATCAGGGCACACACATAAGCTATGGGTTAGCAGAATTTTGTACAAACCTAGCAGCATCATGTTCAGAGATCAAGTCAAAATATAAGCATATATACATATAGTTGCAAAAATGGTTAAAATTGGTTGTCTGTCAAACATTCAAACCCCTCACATCTCTCAGCAAATTAATCACAAACTTGTAGAGAGCACAACAATAGCTCAGCCGGCGGGCATCGCATGCATTCGGATCCACAGTATTAACATCCTGTTTGTTGGTGAGGCATGTCAGGTACTCCAAAGCCATGATAGCGCAGTCCTCCTTAGACTTTTGCTGGGGAGTGTTGTAAAACCTAGCAATCTCCCACCTCGGGCAGTGGGGGAGGACTTTTCCATCATGATGGAAAACAATCTTCGCATCGCGAAGTAGCTTCGGAATATAACAACTCATAAACTCAAAAATAGGAATGCAATCGTCAAATTTTAGCACGAATGATTTCGGATCATAAATGGTGATCCGCTGCGCCAAGAAATTCACCTTGTACAGCAACCAATGGTTCGAAGAACATGCCCCACCCCATACACAAACTCGAATGACCCCCACACACCGCCAACTCCAGCTGGGCAGTCACCAAGAACGTATGGCATGACCAGATCGCGTATATACTCATAGTTCGGCTGGGTCAATGCTTGCTATACAAAAACAAAGGGACATAAGTTAAGGACAGTTCAATAAGATTGCATACCCTAACATTAACCCACTTTGTACAACAAAATGATTTACAAGAAAGACATACCCAACACACCATGTCCATTAAACTCCATTTTTCCAACCAAACACCATGCCTCTTACTTTCAATTATGAACAAATGGAGGATAGAATCAATGTACTGCAAGGTTGGACACAATCATTTTTGGCACATATAGGTGATATCATTATCAAATTTGCCAATGATGATAATGAAGGTATTAACAGTTACCTGGTCAGATATAAGCTCATGGCTGTCTAAGATAGACCGAAACCACTCTCTCACGACACCTTGCACTTCCATGGTGGGGACAAGTATCCTCATGTTCCTTAATTGACACAAGATTCAAATAAGTAATTCTACTGTTCAATAATAGAATTACAGAAATTCATAAAGGATTGAGACAGTCAATGGAGACAGACTTCAATACTCACTTCTTCAGGGGGTCAGGGCTGCTGCACCAATCCTCAAATGCAAGTTCAGCTACTGATTCCGTGGGGGGCAGATTCTTATCATCTGCGCTCTTAACTTGAAACGATGGGTTGCTCTCCACGAACCTTTTTAAACTCTCCAGTTCAGCCTCCAACTGCTGAACACGAACTTGCAAGGCTTGGTTCATAATCGTCTGTGAGAATGTGAAATACAATAATGAGCTGGAGTTTGACAAAAGATTAATTATTGTTCCACCACAAAGAAATACAACCATATTCAGAGATGGCTCCTCTGGTGTGTGAGAGGATGCACCGAAGACGTTGGGTGTTGGCTGGCAATGGAGCATGTCTGGCGGATGGTAGAGATTTCTCGAGAAAAACAAATTCTCAGCATCATTGGAACCGCCACAGCTATCCTTTACTTCATCAGTGATTGGAACAAGGTCCACCACCTCATTGGGCTTTGTCAGATCATCTAGCGGCTGGGTTATGGTTCCATCTATCAGCTGTCGACAGAACCTAATATTCAATGGGCCAGGATTGCTGCAACCAATCTCCATTAAAGGGTCGTTCATGTAGGGATCCGCCTCAAAATCTAACTTGCGCTTGAGCCGCCTGTCAACATTGCTCTGCTCTACAGGGGCCCGAACAAGAGGACTCCGGGCTGCAAAATCACAGGCAACACAAGGAGAGAGAGAGTTCACTCACAAGAGGGAAACGAGAAACAGAAACACATCAAGTTACAGGCTAATTCAGTCAGAATAGCAGAGAAGATATCAACAATTCGAAGGAGTCAGGATTAAAAGGACTGCAAATATTGAAACAGATGAGTGATAAAGAAACAAACATACGGCCATGATGGATGAACTCATTTAAACAGGGACTGAGAGGAGATAAACACAGCATAAATCACAGGTTGGAATGGCCAAACCGAGGCAACAAAAATCCAACGAATAAAGGTTAAAAGGCATGTAAAAATTGAACGACATGACTGATAAAGAAACACAAATATTGCCATTATAGTTGATATCAATTCAACAAGGGGCAGGGGAGATAAACACAGCATAAATGCGAAATTGGTAGGGCCAAGCCGAGCCACAAAAATTCAAAGGAATCGAGCTTAAAAAGTCTGTAAAAATTGAACGGAATGACTAATAAAGAAACAAAAATATTGCCATGTTAGGTGAGATCAATCAAACAATGCGGCATGGGAGAATAACAAAGCAACAATCAGAAATTGGAATGGCGAAGCCGACGCAGAAAAGTTCAAATGAATCAAGGTTACAAAGTCTGTAAAAATTGAGCGAAATGACTGATAAAGAAACAAAAATGTTGCAATGATAGAGGACGTCAGTTACGCAACCAGGCAGATGAGATAAACACACCAGAAATCATTACTTGGTTTAGACACCATTTTTAACCCCTTTCAGTCGTATTAAATGCATGCACAAATTTATCATAAGTTTGAGAAATCACGGCACAAATTCCAGAGACCGAATATTTAACATTTGGATTCGCCAAAGAATAAAGGGAGTGATTACCTTCGCTCTTGTTGCTTGACGAGGATGATGACTTCATCTTGGTTCTAGATAAATTAGGGGCCAACATGAATCGATATACAGTGCAATGAAGCTTTGCCAAAGTCCGGCCATGATCTGCATAAATACTCATACCAAAACAAAACTAAATTCTTAATAAATAACAGCTGTAAAAGGGTCAAATCAAAACTATCAATCCACAAAACAAATAAAAAACTAAATATAATTCATACAATCGACAGAAAATATAAATCGAATTTTCACATTATACATCTCAAACTATAATAAATCTAGAAAAAATTACAAGGAAAATCAGTACAAATTAACAGCATATTTTTAAGTAGATACATAGACGAAGTAGATACATCCGTCGAGCGTTTTGCAAAACACCTAAGCCTACACATCTGCCTGCCATTGCATTAAATGTATCTGACAAGCTCAACACTCAATGTTCCGAGTTCACTCGTTCACTCATGGAGTTGACTCAGTGACTCAGCAACCCAGTCTATTTTTGGCCATAATTATCGACCTGCCACGTGTCGGAAAATTGGTGGTGAGGCGCAGTGAGTGAGTGGAACCTAGCATGGATTTTGCCTGTTTAAGCGACTGCAGTCAACACTAGAATTTTCGTACGGATCAAAGTTCAGTTGTTCGTAAGCCGGAGAAATCTAAGCTAGGTAATCGTTCAAAATCAAGTTTATATCCGCATTATTTCTTCTTCTCATCATCAATACGTTTGCTTACTCTTCGATTATGCTCAATGTAACCATGAATCTCATGGGGTTTCTGCGAACACCTTTAAATAAATAAATAAATATTTTTGTGCTTTTGGTTGAAATGAAGCAATTGATGTTTTGCTTTCGATTTCTCGTATTATTGCTTGAATATAACTGAAGAAATCTGAAATCTAGAAGAAGACTACCCCTACACTTGTGATCTGTGTTTCGATTTCCAAAAACTTCCACTTTTTTGAAAGGCTACAGTGCACTTGTTGAAAATGTAAGGCTTTGCAAAAACTCCTTAAAATGAAGCAGTAGATTGATTATTGAAGGTCTCTGTAACTTGAAATCATATTATTATTTCTCATCTCTGGCTACTCATCATCAACACTTATTAGAAGCATACTCGATACAGAATTTTGTATACAGTTTTTTTTTTTTTTTTACATATATTAATGTTGTACACGGTTATATAAATAAAAATGAATTGAAGATGGATGTATGCATGGTTCTGGAATTTCAGGAGCGAGTTAAGGAAGAAAATGCAGTCGTGGGTGATTCCAGAGAGGGCGAGAAGAGCCTGGGATGAGTGGAATTTACGTGCTGCTGTGCTTCTGAGTCTATTTTTCCAAGTGGTTCTGATAGTTTCGGCAAATTCACGGAGGAGGCGGGGAAGCACCACATTGACAGCGATAATCTGGTCATCTTATTTGCTTGCGGACTGGATGGCTGCATTTGCAGTAGGACTCATCTCCAGTGGGCAAACCAACGATTGCCCTTCAAAGACGGCCGTGAATAAAAAGCTTGCGGCGTTTTGGGCTCCATTCTTGCTGCTGCACTTGGGTGGACCCGATGCTATCACTGCCTTCTCTCTCGAGGATAATGAATTGTGGATCAGGCATCTCCTCGGCCTCCTTATCCAGCTTCTTGCCGTCCTTTATGTCCTCTTCCAGTCTCTGCCAAACGACTACTGGATCCCGACTGTCCTCCTCTTCTTCGCTGGAGCTTGCAAGTACGCTGAGCGAACAGTTTCTTTATATCGAGCTTGTTTGGGAAATTTTAAAAGGTCTCTACTTCCGAAGCCGGATCCTGGACCCAACTACGCTCAGCTTATGGCCGAATTCTCTGCACTGGAGGCTTCTGGAGTTCCAGTTGTGATAAAAGTGGAGAACGAACCTGAAAAGGAACCTGAAAAAGATTCAGATGACAATGCAGGTTCAGCTGCCCCCCAGCCTGCAGATAAAGTCGACCCCTTGAAATTAATCCTAAAGGGCTACGATTTCTTTAAGACCTTTAAGGGACTAATTGTCGACCACATGTTTAGCTTCCACGAGCGCGACAAGAGCCGGAGGTTCTTCCTTAACACGAAAGCTCCTGAAGCCTTCCAAGTAATGGAGGTGGAGCTTAATTTCATATATGATGTCCTGTACACGAAGATGGGTGTAGTGCATTGCTGGATTGGATATATCTGCCGTCTTCTTTGCATTGCTCTCATAGCCACGTGCTTTCAGCAGTTTGCATCACTTCCCCACCACGGCATACTCCCTAAAGATAAATCTGTTTCTTACATTTTGCTTGTTGGGGCTGTTGTTCTGGAGATGGTGGGTCTGTTCATGCTCGTATTATCTGATTGGGTTGTTGTTTCATTCCCCAAAGAAGTGGTGTCTAAATTTCTTATCAGACTTCCATTCGGCAAAAGAGAGCGGCGGTGGTCTAATACCCTGTTCGGGCTCAGCTTTATTAATTTTTGCCTCAAGGAAGGAGAAGGACGACGCAGATGGGTCAACATAATAGCTGATTTTCTGAGACTTAAGGATACTTTTGATGAGTTCCGGTACAAGGAGAAGAAGGCCTGCGAGGATAAGTTGAAGGAGTTCGTTTTTAGCCAGCTTAAAGCTAAGGCCGAGGAAGCAACAACTAGAGAAACTGCCAAGAAGATATATTCGGCGAGAGGTGAGTATGTTCTCAAAGAAATTCAAATTGAGCTTAAAGCTAAGGCCGAGAAAGCAAGCAACAAAATCCCATTAAAAATTTGGGCTAGCGTGAGTGATGAAGTTGAATATGATGAGAGCCTGCTCCTATGCCATATTGCCACTGAACTGTGTTATTTCACGAGCCCCGGCGTCCCTAATAAAGACTGTGAACTATGCAAGATCCTATCAGACTATATGTTATACCTTTTGGTTATGCGGCCTACATTGATGTCCACAGTTGCTGGTATTGCACAAATCCGGTTCCAGGACACGTGCGAGGAAGCTAAGAAGTTTTTCAAGAGGGAAAGAATGAGTCACGATCAACGGACGGACGCCTGTGAAAAGCTTCTAGAAGTGATCCATGGCAAGACAGAAGCCACACCTAAGGAAGTGAAGGGGGACAGAAGCAAGTCTTTGCTGTTCGACGCATGTATACTTGCTTATGATCTGAAGAAGCTGGGAGACGTCGAAAAATGGAAGATAATGAGCAGAGTTTGGGTGGAGCTGATGTCGTATGGTGCGAGTCGTTGCAGGGCGAGTGATCATGCTCGGCAACTTAGCCAGGGAGGAGAATTCATCACATTTGTGTGGTTGCTGATGGTGCATTTTGGGTTGGGGGAGCAGTTCAGGATAGAGTCCGGACATGCAAGAGCTAAATTACTAGTCGATCGCCAAGTCCCAACTGCTGCTGACGCTGCTTAATTTACTACAATCTTCTGCATGCATCGTAATTAGCTTATTTATCTTCTGTTTTCTTCACCTCAACCTCAACACTTGTCGCCAACTTAATTGGCTTCATATTAATTTTCTAGTTGTGTATTCAGTGTTATACTTAATGTTTCTAATTATTTGGTAACCGATTATTTTTTTATAGGATCAGCGCGGTGATCATTATAAACAATATGTTGCCTAGACTTCATGAGGAGATAAATAGAAATGAATACAAATGATTTAATCAACTTTAAAATTTAGGAGAAATCAATGCAGGCTTTAAAATTTCTGCATGAAGAAGTCGAAGCAAAGCCACAACTTTGATCTTAAATATTTGGAAAAGATGATTCTTCCACAACTAAAAGAAAAGAAAAGAAGGCTACAATTAGAATGGCACAAATGAGTGAACAAATTAAAGAAGATTAGAGTAGGTGAAGAATGAGGAGGGATTGTAAAAAAAATGTTTTTACAGATGCTGGTTATGGATCCTGCGCTAAACCAATTCAAGACCGCTTATGGGCTGCAGTAATATCGTGTTCGATCTTCTTTACTTTTATTTTTCCCTTTTTCCCTCATTTTGACTTCACTGCTAATTTTATTTTCTTCTAACATTTATTTGTATCCAATATATGTTATGCTCCAACTTTTATTCAACATTTAAATTCTTTTCTTTTCTAACCTTTTATTCACATTTAACATCTTGTATGTTCTAATCTTCATCTGCATTTAAATTCTTTTATCTTCTAATTTTTATTCAATATTTAAAAACAAATTAGCTGCTAACTTTTTCCCCATTTTGACTTCATCACATTAAACGTTTTTTATTTTATAATATTCTTAAATTATAATTATTCCAAGATGAAATTAAGTTATTTATTTGTTTAAATAATCATGGTAATTATTATTTATGTGTATGAAATAAACTTTAGTTTTTAATCTATATAAACATTTTTATATGTTCGTTCACATACTTTTATATTCGTTTATTGCAAATATTTAACCTGTAGTCCATAATTGAGCTTTGCTCTTGCCTCTTAGATTTTCAAATACTATAAAATAAAATAATACCAAGCATCACGCAGAAGATATACTAGTTTATAGGTAAAGCAAATAAGTAAACATCATCTAATCTAAGAACACACTCGTGTGAGACCATCTAACGGAATCTCTTACTTTATATTTGACTCATAATGTGGTCTCCCTCTCTTTTTCCTTTTCTTTTCAATTTTTATTTTTAAGTGGCCTCCTCTCCCTCCCCTTCCCCTTCGCCGTTTCCCTTTCCCTTTCCCTTTCCCTTTTCTTTTTAGTTTTTCTTTCCACTTTTTAATTTCTTCATATATTTTTTACAAATTTATATTTAATTTTTTTGATTAATTTAATTTATTTATCAATTGTTTCGCCCTGTGCACTTTTCCAGCTCTCGATAATTAATTTTTTTTAAAATAAATATATACTCTAAAATGATATTAGTGAACACTAAAATTAAATTAAATTAATTTATTTTTTAAATTATTTTTTTATCTGGTGTCTTACGCTATGCACTTGTCTGACTCTAATGCGTGGGTTTGTGCACTTCACTCAATAATTAATTTTTTTAAAATAAATATATATTCTAAATGAAATTAGTGAACCCTAAATTTAAATTAAATTAATTAAATGTTTTATTTAGCGTATCGTGCATCATGGTTCATAAAAATAATTTTTGGAAAACAAAAACAGAAGAAAAAAGTGAGAGAAAGAAACATAAAAAAAAAGAACGAAACGGAAAGAATGGAAGAAAAAAAGAAATAAACGGAAAAGGCAAAAAATAAAATAAAATATTGTTCCCAGGCTCGTGAGGGGGCGTGGATCTCACGCCCTAGGGCAGGAAATCAGCTGTGGGCGGGTTTGAGATTGTTTTAGGAAGAGACTCATTAGATGACATACAAATTTTTGTCATAATCTAATGAGACAAAAACTATTTTAGCCATTTGAACTTTTAAAAAAATTATTTTAGCCAGTAAGTTTTAAACATATTTTTTTTAGCCACTTTGGACCAAAATGCCCTTTAGACATAAAAAAAATAAAAAATATCAAATATGTTTTTATCTTCATCTTCATCTTTAGATCTGTTTTCATCTTCAGAAAGAGAATTAAAATATCGCCGATCATCATCTTCATTTTCAGATTTGTTTTTCATCTTCATCATCGATCTTCATCTTCATCTTCGATCTTTATCTTCATATCTGCTTTTCATCTTCATCTTCATTGTCGATCTTCATCTTCATCGTTGATCTTCATTTCTTGGACCATAGTTCTCGTCATACTTCGTCCATGTCGAGCTAGTGCAGTGAGCAATTAAATTCGACTTTTACAAAAAAAAAATGATTTTGTTCTTAACTGCGCGCTGGATTGTTCTTAAGTGCGCGCAAAACCCAGCGCGCACAAGGCATGCGCGCACGCAGACATCGGCAGACTATCGGCATGACATCGGTTGATAATTTTTATACATCGGCAGAACAACTGTTGATAATTTGGCCTCAAGTATGCGTGATTTTCTTCTTAACTGCGCCCACAAGCATGCGCACAAGACATGCGCGCACAAAGTAAGTGAGCGCACAGACATCGACGGACTATCGGCATGACATCGGTTGATAATTTCTGTGCATTGGCAGAACAACTATTGATAATTTGGCCTCAGGTACGCGTGATTTCTTCTTGTGGGCACCCACAAGCATGCGTGCATAAGGCATGTGCGCACAAAGTAAGCACGCGTGCACATATATCGGCAGAACACATCGGCATACTATCGGCATGACATCGATTGATAATTTATGTGCATCGGCAGAAAAACTGTTGATAATTTGGCCTCAGGTGCGCACGATTTTCTTTTTAACTGCACCTACAAGCATGCGCGCACAAGGCGTGCGCGCACGAGCATGCGCGCAGGGCTCGCACGCAGTTAAGAACATCATTTTTCCAGATTTTTCGAAAGTTGCTGAAATACTTCATTTTTTCCAGATTTTCAAACATCAACTATATTAGTGGGACTTTTATTGTCAAAGCATGTCTATTATGTGTAGAAATAAACTTCAAACTTAAAAAACAAACAACATCTAACAATCTAACAATATTCTTCGAATCAAATTTTCCCTAAATCAAACTTAAAAAAAAACACCTAACAATCTAACAATATTATTAATAATTAGATCTGAAACATACACATGTTGGGGAATGATTTTCTATTTCTTCGCTTGAATTTTCAAAGTCGACGGCTCGTTGGTGGAGAAATCTGGAGAGAGAGATCTTCACACGATTTTTCGGAGGTTGATGGCTTGAATTTGGAGAAATCTTCGCTTGAATTTTCAGTGTTTCAGATTCCATTAGTGTTGAAGAAGATGAGATGTAGAAGAGAGAGAATTTTTTTCAAAATCTCATTTCAAAATCTGAAATGTGAATGGCGGGCGGTTGAATAGGTGGGGGAATTGAAATAGGTTAAAAATAAATATAGGGATAATATAGTAATTCTGGCCAAATAAAATATGTTTAAAAGTTACTGGCTAAAATAAATCTTTTAAAAGTTTGACCGGCTACTTCCGTATATTCCCACTAATCTAATTGTATCCTTTCTTTGAATAATGAAATGGAAAATAAAAGGCATTGTGGCCTGTGGGTGATAGGCATTAAATTAATGATATTCAATTAAATATATTTACAACCAATTTAAAGAATATATATTAACCTGAATTGGCTAAAGAAAATAAATGTTATACTAATACAATGCTCCTCCACATCCCGCATTGTCTGACTACTATTCTCGCTCTCCGAGTTGATTTCTGTTAATGTATTTAAGCATACATGTACGCATGCATGCAACGTAAAGATAGTAGTTCCAGTTGGTTAGCAGATTCTCTCCACGTGGCTTTCATTCTGCATATTGTGGAGTTAGTTAGAAGTAGTTGGTTGTAGTTGCAGCTATAAAGCTTGTAAATATCTTAGCTTGTAATCAGTTTTCAACATACAGAAATTTCACATAAATCTCTCAAACTCTCTCTAGAAATGTTCTACAAACATTTTAGATTTATGCAATCGTTTAACATTGTATCAGTGAGGTTCGATCCGATCGCTCACATTTCTATTGTGCTGCGGTTCTAGATCTACATTTCTATTGTGGATCTCTTCGTTTCTGCTCCTTTCTTAATTTTTTTATTCATTTTCGATCGAAATATGGCTCCCACCATTATTGAACTTCCGCACTTGCAAGCTATGCATATTCGATTAGATCGCTCCAATTATGTGTTTTGGAGAATGCAAATTCTCACCACTGTTCGTACTCATGGGTTCTCTGAGTTTCTGGATAATCATAAGCTGCCTCCATCTCAGTTTCTTCCCACTTCTTCCACCGGTCACTGCGTACCTAATCCAGACTATCAAGTGTGGTTGTCGTGAGATCAATTCATCATGAGTTGGATGCTTGCTTCTATTAGTGAGTCGATGATGGGGTATGTCACCAGTTGTCACACGGCGTGTGAGCTCTGACATGTGCTTGAGTCGCTGTTCCAGTCTCAGTCCAAGGGAAGGGTCATGCAGCTCCGATTTCAACTGCAAACCATACGAAAAAGAGATCAATCAGTCGATGATTACTTTCTGAAAATGCGAAGTTTTGCGGATCTCTTGGCTGGTGATGGTAGTCAAATTACGGATGATGAACTGATCTTGTATATTTTGGCAGGTCTTGGTCCAGAATATGAAGCAATCGTTGTCAATCTCACGCATAGATCCGAGCCTTTGAATCTCCAAGAGGTACATTTCACTTTACAAGTGCAAGAGCAGCACCTTCATAATCAGTTGATGTTGTTTCCCAGTGCTCATGTGGCATACTCCAGAGCCTTTGGTCCTCGATCTGCCTCTGATTCAACTCCAGTCCCTAGTAGAGGAGGGTTTGGTGCATGAGTACGCGGTTGCGGCTGAGGATTTCAGAAAGACAACCGCATCATTTGTCAGTTGTGTGGAAAGTCTGGCCATGTGGCTTTGAAATGCTTCAAGCGATTTGATGTCAATTTTACCAGTAATCCTTCTCCCAATCCTCATGCCTTCTATGCTGATACTGGTGTTGATATGTACCAGAATGAAGGTTATGATGATGATCGATATGCTCAATGGGCTGTGGATAGTGGAGCCACAAATCACATAACCAATGAGCTGCATAATCTCTCTCTAGCATCTGCCACAACTAGTGATGAACGTTTGGTGGTTGGGAATGGTCAACACTTGTCTGTTACAGCTTCTGGTAAGGCAGTTGTAGTCCCATCTTCTCATTCTCTTTTACTCAACAACATTCTTTAAGTGCCACAAATCACAAAAAATCTGTTGAGTATCTCACAGTTTACTAAAGATAACAATGTGGTTGTTGAGTTTCATGTCGATGCTTGCTTTGTCAAGGACAATATCAGCCGCAAGCTACTGATGAAAGGAACACTGGAAAAGGGCCTCTACAGACTTGATCTAGCCATGTTTCCCTTTCAGAAAGCTGGAGTCTCTTCTGAAGGTTCTTCACAGCCTGCTGCTTATCATACTGTCGATAATTTAGGTTTATCTACTTCTCAGAATGATTTGACCAACAGTAGTGTTGTTATTCCTATAACTACTTCTGATGCTTCTGTGCGTATCAGTAAACATGATGTTAATAAATGGCATAGAAAGATTGGCCATCCTAATGTCTCTGTGCTGTCCAAACTTCTTTCTACTATTAATATTCTTGTTTCCTCTTCTTTGTTGTCATTTTATGATGCATGAAAAATTGGCCAACTACATCAAACTGCTCATACTTCTCACCCTACTGAAGCCACTGCTCCTTTTCAACTTGTTTACTCAGACATCTGGGGTCCTGCCCATACACTCGGTATTCATGGCTACAAGTATTACATACATTTTGTAGATGATTTTATTAGGTTTTCCTGGATCTATCATCTTACTCTAAAATCAGAAGCATGTAGTGTTGTCAAGAGTTTTCTAGCTATGCTAAAATGTCAATTTAACTCTTCTGTCAAAGCTTTTCAATCTGATTGGGGTGGTGAGTACAGGCCTCTTATCTCTCATTTTCTCTAATTAGGCATACACTTTCAACACCCTTGTCTCTATATTCACCAACAGAATGGTAGAGCTGAGAGAAAACATCAACATATTGTTGATAAAGGATTAACTCTGCTGACTCAGGCATCTCTTCCTCTACAATTCTGGTGGGAGGCATTCCATACTGCAACATATCTTATCAATCGATTACCTACTCCTACTCTCAATCAGAGATCTCTCTTTTAGTCTTTATTTCATGTTCTTCCTTCTTACACTCATCTCAAAGTCTTTGGGGTATTTGTTATCCATATCTGAAACCTTATAATTCTCACAAACTCCAATTCAAATCAAGTAAGTGCATCTTTCTGGGATATAGTTCTAATCATAAAGGCTACATATGTTATCATCCAACTGGTAGGTTTTATATAGTTAACCGTGTAGCTTTTAATGAAGATGAATTTCCTTACTCTTCTCTTATTTCTCCCTCTCTTTTCCATCATCAGTCTACTCCTTCCATCTCTCCTGAATTTCCTTCTAACAATAGAGTTGCCTCTTCTTCTTCTTCTTCTTCTTCTTCTTCTTCTTCTTCTCTTCCTCTCAACATTCTCTGCCTTCTTCTCCTTCTTCTGCTTCTCATAGTCATTCTTCTGTCTCTATTAGCCCGTCTCCAGTCTCTACTCCTTCTCCTATCATTCATCCTCAGCACAGTATGACTACTAGGGCAAAAAAATGGAATTTTCAAGCTAAAAGCATGGCTTTCTGAGGTTTTGCTTCATGTTGAACCTGCTACTGTCAATCAAGTTATTCAGGATCCAGCTTGGTTTGCAGCTATGAAAGCTGAATTTTTTGCATTACAAGAGAAAAATACATGGGTTTTAGTCCCTTCTACACCTGATCAAAAGCTCATTTCGAATAAGTGGGTTTTTAAAGTAACAAAACCTGATGGTTCATTGGACGAGTTAAAAGCCAGATTGGTTGCTCGAGGCATTAAACAATATACCGGGGTTGATTTTCTTGAGACTTTTAGTCCAGTAGTGAAGTGTTAGGGTTTTATCGAATTATGCCCCACATGATCTAATCGGCTTATCTTTAATTCTATTAGGCATTCAAATCATTATTTTATGTGTGATGATATTAATCATACAAGTTGAATTGATCATGTAAGACAGTCGAATAAACACAGCGAAAAAATAATTCGACAATTCTACTTACAATGAACGTATGGTTGATCACGAGATTACAGGTCTAAGCTCGTTGCTGTAGAAGAACAAAAATTTTGGCCTTCATCCCACTGTGGTCGACGTCCACCAAGGCTGTAGAGACACTCCTTGATCTTCTACTGTATTCCCGATACCTGTTTAGATGTAGAATGGGCTACAAACTACTAAACCGTTTTGGATAACCTAGGGAAATAAGTGAGCAACTGAGAGGGGCTGATCGCGTGTCCCCTATTCTCGCGTCCCCCTCTCTAATTAATAGAGAGATGAATGAATTCTAGGGATCCCAAACCTAGCGGGCTTGGGCCTCTCCACTTATTTCATTCCCTTAATCCATTAAGGTATTATTTAAGCTACAGTAGGGATCTAGAAGAATATTAAATAGGCCCACTAATTTATTTAATATCTAATATCCAACACTAGGATATAATTAAATAAATTAAGTGTTATTTTTATTCTACTAAAGAAATAACACTGACCTACCAGTTTAATACATTTACTCAATGCTTTCTTCTTTAGTCCAACCATTCCCCATGTTTAAGATATAATGTCCATTAATTAATTATGCAAGTTCTGACATCTATAATTAATTAATTCTTCCATTCCTAGAGTAGTATCACACAAACTTTACCATGTACGGAATAAATTCTACCTGCAGGGTTTCACATGTACTTGTGTTTACTCAAGGGGATATCATCAACATGGCATACCAGGACATGGTAACCATACACAGTGCACGACCCATCATGTATGTATATGTTACTGTCCAAGATATCGAGATTATTAACTCTATTAAGAATCTCACTCATTGATAAATCAAAGCAGTAGACATAACACACATATGTCCGCCACTGTGCAAGGTTTAAGAACCCGAACTATGTGGATCTTTATTCTCTCCTTTTAGGGTCAGATTAGAGAATAGTATCATATCGTGATCCTCTTCAATACACATGTCAGTGTATCAGAATAATCAGTTAGTCAACATAAACTAACTATCAGATTATTCTACAGCATACAGTTATTGGTTCAAGATCATCTAAACCGCGAGCCTTTTAATACTTTGCAAAAAAACCGATGATATGATCTTTACCGTGTGTTTACCCACACCATATCATCTATAATGCAAGTATAAGGAAACATCCATATATGAATATAACAATAAATAATATGCACAAACAGTGACTGCAATAATAATCAATCTATATCATCAAAAACATTGCTAATAGTATACAAAGGCAAGCTTTCAGTATACAATCCTAACAATCTCCCACTTATACTTGAAGCATGTCTTTTAAATACAACATAGTTTGACAAAACTCTCCAACTCTAACTAAATCTCAAAATGCAATCCGAGTCTGCATCTAACTCCCATTTTCTCCACGTGACCATCAAAGGTCTTAGCCGGCAGGCTCTTCGTGAATGGATTAGCCAGGTTGTCCTCTGATGCAATCTTGACCGCTGTAATATCTCCTCTCTTAACAATTTCTCGTATAAGATGGTACTTTCTCTCTATGTGTTTACTTACCTTATGGGCTCTAGGTTCCTTCAAATTTGCCACTGCACCAGAGTTATCACAGTATATCGTGATGCTCCTAGGCAAATTAGGAACCACGCTCAAGTCCAACAAGAAGCTCCAGAGCCAGACAACTTCCTTTCCAGCCTCAGAGACAGCTACATATTCAGCTTCCATGGTAGAGTTAGCAATGCATTTCTGCTTGATACTCCTCCAAGCAATGGCTCCGCCTCCCAAGGTAAACACATAGCCCAAGATAGATTTACTCTGATCTTTATCGGATTGAAAATCTGAGTTCGTATAACCTAAAGGAACGAGACTATCAACACAGTATATCAGCATATAATCTCTAGTCCTTTTCAGGTACTTGAGAATGTTCTTTACTGCAATCCAGTGTCCCTTTTCAAGGTTAGACTGATATTTGTTTACCATGCCAATTGCATAGCATATATCAGGCCTAGTGCATAGCATAACATGTATGAGGCTTCCCACAGCCGAAGCATATGGAACCCCTTTCATCTCATCTATCTCAGCATGTGTTTTGGGACACATATCCTTGGATAGATGAATTCCATGCCTAAAAGGTATAAAACCTTTCTTGGAATCTTGCATGCTAAACCTAGCTAGCACTATATCGATATAGGTTGCCTGGGAAAGGCACATTTTTCTTTTTTGGTGATCTCGAATGATTTTTATGTCAAGGACGTGGCCAGCTTCTCCCAAATCCTTCATATCGAACTGCTTGGACAGCCACACCCTTATGTTCGATAATACCTTCTTATTGTTTCCAATAAGCAAGATATCATCAACATACAGTACTAGGAATGCCACCATGTTTCTGTCATTCTTTTTGTATACACAGCTCTCATTCGAGCTTTGGACGAATCCATATAACTGGATAATCTCGTCGAACTGAATGTTCCAAGACCGTGATGCAAGCTTAAGTGCATAAATGGATCTCTTAAGCTTGCAGACTAGGTGCTCTTGGCCCTTAGCAATGAACCCCTCTAGTTGCTTCATATGGATGTTTTCTTCAAGACTTCCATTCAGGAAAGTTGTCTTGACATCCATTTGCCATATCTCATAATCTAGATGAGCGGTAATAGATAGGAGAATCTGCATCGACTTAAGCATGGCAACCGGTAAAAAGGTTTCCTCATAATCGATCCCTTCTTTCTGAGTATAGCCTTTCGCCACCAATCTAGCTTTGAAGGTTTCAACCTTCCCATCAGATCCTCTCTTTTGTTTGTAGATCCACCTGCATCAAATGAGTTTTACCCCATCAGGTGGTTCTACAAGCTCCCAAACGTGATTGTGATCCATAGATCCAATCTCAGATTCCATTACAATTTTCCAAGAATATGTATCTTTGTCTTGTACTGCCTCGTCATAGGTCTTATGATCCAATTCATTCAGTCCTTTTGGAAAATCCGAAGATTCTCCCAAACCAATGAATCTATCAGGTTGACGAACAACCCTCCCACTGCGACGAGGCATATCCCGTACTTTTGTGACACGTTGTGTAGTTATTGGTGGTTCATCTTATTGTACATATGGTGTAGGATCTGTGTTCCCACTTCGAAGCTCCTCAAGAACGATCACGCTTCTGAGTTATTTATTTATTAAGTTTACAATATATATAAGAATAAATAACATAAGTTACAAAATTAATATTTCAAGTAGTCCAAATTTTATTATGTTCAATTATCATTTTATTTCTAACAAAGGTTAATTTTTTTAAAAAATGTAAACATACAAATTTCTTTATCATGAACTATTAATTGAATATTTAATTTAGTAATTATTATTTGTAGTAAATAATTCAAAATTACAATTAATTAATTTATAATTTCAAAAATATTAATTAAAACTAAATCATAATTCGATTAAAATATAATATATAAAAAATATAAACATAATAATGCTATGAACTTCAAAAATAATATCATATCACAATTAATACAATCCAATACATACAATGTAATAATAATATATAATTGTATATATATATGGGTATGGGCGGGTTGGGTACCAAGGTACCCCACCCGTTACCGTCAAAATTTGTGGGTAATTACTTGTGCCCGTATCCATTAAATGTGTAATTATCCTACCCACCGTGGGTAATTCTTACAGTTACTCATAGGGCCTATTACCCATTGTCATCCCTTTATCCATCAATTGCTTTAATTTAGATGATAATGATTTGATCAATTTTCAGTCAAAGACAGTGACAAACTTGCATTAATATGTTTGAGAAACTTAAAAAGGCTCATTTTCGGAATCATATAGACAATACTTTAACATCGTTGTCTATTCTTATAAATTTCGGTATGCTAAAATGAAAGGAATATCATGCTATTATGAACACATATACATGTTACTATGAATGTATAATGATTTTAATACAAATGAACAAAATTACTGATATATGAGCAAAAATTTACACGTATTATGAGTATTTTTCGTGTTGTATAAGTATTTTTTTTATGGTATTATCAATTATGAGTAATTTGTCATGTTATTATTATGAGTATAACATCATGCTATTATGATCATTTTTTTTTAAATAAACATATGCACAATGGATCTTAAATGAAAGAGAATGAAAAAACTTTGATTTGATATATAATTTACATAAAAATGAGCAAGTGATGAATGTTTAAAGTTTTTAAAAAAATGTGCAAGGATGCTAACGTCAATTTTTAATTGGCTTGAGTTTGTGTTCCTCATATTTACCGTTATGTCACCAATTTTTTATTTAGATCTAGATCATTAAAATTAAAACATTATGTGGTTGAGATAAATCTAATCCTACCCTATGCAATAATATATTAGTGTGTACTTGTGTATAAGATTGTAGATTATAAATTATTATATAGTATGAGACGAACATTGTGGCTCATTCTGATCTTGCGGAGATTTATGAAGGTGATCTGGACTATCAATTTCCTTGCATTAATTTGACTATGGTTCAATATATCACGAAAAGAAAAAAAATTAAGAATAAAAAACACGCTGCACCTTGTAAACTATGATATATCCATTATATTTTGCTCACAAATACATATTATGATTGTCATTACCTGTTCGGGTGTTCCCTCGCAATTACAAATATTCATGTGGGACATTCGATTCAAGTCTAATATTTATTTTAATTCAAAATTCAACTAAAACTAATGAATATATTTCAAAAGGAAAGAAAAAAAAAAGTCCGTATAAAACAGATGGTATAAAATGAAATATTATTATCCCTGAGAAATGTTATTATAAAATGAACATACTTTAGAAATGTCATTTCAGTCCTAAAAAAATATTAGGAATATTTTGACTGTACCGATTGAAAGAGGGATAAAATCCTCTAGTCCATTTTTTATGTCCCACTATTATGTCCCATCATGAAATTTAATATTTTAATAATGTTTATTACAAAAATAAATTTTATTATAGTATTTCAAATCATAATCAACATTTATTGCTAAAAATTAAATTTTTAAAAAATTATACACCCTACTTTTGGAATAATCAACCATATTAATTAATTATATTAATTAAAAAATAAGAAATAAATATTAAAAAATAAATATAAATCCTAATTGGGTGAATGAACCCTAAATAATAATTATAAAATTAAACTAAACCATAACAAATCGAAATTGAAGAAAAAAATTAATGAAAATTGAATAAAAATCAAAATGGGACACCAAATGTGATTGAGGATTTAATTTGTTGAAAGGGAGAATATTTATTTACAATGTTGCAAAAGTGACGGCGAATTTAAAAATGGGTAAAAAAGAAATGTTAAAATCTTAAATCTGTATGAAATTATAGGGTTGAAAATGTTGTGAAGAAAATAGTGGAAACAAAAGGTATAATGATTATCCTAAAGGAAGAAATGGAGAGAGGGAGGCGGCTACGGTGACAGTGAGGGGCACGCCAGACCCCGACAACTTTGTTCAGCGCGTGACGGCATTTGTCGCCTCACGCTCATCATTTTATTTACACACTTTACACTCTACACTACCCGATTATATTGTTGTCACACTTTCTCCATTTCATTTTTTTTTTAATTATTAATCGCTATTATAATTGTGAAAGAGAGTTATAATTCATACAATAAAATAAATTAACAGTTTAACTGTACAAGTATTGGGAATTAAACTGTAACTAGTTTTTATATGTGTTAGTTCAAAGCTAGATACGACTACGAGAGTTATAATTCATACAATAAAATGAAAATGGCATTTCTTAGAGAATCAAGTGGGACCCGAAGTTGTAAGCCCATCTAATGAATTTTTTGCATATTATCATCAGAAATTAATTTCGGTACGTAGCTCTATGTTCAATTCGGATTGCAGCTTAAAAAGAATATATAAAGTTTTATCTAGTCGCAAATAATTAGACAAATTGTTATTATCACTCGATCGAGGGTGGTGCTATTATGTTATATTTAATTTAGTGAAGTGAAGCTGTGTGATTCCGAATTTTATGTCATTCCTAATATTATTCTAGATTACTCTAGTGAACTCGATTGATACTAATTTCTCACTTGTGTGGGAAATGGGAAATTCTGATAGTAACATCACGGAACCACTTCTAAATATTATTTGATTCTACAAACTATATGAATTATTTTCAATTTGATTCAAATTCTTTTATTTTAGAAATTTCAATCAATGGTCCAATAAACAAATTAGAGTTTGTACATATATTGAGTTAATGTGCGTACGTATATGGAAGGATGTCACGAGAATACTTAATTTGATTGGTAGAATATCAAACTATTTATGTATAAAATTGGAAAAACTAAGAAAGTTCACAGATTAATAGATAGAATTGTTAAAATGGAAGCTATATGTGATGAGTAGAGATCATCTAGTCCGAATTTTGTGTGCCAACATTATATTGTTAATGATGTTTTTTTTGTAAAAATAAAATTTATTATGTTATAATTAATATTAATTGCTAAAAGTTAAAAATTTTAAAAAATTATATACCTTAAGTTTAAAATGGCCATCCCCAAAAATCAATTATATTAACTAAAAATGAAAATTAAATATTAAAAAGTAATTATAAAAATCCTAATTGGATGGAATAAATCCTAAATAAAATTGTAAAATTATACTGGCAGACACAGAATGAGACTAGAGGATCTCAAGTGATATATAATTTTGTGTGAATGAGAGTCCAAATCGTTTCGTTAAATATAAATTGATGGTACTTAATTAATAGACTATATATTAATGCAACTGGCCACATCATCAAAGCAGAACACTAAATAGTAATTACATAAATCCGTACATTGAAAATTTACATCCCAATGAGAAATAAACTCCCCAAGAAAAATGCTTAAAATTAACTTGCTTAATTGATTGAGTCGAATGGGGGGGGGGGTTCCATTCTTAATTAGCGTATAATCCTGTGATCAAACATCGACCTTCTTCGTTTGGATGTTTCTCTACCAACATAATTAGAGCGCAAGATCAATGATTTCAATCCCTCCCTCAACAAGGAGGCAGACTCAACCGTCCGATCCTTATCTCCGGCGAAGATCATGACGTTCCGAATTCGGCCTCCCAGCGTCACCATTTCCGCCCTCAAAGGGCTTAAAGACAACGGTTTTAGTATCTCGATGAGTTCAGGAATGAGATCGACTCGATCTTCGCAGCAAAGAGATGCTTTCACGACACATTTTCCGTCCACAAAATCGTCGTTTTGGAGGACAGCGATTTCGTCGGCCTCCGAAGGGAATGCTTGATCGCGTTGCATGATTTCTGATGTTTGTTGTTTTAGCTCCCTCACGCGCTCAACTACCATTGCTAGCAGTGAAGCTTTATCTGTCTGCAATAAATATTCCACCAAATCGTAAGTAATTTAATTATACCATGATTTCTACATACATATATATATAAATATACAAACTTAATTTATATATAAAAAATGTGATCGATTCTTAATTAATCAAGAAGATTTTTCAAGTGCTGGTATGCAGACATTAATTTGACTGACATACAGTTATTATATATATATATATATATATATATATTTGTTTTTGAAAATGAATTTAAAGGGTAACTATTCAATTATAAGATATATATGTACACACAATGTAATGTAACGAACGGAAGCAAATAATTACTGCAGATTTTCAAAAGGTAAGAATTAATTAAATTAAATAAGCGCAGTATCAAATCAAATTACACAATTATGAAGGTATGTACAGTTGTGACGAAATCTAGGTAGTGAATTAGAGCAAATTAAATTACTCACTTTAGAATTGCAGAGAAGAAGGGTTCTGAGGCTATCGAGATGGCCGTTAATTCTCTCTCTACGTCTTCTCTCAGCTTCCTTATGGTTTTCAGAAGCCGCAACACTTCTAGACTCATGTAGTTTCTCACCGAATTCCAACGTCTCCATGGGGTAAAATGATGAACTGCAGAGGCTCTCCGTCGCCGGAAAACCGTAGTTGAACCCATTTCTTGCCAATAAATGCTCCATAGATGAAAATTCCGGCTGCATGATTGTTTTTTTTGGAAAATTTAGAGCGGTTAAGGATGATGATAGCTTAGGGTTTATGACTGTATGCGGTTCGGTGGTGGGACTCTTGTTTTCATATAATATCAGACCTTTTTGGGAAGTTTTCCTTACCGAAATGATTATTCTTTTCAAGTATGGTCAAATTTAATGTCACGCGTGTTTGCTTTTTCCTATTTTTTTTATATATATGTATATATTTTTTGTATAAAGGCGTTGGGAAAAAAAGTCACATCTTTTTTTTTTTAGGTTTTTATTTTATGAAACCAGTATATATAATTTCAGATGAAATCCTCATTCTCTACACTGCATTGTATTATGTGATCAGCAGTACGGTTAAAATTATTAGTTTTTTTATTTGATTTCAATCTCTTGTACTTTCTTTTAATTTTATGTGTTAATTAAGGTTCGTTCTATTAAATTAGGGTTTATAATTTTTTAGCATTTAATTTCTAAATAATTTATTATTAACTTAAAACTAAAAATTAATACTAAAAATAATTATAAATCATAATTGGATAAAATGAATTCTATTTAATAATTTAAAATTAAATTAAACCACAATAAATTTTTATTTTTATTTTTTTTAGTACAAACCACAATAAATTAAAATCACATCGTTAAATTAGAAGCATAATAGTTATATGATAATTAAACTAAAAAATATTGTGATTTAACATTTAATTTAGTGGCGGAGAATACTTATACGTATATAAATTCCTGCAATCGACATGCAAGATTTGTCTAGCTTGTTCTATTTGTGGGTCAGAGACTCATATTACACGGACAGATGTAGTGTGCATACGCCTTCGAAGACCATAACTACGAATTCTTTTTTATTAAATAAACAAATAAATCACTGCAATTGCATTTAACTAATCTAAAAATATTGATTATGCATAAAATAAAACTATTAAATAAAATGATGATGACATCATTGTCCATGCTTCAGTTTTTATTGCCCCCAGACCCTAGTTAATAGTTCCAAAATTACTTGTACAACATATGATAAGAAGAGGCATAATTGCTAATATTTCTTTAAAGTTAATGAATTTGTTTTATTTTAGCATTTTTCTAGCTGGTATATTCGGCCATGTTTTTCCTCTTTTCGAGTTATTTTTATTTATTTGTATATATTCCCATTATAATGATTTCGTACACCTTCTGGGCGGAATGTGTGAGATGGACTTGAATACTGTATTAATTTGCATGGGCAAACATATAAAATGGGCCGTTTTTCTTTTTATCGCCTTAATATCATTTTGAAGCAGCAATCACAAAAAAGGCCCATTGACCGATTTTGGCATATTAATTTTTTAACAAAGTAGTAATCAAGTGGTACCAGATTTAGTAATTAGTAATTACTAGTAATAGTAATTAAAGAGCATATTTAAAATTTCTGTTGATTGATCAGGCCAGAAATTATTTTGTTTACATTATTTGCATGAATGTACCTTTCAATTGGTCAAAATTAACGAAAGACATATTTATTGTTTGTAATAGTTTCCCTATCATTATTATGCGATGTGCAAATCTTCCCCAATTATTCCGAGTAATGTGAATCTAGCATGAACAATGTCTGACCTTACAGCATGAACAGCGCTTTAGAGCGTTCAAGAAATAATTATAAATACATTTGAACGTCAATCTCGACTGGTGAAATATCCACGTACCCACAAGTCATGGTTTTGTATATGGTGCATGTATTTAAACCGTCAATATTCTACTACCAAGAAATGAAACAATACAACTATAGTTCGTTAATCTACTAAGAATTTTCCTTCATATATAACATGACCTAATTTCAACTAACAGTAATAATAATCTTCCTATAATTTAAATTGAAAAAAAATGGATGATAAAAGTGAATAGGTGGGAAGTAATTAATGTGATCCACATAGTTCCAAAACTTGTGACGCGCGTTGTTTAATTAGTTTAAAGGGATGATAAAATAAGCACGCCGCATTAATCACAATAATTAGCCAACATATCACATCAAACAAGAGTTAATTTTTTCCTAAGTACTACGTTGAATCCATGAAAAACATGCAATCAAAGAAAGTTGGATTAGTAAGCAATTAAAAGTCGAAAGAAATCTTTAATTTTTGTCTACTTTGATTGAGATGGGTGTCGATTAATTCCCACTGAAAAGCACTTTTAGCTTTAATTAAGCTGCGCGAATAAGTCGAGCATATTAAACTTTACCTGAAAACTGGTTTTGGCTTTTAGCAAGCTGAAAAGATGGAAAATATTGTTTCATCTGCCTCCATTATCTAATTAAATTAATCGCACACGATTATGGATTTCTGACCTTAATTTTTTTTTTATATTTCTAACGGGAAAAATACAAGGTACAATCGCGTATCTCTATCATCACTTTTTCTCAACTTTTTTCCAATACTTCAATTCGTGCCTTCATTAATGATGACTTGGTTGCAGTATAAGTAATAAAGAAAAAGGAAAAAGAAATTGGGAAAGACCAAAAAAAAATAAGGAACTAAAACATAATATGGGAAGTAGTTTTTTTTTTCTTTTCAAATTTTACTTTTTGAGAAAGTAAAAAGGAAAAAAAAAAAAAGGAAATATTAGTTCCATCTTAGGAATTAACACTTGAGAGCTCAACTTCAGTAAGTAATTTGCTTTTAATAGTAGTAAAAAACCAAAGCATGTTTTAAGGGAGTTGCGCATATTTAATAATACACTCTGCAGTCAGCACTCAATAATTGACATCAATTTGTATGAATATTATTATATAAATCGAAAATAACAACAATTGAATTTTATTATTAAGGGTTGATAAATTGGCATGTCATCAAATATGGCCAAAACACCACACATGGGCTAAATAATGAAAATCATACTCGATTCAAGATCTAGTTTTCATCATGTTATTTATCTCTAAAAGACAAGAGAAAAATAAAAAGGAGGTTTCATGTAACAAAATGTGACAAAATTAGGAAATTACCAAATGAGGGGGCATACCATAAAAACAGAAAATGTAAATGCAGCTGGGCCAAACGCTGCCTTATGGGAGACCAGCACGACAATAAATGATCCGACACGGCCTAAAACCTAGCTCTCCCATCCCCCTATCTATTCATACTACTTGTCCCCTCCCACCTAAATATTTGATTTCCTCAACAAAATCAAGAACACACTTTTCACACCCAACTATGTGTTATTCAATGCACACAAACACCTACACAAGAAACACTAAACCCACAAGCAAGACTAAATTATGGACCGATCGAAATAATAGTCTCGAGCAGCATGCTACATCAGAAAATGTGAAATAAATTGTGCTCCAATTTAATACCCTAGAGATTCTTGTTAGGTAAATCTTTTTTGACTCCAGCATCAAAAAAAAAAAACGAATTAAATATTGAGTAGTGGGATCACAACACCTAGAAACATCAAACAAGCTTCACTTTCTTCATTGAAAATAACAAAAGTAGCAAAAGATAAATGTAATTTCTAACTACAACTACCAACTACATACTAGTCGTCTAATGATGTCTTTTTTTGTGGGAATTCTTGATATTTGGGGTGCCTTGGAATAAAGCCCTTTTAATTTGTTCTTCTCTTGCAAGATTTTTCCGATAATCCATCCTTGTAAGCATTCATTCTCTCTTCTTGGTTAGAAGCCCAAAAAATTCCATGGCAAAATGTTGTGGTGATTAATTAGTTTTTGCCGCTGCTTCATCTTCAGAGTCCCAACAGAATGTAGTAGACAAGAGTGATCGGAAGAGCTATCAGCATCCCAAATATGACACTGCAACATACAAAATTCAACCTTCAAAACCAAAAATCGAAAAATATCAACTAAACAATTTCGAAAACATAATGCTAACCCAGTGCTGAGTATAGCAGGATGGACATTGTATTCCTTTGCAAAGACGAAGGGAACGATTCCTTGCGGGAGAGACGCCTGCAAAATTCAAAATCATCTTCAGACCGAATTCACCAGTCAATATATATAGTGTATGATCAAATTAATTATTGGTACCTGAACTATTGCAATATGCAACAGAACGCCTCGAAGCCCAACTGCGATGGAAGCAGCAGCCATGACTGCAGGTCCTATCAGGAACCGAACAGTCATGGAGAAGGCAGCCACAGATTTGCCACAGGCAATGATCCGAGGCTGTAGAGCCATGAACAAACCTGCAAAATCACACATTGCAGGATTACTTGTAATGTAAAGATTTTGAAATCCGTATAAAAAAATTCGAAGTTTCCTCACCGAGACTGAACATCGCCATCCCCAGACCAGCATCAGACAAAATGGCAATCGATTTTGCTACAATTGCTGGCATCTCAACATGCCACCTACAAGAGACATAGCATCGATCAATTCTTGATTCTTTCAAAATATATGTTTCTACAAGATTGAGTATATTGTAGTGATCACAAGGCATTACTTGAATGAGACCAAAGACCAGGTAAGACCAATGAGGCTGGAATACGTGTTGGGATTTCGGATCAGCTTTCGCCACACCATGATCAGAATCAGCCTAGTCATCACACTAGTAGGCGGCATTGCTGTGGGCTTGGTATCAACCGGAGCCTTGGGGTGAAGCTCAGCCGTGGAGCTCGAGCCGAGCTTCGAGAGCACGGGGCCGTCGCGCTCAGCCCCGTTCGGGCCAGTCTTATTGCCAAAACTGAACTCATCTCGACCAAAATCATCGTAATCTACATCATTAATTACGTCGAATGATAAAACAATTATTTTCAGAATATAAAATATGAGTATGGATTGATGCAAGCATGTGACAGTAGAAGACAAATAGGCCAAAATTTCAGGGATGTTGCAACGACGATGAGACAAATCAACAACAAAATTCCCATTGAAGCAGGAAACTCAACCGGATAAAGACACAATAAGAAAGCCCAGTTCAACGACAAGCTAAATAAAAGAAGCTAAATTCCAAGAAAACAGCGCTCCCCTAAATGACAAATGCAGTTACTTCAAAAACTCCAAAGAAACAAGCAATCATTAATCTCCACAAAATAAGACAACATAATCAATTCCCATCCAAAAGAGTCAAACCCAGCGTCAAGAATCAAACAGTCCACGTGTCTTTTTTGACCAAAACAAACCATGTGCATGACAGAGTTGTACCTTTAGGGTGAGCTCCAATGTTGAGGTCAGTACCATATTCACCTCCTCTGAAAACATGAATCCCTCCTTCAGAAACAGGCGAAGCACTAGAACTCCATACAAACATGTGAAGATCTTTGCCGCCCTCGCCCCCATTGACCTTCTTCTTCGCCGCCGGCCCGGCCACCGGAGAGAATATTCCGGCACTCGCCGGCGCAGGGTACCCTGCATTCCCCTGTCCATGAACACCATTAGCCCTAGATTGACTCCCATAACCACTCTCCTCATCAGCTCCCGCGTTCCCGTAATTTGACTGCCGTGGACTAACATTCTTCCCATTCACCATAGAGTAGAAATCAGTGTGATTAAAACTCGACCCTCTCGGCGTCGGATTCCTCGACGACTGCAGCGAATAAATCTCTGCATTGGTTAGATTAGAGGGCCGTGGAGTCAGAGAAAGCCCGGAATTCGGCCCGTGAGATCTTCTTGAAAAAATCTCCGATCTTGAACTGGTTGATTTTCTCACGGTCACGTGTAGCTTCCCATCATCGCCGACTTCGGCTTCGGTCTGCAGAGGCTCTTTGCCGTCCAAGGAAAGGATGTCGGAATCAACTCGAAACGAGATGATCGATCCCGCAGTGTCGGGAAACTGCTCGGCAATGAGCATCCTTGCTCCCCTGTATTCGAACAGGAAAAGCATGAGAGTGTACCAGATGATGCACTGCAACACCACAATCTGCACCATTAAGCTCCCGGAATCGCCGCCGTACATGCCCTTCAAGAGAGGGATGCCCATGACGAGCGTGTTGGGGAGTGTAGAGAGAGAAAACAGAGTGATGGACCACTCGAGGGACCCTCTGGCGCTGATTCTTGACCAGACAGCAAGAACTGCGAGGACAATCAGCTTCTGCAGCGTGTCAGCCGCGATGAAGCGGTAGTTCATGGCGTAGGGGTTGTTGGAAGAGATGAAGTGGAAGGAGAGGAGCGGAACGGCGAAGAGCGCCACGAATCTGTTGATGCCGGAGCACTGATCGGGGGTGAAGATCTTCCACCACTTCACGGAGCCGTAGGCCAAGATCATGGCCACGTAGAGCGGCACCACGGCGGTGAGAACGTGGTAGAGGTCGGTGATCGTGATCATCGTGTTTTTTCTTTTGTTTTTAGTCAAGAAAAAAGAGTCCCACAACGAGGATTTGAGCTACGAAGCTGCTGAGAGGAAGATAATGAAGAGAAACTGTGAGCTGGAAGTAGGGGTGGTGCTTTTTCACGCCATTTTAATGGTGATGCGAAGCTGCAGGAATAATGATGAAGAATGGCTTTGAGGCCTGATTTTGGGGCTTAATTTGAGAGCTGCGCAGTGAGAGAGAGAGAGGGAGAGGGAGATATAGGGGGGGGGGGGGTGATGAGAGAGAAGGAGAGGCGATATGAAATAATTTTAAGGGAAATAAATGGCAGACAAAGAAATAAAAGCAGAGGGCTTTTGAGAAGCTTTTTTATAGTCTTTTGATGGGCAAGAGAAGAAGAAAAAAGACCGCCTCTCTGCCAGACACCACATTTATGCATGCCCTCTACTGTACTGTCTAATACACTATATTTTTTTTTTTTGTAAATTATCATATTTCTTTAATAGTTCTCTTATGTGAATAAATATTTTTCTTTCTATTTATTTGTTTTTGGAACATATAAACTCATTTTGAGAGATGGCATTTTTTTTTGGATCATATTATAAACAAATTCAAATACGAACACACTAACCGACAAGCTATTCATTATTAATCAATTGTAGTTTGCTTAGCACCAAAATAAATACCTTACTTTCGATTCTTTTTAATCTTGAAAATAATAGGAGTTTATGCGTGTGAGGTGCAATTTAATTTGACCCTTGAGAAAATGAGGAGAGGCAGCTATTTAGCATGTGATGGTGAGCATGCAGCACCCAGGAAAAGCTTAGGTATAATTTCAAGAACTGCAATTCACATTTTCATTTCAATAAAATAAATCAATACATATAAATTAGCACTAGCGTTCTTTTCCTCAAAAACGTAGAAAACCAACCAATCAGGATCATGCCAAATGCATAATGAGGTTTTATTAATGGGTGGGAATCACGTACAAAAGATGGTGAATATTTGAAAAGTGACCACACACACTTATATATAAATATACTATACGTATATATATATACACACACATATATGAGTGATGAGAATATATGTATATGTTATCATCACTTGACTTTTTACTGTCTTTATTTTGCTTAATATATATATAATATGTCGATTGAGTTTATTATTTATTTCATGATCAATTTGGACATTAAAAGGTTTTTATCAAGACACATTCAAATTATGTATATATAAACCGTTAATAGAATAAAAGAATATAATAAAATAAAATACGATATGAATGGTGAGCTCCATAGAGGCATAGACAGCAGAAAACAGCATCAGCTTTCATTCTCCATGAAAGGGATAGAGCAAACAGCATCAGGGAGAAAAGGAAAGGAGCCTAACAAAAAGCAAGCAAAGGGAAAAAAAAACATCGAACAGAGAAGGCTTCAGAGCCATTACAAAGATTCTTCTCCACTTTCTCTAAATTTTTATTTGTGTTTTCTATTTTTAATTTTATCATCATTTTATGAGTCATCTGCATTACAAATATGAAATATTTTTTGCCACGGTAGTTTTATTTTATTTTCTGCTGTCTGTGCAAAAGATTTTCTTGAAGGTCCCACATCAATAGTTTGTCACTTTCTCTTTCCTTAATTCATGTGAGAGAGTGATATTTGGGCACAAAGTTGCCTTTCCTTTTCCATTGTCAGCTGCAAAAGGTTCTGGGGTAGGGCATGAGATGAGATTGTGGGGATTGGTTTCCATTTATTTTACAGCATTTTCATGTTTCTTTTATCTTATTTCCAAATAGGAAATGGGAATGTATGTGCTTTCAATCATGTCACAATGTTTTTTTATATAAGATGAAAAAATATAAATTGATTAATTAGTATTATGACGAGCCCGATGATTAATTATCATATACTCTCCGGCCCTGTTTCTGAATAAGTGTCATTCTGGATGATTGCACACATATTAATAAATATATTAATTAGATAATCAAATTATCTTATACACTCTTATGTGAATATATTAAATGAGTTAAATATGATTGTTTGAATACATTAAATATGGGCAAATATGAAAAAAATGTGAATTTTTTACCTCCATTATATAGAATGATACTTTTTGTGAAATAAAATTAAAGTGATAGAATAACACTTATTGTGAAAGGGGGGATTATTATATATTTGGATTTTTGATTTGTAAATTAGTAAATGTTTGTGGAGGGATGTCATCTGTTAAAATGGAACATATTCATTCTAACCTACTATTATTGTTGTTGATAATCGATTTATCTTTATTTAATTACTACCCTAGTTTATTTTTAAGTCGTACTTCTTTATTGTTGATAATGGATTTATCTTCATTTAATTACTAACCTAGCTACTTTATTTTTTTTAATTCGGACTTCTAAGCACTGTGTAGTTATGTAATTAACTTGGTGATGAGGTATAGATATTATTACATGGGTCCTCTCTCCCATTATGTGTTTCAAAAGTAGCGCAAATGTTTTTTTTTTATTCAAATGTGACGAATTAAAAAACTTTTGAATTTTATGGAACACTGTTTCTTTTAAAGAATTTTATGGAACACTCTTTTAGATCGAATTCGACGGAATTTACTTATACATAGCGGTTCTCCGCATAAAAGGAAAGAGGGATGCTATTCGATCATATATAGGGATGGTACGGTAAGGTATACCTTACTTTTTTCCCCATACTTTTACCTTACCTTACTTGTACGGTATGGAGAAAATCCATACCGTTACCTTACCTTAAGGTTCGGTATACCTTCCAACGGTATACCTTAAGTTCGGTATGAAACAAATGGCATACATTTGCCGTACCTTTAGTTCGGTATACCTTACCGTCATCGGTATACCTTACTATATCGATATACCTTACCAACATCGGTATACCTTATCATACCATCATAGGATATATCATATATCTCATATATTTACTCAAAATATATGAAACACTCCTAATAACAATCAAAATTCAACAAAAAAAAAAAATATCTTCATGTCATGATAATTAAAGTCCAATAAAACAAAATAGATATAATAATTTAAATTTAACACTCCAATACAACAATTAAAATAAAAACAACCAAGTGATATCTCAAGTCCCAACAAATACAAAAAATAAAAATAAACCGAGTCTAGAATGTTTCCCAAAAACTAATATTGTAAATTTATAAGTGGGTAAGTGAAATATACATTGATTTATAAGTATAACATAAGATTAATTATAAGTGTTAATTAATATTGTAAATTTACTAGAGATTTAAAAATGTATAACATATTTACTAGTAGTATATATCAATCATGTTTTTATAATTAATATAAATTGTATAAAAATATTATAAACTTACTAAATATTACAAATTTGAAATCTTTTATTTAGAAATCGTAAGAATTATTTACTAAGTATATACTAAAAAAGAACACACTTAGCATTACAATGCATTAAGTATAATATAAGATTAATTATAAGTGTTAATATTGTAAATTTACTAGAGATTTTAAATGTATAACATATTTACTAGATTAATTATAAGTGTTAGATATTTACATATATATCATATTTATTAAGTATTATATATCAAGTATTTATAATTCACATATACATATATTTATACAATATCACAAAAATAACGGTATATACCGCACTAACGGTATATGTCAAACTAACGGTATATACTGCACCTACGGTATATACCGGTACAACGGTATATGCCGAATTAACGGTATATACCTTAAAAATTCGGTATACCGTCGGTATCGGTATACACCGGTATACCTCGGTTTTTAAGATTCTATACCGTTACCTTACCGAAAATTCTCGGTACGGTATCATACCTTACCGAAAATACCGGTATACCTTAAAGTTCGGTATTACGGTATTTTTTCCGGTACGGTAAGTACGGTATGACGGTATTTTTCCCCAGCCCTAATCATACTGTGACCGGCGATAATTTTATAATTATGTTATATTTTTTGGTAAGTTTTTATTTTAATTCTTAATTAGTTATTAAGTGTTTTACTATTATATCATTCCGATTAATTTTAAAATGATTTGACTTGTGCATTTTAAAAATTCAAATCATCCACAAAATCTCATAAAAATATGAAAGGATCCTAACTAATATTGAATCAATTACAATATTGAATGCAAAGCAAAGTCAATTCAATTTTCGGTCATGTCATCACTGATTTCATATTGCAATTGATTCAATATTAGCTAGGATCCCTTCATATTTTAATGAGATTTTGTGGATGATTTGAATTTTTAAATACACAAGTCAAATTTTTCTAAAATTAATTGGAAGGATATAATAGTAAAACACTATTAATCATTAATTGAAAACTTACCATATAATAAAAATATACTATAATTATAAAATTACGGCTGACCATAATGTGGCCAAGAAGCATTATTGAAAAGAAAATTAACGTGTGATTTATTAATGTGGTTGGATTCTCTTAGATATGCTTTTTATTAATAATAGAAATTAGGCCGATAATGACAATTTGCACCTTAATCGAAATTAAGTTTTCTAAACGATAAAACGAAATAATTATAGTAGTGCTTTCAGTATTCTTTCTCATGTCTCAAAATTTTAACGATTCATGACCTAGATCAACGATCTACGATTTAGAACTAACAACCAAGAAACACGAGAAAAGTACTTATTAAGAAACTTAAAGATGATAGAATTTTGAAGAGTATATATAAAATTGATGGAAATTTTATTATTTATTATATTGACTGCCTTTTAGACTAATCACATCAATAATACTCATCCAACTCAATTTTCAAATAAAATATTAATCTCTAATCACACCAATGATACTCATCTAACTCAATCTTCAAATAAAATATTAATCTGTCTCTCCTCCATGTGAATGTCAATCGGGCTAACCTATTCGGTTTCGGACTAATCCGTTTTGATTTCGGTCCTATTCGGTTAAAATTTTCTTCGGGCTCAAAATCTTCGGCCCTAACCATAACCCTTCGATTTTCGGGCTAGCCCGTCGGGCCAACATGTTTATAATTTTTTTTCCACGTGTATAAATTATATATTGATAATTCTCCTAAATAATCATTATCTCTTATCCTTGAAATAAATTAATACGTGAAAAATAAGATAAAATGAAAAGAACATGACAAATACAAAATTTAATTAAGATCAAACTGTATCAAATGAAAGAAAACAAAAATAAATGACATGAAAATGACAATAATGTTCAATCATAATTTGTTCTTCCAAAAATAATTATTTTAAACTACATCACAAATCTATTTATAACTTAATCTTCCATCTAATTTGAAGTACAATCTTCTTCTACTTTAACAATATTTGAAGCCCTTCCAACTTCATGTTTGATTCCATCTTTCAAAATATTTATCATTTATTAAAAGAAATAATAATATTATAATATTATAAATTAAATAAATTAAAACATGATAAATTATAATAGTTAGTTTACAGAAATATAGGTAGGGATGTCAATCGGGCCAACCCGTTTTGGTTTCGGGCATATTCGGTTCGGGCCGAATCGGTTAAATTTTTTTTTCGGGCCAGAAATTCGTGGCCCTAACCCACCTTTTTTTCGATTTTTTCGGGCTGACCCATCAGTTTCGGGCTAAATTGACATCCTACCACATCTATAACTTTCAACTTTTTAAAATTTGCACTTTATCTGTGACACTCATCCAAACTGACTTTCAAATAAAATATTAATTTTTCTTTCTTCTAATATACATAAAATATTTATCATTTGTTTTTAATAACATATTATTATGAATAATTTTATAATTTATTAGCTATATTTTTTGAATTCATAATTGCAAAAAAAAAATATCCATACAATTGTAAATTCATAATTTACTTGACAACAAAATGAAAATTGCATGTGTTAAAACAAAATAAAACATAATTAAATAAACTACAATGAGAACGCGTGAAATTCTAAACTACAATGAGAACACGTGAAATTCTAAACTACGATGAGCACACGTGAAACACTGTGGGCTTCTTTTGATTCTTTCCGCGCACATTATTTGTGCTAACGAAGATCCGAGCTGACATAAGGGCTGCATATTCTTTCACGCACTAACTTATATTTTTTGCTCCTTTCTGATTTTGGTTTGGGTGTTGAACATTCCCAAATAAATTGTGATAGATATTTTGTGTAGTGGAAAATTCTTCCGAGGTAGGAATTTGAGTGAGGTTTGGTGAAAATTAGGAATTTTGAAAACTTTATTGATCAAACTTGGAAAATTTTGTGGGTGAAAATAAAGTTCCAAATTTTGAAAACTTTTGAGAGTCATGATAATAATTTGACTTATTTGGATCCATAACTTAAAATGAAGAAGAATATGAGAATAAAATGAGAGTTTAGGTTGTTTATAAAACTCAATATTAGGCTCTATTTATAGAGGGAAAAAATTGTGAATTTTGTTATTTTTTTAGATAATTATATAAAAAAAATATTTTTTTAATTCATTTATATAAAATTACGTGGCACCCAACTAGAGGGTGCCACCTGTGCAACAGTCCACAACGTCTTTGAGGTGGGCAGCCGCTTCATGTCACTCAATATTGTGACTTTTGCATATTTTTTCTACAATTTTTATCGTAATGTTGTGATACTTGGTAAAAGGTCATCGATGTGTATAGCTTTACGGCTTTGCTAGGATCTAATTTTAATTCGAATATATATTTACAATTAAATAAAATATTATCCAGGAAATGTTCATTAAAAACAATATGTAAAAATGTGTCATTTAACAGAGCTTAGCTATAATTTATAGGTGGTATGGTAACGGGGCATGCTCGAAGTAAGAAGAATGTATACAGATCAGAATGCAACTCAACTATCTAAACAATAAGAGGATTACACGTGGATTTTTTTAAAAATGAAATACACCTAGAGAATGGTTGGTGTTTGCTTTAGCCAATTATAGTCATATGCTCAAATAACTTTGTGACAGTACACTCCAAACCCTAATTGCACTCTGATCAATTAATTTCCTTGATTTAGATCATGAAATTTTATCCTCCACACAACGCAAACCAACATCAAGAATATTCATTTCAACACTACAACACAAATCTTCTAACAAGAATATTCTCAAAGCTAGAAATGTCAATATGCCACTACAATCTTTTCCGATATCATCAATTTAAAGTGCGATAGTCAAAAAAACAGAATAAGAGCGATGCTCGATAGAATGGATGTGGCAAAAAACAATCCAATGTAGCATGCATGAGATGTGCAAGGAAAGACATGAAGAAATTGACAAGTGAACAATGTTATGTAGTAATAATATTCCATTTTGTGTGGTCCTTGTAGGAATCTTGGAAATGTTACAACACGGTATAAAATGTATATCTTTGAACTTTGATGAATGGAACAGAGTTGATTGGGCAAAAGACAATGTTATTTTTCTGAAAATGTGTTATCTATTTGTATGATAAAAGGGGTGGAAAATCAAAGGGAGAGAACACAAAGTAAGGGAGTGAGAGTGACAGGGCAAGTTGGAAAAAAATGAAAAGAAAGCAGAGGAAGAGGAATAAAATCCCAAAATGCTGGAATAATTAGGGCAAAGGGGGGCAGGGAATCTAAATCAAACATCTGTGGCACGTGTCACAAGCCCGGGTAATCATTGGACGGCATGCAACAATGTACACTTTTCAATGCATGTGGTACTTACACACTGTTGCACCACTTTGTATTGTTGATGGAGATGATGCATCTCCATATGTAATTCAACTTTATGTTTTTTTATTTTAACGATTACGAAAAAAAAGGAAATTTTGGGGACTTCAAATGTAAGGTGCGTATACGTGTAGATTGCCTAACTAATTAAAAAGAAATGAGATCACCTGTTGCATTTCTTATTGTAACTTTTCAATATTTTTTCAATTTTTTTTTGAATTTTTTTTAATTTATTATGATTTATTTTAATTTAAATTTTTTATTTAGAGTTCATTCATTCTTAATTAGGGTATATTAAAAAAAATAAAAAAAATAGTTATGTAACATCAAATGTAACATAAAATGCAACAGATGATCTGCTCTGAATTAAAAACTGCTGAAAGTTTTTGAAAGCTTGAGACGAGAGTTCATGAAAGCCCAACAAAGTATACTCATAAACCTTCTGGAGTATGCAATCTTTTTTTACTAGCTTTGTTTTCTATGGCAATTCTATACATAGCTTTCAATTTTCTCAGCATAGCTCCCTTTATAAAAAAAATATATTAAAATATTAATTTAATACTATATTACTCTCATAACCTCTAATTTTACAACCCTAATGAAATAATAATCCCACCCACATAGCCCCATCGTCTAAGATATCTTAAAAAGAAAAATACAAAGAAAAAATGAAAAATACTGACGCAGTTGCGCAGGGAAGAGCTTTCATCCAACATTACATCCTCTATTCTTGCCATATTTTGAAGAGTTTTGACGCATTTCATGCGACGAAAACGTAGGTTTTTGTTTAATTCATCAATTGTTGCTCTTTTGTTTCATGAGATGCGGAAGATTGACATCACAATTCATCGATAGTTGACAATTTGTGTCGATTAGTTACATTGCCATTCAAATTTTCAAAGACTAAATTTTTACTTGTACATATCATATTTTTTCTCACTATACTTCTTTTGCAAATTAATTACTTGTTTTTAATTGCTAGCTTTCTCTTAAGAAATTTTCCAGGAAATCTTCGTTGAAACAACATAATCAATAATAATTTGCAATATGTATCTATTTCCACTTAGCTTGACATCATTTAAGGTCAATTCGGAGTAAAACTCAATATCAAATTTAACTCTAATTGTTAAGTGAATTGGATAACTGAATTTAGATTGAATTAATTCTCTAAAAAGTGACGGGGCTATACACTGATGGAAGTTTGGAGATGAAAAGTAATGTGGGAGTGGAAGGTTATATACAAAATCGAATTGATGATAAATAAGATATTTTCATATATTTTAATGTAGGGGCTATAAGGTTAAATAAGTCATAAAAATAGTATCTATAATTTAATTAAATATTGGGGCCTATAATGAGAAAAATAAAGGCTATATTTAGAAGGGAAATTCTAAATACAACCCCCGTTTTATTCTCTATAACCTCCAATATTTTATTAAATATAAATATAAATATGATAATACTTTTTTGTCCCTTATTCCTAACACTTAAAATTCTATCATATCCACTACACTGTAACCCCACCCATTTTCTATAACTAACAAAAAAAAATGAAACATAAAATTACAACATTCCACCTCTCCTAAATTGTGAATCAAATTAATCATCATCTCTTCAAAATATCCATGAGTGATTTTTGTTGTTGACAAACTCTACGAGATTTTGTTGCAATTAATTAATTAATTAATTAATTTTCCTACCGTGGTTTACGTTTATTTTCAATTTGATGCTCCAATCAATTATGGCACTGGAGTTGCATTAGTTCATTTAATAGTTGCGCGAATTTCGTGATCTAATTAATTATATATCGATTGTGAATTAACTGACTGCAGAAATAATCAGTTATGTCTTCTTTTTCCAAATATATATTTTTTCGTTGTAATGATTTGTTTTCTCGATGACATCGACTCTATTTTCCTATTGTTAATAAAGTTGTGGTTTTTCCATTTTGTTCATATTCAAGAATATGTGCAATAATAATTTCAAAAGATAAAGAAATGAACATAATTTAGTTTCCTCTGTGATTTTATTTTTCCATGTTCTTATGTTTTTCTTATTTATAAAAAACTATGGGGATGAAAAGGAGTTATGATTTTATATCTCTTTGTTTTTGTTTTTGCTTTTTTTTTAGAAAGAAGTGTGGGGGCTATAGTGTAGAAATTATAATAGAGTTTTATGTGTTAGGGGCTAAGGGACAAAATAATATTATCATATTTATATTTATATTTTAAAATATAATGGGGCTGTAAAGAGTAAAACGAGAGCTGCATTTAGAATTTCCCTATTTAGAATCACCCTATTTTCTATTACTATCAGTCTTTGGGAAAATTTGGAAAAAAATTGGTGTTTGAAGATTGGATACATGTGTTTTTATTTAGAATATTTACTCGCTTCTGTTGTATTTATGTGATTGCTAATTTTGAAGACGTGGGCATTAATTAAGTCTCAAAAGGACCTAAAAGTAAAAAACCAGAACATTGCAAGGCAAAGTTATTGGGCTTATATTTTTGCACAAGATTGATAATAATTGTGATTTCGTCTCATACTTTAATTTAGTAAAGCACCAAATATATAATATTATGATATTATATATATATATATATTTGAAATAGAATAAATAATATTCATGTGAAAAATCTATATAAACGATAAGTAACCGAGTACAATATATTATATGATACGCTGATGCAACTGTATTGATAATACAAAATACAAAATGAAAATACGTTATTAGTCTACATCTAAATAAGATTTATACCTGTCTGCCCCACATCAATCAAAAACATTTTGCCTTTTTTAATTGTTATTTTAACAAAAAATAAAAATAAAATCCAACCGCTTGTGGGCTTGATTACATTATGATCTAGATATATATGGGCCGAAAATATGCTTGCCATTTTCAGCCAACATGCCTCGGTGACTTCTTACATCGAGTTACAAAGCCCAAATTCGTGTTTAATTGCATCTAATTGCCCTATATTATAGACCATTTTAAATTGATAAAAACTTAAAGTGAAAGTGTGAAACTGTATTTAATGGTACATTTATGTTATCGTTAGACTTTTATTGTGTTTGGATTCAAATCTTAATTCGACTTATAAATTTTGACTCATACAAGATAACCCTTTTAAATTTTGGTAGAAAATGTCTTTCTTGCACAATGGGGTGCGTGCAGTACATGCATAGAGTGTATGATATTTTTCAATGTTAAAAAGTTATTTTTCAGTAATATAAATGATACTTTTTTGAATCCAAAAAATATAGTAAATAATTACAAAAATATCACTCTTCTTCTTCTTCTTCTTCTTCTTCTTCTTTTGCAATGTTTACCGGCAAAACAAACGTGATACTTTTCAATTTTATAATTATAAATGATATTTTTCTCGATTAGGTCTAGGGCGGGATCAGATTGTGTTAGTGCCACCGTCATGCACTAAGTATTTGTGTTGTTGTATTGGCGAGATATGTTCGACAATGTGTGCCTGGGTATGTCCCACGAAGTTTTATTTTCCGCTGTGCAAGAAAAGAAGAACAATTGGTGAACTGTTCCAGAGTGTGTCCCAGACAGAACCAGGGACACTCTATTTATGGCAGTTTCCTTGTTGGAAAGATTGTGCGCCGAACTTGTTTGGAAGGTCAAGATTAATTCGTTTAACTGCCTTATGGTGTAGATCCAGTGCTGAATTAACCCCACTATACTTGGAGAGTATCTACACACGTATGGAAGGCCACAAACCACAATCTACTTACCATGTTGACGGCGGATGAAGATTGATGCCTATATGAAGACCGAATTGAAGAGCAATCGGTACCACTTATATTTTGTTTAGATTCTAGTGTTAGAATCAGTTTGTGGTCATTTTTATAACTAGTAGTTGTTCATTAAAATGTTCAACATGATAGACTAGTTTTGAGTGTTTACGAGTGAAACACGTGAGGGGATTTTTATTCCAGTTTTGTACGCAATCTCGGGAGAGATTGTAAGTTGAAGTCATGGATAGCTAGAGAGAGTCTAGTGTCACGGTTGTGAGGGGATCTTACAACTTTTGGATAGCGAAAGAGTTCGAGGAGAAGAACAAGCGACATAAGACGGGAGGCTTGTATATGTAAGATCCTTAATACACTATTCGAAGGAGTAACAGTCGGAACTTCAAGTTTGGGAGCAATCCCCCCAGAGTAGGTTGTTTGAACCGAACTGGGTTATCATCTCGTGCATTTTACTGCTTTATTATTTTATGTTCTTGCATCTGTCCTACATATATCACAGAACAGTTTTTAAGCAGTTAACTGAAACTTGTATAAGCACGGATTACTATTTTTCAATTGGCACCAGAGCGGGTTGCCTGTATTCAGGGTTGATCTTGGGTATTAATCTGTGTTCCTGTGTTGTTTTTACCGAGATGGACTCGATGAAAGAAGGAGCCTCGACGGTGCGACTTCCGCTCATTGATGATAATAACTATAACTATTGGAAAGCTCGTATGACAGCTTTCATTCGCTCAATTGATGAACGTGCCTGGAAGATGGTGACTGAAGGGTGGAAGCCTCCTATCAAGAAGGATGAGAAAGGAAAAGCGGTGCTGAAGTCAGAAGAAGAGTTTGACGATACTGATTATCAGATCATGAGGCTGATTGCTAAAACCATGAACGCCATTTTCTCTGCAGTGGACATGAACATGTTCAAACTCATCTCCACATGTGACAAGGTAAAGGATGCATGAGATATCCTTCAAACTACTTTCGAAGGAACAAGCAGTGTTCGTGCATCTCGTATGCAGCTCCTTACTACCAGATTTGAAAACCTTCGAATGGATGAAGGTGAAAAGCTTATTGAATTCAACACCAAGATTTGTGACATATCTAATGAAAGCTTTGCACTTGGTGATGCCATCTCTGAGGAGAAACTGGTGCGGAAAGTTCTGCGATCTCTTCCCACGAGATTCACATATAAACTCACGGTGATCGAAGAGGCCAAAGACGTGAGCAAGATGAAGTTACAGGAGCTAATGGGGTCCCTGAGGACTTTTGAAATGGGACTAACAGATGAAGAGATAGTTCAGAAGAAAAGCATAGCTTTTCAAGCTGGCTCTAGTTCTGATGTTCCAAGTAATGTCTCTGACAAAAATGATCTGGCTGAGTCAATTGCCCTTCTGACAAAGAATTTCTCAAAATTTGTCAAACGTTATGAGAAGTCTGCACAGAATAATTCTGTCAAGAACAGATTCTCCAAACCTCGGAGATCTAAAGATGAAGATTCCATTGAAGAAAAACAGAAGGAAGTCAAGTGTAGAGAATGTGATGTTCTTGGGCACTATCAAGCTGAATGTGCTAACACCCTAAAGAAGAAGAATAAATCCTACAGTTCCACTCTTAGTGAAAGTGATGATCCAGATGATAATGGGAGTGTTGAAGAATGCGTGAAAAATTATATTGTTTTCATGACACATTCTCACAAAGAACCTGTGCCTAATTCTATCTCTGACAGACAGATTGACAATGTTTCGGAATGCAGTGATGATGAAGAATTCACTGAAGAATCTGCCATAAAAGCATATAAAAAGCTTCATGAGAGCTGGATCATGGTGGTTAAAGTCAATGAAGGGCTGATGAAAGAGAATGGTGATCTCATTAAAGAAAGAGATAATCTGTCCATGCGTCTCAATGAAGTGCATAATGATCTTCAACAATCCAGAAACAATTCTCACTCTCAGAATGGTGATCTGCTTCATCTAAAGAAGCTCGTCAAGATGATGAATTCTGGATCATCTCAGCTCGTTGACATCCTTTCTAAATGAAAAAGTCCGCAGGACCATACAGGTCTTGGATGTACTTGTGGGAAGATTTTTGACCGTTTATGTCAAGGACAATCATCTGGAACGCATAATGAATCTTTTCCAGAACCTGAATTTAAACCAGAGAGCAAGCAGCCACAGCCTTAAAAGTTCCAGCCTCGAAAGATTGGAGTTTTCTGCCACTACTGTGAAAAGCTTGGTCACATTCGACCATACTGTAGGTACTACATCAATGATCTCAGAAGAATGAGGAGGAAAGGTCGATCTCAGAATGACCTGAATATCAGAAGACAATCTGTGCGGAACAGATCCTGAAACAATCACATGAACTATGTTGTTCACACTGCCATTAATATTCATGTAAAGAGCAGCTGGTACTTTGACAGCAGATGCTCGCGACACATGACTGGATATGCCAGTATGCTGAAGAATATCCAAAAGGATTGTTCTTATCAATCCGTTACTTTTGGAAACGGTGTCAAGGGAAGAGTTCTTGGTCGTGGTTATCTAAATATTGAAGGGATGCCCAACTTGGAGGATGTTCTGCTTGTTGAAGGACTGAAAGCTAACTCAATTAGCATAAGTCAACTCTGCGATCAAGGTCTCTTGGTTCATTTTACTAGAGACAAATGTCTTGTGAAGAACAAAGAATGTGTGCTGCTGATGAATGGGGACAGATCAAGGGACAATTGTTACCTTCTCAACATAAAAGGTAATTGCTTCAGAACTCAACTTGATGAAGCAAACATATGGCATGAAAAGCTTGGCCATGTGAGTTACAGAAACATACAACGTCTCTTGAAGACAGAAGTTGTGAATGGAGTCCCGAAGTTTGATATTGATCGTAGCAAAATTTGTGGACCGTGTCAAGTGGGAAAACAGATTCATACATCACATAAATCTGTTAAGAAGATTACCATCTCAAAAGCTTTGGAGCTGTAGCATATGGATTTGATGGGGCCTGTTCAAACTGAAAATATTGGACGGAAGAAGTTTATTTTTGTGTGTGTGGATAACTTCACACGATTCACATGGGTGGAGTTCCTTAGAGATAAGGGAGAAACTTTTGAGACGTTCAAAAATCTTTGTCTCAAGCTCAAAGTGGAGAAAGCAACAGTTGTGATGAGAATTCGAAGTGATCATGGTCGTGAATTTGAAAATGCTTATTTCAAATGTTTTTGTGAAGAAAGAGGTATTGCTCAGGATTTTTCTGCACAAAAAATGTCTCAACAAAATGGTGTTGTTAAGAGAAAAAAATCAGACTCTTCAAGAAATGAGCCGAGTCATGTTGAAGGTAAAATCTGTCCCTGACAATCTATGGGCTGAAGCTGTGAACACAACATGTCATGTTATTAATCGGGTGTATTTCAGACCCAAAAGAAGAGTTACTCCCTACGAGCTGTGGAAAGGGAAGAAACCAAACTTAAAGTACTGTCACATCTTCGGAAGTACTTGTGATATGTTAAGAGACCGAGAGTAACTTGGCAAGTTTGATGCCAAAGGAGATGAATACATTTTTCTCGGATATTCGAGAAATAGTCGGGCCTATCGAGTGTTCAACAAGAGGACCAAGATGGTGTTGGAGTCCATCAATATTGTTGTAGATGATCTGGAAGAACCTGTTGCCTAGATTGATGAGGAGATTGTTGATGTCACAACTCCTGTGCCAGCTTCTTTTCCAGATAGTTCGGAACACAATGATCAAGTTGAGTTGAGAAACGAGAACCTGGATAGCTTCAAACCTTCAAAAGGTATGCAGAAGCATCATTCTGCAGCAGACATCATTGGTGATGTGAGTGAAGGAGTTAAAACCAGAGGAGTTCGAAAGAATTATCGTGAGATGATTGTAAATGTCTACTATACTTCTATAACTGAGCCCAAGAACGTTAAAGAGGCCTTATAAGATGATCGATGGATTCATGCCATGCAAGAAGAGCTCTTGCAGTTTGAAAGAAATGAAGTATGGGATTTGATTTCATGTCCTAAAGGTGTTAATGTGATCGGCACGAAGTGGATCTTCAAAAATAAAACCGATGAAGAAGGGAACATAACCAGAAATAAGGCAAGACTTGTGGCTCAAGGCTATTCCCAAGTTGAAGGTGTGGATTTTGACGAGACGTTCACTCTAGTTACTCGTATTAAATCTGTCAGGTTGTTCATCACCATGGCTGCATGGATGAAGTTTAAATTGTACCAAATGGATGTGAAGAATGCCTTCTTAAATGGGTACTTATCTGGAGATGTGTTTGTAAGCCAACCCAAAGGCTTTAAAGACCCGTACCATCCTGAGTATGTGTACAAACTGAAGAAGGCCCTCTATGGTCTCAAACAAGCTCCACGAGCTTGGTACGAACGACTTACCAAATTCCTTCTGGAGAAAGGATACATTCGAGGTGGAGCTGATAGAACTCTCTTCATCAAGAGAGAAAAATCTAATGTGATCATCGTTCAGATTTATGTTGATGATATTATCTTTGGATCTGTCTCGAACAGAATGGTGAAAGACTTCGTGAAGGACATTACTTCTGAATTTGAGATGAGTCTTGTAGGTGAACTAACCTACTTTCTGGGGCTTCAAGTGAAGCAAAAGGATGATGGAATCTTTGTATCTCAAATGAAATATGCAAAGAACTTAATCAGCAAATTTGGCTTGGAGAGTTGCAGCCCGAAAAGAACTCCAATGGGGACATCTTCAAAGATATCAAAAGATGAAGCTGGTATTGCTATTGAGAAAACCTTGTACCGGAGTATGATTGGGAGTCTGCTCTACCTTATAGCAAGTAGGCCAGACATATGTTATAGCGTGGGAGTTTGTGCTCGGTACCAATCTGATCCCAAAGAAAGTCACTTGAAATCTGTCAAGCACATAATCAAGTACATAAAGGGTACTGCTAAGTTGGGACTTTGGTTTTCCCATGATACGATCCCTAGTTTGGTAGGGTTTTGCGATGCAGATTGGGCAGGATGTACTGAAGATAGGAAGAGTACCTCTGGAGGATATTTCTTCCTTGGAAATAACATGGTGTCATGGTTCAGCAAGAAACAGAATTCTATCTCTCTTTCTACTGCCGAGGCAGAATATATCGCTGCTGGAAGTTGCTGTACTCAACTTTTGTGGATGAAACAAATGCTGCATGACTATGGTGTCCCACAGTCTGTCCTTACCATATACTGTGACAATATGAGCGCGATAAACATTTCGAAAAATCCAGTTTAGCACTCACGTACAAAGCACATAGACATTCGTCACCACTTCATCTGGGAGCTTGTTGAAGACGGATCCCTTGTGATCAAATATGTTGGAATAGATGCCCAGCTTATAGACATCTTCACAAAGGCACTTGATAGTAGAATGTTTGAAACACTGAGATCCTCCTTGGGTCTTTGTGTTCTCTAAACTTCTACGTTGTGAGAAGACTCTCTATACGGTCTTGATCAGTGATGTATGTATAGAGAGTATAAAATGACCATGGTTAATATGGTCTATAAGTGTTGTGCCAAGATCTGTCTCGGACAGTTTCTGCTTTGGAGGAACGGTTACTTTTCAACGGCTAGTAATGCCTTGTTTTTCACACCACGATCGATTCCACTTCTCACCAAGTTGCGGGGTGATGTGTGAGGAATAAGTGAGTTAAGGAAATTTCCTTTTAGAATTTCCTAATTAAGGTCTTAACCTTATTTTTTCAAAAGAGACAAAATCTTTGCAAAATTTCCAAGCCGTTCTCTCTCTCTCGTGTTTGTTTGAATTTTGTTGTTCGAACTCCAATGACGGACAAAGCTATTTCTTCTAAGCCCTCTCAAGCGAAGAAACCTAAAAATTCTACTGAGGACTTGCGACGACAGCTTGCGGAGCTTTCTCAACCAATTGTGTTCTCATCTTCCATTGCCTCTGTCTCTGCTCATGTGAAGCCATCTGTTGCTTCCTCCGAAGCCCTTGCTTCTGTGCCAACTTCTGTGGCACCTTCTGCCGATTCACCGCCTAGGTCTATGTCTGAAATAGATCTCACTGTTCAACCCTCTCCTAGGGTTTCTGAAGGGCCATCCTCTTCGCCTATGGTGTCTACGGAAATTTTGGATGCTTCAATTGCGGCTGTTTTAGAGAATTTTGGAGGTAATGAAGTCTTCTTAGCTTCTGTTGAAGATGATGTCACCGCCTCTACTGTTGACGAAGAGCCTATCTTAATTGAGGAATTTGCTGCATCTCTTGATGCTCTAAAATTTATTCAAGCTCCGTCTCTTTCTGCTGCTGTCCCTGTGTATAGTGACACGCCCATTGTCACTGTTCAAGTTCCTCTTGGTGAAGCCTCACCTGTTGTTGTTGCTGAAAATCTTGATCAAGTTCAAGGTGAAGAAGATGTTGATATCTCATTTCTTGATGACGATTCTCCTAGTTTAGAGACTGATTCTGTTCCTCCTCCAAAGGCTCCAAAACTCGCAGGTCCAAACACAAGTTGGAGTTGAGAGATGTTCCAGTCACTCCTCCGGTGTCTGATGATGAAGATGACACACCTATTTCTAATTTGAAATCCAAAGTGTTGGCCAAGGTTGCTGCGAAGAAGGGTTCTTCTTCAAAAACCCCCAAATCCAAGAAAGTTGCTGCTAAGAAGGGGTCTTCATCAAAACCCCCCAAATCTGTGAAGCCTTCTGGGAAAAAGGATGTGCCTAAGAAGCCTGATGTTGTTCCTGCTCCCCGTGTTACACAGAGTGTGTCTGAGCAGAGGATGGGGTTGATGTCGGGACATCGTCGCCCGCTGATGAAGCAAGCCAGAGCACCTTCCCCATCTGATGAAGAAGCAGAGGATGTCCCTGAGTCTGTTCCAGACAGATCAGATTCCGATTTAGTGGACTTTGATTCAAGTAAGTTTATCTCTGCCCTTCACCAAAATCAATTCAAGATTGTTGGTGGTCGCTCATTGATTTCCGAGTGTTGTTTGGTTAAGTCCGATATAGAGAAAACGGGTGTTGACTCTCTGTTGCATGATCTCCGGTTAGAGAAATCTGCTTATTCTGCTCCTCCTTTTATTGCTGCTACTGTACATGAGTTTTATGCTAACTTGTCCAAGCGCATGCGTGATGCTTTCTATGAGTATGCTTTTTCTATTTTTGTGTGGGGTCATTGGATTGCTTTTTCCCCTGCTGTGATTAATGAATTTTGGGTAGTGAGAATCTAGTTGCTCCTGCGCATGTTTTTGATCTGAATGAGGTTGTGTCGGAATTGACTAGAGGAACTCGGGTTATTTGGCCCTCGGGGCGTGCGTTGTTGGCATCTGATCTGAGTGTGAAGTACTCGATACTTCACAAGGTTGTTGTTCGGAATTGGCTACCTAGTACTCATGATTCTACTGTTGGCAAGTCCATGGCTTTGTTGCTGTTTAAAGTGGGCACTCGTAGCGAGTTTAATCTTGGTCTGCTTATCTTTGAGAATGCATTTGCTCATGCTGAATCTACTCATGCCCAACTACCTGTTGGCTATCCTAGTCTCATCTTCAGCATAATCATGGCCCAACATGATGTTGTTTCTGCAAATGATGTGCATGCGCCTGTTGCGCAACCTCTGACAATCAGCCACAAACTATTTTCATCCCAGCATGCTCCAGATGTTCCTTCCGGCGATGCTGATGAAAGCTCGAGACCTGTGCCATCATCCCTCCTAGACAGATCTGCTGCTTCTTTTGTTGTCACATCTGTTTTCTTTGACAGACACATCAAGTCTCTGGAGCGTGAAGTGGTGTTCCTGAGCAGGTCCATTCGGAGTTTCAAAACCAGGAAGTAGGAGTTAGAGGCCTTGCTGATTGATCTTCGGGCCCAAGCCCTTGGCCTTGTGACAAGTCCAAATTCTCTCGTATTTTTGTGTCTTTTTCTCGTTCTTTTGTCCTTTGTTTTTTCTATTTTTGAGTCGGAAAGAGCCAGAATAGGCACAAGGGGCAGCAGGAGGCAGGAGAATCACTTTAGAAGGGCACAAAATGCCAATGATACCAAGATGGGCAACAACTTCTCAGCGGAAAGCTCTCCCTCGAGCATTGCGGAAATCGTCCACCATTCCAGCAAAAGATGAAGGAGAATTTTGTGATCGTGTCCACAACAACCCCAGAGTGATTGAGAGGAGGAGAAGAAGAAGAGACTGGGCACAAGGGGAACTAATGCTAGCTACAGCAGGAGCAATGCACCCTAGCAGCCAAAGGAAAGAAGAGCCGCGGAAGGCAAGTTGACGCTTCCGAAAGGATGCTCGGCTCTACAGAATCTGCGACTAGGGCACGACAAGTAAAGAATCTGCGACTCAGAATCTTCTAAATAAGGGAAGAATCTGCCAGATATGGAAAGCTGTGGGCATGGCGGCTGCGTGTTGGGCTGAAGACCCCCGGCCTGTTGGGAAGTTTACCTAGTGTCTTTGTACTCCTATATAAGTAGATGCATGGCAGCAAACAAACAAGCTCTGGATATTATTTTTTGCACAAACAAATTTATTTTTCCGCTTCCATTTTTATGTTCCTAAATCCAGCGTTGGTATTGGATTCTTTTGCTAATTAATATAAGTAAGTTTTTTCGTTTAAATTATATTTCGTTTTATTTCTTTTACTTTTTATTATTGTTCTAAGTCTAACATGAGCGGCTAGACTCGTTATTCCGGATTGAACAAGGATAAGAACTTAATGAATACGTAAGAACTGTGAGGCTTATGGGCATAAACTAGTCGTTTTTTTATTGCATTATACAGTGGGCTAAGCTAATTAATTGTGGCTGATCAGTTATTAACTAGAATTGTGTTCACTACCTCTATAAATGGTCAATGAATCGTAGCTGTGTGTTGGTCATAAAGGGATGAGATGCATCACGGGTAATGATGGCATAAGAGAGATCTTTGTCTAGGTAAATCTGAGTCCGTCTAGATCATAATGCTTCTTTGTTGCTTACAATCATATGAGAGATCGGGGTTGGATAACAAGTTAGGGTTTAGGGGATGAGAGATCACCTCTAGGCTAAACTGAAAGGATAGATTGGGTACGTTGAGAGAGATACCGGATAATTAGGTTTGCATAAGTAATCAGCGTGCCCATGATCAGTCAAGTGTTTGTTAACTTCGAATCTAAGTTATAATCCGGAATACGTTACTTCTAATATTTTCCTTTCCTATTTTGTTTTGTTCTGTTATTTTATTTTACAGTCTTTAAATATAAGTAGGGAGACCACAACAATCCTCAACCCTTTTGGAAAAGTGACACTGAAGATAGAATTCGCAGCTCCACGTGGGATCAGCCCTTACTCACAAAAGATTGATATGCCTTGTTGTGGACATAAGGATAACTCTCTCTTGAGAATTATTCTGACCGTGAAATGACCGCACGTCAGAATTGGCGCCATTGCCGGGGAGCTGGTTCTTGAAATTCTATTTTCCAACTTGTTAGCCTGGTCGGTGGATGCCCAACATCTTTGAAGGAGATTGCTCGTACGATCCAGAACCTGAGAAGACCCTGAAGAGGAGGAGAGCAAAAGCATGGAGGGCACAAGAAGCAGAGAGACTTGCTCGTGAAAAAGAATTGGAGTAAGAAAGAGGACAACTGGAAATGAACGAACAACTGAGGTTAGCCCCGATGGCTGAAGAAGAAGGAAGAACGTTGAGGCAGTTAGTCTTTCCGACTAACATGAATTTACGTCCCATGGGCATAACACTTCCAGCAATTACTGGAAGCTGGAAGTTGAAGGCAAGTTTCATCCAAATCTTGCCCAAATACCATAGGATGACTGGAGAAGACCCTCAAATGCATATTCAAGCTTTTGAAATGGTGTGTCAAACTCAACCTACGGATGAGGGAAAGGAACAATATGTGCGTCTTGTCTCATTCCCGTTCACTCTTCATGACGGGGCACGAGACTAGTTGTACACCCTGCCAACTGGCAGTATAACAACATGGGCACAACTCCAACAGAAATTCCTGGAGAAATACTTTCCTGCATCCCGAGTCCAAGAGATGAGGCAAAGAATTGGAAGTCTGAAGATAGGCATAAATGAGAGTTTCTATGACTATTGGTGTCGATTCCAAAGCATGCTGACAAAATGCCCACAACACCAGATCACAGATCACGATCTGATCCAATACTTTGTGTCTGGGTTGAGACCACAGGACAAGATCATAGTCAATGCTTCATGTGGAGGATCTATCCTGAACAAGCTATCGACAGAAGCCTTCCGAATTCTAGCAGAAATGGCTGATGAAAATAGAGATGAAAGTGCCGAGGGCACAAGGACAGTTCCAGACACTGGGAAGTCAACGCACCTTGAGGTCAAACTGAAAAAGATTTTGGACCAAATGGAGAAAGTAATGAACCATACTGGAGCACCAAAGAAAAGATTGTGTGGAGTATGCAAGAGCGTGACTCATTTCACTGATGAATGCCCAATACTGCAAGATGAGGACGTCCCTGAAGTCAACCCTATTGGTGGGCATAACAACAACAACAGGCGATATGATCCCCATTCTCAAACATACAATGCTGGATGGAGGGATCATGAAAATTTCAGATGGAAGAGAAATGATGCCCACCAACCAGATTTGCCACTACCACTGCTAAGGGCACAAGAAGAACCCAGCCTGGCTGAACTAGTCCATGCCATGGCCAAAGAAAATGTGAAGTCACAGCAGGAGAATGAAAGGTTCAAACAAGAGACAAGGGCTGGTCTGCAACATGTGAGCAAACAAATTTCCCAACTAGCTCAAGATCTTGCCCAACCGAAGGAAAGAAACGGACAATTACCATCTCAGGTGGTAAATCCTCGAGAACAGGTGAACACTGTGACCACAAAGAGTGAAGAAGAAGTGATGAAAGCTAAACTGGAAAGAGACACTGAAGGCATAATGAAAAAGGAAGAGCAAGCACAAGAAGGAGTTGCTGAGCCCACAAGGCAAGAAACAAAGAAGAAGTCTCCATTTCCTGAGCGACTTGCCCACGATAGAAAAGACGAAGAGATGAAGGAACTTCTCAAGGTCTTTCAAAAGGTGGAAATCAATATTCCACTACTGGATGCAATAAGGCAGGTTCCTCATTATGCCCGTTTCCTAAAGGAGCTGTGTACCAAGAAGGTACGATTTGAAGATGATGCAAGACTTTTCATGGGAGAAAATGTCTCTGCAGTGCTACAAAAGATGCCAAAGAAATGTGAAGATCCTAGCATGTTTGTCATACCATGCATAATTGGGAGCAAAAATATTGAAAAGGTGATGCTTGATCTCGGTACATCCATAAACGTCATGCCCATGACGATTTATGAAGAATTGAATCTGGGACCACTCAAGGAGACAAGGGTGATCATCCAGTTAGCAGATAGATCAAATGTCTACCCCGAGGGTCTAATAGAAGATGTCTTGGTGAAAGTGGGGGAATTAATTTTCCCAGCAGATTTCTATGTCTTGGACATGGGCAACACGACACCATCTACATCCGTTCTACTGTTATGGAGGCCTTTCATGAAAACTGCTCGCACTAAGATCAATGTCGATGAGGGCACGCTGACATGTGAGTTCGATGTCCAGGTAGTTGTGTTCAACATCTATGAAGCCATGAAGTACCCACGAGATCCAGAGTCGGTCCACTTTGTGAACCATTGCTATGCCTAATCGCAAGCCATTCTAGGATACATGAACAACCAAGAACCCATGGAATGGGCGTTGCAAGCTGGGTTAACTGACTACGATGCCCTCGATGAATATGAGGATACCAAAGACGACATTATGATGCTGTACTCTCTAGAAAAATTACCGCATAGGATGATGGATTTAAATTTGCCCATAATGACGCAAACAGACAGGATACTTCCATCGGTGCAGAGGGCACCAAAGCTAGAATTAAAGAATCTCCCTGACCACCTAAAGTATGCCTATCTTGGGGAGAATGAGACATTGTCGGTTATCATAAGTAAAGGACTGAACCTTGTTGAAGAAAACTGGCTATTGAGGCTGCTATGAATATCCAAAGAAGCAATGGGATGGACTTTGGCCGATATCAAAGGCATAAGCCCTGCAGTGTGCATGCACATAATTCTCCTGGAGGACGATGCCAAGCCAGTGCGGGATGCCTAGCGCAAACTGAACCCCGCAATGAAAGAAGTCGTGCTGAAGGAGATACTCAAGTTGCTGGATATGGGGATCATATACCCCATTTCAGACAGCAAGTGGGTGAGCCCGATTCATGTCGTGCCCAAGAAGTCCGGGATCCAGGTGGTGAAAAATGAAAAAAATAAGCTTGTGCCCATGAGGCTACAAACTGGATGGAGAGTCTGCATAGATTACTGAAAGCTTAACACCGTCACAAGGAAGGATCACTTCCCATTGCCATTCAAAGATCAAGAGTTAGAAGAGATGAGGCTAGAGGCCTATGACAATGCAGTGCTCTACAAGGAAAGAATGAAAAGAACCCATGACCAACCCATTCGCCACAAGCCGTTTAAGCGTGGGAAAAGGGTTCTACCATATAATTCCAGACTGAAGCTATTAGGAGGAAGCCTCAAGTCCAAATGGTCAGAACCTTATGAGATCCAGACTGTGTGCCCAAATGGAGTAGTGGAATTATTAGATTCAAGTACTGGAGAGACATTCAAGGTCAATGGCCAGCGGCTAAAACATCTCAAGGAACCAATGGTTTCATCTATAGAGGCTCTCGGGCTCCAGCTCGTTGAGCCTATATACATGTAAACTTAAGGACTGTCGTGCCCACGACAATAACTGGGGCGCTAATTGGGAGGCAAGCCAGGTTTTTTTTTTTATTCCCTTTTATAGCTTTCTGTTTTTATTTATTTCCTTTTGAGTATTTATTTTTGCCATGTTAGTCTAAGAGTTAGATTTTACGGTTGTATTTTGTTTTTGGAGTATTTTAGGAAATAAAGTCAGGTGAATTTTTTATGGAAGGCAAGAATCTAGCCAATTTGAATGCTTCCAGCATGGAGGGCACCAGCAAAGGTAATTTCGGGAAATTCGGGATCTCTCTGCCCCCGTAGGCACAACACTAGATTCCGTACAAGGAAACCCTAAAAGCCTAAAAGTCACCTGACGGGCCTGTCACATCAACCCAAATTGAGTGGCTAGGGTGAATCCAAGTATAAACCCCAACTCTTCCTTCCCAAAATTCACTCGCCTATTTTCACTCCCAAAATTTCAAAAAATTACAGCCTCTCTTCTCTCTCTCTACAAACTCCCTCTCTCAACCGCCATAACCACGATCACCATGGCCCTCAAAACTCACGCTGCAAAGTCTACAAAGAAGAAGGTGGAGTTCACCCCTTCTATTTCACTGAAAAACTCCAGGGACACCACCACCGATGCCGCTGCACCAACCAAACCGTCGAGCACTGCCGCCATGAACATTCAACCCTTCACCACCGTCGAACCACCACCTTCACTTGTTTCCACCCGTGAGTCCGAGAAGGTTGACGAAGCCTCTCTGAAAATTGTGGAGGAAACCGCCGACGAGATCGACGACCAAGAGAAGGCCAGCATGCAGCAAGATGTGACACCTGAGCCGATGTCAGAGCACACTCCTGAGCCCTCTGCAACTGAAATGTTGAAGAAGGTAAAGAAGGAGAAGGATGCCGCCACGAAAGCTAAATTACAGACCTTGAAGAGAAAGAAGCAGTCGTCGCCGACGCTGTCGGAGGACGAGGAAGCCGAGGAGGAGGCCGAGGAAGAAAAAGCTGAAAGCAGTGGGGAGTCGCGAACCCATAAGACTCAGGATGACCAGTCTCTGTCCCTGAAGGAAGTTGTTAAGGGCACAACAGATGCACCCTCTGTCTCTGCGAAAGAAAAAGGGAAAGCTGCTGCCAAACCGTCTGCAAAGAAGGGTAAAACTATGGATAGCCCAACCTCTGGAAAAGTCATACCAAAAGGAGAAGGCATCTTGCCCACAAGGGAGATCGTGCATAGCAAGACCATCCACTTCGCCTCGCTTGCTGTCTTGGGCATCGAGCGAGAGGTAAGAGAACTCTTCTCTAACGTCGGCTGGTCATTCTTTATTGAATGGGACTGTTTGATTTTTCCTAAGTTGGTCTATGAGTTTTTCCATGATCTGTCTGTGAAAAGTATGGGGAAGGGAGGTAATTCTACAAAAATTTTCAAGTTTAAAATTTTTGGTAAAAATTTCAACCTTTCTGCTGATGAATTGAACATGGGTTTGGGAATTGTTTCGTTTCTGGATCTGAATGATGATGATTATAAGTCTGTTGTTGTTGTGGTGACCACGGATGAGAATGTGGAAGAGAAGTGGGCTGAGTTAGGTGACGGTTCCAAATTCAAGTCTGGAACTAGCATGGGATACATGCTTAAAAGCAATGCTCTTCGCTTTTATCACCGAGTGATCGCCTACAACTTCTTTGGCCGAAAAGATAGCTCCAACTCCATTACTAATCAGGAGTTATTTTTCCTCTAGTGCATGGTGCACAAGAAGAGGATAAACTTTGGAGCTGTGGCCATCGCCCACTTCAAGGACACTGTGGCCCATTCTAAGAATCGCATTTCCTGTGCCCAACTGATTACCCATCTTGCTGAAAAACTGCGTCTATTTGATCCTTCATCCACTAATCTATATTGCAAGCATGTTGAGTTGCTTGATTTAAACTGCTTGAAACGTATGATGGATGTTTTTGACGATGGGGAGGAGAAACCCGTGTTTGGTATACCGAAGCTAGAAACTTCGAGTAGCCTTAGTTTTCCTTTGAATGCAGGTCCCAGCAAGAGGCCTCCGAGGGCACAACAGTAAGAGCCATCAGCTACTACCATCATCGCCAGACTAGACCGATTGGAGACCGTCATGTTCGCCTACTTCAAGCATGTCGGATTTAATTATCCGACCCCCTCTAATGCCTGAACTGGTATTTTTTCTCGTAGATTAGGTTTTTATTTTGTGTTTTTGTTTTTTGTGTCTAGATGTCGCCCCATTCTCACACTTTGCTCAGCGCAAAGTGTGTGGGTGTGGGCACTAAGGAGTCTTTGTTTTTTTTTGTGTTTCTATTTTTTTATTTTCTGTTTGTGTGTTTTTTATTTTTGTTTTAGTTAAATGACCTCCGTACCGACCCACTTTGTCTAAGGTAAAGTGTATGGGTAGGGGTGGCCATTTAATGTTTCGTTGAGTTTGCGATTCGTAGGATAACCTTCTCACACCCACTTTGCCAAAGGCAAAGTGTGTGGGTGGGGGTTACTTGTTGTGGGAATGGAGGTGAATGGAGAAAGAGAAGAAGTTGATGGTGGGAGAGGAAGTGATCAGAGTAGAGACAGTAGCCGTAGAGTTAAAGATCGCTCTTTTTAGAGAATCAGAGGAGGATAATTGAATTAGGGCAATTGAGAGATGATTGGGAATTCTAATTCAGACCCGTTCTTCATTCGGGTTAAGTTATTGCCGTCGGGCTGTTTTTATTTATTTAAATTCCTTAAAGTGGTCCAATATGTTGTAGTGAGGCCCAATATTGTAGGGTTGTCCTGTATATATACCTCTTAATGAAATGAAATGGGTATGAAAAAATTACCCTAAACTTTCCTCCTACCTTTCTTCTATTTCCTCCCCAAATTTCTACCAGCCGATCTCTTACATTTATTACCAAGATTGAAACTTTATTATATAACTAGTTAAATCCAGTCGAATCCTACACTATTACAACCATTGGGAAGGGAAAGTGGAAAAAAGTTACAAATATAAGTGAGATCATTACATTTGACTTCCTGTGGGCCCATAACCCATAGGTCCCAGGATCGAAACTTGGCTCTGATACCAAATGTAATGATCTCACTTATATTTGTAACTTTTTTCCATTTTCCCTTCCCAATGGTTGTAATAGAGTAGGATTCGACTGGATTTAACTAGTTATATAATAAAGTTTCAATCTTGGTAATAAATGTAAGAGATCGGCTGGTAGAAATTTGGGGAGGAAATAGAAGAAAGGTAGGAGGAAAGTTTAGGGTAATTTTTTCATTCCCATTTCATTTCATTAAGAGGTATATATACAGGACAACCCTACAATATTAGGCCTCACTACAACATATTGGGCCACTTTAAGGAATTTAAATAAATAAAACAGCCCGACTGCAATAACTTAACCCGAATGAAGAACGGGTCTGAATTAGAATTCCCAATCATCTCTCAATTGCCCTAATTCAATTCTCCTCCTCTGATTCTCTAAAAAGAGCGATCTTTAACTCTACAACTACTGTCTCTACTCTGATCACTTCCTCTCCCACCATCAACTTCTTCTCTTTCTCCATTCACCTCCATTCCCACAACATTACTCTGCCTTCTTTGCATTCTTTTTAAGTGTTAAGCATGTGTAAATATTTGAACTTAAAAGCATGGAGTCTAGGGTCTTGTGACCATAAGGCAACATATTTTACTGTGTTTTCATTTCAGCATGCCCATGCTACTGCTTATACGATGAATGAACTAAGTACCTTCTAAGGAATTGAGCCTGAATTCACGATGCATGTGATTATTCTTTCTTGTGTGATTTCTGCATTATTGAATTTAGGTGAGCTAGAACTTGCTTTTGCTCTATTCCGAGGTCACAAGGAATTTTGGGTATGCTACCGAAATGTTTAGGTAAATTTTCTTTCTGAGCCCACAAAGCCAAATAAAACCACCTTGATATTATCCCTTGCAGCCCTGTTTGAGCCGAAAATGAATTAGGCCCTGGTCATGTTCTTTCTTGAAACCTACAAAAAGACCATGGGCATGAGGGGAGGATAAATCTGATGTGTTATAAGGCATAAAATGCCAAGAGAAAGAAAGAAAAAGAAAAGAAGAAAAAAAGAGGAGGTTAAAATGAAAAGAAAAATGAAAAAAAAACCCCAAGTACAAAAAGCCCACAAACTAAAAAATATGGGCATGTGCTTAAATAAAATGGGCATGATGGCAAAGGCCAGTAAGAGTCAAAATGAGTCTCCCAAAGGGAAAATTAGACTAAAAACTGAGCCAGATCCAAATATTTCCTACCTTGAACCCATAGCCCCATTACAACCTTAAAGACCTTAGCATAAGTATGCCTATTATACCAATAGTGGTGGAGTAACAAGAGCACTTGCAAGCCTATAGTGACCCTCGGTTCAATTATGTCTTTCCTTGAGCGTAAACACTTAGCCAAAAACACTTGAGTGAGGAAAACATGAGCGAACCAATAACTTAGTCATTTTGATTTGCAGTGGGCATTATGAATGTTTTACTATTTATATGATGTTGAGTGTGATCAGGCACCTAGGACTCCGTGCCCGCAAGGAATTTGCTTTTACATGCTTGATTTATCGTGTCTGTCTTGAGTCTGTCTTTTTCTCCATTTGTTCTCTGTCTTTTTTTTGGCACGTTATACCCACATACTTGGGGGCAAGTATGACTAAAGTAGGTGGGTGTGACAAGTCCAAATTCTCTCGTATTTTTATATCTTTTTCTCGTTCTTTTGTCCTTTATTTTTCTATTTTTGAGTCGGAAAGAGCCAGAATATGCACAAGGGGCAGCAGGAGGCAGGAGAATTACTTCTGGAGGGCACAAGGGTGCCAATGATACCAAGATGGGCAACAATTTCTCAGCGAAAAGATCTCCCTCGAGCATGGCGGAAATCGCCCACCATTCCAGCAAAAGCTGAAGGAGAAGTTTGTGATCGTGGCCACAACAACCCCAGAATGATTGAGAGGAGAAGGAGAAGAGACTGGGCACAAGGGGCACTAATACCAGCTACAGCAGGAGCAATGCACCCTAGCCGCCGAAGGAAAGAAGAGCCGCGGAAGGCAAGTTGACACTTCCGGAAGGATGCTCGGCTCTACAAGGAAAGTTGTTGTGTCGGCGCAACTAGGGCACGGCAAGTAAAGAATCTGCGACTCAGAATCTTCTAAACAAGGGAAGAATCTGGCAGATATGGAAAGCTGTGGACATGGTGGCTGCGTGTTGGGCTGAAGACCCCCGACCTGTCGGGGAGTTTACCTAGTGTCTTTGTACTCCTATATAAGTAGATGCATGGCAACAAACAAACAAGCTCTGTATATTATTTTTTGCACAAACAATTTATTTTTCCGCTTTCATTTTTATGTTCCTAAATCCAGCGTTGGTGTTGGATTCTTTTGCTAATTAATATAAGTAAGTTTTTTCATTTAAATTATGTTTCGTTTTATTTCTTTTACTTTTTATTATTGTTCTAAGTCTAGCATGAGTGGCTAGACTCGTTATTCCGAATTGAACAAGGATAAGAACTTAATGAACACGTAAGAACCGTGAGGCTTATGGGCATAAACTGTGTAAATCTAGTTCCGTCGTGTAGTCATTTTCTTTATTGCATTATACAGTGGGCTAAGCTAACTAATTCTGGCTGATCACTCGTTAATTAGAATTGTGTTCACTACCTCTATAAATGGTCAATGAATCGTAGCTGTGTGTTGGTCATAAAGGGATGGGATGCATCACGGGTACTGAGGGCATAAGAGAGATCTTTGTCTAGGTAAATCTGGGTCTGTCTAGATCATAATGCTGCTTTGTTGCTTACAATCATATGAGAGATTAGGGTTAGGTAACAAGTTAGGGTTTAGGGGACGAGAGATCACCTCTAGGCTAAACTGAAATGATAGATTGGGTACGTTGAGAGAGATCCGGTACCTTTAACCAGATAATTAGGTTTGCATAAGTAATCAGTGTGCCCATGATCGGTCAAGTATTTGTTAAGTTCGAATCTAAGTTCTAATCCGAAATACGTTACTTCTAATATCTTCCTTTCCTGTTTTGTTTTGTTTTGTTATTTTATTTTACAGTATTTAAATATAAGTACGGAGATCACAACAATCCTCAACCCTTTTGGAAAAGTGACACTAAAGATAGAATTCGCAGCTCCTCATGGGATCGACCCTTACTCACAAAAGCTTGCTACGCCTTGCTGTGGGCATAAGGATAACTCTCTCTTGAGAATTATTCTGACCACAAAACGACTGCGCGTCACCTTGCCTTGCCGCTTGATGTTCCGAGTGCTTTATCTATCCCAACTGCTGAGAAACCGGCTGATGATGATGATGCTACTGCCTCCCCGGCGTGAAGTTTGGTGTTTGCCGTTTCTGGCAACAATTAAGGGAGAGAAGGATGTATGATGGTGAATGAAGGCTAATGTTGGTGAAGGATGGCATTTTGCTATTGTGTTGAGCGTGTGCTCATTTTTTTAATGTATGATGATTTCTGAACAAACAATTTTATTGGGGATGCTATTTTACCCCATTTTATTTTTGTTGGTCTGTACTATATTTTTGATCAACTGACAATGCAGTTTTCTACTGCAAAACAATGCTCTGATCGTGATGAAGGAATTCCTAGTTCAGATTCAGGGGAAGTGTGCTTGTAACTGTCTCTGACAGTTTTTAAATATATCACTCTTTTTTATATATTCTTGATCTACGAAGGTTATTCAAGTGTTGTACAGATTGTGTTGATAATTGTCGACCATAAACGCCAAAGGGAGAGCTTGTTAGTGTCACCGTCATGCACTAAGTATTTGTGTTGTTGTATTGGTGAGATATATTCGACAATGTGTGCCTGGGTATATCCCATGAAGTTTTATTTTCCGCTGTGCAAGAAAAGAAGAACAGTTGGTGAACTATTCTAGAGTATGTCCCAGACAGAACCAGAGATATTCTATTTATGGCAGTTTCCTTGTTGGAAAGATCTTGCGCCGAACTTGTTTGGAAGGTCAAGTTTAATTCGTTTAACTGTCTTATGGTGTAGATCCAGTGCTGAATTAACCCCACTATACTTGGAGAGTATCTACACAAGTATGGAAGGCCACAAACCACAATCTACTTACCATGTTGGCGGTGGATGAAGATCGACGCCTATATGAAGACCGAATTGAGGAGCAATCGGTACTACTTATATTTTATTTACATTCTAGTATTAGAATCAGTTTGTGGTCATTTTTGTAACTAGTAGTTGTTCATTAAAATGTTCAACGTGATAGACTTGTTTTGAGCGTTTATGAGTGAAACACGTGATGGGATTTTTATTCCAGTTTTGTACGCAATCTCGGGAGAGATTGTAAGTTAAAGTTGTGGATAGCTAGAGGGAGTCTAGTGTCACGGTCGTGTTTAGACCCATCTTCTCCTTTGTGGTCTGAGTTCTGTTGTTGCCGGAAGAGTTAGTCGCCGTTGTTGGAAAAATCTGAGCCACCGTGTCATCTAGACACAATTTTTCCCATTCTTCAACTTCTGATTCACTCTCTCTACCTATCTCTTCTTTAGTTTTTCTTTATTTTCTCTTTACTCTTATCTTGCTACTCAAAAACTCTGTACTAACAACTTTCTTGTACAGATTATTAACTAGAGTGAAGAAGAAGAAGAGCAAAGAGGTTTGCTGGAGGCTAAAGCTAAGCAAAATTGAGTCCTCAAGTTGCTTAAGCAACTGTGAAGTAGACCGAACAGGTCGGGAAGCAATCCGTGAACCCTGGCTAGGCTAGATACCCAACAGTGGTATCAAAGCCACGGAGACCTAATCGGGGCACCCTCCGACTCGCATCTTCTTTACTCCGCCGCCTCTTGGCCAGGCCAAATCGCTCCCGATGAGCAAGGACCTAGGTAGGTTCGATCTCTCCCCTACCTGGGAGAATCGGCTCTAGTAAAGCGGCTGGAACCCTAGCTCCTTAGTCTTAGGGTTGGGTTATTTGCTATCTGCATAAAAGATTTGTGATTTGTGCTGTTTTGAGATTTGTGGTGAATTTGGGATAATCTGTGCTAGAAATTTTGTTGCATGTATCCCTGTTTTTCAGTTGGTATCTTGTGATCCTATTTTTTCTTGCTTCCATGGTTTTATGCTTGTACTTGTCTCTATGGGTTACTGAGATTTGTTGAAATCTGTTGAAACTCATTAGTTTTTTAGTTTCTGTTGAATTGATTCTGATTTCTGGTCAGTTCTTGTTGAAAAGCAAGCCTGGGGTTATCCTGAGTGAATCCTTGCTCCACAGATAAATCTGTGCTGAGAAATGGGCTAGCTTCAGCTCTTTATCCCCTGTGTTGCTTGTTTCTCTGCCCAAAAGGACATATCTCCTGCTCCTTGAGGGTTTTGCTGTGTGTTTGGGCTGTCTTTTGAGTGTTCTACTTCCCTGCTACTTCTGTGATTGCATATAATCATGAATAATGTGTATATGGTGTCATTTAATGGCAGAGATGATTTTCAAGATTGGAAAATCAAAATTGAGTGCATTTTGGTTAAAGAAAAGGTCAATAAAGCCATTTTGACTAAAATAAATGAATCTATGGAAGATGAGAAATTACATGATATGAATGACAGTGCTAGGGCCACCATTTTGCTAAATTTGAGTAGCACAGTTGTAAGAAAAGTCTCTCATCATAAATGTGCCAAAGATCTGTGGGATAATTTAATTTCTCTATATACTGCTACTTCTGAAGAGTTTGCATGGTCTTTACAAACTCAATTTATGCCTTTTCAAATGGATGCTTCAAAAGATGTTGATGCCAATATGGATGACTTCAATAAATTACTTCAATGCTTAAAACTTGCAGGTGATGATTCTATTGAGAAATATGCTCCTCAAATTCTGTAAGGGTCAATTCCTGAATCTTTTGCTGAGGTTAAATCTGCTTTGAAATATGGTGGGTCAAAAATCACTTGTGACATGATTGTAACTGGCCTAAAAATAAAAGAAAGTGAGCTGAAATTGAAATCCAAGCCTCTGCATGGTGAAATTATGTACGTTAACAGGAATAATCATATAAATCCTCACCAAAGTTTTAATAAACCCTTGAATGGTGAAAATCCAAGTGTTTTGGCTGCTGAAAGATATAGGAGAGAAAAACAGTTTGATCAAACTCAAAATCGAGTTAAAATTAGAATTTTGATCAAAAACCTAGAAAAACTTGTTGGAATTGTGGAAAACCTGGTCATTTTTCAAATAGATGCAAACAACCTAAAAGAAATAAAGGATATGTGAATTATGAGCCTAAACATCATGCCAATAATGTGTATGAAGATGATGGTATTTGTATGGTGCATGAAGTCTATGATTTTCAGTTCATAAATTACATTAATGTTATGTCCAAAATTGTGCAAAATAATGAATGACTAATTGACTCAGGCTGCATTTTTCATGTCACTCCCTTTAGGCATATGTTTCACAATTTGCACTACATAAATTCTGGGCATGTTGCTCTTGTTGATGGTCAAAACTGTGAAATACAAGGAAAATGTGACATTTGTTTAAAATTTGAAAATGGGAGTATGCTTACATTAAGTGATGTCAGATATGTGCCTAAATTGAAATTCAGTTTGCTATCTGTTTCAAAAATTATTGACAAAATGCTTGATGGCTCTGTGAACTATTTGAGATTTAAATCTGAAAAGGACTCTATGCTTTATTTTAATACACCCAGAAAAGGTGATCTCTATGCAGTCCAAGCTCAATCTGTGCCTTTACCTGTTGTCAATATGGTCCAAGAAGATAAAACTGCATTGTGGCATGCTAGACTAGGGCATATGAGCAACAAAGGTCTAAATATTTTGCATAAGTCAGGTGCCTTTGGTAAAGATAAAGTGTCTAGACTATCTTTTTGTGAACCATGTGTTATGGGAAAACATCATAGAGCTTCTTTTCCTACTTCTGTACCTTATCCTAGGAAGCATGTTAGAACTGAAATACTTGAATATTTGCATGTTGATGTCTGGGGCCTAGCTAAAGAGGACACCCATGGTGGAAACTTATTTTTCTTGTCTATCATTGATGATTTCTTTAGAAAAACTTGGGTGTTTTTTATGAAGAATAAATCTGATGTGTTTATGAAATTTTCTAAATGGGCCGTTGAAATTCAAAATCAAACTAAAAAGAAAATTAAATGCATCAAAACTGATAATGGGCTTGAATTTTGCAACCATGCTATGGATAATTGGTGTTCTGACCAAGGAATTATTAGGTATAAAATTGTGCCTTACACTCCACAACAAAATGGAGTGGCAAAAAGAATGAATAGGACTCTCCTTAAGAGAGTTAGAAGTGTTTTTGTTGCATCTGGGTTGTCTAAATATTTTTGGGATGAAGCTCCTATGATTGTAACCTATCTTATTAATAGATTCCCCTCTATTCTCTTGCATGGTAAATTACCTGAGTCTGTCTTCTTGAATAAACCCATTTATTTGTCAAACTTGAGAATTTTTGGGTGTGCTGCTTATGTGCATCAAAAACTAAGTAAGCTTGATCCTAGAGCTAAGAAATGTGTGTTCCTAGGATACCTTGAAGTTGTGAAGGGTTATAGGCTGTGGGATAGAAGTGTTCCTGGCTTTAAAACTTGTGTTAGCCGTGATGTTATATTTAATGAGCATGATTTCTCTTGTTTGCCTGAATCCTCACCTTATGCTACTCCAAGTGAGATGGAGAAACTGAAAACCCATAATCTGAATATGTTTGAATTCATGCCTTCTCCTCCTGTTGTTCCAACTGAGGTGGATCATGTGGATAACTTGGCTCCTATGCAACCTGAGATTGAATTGGTGCATCATGATTTACCTGTCATTGATAATGAGCATGAACATGTGTTTGAAAATCATAATGTTGATGACTTTGTGTCTGATAATAAGGCTAGTGATGAACTAACTAATAATATGACTCTGAGTCTTAAATAAGTTCTAGTACTGATAATGGACCAGAAACCATTCCCGAAACTGAGAATCTGAATTGATCAGTATTTTATTTCACTAAAAATACTACTCGCAAGTGTACGAGGTAAATGTAGCAAAATTATGGTGAGCAAGGTCGTATCCACAGAGACTGGCTATGCAAAGCAGCTAAGTACTCAATTATGTTGTTTCACTTTATCTAGAGAGCCAAATTAGGAGTTTGATTTTAATTAATTAAAATGCTGAAAATAAAATAAATAGCAAACAAAGATAACTGGATAAACAGATAAAAAGACGGATCCTAGGGTGTTGATGCTAAATGGATTTACCGAATCTCAGATAATTTATCTAACCAATTTAATTCCAAATCTTGTAGGAATCACTAATTTATTCACAGCCTCTCTCTCGAGTAAGTTATGAAAGTAGATTAGATTCTAATTCTTATCTCTCGATCTTGAATTATTGTCTAACTCCAATTAGTACCTCAGATTTAATCTCCTCACGATACCTACCAATCTCTCGATCTAGCAGATTCGTGTTATGCAATCCTAATCCGTTAATCTATTAACCTCTCTCGAGTGAATAACAAATTAACTACACAATTGTAAACGCTGATCAATTCATTCACAAAAGACAACAGAAATCCAGGATGCATAAACAAGAAATAGAAAGGAATAATAAATTACGTCAAATCATAAATCCATAAAACATCCACAACCCTAGGATCGCTAATAATTTAGCTACTCATATCGTATTCAAAATCCAAAGAATCTAAATACAAATAAATAACTTTCATGATAATCCGGAATGAATAAAGCATAAAATAAAACTTAGTCTTATGATGCGCTTCTTCAATCTCTCGATGGTCTCTTCTCTGGCTTCTCCGGGATGTCTCTGTTGTCTTCTATAGGGTAAAAGTTATATCGAATTTTCGTACAAAGCAGAACCTTATATAGTTGAGGAAATACAGAGTCCAAACAAGGAAATACTCCAAAGTTGCGGAAACAGGCGGCACGGGCCGTGCCGAATGACAAACACACCGGTTGGATGCTCGGCAGGCGACATAGGCCGTGCCGCGTGTCCCGAGAGTTGTTTTCTTGCGTTGACACATGGCACGGTCCGTGCCTTTTTACGCACTGCCGACACACTTCACCGTTTTGCTCCGTTCTCGCTCGTTTCTTGTCCGATTGACCCGATTCAAGTTGCAGCGCGTTCCTCACTCGATCCTCTATCTTCTTAAGCACTTTTGAAGCTCAATTGAGTCTCATAAAATAAATGGCATTAATCCCTTCAAAATGAGCAAATACGTGACACTGCACAAAATATTGAAAACTATACGCAACTTCTCAATAAACGCATGCAATGCACATGAACTCCCATCAACCTAGGCCTCAAACTAGCATGAATTATATGAAAAATAAGGGTTTATCAACTCCCCCAAACTTAGAGACATGTTCGTCCTCGAACATCTGAGAAACATGAAAGAACTGAAGTGCGGAAAATCAAATGTGCAATGCTTCAAAGAAAGTAAACTGAATTTTTGCCCAATCAAGTATGCAAATCAAAACCACAATGCACAAAGATAAATTCAAAGAAATCATGCCTTTAAAAAGTGAACTCTCCGGGTGTGTAATTTCTCTCATCACACAAGTGTTTAAAAGGACGTGTTTACACTCAAAATCAATTCAATGCATATAATCTACCATAAGCTTGCAATCAATCTCATCTCTCCACTACAAAAATGTGTGCTTCAAATTAAAAATCAACAAGGACTTTATCATTGGTTGTAATGTAGGCTTCGGCTAAGGTGGGGAAAATTTGGCTAAGTGACTAAGTTTTTTAAAAAAAAAAACTCCGACAACACCCAAAGATATAATTCCTCAGTAGAATCATTTAGATCATCTTCCAACCTTTTCACTTAAACTCCAGCACCATTAGACTCTTCGAGTCCTATTCAATTCTATTGGCATGATTTTTTTAATTTCTATGCTCTTTTTTTTTCCTTCACTTCTTTGAAGTGATTAATGCGAGCATCTAAATCCATACTAATTTTTTGGGCCAAAGAACCTCAACATCAATCCCAACTCCCCATCATTCCATAAATTTTCAATTATCATTTCTCCACAAGTTTTTCAATGCAAAGGTACTCAAAGAAATAGGCTTCAAAGTTCAACGTGGCTGACTAAGGATAATTATTTTATCAAGACAATGTATGGGTAAAATTTAGCTAACAAGAATGGCCTTAAATTACTTTCAAACTATCAACACACAACACGTAGTCTCAAGAGAGATATGAAGGCAAGTTCTAGAGATCACACACAAGATTGATATTCACACCAAAAATAAATAACACTACAATTCTTTAGCTCAAATCCTCTCATGCTCAATCACAATTCCAAGGCATAAATTTTATGAGTCAATCAAAGCACAAGGCAATCCATCATAACAAACTCAATTAGCAAATTTTCAAATAAATATCAACTCATCATTAGCTAATCCAATTTCCACAATTTCATACTTCCACATTACACAAACATTCTCTGAAATCTTAATATAGACCATTTTCAGATAGATAGAGAAATCCAGAGAAAATCAAAAGCAACATCAAACTACTCCTAAAAACAAAACAACAAAAACAAAAGTAACAACCTAAATAAAACAGATAAATTCAGGATACTACCACACCAACCCCCTCCCCCAAACTTATTCACACGCCAGGAGAATAAGTTTGGAGGGAAAAGAAGTGAAGTATCCTGAAGAACAACTCACCGAGGTGGAGGCTGAGTAACTGAAGGCCTTTTTTTTTGTTCTTTTTTTTAACTTGCATAAAAAAACAAAAAGAAACAAAGTAAAAAATAAATAAAGAAAACAAAGCGAAAAAAAAACCAAAATATTGGGTTGCCTCCCAATCAGCGCTTGATTTATTGTCTCGAGCTCGACAGCTTCTTGAAGATGGCTAAGGAGGATTTGGTGAAGCACGACGCCACACTAATCCTCGTCTCATCAACTCCTTTGGGGATATCAAAACAGCTCGTCCCCAATGCTCTCCATCCTTTTTCTTGGCTTTTGTTTTCTTTTCTTCTCGAGCCTTGAGTGGCCTTTTCAGATCAACAGAAACAGGAGGTCCATCTAATTCTTTAGGAGAGTTCACCAATTCCACCATCTTTACCTCTGTAAAAGCCGAGCTTTCGAGTGGTCGATAAACAGAGAAAGTTTCACTTTCATCTTCCACTTGCAACAGTAGAGTCCCTTTCTTCATATCCACAATTGCGCCCGCCGTGGCAAGGAACAACCTCCCAAAAATCAGAGGAACTCGGTGATCTACCTCCATATCTAGCACAATAAAATCGGCTGGAAAAAATAAATTTTCCAACCTTCACCAGCACATCTTCAACAATTCCCCTTGGGGATCTCAGAGACCGGTCAGCTAGCTGCTGATATACAGACAGAGGCATCAGATTAACACTAGCTCCCAAATCACAAAGCACCTTACCAAAGTGAGAGCTTCGAATGGTGCACGGGATAGAAAAGCTTCCCGGATCCTTTAGCTTTGTCGGCACTAATTTTTGTATCACTGCACTGCACTCTTCTGTCAAATGCACTTGTTCCCCTTCTCCTATCTTCTTCTTCTTGGCCAAAATCTTCTTCATGAATTGAGCATACTTCGGCATCTTCTCAAGTGCTTCAACGAATGGTATGTTGATGGACAGTTTCTTAAAAATCTCCAAAAATTTGGCAAATTGAGTCTCATTCTCTTGTTTCTTCAGTCGTTGGGGAAACGGCAGTGGAGGGACATAGGCAGGAGGGGGTACATACTTAGGCTTAGGAGCCTCTTCATCAATAATTGTAGTCTTTTCTTCACCCTCTTCAGTTGTTCCTTTGCACACATGAATTGCATTGCATTGCTCATTCGGGTTGACCTCTGTATTACTCGGATATTGGCCTTTTTGCTGCTGGCTTCCAACAATCTTAGCCAACTGACCAATCTGAGTTTCCGTAGACTTTAGCTGCGCCCCCGTGTTGACAGTGAACTTGTTGAATGCGATTGTCAGATTGTCCACCTTCGCAGCTTCAACATCCATCCTTTGCTTGGTGGCAGTCATAAAAGACCCAAGAATATCTTCTAAATCTGGCTTCTTTCCATCATTTATGACTCCATTTGTTGTAGAAAAACCCGGAGGTGGCTGCTGAAAATTGTTGGGATTGGCATAACTTAGCCTATCCCGTTGTCCATACTGATTACCACCTTGATTGTATCTGAAATTATTGTTGTAGTTGTGACCTTGCAGGTAATTGACATATTCGGGATTGTCGTTGACTGCAGCAACACGATCTGGAGTAGTATCAGGTAACAATGGATTATTCTTCATCAACAGGGTGATTGCTTTAGCCATAGTAGACATCTGAGCTGTCAACTCTTTCAAATCATCTGAAGCTGAGACCTCGGCCACTCTTCGGATTGGATTCCTCTGAGATGGCCACTGAGCACTGTTTGCAGCCATCCTCTCCAACAACTCCATAGCTTCCTCTGTAGATAATTCCAACAATGCACCTCCTGCAGTTGCATCAATTCTGTCTCGAGTGCCCTCTATCAGACCATTGTAGAAGTAGCACACTTGTTGATCAGGCTAGAATCCATGTTTTGGGCACTTCCGGATGAGATCTCTGAACCTTTCCCAAGCTTCATACAAAGCTTCTTGGTCGAACTGACGAAACTGCGTGATCTCGTTCTTCATCCTAAGAGTCTTGCTTGGTGGACAGTACTTGGCTAAGAATTTCTTGCACAATTCCTCCCACGTCCTCACTGAATCAGCATCCAAAGAATGGTACCATAATGTTGCCTTATCTCGCAGAGAGAACGAGAAAAAAAGGTAGAGCCGGATAGTATCTGCTCAAACTCCATTCATCTTGACAGTCCTACAGACTTCAAGAAACTGCGCCAGATGCACATGCGGATCCTCCAGTGTTCCGCCCCCAAACTGGTTCTGCTGCACCATCAGAATGAGTCCCATCTTCAGCTCAAAGTTGTTAGCATCGATAGCCGGCATCTTCAGTCCACCGTAGTGTCCAGTAGCCTCAGGCTCCAAAGCCTGCCGGATTGGTGGTGCGGCAGCAGGCTGCACTTGCTGCTATTGTTGCTGTAGCAATGCCTTTAGCGCCTCCATCTCTTGGCGCATAGCAGCCATCTCCTCTTCTCTAGTGGCTGCCATCCTCTCAACTATGATTCTCTCTGCGTTTCTGTGTCTTGCAGAAGCCTCGATCTCAGGGTCTAGTGGTACTAAGTCAGTTGCGCTTCTAGACCTCAAATTCATGCACTACCTGCCAAACGCCGGATAAAACCAAAATACAGCAGAGAGAATTTAACTAAATAGAGACAAAAAAATACTGAAATAAAATAAAATACACTCTAAATTAAAGCTCAACAAGTGAATCAAATATTAGCCGTCAATTATGCCAATCCCCGGCAACGGCGCCAAAAACTTGATCGGTATTTTATTTCACTAAAAATACTACTCGCAAGTGTACGAGGTAAATGTAGCAAAATTATGGTGAGCAAGGTCGTATCCACAGAGACTGGCTATGCAAAGCAGCTAAGTACTCAATTATGTTGTTTCACTTTATCTAGAGAGCCAAATTAGGAGTTTGATTTTAATTAATTAAAATGTTGAAAATAAAATAAATAGCAAACAGAGATAACTGGATAAACAGATAAAAAGACGGATCCTAGGGTGTTGATGCTAAATGGATTTACCGAATCTCAGATAATTTATCTAACCAATTTAATTCCAAATCTTGTAGGAATCACTAATTTATTCACAGCCTCTCTCTCGAGTAAGTTATGAAAGTAGATTAGATTCTAATTCTTATCTCTCGATCTTGAATTATTGTCTAACTCCAATTAGTACCTCAGATTTAATCTCCTCACGATACCTACCAATCTCTCGATCTAGCAGATTCGTGTTATGCAATCCTAATCCGTTAATCTATTAACCTCTCTCGAGTGAATAACAAATTAACTACACAATTGTAAACGCTGATCAATTCATTCACAAAAGACAACAGAAATCCAGGATGCATAAACAAGAAATAGAAAGGAACAATAAATTACGTCAAATCATAAATTCATAAAACATCCACAACCCTAGGATCGCTAATAATTTAGCTACTCATATCGTATTCAAAATCCAAAGAATCTAAATACAAATAAATAACTTTCATGATAATCCGGAATGAATAAAGCATAAAATAAAACTTAGTCTTATGATGCGCTTCTTCAATCTCTCGATGGTCTCTTCTCTGGCTTCTCCGGGATGTCTCTGCTGTCTTCTATAGGGTAAAAGTTATATCGAATTTTCGTACAAAGCAGAGCCTTATATAGTTGAGGAAATACAGAGTCTAAACAAGGAAATACTCCAAAGTTGCGGGAACAGGCGGCACGGGCCGTGCCGAATGACAAACACGCTTGTTGGATGCTCGGCAGGTGGCACGGGCCGTGCCGCGTGTCCCGAGAGTTGTTTTCTTGTGTTGACACATGGCACGGGCCGTGCTTTTTTACGCACTACCGACACACTTCACCGTTTTGCTCCGTTCTCGCTCGTTTTTTGTCCGATTGACCCGATTCAAATTGCAGCGCGTTCCTCACTCGATCCTCTATCTTCTTAAGAACTTTTCAAGCTCAATTAAGTCTCGTAAAATAAATGGCATTAATCCCTTCAAAATGAGCAAATACGTGACACTGCACAAAATATGGAAAACTATACGCAACTTCTCAATAAACGCATGCAATGCACATGAACTCCCATCCACCTAGGCCTCAAACTAGCATGAATTATATGAAAAACAAGGGTTTATCATGAATAACTACCAACTTGCTAGAGATAGAGTAAGAAGGAATGTGAGATTGCCTACCAGATATAATGACTATAACATGTCTCTATATGCTTTCAATGTTTTCAGTAATGTTGATCAATTTGAGCCTAGTACTTACACTGAAGCTGTGAATTCAAATAAATATGGTAAATGGCTTGATGCGATGAACTGTGAAATCAAATCCTTGCATAACAACAATACTTGGATACTTGTTGAAAAACCTGATGATTGTTCTATTGTTGAATGCAAATGGTTGTTTAAAATTAAACATGAAATCGATAATGTGAGATATAAAGCCAGATCAGTTGCAAAGGGTTTCACACAAAAAGAAGGTATTGATTATAATGAGATCTTTGCTCCAATTGTAAAATTCACTACAGTGTGCATTATGTTTGCTCTTACTGCTCATTTTAACTGGGAACTTAAGCAAATGGATGCCACAATTGCTTTTTTGCATGGTGAACTTGAGAAAAACATTTATATGCATCAGCCTGAGGGCTTTGTTGATAAAACATTTCCAAAACATGTGTGCTTGCTAAAGAAGTCCCTTTATGGCCTTAAGCAATCACCTAGGCAGTGGAACATAAAATTTGATAAATGTATGCAAAGTATGAACTTTACAAGAAGCAAATTTGATCACTGCCTTTATTATATGAAATTTGACACTCATATGTTCCCGTTACTTTATGTTGATGACATGCTTTTGATTAGTCAATGTTTGAAAACTGTGAAGCATGTGCAAAATTGCCTCTGTGCCAACTTTGATATGAAGGATCTTGGTGATGCAAGGAAGATCCTTGGCATGAATATTGAAAGAAATAGAGAAAATTCTACTCTTTTGCTACATCAAACTGCTTATGTTGATCAAGTTCTGAAAAAGTTTAACATGGAAAACTGTAAACCTGTCAATGTGCCTCTTGCTTATCACTTTGTGTTGAGTAAAGACCAATCTCCTAAAACTGATTCACAGATAACTGAAACGCAATATGTTCCATATGCTAATGCTATTGACTCTGTAGTGTATTTGATGATTAGCACTAGGCCTAACATTACATATACTATTTCATGCTTGAGTAGATATATGGCTAATCCTGGTATAGCTTATTGGGAAGCACTTAAGTGGCTTCTTAGGTACTTGAAATCCACTATGCATAGTGGTCTGACCTTCTCAAAGACAGTTGATGGAGTTAAATGTGTTGGTTATGTTGACTCAAACTATGCAAATGATAGAGATCAAAGAAAGTCAACTACTTCTTATGTGTTTACTCCATGTGGTGCATGCATTAGCTGGAAATCTCAACTGCAAAATATTGTTGCCTTATCAACTATTGAATCTAAATATATTTGCAACGCCCCAATAATTTTTACTCATAATTTAAAGAAAACGTTACCAAACTTTAACTGTAACGCTCGAAAACTTATATTCATAAATTTAAAGAAATGTTACCAAACTTTATTAATTCATTAATCCCATAAAAAAATTGGGATTCCAATAATGTCATCAAAATAAATGAAAACATCAGAGTTTTAATGCTAAAAGCGGAAAATACGGAAAATAACAAATGTCTCACAATTTATTAAATCTTATTAATGAACTAAGACGACCACCGCCATCGCATCTTGCCGGTCACACATCACCCGAACCATTTCCTGAAAAGGTGTAAAAGATTGGGGTGAGTTCTTTTAACTCAGTGGGGAATGACCGTTATCCAAACTATAAATTTAAAAAGTAAATATGTGAAGTGATAAAACATCTTTGGTTCGTAAACCAAAATATGTAATCTGCATTTCTGATTCAGCCCTTAGGCTCGGTACTTTATAGTCCCAAGGACTCCGTACTTTATAGTCTCGAAGACTCGATACTTTATAGTCTAGAAGACTCTGTATTTCACATAATATATCTATAAACATATAGAGAGGATAACATCATAATATTCAACATATATCTCACCTTGACCTTGACTTGGAAATTAATTGCTTATGTCTGGCGCGCCTTGCCTCCGAATAATTGATGCCTGGAGAAAGGAATTTTCTCCTTCATAATTCTTTGTTTTGGTAAAAAGAATGGTAGAAGGTGGCCCCTATTTATACTAATGGAATTAGGGTTTATAGACAAGAATATGAACATAAATAATATCAAATATGATCTATTTCCTAAAAGGTAGAATTCTGGATGAAAATAAGCATGAGCAAAAATCTTGGAAAATATCTCAAAGTCAACTATTTCTCCTTCCGTGAATGAAGAACATGAAATAGTGCCCTAATCTTCTTGGGCTTTTGGTTTTGACTATCAATAAAATAGACTTGGGCCAAAGTAATTAAATATAAGATGTTATGGACTTCTAGAAAATAAAATCTGCAATGACCATTTATTTAATAAAAAAAACATAAATAAATAAATAAAATATAACTTTAAAAATTCCATAATGCAATAAATGTAATGCATTTATGAGCATGATCTTCATATGTTAGAAAAAAAAATTATTCTAAGCGCGACTTATAGGACTTAACCAATTAATAGCATGCTTTGAATAATTTTTATTTAAAAGTCATAAATTAATAAATTACGGGTCGCTACATCCTCCCCTACTTAAAAAAATTTCATCCTCGAAGTTGCTTACGTGATCTTCCCACTCTAAGGTATCTATGCCAAAATCTATCATCTATCTTGCGTAACATTGCCGATGCCAAGCTCATTGCCCACAAATTCTAAGTTCTGAGATTTTCCTAACTCGAAAAAAATATGGGTATTCCTACGTCCTCTTACTTAAAATTTCTCTAATCGATCCAAATCTTGCTAGGTCCTAGTTTAACTTTCTTATTCAAACATGGAAAATATTTCTCAAAATCGAAGCAGATGTTAAAGTTATAGTTCTGATTCGGCCATCCTGATACGTTGATTACGCCACTCCTATCCAAGATTTTGAACGTTCTTTATATTGTGTCTTGAATCTTCTTGCACTTCATTGCTGATCTTCAACAACTTGTTACGGACATGGGCTTCGCAGATCAATCATTACCAAAATAAAAATTTATTCCAACTTAGAAAAACTTAAAGTTCTCACACGAATACTAAAAGCCCAGACTAAAACTAAAATAACTGCATGAACAAAAAAAAAGTAATAAACCTAATGTGATGCCATCTTCCTTTCTCTACTCCTCTCCATTCATCGCAAAAGCTCGAGAATTTCCTCTCTGTTCTGCGTTTCCACCTCCTCTAGTGTTTTCTCCTCTCTCGGTGTTTTTATTTTGATGCAACGGACAATCCCAAGCCATGTGTCCTTCCTTGTGGAATTTGAAGCAAGCTCACGTTCCCAACTTGCACTCTCCCGGATGGTATTTATGTCATTTTTGACATTGCGGGTATCATGATGTCATTTCGGGCGTCTCTCCTCCGGTAACGTTCATCTTCTTTTCAGGCTGGGATTTTTGCTCTCCATCTTGATCATCTCATCGTCTTTTCCTACTATTGTTGGGAGGTCTGGAATCAAGCTTGTCTAAGTTCAGGCGAGTAGACACTGCTCGAGCTCTCTGCACAATCTCGGAGAAAATGGTGAGATTTAGAGCGGATATATGTGCTCCAATCTCCGCACGCAGCCCATCTTCGAATCGCCAAGCCTTCTTTTCATCTGTGTCTACCAAGTGCAGTGCATATCAAGCTAGCTGGTTGAATTTCTGCTCGTACTCCAAGATGGTCATGTAGCATTGCTCTAGGTTCATCAATTCTTTCTCCTTTTGCTTGTGGAAGGCTTTTGGGAAATAATTCCCCAAAACCAACTTCTTGAAAGCTATCCATGTCAAGTTCCTTTGTTGTTCCTCGCTCATGCTGAGTGTCACAGCCTCCCACCAGTGGCTTATATCTTCCACGAACTGAAAAATGGCACATGTGACCTTCTGTGCATCCATACAACCCAGGTAGTTGAAGATTCTCTCTAGCTCTCGGATCCACTCCTCAGCAGCCAATGGTCCTCCAGTCCCTGTCAGCCTTGGAGGTCCTAACTGTCGAAATTGGGTTAGGATGTTGTTTCCTTCATTCTGTGGATTTGCGTTGTTGTGTTGGGGTAGTATGCCTCTAAAGGCATTCGCAAGGTTCTGCGTGAATCCATTCATGTTGTCATTGTTGTTGTTGCCATTTTCATTGTTTGGTCCGCGATTGAAAACTGACTCGATTTCTTCATCTTCCGTGACAACTCTCGTATTTCTCCTTGGCGGCATTTTCCTATCGACGGGTATATTGGTAAATAAACATTAGAAAATAAATAAATAGATGTTTTTATTAATCCGTCTTAGTTTATCGAATACTTAATACTTAGAAACAACGAAAACTAATAATAAATAAATCATAGAGATACTCTATCTCAAACTGCTACTAGTTTCGACCCCATTCTGCTAGAACGCCGCATATGAACTCCACAAAATCTAGGGTTTCTCCTATCCTGTGGGAATAATCTAGGAGTTTCTCATATAGATCTTCTGCTGTGGGTTTGAGAGTTGTTGGTATGATCTTCACCACCTTTTTGAGAAGCTTTAACTGGCTTGAGCTTGCCTCCTTCATGTTTCATTATTTTCCACATTCTTAAAAGTCTTACTAAATGTCTCTCTACCCTTATTTCTCTAATCCTCTTGCACTGCATGAAATCATGTCATAATCTCTCTGTGCGAGACTCGTCACGCGTACTAATTGAAACTCTTTTGCATGTCCTAGTAGTCAACCTGCTTCTAGCCATCTAGCAACAAAATCCTTAGGGTAAATTTTGAGGGCTAAATAAACATTTTCTCATAAACATAAGTTCCACATAGTCATGCTTGCATAAAACTTGAAAAGAAAAACAAAACTTTAGCTTTTACCTCTTCTCGGAGCGATGTGGCGGATGCGATGATGGTCAAAATCTTATTTCTTATATGTATAATTTTTTTTGTATACAAGAACGTGTCTCTCTGATACCACTCTGTAACGCCCCAATAATTTTTACTCATAATTTAAAGAAAACGTTACCAAACTTTAACTGTAACTCCCCAAAACTTATACTCATAAATTTAAAGAAATGTTACCAAACTTTATTAATTAATTAATCCCATAAAACCGGGATTCCAATAATGTCATCAAAATAAATGAAAACATAAGAGTTTTAATGCTAAAAGCGGAAAATACGGAAAACAACAAATGTCTCACAATTTATTAAATTTTATCAATGAACTAAGACGACCACCGCCATCGCATCTTGCCCGTCACACATCGCCCGAGCCATTTTGTGAAAAGGTGTAAAAGATTGGGGTGAGTTCCTTTAACTCAGTGGAGAATGACCGTTATCCAAACTATAAATTTAAAAAGTAAATATGTGAAGTGATAAAACATCTTTGGTTCGTAAACCAAAATATGTGATCTGCATTTCTGATTCAGCCCTTAGGCTCGGTACTTTATAGTCCCAAGGACTCCGTACTTTATAGTCTCGAAGACTCGATACTTTATAGTCTAGAAGACTCTGTATTTCACATAATACATTTATAAACATATAGAGAGGATAACATCATAATATTCAATATATACCCCACCTTGACCTTGACTTGGAAATTAATTGCTTATGTCTGGCGCGCCTTGCCTCCGAATAATTGATGCCTGGAGAAAGGAATTTTCTCTTTCATAATTCTTTGTTTTGGTAAAAAAAAAATGGTAGAAGGTAGCCCCTATTTATACTAATGGAATTAGGGTTTATAGACAAGAATATGAACATAAATAATATCAAATATGATCTATTTCCTAAAAGGCAGAATTCTGGACGAAAATAAGCATGAGCAAAAATCTTCGAAAATATCTCAAAGTCAACTATTCCTCCTTCCATGAATGAACAACATGAAATAGTGCCATAATCTTCTTGGGCTTTTGGTTTTGACTATCAATAAAATAGACTTGGGCCAAAGTAATTAAATATAAGATGTTATGGACTTCTAGAAAATAAAATCTGCAATGACCATTTCTTTAATAAAAAAACATAAATAAATAAATAAAATATAACTTTAAAAATTCCATAATGCAATAAATGTAATGCATTTATGAGCATGCTCTTCATATGTTAGAAAAAAAATTATTCTAGGCGCGACTTATAGGACTTAACCAATTAATAGCATGCTTTGAATAAATTTTTTTTAAAAGTCATAAATTAATAAATTACGGGTCGCTACAATATTGGTGCTACTAAGGCTATAAAGGAATCCATTTGGCTTAATGGCGTGCTATCTGAAATTAAATTCATTGATAATAAGCCTCTTATCTATTCTGATAGTCAATCTGCAATTCAAATGTGCAAGAACCGTGTGTTTTATGATAGAACTAAGCACATTAATGTGAGATTTCATTTCATCTGTGATATTATGGAAAGAGGTGATGTTTTACTTGATAAAATCCCATCTGAATTCAGCCTTGCAGACATGGGTACTAAGTGCCTCCCAGTTGCAAAGCTGATGGCCTGCAAAAGATCATTGAATATTGATCTTGATTGAATTATGTTATATGCCTTTTTTCTTGGATGGTATTCCAGTCTGAGTGGTTGGATACCCTATCTGCTCTTGTGGCTTTCTTGTTGGTTGGTTATATTACCCTGTTGGTTCTGGGCTAGGTTGCAATTCTATCAAGGATAGTTACTAAGTGACTTGAGATAAATTGCTGAAATTGGGTTAGTCTCTATTGTTGAGACTGAGTTTAATACGCATAGTATTTCTCTCCCTCTCTTGTCTTGTATGTGTGATAGATAAGAGTAAAAAGGTTATAATGATAATCCGTTTAATGGACCAAAGATGGATATGTGGTGGGTTGGCCCATTATCTTTATTTATTTGTTGAGGCCCTTTCTGGGCCCAATACATAATGAAGCCCATTTTCCTTTTTTATTCACCTTAACCTTAATCTAAACCCTAATCACTCTACTTAACCTCTCTCGCCGCTCTCTCTCTAACCAAGTCTCACATCTTTGATCTTTGAGAAAGGCTTTGCTATTCCTTTCCGATTACCTTGCTGGAATCCTGTCCATCGGGTTCCTGAATGGCATTGAGTGTGAGAGCTTGGTGTTTTGACCCATCTCCCCCTTTGTGGTCTGAATTCTCCTGTTGCAGGAAGAGCTAGTCGCCGTTGTTGGGAAAATCTGAGCCACCGTGTCATCTAGACACAATTTTTCCCATTCTTCAACTTCTAATTCACTCTCTCTACCTATCTCTTCTTCAGTTTTTCTTTATTTCTCTTTACTCTTATCTTGCTGCTCAAATAATCTGTACTAACAACTTTCTTGTGCAGATTATTAACTAGAGTGAAGAAGAAGAGTGTAGAGGTTTGCTAGAGGCTAAAGCTGAGCAAAATTGAGTGCTCAAGTTGCTTGAGCAACTGTGAAGTAGACCGAACGGGTCGGGAAGCAAGCGGTGAACCCTGACTAGACTAGATACCCAACAGTCAAGACCGACCTTATTTCAATGTACAAGAGAATCATCCTTTCTTTTTTATTTTGAGAAAAGGTTGAAAATAAGTACTTCACATCCTTTCTTTATATGGATAAAATTTACAAGTTTGAATCCATCAATATTTTCTAAGTCAAATAGTTCTTACTCGACCACCTTCATCAATTCCAATAAGAAGAAAAGACAAATAATAGATAAACCAATTGCCCTTGGATTGAAGCTTGCTTCGAAACAACTAGACATTCCATCTATCATATTCCATAGAAATTTCCTACCATCATTCATGAAATGATTTAATATTTATTTTGTCAGATTACAGACCTTGTTTTGGGTCATTACAGTATATATAATTATACATACGACATATTTTAAAATTTTGGTTAATGTGAAACTCATTTGGTCATATTTTAAAACTCATACAGTCATGGTCAACTTAATCACCAATATGTAGAAGTCAAACTTTTATTTTTCAAATTATATTACCCAAATTAATAAATTTCAGCAAATGCACCACGCTTTCAGTGATGTTGACAATTGGACCATAAAAAATTTTGTGAAACTGTATTGTACTTCCTCGAATATCAGCGATTGGCACATCATCTGAAAAAAAAAAAGAAAAAAAAAAGAGATTAAGACGACATCTGAAATAAGTAAAAATAAGCAAGTAAAATTAACAATTAAATTAATTAGTCATACAATGTCGTATTCATTTAGTCAATGCCGCATTGCTTCGTTTTAACGTATAAGATCTACTCTTACAAATAACATTTCGACGATATCAATAAATACCTTGTATATTAACAACACTTAAAAATATAAAAAAATGATTTATAATAGTAGAAGCCAATTATTGGAACCCTAAAAACTAAAGATTTGCTTGACAAACATTCAGCTTTGAGTTAAGCCATGTGGATTAATGGTGATATATATAACTTGAAAAGGCTCATCCTGGAGCCTATAAAAAAGGAGGATCACTAACCTACGTACTTCTTCAAACACGCTAATGACAATATATTTGATCTTCTCTTCTCTTTCGTTCCTTGCTCTCTCTTGTTCAAGTTTAAGTTTTGTTCGGGTTCTAGCTCTCCTTGATCAAATATGATCATATATATTACATATATAGTGTCCAGTTGGTCGAAGAAGCTCTAGTTCATTCATTGTATCATTTAAATCAATCAATCAATCATGTGGGCATAATTTGTCTTAAGGAAATTGTGAACACCACATACCTTGGATTTCCCTTATGTACTTGTTTTTGTTATTCGTTCCTCAATTTATATAACTTTGTTATATTAATCTTCAATTGTTGTTGTTTTTATGTTATTATTGTGTTTCTTGTTAAGTAATTAAATTATACACTACCTATATTTAATGGATGAGTGATCTCTGATCCATCAGTTTGACATAAGAATTATGCCAAACGAATTGTGTCATCAAAACTATCTCAAAGTTTAAATGAACATCATTTTCTACCACTAATAACCTTTTTGCATTAAAATAAATTGGTAGCCGGCGGGAGAGTGGTACTACAAAATGGGGCACACTTGTGTGAGACCGTCTAACGGATCTCTTATGTTAGACGGATCTCGACCCGACCCGACCCTCTTTCATTTCCTCCCTCAACATCACCCTCATCCTCTTGTCCTACCCCTCCTTCTACGATTTCAACATCTCCTCTCCTCCACCGGGATCGCCGCCGATCTCTCCGCCCGCTCCTCCCTCACCCTTCTCGCTGTCCCCAACTCCTTCCTTCGCCCCCAACATCGTCGACGTCCTCCGTTACCAGGTCCTCCTCGAGTACCTTTCCCTCCCCGACCTCCGCCACATCCCCTGCCGGATAGGATAGAATCAGTTGAACAACTTCAAAATTCATCAGTGGTTGAGTTCTCTGAAGCAGAGAAACCTGAAGCAGAGAAACCGTACGAAATAGTTACTCCACTTTATCAAAGGTTATTATCAACTTTGATTGAAGAAGATGAAATTGAAGAATCTGAAGAAACTAGATTCGGGAGGCCAATAATTTCAGTTACTGATTCATGTCTCCTAATTGGTGCTAAAGGCAAACATATGGATAAACGGGACCTCTGTGAACCATTGTTTGGTGTTCAAACTCCAAAAATTAATGGTAATCACATATATTTTTCTTGTAATGGAAATGCGGACTTTGCTAGAGGCCTTGGTCCCAAGACCGCCTATCTAATGGTAGGTTGAAGTGTTGGTTAGACTTTCAAGATGTGATTATGTTCCTGAAGGTCTGGAGACAAAAAATTGTGGTGTTTCTTCTTTTCACCTTCCCCGTCGCAGCCATGGATTGAGATTTTGTTGAAGATTTTTAATGATACTTTTATATGTAATTAGTGTTACTTTCTTTTGTAATTAGTGATACTTTATTTTGTAATCAATGATATTTTTCTGTATGATAATGAAATAAATATTTTTACTCAATAATGAATTTTTTATTGTATTCACCAGATAATATCTAATGACTCCACGTAATAGTTAATGGTATTTTGCCAAATTTACATCTAATGATATTTCACTTTGGAGTTAATGATACTTCATCCATAATTAATGACACTTCACATCAAGTTAACGATACTTCACCAGATATATATCTAATGATACTCCACTTCATAGTTAATGATATTTCATCTCATAATTAATGAATGATACTTCATCCATAATTAATGATACTTCACATCAAGGTTAATGATACTTTACATCAGGTTAATGATACTTCACCAGATATATATCTATTGATAATCTACTTCATAGTTAATGATATTTCATCCCATAATTAACAATACTTCACATCAGGGTTAATGATACTTCACATCAAGGTTAATGATACTTCACATCAGGTTAATGATACTTCACCAGATATATATATATATATAATGATATTTCACTTAATAATTAATGATATTTCGCCAAATTTATATTTAATGATACTTCACTCACAGTTAGTGATACTTTCCTTTATACTTAGTGATACCCGAGCAGCCATATGAGTTTGGGCCTGCGTCTGAACCTGTCGCGAAATGAAGGGGGGGTAATCGGGTTTTTTAGTGGGTTTGGACATTATTTGACCCGTCTAACGTAAAGAATCCGTTAGACGGTCTCATACAAGTTTTTGTCCTACAAAATGAATGCTTGCTTTCACCAAATATTTCACTTCATGGCAAGATGTGAAGCACAAATCAAAATAGCGTTTGGCAACCCACATGCAAGTACATAAATACCCTTCATTTCGATTTTCTTTGATTTTTCAGAATTTCGAGATTCCCATTTCGCATGGACAAGGATCTTATTAGTTCTGAGTTCTCACTTATCAGTCACTATGGATAAGGGTATTACTGTCAATTCGACTCCAGGGAGACAAGGATAAACTTTGGCTGCGCCATCAAGATTATTTTCGCAATTAATGAGCATTTCGTTACAACCATTCATAGTGCATCGCAGCCCACCTGTTTTTAATGGTTTACCTACTAATACTTTACTTTAATGGTTTACATACTAAGACTTTGTTTACTTTGATGAATAAGGGTGAATTAATAAGTTATGCTATATTTATTTTACATGATATGAAAACCGTGGATAACTCAAGACCCGTGATAAATGAGCCTTGGTGCCTATTTGTGGGATATGTATCCCATCTAAAGAGGTGGAGCATGATTTGTCAATCCTCTCATCCTCTAAACTATCTATTTACTCAATTGTAAATCTTTAAAGTAAACAAGCCCTAATAGAGTAAATGATAGATAACTTGCCAACATTTAATCAAATTTTTTAAAATATTAATTTCAATGTTTAAAAAATGTCGTTTTAATACCTAAATTAAATGTTTTTTTAAAAAGAATATATCGCAAATCCAATTTTTCATCGATGAAAACACGTTGACATCTCCACCTGTGTATTTAATATTTCTCAGAAATATTTCACCTTATTGAATCCCTGACGAAACCACTATCACTAACGATCACATATTTTCCATTATCGGATATAACTGAACTCAAGACATCTTTGTAAACATTGGATATCAAAATAATATTTTTCAGACGCGGACATTTTTAGAAATTCGCCAGACACTATTTAGTATTTATTATTTTATCCTTACTAATATTGGGGTGTGTGTAATATTAACCACAATATCAAGTATAAATAACAAAAGTTGTGGTGTTTTTATTTTGCACGGCACCTTTTTGTCAGAAAAAAATGACAAATAATTGTGGGCTTCACAAATCCTAATTTTGGTAATTTCGAAATTATTTATTTTTTAAATACATATGTCATGAATTCAATAATTTAATAAAATACTAAATTAAAATAGAAAATTTCATATTTCAATCATATTCGATTGGGACTAAATCGAGAAAAATAAATTATATAAGGTGCAATAAAATAAAGAAATATGGAGATAAAGAAAATAAAGTGTAAATCCAAAATTAGAAGCAATCAGCTCAAATCACGAGTTCTTAATTAAGAAAGCTTCCACTGCTTGGTTTGCAAAATCCTCAATCCCACTTTTATCTATCTCATTTGGTATCCCATTTTAATTTTTATTCGATTTTCATTAAATTTTTTCTTCAATTTCAATTTCTTATGGCTTCATTTAATTTTATAATTATTATTTAGGGTTCATTCCACCTAACTAGGATTTATATTTATTTTTTAATATTTATTTATTATTTTTTAGTTAATATAATTGATTAATATGGTTGATTATTCCAAAAGTAGGGTACATAATTTTTAGTAATAAATGTTGATTATGATTTGTAATATTATAATACAATTTATTTTTGTAATAAACATTTTTAAAATATTAAATTTCATAGTGAAACACAATAATGAAACATGAAAAGTGGACTAAAGTATTTTATCCCAAACAATAAAAGAGAAAAACAATGTATATAAAGTTGCAAAATTTGTAAATATAAATTAAAGAACATGGATACTAATTAATGAACCGATTTATTCACATTTCTTCTCATCTCGCACGCTTTACTTCACATGTGTGGTCGGGGTTTGATCCACGAGTTAAATAAATTAACAAATAAAAATGCAGCCAGTCACACTTATAATTTAAACGGGTTTTGTTATAACATAATTACTTTTGTAAATTGATGTTTTTTTTATAATCAATGATTTATGTACGTTTATATTTATACAATTTTTATTTATATGTATTTTTAGTTATTAATTTATTTTTATTTATTTATATATTTCTTAATTAATTTTTTTTTTGCATTGAAAAAAAAATGATCCCGTCTCTTAACATAAAATTAATGAAAAATACCCCTTCTGCAATATTATTAATTTATCTGAATAAATCTACTTAATTAATTTGAATAAAAAATATTAAAATTAAAATCATAACAATTTTCTTATTATAATCCAAAAATATGATAAATAATCTATAACATTCATTTTTCCTCAGAATCATATTAAAAAATTCATATTCCAAGACAATTTTACTTTACTATCAACAAAACGAGTCCAAAGAGTTCCAAAAAAGAAAAGAAAATAAATGCACATATAGCTGATTTTTAGATACTTAATGTTCGAAACGTGATTCTTAGTGACGGACGCAGGAATTTTACTCAGGGGGCCATTTAATAATACTATAAAAAATATTATATATATACATAATTATAAATTCTAAAAATAAAATAAACTGATAAGTGTGTATATATATATATATATAGGATATGGATCAAATAGGGACTAACCCTTGGTGTGAAAAATAGGGATGACTCTCATCCATTAGATCTGATGAAATTGACGGATAAGATTAATTATTTTAAGTAGTTTAATTTCGTTTTTTTTATTTAAATTAAGTGATAAGGTTAATGATGTAATTTAATAAAAATCCTGTAGAGTCCTATATCTGTGCAAATCTTAACTTCCCTAATTAAACGGTTTTAATTGTGGCAAGTTAATATCTCCATTGATTTGTACGGTTTTTTTATGAATCTGAAAAAATTATTTAGTTTACGGTTTCTTCTTCTTCTTCTTCTTCTTTTTCTTCTTCTTCTTCCAACTCATAGATCAACGATAGAGATGACACGACACTCACACAATTTGTACAGACGGCTTCTCCTTTTTCTTCTCCTTATTCTTTTTCCAACTCATAGATCGATGATGGCGATGATGCGTTAATCACACAGCGATTCTAGTGGCGACGACGGTTGTTGCGCGGTACTCACATGGTGATTCTGGGCAGCGGCTCGACTATGGCAATTATGGGCAGCGTATTATATTAGTGTAGCAAGTTTATCTATTGTAGGAAGCATTAACTGTACGTTTATATAGCATTGATTGATTTAGACGCAGATTCTACAGATTCATTATTTTCCGGTGAATTTTTCTTTGACGGATTTTTTGTTTTCCGATTTAGTGACAATGGAAGATTTAGGTTTTTGCACGTTTGTCATTTTTTATTGTTCGTTATGTGTGCAACTGGATGAATATTATATTTTATCTTATACGTTTCAAATGGTTGGTTCGAATGCTCATGATTATGTACTTTTACGTATACAGTTTTGTTGTTATTTAGCATATATATGTTCTTTATGAAGCATCACAAGTTTTTGCTTTACAGTATTTTATGTTGAAGGATTCAATGTTATTGTTAGTGTAGCATGTTTGTCTATTGTAAGAAGCATTAACAGTATGTTTATATAGCATTGATTATTTGGTGGTTTTTTTTTCCAGGGCTGATTCACTATAGTCAAAGTGTTTTTTTTTCCCTTATTCCATTTTTTGCTTTGTTTTGTTTTTAGTTTAATTATATTTTCCCGTGTTGTTTTATATAGTACAATTAGGGTATTTTAATTTTTTCGTTACATTATTTGTGTTATAGTAGAAATTTTTAATAAGGTATGGTTCGTAGTATGAAGCATTTAATTTATGAATGCATAGCATTAACTGAAGTATTCACATAATACAATGTAAATGAATATGCTTACCAAGCACCAACCACCAATTATGAAACTCTTAATTTAATTTATGAAGCATTAAAAGGAAATGTATGAAGCATTGTCTTTATATCATTCTTATTTTAACACAGACATCATTAATCATTAGGATTAAGTCAAACCCAAAAAGATAGCATTTAGAGAAAATAAAATACGGAATTGATTGGACAGTTTAGAAAAATATAACTGGGCACTTGCTTGGTCATGACGAAATTCAATTTATCATATAGGAGTGTTAGTTATGACACTTACATGAAACCATACGAAGTACTAATCGGTAACATAAAAAGCACTATGTACAAGTAAATTTTAATTCAAAATGAATGAGATTAAGCGAGTTGAAGTTTAAGCGAGTCACTGCTTCCACTCTTGTCTTATCCCATCCCAGTGCTCCAAGTGCGTAGCGCTACACATTGATTAATAACCTAAAAATAAAGATGAAGTGTTAGTATAGAAATTGCTAAAGCGTGACAACTATGGATAAGTAGCATCGCTGATATGCATAAATAGCATCACAGATATGCATGAGTAGAATCATAAATATAGTTAACCAAAGCACCACATATATGCATAAATAGCATCAACAATACTAATAAAAAGCACTAACCCACATAAGTTATATTACCAACTTAAAACACTAACACAGATAATCATAAATGGCATCAAACATAAGCATGAGAAGCATCAATACATAAGTAGCATCACAGATACGCACGAGTAACATCACAAATATAATTCACTCAAGCCACCAAAGATATGCATACGAAGCATCAACAATACTAATTAAAAGCAACAACCCACACAAGTTATATTATTAACTTAAACACTAAGTACCACAGATATTCATTAGTAGCTTCAAATGTATGCTTCAGCAGCATCACAAATATGCATTTGTAGCCTCACAATTATAATTTACCTAACGCAGAACATATGAAATTAAAGCGTTTTATGGGTATGGTTAACATTCCAAAGCACACAATTCATATCTTAATCAGATTATCATTGATTTTTTATCAACATGAAAAGATTAATAAGCATGAATAAATGTTACTCGATCAACACAAACCCATGATTTCCCAAAATAACAAAAATCACACACAACATAATTGCTCGATTAAAAATCAGAAGCCACAACTGATACATGCATATCAGAAGCCACAAATCCATGAATATATAAAAACAAAAAATCAGTAAACCTACATTTCACGATTACCCTTTTTTGTTCGATTTTGTCAACCCACACTAGAAAATTACTCGATTTTTACTCAGAAGCATCAACATATCAATTCATAGCAGAATCGCCCAATTTTCAAATCTATTTATTAAATTGATTTATTCAAAATGGCGCAAGCATTCATCAGTTTTCACCTATTCCAAATTTTCCCCCAAAATTCATTCTTAAATTCGATTCAAACCACTGAAACTTACCCGATTTCTTCGACCCATGTTTTTTTGCCTCTTCGATCGATCGCGCCGTTGCCCGAGGTTACAATTCACGCCGCCTTCTTAATTTTTGAAGCCGCAGTCCATGATAAACTCGCCAACCTTCGCCGGAATCATCGTCGGTCTTGAGGATGTCGCACTCGGTTCTCGCCGCCTTGTTTATTATTCTAGCCACCGCGCACAACAAACTCGCCGAGCTTCGCTGGAATCATCACCGATCTTGAGGAAGTCGCACTTCTAGCGGTGGTTTAGGTTTTTGGATTTTGAGAGGCAGAGATTTCGATTTCTATACAAAACCGTTCATTCTTTATCGATTTCGTGGTTCCAGATTTTAAGGGATTCAGATTTCACGTACATACCATATATGAAATCAAGATGCGATTTGACATTAATACCCCTCCATGTTTTAATATTAATTAAAAAATGTTAAATTACCATTTAAAATCCTTTTAATCTGATCCATCCATCTTATATATGTGTAGGGATCAGATTTGTCCCTAATTTTCACACCAACACTTGTCCTCAATATAACCAACCCCTATATATATATATATATATATATATATATATGCGTGTGTGTGTGCGCGCGCGCACGCGCATAAATTCATGAACTAACAACCTCAACCAGTGAGGAAAATTCTTATTCCGAGTCCAGAGAAACTCACATCCCGCTCCAAACTGAGCAAGTTGGGGTATGAGCCACGATATTTGCTTCTCAATATATATGACAAAAGGCAATTGTTACTTTAATAAAAAAAATACAAAACTTTTGTATAAAAATATATAAATAAATATACAATAGCTTGTTTCAAATAAATAAAAATACAACAATTATTAATTGTGAAAATAAAACTGCACAAATTGAAATAATTATCAATTTTTTTAAAAAAATAAAAAATAAATCCACTCAAAAGAAAAAAGTAAAATCACTTTAGAAAAATAGGTAAAAATTAATATGCTTTTGTGGAAGGGGGATTGAACCCATGACCTCAATCACAAAGTTAATCAACTCTACCATTGGGTTAGAATTTAAAGACAAAAATATTTTCATCTATTTTTATAAAAAACTTGCTAAAAATTATATTGTTACTATATTAATAGTAAAAAATATTAAAATTTCAGGGGGCCCAATGACCCCCCCTTGGCCTAGTGTAGGTCCGTCACTGGTGATTCTTATTAGGGGTGAGCATTCGATTTTTCGGTTCGGTTCGGTCTCGAAAATGTTAAAATCGAAAAAAATTGAATCTTTTAAAAATAGAACCGAACCAAATTTCTGATCGAAATCGAATCGAACTGGATCGAAATATTTCGGTTCGATTCGGTTTTGAACTGATTTTTTTTAATTTTCTGATTCATTTTCTTTACTTTAAATTCTCCTCATTCAATATAATTAAATACGTACAAGTATGAATTAGTTAAATATCAAGATTCAAGTTCAAAAAATACCAATAAATAATTAAATGATGTCCAAAAAAGTGTAAACTACAAAGCAAAGCTGAATAAACTATAAAGTTCAACAAAGCCAAGTATTTTTATTACTAATATATATAAATTTGGTTTTTCGGTTCGCTTCGGATATTTTCCCTTTAGACCGAGCCGAAGTTGAAAACTGAATTTTTACTAAAAAAACAAACCGAATTGAACCAAATTTTAAAAAGAATCAAACCGAAAAAACCGAACTAATTCGGTTCGATTCGATTCTCGAGTTTCGGGACTTTTTGCTCACTCTTATTTCTTACAAGAAATAGAGCAAGTCCATCATGTTAAGGGCAATTGTCCGGTCATTAGTATCTTTGACTGTTTATATGGAAAACGTATAATATGTAATTGTGTTCAAATTTACTTGTTTTTTGGAGGAAAGTGTTCAAATTTAGTTTGAAGATTGACCATGAAAGTAAGTAGAAAGAAATCGATGTGCCTTTCAATTTGATCGTAGTTAGTGCATATTATAATATTATTAAGAAACTCTTCAAATAATTAATAGTCTTTTTATGGCTACTTACAGTACAATATGGCAGAAGATGTCCAATTATTTATAACGGATTGTATATTTTTTCAGTTTAGAAAGAAACTTGAATACAAAGTAGGATTAAGGCTCTCGGTGTCTAATGTGCTATTTTTAAAATTGATTCGAAAGTAGTGGTTGATGCGGTGAAATTCTCTTCAACAATCATTTCTAAATTTGATTTGATTATTTTTAGTTGTCACAAACTTTTTGAGGAGTCACATGATTTTTCTCTTAATTTGATCTGTCGTATTGTCAATTGTGTGGCACATAAAATAGCTAGAAGTGATCGTGATTTTCTAAGCCCTTATTCATGGGTGGAATATCCACCTTCTATAATAGAACTTCTTGATAATTCTTATTCTTGTGATTCTTAATAAAGTACTCCCTCCTGTTTTTAATAGATGATTTCCTAAGCTTTCGCACATATTTTAATAAACTATTTTTTTGTCCATATTAACCTTGAAAAGTCAAGATAAATTAGTTGGATACATTTATAATTGAGGATTTTGACCAAGTTAGTCATTATTAATTAGGGGTATAATTGATATAAATTTCTAAAACATCATCTATAAAATACATAATTCAAGCAGCCAAAACATCATCTATTAAAAACAGGAGGGAGTATCATTTTAGTTGTAAAAAAAAAACCTCAATACGATACTTAAATAAAAATCGAACAAAATAATTATCGGGGCCAAATTATAGTAGGACATACGTGCGTTACAATATAGTATATGATGCATTAAAAAGAGTTCATACCATACCAACCAATTAATTCATAAATTAATCGTCCCAACTCACTATATATTTCAACACGAGATTTCAAACCAAACACCCAGAAGAGAGAGAGAGAGAGAGAGAGAGAGAGAGAGAGAGAGAGAGAGAGAGAGAGAGAGAGAGAGAGAGAGAGAGGGAGAATGGCGATGAGCGAGAGCAGAGGAGAAATGGCTTCGAGGTTGGAGCCGTGGTTCGAGCTGAAAGACAAAGTCGTGCTGGTCACCGGCGCATCCTCCGGTCTCGGCCGCGACTACTGCTTGGATTTGGCTAAAGCCGGCTGCAGAATAGTAGCCGCCGCCCGACGAATCGACCGCTTACAATCACTCTGCGACGAGATTAATAACAACCGAGTCGGCTCAATGAGTAGAGAACAACCCAGAGCCGTGGCCGTCGAGCTCGACGTCGGCGCAAGCGGCCCCGCCATTGAAGCCGCCGTCAATAAGGCTTGGGATGCTTTTGGAAGAATTGACGCTCTCATTAACAATGCCGGCGTAAGAGGTAAATTAATCCCTTTTTTTTTCTGCAAGCAAATGAAAATTATATTTAATTAATGTTGAATGATTATTTTCTTTGATTCTTCTATATTATTTTTTAATGTTTAGAAATTTGAGAAAAAAAGAGACATTAGATTCGAGCTTCTACAATTAAAATTGAATTTTTTAATGTAAGTAAGTTAATAAGTTAGACGTCCAAATCTGCACACAGGGATAATCAGATACATATCCCGCCCTATGGGATTGGGAAGGGTTTTGGGTGGTTATTATTATATATATTTTTTTTAAAAAAAGATACTTGGAAATTCTTGGGAATTCAGTCTTAATTAGTAATTCAATTAAGTGGGGCGACGACAATTCAACATAACCAAACTGAATGTCGGGCTTTGGCCCAGCCCGCCTACCCATGAATACTTTTTTGGCGACTTAAAAGCTAACAACAATGAATTAATGTTTGTATATAAATACTCGAAAATTGTTGCCTATGCAATCGGGTACTACACGTAGAACGAGACAAATTGTGTAAAATAAAAAGATGAGCATTTGTATGTTTGTAATATAAAAATGGAACAGAAATGTAAGAGTTTGTTGGTGTGTGTGACAGGGCAGGTGCACACTCCACTGGATTTGAGCGAAGATGAATGGAATGAGCTGGTTAGGACCAATCTAACAGGAACGTGGCTCGTGTCCAAGTACGTGAGCAGGAGATTTCGTGACCAAAAACAGGGTGGGTCCATCATCAACGTCTCCTCCATCGCCGGCCTCGAACGCGGCCATCTGCCTGGAGGTCTTGCTTATGCTGCTTCAAAAACTGCAGTTAATTCCATGACAAAGGTACCACTTCATTTTCTGCAATTTAATTATATATGTATATATTGTTTTAAGTTTTAAAACGATGCAATGCGTGCAGGTGATGGCCTTGGAATTAGGGGAATACAAAATAAGAGTGAATTCTGTATCTCCTGGCCTATTTAAGTCTGAAATAACTCAAGGTCTGATGCAAAAGGAGTGGCTCAACACTGTGGCTATGAAAACGGTCCCTTTAAGAAGGTTTGGCGAATCAGATCCAGCATTGACGTCGCTCGTGCGATACTTAATCCACGACTCTTCCCACTACGTCACCGGCAATATTTTTATAGTCGAAGCGGGGGCCACCTTGCCCGGTTTTCCCATTTATTCCTCCCTCTAGGCCCTAGATATATATACCTCTCTCACATATAATAAAAAAAAAAAGTAAAAGTGGATCTATTATTTAAAAATTATTATTTTATGCGAAAGAGACACGTTACATGCGCACGCATCATACAATTTTCTCATCACTACAAACGTGCATACATGTCCGTTTATATAAAATTAAGGAGCTAGCTAGGGATATATATAGTTTATCGGGTGCAGCATTTCAGTTGCCTTGTGTATTTCCTTTTTAGTTAATTTGTTATTATTTCAAACGGAAATTGGTGGCTCGTTCAATTTTATATGTCTTGAATCTTTGTTATATTATATATCCAAATCCTTTCACTTGAAGATGTGATTTGATACTAAATGATCATGGTGTTGAGGTAATCTTGATTTGAAGTGTTGTGCACGTTTTGTGATCACAAGAAAATCTTAGAATTATATATAAAATTGAGAGAAAAAAAATATAGATGAGAAAAAAGAGAGAAGAAAATCCTACAACCTAGGATAGTGCATTGGAGAATTTGTAAGACAATTAAGAAAAATGGAGGAATTTAAAAGCATTCAAAGTTGGAATCACATTTTTTTTTCAAGTTTCATAACTCATTCTTTTCTACACGTGATATGAAAATCTATGCTTTCGTGACAATATAATCACGAAATGTATTTTCTCATAAAAATTTTCTGAAGATCTCAAATATTTTCCCAATATTTATTTTTTCCATAACAAGGGTCATTAAGGACGACTTTCTAATTACTTTTTAATTTTAATTTGCAGATGACTTGAACAATATACAAGTATTTGTCTAGCTTTATACACAATCAAAAATCACAAATTATACGTCAAATACGATCAAGAAAATATACACAATCAAGAATCACAAATTATAAATCACATACTATTAATATACATTATTTATTATTTTGATTTAACTCTTGAATCGCATAATTTGAATTTAGTGTTTTTTTTTTCATTATATTTTGAAAATTTGAATCTATTTATCCGTGGAATGTGCTAATTTTTTTTACGTTAATTGTTGTTGAAGTTCGAGAATTTTTATTTTTGTAATATTTAATGAATATATATATGTGTGTGGATTGATGTAGATTTGAATATTTTGTGATATATTAACATGAATTTGTGAACATATATTAACCAAAACTAGAACATATTATTTTCTAGATCTTTACTATTTTTTATGACAATATTGTCATAGTTCAAAGACTTTTATGTGATAATACAATTACAAATTCTAATATTTCGTGACAACATAGTCACAAAAAAATTATTATCTCAACAAAGAAAAAATGCAGAGAAGCCCGATCTACAAGTCTAGTTCCTACTTCCTAGTCATGGTAAATGTAGTGGTGCACCTTGCAACCTGCCATCGCACAATCTAGAAAATTCCCTCTTTCCGCCTCAATTTTGGTCAACTTTACAATTTAGTTCAATATTTTATTAATCAAGTGTTCACATACATCAATTTCACTGAAAATGTAACTGAAGCTTCCATATGACTTCGACTCTAGTAAATCCTTTTTCTGAAAGACAAAAGGTCAAGATGTCTAACCATCGCGTTCAAATTTTAGAAAGTTAGGTGTTGTGGTATCGGTCTGACTTGGGGTTTACTACTGCTTTTCTACCCCTGCGGTCCCTCTCACTAGCTGTTCAAACAGCAAGAGAACACGTAAAGCTTTGAATCTTGTAGATCTTCAATTGGAGAAGGCCTCAGAGGAGTAGATCTAGTGGATCTACAAAGTTTCTTCACAGGCTCGGTCGATTCAAGGTAGATTGGCGGCGGCAATGGTGGCTCCGCCGACTTAAGAGACCCAGACCGGGAAGGGGATGGTGAAACGATTACCCACGAAGCACTCACAAGCTACCTTAACTCAGAACTACTCAGGTATCCACAGTCAGGAAACCGGCCGGAGAAACAGAGAAGTCAGGCAACCTTGTAGAGAGAGCAGCCAATTTAGGGTTAGAGAGAGAGATCAGGTGTGAGGCTTTTTGAAGAAGGAGAAGGATCGAGAGAGATATAGGAGGCGGATCTGCTTTGGAAAAGCAAAGTAGGGTTAGTATTAATTAAGAGGGGATCAGGGTAATGGCCTAGGGTTTAGGGTCTTTGGGCTTGGGTCAGAAAAGAAATAAAATAGAAAAGAAACAAGTTTGGGCCTGAAAAGATAAGTGGGCCAATTTCAACATTTCCACCTTTGGCCCAATTGATCTTTTCAGTCACCATGGAAGCACCTGCCATCCTTGGAAGTTTCATCATAGCCAAATTTCTCTCTAAGTTCATCACAGAGACAGAACTAGAGAAGGAGGAATAAATGCTATGCGCATTTACTCTAGTCTCAACACTAGAGACCAACCCAATTTATTGTAACAAGTCTCCAATCAGAAAACATTGACCTTCTTTGAACATGTTACACCTAGCATTTGTACCAGAAAGGGAAAAATAACCAGTGAATCACATTGCCCTCAGAGGCAAGTTGAGTATCTAGGCTCAAGGCCTAGAGTACTCATTACCCCCTCCTTTGTTCAACCTAAATCCATGTTCAAAGATTTCTCGCAGGCATCTAGCTTTGCAACTGGAAGGCATTTGGTGCTCATGTCTACTGGGTTGAACTCAGAGGGGATCTTATCAAGTAGCACATCTCCCTTTTCCATTATATCTCTTATGAAGTGAAATCTAACATCAATGTGTTTTGTTCTATCATGAAATACTGGGTTTTTGCATAATTGAATTGCAGATTGACTATCAGAATATAACATAGGTTTGTCATCAATGTATTTTATTTTAGATAAAACACCATTAAGCCAAATGGCTTCTTTCACAGCTTCTGTAGCAGCTATATATTCAGATTCTGTAGTGGATAGAGCAACAATGGTCTGCAATTGAGACTTCCAACTTATACAAGAACTACAAAGTTTAAACACATAAGATTTTGTTGATTTTCTTTGATCTTTATCATTTGCATAATTAGAATCAACAAAACCAACACATTTCACTCCATCTGAGGATTTAGAGAACATCAAACCATTTGACACAGTGGATTTTAAGTATCTAAGTAGCCACTTCAAAGCCTCCCAATGAGGCAGACCAGGATTTGCCATGTATCTACTTAAGCATGACACAACATAGACTATATCTAGCCTTGTACTGATCATTAGATACATGACAGATCCTATTGCATTGGCATAAGGAACATCAATCATTTCATTAATTTCAAACTCATTTTTTGGACATTGTTCCTTAATAAAAAATGGGATGCAAGGGGTATAGAGACAGGTTTACAGTTTTCCATATTAAATTTTTTCAAAACTTGCTCAATATATGCAGATTGATGCAAAACAAGAGTATGTTTATGCATATCTCTATCAATGTTCATACCAAGTATTTTCCTTGCATCACCAAGATCTTTCATGTCAAAGTTAGCACATAGGCAGGTTTGGACATACTTAACAGTCTTCAAGCAAGGACTAATCAACAGCATGTCATCCACATAAAGAAGCTGAAACATTGGCACTTCAGATTGCAAAAATACAGACAATGATCAAACTTGCTCCTAGTAAAATTCATGCTCTTCATGCAATTATCAAACTTAATGTTCCACTGCCTAGGAGATTGTTTTAGACCATAGAGGGATTTTTTCAGCAAGCATACATGTTTGGGATGGAATTTATCAACAAATCCTTCAGGTTGGTGCATGTAAATGTTATTTTCAAGTTCTCAATGTAAAAAAGCAGTAGTAACATCAATTTGTTTGAGTTCCCAATCAAAATGAGCAGTTAAAGCAAGCATGATTCTTACAGTGGTGAATTTTACTACATGAGCAAATATCTCATTGTAGTCAATACCTTCCTTTTGAGTGAATCCCTTAACAACTAATCTTGTCTTATACCTGACACTATTGATTTCTTGTTTTATCTTATAAAACCATTTGCATTCAACAATAGAGCAATTTTTTGATTTTTCAACAAGAACCCAGGTATTGTTATCATGCAAAGATTTTATTTCACAAGACATGGCTTCAATCCATTTGTCAGATTCATGAGATACAACAACTTCTTTATATGTCTTAGGTTCAAATTTATCCACATTACTAAACACATTGAAGGCATATAAAGACAGATTGTAATAATCATACTTAGCAGGCATTCTGACATTCCTCCTAGTTCTATCCCTATTAAGCTGATAATTTTCTAAGTTTGCATGTTCAGACTCATGTTCAGAATTGATTTCAGGTTCAGATTCAGAGTTGGAATCAGGTTCAGACACATTCATGTTGATAGACACATTATTTTCAGAATCATGATTAGAAGCAGAGTCATTAGCAGCAATGTTATCATTCATAGGATCATTTAAGTTTTCTTCATGATTTGGCATACTCAATATAAAATATTTATGTATTTGATATAATTTAACATACTCAAATGAAAAATTGAAATGTTAATTTATTTTTCTATGAAGTAAAAATATATTTATTAACTTATACAAATTATTATATATAGATTAATTAAATATTTTAGAATAAAGTTTTTCAAAAAAATAAAGAAATTATAACTTGTTAAAAAAAATTAGAAAGAAAATCACATACTAAAAAAGAAATATGACGTTTAAATATGTAAAAATAAATTAAGGCATATGTTGATATTTATTAGCTACTACGTACACTTTATTCAATTATAAGAAAATTTGAAATTACATAAAATATTCATTATACAAGATAAAAAAATGATATTTCATTTTGTAGACATATCAATCATAAGAATGGTCATTCCATTTTGACCCTCATTCCATTACTAAGTTCATTTCATTCATACCTAATTTTATTCTATCATACCAATCACCTCCTAATTCCTATACAATATGTTGAATGGATTGGGCATTTGGGAAAGTCCAACTTCCACGGATGAGTGGGAAAGTCCAACTTCCACGGATGAAAGAGCCTCCCAAAATTTTGGGCGATTTGATTTTTACTAATGATGCGAAGCGCAAACACTTTTTAGAGAACATTCGTTCCTATAATAACATGTTCTGTTTTACATAAATGGAAGGAAAAATATGTTCAAGTCTAAATAAGGGAAAATCTCCACATGTCTTCCTATTGAATGGACAACAGTATCATTTAATTGGAAGTTTGCTACCACCAGAAGGATCCGTCCCGAAATTTGCACAATTATATATCTATGACACGGAAAAATATTTTCTTTAAGTCTTTTAATGTCACAGAGATTGGTATGGATATCAATACAAGTGCTTATAGTCCTACTTTAACAGATCTTTTATATTATGAATCAAATATATAATCCATCTTAATGACTTATATAACCGTATTTCATTATTTTGTTACTAATTGTAAGAAAACTCACATGTCATCTTTCTCATAAGGAGCATCTACCTAGAATGGAGTTCGAAATAATTATTTTGAGATGCTGATGATTTTTTTGGTAGCAATAAAGTACAGTGAACTTCCAATTCATATTTTATTTTTTATTTTTTCAGTTTGATTTTTATAATTGTTCCCTCCTCAAAATCACAAATATGCAATAAGTTTTCTGAATGTGAGTTTCTTGGGCGGTGTTTAATTTGAAATGGAAGTTAGTTTGCCAAAAAATAATAATTAAATTTGATTAGTTGAAATAAAAATTTTTCCTGTCAATTTAATTCAACAATATTTTAATTTGTTATAATAAAATTCTTCGATCTGCTTTAAATAATCCTATTGAGGATCACAAGTCTCTGGATGAGAATTTTGTCTCAAGTTTCGTTGTTGTGGCAATAAATAATACACATCAAGATTATCCTAACGAATTTTCTTGACAGTCTTAACTTTTTAAAAACTTAATATCTCTATTCTACATGTGTGATCATGCTCTCATGATTTCAAGAGTTCCTACATTTATAAAGATATGAACACAGAATTCAACTGCATTTTTTTGTATTTTTTGTATCATGTCACGATTTCTGAAATTTGAAAATTTTAAACTTTTTAGTCGATATATATATATATATATATGTATGATGCAGGTGGAGCAATGTTGGGGACTCGGACAACTTATGTTTTTCTTCTTCGGCTTGCATGTATGTTTTTGTGTTTTGGTTGTAATGAGAGAAGAAAGACTCTTTTAGATAGTTTGCTGCTTTTGAATTGATCTTGTTGTTAAGTATTAGTAATTTTTTAAATTTGTAGGATCATATCACATGTTCACATTACTCAATTTGATTTGTTTGTGATAATGTGATCTGGTGCTGCTGCCCTGCTTCCTTATCAGTACACAATATCTTCACAATATCCACGTACGTGTTCATATCTTTATAGACTTTCCGTGCATTTCCTTCAACTCTATTCTACATGTGTGATCAAGCTTAGTGATCATGCTCTCATGATTTCAATGCGTAACAACTTTAGAAAAGCAATTCTTCATCGTACATTTACTAACATCAAATAATTTTTGAACTTTGGAGCTACTAAAGAAGCACTGTCGTAGGTAATAAACCATGATCACACCCTTATTTTACATCACTCTTTTGCACTTCATGTTGTATTCTTGGTAAGTGAACTTTGAATTAATATTTGTCGTTGATATATCATATATTGCTCCTTTGTGACAAATGACATATTGGGAGGAGGGGTAATATGAGCCTTAGGAAAGAGTCGAGTCAATACATGTATAATTATAATAAATGTTGTAATAAAATTTTACATGGCATATTGAGAAGAGGGGTAATATGAGTCTCAGAAAATTGTTGAGGCGATATATGTATAATTATGATAAATGTTATAATTAAAATCAGACACTACATAATTAAAATTTTACACACACACATATATTTAGATTAAAATATTTATGTAATAATATTTAATTGTAAATCAATGAACGCCGTGCATTGTATGCACTAGTTTAAACTTAAAAATCACACCTTTCTACAAGAAAAGAAAAGAAACTCATTAGTTCTAAAAGTGTGCGTCACTAAGCAAAGCCCAGCCCAAATTTCAAGTTCTAGTTTCCCACATCGAATAGATAGAGCTTTTATTTTATGTTTATATTGCAACGCCTAAGAGCAGTGGTTGTCCCTTCGGGGACATCCGATAAAATTGGAACGATACAGAGAAGATTAGCATGGCCCCTGCGCAAGGATGACACGCATAAATCGAGAAATGGTCCAAATTTTTTTTTTTTTTATTTTTTTTTCATTCTCTGAAAAGTTTTTTAGTTGCTCGTTTTGTTTTTATTTTTTTTCATTCTCTGAAAATATTTATCCCGTTTTCGTTGTTGAGGTAACTGGGTTTTTTCCGGAGTAATTTTTGTATTCAGGTTTGACGGAGTTGCTCTTTTTGTTTTTGTTTTTGGCCGCTAATTTAATGTTGTTGCCGAAGTCTGTAAATAAGTTGTCGAAGTTTAGGTCAGTGCAGTACAGAAAATATATTTCCTTGTTTGCCCTTCGTGATGAAGTGGATGGTAAAGTTATCGGCGGCCGAGGAGGCGATCGCTGTTTCCGGAAGCATGCCAATTTTGGGTATGTTAAGTTTAATTTTGTGGATTATTGGTTGCGATCGTTTTAGTTTTTGTGTGGATGGAAAAATTGGAGCTCACTGGAAATCTGCTTAGTTATCCGTTGGCATGCTTTTGAACTATATGTGGGGATTTGTGATTTTGCAGAATCGGGAATTTCATGAAATGCAGCAACATAGAAAGTTGTGTTGGTTGGTGATTGAGCAAGTTTTTTTTTTTTTTTTTGTTTTGTTGTGAATGGAAGGAAGATTTTGTGGAGATGTTAATTTGACGCTGCAGTGATTCCTTTTTCTTTTTCTAAAATTTGGGTATTTTACATGGTGCTGCTACATGTTTACGCATTCATTGTTTCTTCTCATAACTTGTAGAACTATTTATTGAGTTCTTGTTTCTTGGTGTCGCTGATCTTGTAGTCGGACCACACTTTTAATTTTTCGGTCTTCTAATGAGTGATATTTCTATGTAGCAATGGAAAAGAAGCATGTTTATCAAACTATGAAACGAAGAGATATTCCTTCAATCGAGATCCCGCAATTCTTGAATTTGGTGCTTACCGGACACAAAATCGTAATTACAGGTCCCAGCTGCATATTGCTGATATAAAAGACAAGGTACATTGCTGTTTATGATAGGGTCTGTTCATTCAATCAATGGAAAATATTTTAAAGCTGGAAAAAGTGTTCCTAGAAAAGTAAAAGGAATTGGCATAACACACTTACATCCCTGGACTTTGAATTTAACTAAAAAATTTTAAGGCTGTGCATATGTGATTCCTATCTCTATTCGGGAGAGAGGAATTTTGGTATTGCTCTTTTTGTTAAGAATTAGTGTTTTAACCAGCCTAGTAATTTCATAGCTTTGCTGATTTCTGAAAGGTGTTAACATTGTTGACACCATAATTATTTTTTGTTTTTATTTTGCAGTTATTGGGTTCTTTGCCAAAGTTTGTGAAGATTGTAGAAGTTGGTCCTAGAGATGGACTGCAAAATGAGAAGGAGATTGTACCAACATCTGTTAAGGTGGAACTAATAAAGATGCTAGTTTCTTCGGGGTTGCCTGTGGTTGAGGCCACTAGTTTTGTCTCACCAAAATGGGTACCTCAGGTAAAAAATACTGTATTGTACCAAAGACTGTTTTTCTGAACTTGCCTTGAAGATCCTCTATTTCTTTTGTTTTCGTAAAGTTTATAAGTTCATACTTTTGTTGCAGATGTTATTTAAGTTAGCTTTGTTGGCACTTCATGACTGATTATCATATCTTTCTGTGACATTAGTTCTGTCCATCTCTTTGGCTTTTATGTGTTCCTAAGCCATCTTGTTTATGGGCAACAATTTGTTATTTGCTTATACTTGTTGGTAACCTCTTTTTCTAGTAATCTGCTTGCGTGTCGCCATGATCTCTGTCAAAGTATGTCATTGCAATTAATATATAAGAAAAGGCATGGCTTACACTTAAATAGCATTTTTATATTCGCTTTAACTAGAGTTGATATTTGGCATGGATTGCCTGATGTACTTATTTGCCGGAGTCATTTCAATACCATATTATTATTGTTTTGAAGTGTTATCTGTTTGTTAATGTGGTCAAATGTAACTATAGCTGGCCGATGCAAAGGATGTAATATCAGCCATTCAGGGGATTGGGCATTCTAGGTTTCCTGTTTTGACTCCAAATCTCAAAGTAAGAAGCAGTTTATATTTTTACTAACGTCCTTCATCCAATATATTAAGTGGTACAAAATTCCTATTAATCCCTCTTGGCTTTGTTCCAGGGTTTTGAGGCTGCTATGGCAGCTGGGGCAAAAGAAGTGGCAATATTTGCTTCTGCGTCTGAGTCATTTTCCCAGTCAAATATAAATTGTAGCATTGAAGTGAGTCTTGCAAGGTATCGTGATGTTGCCCTTGCTGCTGAAAACCACAAAATTCCTGTTCGTGGGTATGTCATCATGCCTCGCTTAATTCCTCAATCTTCTACTTTTGCTTAGAATTCTAACATCTTGTGATTTATAATAAGACTTTTACTCCAAAACTCGTAGAATTGGCCCCTTGGTCCCAGAGTTTTGCAATTTGACATGGGGTAGTGGGTGTACTGTATTGGTAGTGTTCGGATGTTGGCTCATTGTTATTTTGCAAAATTTGGTTGTCACTATGCTATTTCTAAGTTTGAAAAAACTTCAAATTTTGTATTTAAGATGCAGAAGTTTCTGAGAAATTTATCATCATCGTTTGGAAGTAGTTGGATGATTTGATGACTTTAAGAGACTTCCTCCAGCTATGCTATATGATAACTAGAAATCACTTAAATGCTGACAATGGCATTGGTTATGTTATTTCTAGTTATATGGTGCTCAATCTGATAATTAACATTTAGGAATCACAGAATCCACTATTATCTCATTAACAGATTTTTATTTGAGTTGGGGTTGATCTAATTCTTGGAACTAATAGAATCACTTGCTTATGTTTAAAAAAATGGTGCTTAATTTTGTCAGATATATATCATGTGTTGTGGGTTGTCCAGTGGAAGGAGCAGTACCTCCATCAAAAGTAGCATATGTTGCTGAAGAACTTATAAATATGGGTTGTGCTGAAATATCCCTTGGCGATACAATTGGTATTGGCACTCCGGGTATTATTATAAAGTTCCTTTTGATTGTAGAAGTTCAAACTGCTGAGCTGCTTCTTGTGGTCTGTGGAGCTTTTTGTCTTGTAGTTATAGCATAAATTAACACTCATTGAAGAGCTTACCAGGCTCTATTCCCTCTCGCGGAACCGAAAAATAAGACCTTATTTAGGGCTGTATAACATAAAGGTTGCTAAGCTCTAAGATTGATCGTAGAATGAATCTGTGAGAAGTATTTTGGTCTATATTCCCATATGTTTGTCCATCTCTTTCTACATTTTGGTCTTTCCAGCGTAACTATAATATGTTCTGTGTATGAATCTCTGTCTTGAGTATCCTTGTTTCTTGTCCATCATTTAGGTACTGTCATTCCAATGCTTGAAGCTGTACTTGTTGTTGTTCCTATAGAGAAGCTTGCCGTACACTTTCATGACACTTACGGGCAAGCCCTTTCAAACATTATGTTATCACTCCAAGTGAGCTATCTTCCCTGGCTAGTTCTCGAGTTCTTAAGAACTAACTCTTTCTCTTTCTGCTGCGACCCATATTCTTTTAATGAACCATGTTTTTAACTGGGACTCAGTTGAGTAATTTCTTCTCCTGACATGTTAGTTTCTCTGTTGGACGAGCAAGAAGGGATCTATATGAGCTAAAGCTTACGATCTTTGTTTGTGCATAAGGGAAAATACTCGTCTATAATGGTTCTGCAGATGTCATGGGTGTTGGTTTGTAATGGAATAAGTAAAACCTTCAGCAAAAAAGATCGTGGTTCCCAATTTTCTGTATTTTTTTCCATTTAGTATTTATTTTATTATGTGGATGAGTTCTATTCATTTTGTTATTCCATGTCATTATAGTTAGAAATTTATTTTGAAATCTTATGTCAGAAGTACCACCACCCGTTATAGATCTATGAATTCAATGTGTCAATTGCCAATCCCTTTTAGGCTGAGAAAGACTTGACAGGAGTTACCTTTCAGCAGTAAACTACTAGTACAAACTAATAATCTTGCTAGTATGATGATATAAACTTATTCTAATTAATAGTTGGGATGAATATGTGTAGTTCATTTATGGTAATTGAATGGGAATCTCTTTTGTTGTTTATGGTAAGTGAATGCTGTTGTTTATGGTGTGATGGGAATAACATAATGATCTAATTATTAGTGAAAGGTTATCTAATTTTGTAGGATTTATAATTGCATGGCATTAGTTTTGTTATATCAGCATTGAGATCAGTGCTTTATCATACAGATGGGTATCAGCATAGTAGACTCCTCTATATCAGGGCTTGGTGGTTGCCCTTATGCCAAAGGCGCTTCTGGAAATGTTGCTACTGAAGATGTTGTGTATATGCTCAATGGTCTGGGAGTGAAAACAAATGTGGATTTGGGAAAACTCATTTTGACCGGAGATTATATTTCTAAACATTTGGGTCGACCTTCTGGTTCTAAAGCTGCAATTGCCTTGAGCAGGGCCTTGACCAATGCTTCTAAGCTTTAAGGTTCCCCGATACATAGTTCAGATCAGCCTTTGAACGCTAAGGTATCCAACATCTCATCTCCTCCCTATGCTGTCTTTGGCAGTTTATCTTTTGTTTTCATTCTGCCCCCCGCTCTCTCTCTCCCCGCTCTTTTGTTTTTTTTGTACTCAATATTCCTGTTGCACATCTTTATGCTAGATATTTATTTTCTTTTTTTGAGAAGTTTGAACAGTTTTGATGTGTGTGTAATTATCTGAATTTATGGTGTATCTGTATAATAAGGCATTGTTCTTTCTTGTTGAAGACATAGGTTAGATGATGTTTTTAAGTTGAGTTGAGTGCTGGTAGAATCTGTGTTTCTCGGAGTTTACGACTGGTGTCTGGTCATGATTGTCCTTTGGTGAAAGCAATGGGTTCAGATCCATATTTATGATGGCAGGGTTAAGAATCTGGTCTGGTGGATGGAAATTGATGGCTTTTGGGGATGCATAATACTGATAGGACTCAACTCTGGGTATTAAATTAATTGCCCTTGTTTATTGCACTCAGAAAACGGTCGGGTCCTTATTCGTGCTCGTGCTCGTGCTCGTTTGATTTCCCCCAATCTTAAAAACTATATGGTTGATAATCTTAAAGCGTGTATTGTATTGTATCGTATTGTATTGTTTGTGTATACATACATGATGACATGTGTGGGCAGGCAAAGGCAATGGGGTCCCTCTCTGCCTCACTGCCTGTGCAGGGGTAATTTAAGTGATGTAGCGTCGTTTGTGTCAGTGACTCCCCCTCCCTCCCTCCCTCTCTCCTTGTTATATATATTTCTATCGCTGTTATGTTACGTGACAAACAGCCATTTATGTTGCATTTTACCATGCATGGTGATGGACCCTTTTTCCTGATATTTCCAATTATTTTTGCATCTCCCTCTTATTTACTCTTTCCTTACATTATTATAATATATTTAATTTAATGTGTGTGTGTGTGTGTGTGGAGAGAGAGAGAGAGAGAGGGGTCACATTTTCTAAAAATCTATATTTTAAAATGGACATACAAGCCAAGAAATGTTTTGAATTCTCGAACATGAAAGAGATGCATATTCGGTGCTTCCTGCCTTTAATGCGTGACATGGCAAACCTAGAGAAAAAACTAAATTGCAAAAATGTACCTCTTTTGAATTGACCATACAAAACATAACTTTAAAGGGTTTAGTCAATCATATTCAATGGGGTAAAGGGGTTGGGAATGAAATGATGGAACTTATTAATTATTTTGACTACGCTTTTTAATATATTTATTTCTATTATTTTCATGATATATCAAGAAATTTATTAATTTAAATGTTACTCCGTGTAAAATGTATGGAGATGGGGTTAAATTAATTATTGCCTTGTGCCCAATTTTTCAATGAACAAAAAACCCCATAAACTCGAGAGTAAACCTTTCTTTGATCGAATTTTTGGATAAATTCATAAAATTTAGAGTTAAACCTTTCTTTGATCGAATTTAAAGACAATTTTATTGAAGTTTGGCACAAACGGATTTTTCAAAGCGTGTGCTCTTTAACAAGAAAAATAAAAATAAACATAAATATTGCAGAGGCTATTCCGTACCTGAAAGATGGTGGATTTGTGGTCCATGTTGAGCTAGCTCTTTATTTAGTAAGTTCTTAAATTTTAATCGTCTTTCACTATTAAAGCTCAAACTCAATCTGGGGAGTCTTTGCAAAACTTTTTTTTTATTTTTAAGAAGTGGCAGCATTTCTTACGGACCAGATCTCCTGTGCCCATCTGTACTATATTTCGTGTGTCATAATCAAGTTTTTTTTATATAATTATTTTTAGTATATTCTAATTGGGGGATGATGAACTCCAAATAGAAAATTTAAATTAAAATTTATCATAATCATAATAAATTAAAAAATATTTTTTTAAAAAAATAATTTAAAGGATTGGCAAAGGGACTGTCACGGGTGATCCCATTTCCAATTTTTTTTTTGTCGAAGGTAACTCGTAGCCGCTACCGAGGTGCGCACTGGGTAAACTCCGTCCCTGTGTAATAGTCTGCAAACCACACAGGGAAGATAAACCACACTTGGCAAGCCAGATGTGACAGGCTCACACTTAGTATAAGTAGTTAGAAAAAATAAAAGCTTATAATCGATTGGGAAAATTAATAAATAATAATAAAGAAAAGAAAAGGTAGAAGCTTGAAATGCTGGCTTTCAAATTTTAGTTTTCTTCAAAAGAAAAGGAAAAAAATGTAGAGAAGCAAAAGCGCAGGTGGAATGGCAAACATGAACTTGGGGTAAAAGCCAGAAGGTCACGAGTTGAAATGAAAAGAAAAGGAATACGTAACTACTGCATGAAGACGTTATTAAATTTCAGATTTAAAATATCCGCACACTCTTAGACACCTCCTTAAGCCATCATATATATATATATATATATCTCTCTCTCTCTGTGAAATTTTTTTACTTCAATTATTGCTTGCACCCTAGCCTCTTAAGAGACTAATGTTTTAAAAATTGTGGGTCTCCCATAGATTTCCATATATTTGAAATTGGAAGTCAAATTGATGATTATTGGTGATATGAGTAAAGGAATTAAATGAAGACAAAAATACAACAGTCTCTAACATTCATTACGCTCAAATTGGAGGTATGGGCCTTCCTTACAAAACCTATTGAGCTCACTTTTTTTTTTTTAATCTCTATAAGGTACTTCTAAATTTACTTGCAGCAAATAATACAAAACTAGGTGCTGTTCTGTTCCAAATATGTTCATACCTAACTTTATTATACATTAATACTCAATGTCACGAATTATGAAAATTCCATTAATGCAAGCAATACATATTATAAGCATGTAAATAATTAAATATATGAAAAATGTAAGATTAATGAAACACAATAAATATCTCAGCGTATATATATGTGTGTGTGTGTGTGTGTGTGTGTATATTGCGTGTTTTAATGTTTGACATAAAATACAGAGAGAAAAATTAAAGGGGTGATCTGGTAATATTTTTTAAAAAGGCAAAGGCATAAAAATATTTGCTGGGGTGGACCTAAACTTAGAAAATATAAGCAACGACGTCAACGTCAACATATATTTTTTCAAACTAAACTTTGTTTATTTCGAAAATATACATTTAAAAGTAATGGGGTTGTGTGATGGCATCATGACCTATTGATGATGTACATTCCATTTTTTTACAGTAAATATTCCAAGTAACTAATTCTAAGTCCAAAGACGGACGGCTAGACTAGTTCAATCTAGGAGCCAAAATTAATAAATTTTGAGGGGAGTTTCGTATTAGAACGTCTTGCGACTCAAAATTTACATGATTAATCAATATATATATATATATATATTTGAATCTAAACATAATTAAATGTTAATAAAATTAATTATAAATCAGCCATTAAACATGAGTTTGAATCCAAATTCACCCGTATTCTTACAGATTTTCACAGTAAGACGGTCTCACACAATTTTATTTTTATCATCATAAAGTTCGCAAATGATAATTTCTCCATTAAAAACTAAATAAAAAGCTCCGCCGGAATGATTCTTGATTTTTTTTTTCAACAATCAGTACCTAGTGAATACCTCAAGTAACGAGAAAATGTCACTAGTCAAGTACGACTAATTTTATTTAATTACCGTATACACATCAAATGCATATTTATGTCCATTTGTATGTGCAACTTTATTATTAGTTTGTAATTATATATGAATTAGAAATTGAACATGTATATATATATATATATATATATATATGCGCGCGCGTATAATTAGCACTAAAATACAATAAAATAAGTAATAAATTAAAATTATAGTAAATAAGCATAATGCGTAGTTCTCACACCAATTAAACAGTAGTGCTCATTTAATAAAATTCATATATGTGCGACTTATATATGTTAAACGAATAATTAAATGAAATTAAAATTTTGCAACGGAGTAGTTGACAAGTTGGTATATGATTGGATTGTTGTTTGGACAGATGATCTACCATATAATAATTTACAAGAAGCTGGTTAATTGTGGGTTTAATTAGACGAATTGAAGCTGTAAGAAAACTGAACAACAAATGGGGTCAGGTTGAATCATTTAGTTAGAGAGTGGCCGTACAAATATATAATAAGATTGAGTAAAATCAACTCCTCTACATTCTCACATCTTTACAGTTACAATCGGTCAATTTAAAAGAAGTCGAAAATTACGAAACCCTCTTTAAAAGGTTAAATATATATTTGCATAGAATTGTCACACCCTCAGCAGCTACTGATTTATGGCCGAAAGAGCTAAAAAATTGATGTGGTGGGCCCTAAGTATTTTGGATAAAAGATACTAATTTATTTATATATATTTGAAAAAAAAAGTTACTGATATTTCACACTATGCATGAGTGCCCTTGTTTCTTTCTCAATGTGCAAACATAGGGGCAACATGATCTTTGACGCATGCTCAAGTAACAGCTATCATTTTCATCTATTTTTATTTGCATATATGTATGTGTGTGTGTGTATATCTAATTAATATTGCACGTGTCAGTCACCCGTGTGTGCCTTATTTCCTATAACTATTATTTCGTACGTATATTTAGTCATCATATATATGCTTACAATTTTTTAATATATGGCAATAATAATAATAATTACTATACAATCACTAAAAAATCTGTTTGTGCATACAAAAACATCAAGCAATTTACTCCATTAGTAAATCATATATCTTGAGCTGTGATCAAATTAAGTGGCATCTTGTTTCTACCTTGATAGTTAATTTGGAAAATGAAAAGACTATTATATGCGAGCTTGAACAAACAAATATGTATTCGTTAAATAATATTCGTGCATATGCTATCATAGGAAAATGCTATGGCTGTGGAGACAGACATTTTCTTCATTACACCAACCACCAAACATTAATGGCATTGATTATTCAAAATAATGTACATATGGGAGGTGAGGGAAAGCATTGAAGCACAAAAACAAAACATTGATTTCAGGCTTATGTTTATTCTTAAACCAAACAAAAATAATAGTATCTGCGAATTGAAACATAACTTTCATATACAAAGCTGATCTTCTCTCTCTTGAATAATAACAAATATTAATTCGATATCCTTCTGTACTGAGGCACTAGGGGAAAATTAAAGCATCAAAACCCCTTAACCGACGTCGTCGAACTCGAAAATCACAAGTGAAACATAAACTAGAAATAAACAATTGGAAAAGAAAAAAAAAGCTAATATATGTTCTTGAATGAGAAAATCAAGATTTATCATCATATTTCTTTTGCTCTTTTTTTTTTTTTTGAATTTTCACAACTACTACTTATCTGTTGTGTAGAGGATTGGGACCAGTGTATACTCTTCTCTTCTCAGCTCCAAAAACATCATCTCTAACAACATCCTTGTCTGGAATATTAATCCCTTTGTACCGATTTTGATCGATGATTCTTGCAGGATTTAAGTTTGAAGGTGAGCCCTTTTTACCTTGGTTGAATCTGCTACTCCCATCTGCAAAACATGGATTCTCCAACACTAAAACAATCAGCAGAAGAAGAAGGCAGAAACAACCCACTTCTCTTCCATTTCCCATAACAAACTTCCTCTTGTGAAAAGCCCAACTCATGGCATGGGATCCTCTCTCTCTCTCTCTTGCTGCAGCAGCTCCTTTCTCTCTCCTCTTACTTAGCTCAAACCAAACAGGAGTTGTTTAAGAATAAAGTTGTCTGAGGAAGCTAGCTGCTTAAGTCAAAATGGTGGGGAGAGGGACAAATTTGCATGGAATTTGCAGCCTACTAATAGTAGAAATTAATTTCTATCACTGAAGGCAACTTTTCGCTCTTCCTGATTTCAGAGCCAATTTTGCTGCACAAATCCACACACACACAGAAAACTGAGAGAAAAGGGGAGTTGGACTTAACTGGGATGACATACATGAAAAGCTCATTCTAAAATAAACTTTATTTTTTATTATAATTTTTTTTCTCTCAATCTTTACTAATATTGGGTCATGTGAGATCAATCATATTTTCTTGGCTTTTTTTCTTGGTTTGTTGGAGAGAGACTATTTGTTTTGATGAGGAAAGTTTTTCTGAGTGGAAATTGGAATTGGCTTGTATGACTGTATAAAAAGTTATACGCCACTCACTTTTAGTGTATATATTTCTGGGGAAGCAGCAAAATAATATATTTTTGGTGCAATTCATAACTTTTGACAACTGAAAAAGTTGTTTTCCTTTCTGTTTTTAAATTTTGGCTAAAATGGTGATAAATTAAATATTTGAACTGTAGAAGATCTTTCGGGATATTAATAAATGAGATGCAATTTAAAGAAATGTTGGCAAACCTGCCCCCAAGCTAAGATGATGAATGTGGTACGTAGCTACCCAGAAGTTTCTATCCACGGAAGTTTTTTTTAGTATTCATTTTCATTCACACACACTTCATAAATTCTCATCTTATATATTTATTTATATAACAATTTAAAGGTTTTTGTGCTTTTGTTTCAAATTTTAGGCACGTGTCATCTGTATGTTTCTCGCATCATGAAAATATATTTTGAGATGTTTCAATATTCATAAGTGATGATTATATACATCGAGAGAGATATATTATTATTATTATTATTATTATTATTATTATTATTATTATTATGACAGGAGAATTGTTGATTCCTCCAGGCTTTATACTTAATATAGTACAAAATAAATTCAGAAAAGGAGATCCGAAGAACGTAATTTTAGAAAGAACAATATGATTTCCCATTAATCCATTATTATTTAACATGGGAAGATGCAACTTGATGCATTTGGACTAAGCTTCCGATTCGTGCGTGTCAAGTCGTCAACGGATCGACACGATAAGATCAAACACAAATACGAATGTAATTCATTTTGTACAAATACAGATACATCACAAACACAAAAAATACAATTTGTTATCAAGCCAACACGATTCGATAGAGACACAATAAGGACACAAACACAACAGCTACACAGTATATATAATATAACTAGTAGTACATATTAAATTAAAATTATAATTTAAATAAATAAAATATAAATTAAATAATTGAGTTTTAACTAGTTTTTTTTTATTAAATAACTATGTTAAATTATTATAAATAATTAATATATTTATTTATATAATATTAACGGATTACACGAATCCGACACGAAATTTTCATGTCCTTATCATGTCGATACGATAAGGACACGGACACGATAAGATCAAATACTAACTCGTTAATTCCTTAAGTGTTTGTATCATATTATATTGTAGTGTCAACAATTGACAGCCCTAATTTAAAGAGAAGGCTCTTTCATTGAATTCCTAAGTACATATAATTTGATTAAAGAATACTTTTGCTTTGAAGCTTAATTTTTTTCTTCAATAATTCAGTATTTGGTGTCATATCATTCCCATGTTCTTCCATGGGATTGGTCTGATTAATTAAATCTCATTATCCTAATGTTGAAATTCTTTTTGCTCTCTATCAAAGAGTACAAAAACATCAATTTCACAATTAAACTCATTATTGTTAATTATTCTCATGATTATATATATATATATAATACAATCTGAACATTATATAACAAGTCTTACTTTTTAAGAGTTTGCAATTAAATACAGTACCTGAATTCTTTATCTTTATAGACATGTGTATGAATCAACATATAAACTAATTAAGTGCATATAATTAATCATGCAAGTAAAGTATGTAGTATTACATGCACTATTATTCTTGGTTAATTTCTCGTAGATTTCCAAAGTAATGAGGCTGTTTACTATAAGATCATTATGATAAAGGCAAAGAAAAAGACACATGTATCATTGTTATATTTCTTTGTGACCTCCAATAAAATCTTACTGTGTTATTATTTATTCCAGAAAATAATTATAAAAGGGAAATGATTTTTCCAATATTGTGCAATATATGAAGTCTAACAACTGCAATCAATTAGTCAAAAAAGAATGAACAGAGGATTGTTAAACATTAATGATAGCAATGATGATAGCAATTGTCCTTATTTTTTTCTCAGTGAAGAAGGGCCTGCTCTCTGTTCACTACATCATTCACAATAGATATCTCAAAATTTGATCATTCTTCACCTCAACAAACACTCCACAATTTTATTAAATTCCCAAATCCAAAACATCAAAATATACACACACCTCTCCTATAAAGTTATTTTTTGAATAATATGAGGGTGAAATTGTATTTTCTCACAGTATATGGTTGTGGTGAAAAATGGTGAATACGTGGATTTCTAATAAGCATAAAGGCCAACACAACTAAGTTTTTTTTTTCTTTTCCTTTTCTTTTTCTCTTTGATTGAATTCTTTGGCTTAATTAGAGAAGCAAAGGGAGCAAAAAGGAAGTTTACCATAGTGGTATTAGTATATATATTTTTTGTTTTTGTTTTTGTTTTATGGCTAAATTAAGTATGGCCACATAATCATTTGATAAAGGACTAAGACAAATAAGGGCTTAATGAGGGGCCACAAAGATGGGATAGGAATATCAGAAAATTAATATGGTGAACACTTTCTATGTAGAAATGATACTGTCTCTACTTCCCTTTCTCATGCTAAAGAGTAACAGTGGCACCATATATACTTTTTTTTTTTTTTCAACCACAAAAAGAAAGGGTTGCACCCAAATATATTTGTATGCCCATACCACTCTCACAACTCTGCCAAAAATATTTTTACTCACAACTAGTTCGAATCGTTTCTATCAAATTGTGAAATAATATATATGTAGAAGTAATAAAAGGTGATTTTTTTTTCAAGAAATTTGTTGCCATACTTGGAAAAGGGCAAGTTATTTTCATGATATACATCTATATAGAGACATGTGATCACCTGAGTGAGTTGATGATTTTCTGAGCTGCATCTTGCTTTTTCGACCAATATTAGAATTAAATCAGTAATCTCATTTATGAGATTATATTATTATTTTTCATATTTAATCATATATACTAGAGAGTTTTACTGCTGCAAAACAAGTTCACCAAGAATTAAAAAGATAGCTAGGAGTACGTTTATTACTTTACTGCAATCATATGAGCTCTCCAACCTTCCTCAGTTTGATTTAACAAGATTTAGCTGGGACAACCAAAATTTGGAATTAATTAAAGTTGTTAAGCTATAATTAAAGTTAATCCTCAAGCTGGTGTCAACTTAATTCCTATATGCAAACTAATCAAAGAGTTTAAGCCTCTAATCTCCATGTTCGTATTGGCTGATTTGGTAATTCTTAAGTTTGTTGGGTTCATTGAATCAAACATTTTAATTTGAACTCACAGTTATATTCGTACATTTTAAAAAAATTCTATTCTTTTTTTAAAATTTTATAAATAAATAAATAAAATTGCAAAAAAAATTAATTAATTAATCATTATAAAATGTTGTTTTTTATTTTATCTTCAAAAAAGTAAATAAAAAATCAAACAATATTTAAATAAAATAAAAAATTTAATTAAATAAAATTCAAATTTGTAAAAATATTGTTTGAATTTTTTTCAAAAAATAATAAATCAAAAATAAAATTATAGTGGTTTTAAAAACAATAATTAAAATTTTTTAAATAAATTATTTACTTAAAAAATTCAATATCTATTTTTTATTTAATTATTTTTTCAATTTACATTTTTTTTCGGATTAGGTCCTTGTACTATTAATTTGGTTAAAATCAAGTCCTTGTAGTATCAATTTGGATAAAATTAAATTCATAAAAACTTGATTTTATCCAAATTGATACTACAAGAACCTCATTTTAACCAAATTGATAGTACAGAGATCCCTTTTTTTTGTTGTTGAAGGTAACCGCAGCCGCTACCAAGGTGCGCACTGGATAAACCGCGTCCCTGTGTAATAGCCTGCAAACATAGAAACCCCATTTTAACTAAATAGAGTAGAGGTATCCAATTCAAAAAAATCTAAAAGTACAAGTATCCAAAACCGTATTTTGCTATTTTTTAAAGATTGACCACTCCAAAAATAGATCGGCATGTATTGTATTCAGATGTAGGATCAACTCTATTTACTGTACTAATTTGCCAGATCATCTCTACATCATTCCTCTAATTATTTAGCAACCAATTTTCGATTTTTCACAATTCAAATTAATTACTTGATAAAATTTTGGTAATGTGTGTTGTATTAAATTAAACATGACGTTTTCTTTCTAGAACACTCAATCGCCGAAATAATACAGCGTGACTTTGAATTCAAATATAAAAAAAATGAAAGTTCGTAAAGTGCAGACTCAAAGAAATACACAATATATACCACATTATATATTATACGTTTACAGTTTACTAAAAGAGAAACACACCTACAACATGCATGTCACAAAATATTGTGTTATCAAATATATATAAACAAAATTTCCAAGAAGAAAACTAAATGAGGAATTAATATAATCTTTGAGGAGTTGGACCCTACAAGATTAATATTTGATGATCTGCAATATATATATATATATATATATATATATATATGTTTGTTGAGATGCAAGCAGCAATGGCTGGCAAGTAGCTAGCAGAAACAGCAAGAGCCCCTAAAGCTATTAGTTGAAAGGGGAAAAGAGACAGCATGATTAAAGCAAATCAAAATCAATATTGCTCAACAAGCAACTCACCCTTCTCTTTTTATTTTTCTCATCTCTTTTCTACTTTTATTTCTTGCAATTTGGTCAAACTCATGGTTTTACCATCATTGGAAAATCAACTAATACTACTACAATATTACATTTGATTTCACATTTTATATATGGTCTGTTATTCGGAATTATACATTTTGGAATTCTTACACTCTGAAAGTACAAGAGAAGAGGGAAGAACAGTAGTAGAAAAAATACAAAGAACTTTAAACAACAAAGTAAAACAAACTAGAATGTTGATTCCGGCAAGCTAAGTCGAGGGGACCTTTCTCCGCAAGACAAATACGCCTCAACTAGTGCTCACGGTTAGACGGATTGTCTCTCAAAGATGAAACGGCTTCGTCCTTCCGGCAGTAGCACCATAATTACGGGAGACAGCGTCGAGAACTAGGAAGCTTTTAACTCGAAAAGAACTTTATGCAAGCAATATGTTCTAAGCTTGTGTAGAATGTAACATTTGGAGCATGCAGGGATGTCCTATTTATAGGCACATACCCACTGCAGGGGACAACTAGGGTTTGAGGGCATTCAAACCAGGTGGTGTAAGGTGTCCCATGTCGTCACGGATCCTGACACGTGTCCAAGACAACTGCAGACTTTGACTCCTGACAGGAGTTACTTGCGGTTGCACTCCTGTCCTACTAACTCCACCAGCTCCAGGTGAGAGTTACACACATCAAGTCTCTTAACTCCACCAGCTCCAGGTGGGAGTTACAGAATTACACATTCAATGTTGAACGTTTACAGAGTTACACATTCAAGACTGAATGTACACCATCAAGTGCACCCACGAATCATGCAACCGAATAACGAAATAAATCCGTAGGCGAAACCGCACGTATTTTAGAGCATATTTAAATTATACTATTGGACTGCATTATTATACTATTAGACCCGCTCTAGAAATCGTAGCCGAAACCGCATGCGTTTATGAACCTTAAAACTGGAACGGCTAAGCTCCGGAAGCCCACGTACGCCAAAAGTCCACCCAAAGTCCAATTGCCAAGATCCAAGTCCGAGGACGAGACGAACCGGGTTAGGCACGGGCGGGCGCACGCGTGTGTGCGCATGTGGGCTCATGGCCCATATCCTTGTGCACTTAGTTATTACACTTAAGTGTTAATACACTTAAATACATCTCTTAACTAAGTTAAGAAATCAATGTGGGATCATTAAATGTGCTTTAAACACATTATCCCACATACCATAATGCTCAATCGTGTGACCGATTTCAATGACTTATTTCTCACTCACCGAAAATCGTATTTGAGAAAATACTATGATTATCTACTACAAACAGAGATTAATCATATGGTATTTAATTCCTTCAAAATTAAATAACCCGGTCATCAAAAATCGGATAAAATGAGTCACGACTCACTTTATTAATCCAATTTTTCCAACAATCCCCCACATGAGTGGAAATAGTACATGCATGTATGCAGACAAACAACCCAGTCCTCTAGAGACACAACTACAACATGATAGGTAGCTTGTGATGAGTGCATAAATTGCAGTCATTTGGACTCATTTTTGAGTGCATTTGCACTTGGTTATCATGTATATATTTGGTAAATATTGTTAAAAATGTTTAAACTCTCTTGTTTGGTATAGTGTGACCAATTTAGGGAGTTTTTGGGAAAACAAATGCCAAAAGAAGTAAGGTTGTGAGTCGATCGATCAAACGCGTACACAAAGACGAGAAAAGATAAGAAAAACTTCATGTAGGCCAAAGCGCGAGCACCTCAGGGTCGCGCCACATCCGGGCTACAGTGCGACCACAAAACGCGACCCGTTGGGTCGCGCTTCGGCACTTCAGAGATGGTGTTTACTCCAGCTGGAACGCGACACCAAAGCGAGATCGCGCTTCAAAAGCAAAGGAAAAAGTGACCCAGAAACGCGACTACCTCAGGTCGCGCTTCCAAGGCAGAAACAAGCGCGACCCATTCGGTCGCTCTGTACAAGCTTCAGAGAGCTGTTTTTCTTCAGTCAAAACCCGACCGTAAAACGCGATCAACTGGAGTTGCGCTTCGCCCTGAAGGATTTCAAAAAGTGATTTTTGGCATTTAATTATTGGTCCATTCATATATATATATCATTTGGGCATTTCAAACACGATACCAATTAGCCCTAGAACGAAATTACACACAAGAGAAACATCAAAATAGGGATTTTTGAAGATCAAGAACAAGATTGAAGATTCAACCATCCACTTGAGGATCCAAGCCATAGGATTGAAGAAGGAATACTCTACATTGGGTTTTATCACCTCTTCTCTCTTCTTTAATTTGTATTTAGAATGGGTTATTGTTCTTCATTTTGTAATCTTGATTTTATTGTGAATATGGTTGGCTAGAGCCTTAGGGCTCTAGGATGTGGTGAAACAATGTGAATATTGATCCTTGGTTTGGGATGTATATATGTGTTGTTGCTTTGTCAAGGTTTTGATCTATGCTAGGGCTTGAATGATGTTGTTTGGTTGGCCATCTCACAAACATCACATGTATGAATCACTTGCATCTAGTCAATCCCGTGATCATAAGCATGCCTAGATCAAATCTATATATTTGTCTTCTTAGTCGAATGTCATTATGTGGAAGGAAATGTGACCTTTAGATCCTTTTGTAGGTGCGACCTTAGAATGCGTTAGAGATAGCCATCTTTGTCGCATTCGCAATTTAAGAGATATTCGAGAGATGCTCTTATTATATTTGTGGTCTTCTTATCTATGAACTTTGCAGCAATGTATGTGTAATCCCACATTTTAGGTCAATATGAGTGTTGTGTAGCCATGTCCTAGAGTTTTGCCTTATTTGTCATCTTCAAAGCTCTCGTTTGTTTGGTATTATCTCTTGAGTGATAAATATATTGATCATTTTAGTGTTTATACTTTTATGTCTTTTGTTCTTGTTCGACAGTTTGATTTAGTAAAATACACCACATCCTTATTAGTCGTCTAGATATTTCACTCATCTTCCGTCGTGGTAATTGCATCGTCTAATTTCTATTCCATTTCCCTGTGGATCGATCTCATATCATTATATCTACAATCACATGCTTGTACACTTGTAGGCATTGATACGAGTTATAAATATTGAAACAAATCACAGTAGGTTTTAAGGTAAACTGAGCCTCTGTCAAGTTTTTGGCGCCGTTGCCGGGGAAACGGAATTTATTTGATAAATGCAATATTGTGATAAAGATTGAGTGGATTACTTTAGACATTTTTACTTGTTATTTTGAAAAGTTGTGTTTGATTTGTTTGTCCTTTTTGAAAGGAAGTGTATGCACACTCGTTCTCAAGGAGAACCGTCTATTGCATTGGACTTAGAGATTGAAGCAACGGTTTACCACAACAACGCACGTAGATGAAGAAGAATGGCGGATCTACCTCCACCGGTTCAAGACCCGATGATTGCCCAAATGCAAAGGCAATTGGAGGTGATGCAAGAGCAATTGAGAGCCCGAGATGAGGCTCACAATAGAAATGTGGAGGCACCAATCCGGAACCTTTTTCAACCCGTCGTTGATCAAGGGGTGGAAAATGGACCACCTATTCAAACCAACAACTTCGAGTTTAAGACCTCTCTCATACTAATGATCCAACAGAACCAATTCCGAGGGACACCAATGGAGGATCCCCATGAGCATATCCGAAAATTTCTCAATGTGAGTGGGACAATGAAGATGAATGGAGTCCCGGATGATGCAATCCGCATCCGACTCTTTCCATTTTCATTGATCGACAAGGCAGAAACATGGTGGTTAAGCCATGCTCAAGGAACATTTCAAACTTGGGATCAATTGGTAACCAAGTTCCTACACAAGTTTTTCCCACCCGGAAAAACTCTCAAACTGAAAGGAGAAATCACCGTGTTCAAACAGTGGGATGAAGAAAGCCTATATGAGGCGTGGGAGCGCTTTAGGGAGATGCTACGGAAGTGCCCCGGGCATGGTTTTGGAACCGATCACCAAGTATGCATTTTTTATGGAGGAAGCAAAGACGAGGTTAGAACACTCATGGATGCGGCCGCGGGTGGATCATTGTTAGTAAGAGGACCAGAAGAGGCCTTGAGAATTATTGAAGAAATGGCCTCAAATTCCTTTCAATGGCCGGCCACAAGAGAGGGAGTCCAAATTCTAAAGAAAGTGGCTTCTGCTTCAAGTTCGGATGCACTCGGGCTTGTGGCAGCTCAAATGGCAACCTTGAATTCAAAATTCGAGGCCTTTACAAATCCAAAAGCCGAGACATCTCAAAGCTAATTTGAGGATGTAAACTATGTGAACCAACAAGGAGACTTCTCGAATCAACCACGGCAATTCAATCCGGGGTACAAACCCCAATACGGAGGCCAATATGGAGGAAATTCAGGTTATCAAAATAAAGCTCAACACCCGAATTTCTCCTATGGTAACCCGAACAATGCAATCCAACCACCTCCGGGCTTCTCAGTTACAAATGGTGTAATTGATGAGGAGAAGAAGCCCAAGATGGATGAACTTCTAATGGCATTCATGGGGAAGACGGAAAGTTACATGAAAGACTCTCAAGCACGAATTGGGAAATTAGAGAATACCGTCGGAGCAATTGGCAACCAAGTTAACATTTTGGAGAAGCAAATGGGACAATTTGCAACCATCTTGGGAAGCCAACATCAACAAGGCAAGTTCCCAAGTAATACTACTGTGAATCCGAAGAATCAATGCAAGGCGATTACCTTGAAGAGTGGAACCGCTTATGATGGCCCCGAGATGCCGGATGATGAGGAAAGCAGAGAAAAGGTTGATGAGCAACCAAGAGAGAAGAAGAAAGAGGAGGGACCGAGTCAAGAGGACTTAAATCCCAAGTTAAAGAAACATGATGCCCTTGAAAAAGGGAAAGAGAAAGAAGAACCAAAAAGGGAGATGCCGGAAGAATACAAAGTGCCCATACCCTACCCACAAAGACTTCAAAAGGTGAAGAGTGATGAGCAATTCTCTCGATTCCTCGACATCTTTAGGAAGGTACAGATCAACATCCCTCTTATTGAAGCACTTCAACAAATGCCAAATTATGCAAAATTCTTGAAGGATGCGATTTCCAAAAAGAGGAAATGGGGAGAGTATGAGACGGTTAATTTGACGGAGAATTGTAGTGCTTTATTGCAAAGAAAGTTGCCCGCAAAGATGAAAGATCCGGGAAGCTTTAACATTTCGGTTACTATTGGAGAAAATCACGTTGGTAAGGCTTTATGTGATCTTGGGGCGAGTATCAATTTGATGCCCCTCTCGTTCTTTAAGAAGTTAAATATGGGAGAGATCAAGCCTACCACCATTTGTCTCCAAATGGCCGACCGCTCCTTAACATACCCAAAGGGAGTGGTGGAAGATGTGCTCGTAAAGGTCAACAACTTCATTTTCCCGATAGACTTCGTGGTTCTTGATATGGAAGAAGACAAGGAAGTTCCCCTCATCTTAGGGCGACCGTTTCTGTACACGGGTAAGGCCTTGATAGATGTGGCGAAGGGAGAACTTACCTTGAAAGTGAATGAGGAGAGAATCACATTTTCCCTCCAAAAAGCAATACAACATCCCGAAGAAGAGGCAAAGAATATCGAGGAGTGCAAAGTGCTCCAAATGGTGGATGAATGCATAAAGGAGAAAGAATTAAGGAGCCCAAAAGATCCTCTTGAGATTTGTATTTCTAACTCTATCTTTAATTCTTTATCCAATGATGATTTTGGTCTATTTGATTCCGTTTCTATGATGAATTCATTTCAGGAATCCTACTTGAGGAAGCCAAAGTTCTTGCCATTAAGAGACGAGGACCAAACATCAAAGGAAGAGGATGAGTTGAAAGCAAAAGAAGAAATGGAGTTGAAACCCCTACCTACACATTTGAGGTATGCTTACCTTGATGAGGCCAAGCAAAAACCGGTAATAGTTTCTTCCCTCTTATCCGATGCACAATGTGATAAATTGTTAAGAGTGTTGAGGAAATATCAAAGCACCATAGGATGGTCAATTTCCGATCTAAAAGGTATTAATTCATCCATATGCATGCATAAAATCTTGCTTGAGGAAGATTATAAACCTAAAGTGCAAAATTAAAGACGACTCAACCCTATTATGCAAGAAGTTGTTAGGAAAGAGGTTCTAAAATTGCTTGATACCGGTATCATATTTGCTATTTCGGATAGTGAGTGGGTGAGTCCTACTCAAGTTGTTGCTAAAAAGGGGGGAATGACTATTGTTGAGAATGATAATAAAGAAACAATTGCTACAAGAATAGTAACGGGGTGGAGAATGTGTATAGATTACAGGGCATTGAACGCATACACTAGGAAAGATCATTTTCCATTACCTTTCATTGATCAAATGCTAGATAGGTTGGCGGGTCACGAATTCTATTGTTTCCTTGATGGGTACTCCGGGTACAATCAAATCATGATTGCTCCCGAAGACCAAGAAAAGACCGCTTTTACTTGTCCATATGGCATTTTTGCGTATAGATGGATGTCGTTTGGGTTGTGTAATGCACCCGCCACCTTTCAAAGGTGTATGATGTCCATCTTTCATGGATTGATTGAAAAAATCATGGAGGTGTTTATGGATGACTTTTCTGTGTTTGGTGATATATTTGATATATGCCTTGATAATTTAACACAAGTATTGCAGAGATGTGAAGAAACTAACCTAGTGCTCAACTGGGAGAAATGCCACTTCATGGTAAGAGATGGCATTGTTCTAGGACACAAGGTGTCGGGTGAAGGTCTGGAGGTGGACCGGGCCAAGATAGTGGCTATTGAAAAGCTACCTCCACCAACAAATGAGAAGGGAGTTAGAAGCTTTTTGGGACACGCCGGGTTTTATAGGCGCTTTATAAAAGATTTTTCCAAAGTTTCTAAACCTCTTTGTCGTCTACTCAAAAAAGCCGTTGAATTTAATTTTGATTCTAATTGTTTGCAGGCTTTTGAGACATTGAAGAAGGCCCTAATCATGGCACCCGTGCTTATCTCACCCGATTGGAGTGAGCCTTTTGAAGTGATGTGTGATGCAAGCGAGATAGCAGTAGGGGCTGCTCTTGGCCAAAAGAAGGACAAACTCTTCCGAGTCATCTACTATGGGAGTAGGACTTTGGATCCCGCTCAAGTCAACTACACCGCCACGGAGAAGGAACTATTGGCGGTCGTCTATGCATTCGACAAGTTTAGGTCCTATCTTATTGGGGCCCGAACAATAGTGCACACCGACCACGCCGTCTTGAGGCATCTTTTTGCCAAAAAGGATGCAAGGCCAAGGCTTATCCGATGGATTCTCCTACTCCAAGAGTTCGACGTGGAGATAAAAGATAGAAAAAGATGCGAGAACGTGGTGGCGGATCACTTGTCCCGACTGGAGCACGTGAAAGAAGAAGAAAATACATGGCCAATCAATGAAAGTTTTCCCTATGAAAGGATTATGGCGGCATCAACGAAAGTTCTGTGGTTTGCGGATATTGTCAACTACCTAGTTGCCAAGGTGAAACCGGTAGAGATGGAGAGCTATCAAAGAAAAAAATTCTTTCATGATCTCAAATTCTACATATGGGAGGAGCCCTATCTTTTTAGAAGATGTGCCGATTCCATCCTTAGAAGATGTATACCGGAGGAAGAATGGATCGAGATAATGAAGGCATGTCATGATTCACCCTGTGGAGGCCATTTTGCTTCCAATAGAACCGCTAGGAAGATTCTACAAAGCGGATTCTATTGGCCCTCCATTTTTAAAAACTGTGAAGAGTTTGTGAAGACATGTGAGCGATGCCAAAAGATGGGATCTATTTCAAAGAGGGATGAGATGCCGATGAGTGCAATTGTAGAAGTGGAATTATTTGATGTATGGGGGATTGACTTCATGGGACCATTCGTGGTGTCCGATGGGAATCTCTACATACTTTTGGCGGTTGACTATCTCTCGTGGTGGATCGAAGCAATCCCAACCAAGACTAATGATGCAAAGATTGTGCTTAAGTTCATTCAAAGGAATATTTTGACAAGATTTGGGGCTCCAAGAGCCTTAATTAGTGACGGGGGCACTCACTTTTGTAATAAGTGGATGACAAGCCTCCTAGCACGCCATGGAGTGAAGCACAAAGTGACGACTCCCTACCACCCACAAGCCAATGGGCAAGCTGAGCTTGCAAATAGAGAGGTCAAACAAGTCCTCCAAAAGGTGGTGAAGACGAACGGAAAAGATTGGGCAAGCCATCTTGATGAGGCACTTTGGGCCTATCGAACGGCCTACAAGACTCCATTGGGGATGTCTCCCTATCAAATGGTATTTGGGAAGTCTTGTCACCTTCCAATCGAGCTCACTCACAAGGCATATTGGGCCACCAAGAAGCTCAATCTCGACTTTGAGATGTCGGGAAAAGAAAGAATTTTCCGTTTGAATGAAATCGATGAATTTAGGCTTGAGGCCTTTGAAAATTCCTCCATTTACAAGATTAGGACCAAACTTTATCATGACAAGTTCTTAAGAAGGAAAGAACTTGCACCCGGTGATGCCGTGTTGTTTTTCAACTCAAGGTTGAGGTTGTTTCCCGGGAAACTCAAAACGAAATGGGGAGGTCCATACTTCATCTCAAAGATCTTCGAAAATGGAACGGTGGAGTTGCAAGCCAAAGATAGGAGTTTATTCGTTGTAAATGGACAACGTGTGAAAAAATTCTACAATGCGGAGGAGCAAGCCAGAGTGTTTGTCCTTCATTTGATGAATCTTTGAAGAACCATATCCCGTCGAGCTCACGACGTTAAATTTAGCGCTAATTGGGAGGCAACCCAATGCTTTAAGTTTTGTTGATTTTAAATTTCTTTTATTATGCAGTTTTTATGATTTTTGTCTAAATTAAATTAAGAGTTTTATTTGTGCATCTTTTGGAGAAGTTGGGGATAGTTTTGTATTGTTTGAAGGAGTTGTGCTGCTGTAGAAGGAGATACAAAAATGGGATTGCACAGAGTGTTGAAAAGGAGCCCAAAAATGGGCTCGAAGTTAGAAAATGGAAAAACGCAACCGTAAAACGCGATCAGCAGGGGTCGCGTTTTAAAAGGCTCAAAGAGCGATGGAAAAACGCGACACGAAGGTCGCGCTGTACAGGGCTTCAGAGACATGAATTTACGAAGACAAAACGCGACCCATAAGCGCGATCACCTAGAGTCGCGCTTCATAATGCTTCAGGGCGCGACCGGAAAACGCGATCAACCCTGATCGCATTTTTTCCTTCAGTCAGAACGCGACTTCAAAGCGCGACCCAGCTCGCATTTTGCCCAGTACAGACGGGTTTTTAACCCTTTCCCCTTTCATTTCACACACACACTTCACATTTCACTCACACTCACTCTCACTCAAGCACACACGAAAACTCTCCCTCTCCATCAAGATTCAAGGTAAATCCCTCAAACTCTTCTATTAATCTAGACCCATTACCCTTAAATGTTGATTATATGGTTTAAATTGTTCCTATGTTGGAAAAATTGGGAAAATTTCATGATGTTGAACCCTAGGTCTCAAATGAACAAAAATCCAAATGAATATGCTCACATTGTATGTACATTGAAGAACAATGCAATTGATGGCATGGGTGAGTTGTGGGTTTTGTGGAATTTTTTGATAGTTTGGAGAATTAGGCTTAGTATTTTGGAAAATTGTGAAAATTGAGCATGAATGCTAGATAATTATTAGATTTCTCAAATGCCATAGCCTTATTAGGGAAACCGTGGCCTAAATTTTGTGGATATTGAACCATTCTTGCATAGGTATGCTTATGATGTTCCCAACTTGGATTGAATTTAAATTTTTGACAATGACTGTTGGGGAAAATGAGTTAATACACCTTGAAATATGCATGATTGTTGCTCTTACTTGAAGATGGCACAGCTTTTATTTTCCTTGAAATGTTGGTTATACATAACCTTGGGACATTGTTGCTCTAACCATGAAATTCGGAATTAATCGAATATAGAAAGGAAAATAAGAAATGTTGCCAATTAATGTGGTTGTTAAACACATGTTTTTGAAAGGGCTTTATGTTTTTGACATTGTCATATGTGTTGGAAGCCTCTATTGTATTTTGCATATGCATTATAATGTATTGAGCATGTCGTTATGAACATTTGTGTTTGATTTTGTCACATCATTTAGAATCATGGCCTTGGCTCAATTATATTAAATGTTTTGATCTTGAAGAACAACTTTTTATCTTGGAATTGCTAGTGATATTGTCATATGATGGCGTTAGGCCTTTTATTTCCAAGATAAAGTTGTTGATATTTGTTTTTTTGTGATGAGGATGTTGTCAGGGAAGATTGGCTATGTGTATAAAATTTTATTTCACAACAAAGTCTCTAATAGTTTAACAAAGATACACGGGGGATTGAGTTGGATTTTGTCATATGTTTAAAACCCCATTACCTTTGTTAAACTAAAGTGTTTTGTGCTCATTTATCCTAAACTTTGTTGGATTTTTGTAGGTACCAATCTCACCCCAAAATTCCAAGAAAATGGAGGTCGTCTAAGAGGACACATGTTGAGTCCGACCCCGAAGTTGAAGCCGAAGACGAGGGGCAAGATGAGGACTTTCCGGCAAGCCATCCAATAAGGTATGTGGTCGTCCTCCATGATGAGGAACATATAGCGAATTGGAACCGGCTTTTTAACGTCACCGTTGCAACAACCAAGTTTATGCACGAGGGAACATGCGAGGCCCTTGGTATCAAAGATGAGGTGTGGCAGCTCTTGGATCGCATTGGTTGGCTCCAAGCTCTAGAGCGGGATTGTTTGACGTATCCCCGCCTAGTAAAGGAGGTAATGAGCACTTTTGACATGAAGAGGACAGACAAGAAGGGGCTGGTTCGATGCACTTTCCGGCTTGGAAACCGAGACCGCGAGCTAACCGTGGATGAGTTGAACAAGCTTTTTGGGGCCACACAAGAAGGCATTTACCATGAGCCCCGCGAATTCAACCAAGACGACACCTACCGCCTTCTATGCCTCACGGAGACGGAGACGGAGAAGTACAGCTCTAGTGTGGCCAAGGCATCAGCTATGCCCAACCCGGTCTTTAGATACCTACACCGAATCCTTGCCAACACCGTTTGGGCAAGAAGAGACAACAGTGGGCTACGGACGAAGGAGTTGTTTGCCTTGTGGGCTATGTTGAATGGACGGCACTTAAACTTTGGTGCCTTCCTCATGGAGCAGATGTTTCGACAATCCCACCTCGACAGTGGACATATTTGCCTTGGCGGATTGATCACTCCACTAGCCTATTACTTCGATGTTGATCTTAAAGAAGAGATGCATACACCGGGGTTGAGGATGATCAACCTCAATCACCTGAGGAATGTGAAGATGCTAGCATCGGATTTGAATCAATACCTGCTGAACATGCGAGCCGGGGGAACATTCCCTTTGCCAAATCAAGCTCTCACACACGTGTCGACTTGGAATGAGAGGAGAAATTGGAAGATGGAGACGGTTGCCCATCTTCAAGCTATGGGTATAGCCGAGCAGCAACGAGGAATAAGAGGTAATCATGACGATCAAGGAGATGACGAAGAAGAAGTAGGAGGAGAAGGGTCGTCTACAGCCGCATTCAGACGTGGGCGGTGCTACAATGAAGAACAGATAACTAGCCGCTTTGATGCACTTGAGGAAACCATGTACAATTGGAGAGATGATGTGCATGATGAGTTTGGAGCACTAAGGCAAGACATGTACACGCGATTTGATGATATCCGACACGGCATGCATGGCAGGATGGGACAGATTCTGTCCAGCGTGAATGATAGATTGCATGCCATACAGACGGATATTGACGAGAGGTTTACCGGTCTTAGGGGTGACATCAGGGGTCTTGCTGATAATATGGGCTCGTTCCGATCAGAGATACAGGACCTAGCCGGTATCTTCAGGGGCATGAACACCGGGTCTGGGTCACAGTAGCAGCCCTATACCCCATCTCAGCACCAGCAGATGACACCCTATAACTCCTATCAGCATCAGCAGCAGTTTCAGCAGCAACCGCCATTCCAGTCTTTGCAGCAGTTCTCGATCGGACAGTTCATGGCCTCGTCATCTTCTTCACAGCATTTTCAGCAGATGCCGACCGGTCAGTTCATGGCCTCCTCCTCTCAGCAGTTCCAGCAATTCCAGCCTTCGCAATTCATGACATCCTCGCAGTATCCGCACCAGTCTCCACACCCGCACCAGTCTCCTCATCAGCCGCAGCCACTTCACTGAGCGTTAGTGACCCTTGCCACCACCTTTTTGCCTCCAAACTTATTATCTCCTTAGGATCAAAATAAGTTTGGGGAAGGGAGAGAGAGTAGTGGTTGGCAAGGATCTTTTCTGCTCATTTTCATGAACTTTTTAACGCTTTATTTTTCTAAGACCTATTTATTTATTCACGCTTTCGGATATTGGAGCATGCTTGCATGCTTATGTTTTTATTTAAGTTTGGATTATGTTAGGATTTTATATTCTTATTTGGTATGCATGGATGATGGTAGTTGATGGATTATGATATCACATGTCGTTTTGCTTCATGAGCATGTGATATTTTATCTATGTTTTTGTTCAATTGCCTTATGATTGTGGTTTGGGTTTGTTTTGACTTAAATAGGTGTATGTTCTTGCAACGTTAATAATGGTGTTGAGAGCATGATTATTGAAAATATTGGAATCCGTGATGAGCATGAGCTTATGTTGAAAAATTTTTGGAAAATTTTGATAAAAAGCATAATGTCAGGGCATGATTTTGTAACCAAAGTTCTTTAATGTCTCAAAAGTACAATTTGGGAAGGAAAAACTTACCGTGGAGAGATTTTTGATCCAAAGATTACACAAGTGTAATCTTTTCTTTGATGAGTGAGTAATGGTCTTCATAGTGCACTAAATTTTCTCTAGAACTTGCTTTGTGACTTAATTGAGGTTACATGGGTGTGTTTGATCTCTGGAAAATGATTTAAGGCCATTTATTGTCTAAACCTCATAAAAATCCAAATTCTTAACCTTCAAATACAAAGTTAACCCCTTGCAAGCCCTTTGAGCCTTGAAACTATTTTATTGATTTTGTTGGGTTGGGAATGGAATAATTGGCAATATTTATGTGGACTTTTTCAAGTAAAAATCTTTGAGAAATCTTGAAAAATTGAAAAAGGATAAAACAATGAATACTCTTGTGATAGAAAAGAACACAAAGAAGTGAATCATCTTGATCATAAAGGAAAAATGAAATAAAAGAAAGATAGTTCTTCATATGCATCACAAAGTATGAAATATTGAAAGAAATTTGGAAAATCTCAAAGAGATTTGGGTTGTGAAGAAATTAGGGTAGAAGAGAACTTGATTTGTTCTACTTGCTTGGTAATGAAATTGGTAATGTTGGGAAGTCACTTGGCCAAATACATACCTACCTTTCCGAAAAGCCTTCACTACAATCCCAAAAAGACCTTAATGATTCTTGGTTGAAAACACACACTAAGTAGTGGAGATTGGAGTCACTTCGCAAGCATATGGTAGAATTTTAGTGCACTCTCGACCTTGAGCGATACACTTATAGCCTTTACACTCGAGAATGAGCGTCTATTGAACCTTGAGAGAGTTTGAACTTCACAAATTGTATCATGATGACTTTGATGATCTTGTTTATTATTGATTGCCACTGTCATGTATGCTTTATTTTATTTCGGATGTTTTGAAGTAAATTGTCATCTTGATTCCAATATTCTCAATTACCTTGTCCTTCTACTCTTGTTTTGTTTGAGGACAAACAAATATTTAAGTTTGGGGGAGTTGATGAGTACATAAATTGCACTCATTTGGACTCATTTTTGAGTGCATTTGCACTTGGTTATCATGTATATATTTGGTAAATATTGTTAAAAATGTTTAAACTCTCTTGTTTGGTATAGTGTGACCAATTTAGGGAGTTTTTGGGAAAACAAATGCCAAAAGAAGTCAGGTTGTGAGTCGATCGATCAAACGCGTACACAAAGACGAGAAAAGACAAGAAAAACTTCATGTAGGCCCAAGCGCGACACCAAAGCGCGAGCACCTCAGGGTCGCACCACAGCCGGTCTACAGTGCGACCATAAAACGTGACCCGTTGGGTCGCGCTTCGGCACTTCAGAGACGGTGTTTTCTCCAGCTGGAATGCGACACCAAAGCGTGATCTCCTGAGATCGCGCTTCAAAAGCAAAGGAAAAAAGCGACCCAGAAATGCGACTACCTCAGGTCGCGCTTCCAAGGTAGAAACAAGCGCGACCCATTCGGTCGCTCTGTACAAGCTTCAGAGAGCTGTTTTTCTTCAGTCAAAACCCGACCGTAAAACGCGATCAATTGGAGTCGCGCTTCGCCCTGACGGATTTCAAAAAGTGACTTTTGGCATTCAATTATTGGTCCATTCATATATATATCATTTGGGCATTTCAAACACGATACCAATTAGCCCTAGAATGAAATTACACACAAGAGAAACATCAAAATGGGGATTTTTGAAGATCAAGAACAAGATTGAAGATTCAACCATCCACTTGAGGATCCAAGCCATAGGATTGAAGAAGGAATACTCTATATTAGGTTTTATCACCTCTTCTCTCTTCTTTGATTTGTATTTAGAATGGGTTATTGTTCTTCATTTTGTAATCTTGATTTTATTGTGAATATGGTTGGCTAGAGCCTTAGGGCTCTAGGATGTGGTGAAACAATGTGAATATATGTGTTGGTCCTTGGTTTGGGATGTATATATGTGTTGTTGCTTTGTCAAGGTTTTGATCTATGCTAGGGCTTGAATGATGTTGTTTGGTTGGCCATCTCACAAACATCACATGTATGAATCACTTGCATCTAGTCAATCCCGTGATCATAAGCATGCCTAGATCAAATCTATATATTTGTCTTCTTAGTCGAATGTCATTATGTGGAAGGAAATGTGACCTTTAGATCCTTTTGTAGGTGCGACCTTAGAATGCGTTAGAGATAGCCATCTTTGTCGCATTCGCAATTTAAGAGATATTCGAGAGATGCTCTTATTATATTTGTGGTCTTCTTATCTATGAACTTTGCAGCAATGTATGTGTAATCCCACATTTTAGGTCAATATGAGTGTTGTGTAGCCATGTCCTAGAGTTTCGCCTTATTTGTCATCTTCAAAGCTTTCGTTTGTTTGGTATTATCTCTTGAGTGATAAATATATTGATAATTTTAGTGTTTATACTTTTATGTCTTTTGTTCTTGTTCGACAGTTTGATTTAGTAAAATACACCACCTCCTTATTAGTCATCTAGATATTTCACTCATCTTCCGTCGTGGTAATTGCATCGTCTAATTTCTATTCCATTTCCCTATGGATCGATCTCGTATCATCATATCTACAATCACATGCTTGTACACTTGTAGGCATTGACACGAGTTATAAATATTGAAACAAATCACAGTAGGTTTTAAGGTAAACTGAGCCTCTGTCAGCTTGTGACTTTGAACCTTCCATCTTCCAACACTATCGAGTATACCGGCTGTTTAGTGGACATGATGCCTTGAACTATACATCCTTAGTGTATACTGAGATAATAGTATTGAAAACAGCTATGTCTTAAACATTATCTATTCTCACGTTTGTGTCTGTTTCAGATCATGGACAACATCTTTGAATTCATAAGTATCTTTAGAAGCGGCCTACACTTCTCACTTATATAAGTGATATCCTCTTCCCGAGTATCCTGTCATACTCAACCTCATTGCTTAGGAATCATTAAAATTAATCGGATTTATCCTCACCACATGACAGGTGTACACTTGGTTTGCTCACAGAGAACGGTTCACTATAACTTTCCAAGTGCTCCCAAACCGAATGTTTGTAGCTTAGTTTTCCCATTGAACCAAGTTCTTGGGATCTCCAGTCATCATGGTTGGGTTACCACTACAAGCATTCTTAGATTGTGGGTTTTAAACCCATTTGTTGGGTATCAGACCCGGCTGGGGGTTCACTTCTTGTTTTTCGACCTCGTGCGGTCCCTCTCACGGCTGCTCAGGCAGCAAGGAACTCAGACGAGGGAATATTGGACAAACTTCAAGTATTCAAGGCCTCAGACGTTAGATCTAACAGATCTAAGGTATTTTTTCACAGGCAAAGGGCTTGAGGTACCAATCTGTAAACACAAGGCAAGCTGTTAGTGAACCTTAAAGCGAAGAACAAATACCAAAACAGAGAAACCAAAATTAAAAAAAGGAACAGAAAAATAAGTGAATCGGAGAGTAGATAATAAGAGAAATGTGTCCTAAGGACACAAGTGGGCTCAGATATCTCCACGGCCGACGGCAAGGGTGTTTCCAGCGAAAAATCAGACCCAGACCAAGAGAGGATGGTGAAATGATAGGCGGCGAAGCTCTCACAGTGGCAATCAACCCAGAAACTACTCTGCCTTCTCAACTCACAGACCAATCAGGAATCCGCAGTCAGGATTCCGACCAGAGACACCGAGAACAAGGCAGAGATAGCTCAGGGAAGAGAGATCGGATTTAGGGTTTAGAGACTGTGTGTGAGGCTTAAGGAAGGAGATGAAGCGCCGCAGGTTAAGTAGAGGGATTAGGGTATGAAAATAAGGTAGATTAGGGTTAAGGGTGAATATAAGGTAAGTCCCGCGGGTCAGATTAGGGTTTAGGGTCATTGGGTTTTTAGGGATGGGCTATAGATAAATAAGGCAAGAAAACAACTTGGGCTAGAATAAAAATGAGAGCAAATTGGGCTAACACTTCACACCATTCCCTCTAGCAACTTAGTCATTTGATCTCGATTTAACCCTTTGGTTAGCGGATCCGCTAGATTGTCTACTGACTTCACATAGTCAACTGAAACAACTCCATTTGAGATCATATGCCTCATGGTATTATGTCTCCGACGTATATGTCAAGACTTACAATTATACATACGTTATGTGTCCTCCCGATAGCCGCTTGACTATCACAGTGAATCATCACTGACGATACCGGTTTTTTCCAATATGGAATATCCTCTAGAAAGTTACATAGCCATTCCGCTTCTTCACAAGCTTTATCCAAAGCGATAAACTCAGATTCCATGGTGGAACGGGCTATACAAGTCTGTTTCGTGGATTTCCACGATACTGCTCCATCACCGATAGTGAAAACAAATCCACTAGTCGAGAATGAGTCTTTTGTGTCTAATATCCAATTCGCATCACTGTACCCTTCAAGTACAAGAGGAAACCTTATATAATGTAACCCGAAGTTCAGTGTATACTTCAAGTATCTCAGAACTCGTACTAGAGCTTTCCAATGCTCTTTGCTTGGATTGCTCGTGTACAGACTCAATTTATTCACAGAACACGCAAGATCAGGTCGAGTGCAGTTAATGATGTACATCAAACTCCTGATGACCCTTGCATACTCTTCTTGAGCTACTGGTTCTCTCCGGTTTTTACTCAAGTGCATGTTGAGTTCCAACGGAGTCTTAGCCGGCGGATTATCAAAAGCGTTGAATTTCTTAAGCACTTTCTCAACGTAATGAGATTGTGTTAAGACAATTCCATCACTTGTCCGAACTATCTTGATTCCTAGAATCACATCAGCTAAGCCCATATCTTTCATGTCGAAATTTCATTTCAACATTTGTTTTGTCTCAACGATCATGTTGAGGCTACTGCCCATGATCAACATGTCGTCTACATAAAGACAGACTATGACATAGCCATCAGAACTGCTCTTTATGTACACACATTTATCATACTCGTTGATTTTGAAATCGTTTGATAACATCGTGCTATCGAACTTTAGGTACCACTGAATTGGTGCTTGTTTAAGACCATACAATAACCTAACAAGTTTACACACCTTTCATTCTTGCTTCGGTGCAACAAACCCTTCAGGTTGTTCCATGTATATTTCATTTTCCAGCTCACCATTCAGAAACGCGGTCTTTAAATCCATCTGATGAATTTCAAGATTATGCAATGCAGCAATCGCTAAAAGCACCCGAATAGAAATAATCCTTGTTACTAGTGAGTAGGTATCGAAGAAACCATACCCCTCTTTTTGTCTAAAGCCTTTGGCAACCAAATGAGCTTTATACTTATCAACAATACCATCTGTCTTATATTTTCGTTTTAGGATCCACTTGCATCTTAACAGCTTACACCCACTCGGGAGATCCGTCAATTCCCAAGTGTGATTTTGCATGATGGAATCAATTTCACTATTGATAGCCTCTTTCCAGAATGTAGCATCTGGACTAGATAGGTGATGCGCGGTTGTTTCGCGCTCAAAAATATATTTATAAACTCTTGTGCCCACAGCGAGCATAGCTAGCCAATGAGTACGGGTCGATCCCACAGAGAGTTGTCACGATTCCACCTTCAAGTAACCAATCACAAAGGGGGTTTGGTGTTGTCACTAAACTGAATTTAAATCTGCAAAAGAAACTAAGAAAATATCAAATAACAAAAGGTTCTGGCATTTGAACTAGAATTTGGTTTAAACATAAAATAACTCGATCATGGGCACACTGATTTTCATACATGATAGATCATCTAGTTATGGTGACAGGATTTCTCTCTGCATCTCCTCATCCATCCTTTCATTTTAGATTTAAAAGTGATTCATCTTCGATTAAACCCCTAACTAGTTAGCCACCTCCCGATTCCTCTAAGAGATGTAAGAAAACAAGCAGCAGTGTGCCCTAGACGGACCCAGATCTGTTGTGTTCAACTGATTCCTCTTGTGCCAACAACACCCCATTGATTCCTTTATTACTATATGAACCGACACATAGTCACGATTCGTCAATTCAATTAATAGTGGTGTGTCCTCTTTACCTAACGAGTGATTAGCCACATTGGGCATTTCAGACATACACTCACGTGGAACAAGGCTCAAGAATCAACGGAAACTTATCATGCATTATTATGCCCATTTTGGCCTCATGAGTCCAGATTTATACTCAAACCAACTTCATTGTTCAAACGCCAGAATTAAAGATCTAGCCGAGAAGGCTAGACATATTAAAATTGCATAAATTAAAGACATAAAATAAACAAAAACTTACTGAATTAATTAAGAAAAAACTCAACTCGAACGTTGAGAAGAATAAACATAACCTAAGTCCCGAAGGTTTAAGACCTTTCGGATTGTTTTTGGCTGCCTAAGCAGCGTACGGAAAATAAAATGCAGAAATATAAAATGTAGAAATGTTTCAGACTGACTAAAGTGATTATTTTTCCAGAGATTAAACTTGCTTAAATAGTTACATTTCCGAGTGGAGTTTCCCCCACAGGCGGGGGTCTTCTGCTGAAATTCCGGACCGGCGTGCCCTCTCTGATCTATTTGGATAAGCTTCAGCTTTATCAAATCCCTATTTTTTAGGGATTGCGCTTATCTCTTTATTGCAGCGCCTTCTAGGAGTCCAGCTTAGTTCCAACTCTCCTTTGGATATGTAGCTATCTTCCACCATCTCTCCTCCAACTGATTTCCAAATTTCACGGGAATGCCCATTCTGGCCTGTGGTCGAATCTGTGTGAGTACTGTGGGCACAGCATCATCTGTCAGCTCCATCCGTATCTGATATGCCCACTTCACCGACCGAATGTGGGATGGATACTGAATAAGTCCCATATGCCTCTGAGGATCATATGTGTGAGATAAACGTGAATAAATGGGCATAAAATGCCCCTTCCGCAACCTGGTTCTTTTCGACTCAAAACACACTAAAAAGGACATTTATAGAGGATAAAATATCCATAAAAACACGAAATAAATGGACTTATCAATAGGGATTCTTTCAATGACTTTGGCTCATCATCTAGCATATAGGTGATGAAATCCAGACCAAAAGTATTTACCGTCCTAGCTCGCTTGCTATGTCTCAGTTCTTCATCTATATGATCAGAACTAGTAGCAGCTTCAGAAGTTCTTTTCTTAGGACTACCTTCTATCATATCCTTATCTTTACAATGATAGACATTCTCGAAGAATATAGCATTCCTCGACTATATCATCTTTCCTTTAGTCAACTCGAGAATCTTCGATTTATGAATAAGAAAACGATATGCACTACTGTTAAGTGCATATCCAACAAAGATACAATCAACCCGTTTTAGGGCCGATTCTAACTTGTTTAGGAAGTGACACTTCAATCTTAGCCAAACACCCCCACACTTTAAGGTATTTGTAAGACGGTGTGCATCCTTTCCACAACTCGTAAGGCGTTACATCCTTACCCTTAAGCGAAATCTTGTTCAGGATATAGTTAGTTGTAAACACAGCTTCCTCCCACAAGTTCTGTAGTAGTCCCGAACTTATCAACAAAGCATTCATCATCTCTTTAAGAGTTCGATTTTTGCGTTCAGCAACTCCATGAGACTGTGGTGAATAAGGAGCCGTAGTTTGATGAATTATACCCGCCTCTGCACATAATTCTTCAAATGGGCAACATATTCTCCACCTTTATCACTTTGAATTGCTTTAATTCAACCGCTTAGTTGATTTTCAGCTTCATTTTTGAAGTTCTTAAAAGCTTCAACTGTCTCACCTTTACTTCTTAGAAGATAAAGATAACAATATTTTGTGCAATCGTCAGTAAAAGTACTTTTTATCACCTCTAGTTTGCACAAACTTTAAATCACACACGCTTGTGTGAATTAAGTCTAGATGGTTAGTGCTCCGTTCAACCAAATAAAATGGTAACTTGGCCAATTTTGCTTCGAGACAAACTTCACATTTATTTTGTGTATTAAATTGGTTTACTTTTAGCAAATCTAAATTTATAAACGTTTTATAGCATTTAGATTAACATGTCCTAATCTACAATGTCATAAATTAGAGCATTTAGCAAGCAAGTAAGCATAAGAATTCACTTTATTATTACTTTCTTTTGCAACACGGCGCATAGCCATTACAATTTTTACGGATGTCCGGAACATGCAGCACATTCTTCAGAGTTAGCTAGGGTTTGAGGGCATTCAAACCAGGTGGTGTAACCTCCAGGAGTTACAGCTCTGTAATTAAGCCCCTCCAGGAGTTACCTTTTGCAGATCCCGACACGTGTCCCATGTCGTCATGGATCCCGACACGTGTCCAAGGCAGCTGCAGACTTTGACTCCTGACATGAGTTACTTGCGGTTACACTCCAGCCCCACTAACTCCAACAGCTCCAGGTGAGAGTTACACACATCAAGTCCCGTAAAATACGTACGCCCAAAGCGAAACCGCACGCGTTTTGGAGCAGATTTAAATTATACTATCGGACCCGCTCCAGAAATCGTAGGTGAAACCGCATGCGTTTCTGAACCGTAAAACTGAAACGGCTAAGCCCCGGAAGCCCACATACGCCCAAAGTCTACCCAAAGTCCAATTGCCAAGATCCAAGTTTGAGGACAGGCATAGGCACGGGCGGGCGCGCGCGTGTGGGCTCATGACCTATATCCTTGTGCACTTAGTTATTACACTTAAGTGTTAATACACTTAAATATACCTCTTAAGTAAGTTAAGAAATCAATGTGGGATCATTAAATGTGCTTTAAACACATTATCCCACACACCATAAATGCCCAATCGTGTGACCGACTTCAACCACTTATTTCTCACTCACCGAAAATCGGATTTGAGAAAATACTTCGATTATCTACTATAAACATAGATCAATCGTACGCTATTTAATTCCTTCAAAATTAAGTAAGTCGGTCACCAAAAATCGGATAAAATGAGTCACGACTCACTTTATTAATCCAATTTTTCCAACATGGTCTTCAACTCTTGGCTTGTCCACCCTTATAATTATTATACTTTGTACTAAACCTATAATTTAAACCCTTTTATTTTCTGATCAACTACACAAATAATTCAAGGGTATACGAATTAATATAGATATTTCTGAATTTCTTGCACGTTGGGGCGGATATGATGGATATATAGAGACATATAGTTGATGCCGTCCGCGCGTGTACTGCGCGAGTTTTTTAAAATACACATAACTTAATATTTTTATGTAAATGAATACTAGCATATCACCCATGCGTTGCACGGCTATTAAATATTGTATTTCATTGTCATGATATATATAATATAAATTATTGATTATAAATACAAAAAAATAATTATATTGATAAAAAAATATTTATTGAAAATTAATTAGATTAAATTAAATTTTGATTCCACGTTGTATATAGATAAATAAAGATATGCGCAATACGCTACTAATAAAATAAATTCAAATAATTTATTGCACATGACTATACATGGAGTGTTATTGTATTTTATCACATATTAAAAAATTTATGCTACTACATCTTTTGGCCGTGGAAATATCAACATAAAGTTGACTGTAGCTGGGAATAAATTTCTTTATAAAAAGTCTCAATTGAGATAATGATAAATAAACATATTGGATAGTCGATAATTTAGAAAATATATATAATAAAATTAATTATGAATATAATAAATCGTTTATCGAAAAAGAAATAATGAAATTAATGCGTAAAAAAACGATCATCTTCCATGCATTTCCAATTATGTGGAATACTTGGTGGTAATCTTGCATCTTAGTACATGAGAAAACTTCATTTATGGAAGGTTGTTCACTTTTACATCAATAAAAATATGATAGATAACACTGAAAATTCCATGCAAATATCAAGGAACACAGAGGAAAAATTTCAAAACATACACAACTTATTAAAAGTACCACAAAAAAAATCTTGGTGTAGCAATCCTGACTAATTAAAGAATAAGAATATCAATCAATTATCTTAGTAAGAAACAAACTTTTACAAAAATTTTGTGTTTCATATTCACTCAAATAATAATAATAATAATAATAATAATAATAATAATAATAATAATAATAATAATAATAATAAATTACAAATTAAACATGAACTAAATCAACTTATATAGACATATATATATATATATTGAATAACTTATATCTAGAATAATATATGTTATGTGTATATATATTATATCATATGTAAACATTGTAGGATAGATTTATTATTAAGTTTCTATATATAAAATAATTATATACATTATATCTAATTAATACTATGACATCATTATAGATATTATATGTTTTATAGATAGCATAAATATAGAAATTGAATATAACTCGTATATTGATTAATGTAATCATAGGATATTATATCTTATGTAGATATGTATAATATTATGGACAGTATTAACACTATTTATGGATAGGATATAACGTATGTAATTATATGATTAATATTATAGTATTTTTTTGGATAGAATTTATAGTAGTTAATTTGATATATTAATTAATATAACCAAATTTTTAATTAAATGTTATATTTATTTATTTTTTTTCTGAAGAGATAGTTTAGGCGGAAAAATTTAATAGTTTCTATTTATACAGACTATTTTATTTTTAGATATAATATGGATGACGTTGTCACAAATGAATATGTTTGGCGATGTTATTTTCGAACGGCCGACAGTAACTATGAAATCTGCCTATAAATATAAGATGATGGGTCAGTATTTATATAAACGTGTCAGTATTTATATATGGATTGCTTTACTTACGGTACATGGGTGATGTGCCCAACACAAGTTAGACAATGTGACGTCATGTACCGGTCTTTTTTTTCGAGGTTTTTTTTTTTTTCAAAATATAAATATCATTAGATTAAAGAGAATTAATTTAATTGTTTTGATCCAGTGACGTGCGCAATGCATTCATCACTCTAATGGATAGGCTCATAATCACACTTGATAATTAATTTTTTCAAAATAAATATATACCATAAAATAAAATTAGTGAACCCTAAAATTAAAGTAAATTAATTTAATTTTTTTATCCGGTGACTCGCGCAGTGCACTCGTCCGATATTAACGCGTGGAATCGTGCATTACGTTCGACAATTAATTTTTTCAAATAAAATATAACCCTTAATTTTGATCAATAAACCCTAAAAAATATAAAACTAAAAAAATCTAAAAACAATAAAAAAACCTAAAAAAATTCTAAAAATCCTAAAAAAAATTACTAAACCCGAAAAAATCCCATAAACCTTAAATTCTTAAATTCTAAACATTAATTGTGATGGAATAAATTCTAATTTTGATTAATAAACTCATTAAAGACAAATATTAGACCATATATTTGTAAGACTATAATTGATACTTTTGGACATTATTAGTCATACTTTGTAGTGCTACCAGAGATATTTTTATGGAGAGTTTCATGGAACCATTCAAATTTGGTCAAAGTTTGATCCGTTGTACTTAGCAACTCAATACACCGGTGTACTGAAAAGTTGGTGTTTATATATATAGCTGCAGAGTATATTAACATACAGAAAACAATATCTTTATCCACAAATTTTAGTTCTCCATGATAAATATCATTGAAATAATTGGATTTTTAGAAAATGCCGTTAGTAACTGGAGGGCGGCATCAACTCTACAGGGCAATTCGATGTACAGATATATAGTGTATTTTTTTATTTTATTTTTCTTGAGCGCAAAGTACATATGTAGAAAGACAGAAAGCCCTATTTTGCTGTCATAATCTGTATCATTTTAGTACTAGTTCTATTACTTTGTTGGCCGGGTAGATGGACTGCTAAAATTGTTGAAATTTCTAATATTTACTTCTAAGTTCTAACTGAGTAGATAACTCAATACGTGCATATGACTGCTACTTTTGAATTTTTAGTGTGACGGAAGTTATCTAATTAGGAGAAAATATCGATTTTTGTCCCACATGACACGCCTCAATTTGATTTTAATTCCGATATTATTATTTTTGATTTTTTTTTTCAAAAAAATCGCTCAGTTTTAATCTCATAGGTTTAAGAATATCATTTTTGATCTCATGATTTTAAGGTTAAAAGCGTGACCAAAATCGATGTTTACTCTATTTGGGACCAAGAATTATAATATCCGTACCAAAATCGAACTAAAACATGCCTTATTAGACCAAAATCAATATTTTCTCTCCATTTGGTGGAATGGACGTACAATTTGTGATTAGAAATTGTCCTGAATTTTAATCTGAGCGTTATTTTTTTTATTAATTTTATCATATTCAGTATTTTATATCAACTAAAAAATTGATTCACTAGATTATAAGTCCACATTAAACAAACCTTTTAATTACTTGTTAGTCTATCTCACTGTCGAAGCCTACTCGTTTTTGTATTTATTTTTTAAATCGCTGCCGATTTATCTTAAGTCCAACCCCAAACTCACCCATCTATTTATTACTAATTTACTAATTACTATACCTGCACCGAAATAATTGACTACGATATGAAACTCATGAAATAATCCTACCCCCTTTGTATCCCATTTTGATAAGTTTATTGAGATTTTTCACGGAAATTCAAAAAAAATTGGGAAAAATAATTAATTAAGAAATTTTCTAATATGCAATATTTATTTCCTTGATAGTGAATTAATATTTAATATAAACATATTAAATCGGGTTATATATTAATAAATTAGCTATATATATATATATATAGAAACATGCTTATATATCGGGGAGAAGAGATCCTTTAGTCCCAACTTTGTGTGTCAACCGTGTACCAATATTAAAATTATATATTGTTAATAATATTTTTTATAAAAAAAATTATTATATTATAACTAATCATAATTAATATTTATGTCTAAAAATTAAAAATTTTAAAAATTATATACCTTAAGTTTGGATTAATCAACCCCAAAAAAATTATATTAACTAAAAAATGAAAAATAAATATTAAAAAATAATTATAAACCCTAATTGGATGGAATAAACCCTAAATAATGATGTAAAATTATACTAAAACAAAAGAAATTAAAATTGAAGAAAAAAATGAAAATAAGTAATAATTTTGAGGTTTGATAGATGATTGACACATACAAATTAGGACTAAAAAATCTCAAATATATATCGAGACATCCCAAAAAAATTAATAAATCTATAAAAACAGGATGGGGGAAGTATTATATTTAGAAAAGGAGGTTAGTTGCAAAATGTACAAAAATGTCGATGTAATTAATTTGTGATATTAAGTTTTTTGCTCTTTTGTCTTTTTATATTTTAAATTTCACGATTTATCCGTTTCATCTTTTCCAAAACCAATTTCACGGTGATTCGACAATATATATATATATATATATATATATATATATATATATATATATTATCATTTTACTCAATTATTATATAATATATAAATATTATGTATACTTTAGTGTGTCTCGTTGAAATATTTAATTTATATACCAATAAAATAAAAGAAAATTGAGATATAACAATAAAAATAAATTATGATTTATAAATCATATTATAAAAAACTTTATTCGAATTAAGATTATTGTAAATATTTACTTATTAATTGGAACATGTGTGAATGCATAGTAAAAAATAATAAATTAACAATAGTAATGAACTATATTATCAATCAACTAATATGATTACAATTTATATGAAAATGAAAACAAATAATCAATAAAATAGCAAGAAAATGAGATATGTTTGAATTATGATTTATAAATTGCATAATAAAAAACACTTTGAAATTTGAATTTGAATTAAGATGACTGTAAAATATTTATATGTTGAAGTTTGAAAGAAAAATAATAAGCTATCATGGATAGTGAGATAAATTACTAATTAACTAATGAATAAAATTTTTAAATAAAAAAGTGAAAATGAATGATCGATAAAATAAAAAGAAAATGAGATATGAGTAAATTGTGATTTATAAATTATATTAGAAAAAATATTTTGAAATTTTAATTCAAATTAAGGTAAATATATATTAAAATTTGAATATCCTATATTAATAATGAAAAATAATAAAATGTGTAATAAGCATGGCTACAATTACATAATTAAGTAATTAATATAAAGAAAATAAAATAAAAATAATTAAAGAAAATCTAAAAAAGAAAAGAAAAGAACTCGATCACAAATTTTATTATTATCGAGCTTTTTGTCGAGTTTTTTTAATCGAACTTGAACATATCCTCATCGAATCGAACACTTATCGAGTTCGAATCGAACTCGATCACGAATTTTCTTAGTCGAGCCAAACTCGAACTCAAACTCGAAGCTCGAGTCGAACTCGAGCTCGAGCTCGTGCCGAGTATATCTTAAACGAGCCGAATTCGAGCTTGAAGGTATTCGACTTGACTCGGCTCGTTTAAAGCCCTAGTTGTAATCTAAACTGTCTTGGAAAATGCAAAAGAAAAAAAAAACAAAAAAAAAAGAAGAAGAAAATTTACAACAATAAATATCTTTACGGATGTCTATTAATTCAAAATTGTTGTCTATTATATATAAATAATTGTCTAAAATACAATTGTCAAATCGTGTGATAGATAATATTTTATATCAAAATTGTGCACTATTACACGATTTTACCTTAATATATGTATAGATTAATTCCACACCAACCACGGTCCCATTACGACCCCCATTTGACGTCGTCAGCGTGGCCCTCTAATGGTCGATCAAGCACATACAAAATGTATATCAATTTACAAAACTTAATTAATGTATTAGTATATATTGTTGAACCAAAATCCCACAATGGATTCATTTGGATTCGAGCTCCAACGATCTACAAAACAAAACAAACAATGTGAAATCGAAGGACCATCGGGAGTTGACGATTAAACGGACTCCAATGCCCAATTCGGAATAGACTTGAAAAAAAAATGAAAGCAATAGAAAATGAAAGAATGAACACATTAGTCACAGTCAACTGGTAGGTCGAGAGTAAGGTCAAATGAAGTTTTGAAGAGTTTTGGATTATCAAGTTGCTCTCTGCTGTGACGTAGACACATGCTCTGGTGGCGTCGCTTAACCCAAGTTTATCGCAATCGGTGTACTGATAAACTGAGATTTTACACTGATTTTGATACATTTTTATGTTGAGTTTGAATTGTTTTGGGTGTGTTCTATCTCAGTTTATTTGTGTTTTCATGCATTTGGGAGTTTGGTATTACTTGTTGAAATTTTATAGGAATTAGACTTGGAAAGATGGTGTTTTGAACGAAGTATGGAAGTTCCGAAAAATACATGGAAAAATGGTCGAGAATCTTGTGCTGACGTGGCAGCTCGCGAGTGAAGACCTCGACCATTAACTGTCAAATCGCGACAGAGGCTGGGGTGCTAAGAAGAAAAGTCGCGAGTCGCGAATGAGACCACGAATCACCAAGGGCCATTAACTGTTTGATCGCGACAGAGACGGGGGTCATCTTTGATAAATTCGCGATCTGGTCGCGAATATCCGAAGAGGTCACGAATTCTATGACAACTGGATGCCACATGGAGTCACGACCCGAGTCGCGACCGACATGCTCGGGAGCGAGCTCGCGAATTTTCAAGGCGGTGCAGCTGTGGTTTCCTACTTTGGATCAAATTCGTACTTAGTATTTAAGGGTGGAAATACACGAAAATAAAAATAGGAAAAAAACCTTACTATAAGTTTTGGAGCAGAGAAAAATAACAGAGAGAAGCCATCGTGAAGAACAAGCTCTAGGAATTCGAGGAGTACAAGATTAGAGGCAGATTTAACCTTCCGGGTTTTGTTTATTTTTATTCTTATTTTTCTATGGATTTTTGGACTGGATATTTATTTATCGGTTTGACTATGGATAACTAAACCCTAGTGTTCTAGGGTTGTTTATGACTCAATTATGAAACTAGTTAATTAATAGAATTATCTTGTCTATGGTTCTTTTCATGCTTTAATTATTCTTGTTTTGGATGTTGTGTTGATTAATTGGCCATTAATTGATACAATCAGAGGTGTTAATTCATAATTCGAAAGGTGAGTTTTAGCACGAGATTCTGAATAATTAACTTGATAATTGATAATACTCGAGAGAGTTGAGATTATTTAAGAGAGCTTTTGACCTGTTGATCATTTTGGAGTTGCATATTCGATAATTAATGGAGACATTATTATTTAATCTGTAATCAACATTTACATTTCTCTGAGAAGGGATTGTATATAATTTTGTGGTTGTTCTAGTGTGATGTGAATCTGAATATAGGCATGGAATTGTTTTAGTTAAACAGGTGGAGTAGTTGATGATTAAATAATCCTAGAATGCGCTTTTTCTTCTGATTATTTTAATTATTATTTTCTTTTATTTTATGTTTGTGGTAATTTTATTTATTTTGTTTGATTAGTTCAGTTAATTTCATACTCATAATCTTGTTAGTTTAGATGACAGTTGTAGAATAAATAGAATAACTAGTGATTAGATACTGAGTCTCTGTGGATTCGACCTTGTTCACCGCTTTGCGATTAGCCTCACCGTGCACTTGCAGTTTAGGTGAAAATAAAATCCGAACAAGTTTTTGGCGCCGTTGCCGGGGACTCAAATTCTTTTATTGCAGTTTAGGTGAAAATAAAACTTGTTCGGATTTTATTTTCACCTAAACTGCAAATGCACAGTGAGGCTAATAGCAAAGCGGTGAACAAGGTCGAATCCACAGAGACTCAGTATCTAATAACTAGTTATTCTATTTATTCTACGACTGTTATCTAAACTAACAAGATTATGAGTATGAAATTAACTGAACTAATCAAACAAAATAAATAAAATTACCACAAGCATAAAACAAAAGAAAATAATAATTAAAATAATCAGAAGAAAAGGCGCATTCTAGGATTGTTTAATCATCAACTACTCCACCTGTTTAACTAACACAATTCCATGTCTATATTCAGATTCACAATACACTAGAGCAACCACAAAATTATATACAATCCCTTCTCAGAGAAATGTAAATGTTGATTACAGATTAAATAATAATGTCTCCATTAATTATCCAATATGCAACTCCAAAATGATCAACAGGTCAAAAACTCTCTTAAATAATCTCAACTCTCTCGAGTATTATCAATTATCAAGTTAATTATTCAGAATCTCGTGCTAAAACTCATCTTTCAAATTATGAATTAACACCTCTGATTGTATCAATTAATGGCCAATTAATCAACACAACATCCAAAACAAGAATAATTAAAGCATGAAAAGAACCATAGACAAGATAATTCTATTAATTAACTAGTTTCATAATTAAGTCATAAACAACCCTAGAACACTAGGGTTTAGTTATCCATAGTCAAACCGATAAATAAATATCCAATCCAAAAATCCATAGAAAAACAAGAATAAAAATAAACAAAACTCGGAAGGTTAAATCTGCCTCTAATCTTGTACTCCTCGAATTCCTAGAGCTTGTTCTTCACGATGGCTTCTCTCTGTTATTTTTCTCTGCTCCAAAACTTATAGTGGGGTTTTTTTCCTTTTTTGATTTTCGTGTATTTCCACCCTTAAATACTAAGTACGAATTTGATCCAAAGTAGGAAACCACAGCTACACCGCCTTGAAAATTCACGAGCTCGCTCCCGAGCATGTCGGTCGCGACTCCACGTGGCATCCAGCTATCATAGAATTCGCGACCTCTTCGGATATTCGCGACCGGATCGCGAATTTATCAAAGATGACCCCCGTCTCTGTCGCGATCAAACAGTTAATGGCCCTTGGTGATTCGCGGTCTCATTCGCGACTCACGACTTTTCTTCTTAGCACCCCAGCCTCTGTCGCGATTCGACAGTTAATGGCCGAGGTCTTCACTCGCGAGCTGCCACGTCAGCACACGATTCTCGACCATTTTTCCATGTATTTTCCGGGACTTCCATACTTCGTTCAAAACACCATCTTTCCAAGTCTAATTCCTACAAAGTTCCAACAAGTAAGACCAAACTCCCAAATGCATGAAAACACAAATAAACTGAGATAGAACACACCCAAAACAATTCAAACTCAACACAAAAGTGTATCAAAATCAGTGTAAAATCTCAGTTTATCATATACTCTCTTTGAACCCCTTCGAGAGGTCGGAACACTCAGAACTCTTGAGATTTTTTCTATCAGTTTGACCTCTTTGGATCTTTTGAGCCCAAGGAAATATGACCTCCACATATATAAATTATATATAAAAAGCTTCAGTTATTATTGCAAATTAACCCGGACCTTATATACTTTTCGCAACTAAGCATTTTTTAAATATGACTCCTTGAGTTTTTTTTTTTTCAAAAAAAGAAAAATGGGTCCTTGATTTTATTGCCTCGTGAGTTGCTACTTGCTACTAAGCTGGTGTGTGATGTATGTACTGGATTGGAATGGGCCACTTTCTGTACCATCTTTGAGATTTAAATGGGCTAGGGCCAACTTTAAATGGGATCAGACCTTTCCTATAAACTGGACATGGGATATTTTTTTGTTGTTCTTGTAGATGGGCTTCTTCAATATTCATTCTTACAATAGGGTACCGTGTCCAGATTTGGAATTTAAATTAAAATACACATTTTAAAATATTTTTTAAAGTAATTTGGGGATATATATTACTCTTAAATAAATGTTATTTATATTGATCATAATTTTTTGTACATCATGTTATATTAACAACAACACAAAAATATGTACGAGACTATTTAACGGATCTTTTACTCTTTTACGATAAACAGGTCTAATAGAACTAAAAACACGCTCCAGATACGGATACACCACAGAAAAAGCATTGCGTCCGCACTTCCTCCATTTTTTAAATTTTTCCCTTTTTTGTCGTTTTGTGCAGCTGCCGACTTCCTTCTTCTTTTTCTTTTTCTTTTTTTTTTCCTTATAAAACCTTTGTTTCTTTTGTAATTCCTCTCCCCGTTTTACGTTTTTCTTTTCATCCTTTAAAAAAAACTTTTCATTGCAATACAACTAATTATGGAGCGTAGTGCACAAATTCATATGTTATTGTCAGGTGATTGCACTGTATGAGATACCAAACAAAAATAATAATTTAAATCTAAAATTATAGTAATTCAATTAAATTTTAGGGTTCACTAATTCCATATTATGGTATATATTTACTTCAAAAATAATAATTATCGAGCGCAGTACACAAGCCCACATATTGCGCGAGACGACGAATAAAAAAATTAAATTAATTCAACTTAATTTTAGGGTTCACTAGTTCCATTTTAGGGTATATATTTATATTTATTTCAAAAAAATTAATTATCGAGCGCATTGCACGAGTCCATGCGTTAGCGTCGGGAGAGTGCACTGAGCGAGACACCAGATTAAAAAAAAATAAAAAATTAAATATATATTTGCAAAAAAATAAAAGAAATGAAGAAATTAAAAAGTAGGAAAAAAACTAAAAAGAAAAGAAGATAAAAAGAGGGAAAGAGAGGGAGAAGGACCACTTAAAAAGAAAAAAAAAGTGATAATCTCATGGCTCAAATAGAGATCCGTTTAACGTAAAAGATTCGTTAGACGGTCATATAAAAGTGTGTCTCTAACGACAATGTTGTATTTTTCTAAGGCGATACCGTTAAAAATATACATCAATATTGTTTACATATCAGAAAACGAAAAAATTTAGGACCAACATAATCAATATCTTCTAATGTCGTTAATGTATGTCCCCAAAATATCTTTATTATATAAAAAATAAAAATAATTAATACATATTCAAACTTGAAAATTTCTGATTCTCCAAGAACGAGGAGCAAGGGGATTTATCCATAAAATCATAAAATTTTAAAATAAAAATAATTAATACATAAATTAAAAGAATTAAAAAGAAAAGAAAAGAAAGTATGGTCGACGTTTCTTAGCAGATATGTCCAGGGGCGGAACCAGAAATATTTTATGGGGGGGGGCCTCACTATTTTTATCACGTTTTTTTTTCTTGCACACAGTTAAAGAAATATAAGAAAGTTAATTAACGACAAAATTAAGATCTCAAAAATTACAATCATAATAGAGATAAAAATGTTTAAATATTTCTTACATTAAAACAACTCCAAATACAATAAAAATGATCTAAAAATTCGCATTCGATGAAGTAATGGTTGTGCTTGTTTATGAAAGTGGTGGCAATTGATATTTGCGAGTATCCATCGACTGAAACCGCTGCAAGATCCGCTCGCTATCAATCGTCGAAAAAATTTCTTTCTCAATGTACACAACTAAACTGTCATTCATCCACTCATCTCCCATTCGATTTCGCAAATCAGTCTTGATAGTCTTCATTGCAGAAAATGCTCTCTCAACAGAAGCAGTAGCAACAGGTAAAATTAATGATAACTCAATCATACGATAAACTAATGGAAAAACCAAGTACTTACCAGTTTTAACCATTTTCTCAGCAAGACTTCCCAAATTGTCAATCATAGAAAATTGTGGATCAAGCCGCACATTGACAATGTAATTGCCAAGTTGTTGGGGAAGATATAGACAATCATTTGCTGAGAAGTCCTCATGATATAAAGTAGCAAAACGCATAAGTTTATCAACATTAAATTGAGAGAATGAATCTGTTGGATCAAGACATGCTATGCAACTAAGCAACTCGGTACTAGCTTCTGAAAATCGACCATTCATCTCTTGTATAGTTAAATCAACCACCTGACATGGCAATAATATAATGATAAAATTAATTGGGAATAAAAGTTAGAAACAAAAAAGATAAAAATACTTAAAAGTTAGAAATCATACCTGATAAAAAATCTCAACTCGATAATAATGAAAATTAGTGATGATTTCTGCTCTATTCCTCTTATAACCACGTCGTGGTATACTAACTTCCATATCAACAAGAGGCATCTCATTTAATTCACAAAAAGCATTTGTTTGATCAAAAATTTGCTTCCATCCATCTTCCCTAAAGCTTTGTAATTGACATTTCACAGTGTGGAGCAATGAGATGGCTTGAACAATATTTTGGTCTTTTTTTTGCAAGGCTTGAGACAAATCGTGTGTGATTCCCAATAAATATCGCATCAAATGCAACAAAAACACAAACTCATAACTATCCATACGTGCAATCAAACCTTCAACAGTACTTCTATTTTCAGAACAAGTAGCATCATCACGTATGGTTTCAAGCACTTGCTCAACTGAAGGCCACATGGAGCATAGACGAAGCAAAGTAAAGTAATGTGAACCCCACCGAGTATCTCCAGGCCTTGCCAAACTAGTTTCTTGATTTTGACCTTTCCCACTTTCTCTTTCACCATCACTGAGTTCTCTTTCTATTCTCTCATCCTCACAATCTCTGAGCTGGTCTCTTCTCTTACAAGATGCTCCAACTACATTCACTATCATTGAGATGTAGTTAAAAAAATCTTTCACAACCGGAATACCCTTCACAACAGCAACAATGATTAACTGAAGTTGATGAGAGAAACAATGAACATACATGGCATATGGACTTTCTTGCAATATTAAAGATTTCAACCCATTGAATTGACCACGCATGTTTGAAGCCCCATCATATCCTTGACCTCTTAACTTGGATAACGATAAACCATGTTGTGCAAATAAAGCATCAATAGCATTTTTCAAGGAATGAGAACTAGTGTTAGCCACATGCACAATTGCAAGAAATCGTTCAATCACACATCCTTTTTTGTTCACATATCTTAAAACAACCCCCATTTGCTCTTTCATCGAAACATCTCGAGCCTCATCAACCAAGAGGGTAAAAAATCTATCTCCAATATCATTAACTATAGAAAGTGTGATCTCTGAAGCACAAGCATGAACTAATTCTTTTTGAATTTTTGGAGATGTCATTTGATTATTGCCAGGAGCATTTGAACCAAGTACTTTAGAAACTCCATCATCTAGTTGCCCGTACCATTCAAGCAATTCAAGAAAATTGCCTCTATTCAAAGAACTAGTTGACTCATCATGTCCACGAAAAGACAACCCTTGCTTTAAAAGAAAGCGAATCACATTCAACACTGCTGTTAGACGGGCGCGATAAGCAACATCCATCTCTCGGCTATTTGATCGAAACATATTTGCCACGCTATGCCTTTGATCTTGAAAAGACTCGAGTTCTATTCTAGCATAGTTGTGACAACTATTTACCACCCCGACATGACTTGTGAATTTTTTCAATGCCTTTTTCCAATTACTAATGCCTTTTGTTGTAAAGGCTTTTTCTCCATTTCGACCTCCTTTCTTTGAATCTTTGAAAAGATAACACCAAAAACAATAGACTGCATCCTTTGATATGCTGTACTCTAGCCATGTGAATTGTTCAAACCAACTCTCTTGAAAACTTCTTTCATGATCACAATACATCTTTTTCGGATAATTATGGCCAATTGGTTGACAAGGTCCCCTAGTCAAGTACATTCTTCGTACTTGATCTCGAACAGCAATATCAAACTCCTCAATTGGTTTTCGTAGTCCAGGATCACTAACAATATCATTAAGGTTTACTTTTATTTCTCGACGGGGACGATTTCCCACTGATTCATTGACATTAGGTGAATTTGAGAATGATGAAAAGTCGCCCTTACGTTTTTTTGGATAATATTTTTCCATAATCTACATAGAATCACAGACAAATTATATAAATTGATACCATTCATTTACAATTCATAATTAAAATAAATAAAAAATCAAGTTTCAATTCCTAATTAAGTTTTAATCTGTCTGAACTAGCTAACAATTAATAAAATAAAAGATAACATAATCAATAATGATAACATATATGGCTAATCAATAATGATAATTAACGAATATTAAATGCTTAATGCTTATTAAAAATAAATTATATTATATTACAAAATACAAACCTTATGTATAAGAGTAGCATACATTAGAGATGAATCCCTAATTTTGATTTCCGAAGCCAAATTCCAAATCAGGTTCCTAATTTCAATTTTAATCCTAATTAATTTTAATACCTATTTCCAAACCTCAATTCAAAAATCAAAATCAAATCTCTTTCATGATTCTAATATTATAACAATGGTCAATGTACTATGTATATTAATTCAAGTTATCAATTCAAACAAAAATTCCTAACTGAAATTTTAATTAGGCACAATACGTTATACGCACTAAACATGAATATATAAACGATAAACAATAAAACAACTAAATAACACAAAGCATAAGAGCATAACTATTAAATAAATATAATAATGTACAGAAAAAAAAAAGAATGAAAGAAAAAAAAACCTCAATCGATCAGATTGGAATGGTGCTGTTTGTACGGCAGCTCTTGATCATCAAAGTGATATTGCAGTATTCGTTTAGATTGAATAAGAAAAACTTTTGTGTGACTTTAAAAATCAAGACTTTTATAGACTATAGAAAAGAACAAAAATTGTACAGTTCACTCCTCGACTGAATACGCTTATTTATTTGGATGAAAAGAAGACAAAGGGATGCAAATGGGTGTTGGTTAATTAATATTTAATTGAAGTAGGACCCACCACCTTACTTTTGACTTTACACATGCTTCCACATGTCAACCTCCAATTTATTACCTCTTCAACTTCATCTCGGCTTCACCCCAATTCACCATCATCATATTTTTGTAAAATAAAATTTTAATATTAGAAGTATAATTTTATTTTTTTTTTTGGTTGGGGGGGGGCCAGGGCCCCCACTGGCCCCCCCTCAGTTCCGCCCCTGGATATGTCCTCTTCTCCATGATACCCTGCTATGTACGACAACTATACCTACCCCTGATGAAGATGACTCTGTAGTAAGTGAAAATTTAAAATATTATATATAACATTTTTATTATTTTTTATATATTTATTTAGTTTTGGAATCTTATGAAATCCAAAATTAGATAAAGTATTTAAATAATAATAAATATATTATTATATGATAAACATCAAGAGTCTTTGGCAACAAATAAATATCTTTCAAAAGATATATATCAATTTCCAACAGCCAATGAGATAGTGTCACATCAGCTCTAGATCTCTTTCCCTACAACTATAAATAAGGGCCTCCATATCAGTTAAAAATCACGCCAGAAGTCATTTGAAGAGTTCAAGAATTTGAGAAGAAATCCCATAAGTAGAATTCTCTCAAATATTAAAGGCGTTCTTCATCAAGTTCATAAATTCATCCCGAAGACGGTGTTTGATCCATAAGCAAGCACTAAATTCATCCCGAAGACGGTGTTTGATCCATAAGCAAGCAAGGCAGTCAAAGGCGTTCTTCATCAAGTTCATTCCGAAATTGGCGTTTGATCCGGAAGCAAGGTGTCGGCCCTCCGAGTTAACGTTATCAAGATTAAAGATCAAGTCGAGTTAACGTTATTAAGACTAAAGATCAAGTCAAAGAAGATCGAGGATACAAATCTTCCCCGAAAACTTCAAAAGTCAAGTTCAAACAATAAGTGTGAGAAAATCTAAGAGACAAATTTATTCTGAAGATTTCAAAGACCGTTTGAAAATTAAGTTTTGAAGAGAAGAATCCGAGGAAAAATAGAGATTGAATTCATAAATTTATATTTTTGATCCAAAATCATTTTATTGTACACTGTTTTGTGTTTTACCAAATTAAATACAAAAATATTGTGTTACAGACTCCGACTCCGACGTGAATGCTCTCTCCACCATCGGCGCCACCTCTGCCACCACTTCCGACTTGCCATAGAAGAAGGTAAAAGAAAATGAGCAAAAATAGCATAATGTTCTTCCTCTTAGGCGGCGTGGATGCTCTCTCGACCATCGGTGCCACCACTTTCCCAAAATCCGCCATTAATGTCACCACTTCGATAAAATTTTGAAAACCAAAAGTTTCGAAAACAAAATTTTGAATCAATTTATCAAGTTCGTAAATAAATTATCGAATCTATCAATCAATTTCGAAAACTGAAATTCGAAAAAGAAGTCAAAGTTCAGATCAAACGAAAAAGAGGCATGATTTTTATTTTTTAGATTTGTTGTTTCGATTTTACCTTCTTCTTCGGCTAGCTGGAAGTGATAGCAACGGTGGCTCCGATGGTGGAAAGAGAATCCAAGCCAAAGTCATAAGTCGTCTTTGTTGGTTGAATTTTGAGTGATATTTTTTAGTGTTAAGATTGATACTGATTTTTACGCGATTGTTTTAGCAAGTTGACCCGCCCATTTAAAATAAATCTTATTTACATCTAGTGCACGAATTTTTTTACCAAACGGCATAAGGACGTATTTCTTAATCTAATAATAATAATAATAATAATAATAATAGTAGTGGTGGTGGTGGTAGTAGACTACTAGTAGTAGTAGATAACTTGCAAAACAAAACATAAGGGCTAATCTAGTCATTTCAGCAAACACGGTGGTAAAAGGGCCTTCCCATTACTTAAACCCTTCTCCCATCTCCTCGCAAAACTAAACCCTAGCTCTCGCTCTCTTCAGTTGTCATCTTGCTTAGTGCCTAATTGTTCTTCACAAAAAAGAGATGGCAAAGCGTTTGATTCCACTTTTCAACCGCGTTTTGATTGAAAAGATCGCTGCGCCGTCCAAAACCACCGCCGGAATTCTCCTTCCTGAGAAAACCGCAAAGGTAATTTGCCGGTACTGCCCCTGTACCTTTGATTTTTTGTTCTGTTTAAAGATCTTATTTGTTTTTTTTTTAATTAATTTATTCTTTTTCCCGGTTTTTCGTTATGATGCGAGATTAATTGTAATGTTAATGTGGGGAGATTTTCGTGCCAATTTTGTTTGTGAGTATATTTTTTTTGACTTTGCTGTAGAACTGTATTCGTAGTCTGAAGTCGTTATCTTTTCCAGTTCTGCTTGATTTTGCTGGTAGGTTTGGTATTCTGTAGCATTGAGAGATTGGATTTATGGGATTATTGTCAAATTTTTATATGATTAGCCCATTAGCTCTATGGCTAGTCTACGAAATTCGGACAACATTGGTTTACCAGAAATTAATGTCGGGGCGAATTTTGCAAATTTTCAATTCTCTTTTACCAGTAAATGACCAAAGCATACGCCACTATGTTGGTTTTGTGCAGCTCTGATATGAGAGAATGAGTTTAGCAGAGTTCTTTTTCATGAATAAGGTGTTGTTTGAACTTTGAAGTATGGTGCAAGTGTGCAACCAAAGTGAAATTCTGAATATAAGGCTCTAACTTTATGGGGAATTGGCACTTTTGGTTATTTTGCCTATTCAATACCAAAAATTAAATCTTTGTGGCAAAGTTCTTGGTTATTTCTCTAACTTTATGGACGCCTCATCTTGAGGCGCACCTCAAAACCACCTTTTTAATCCATGTCTTTGCCACAATGAAAAGCGTCTGTAATATAGTAATATTGATGCACTGAAAATTTGTTTTACCCAACAATGACTCAGTTGAACTCTGGAAAAGTTGTTGCTGTTGGTCCTGGCTGCCATGACAGGGAAGGGAAGTTGGTTGCCGTGAGTGTGAAGGAAGGAGATACTGTTTTGTTGCCTGAATATGGAGGCACTGAAATAAAGCTCGGTGAAAAAGAGTAAGTCTAATTTTTTGGTTTATCTGTTTGATTTTTATATATTATGCCCTTATCTATATGGAAAAGAAATAACTTGTCTAGCACAGTGAATTACAGGGTTTTGGTATAATAACATTTTGCCTTTTGTAAGCCCTCTTATTTGTTCCTAACATGCCATAATTCGTGGTTTGCCTAATCTATTATTAGAAACATGTTTAATGTTATTTTATGGGCTCTTGCTAGTTATGTTCAATTTGAATAACCCCCTGCCGTTCTGGTTTGCTTGGTGGATACCCATCACTCATTTTTCTATTAACCATTTGGTTCTAACTTTGGTTATAGTCAAATGTTTGCGTTCTGATTATACTTTCTGGCTATCTGAGAAGCTTGATTGTTCTGGTTCAACATTGTCTCTTAACCTAACACACATCCCCGTTCACCCACCCCTCACTTCTTCTTTTTCCCAACTTTTTTCTTTTATTGTATAGTCTGCTGTGAGTACATGGCTAATAATGTTATCTCACTTTATAAATTTATTAAAGGGGGTATATATTTTACCTATAAAAAGACGCTGTTGGTTATTTTATCAATAGTTTGTAAACCATATAACTCTGCCATGCATGATGCATTTTCTAGCCAGTTACTGTTCTCTTGTAATTTCTTTTATCTCCTTTGGCGTTGCTTGGTTTCTTTTTTCACTTTCTATTTCAAAGAAAAGTAACATCTCAAAGGTGGTACTCGTTCCTTATTGCTACATTTATCGTTTAGGGCCAGCTAAAACTTGACTATTTTCCTTTATATGTCATGTTCGATGAAGATTTTCAAGGCTGATGTCAGCCTTCAATGCCTTGGGATTGGATAAACTTAATGTTCTCATGGACAACACTATACAGACTCTTGTTTTCATCTTTTGGACACGGGGCACTCTTTAGATTCAGATACCTTATTTGTCTCTGCAAAAATGATGGTTTCTAGTAAACTATATCCACCGCTTTGCAATTTTTATTTTTCTATTCGCCTCTGATGATATTGTTCTACAATTATTTTTGAACACGTTAGACTTGTGATAATTTTGCTGCTAATACAGAATAATTTTGTGTTGGATGTTCCAGGTACCATATTTTCCGTGACGAAGACATTTTGGGAACATTGCACGACTAGCTTGGTGTTATTCTGCAAGAAAATATCACTACGAACCATGTTTAGTTATCTATCATTTTTCAATTGTACTTTAGTAGACTTGACACCTTGACTATTTAAGTGACGATGGGTGGAATCTTTTGATGGAAATTCGACTCCGTTAGATGATTATTGAATTGGTTTTCCGGAATTGAAGCGTTACATTAATGATTCAAGAGTCTGATTTTGGCTTGAGTCATACTTGAGTTAAAATCATGGCGATGCAGCTCAATTTTATCTGCATTACATTCTATATATATCCATCTTGATATCATTGGGCAAATTGAAAATGTCAGTTGCCTAACACGATTTACCACTACTTTTTATCATTTTAAAGCTGTCACTAGTTGGTTCAGTTGAACTTGCCATTGTTGCATGAATACTTGAATAGCAAATATATGCTCCGAACTTCAACAAAAGATCGCGCAGTCCCAACTTTTAACAGATTAAATGGTTGGTGAAGGTTTGAATTGTTTGCTGACTGTGGAAACATATTGAATTTGAAACTTGTTCATTCATTAAAAAAGAAATTCGTAGCCAAATAAGCCAATAATACCATTGCCATCTTTATTTTTTCCTTGAAGGCTTAGATGAGCCTGGTCATCGAACTCATCGTCTTTTTCCCCTTTGCTATGCTGTTGGCTCGTGGCAGCGGCTTCCCTTCCACAAATGATCTGAACAGAATGAGCGATCTCTCGGGTTGAGAAAATGGAGCTTCATGAGAAGCTCCTCGTATCGTTGCAAATGATAGAAAGTCACCATAGACTTGATTCCATCCACCAACCTGCAAAAGTGCAGTTGAAAATCAAGATTTATCAGGTGTAATAAAACATTAATTTAGTCCAACTCCTAACCTGTCTCCCCTCGAACCAAACACCGTATGGCTCTGTTGTGTTCAATCCTAGTTCCTTAGCCAGAGCATTAACCAGTGTTCGAGTTCCAGTCAGTGGGAGAATAGAATCTTGATCACCACTGCAATCAACACAACTTTCTTGCATGAGTTGGATCACAATGTTAGTTGATCTTAATTGATCATGAGAGCTTTAACTTACCTGTAAGCTAACACCCGAATGCCCGACTTCACGAGCGTTCCCACAACAGAAATAGTTGGTATCTCTAGATCTTGCATGTGATAATGTACAACACTGCAAGAAAGTTGGAATCAATCGAGGGGAATTTGAATCTCTAGCTACATATAGAATTAATCATCTACTGAAAGGTGTGTGTGTGTGTGACATATTAGCATTACTCGCTGCAGACACTCCATCTGGTGACATTGACGAGGAGAGCATGGAATGCAGTCTGCACATCTTTCCTGTTCAAGTATACGATGGTTTCATCCTCAACACATACGTTCACTTTAGGCTCATCGTGCTGAAAAATGCAAGATTAAATCATCAAAACTAAAGCTAGCAAGATGGAAAGGAACGGCATGCACTCACCAATTGATTTAGAAGGAGTTGAGATTGCAGCTCCACAGATGACAAACAAACGTCGAGAGTGACGTCGTAGGCATCTATGAACCTGCTCATCTCCGACGAGACTAGCTTTATCACACGGCGGCACACTGGCGTCAGGACTCCTGAGGCAGCTTGCCTTCTGATTTCAGAGTAGTTACAGCCAAATGTGAATTCATGATATGCAGCATCAGATATTAGGCCATGAGACCATAAATACTCAGCCCTCGAGTTGAAATCTGTGTTGAATTCAAGAAGGGGATTTCCAATCTGAAATCATCAACAATTCATAAAATCAAATGTGAGGGTTCATTTTTTATTTTTTATTTTGTTTATGTAATAATTTATATGTACTCACAGCGATTCCTTTGAGATTGATCTTGGCTTTAGATTCCAGAATGAGATATGCTAATTGCGGAACATAATGCCCTGTTTGCAACCAACATTTCTTCAGCAACAGCTCGATTGTTAATATTAATGACCATGTATTAAACATACCGCCATAACTCTCTCCCGATATGTAAAACTCTCTGTTCTTGAATTCTGGGAATTTCTGGAACCAGTTCTCGAGGAAAACAAGGTTGTCTCTGGCTAAACAACACAAAAGGAACGAACATCAAGGATAAACAGTTTACCAGTTGAAATGAATGTGGTATCTTCATCCTATCCAATCAAGAATTATTATTCAAAATTAGATTGTTTCAGGGAGTGGGACCTGTCATTTCATCGTTCACGGATTCGTAGAAAGATGTGTTGGCAGAGTAAGAGAAACCGACTCCGGCAGGTGATTCCAAGTACAACATATTAGCCACTGTAAATATGTGAAAATTAACCTCAAAACACGGTAAATTTCTGCATTATCAATGAAATGAAAAACGCAACACGACCTTTGTTCCAGCTGTAATCATTTTTCACCAAAACATTCCCACTCGGTTGAAAAGGCCCATGCTCGCTAAACGCTCCCGCTCCAATCGATGAACAACCGGGCCCTGCAAAATCTCACAACTAAATTTTACTTCATTTTCCATTTCAACATAATTCAAATACCATCTTCACAACTTATGCTGGCATGGCATTCAATATTTCAAGATTAATCATTATATTTATACGGTACCTACCTCCATTCAACCACAGAACAAGAGGCCTTGACGCAGGCTCAGTTTCTGCCTCAACAAAGTAGTAAAAATACGATCTTTGCTGCTTTTCATCAACGGCAATGTAGCCTGAATATTGCCGGAAATCGACCTTCGGTTGGCCGGGAAAACTTGCTATTTTATCAGCTTTGTTCTGGGATTTCGTTTCTGATACAGATATCAGCAACGCATAGATTACCACCAAGATTGAATATTGCTTGGATGCCATCACTCCCTCTGCGTATGTGTGTTGTGTTAGAGAGAGAGAGAGAGGGAGCTAGTATAGATATGTCTCGCTCTATTTCTAATCTACTTCTTGACCATTTAATTTAATTAAGCATTTTGAAAGAGTATGCTAGTGTACTTAGATATTTCAGACTCTACTGTTAGTCTTATCTAATATAGAACTCTTAACTATTTCAAGATTATAAAAGATTGTACTTTTTTGTCTTGTTTGTTGTTAAAATGCATTTTTGAATTGACTATAAGTCTATAATACTAATAATAATAATTATTATTATAATAATAGGTATGCCCACAAGTTGTGAAGCTGCTTTAGACTTTCTGCAAGCCTGCTGCCCCCTTTTCATGATTTTGAATTTTGTAGACATGGAAATAATTGAGTGATATGTGCATCTTATTCGTATTCGAGTCATGTGACTCTCAGAATGATTATATAATATTGTTTTTTTTTTTTAAATGGCATCTACTTCTTGGACTATTTTGTTTGAGTTCCGAAATATATAAAGAATCCGAACAATTTACTTGCAAACAAATATATATATATATATATATATATATATATAAATATCTCGGGAATAGTTATCATGCATATAGGTCCCTAATGTATAAATTAGAGATTAATCACATACTTCCTCTTGTCACTCTAACATTTTAATTTTGTTTAAAAAATATATTCTACAAATTCGAGACATAAAATTCACATTTTTCTCTCATTTATCCTCATTTAATGCATTTAAACATCTGTATTTAACCCATTTAATGTATTCATACAAATGTATATTAGATAATTTAATTAATTTATTAATATATGTGCATTCATTTAAAAAATAACATTTAAATGAAAACGGAGAGAATACATTAATTTAGGAATTTGGATGGTTTAGATTGTGTTTCGAAATTGTTGAAAATCTACATGCTTTTATTTGATTCAGAGTACACCAGGGGCTCTAGGGGTGATAAGAGAGTGATAGATATCTACGACACCTTAATAAATTGTTTGGTTCAAAACTCAAAACCCTTTATTAAATAAGAGTCCGGTATTTCTAACAAAGATCTGCAAGATTCAGTAGGATTCTGTATCCTACCTCGTAGGTGGGATATGTAATACAGAAGATCATTATTATAATTTTTGAACTAAATTGCCCCACTCCATATCAATTAATGTCCAATAATAAATTCTCTCTTGCCTAATATAAGAGGGTATTTTTGGAATTGTAATTATATGGGAAATTTAATACTTCCAACCAAACAGTAGATTATATATGAATATATTTTATAAGTATTTTAATACATTCAAACAAACATCATATTGATACCTAATATATCAAAGACATCCTAGTCATAGGTATTATATGTTATCTTATACTGTCTAGCAAATGAGCCCCAGGTAAAAGATGAATTTTAGCATATTTAATTTTTGAATTTCCGTTTTGATCGCTTGTTAAAGAGGGGAACTAAATCTTTCATAACTCCCCGAAATGAAGATTAATGAATATAAAATTTCGATTCATTTAAAAGAAAAAAAAATTAGTAAGAATTCATTTATGTCAATTAATTTGGTATTATGAGGATTATTCTAAACACTACAAAAAATGTATCAAACATCAAATTCATTGCTAACAATTCAAAAGATTTTAGTAAGAATACATTCAATATCAATTAATTTGATAGTATGACGGTTATTCTAATCACTAGACAAATGTATCCAGCATCAAATTCATTGCTAACCATTCAAAAATTATGCATCAAACCAGTTAATAAGAATGCACCAATTAAATAGTCAATAAAGCAATATCAACCACAAATAAGCATCCATTAACTATAAAAAAGCATTAACAATTAACAAGGGATTGACAATAGCCTAACTTAATTGGTTTATAAAGTATCAAAACAAATAACATTAAGCATTTGCACAAAAAAAAACTATTCAAATTTAATAATGAATTAAATTAATTAAAAAATCTTACTATTTTTTTTAATCCATGTAATCCATAAAACTATAAATTAAGAAACTAACTAACTAAATTTTAAAACGATGAATAAATTACCCTTACAAACACACGAAAAAGCACATTAATAATATTCTCAAATGAATAACTGAAATAAAATTAAACCAACTAATAATTTAAACTAAAATTCAACCATGCATAACCTGCGGAAAAAAGACATTAACACAATAAAAATAAACATTAGTATTCAAATAAGCAACATACATTAACCTAATATAATGAATTATTAAAGCATCAAAATCAATAAATTAAGCATACCCGCTCACAAAAAAAAATGTTGATTCCAAAAATTAAACACTCACTCGCAAAATAAAAATAAAAAAAATTAAAAATATACAAAAAGGTACTATTTTTTCTTAAGCCACATTGATGACATGAAAAAAAATCTCTAATGTTGGATCTTAAAAGAATCATGTCTTTGTTAAAAATATAATCAAAACTAGAAAAAAACTATAATGTTTTTTTTTCTAATTTTAAATGAAGGAAAAAGTGTACAATTATTTTTATTAATGTTTAATGCATTCATAATTTGAGACATTTTTAAGGGAAATTAAATCAACTCATACAACCAATTACTCTCGCTTTTCAAATTATATTTAGATGTTAAAAATATTGTTATGATATAATACATTAATACTTTATTGAATGGTTAATTTTACTTAATCAGGTGATTTGGTTAATGCTTTTTTCTAGATGTATAATGTTGAATTTGTTGTTGGTAATGCTTGTAATTTTAAATTACTGGCTAAAATAAGATTTTTTTTTTTGTTCAAACTACTCGTGATTGTCGAAAATATTTTGTGAAGGTGAGTTACACATGTTGAGAGTTGTGAAATGACACTTGTTTATTGAATGTTACTTAATTTTGTGTTGTTTTAACTATACATAATCGCTATTCATGAACGTGCATCTATTTTACAAATGAAATCATATGTCCCACTTTTTCCTATCCCATTTTGATTTTTATTCAATTTTCATCAATTTTTTTTCTTCAATTTCATATTGTTATGGCTTAGTTTAATTTTATAATTATCATTTAGGGTTCATTCCATCCAATTAGGGTTTATATTTATTTTTTAATATTTATTTCTTGTTTTTTAGTTAATATAATTGATTAATATGGTTGATTATTCTAAAAGTAGGGTATATAATTTTTAAAAATTTTAATTTTTAGCAATAAATGTTGATTATGATTTGTAATATTATAATAAAATTTATTTTTGTAATAAATATTTTTAAAATATTAAATTTCATAGTGGGACACAATAATGAGATATAAAAAGTGGACTAGAGGATTTTATCCCTCTATTTTATGAGAGGTTTTGACGAATTTTAGATTAACACATAAGCGTTTAGGTCGCATTTCCAGTGACCCACTCTATTTTCCTTTTTTCTATTTTCATGCAGACTTTTGCATTTTCTGGTGAAACAAAACTTACTGCAAATTAAAATGATTTTTGCTCCAAATGGAATATTTAAAAAATGTTCTCTGTTATTTGTTTCATTACTTTTTATTCCATCATTACCTACTGATACTTTGGAGATATGTATATATATTAAATCTAGATAATTATATTCATTAGGTACGTGAGAGAGGCCAAATAAAAGTAATTGGATAAGTTTAAAAAATAAGAAAAAGAAAGGTGGGTGGAGCCCACAAAAGCTACCCGCACAAAGAGAAAAGAAAGATTCATAAAAATATCTCCATTTTGGCGCTCAAAATGGCGCACATATTGAAGCGAAAAGTGGGCATCACAAAATTGAGTTTTGGCTGTTCTCAGTAAAAAAACACGAAAGGGTTTTGGCAGTTTTGCACTTGTATTTGTGAAGTGCCCTTTAATCTCTCATTCCCAAAGGGTGAACTTGTCATTTTGTTTTATTTTTCAACAGAAAAATAATGAATATCTATAAAAACGAATCAATTGGTCTTTTTTAGGGAAATCATTAAATCAATTAGTTAATATATTCTATAAAACAAAATAGAAAATGATAAAGGTTATCCATATTTATGAGTCTTATGCAGAGTCGGTCCTGAGATTTGGAGTGCACTGTTCGAATATTAAAAATAGTACTTCTATTTATTGAATGAAAAATAACTTCATAGTAGAGATAGCACAATCATATTTAAATGTCACTTCCCAATAATATTAGCTAAAATTTTCATACATATCATCATATTTGAATGTCATTTCCCAACAATATTAGCTTAATTTTTCATACATATCATATATATAAAAAATTGCATCTCAAAACTATCTTTAATGTTTAAAATTATGAAAAATATTTGATATATATGCTCAAATTCTGGAAGATTTCAAAATCATCTAGCCGATCATGAGTTCACTATCATCTTTAAACAACTCTAAAATAAAATAAAAAAATTTAGTTTAAACAAATATCGTGTAGATACTTATTCTAGCATTTTTTAAGCAAACTCACTTATAAAATTTCCATAATCAATATTTTATAGCAAGTCATGTTCAATGGATATCAAAGCAAGTCCAATCATTCTCGTGGCATGATCGATCACAAATAAGATTTAAACATTTTCAATTCTAAAAAGCTTCTTTCTGTACATACATCTGTATAACAAGTATGGTTAATAAACAATTTATAGGCAATATATGCATTAAGACAACTATTTAGCATTTTCACGTAAGTTAATAATTTAGGGTTGGGGGAAAATACCGTCATACCGTATCGAAAAAAATACCGAAATACTGAACTTTGAAGTATACTGGTATTTTCGATAAGGTACGATACCGTACCGAGACTTTTCGGTAAAGTAACGGTATGAAATTTCAAAAATTGAGATATACCGGTGTATACCGGTATCAGCAATATACTGAAGTTTTTTCGATATATACCGTTATATTGGCATATACCGTTGGTGCGGTATATTTCGTTTGTGCGGTATATACCGATATAACGGTATATCGGTAATACCGTTGCTGTGGTATATACCGGTATGCCTGCATATACCGAATTAAATGTATATATAATTTACCATACCTAATTTATACATAAATTATAATTAAGCAATGAATGATTTAAATTACAATAAATAATTAATATTAATTTTTTCCTCAACCTAATTAGATTCAGATTACAATTATAATTTAATTATAATTAGATAAGAAATGAGAAATAAGAACACAAATAATAATAATAATAATAATAATAATATTGTATTTAGCAGCGATATTAATTCATTTAATTGTACATTTAAATTAACATATTTGTTTGAGAGGGAATAAGAGATGATTGTTATGTAAATATGTAATACTTAGTATAAATATTATACATGCATATATATAATTATATTTATTTAGTAACTTTATGATATCTTATCTAATTTATTATTTAATACATTGTTTAGTAAATTTACGATATCTAATACATATAATCATATGTCATACTTAATACAGAGTAATAATAAATATATTCTTATTTAATGCTTAGTGAACAATTTTTATGATTTATAAGTTAAATATTTAAAATTTATAATATTTAGTAACTTTATAATATTTTATGCAATTTATAAATACATTATAAAAAGATGTGATTAATAATATTCTTAATGTTTCTTACAATTTTAGATTTATAATACAATTATAGTTTGTAATCTAATAAATAAAAATAAGAAATAAGAACACGAACAATAATATAATATTTTTATATTTAAGTTAGTTAATATTTTTGATATTATATATATATGTGTGTGTGTGCAAGTTATAGATGATTGATATATAATACTAAGTAAATATGATATACATATATAAATATCTAGTAAATTTACAATATCTAACACTTATAATTAATCTTATATTATACTTAATGCATAGTAATGATAAATATGTTATTATTTAATACTTAGTAAATCATTCTTATGATTTCTAAGTAAACGATTTAAAATTTGTAATATTTAGTAACTTTTTAATATTTTATACAATTTATAAATACACTATAAAAACATGTGATGAATAATATTCTTAATTTTTTTTACAATTTTAGATTTACAATATAATTATAGTTTGTAATCTCAGAAATAAAAATAATAAATAATAACACAAACAATAATATAATATCTAACACTTATAATTAATCTTATGTTATACTTGATGAATAGTAATGATAAACATATTCTTATTTGATACTTAGTAAATAATTCTTACAATATCTAAATTAACGTTGTATTATTTATTGAGTTTATGATATTTTATGAATTCATATATAAACTACACCTAAAACATGAACAATTTGAAGTTATATCATACATGTGATGAATAAAACTCTTATATTTTTATTCAATTAATATTATCAAAATAAAGCAATCAAACATATTACATATACTATACTTTTTCATTTTGAATGTTATAACTTGTAACTAAAATACTAATATAATTGTTAATTTTGCAAGTTTCTTGATATTCAAATTTGAAGACTGTATTAGTTTTTGGGAAACATTCTAGTATTTGTTGGGATATCGTGGTTGTTTTTATTTTAATTGTTGCATTGGAGTGTTAGATTTGAATTATTAGATCTATTTTATTTTATTGGAGTTTAATTATCGTGGCATGAAAAGATTTTTTTATTTTGTTGAATTTTGATCGTTATTAGGAGCGTTTCACATTTTTAGTAAATATATGTGATATACAATAAGATGGTATGATACGGTATACAAAAATAAAGATAAGATAAAAGTATGACATTTGTTTCATACCGAAATTAAAGTATACCGAATGTTAAGGTAAGGTAGCAGTATGAATTTTCTGCATAGTTTACAAGTAAGGTAAAATAAATGTATGGTGAAAAAAGTAAAGTACACCTTACCGTCCCACCTAGTTAATATATCTATAGCTGCATTTGTTTTAGGTAAAAGATATCTTAATGTGTTTAGCCATTGAGACAACTATTGACCAAAATAGGATCACTAAACTCTCCATTCTTTATAATATTCTCAAAATTTTCACAACATACTTTTCAAGTAGCATCATCAAGTTATGAATTCAATTTATCAGAAGAAAATAAAAATTCAAAGTTTTTTTTTATATAAAGTGAATTGATCAAATCTTTTTTTTTTAGTGATCCAATTGCTTGGTCCAGTGAGGAAGTAATTGATTCTGAAAGAGGCCAAATTCAATTGGAGAGTCTTAAAAAACATACGCTTAATTCAATTGAAGGTCTTAAAAAAGACATACTCTGAATTAATACTCTAGGGGCTCGTTTGCTAGGCTGTATGGTATAAGGTTGAATGTGTTTGACATGGGATGTGTTTCACCGTATAAGATATCAATATCATGTTTGTTTTGGTGTATTAAAATATATGTATTAATAATATATTGTTTGCTTATATGTATTAGATTCTCTATAAAATTTCAATTCCTAAAATATCCTATAATTAGTTACCATATATTATGTGAATATTCTATAATAACATTTTTAATTAATATCTGCAAGGTTATTTTAGTCTACAATTTTTAATAATTCAGTATGGTATTAAATATCCCACCAGCAGGGTGTGATATATTATACCATATAAATGGTTAATGTCAACTTGTAAAGTTGTCATAGTTAGGAAGAGGAAATCGAGAGGAAAAATACTTGTATTGATTTTCTTGTATGTTTACAATAGAGATCATAATGCCCTCTTATTGAGAGATTATTTCATTACATAAGGAAATAAATATTCTATTCTAGGGTGGATCAATTAGATCCCAATTTATTTGTTTTATTGATTATTTCCTTTTGACAGTTAACACATACCGGACCCTTGCATAATCATGGGTTTCAATATTACTAGCAAACAAAGTATTAGCGTGTCATAGGTATTTATCTCACTCTTATACTATCTAGCAAACAAGCCCTAGAAATCCAAAATAATGTAGAGATTATCAATTAAGTGGCTAAAACTATTTTTTTATAAATGTAATTGGTGAAAGTTAATTGAACTATATACATTTTGTTAAGTAATGAGTGTTAAACTTTTAAAATTATATTAGACTTAATATACATATTTTCTTTATTAAAAATTAAAACTAAACTAATATTACTATATATATATATCTATACATAATCTGTAAAATTTTTGGTACTCGTATAATTCGGAGGACTGCACCTTAAATATGCCCTGAGGACCGTCCCTGGTCCTATGAAATAATCTAATTGGTTGAATGATGATCGGAAATAGTTTATAGGTTTATATGGGGGAAATTAAATGCGTAAACATTAAAATATGAGGGAGTTGAATGGCATTTGCATGTTGTACTTTTTAGTGGTTAGTAAAGCTGTAGTATTAATCAAAGAGAAAGATGGTCATAATCTATAATCACAAAAATTGATGCGGTTCGGCATCCTATGTTTGCTGGACCAGCACTTCGGAAAGCCCCACAACTTCGTGCTATAATTATTATTACTCCACAAACATTTTCAACACTTTTTTTATTATTTTTTATATATATTATATATATACACACACTCAGACACAGTGTAGGATTTCTTAAAATAGAAAAAAGAATGATTGGCCGAAAAAAAAACACAAGAAGAGATGCAACTGGTTCAGTGACAGTGAGTTGGACTAATTGGGCTATATGGGCCAATGTAGATCGGGGTATTGGGCCAATGAAATTGGTGATATTCCCACAAGGCCATAACGACCTTTATAATAATCGTGAAATATGAATTGTTTGAACTTATTGTAGAATTAAACGAAATTAATTGTTCATTATTAGTCAACATTTGAAGAGAATTCAAATATTTTGGTGGGAGCTAATTTTTTTTTTTGGCCAAATGCGTGCTCTTTCACTTGTATTCAAACAAAATCAAGTAATGTAATGATAATATTATTGGGTAAATTCTAAAGTGGAGGGAATGCATTCTCTTTACTATTTTTAACTAAACTTTGTTATTTTCAATCATCATCGGTCGATCGATAAAATAATTTTGATTTTGAACTGTCATAATAGATAGTTATATGTCACAATATGTTAATTAAAGTATCATAATAAATTTTTCGACCGATCAAAACTTTTGTTTTTGAAGAAAAAAAGGCTATAGATAATCAAAAATTGTGAATCATAGGACACATGTCAGCTCCTGGACCCCTCCACTTTAGAATTTATGCTCAACCAATATTAACTATTAAGAGCAAAATGTAAGTATAATTATTGCAGTAAATATTAATTATTAAGGGATTGCCACTCGAGTAGAGTTAAGATCCTCTAGTCTCTAGTCTCTAGACTCAAGTTGTGTGTGTTAATCGTGTGTCAATATTAGATCCGGTGGGAATGGTCTAGCGATGGAGTGAGGTTATTTGAAAACCAAAGGTTACAGGTTCGAATCTCCTGTGTGAGTAAAAAAAATCGTCTGTCAATATTAAAATTATATAGTGTTAATAATTTTTTTCATAAAAATAAATTTTAGTATATTAAAACTAAACCTGATTAATATTTATTGCTAAAAAATATTTTTTTAAAAACTTACGTACCCTAAATTTGGAAGAATCAATTCCAAAAATCAATTATATTAACTAAAAAATGAAAATTAAATACTAAAAAATAATTATAAACTCTAATTTGGAAGATTAAACCCTAAATAATAATGTAAAATTATACTAAATCAAAAGAAATTAAAATTAAAGAAAAAAAATTGTTATATTTGATACATGGCTAGTCTCCTGTGCACAAGTCTGATGGGCCGGCCCATCAGACGACCTGATCTGGTCCAATGTAAAAAAAAAATAAAAAAAAATTGATAGATGGGTGTACCACATGCGCGGCGTATGGGGTACACGCGCCTGTACTATTTTTTTAAATTTTTATTTAGATTTTTTTATTATTTTTTTGAATTTTTTTATTTTTCAGTTTTTTTTGTGTCCCCCCCAAATTGTATACCTTAAAATACAATTAATGAACCCTAAAAACTGAAATAAACCCCCTAAAAACACCCCTAAAAAACTCTAAAAAATACAAAATAAATACTAAAAACACCCAAAAAAAACCCATAAAAAACACAAAATAAACCCTAAAAACACCCCAAAAAATCCTAAAAAACACAAAATAAACCCCTAAAAAACCCCCCAAATAACCCTAAAAAACACAAATAAACCCCTAAAAACATCCCTCAAAAAACCCTAAAAAAACAAAATAAACCCCTAAAAATACCCCCAAAAAACTCTAAAAAAAAAATAAACCCTTAAAAACACCCCCAAAAAATCCTAAAAAATACAAAATAAATCCCCTAAAAACACTCAAAAAAATACAAAATAAACCCCTAAAAACACCCTAAAAAACACAAAATAAACAAAAAAAACCCTTAAAAACACAAAAAAACACGAAATATTACTATTTAGTGTTCGAAATGGTACTATGGGTGATAATTTTTTTTTTTTTTGGACGGGTCAGAAGCGGGTCGGAGCGGATCGTTTGATGGGCTGACCCATATATCATGTTGTACAAGAGACTTGGCGTTTGATATAAGATTAATACAAACAATTTGGTACTAGAGATATCTATGTGAACCTAATACTCAAGCAAAATGGAAATTAGAAACAATTTGAATTTTATATTTACAGAAATACGCACGCAGAACTGCAGAAGCCTTCAGCTTCAACTAGCTGCTGCTTCCTTTTTTTTCTTCTTCTCGTCAGAGCTCAAACTACGCCGCCGCCGCCGCCTCCCCGCCGATTCTTACCGGCACACCTATTCCGACTCAAGAATAAGAGATTTTGGGGATCCCTGATTTTGAAAGCCCTAGCTCTTTCGTGGTTTACTGAGTAGGCATTCGAAGGTTACCATATTTCTAATCCTTACTCGTGAATCATGAAACTGCTGAGATATATCGACATTGTTGTTACCTCGGTTCAATTGCGTGAAATTTCTGGAATTGAATTTTGTTTATTATTATTTTGCATTATGTTTTACTGTCGTCTGTTGCCCCCAAAAGATAGATTCTTGGTGGAGACCAAGTTGAACTAAATTTGGATTAATTGTGTAAATGCCTGAAAAATAATTTTTGATGCAGATCATGGATCCGGAGGCTGCAAGAACTGCTCGTGATTCGCTGGACTTGGTGTTTCATATGTCTAACATTCTTGATACTGGTTTGGATCGCCACACGCTTTCGGTTCTTATCGCTCTCTGTGAAATGGGTATCAACCCAGAATCGTTGGCTGCCGTGGTTAAGGAGCTGCGCAGAGAATCTCCGCCTTCTTCGTCTTCCACTGAAACAGTTCCATAACCAGGTATTGCCGAATTCATTGTGTTATTTGTCCATATTTACCTTCATTTGTTTGATTGTGTTACTTATGCTGTGGGGTAAATCTTGGTTGATATTTACTTATATGATATGCTTGACAGTCATAGATGATGAGATGACGAGGAAAAAAGGAGTGATTTTTTTTTTCTTTTTTTCCTTCTTTTTTTTTACCACGGTCGAGTATTGATAGAGCGAAGCTCAACAATGTATGCATTCATGTATGTGTTTCAATCCACATGTTCAGTGTCAAAGTAAGGGTTTTTGATCCATTTCGCTATAATCTCACGAAAATAGCATTGTCCTCGCCTTCATTCTGTTTCTCTAGATTTGGGTTTGTATGAATGATAGCTTTAGAGGGGGTAAAGGTTATTGTTTGTTTGAGAAATTCAATCTGCCATTGTTTGAGACAAGTATGTTCTTCTAAGTGAAGCAGTTTCTGTCATTGTTCAGATTTTGCCGTGGCTGTATTCAAATGGGAGGGTTTTCAGGTGTCTCTTTTTAGTTGAGAAAATAAGATCGTTAGAGCTCAGTGCAGTAGTAGATTCTTGAAGCTATGTTTTTTACATACGGAAAATAACAAGAGTTCTGGTTCTATTCATTTGGCATACATTTTCTAGACTTGAAGATATAAGTGGCTATGGATTGTGAAGTATTTCAAGAACCTGTTGCATGCCTTCACCAAATTAGAGATGATGAGTGAAAATTCTAAAGCAAGAAATTACTTCCATTCATTACTTTATCTGTTCATGTTTGTTAATTTTAGAATTTCCAATGATCTTGATGATGTGAAGTCTCATCCTGGTTTCATGAAAGATGATATGCGAGAATTTGGGTTAATTTTTCTAGAGTCTAGTGCACCAAGTTCGTAAAAGAGTCATAATATTGGGACTGATTCTCATTGTGGATGATATCAACTAAAAATAGCTGTTTCACCGTTGTTCATAATGTAATTGTTTATATTATGTGGTGCTGGTGCTGTAACCCTGTAATCTTAATTAGTTCTCACACCCAAATGTGACATGTTACTTGTGCATGCTAGAGTTGTTTGTCTAGAAAACAAAATCTGTAATTTTTTTTCTAGAAGAAACCGGATTTGTATTACCATAATTATGGCTGATCAGTGATCACCAGAATGCAATGCATTTAAAACCTTACAAGTTTTCACTTGAAAATACTTAGGCGTGGAGAACTGCGTGTTGTAGAGATTGCTACTTAAACATTGATAGAGAGGGCTATTTCTTAGTTTTCTGTGCTGCTGAATTGTTTACAAAGTTGTCTATATTCTTCCCTTTACTGATTGTTATTATCAATATCATACATCCGGCTTCCTTTCTATTTCGCCTCCGAATGCAGGGCTGTAAAAATATGGCCGAGGAAGAAGATGGTTTGGAAGCAAAAGTTGCTGCTGCATTTTATTCAGTAATTGTTTAAACTTTGATGTATTACATAGTAAGAATGAAAAGGGGAAAGCTTTTCTGTGCTTCAGCCGTTTCCTACTATTTTTGGATTGCAAATACACTCCCTAGTTTTTATGTATAATCCTATAATCGGCTATATTCCACCTGCTGGAAAACAGGAATTAAGGTTGAAATATAAGGAGATTTAAGTCTGTCGGATGATATTTGTATAGAAATGCTTATTTTATTTGATGTCATACACTAAAGCATACTAATTTCTGCTAATGTATTTATAATAATTAAATTACCTATTAATTTGTTGAACCGCTAATTGAACACTCAATTCAGGAATTTAGATAAAAAATTAGATGTAATAATATATATTAAAATAATGATGGAGCAGAAGTGGAGCTAAAGGGCCCAAAAATATTTTTCACTTGGAGTTATTTTTAATATATTTTAGACGCAGAGAGGCACATCATAATTCATAAATTCCTATTCCGCCTAGTATGTCTTGTAAAGTAATTTGGAGATGCCAGTTATTTGCTTCAAATCATATTCTGAGATTTAATTACTTCAATGCAATTATATTATTTAGTTTATTTTCTTAAAAATAAAAGATAGGATGAGACTAGTAAGTAGAACAAGATAGGATGAGGATGAGACGTGTCATCCAGTAATTAGCTGATATAGTTGTTGCATAGCCATATATAGGACGCACCACGTGCAATATTATTCTTTTTATTTAAAAAAAAATAGAACATTTTTTTATCTGAGCATGCCAAAAACCTTATTTATTTATTTATTTTAAAAGAACGACTATTCCTAATTCATTTAACATATGCATGTTGAGTAGTAATTTTTGTTAGCAAATCAATGCTGGAAGCTGCCCCACTCAGTTTTATTTTTATTAAAAGCACATATGCCGCAACTCGTGTTAGAAATTTAAAATCAGAGATGGAGCCAATTTTTTTATTTCGAAAAGTTGTAGCGAAATATTATTTCAGTAAGTTTCTTTGGCGTGATCTAACTAATGGAATTGGTGAGCATCTGATAACAAACCGTAATTCTAATATCATTGAGCATATTGCGTAGACTTGCTCACAATTTTTCTTATAGACCTAGTGCAGGAGCGGAGTATAAATAAAAGTAATGAAGATTATAAAGTATAAACAAGATACAAAAATTGGGACATTTTATGCAAGAATTTGGCACTACTTACAAGTCGTTCAAAATAAACAATTCAATCTGCTAAAAATATCATGATTCCACAAGGAAATAACAGCAACATGTGCATCTGCCTAGTCTAGTATGTATGATCTAATTTGCACATTTTTTCCATATCTCGGAGAAGTTGGACGCCAACATGTCTGAAAATTCTGCAGCATAAACCATAGAACAGAGGATAAACAAGTCTCATTGACTAGGACAAAGCAAGAAAAAAACAGATAGATACACGTTAGGTAGTTGATGAGGAAACTGGCTATCTAATGTAATAAAATAGATACAAGTCTAATACATTCCTTTGCCGAAAGTTGAAAAGGCAAGCATAATGAAGAAAATTTCAAAAAACACCATGCAGAAGAAAGGATGTATTAGGTACCTTGAGTATAGTTTTGTAGATATAATCTATCATCTTGGGACAGCTTTAAACCTTCAGTCATGGCTATTGTGTCCAGCATGTAACCGACAAAACGATAGGCTACCGTACTAGTATTATCACAAGCTTCTTGGAGATCAAGGTATCCATTAGCTGACCTGCTCTGCTCCTCCTTTTCTTCACTTTTCACTTCATTGTGGCTTGAAACATGAGGCATACTTGGTCCGACTTCCTCTGATGTACATCCTGATCGGTATTCACTATTTACTTTGTTCAGAGAAAAGGGTAAACAGCCATCCCTTTTACTTGTTGAGACAGATGAATTCAACTCTACCGGATTTATCTCCCCACTACTTTCTGTTTGGTCATCTGAACTATAAGAACGAAATGCAAAACGCTGACAACTGCCCTCCATTTGCTGATGATCATCAAAAACACACAGAGTATCACTTTCTTCAAAATCTTCCATGTATGCATCACGAAATTCTTCATCAAATTCATGTTCGGGAAGCAAGTTTGTGACAACTTCTTTGGCCTGGGCACTGATATTCAAGACATGTTCTATCTCCTTTTCAATTTCCTCTTTCATCAATTCTTTAGAAGATGAGAAAACTCTGGACGTGGAACTTTTTTTGTGAGACCTACATTGAGCTCTTCCATTAATGATGTCAAGAGTTCCTAGGAGAACTTCAGGGACAGTGTCCATATCGCTGCACTCATAAAGGTATTCAATCAATAAATTTTGTACACTCACGCGGGGATTTCTTTTCTCAGGAAACTCTACTTCAGGAACCAACAAACGCAGCACTTCTCTCAAATCTGTCGGGCTCACTTCTTTTAGTAAGTGAAGAGCTTTACCAATATCATTATGTAATGCTTCCATCTCGGGTGAAAATCTCCTCAAGTCTCTTACAGCTGGACGATTCATTATAAGCTTTAATGTTAAGCCTGCAATTCCCAATGCCCCAGCCAATTGTTCTGCAGGTTCATCCACTGTACCAATGTGTGGCAGCATCTTCATGCACTTATTCCTAACTCCATTGATTAACATACGCCGACGCCCCCCAGATTTTGGGGGCCGCAAAGTAGGGATATACCCTTTATCACCTTTGAGCTTCCTATGCATTGCATGTAGTGTTATGGAACTGAAGCACTCGATCTCATCAAGTACCGTAAGTGCAGCTGCACGATAGGATTCAGAAGCAGAGAAGCGCGCCATCTCATTTCCACGAAAATTAGTTGGGTCTTTCAATAGTAGTGAACATCTTTTCAATTTTGTTTTGGAAATATCATTTTTGTCAGCAATAACTTTTGGAAGCAATTCTTTGACTAATCTCTTCATACGACAATTTGTCTTATCAAATTTATCCAATCCCCCAATAAGTATCCTAGCAAGAGAACATAAGCCTTTATTAGTCATAGCATCCAGCAGGAAGGATATCTCTTGAAAACCATCACACAAATTGAGTACTGCTGCATCATCTTGAACACAAATAGGCTCCTCCGGTTGACTGTTATGAGCTCCAAATGCCTTCTTAACACAAGTCCTGATGTCCTCATAGCTAACCTGTGCTTAAGATAAGAAAACAACTTAGGATATAAGAGCAAAAGATCCTCAATATGCATCAAAGCAACCTTCCTCCCACCACAAAAAACTGTAGACAGCTTATTTTTTATTCTTTTCCAAAGCTTATTGATCTCTTATATGTATATATGTATAGATCAAGGACAAGTAGTAAGATACTTACATCATCTTCTCTAAGGAAAGATTCAGGCATTATCCTGCAAAGTGCAAATGCAAAGAGAGAATTATCCTCAATGATCTCAATTACACAATCCCCTAATCAACAGCCACCCTATCTACATGAACCACTTACGAGTCAATAACCAGGGGCAGAAACACATCCAGTGAAGATTATCACAATACAAAAACATAAAAGAAAAAGTAACTCGTACATACTTATCATTGGGAGGAAGTAATTCCTCTATCCTCTTTTGCTCCTTATCAGACAATGGTAAATCCATCAACCACCTACCAAGTAATTTTCCCAAGTGAAGACTAAGACTGAAAAATTATATTCAGAAATTCAAGAACATTGAAATTGAGAAGATGAGTATACCTGCGCTTGAGCCTCATAGTAGACTCATGGTGCCTAATTTGATTTGTTAACGCTTTAAAATCTTCCCTGTGACAGTCTTGTTCCAGAACTCCCACAAAATTCTCAGCCATTTAATCTAACTGTTGGACAATATTTACAAAATCATACAAGTACTGAACAACATCAGATCAAAGAGATGCATGATGCCAGGGAAGAAGATGAAATAGGACAGGTAATTATATTAGTTCGTGGCTGCTCTGATTCTGGAATCAACTGAAATCTTACTTGGAGACAACGAGGGTTTGCGGCGGAGACGTGGAGCCCACAACGAGAGCAATAGGAGGAGACGAGGACTCGCAAGGGCGCAAGTCTAGAAAAAATATATGCATTAGAAGTTTAGAAATATATAACACAATCTTGAAATTCATAATGAAGTGCTCGAATTAAACATAATGAACTGCTACAGTTGCAAACATAAATGAAAAATTCTGCCATAGAAATGTTGAGAAACAGAGATCAATTGTTTCAAATAATCATTAACAATTCATAAATTAAAAAAATCTGGCATTAACAACTCTTTCTGCGTGTATTATACATTAACAAGAGATCAGTTGTTTTAAACATTTATCTTGCCCTTTTCCCGTTGATAATTAAAACTTAATATACAATTTTGAAGTCCAAGTAAATTTACTGCGCAAGCTAGTTCAGAGGTTAACTCAAAATATTTTGAGCTATGAAAAAATAAATTCCAACCATGAAAAGGTGTCTCTTAGGTTTGATTTGTGAATAAACAACAGCCCCATGAAACAAATTCAAATTTCAGCATCAAGAAGTAGAATTCGGGCAGCATACGTACCTTCTTCGTTTGGGCGATGAGTTGATGACTTATCTCAAATGTCGGAGCTTCCAGACAGCGGTGGGAGTCAGAGCTGTCTTACAGATCGGCAGGCATCCACCGGTGAGAGGTTAGCAGCGGCGGGAGATATGAGTTTGAGATTTTTTTTTTTTTTTTTTTTTTTTTTTTTTTTTTTTTTTTGAGAAAATGTTGAGAGTTGAGAATGCACCGGCAGGATGTTCATTGCTTTAGGGTTAGATGTTTTACGAAAAATATATTTTTTTAAATCTGAATATATTATTAAAAATTTTAAATATATCATAAATAGGATGAAAGCGGGTGCTTTTTTTAACCCAAAAAAATAAAATAAAATTTGAGTTGATTAGTGAGTACTACATATTTTATAACTATTAATATAATTTTTATTGAAAAAATTTATCCATAATATTAAAAAATATCATTTACAACACTGATAAATATAATAAAGGGATAAGGGCCAAATTGGCCACTAAACTTATTTGAGGCTCAATTGGGCCATCGCGTTGTTAAAATCGGCTCAATTGGGCCACCGCGTGACGGAGCCCGTGCCCTAACGGGCTCCGTTAAGTGCACCTAAAACGACGTCGTTTTGCTTATTTTTTTACCCGACCTATAACCCGACCCATCCCTAACCCCTAACCCTACCCACTCGTCCAAACTCAAGCTAGGGAGATCGGAAATCCAGTTAGGGGCTTGACGAAACAGTCTCGGGGAACTTTTGGGCCATCGCTAGATTTAAAGGGAGAAGATCCTCCTCCGATTCATCCCCTGACGAAGCCGAAGCAAACGAGAGTAGATCCCCATGAGCAATCGAAGATAAGCTTTCATCATTAGTGGTCTCGGCAGAGCAAACAACACACCATCACGTTTGATTGAAAGGAATTCATCATTAATGCAAATTGAATGTACATTATAGCTTGCTAGCAATTACAGCGCGCGTTGGTTGGAGAGGGGGTCACTCCTTGCAACGCTCACACGTTAGTCAAAAGTTCGCTCTTACCCCCTATAATAGGTTTATGAAAAAAAAAGGCTAGCGACAACACTAGATACAGCTAAGCTAGAAAACATAAAAAACGGTCGTGCAAGGGCGTACTTACAAATTTGTACATTTCAAGGGGATGGCTAGCACTTAAGGCAACGATGGTGCTTCGGGCAGGGCGTTTGTGTAGTGCCCCGAACCTTTTTGTGTATAATTAATTGCAATTATAAACTATGGGAGTCGCGTCATTTTAAAATTTTCGTAATTCGGTGGTTTAACCGAACTTGTGATGTGTCGTATCGATGAGATTCGAAATATATTTAATATGAGTATTAATTGATTTATCGATTTGTGTCACTTAGCGTATTTAAAAATATTTAAGAAAATGTGTTTAATCTATGGTTTTAAAATCAATGAATTATTTCATCCATTTCGGTCCAATTTGGAATTTTTCCGGAGACGAAAAATATCACGATAACCGAACAACCGGTATTTAAACCGAGTATCTTAGCTAGTCAACTCCCAAGGATGGGAGGCCATGCCTCCCCTCACCTTTCCCATACCCCTCCCACGTTTTTCCTTTCCCCCAAATCAAGTAAAATATAGATATACATGTCTTGTTTATATTTATTATGGAAAAAGCTTAGCAACCATTCCTCTCCATTTTTCTTACACAAATTTTCGAAGAGAGAGAGAGAAAGAGCTTCACCACCCTTCATCATCTTCCATTCCATCTTCATTTGATACAATATTTTCAAGAGAGAGGAAACGCAGCAGAGCAACCCTCATTTCTTCTTCTTCTCCATTCATCATCTTCATTACCATAAATTATCGAGAGAGAGAGAAAGATCAAATGTCTACATAGCCTTGTTCTTCTTCATTCTATATTCTTTCTTCCTTCTTCTTTGAGAGAGAAAGAGAGGGTGAGAGAAGCAAGGATTTGCAGCCATTTGTGGAGAGAACTCCAGCTCGTTCCAGCCATTTTCACCTCTTTCCAAGCTTTTTCGAGTCATTTTCGAAAGGTATTTTCGAAATCATGTTATGTGTTTTATTTATGGTTTGAAGCATGTTAGATGGTAGAGATGAGGTTTGATGTGTTAAAATGCATGATTCAAAGCATGTTAGTTGAGTTTTGGATGTGTTGAAAGCTTGAGTATCGAGTTTTCATAGCGGCTCGTCGTTCTCGGCCTCAGATCCGCGCGAGCGCGGGATGGCACACGAGCGCGCGCACAGGTAGCAGCCGTGGGGACGCGCGCGCAGGTAGCGCGCCCGCGCACTCTGCGTTCGGCAGACTCGCCATCCTTTAGTAAAATGAGCATAACTCCCTCGTTAGACGTCGGATTGAGTCACCGTAAATTTTGCCGGAAACTAGACTTCCGTGGATTTCCAATGGTATATGTCTCAGTCTCTAATTCATTCTGAGTCGATTATGAAAAATTATCAAAGTCAGGTCACGTGTTTTTCTTTCGGAAATTCATGATAGATTTGCCACCTTCCAGTAAATCGGTTATAACGTTTTCGTTAGTTATCATATTGAGTTACCGAAAAGTGTTCCGGAAACTAGAATTCTGTGGATTTCCAATGGTATATGGATCATTCTCTAATTACTCTTGAATAAATTTTGATAATTAATCAAAGTTAGCTGTTGTGCAGATTGCTCAACAAATTTTCAGTTTTCAAATCGCCCTTGTTCGAAATCAATTTTAAAAGGATCTTTTAACTCCTTGAACGATACTAAGGAGTGTCCTTATCAGTTAATAGCTAGGGTTGAGAGGAACCTTGAGCTAAGATCAGTTTTAACGATGGATTTAAATTATGTCGTTTATAATCGCACGCGTGCTCGATTTATGCTCGAATGAGATAAATGTGTTTTAAAAGGGTCTTTTTGATTTTAATAAACTCCCATAGGTCTATGATGTTGTTGAGTCTCATTTATGTGAATTAGTATTGTTGAGGTTTTGAGTCATTATTGGTTTTCGGGGTAGGCAATTGCTAAGCTATTAAGGTTTAGCTTGGGTCGGTTTAACCGATGAGCATGTGAAACTATGTAATTGTGAGAGTCTTGACCTCGTGGAGGTTCTAAGACAAATTTTGATGTTTGTAGATCATTTCTCGTAAGACGTAATCATTATGGTGTTGCTCGATTCCGTAGAAACTGAAAAGCTTCGACTATTATAGTCAAAAGGTGGGCGTATACTATCTTTCTCAAAATGCTATGTTTGAGTTATTAAGCTCGTTTTGAAACAAATATGCATATATGATTATCTGTGTAAAATGATTCAGCCTGGTTGCTGTGGTTGTTGGAGTCTCATATACCAGCGCTGTGTCAATGTGAGTAGCTACAGTCTTGCTTGGTTTGAGTCGCACCCAATCCCTTGCTGTTCTCAGCTAAAAGATCTTTTAATTACCTTAAGGGTTTACTTGGTAATTGCGCATGATGATGTAGTGGTGGTTGCGGGTGTCGTACTTAGGTCACTTCAGGATTTACTGGTGAGCGGGTCCATTTCAGGGTTTACTGGTGGATCAGGTTCACTTCAGGATTTACTGGTGAACACATTCATGTAAAATATTTTGATGAACTTAGATGCATTTCCCTCTACAAAACCTTCTAAGATTCATCTGCATACTCACAGATAATTATTTTATCAAATGCTTTTGATAACTCGGTTTTTCTCAGAAAACCCACTGAGTATATTAGTACTCAGCCCAAATATTTTCTTAAATGTTTTCAGGACAATGAGCTGGAGCGTGAAGATGATGAGCTGTGGAGGGGCTTATATGTGTACTCTTGTAGCTATTCCGTTGTCTTGGCTCGTCTTAACCTCTGATCATCATATTATTTCTTTTGATACATCATAGCTTACGCTAGAGCAAAAACTCATGTTTTGGATATACATACATACATATATATACATATAACTCTGAATTTGTTACGATGATCGTACTCTATTATTGAACTAATTTAGAATCGTTCATTGAAAATTATCCTCGAAATCCCCTTTCTTTCCCCTCTTCTTAATCCCCACCCCCGTGGCGCTCATTTCCACAGTCTTTCAGGACCGAGGCGCTACAGATTGGTATCAGAGCAGGTCTGCAACTCTGCAGCCTGCTGGGTCATTTTGTTTGTTCCCTTATTGAGTCTTTGATTATTATTTCACAAGTCCTCAGCTCGTCTCTCACACAACAGCAAAGGTACGCATGTTTTTATGCGTTTAGAATATCAAATAATTGACAATTATGAGATGCGTTGTTTATTTGGATATTATGAAATGATTCATTGTTATTTGGATACAATTGTGAGTTATGCTATTATATACTGGCGGTTTAGCCATATATATGTTTGATAATGGCGGTTTAGCCATAAATGTGATTATATACTGACAGTTTAGTCGTATATATGTTTGATAATGGCGGTTTAGCCATAAATGTGATTATATACTGGCGGTTTAGCCGTATATATGTTTGACCATAAATGTGGTTATATACTGGCGGTTTAGCCGTATATATGTTTGATGCTGGCGGTTTAGCCATATATGTGATTGTATACTGGCGGTTTAGTCGTATACATGTGTGAGATACCGGTAAGAAAGCCGAATGATGCTTTAAAATAGGCGGATAAGCCGGAACTTGTATTGTATATTGGCGGGTAGGTCATATACGTGATTCTATGTGGCAAGATAGCCACATTTGTGTTTAATTTTGACGAGTGAGTCAAATATGTTTAAATTTGGCGGGTGAGCCATTTTGATGATTATGTGGGCATGAGTGCCATTTGTGTGCATTCATGTTGGTATGTGGACCATATACATTTAACTATTGGCAGAGATGCCATGATTCTTGGATTTTGTATGATGTGACCTTTTGAAGATTTCTAATTGATTTTGTGGGCGGGGAGGCCCTAATGATTCGATTCATGTTATTGTGTATTTTGATTGTTGGAATCTAATTATTGGTATGCTCGGATAGAGTAGTATGGTATGACTTTGAGAACATAGATGAATCTAGCCAATATTTGTTGAACATAGGCCGTTTTATGAGACTTCTCGATTCATTGAGCGTGTATCGGTTTAGATCATGCGTATTTGGGATCAACAGAGAGGTTATACCCGAGAGATTCTTTATCGATCAATTGAATGGTGATGCGTAATGATCTTTATGATCATGATTCCCATAGAACTCGGTTAGTGCGGAATGCCTCCGAGAGGAAGAAGACCGAGAAACGTTAATCTAGTGGTGCCAGAGGTACCGGTAGAGCCCCCGGTCTAAGGACCATGAATCGAAATTGAATTTCGACACCATAATCCCCCGGTGTTCAATAGGGAAGGTGACCCACTCGCGGCTGAGAGATGGGTCCGTGCTTTGGAGAAAATCTTTGGATTTCTCCAATGTGATGACAAGGAAAAGATAGCCTGTGCACTATACCAGCTAGTAGACGATGCTGACTTCTAGTGAGAGTCAGTGAGATGAACGATTCCCGATGACGATTGGGAGATATTCACTTGGGAAGATTTCAAGTCCATTCTGTATCAGAAATATATTCCAGCTCACTATCAGCACCAGAAGGCGAACGAGTTCTGGAATCTGAAACAAGGTAGCAGCTCTATGGCTGACTACGACCTGAAATTCAATAGACTATCGAGATATGCGCCTCAAATAGTAGATACTGAAGAGAAACGAATTGAAAAGTTCCGTATGGGACTGAGGCCTGAGATTGGGACTGCTCTAGTCGGGAAGGATGGAGCTAATTATGGCCAGTTTTTGAGCTGGGCACTGAGCATTGAGGCGATGCAGGGAGCCTCGAAGGGATCAGCATCTCATCCGCCTACGGCTGACCCCAAGGGAAAGCGAAAATGGGAAAGTCCTCAGCATGGGCACCAGAAAAAGAGTTTCCAGCCCAATTATCAGGGCGGAGTAGGCTATGGACAAAGGCCGGCTGGCCAAGGGAATGCGGCAGCGGGGCCTCAGGGGTACCAAGGTTATGCACCACAGTGTGCCACCTGCCACAAACACCATTTTGGAAAATGTCTTACATGCTATCGTTGTGGCCAACCGGGTCACTTTGCTAATCGGTGTCAGCAAAAGCCGGAAGTGCCAGACTAGAGACAATAGGGACCACGAGAGGAGGTGGTCGAGACAATGGCAACAACCAAGGCAACTAGAGGCCTCAACAAAACCAGAACCAGAATCAAATAGCACCTCAACAGGCTCAAGCATACACGCTGAATCAGCAGGAGGCTGCCGGGAATCTTGAAAACATGGCAGGTATGATCAGTATGTGATGTACCTATGCTTGCCTTGTTTGATACTGGAGAGTCTCATTCATTCATCTCTAGAAGTGCCTGTAGGTATATGAATCTTGAACCTGAGCTAGTAAAAGAACCTTTAGTCGTAAGCATTCATTCAGGGCGAACGCTTTTGTCTGATTGCATGTGCCAGAACCTAGATGTGCTTATAGGTGAAAAGAGTTTCACAGTCAGTCTCTATGTACTTGAGATGCGAGACTTCGATATTATTTTCTGTATGGACCGGCTGACCAAAGAATGTGCCATGATTCGATGCTAAGAAAGAGAGATTATACTCCAAAAGCCGGGTGGGGCCGAGATAAAGTTTTATAGAACAAGACTGGGAAGTGCGATCCCCGTCATATCAATGCTGAAAGCGATGAAGATGATTCGAAAGGGCAAGTGTCGAGCATTTTTAGTACACTTATCGAAAAAGAAAGAAGAGAACCTAAAGAAGATCGTTAAGAAGATAGACCTAGTGTTCGATAGATTGAGAGTTTCAGTATGATAGGAAGTTTTGATGAGTTTATTCATTCATTCTCTTGTCAATAGAATCAATTTATTCATTCTCATTCTGAATCGGTTTATTCATTTCTCTTATCAATTGAATCAATCGTCCTTCAATAGCTTCATATCGTTTGAAATTCTTTAATTATATCATTTGAAATTTTTCGATTAATCCTCTTAGATAATTTGTAATCTTGTGGGATGATACTCTTTGATCATCAAAAATCAGTAATAGCACTTCTTTGTTAGGCTATGCTGATATCTTTTCAAAAATATTTCAGCACGGTTCTCAGATTGCTAACCGTTGATTTTCTTCCATATCCTTGTGATGTGCAAAAAAAAAACCCTTCGAGTTATAAGTCCTCTGAAAAGGTAATATTTTTGGCATATATAACTAAGTGTTATATCTTTTCTAGCCTTTGATCTTGTAAGAAAATTATTGATCAAACAAAGTCCTCACTCAGAGGCATTTGTTCCCTTTAATTCCGCTCGTAGAACTCAAGTGTGGATCTTGGAATAGAAGATAGAGTATATAGCTGTATTTCTTTTAGTCATCGTTGAAAGAACGAGTAGTGGTATTTCCCAGTAAGAAGTAGAATCCAAGTAGTGCCAATTAGTGCTCTCTAAGGCTAGGACACGCAGTTCTAAAGTAATTTCTCGGCTCATTGTGTTAAAGGTGATCTAAGAAATGTCGGCAAGTAAGTTCCAAGCATGCAGTCAAAGTCTAGACGTGCGATCATTATGCCTGCAAGCGATGGTGATCACCAGCAGGAGCCATGAAGTCAGAATACCTCCTTGAGGAAAAGAGACAACTGCGACGAGAACTTAAGATTGAGATGCATCACGAAGTACGCCCCAGGAAGATGAGGAAGTCGAAAGAAGTTGAAGATGAAGATAAAAGCGAGCTTCGAACTTGTTAGAATGTACGAGTAAGAATCATTGAAGCACAACTAAAAGATGTTAAGTTGGAGAAAACCCGATAGAAGATCAAGAGTGGCGAACCAAAGGAGTTCAAGGAAGTCGATGACGGAACATTAATGTTTCGTGATCGACTGTGTGTTCCAAATGTTGACGAATTGAAGTTGGAGATTATGAGAGAAGCTCATAGTACTCCGTATATTGCCCATCCCGGGAGTACAAAAATGTATAAAGATCTGAAGTAGAGTTTTTGGTAGAGCAACATGAACCGAGAAATAGCAACATTTGTGGAAAGATGCTTGACGTGCCAACAAGTGAAAGCCGTTCATCAACGACCTTCAGGTTTGTTGCAACCTTTAGAGATTCCTGAATGGAAATGGAAGAATATCATGATGGATTTCGTGGTTGGATTATCGAGGTCGGTAAAAGGAAATACGGTAGTCTAGGTTGTCGTGGATCGATTGACAAAGTCAGCTCATTTTATTCCAATAAAGTCCACGATAGATTTGAGCAGGTTGGCTCAAATCTATGTGAGAGACATTGTTAGATTGCACGGGATTCCAGTTTCTATCACGTCGGATCGTGATACTTGATTCACGTCGAGATTTTGGAAAAGCTTTCAAGAGACGATGGGAACGAGACTAAATTTCAGCACAACATTTCATCCTCAGACTGATGGCCAATCGGAAAGAACAATTCAAATTTTAGAAGACATGCTTCAAGGAGTTGTGCTTGATGGAAACACGAGTTGGGAGGACATGTTGCCATTGGTAGAGTTCACGTATAAAAATAGTTATCAATCCACCATCAAAATGGTGCCATACGAGCCTTTGTATGGTCGTAAATATCGATCGTCCTTATATTAGGATGAGATTGGAGAATGTAGAATTTTGGGGCCAGAAATTGTGCAAATGACAATTGAAAAGATTGATCAAATCCGGGCAAGGATGAAAGAAGCACAAGATCGTCAGAAGGCTTATGCTGACAAAAGAAGGAACGACTTGCAATTTCAAGTTGGTGATAAGGTGTTTTTGAAGATATCTCCAACACGTGGTGTTGTGAGATTTGGGAAACGTGGCAAGTTGCGACCAAGATTTATCGGTCCATTCGAAATTCTGTAAAGAATTGGTGAGGTTGCTTATCGGCTTGCGTTGCCGCCGAATTTATCCCAAGAACATGACGTTTATCATGTATTGATGTTAAGAAAATACATGTTCGATCCTGAACACGTGATTCGAGACGATAATTTTGTATTGCAACCTGATATGTCGTATGAAGAGAAGCCACATATGATTATCGATCGGAAGGTCCAAGTCTTGAGAAACAAGGAGATTTCATTGGTGCTTGTGCAATGGAATCACCATGACTGAAATGAGGCAACATGGGAGCTTGAGAGCTTGATGAAACTGAAGTATCCCGAGATGTTTCAGGATGCTTGAATTTCGGGACGAAATTCCTTTTAAGGAGGAGAGTATGTAGTGCCCCGAACCTTTTTGTGTATAACTAATTACAATTATAGACTATGGGAGTCGCGTCATTTTAAAATTTCCGTAATTCGGTGGTTTAACCGAACTTGTGATGTGTCGTATCGATGAGATTCGAAATATATTTAATATGAGTATTAATCGATTTATCTATTTGTGTCACTTGGCGTATTTAAAAATATTTGAGAAAATGTGTTTAATCTATGGTTTTAAAATCAATGAATTATTTCATCCGTTTCAGTCCAATTTGGGATTTTTCCGGAGACGGAAAATATCACGATAACTGAACAACCGGTATTTAAACCGGGTATCTTGGCTAGTCAACTCCCAAGGATGGGAGGCCATGCCTCCCCTCACCTTTCCCATACCCCTCCAACGTTTTTTCTTTCCCCCAAATCAAGTAAAATTTAGATATACATGTATTGTATATATTTATTATGGGAAAAGCTTAGCAACCATTCCTCTCCATTTTTCTTGCACAAATTTTCGAAGAAAGAGAGAGAAAGAGCTTCACCATCCTTCACCATCTTCCATTCTATCTTTATTTGACACAATATTTTCAAGAGAGAGGAAACGCAGCAGAGCAACCCTCATTTCTTCTTCTTCTCTATTCATCATCTTCATCACCATAAATTATCTAGAGAGAGAGAAAGATCAAAGGTCTACATAGCATTGTTCTTCTTCATTCTATCTTCTTTCTTCCTTCTTCTTTGAGAGAGAAAGAGAGGGTGACAGAAGCAATGATTTGCAGCCATTTGTGGAGGGAACATTCAGCTCGTTCCAGCCATTTTCACCTCTTTCCAAGCTTTTCTGAGTCATTTTTGAAAGGTATTTTTGAAATCGTGTTACGTGTTTTATTTATGGTTTGAAGCATATTAGATGGTAAAGATAAGGTTTGATGTGTTAAAATGCATGATTCAAAGCATGTTAGTTGAGTTTTGGATGTGTTGAAAGCTTGAGTATCGAGTTTTCATGGCAGCTCGTCGTTCTCGGCCTCAGATCCGCGCAAGCGCGGGACGGCACACAAGCGCGCGCACAGGCAGCGGCTGCGGGGACACGCACGCAGGTAGTGTGCCCGTGCACTCTGCGTTCGGCAGACTCGCCACCCTTTAGTAAAACGAGCATAACTCCCTCGTTAGACGTCGGATTGAGTCACCATAAATTTTGCCGGAAACTAGACTTAAGTGGCTTTCCAATGGTATATGTCTCAGTCTCTAATTCATTCTGAGTCGATTATGAAAAATTCTCAAAGTCAGGTCACGTGTTTTTCTTTCGGAAATTCGTGACAGATTTGCTACCTTCCAGTAAATCGGTTATAACGTTTTCGTTAGTTATCGTATTGATTCACCGAAAAGTGTTCCGGAAACTAGACTTCCTTGGCTTTTCAACGGTATATGGCTCATTCTCTGATTATTCCTGAATAAAGTTTGATAATTAATCAAAGTCAGCTGTTGTGCAGATTGCTCAACAAATTTTCAGTTTTCAAATCGCCCTTGTTCGAAATCAATTTTAAAAGGATCTTTTAACTCCTTGAACGATACTAAGGAGTGTCCTTATCAGTTAATAGCTAGGGTTGAGAGGAACCTTGAGCTAAGATCAGTTTTAACGATGGATTTAAATTATGTCGTTTATAATCGCACGCGTGCTCGATTTATGCTCGAATGAGATAAATGTGTTTTAAAAGGGTCTTTTTGATTTTAATAAACTCCCATAGGTCTATGATGTTGTTGAGTCTCATTTATGTGAATTAGTATTGTTGAGGTTTTGAGTCATTATTGGTTTTCGGGGTAGGCAATTGCTAAGCTATTAAGGTTTAGCTTGGGTCGGTTTAACCGACGAGCATGTGAAACTATGTAATTGTGAGAGTCTTGACCTCGTGGAGGTTCTAAGACAAATTTTGATGTTTGTTGATCATTTTCCGTAAGACGTAATCATTGTGGTGTTGCTCGATTCCGTAGAAACTGAAAAGCTTCGACTATTATAGTCAAAAGGTGGGCGTATACTATCTTTCTCAAAATGCCATGTTTGAGTTATTAAGCTCGTTTTAAAACAAATATGCATATATGATTATCTGTGTAAAATGATTCGTTCTGCTTGCTGTGGTTGTTGGAGTCTCATATAGCAGCGCTGTGTCAATGTGAGTAGCTACAGTCTTGCTTGGTTTGAGTCGCACCCAATCCCTTACTGTTCTTAGCTAAAAGATCTTTTAATTACCTTGAGGGTTTACTCGGTAATTGCGCATGATGATGTAGTGGTGGTTGCGGGTGTCGTACTTAGGACACTTCAGGGTTTACTGGTGAGCGGGTCCATTTCAGGGTTTACTGGTGGATCAGGTTCACTTCAGGATTTACTGGTGAACACATTCATGTAAAACATTTTGATGAACTTAGATGCATTTCCCTCTACAAAACCTTCTAAGATTCATCTGCATACTCACAGATAATTATTTTATCAAATGCTTTTGATAACTCGATTTTTCTCAGAAAACCCACTGAGTATATTAGTACTCAGCCCAAATACTTTCTCAAATGTTTTCAGGACAATGAGCTGGAGCGTGAAGATGATGAGCTGTGGAGGGGCTTATATGTGTACTCTTGTAGCTATTCCGTTGTCTTGGCTCGTCTTAACCTCTGATCATCGTATTATTTCTTTTGATACATCATAGCTTCCGCAAGAGCAAAAAGTCATGTTTTGGATATACATATATATATAACTCTGAATTTATTATGATGATCATACTCTATTATTGAACTAATTTAGAATCGTTCATTGAAAATTATCCTCGAAATCCCCTTTCTTTCCCCTCTTCTTAATCCCCACCCCCGTGGCGTTCATTTCCACGGTCTTTCGGGACCGGGTTGCTACAATTTGGTGGCGGTCTGCCCCGACGGTAAGATTGTGCTAATGCTAGCGGCCCAGACGGGTGCAGGTGGTCTGGGGTGCTGGTGCGCCAGTCACAGGAGCCTGACGGGCCTCGGTAGCAAGGGGCCCGTCGTTGCCTATCCCAAGGATTAGGATAAGGGAATGGACTTGTCCCGGCGTATCCTGGGAGAAGGGATAGGATGAGGGCAACATCCCATGACAACTCTCCCCCTCTTGAGTTGGCGACGTCCTCGGCGCCATGGTTTTCAGGTAGGCGTCGATCTGTGGCTGGAATGCCTTGAGGTTCGTCGCTTTCTCCCACGTGCTCTCTTCCTTTGTGCATCATGCCCACTTCACCAGATACTCTCTGTGGAGCTTCTTTTCACTTGTCTGTGTCCCGGTGGTAGAGGATGGCTTTCGCTATCCGCTTCCCTATGTTGTTGACCAGACAAAATTGGGGATGGTCGGGCAAATTGCGCGTAGCGTCCACTTTATCTACCTAGAATGGCTTCAGTTGCCTGACGTGGATGACGTTGTGGATCCGCCACCATAGGAGCAGTTCTACTCTGTAGGCCACCTTCCCAATGCGCTGCAAAATGGTTAGGGGTTCGACATATTTCGGCATCAATGGGCGTCCTGCCCTCGGGATGTTTTTGATAATTGTTGGTCCAGGACATTAACCATAATTCTGTCTCCCACTCGATATTCAATGAAGCAGCACTTCTGATCTGCGTATTTCTTCATGCGCTTCTGTGCTTTCTCCAGATAGCTTCGAGCGAGGTCGAGGTTCTGCTTCCATTCCAGAGAGAAACTCTGGGCCGGTGAAACTCTAGCACCTTGTGGGGCATCAATCGAGTATGGGAGGAGCGGTTGCTGCCTGGTACATATCTCAAAATGCGTACCGTTGGTGGTAGAGCACTTTTAGGCATTGAAGTATAGCTGAACAACATCCAGAAGCTTCATCTAGTCCTTCTGATTAGCGCTGATAAAGTGTCAAAGATATTCCTCCACCATCAGACTAAGGGTGAAAGCTAGAGCTCATATTTAATTTGGACCCGAGTAATTTAAAAAGCTCGGTCCAAAAGTTTCCAGTGAAACGGGAGTCCTGATCACTAACAATATCCCACGGCAGTCTCCAAAACTTAACAATGTGCTTAAAAAAGAGTTGAGTTGTCTCTTTGGTGGGTGTCGAAGCCAACAAAAATAAACCTGCTTTTCAATATCCAAATAAATTACAATAGCGGCAAACAGGGTCGAACCACAGAGACTGGTAAAGTAAATATTAATCTTTTTATCTAAAATCTTAAAACTAAATGGGGGGGTTTGAATACTGAAATTAAAATAACTCAACGAAATCAATTAAATGGCAAAGAAATAAAATGACAAATGAAGATCAAATAAGAGAAATATCTAGCTCAAGAATAATCTCGACAACGGACTACACAATTTGATCACAGATGCACAGATATAATTCTATTCTCTCTCAAAATTGGCTATGGTTATTGGTACGACCTAACAACCTCGTTTCTCCTTAATTATTCGGCAGTCAAGGTACGACCGTTAACTACTTCTCTAATTAATAGACAATCCTAGGTACGACCATAGATTTAAATCTACTAACATCATTAAGATCTAGAGAAACACCAATTCAAACCCACGAAAATCATACGACGACCCATTCAAATTTGATTATAAATCCCCAAAGTGTCGAAAGCGGGACTGTTTACCCCCAATCTATCCAATTGCGCTACTTAGGCAAATGATCTAGACAATTACGGATCCAGATAATTCACTAGCAATAAATCATTCTAACAATCATACAACGTGCACTTTGCATAATCATTAAAACAATAACAGAAATCACAAACAGATGATTTATAAATAAAGAGAGAAATAAATTATGATAAAACCAATTCGATCTCACAAATGTGTAGAATCCGAGTCTCGATTATCCTCTTGCTAGAAAAGTGTTTAGAACATCATCATGGAATAATAACAAAGTCTGGAAAAATATGAAAACTATGAAATCTGCGTTCTTCAATTGTGAATGGCGTCTCCTCTGGAGAGAGAAAATTAATTCCGGATATATATATGTCTTCTAGATATTCTATTCTCTCTCTCCTCTCTCCCAATGGTAAGTCTTCTACTCCTTCTTGGACTATAAGGCTTTTTCCTTGTGAAAAATCGCCAATTGGAAAGAAGAATTTCGTCCATGTATATCTCTGCTGGGCCCACTTGTGATTTTATGAATTAAATCCCGCCAGCAAACTAAGGCGTGGCCACGCCTTATCTGCCAGAAGCTCCTGGACTCTTCCTACTCGAACTTCTTCAATTCTTTTGCTTCCAAAATGATCATTTTAGCCTCCTTTCCTACAAAACACCTTTATTCCCTTGCAAAACTCAAAAGATCATCAAATCCCAATAAACGCACAACAAAGCTTAGTAAAGCAAGAGAAAATCACCTAAAAATAGGTGCAAATATGCAACTTATCAAACCCCCTCACACTTAAGCTTTGCTTGTCCTCAAGCAAGAGAATAAAACCAAAACAAAAACAACTTCAATGCCTTTCACAACTGAAACCATAATGCTCCAAATAAATGAACCAATACACAAATTAAGCAACAACAATGAAAAGAATGAATTTCTAACACTAACATCAATAAGCAAATACTTCCATGATTCATCAAAATCCAAGTGCAGTGGAATTCAACACCCTCACCAAGATTCACTCAAAATCGCTCAAATGTGTTTAAGGCTCCAAATATCTGGACACTCAAGTCAAAACATAGAAGTCCCTTCCATAAGCTTGTAAATATATCAAATAGGCACCAAACAGTGAGCAAAAATGCAAAATTAGGGACTTCAATTATGGTTGTAACGGGGCTTCGGGTCAGGGTGGATAAACAAGGATATTTATGGTTCAAAATTGAAGGAATGGCAATACAATTTTCATAAGACATCGAAATGACACAAATTTCCAATCCTTCTGCCTTTTTCACACATGAAGGTTCTAATCAACAAAATTTTTTCTTTCCTTTCAACCTTCTCCAAGTCTTTCATTCCCTCTTTTTTTTCACAATCTTTTTTTTTCGATTTTTCGTCATATATTTTTTCTTTTCTTTTTCAATTTTCACTTCCCAATCACAGCTCCAAACTCCCCCCTTTTTATGTTTTTTCTATTTTCTTTTTCAAAACCAATCTCAAGCACTTCACTTCTACTCCCCAAATTTAGCCAACTCACAATACCAACCCAAATGAACCAGTATACACATTTCTTCAATAAAAGGGGTCAAAACATGGAAATCACAACAAAGAAGGATAAACATGGCTAGTAATGCGGTTAAAATTCAATAAAAACAGGCCAAGGCTCAAAACGGCTATCTAGGGATTTTTCTTCAAAGGTAAGCTCAAATAGAAGGCTAAAATTAGCTTTTCCTAATTGCCCTTTTTCACATTCCACATCATTGAGGTAATCCCAAATGCATAACAAAGCAAGTTCTAAAAGATAATTGACTATGCATGACATTCGCACATGGAAAGAAGGAGCAATTAAGTTTAGTGATGTTCAAGCTCAAAACTCACCAAAATAAAGGTTATTGGCATATAATTCCACACAATCTTCATTCAATTCATCATCAAAAGCAAAAGATCAAGGTGTAGAGAATGTAAACTCAATCAAATCATGCCAATACTCAAATGTACATCAATTCACCTCAATGAAGTATCACAATTTAAATCATAAAGAGGATAAAGACAACCAATTTGAAAGAGAGAATTTTTTTTTTATCCTTTTTTTTCTCGACAAAAAGCAACTAAACCTAAACAGAAAATACAAAAAGTTTTTTTTGATCCCCTTTTTTTTCTCGACAAAAAGCAACTAAACCTAAACAGAAAATACGAAAAGCAAAAGAAAAAAAAGAAACAACACCAACAAGCAACAATTGAAAATAGACCATAATAAAATCAAACCAACCCCCCTCACACTTAAGAAATGCATTGTCCTCAATGTATTTGCAAAAGAGAGAAAAGAGGACTGCCCTGAAATCGGCTACTGAGGAGATAGAGGTGGAGTGAACCCAACACTAGCAAATTAGGCGGCTAGCTGTGACTGCATAGTGTGAAAATCGGCTCGAAAGGAGCTAATGTCTTGCTGCATAGCATTCAATTGGGCCTGCATGGATGGATCAGAGGAACTAGAAGCCTCAGCATTATGCGGATTCTTATCACCGGAGGTGGAGTCGGATCGGTAGAAGCGTCTTCTAGGGGGAGGACGTGAATGGTGCGGAAAAGTAATATTCCCGTCTTTCCTCAAAATCATAACCATCACTTCTAAGGTATCCAAGTCAAGAGGCTGCATTGCACAAGCCTCGTGCAAGTCATGATCATCCGGATCAAAGACACCCAACTTCGTGGCCAAGTGTGTGATAAGAGAGCCCAAAATCAATCTACGACCTTTGATTTGTGCGCTAGAGAATTGTCCAGCAAGCCAGCACCCAAGATTCACCCTCTTTTTCTCCATCATACACCAAAGAAAGAAGAACTCGGCCTTGTTCAACACATTAGCCCCATCCTTACGTCCCGAGAAAGTGAAGGCTAAGAACTTGTGAATATATCGTAGAGAGATGCTATGAAGATAGCGTGCCTTGGAAGAACTCGGGTTGTAGGGTTCTTCAATTGGGTAATTGGGGATTTTGACTTTCTACCAACTTTGACCCCAATCTAATCTATGAATCAAATAAAATAAAAAAAAACAACAACTAAACACGATTTTGGTTTTTTCGATTTTTTTTAATATAAAGAGATAAAAATAAAAATAAAAATCCCCAAGGCCAAATATACTAAACTTCGCCTCTCTTCACAAAATCAAACAGGAGCGTCCGCGAAGTGAGGCATGGCCATGCTTTATTAGCAGCTTCCTTCAGCATGAAATTTCTCCAACAATGGGTACCTATATGCACTCAAAATAGCCACAAAGGTTCTAATCATCACTGGTTAGCTTGTTAGTGCCTCGAAAACAACCAAGAAAATAAAATAAACAAAACCAAAACTAAAAACAAAGAAAAACCAAGGTGGGTTGCCTCCCCTCAAGCGCATTTGGTTATCGTCGTTATGCCCGACGTTCCCTACTCCTCAAGGTGAGTAATGGGGCTCTTATAGCCCAATGCAATCAGCACTTTGCACTTGAAATCCCTCATAGAACGGCTTCAAATGATGTCCATTCACCTTGAAAATTTTTACCGAATCAAAACTCTTAATCTCAACTGTACCATGTGAAAACACGTTAGTGACAAGAAAGGGCCCTAGCCATTTAGAGCGCAATTTTTCAGGAAACAATTTCAGCTTGGAATGGTAAAGCAAAACTTTTTGACCAACAGTGAAAGTCTTTCTAGTGAGAACTTGGTCATGAAAGCACTTTGTCTTTTCTTTATATATCTTGGAGCTTTCATAGGCATCATTTCGGATTTCCTCCAACTCTTGCAGCTGCAATTTCCTATGAGTTCCAGCTTCATCCACACTCATATTGAGTTGCTTAATGGCCCAGAAAGCCTTATGCTCAAGCTCGACGGGTAAGTGACATGGTTTACCAAAAAGCAACCGAAAAGGAGACATACCTATAGGGGTTTTGAAAGCCGTTTTGTACGCCCAAAGCGCGTCATTGAGCTTCAAACTCCAATCCTTTCGATTAGGTCTCACAGTCTTCTCGAGAATTGCTTTCACCTCTCTATTAAAAACCTCGGCTTGGCCGCTTGTCTGTGGGTGGTAAGCAGTAGAGGTCTGGTGGGTTATGTTGTACTTCTTGAATAATGCACCTACCACTTTGTTGCAGAAGTGAGTACCGCGATCACTGATAATGGCTCGAGGTGTGCCATATTTATCAAAGATGTGGGACTTGACAAACTTAACAACAGTATTAGCATCGTCAGTACGAGTAGCCTGCGCTTCAACCCACTTGAAAACATAGTCAACAACAAGAATGATATACACAAAATTATTAGACTTGGGAAAAGGTCCCATAAAATGAATGCACCATATATCGAAAATTTCACAAACAATGATAGGATTAAGGGGCATTTGATCTCTATGGCCTATGCTTCCAGTCTTTTGACACCTTTCACAAAATTTGCAAAATAAATATAAATCACGAAAAATATTAAGCCAAAACAACCCACTCTCCAAGACTTTCCTAGCAGTTCTTTTAGGACCAAAGTGTCCACCACATGCATAGGAATGACAAAACATCAAGATGGAAGGAATTTCATTCTCATCAACACATCTCATAATAATTTGATCAGAACAAAACTTCCACAAATAAGGCTCATCCCATACATAATATTTGGCATCACTTTTGATTTTATCTCTTTGAGTTCTCGACAAATCACTTGGTAAAGCCTTAGTTACAAGATAGTTAACTATATTAGCGTACCAGGGTGTAAAGGCTTGAATGGAGTAGAGACACTCATCTAGGAATTCATCTTTCAACGGTCGCAGTGCTTCACTCGTAGGCAACCGGCTAAGATGGTCGGCAACTAGATTTTCAGAGCCCTTCTTATCCTTTATCTCAATGTCAAATTCTTGGAGCAAAAGAATCCAACGAATGAGTCTCGGTTTAGCATCCTTTTTGGTGAATAAGAACCTGAGAGCAGAATGGTCAGAAAAGATAATGACTTTTGTACCAAGCAAATATGACCGAAACTTTTCTAGAGCAAAAACAACAGCTAAAAGTTCTTTTTCAGTGGTGGAATAATTTACTTGAGCTGGATCGAGAGTCCTAGATGCATAATAAATAACATGATGAACTTGACCAACCTCTTGGCCCAAAACAGCTCCGACTGCATAATTACTCGCATCACACATAATTTCAAAAGGAAGTTCCCAATTCGGTGATTGAATAATAGGTGCAGAAATGAGCATATTCTTCAACAAATCTAAGGCATTCTTGCAGGCATCATCAAAATTAAATTCTACCTCTTTTTGCAATAACTTACTCAAAGGCTGAGCAATTTTGGAGAAATTCTTGACGAAACATCAATAGAAACCTGCATGTCCAAGAAAAGAACGGACTTCCCTAACAGAGGTAAGGTAAGGCAACGATTTGATAACATCAATCTTAGCCTTATCGACTTCTATCCCTCTAGATGACACAATATGCCCTAAAATCATTCCTTAATCAACCATAAAGTGGCATTTTTCATAATTTAAAACCAAATTAGTTTCAACACATCTTTGCAACACTTTAGTGAGATTAATCAGGCATGCATCAAATGAATCCCCATATACAGTAAAATCATCCATAAATACCTCAATAATGTTCTCAACAAAATCAAAAAAAATGCTAACCATACACCTTTGGAACGTTGCAGGAGCGTTGCACAATCCAAAGGGCATCCGCCTGCAAGCAAAAATACCAAAAGGACAGGTAAAGAAAGTTTTCTCTTGATCCTCCGGGGCAATTGGGATTTGATGAAAACCCGAATATCCGTCTAGACAGCAATAGTGGGAACGACCTACCAAGCGCTCAAGCATTTGGTCAATAAAAGGCAGAGGAAAATGGTCTTTTCTTGTTACTGCATTTAATTTTCTATAATCAGAACACATTCTCCAACCATTTTGCACTCGGGTCGGTACTAACTCACCCTCTGCATTTTCAACCACAGTAAAACCGGATTTCTTCGAAACGACTTGAACTGAACTTACCCATTTAAAGTCAGAGATCGGAAAGATAATACTTACGTCGAGGAGCTTTAGTATTTCTTTCTTTACCACTTCAGTCATTGCTGGATTGAGTCTCCGTTGAGGATCACGACATGGCTTGTTATCTTCCTCCAATAAGATTCGGTGCATGCAAGTCGAAGGGCTCAGTCCCTTGATGTCTGCTATGGTCCAGCCAATAGCTTCTTTGTACTCCAGTAGCACTCGAATCAATCTTTCTTTCTCCACTGGTTGAAGCTTGCTCGAGATTATGACTGAAAGAGTGTCATTATCTCCTAAAAATGCATATTTGAGATGCGCAGGAAGTGGCTTCAAATCCAGCTTGGGTGCCTGCACAATTAAAGGGAGAAATTTCACATGAGAAACAGGTAACTCTAATTTGAAAACATGCTGGACTTCAGGCTTTAAAGCTTCCAATTCTTGAACAGCGTCGTGTAAATGTTCGTCCACTCCAAACATGCTGTCAAGAATCTGTAATTCTTTTAGATCAAAGGCATTAGTCAAAGTTGTCTTTAGAAAATCAAAGTCAGAAACCTCAAACACCTTTTCGACCAAAGGATCAATCACATCAAGCATAAAAACACCAGAAACCTCATTAGGATATTTCATAGCCTTAAAAATATTGAACCTAATCAGATTTCCATCAAACTCCATAGAGAGGATACCATCATGCACATCAATCTTAGTTCTAGAAGTCTTAAGAAATGGTCTTCCTGACAAAATAGATGCAGAGTTAGAATATCCTTCTTCAGCCATATTTAGCACATAGAAATCAGCAGGAAAAACTAACTCATTCACTTGTACCAACACATCCTCTAACACTCCCTCAGGATACACATTTGACCTATCAGTAAGCTAAATAATTACACCAGTTTCTTTCAGAGGTCCAACATTTAAAGCAGAATAGACAGAAAGAGACATAACATTAATTGAAGCCCCTAGATCTAGCATAGCTCTCTCAATCCTCAGATTACCAACTTTATAGGGGATAGTAAACATACATGGATCTTTGTATTTGGGTGGCAATTTCTTTTGAATGACTGCAGAAATATTCTCGCCCATGCTTACCTTTTCATTGCCTTTTAGCTTTCTCTTGTTCGTGCACAGGTCCTTTAGGAATTTTGCATATCGAGGTACCTGTTTGATGGCATCGATCAAGGGAATGTTCACCTCCACCTTTCGAAAGGTCTCGAGTATCTCTTTCTCAGCTTCTTCCTTCTTTGATTTGTTAAGCCGAGATGGGAATGGTGGCTTTACTACATAGGCCTCAGACTGCCTATCTTTCTCTGGTGCACTCTGCGCACCATCTTGTGGAGCAATCTCAGCTTCTTTCTCAACTTCTCTTCTAGCTGTCTTCTTCTTTTCTCTGACTGGCTCGACCAATTCTTTCCCACTCCGTAAAGTGATTGTACTCGCATTTTGCCTGGGATTAACTACAGTTTGAGAAGGTAGTTTCCCTTGAGACTCCAATTGGCTCATCGACGAAGCCATTCGAGACATTTGATCACGTAGTTCCTGAATACTCACCTCAGTTTTGGAATTAACAGTATCTTGCTTTACTATAAATGGCTGAACAAGTGATCCAAACGTCTTAATGGAGTTGTCGGTGGAATTGCTCTCTGGAGGAGCTGTCTGCTTCGGCTGATACTGCTGGGATTGTGGATTATTGCCATATCTGAGATTCGGGTGATCTCGCCATCCAGGATTATAGGTATTCGAATATGGGTCGTAGTTCCTACGTGGTGGGCCTAGAAAACCTCCTGCAGCATTCACCTGTTCACCTGCGTCTTCCTGAAGAGTAAGACACGCATCAGTAGGGTGATTTGGTGCAAGGCAAATTCCACATGCTCTAGCCTATGGCAGATCTCTCGTGGCTAGCTGTTTCACTAGAGACATTAGCTCAGATAGCTGACTTTCGATAGAAGAAGAGCCAACTTCATTCACTCTTCGGATGGGAGTCTCTTATCTGCGGCCATATTGTTGTGATGCTTCAACCATATCAGAGATGATCTTTCTAATCTGTGTAGGTGTCTTCTCACTGATTGTGCCTCCACATGATGCATCTATCCACTTCCTCTCAGCAGGCAACAGTCCTTCGTACAAGTAATTGACTAATAAGAGCTCAGAAATCCCGTGTTGCGGACAGCTGTCGCACAACCTCTTGAATCTCTCCCAATACTCATAGAGGGTCTCCGAATCCTTCTGTCGGACCTCGATAATCTCTTTTCTGAGTGATGTAGCTCTGGTGGTCGGGAAGAATCTCTCCAAGAACATCCTCCCCATCTCTTCCCAAGTTGTTACTGTGTTAGAAGGTAGATACAGTAACCAATCTTTGGCTCTATCTTCTAAAGAAAACGGAAAAGCTCTCAACTTGATTTGGTCCTCTGTGACACCTTTTGGCTTCATTGTGCTACACACCACATGAAATTCCTTCAGATGTTTGTGCGGATCTTCATTCTCAAGACCATGAAACTTCGGGAGTAAGTGAATAAGACCAGACTTCAGCTCAAAATCGACCTCCATCTCCGGATACTCAATGCACAGCGGAGGTTGATTCACATCTTGAACGGCTAACTCACGAAGAGTTCTTTCTCTGTTGTTCGCCATTCTATCTACTTCGACTTCAACTTCAACTGACTTTTCCGACAATTCTTCTTCAGAACTCGAACTTGACGATGAAGCTGGAGGTTGCTGCTTCTTCAATTTAGCTTCTTTTCGCAATCGCCTAGCAGTCTTCTCAATTTCTAGATCGAACAACAATTCACCTGTTGGGATAATTGACATAAATTAGACAAAAAGAATAAATTTAACTTAACACCAGTCCCCGGCAATGGCGCCAAAATTTGGTGGATGTCGAAACCAACAAAAATAAACCTGCTTTTCAATATCCAAATAAATTACAATAGCGGCAAGCAGGGTTGAACCACAGAGACTGGTAAAGTAAATATTAATCTTTTTATCTAAAATCTTAAAACTAAATGGGGGGGGTTTGAATGCTGAAATTAAAATAACTCAACGAAATCAATTAAATGGCAAAGAAATAAAATGACAAACGAAGATCAAATAAGAGAAATATCTAGCTCAAGAATAATCTCGACATCGGACTACAAAATTTGATCACAGATGCACAGATATAATTCTATTCTCTCTCAAAATTGGCTATGGTTATTGGTACGACCTAACAACCTCGTTTCTCCTTAATTATTCGGCAGTCAAGGTACGACCGTTAACTACTTCTCTAATTAATAGACAATCCTAGGTACGACCATAGAATTAAATCTACTAACAGCATTAAGATCTAGAGAAATACCAATTCAAACCTACGAAAATCATACGGCGACCCATTCAAATTTGATTATAAATCCCCAAAGTGTCGAAAGCGGGACTGTTTACCCCCAATCTATCCAATTGTGCTACTTAGGCAAATGATCTAGACAATTACGGATCCAGATAATTCACTAGCAATAAATCATTCTAACAAACATACAATGTGCACTTTGCATAATCATTAAAACAATAACAGAAATCACAAACAGAGGATTTATAAATAAAGTGAGAAATAAATTATGATAAAACCAATTCGATCTCACAAACGTGTAGAATCCGAGTCTCGATTATCCTCTCGCTAGAAAAGTGTTTAGAACATCATCATGGAATAATAACAAAGTCTGGAAAAATATGAAAACTATGAAATCTGCGTTCTTCAATTGTGAATGGCGTGAATGGCGTCTCCTCTTGAAAGAGAAAATTAATTCTGGATATATATATATATATATATATATATATATATGTCTTCTAGATATTCTATTCTCTCTCTCCTCTCTCCCAATGGTAAGTCTTCTACTCCTTCTTGGACTCTAAGGCTTTTTTCCTTGTGAAAAATCGCCAATTGGAAAGAAGAATTTCATCCATGTATATCTCTGCTGGGCCCACTTGTGATTTTATGAATTAAATCCCGCCAGTAGACTAAGGCGTGGCCACGCCTTATCTGCCAGAAGCTCCTGGACTCTTCCTACTCGAACTTTTTCAATTCTTTTGCTTCCAAAATGATCATTTTAGCCTTCTTTCCTACAAAATACCTTTATTCCCTTGCAAAACTCAAAAGATTATCAAATCCCAATAAAGGCACAACAAAGCTTAGTAAAACAAGGGAAAATCACCTAAAAATAGGTGCAAATATGCAACTTATCACTCTTCCGCTGTGATTGTCTTGGGGGCTAGTACAAAAGTGGCATACTTCGAGAACCGATCTACCACCACCACGATCGCATCCAGGTCTCCAACCTTGAGTAAACCGGTGATGAAATCCATCAAGACACTCTCCCATGGTCGTGAGGGTATGGAAAGGGGCTCCAGTAACCCCATTTTCTTATGTCAATCTGCCTTGTCTTGCTGGCACACCATGCAAGTGCGGACAAACATCTCGATTTCATCCCATATCTATGGCTAGAAGTACGTCCTCTGTATGAGGGCCACAGTGCGCTCTTCGCCAGGGTATCCCACCCAGAGAGTGTCAAGACACTCCGCAATGATAGATCTACGTATGTCACCACTTTTCGGGACATAGAGACGGTACCCTTCGTCTTCAAAAGTCCCCATTCGAGCCAAAAGTTCCGGGTCTTCTTTTGCTCGACTAGGTTAAGTAGGCCCTGCGTCGTAGGGTCTTCTTTAGTGAGCTCATAGATCTTGTCCTTTAAGTTGATGGTCGCCTTGCTGGAGGCAAGAGCCGCTACCACCTGTGGGTTATCCAGATCTGCCCTGCGGCTTAGGACGTCAGCGACATGATTCCTAGAGCTCGTCCGGTACTCCAATGAGAAATTAAACTCTATAAGCAATTCCTGCCATCTTGGTTGCTTCGCAGTCAGTTTTGGTTTGGTCAAGAAGTAACTAACCGCCGTATTGTCTGTCTTGACCACAAAAGGAAAGCCCAACAAATAGTGTCTCCATTGTCTCAAACAGTGAACAACGGCTAATAGTTTCTTTTCGTGCACTGGGTAATGTCTTTCAACGTCCTTCAACTTCCGGCTCTCAAAAGCTACTGGATGTGCTCCTTGGCTTAGCACTCCGCCGAGAGTGAAATCAGAAGCATCCGTCTCCATGACAAATGATTTTGTTAGGTCGGGGGGTGTGAACACGGGATCGCTCATGATCGCCTTCTTCAGTTTCTCGAAGGTCGCTTGTGCTTGGGGCGTCCACTCCCACACCTCAGTTTTCTTCGTCAGATCCGTCAAGGGGCGGGCAATCTCGGAGTACCTCTTCACAAATCTTCTATAATAGTTAGCCAGCCCAAGGAACGATCTCACTCCATGAACATTTTCCGGCGGCTTCCAATCCTTGATAGCTTGGATCTTCTTGAGGTCCATGCGGATTCTTCCCCTCTCGATGATATGGCCCAGGAACTCGATCCTGTCTTGACCAAATAAACACTTTGACGGCTTGGCATAAAGCTCATGCTCACGCAGTCTAGTGAATATGTTTAGTGTCTAATTGTGTCATTTTAATTTATTTATTTTATTGTGTTTAGTATTTATTTTGTCTGATTTCATATGTTATGTGTTGATTTTGTGTTTATTTGTGTTTATTGCTCTAATGGTGGATTATGCCAAGTATTGCAAAGCTTGAGCTTTTAATCATAAAAACAGGTATTTTACGGCAATTAGGTGGCAAGTGCAAATCGAATAATTGAGCTGGATTGTTTTAATAAGAAGATCAAGATTGCTAAAAGGAATTGAGTAAAACGCACTCGCGCGGGCAAGCTAGGGAGCGTGGGCGGGCACCAAAATGCCGAGAGCCTCGCGCCCCCGCCGCGCTAAAGGCCCCCGCGGGGCTAGTCCCCGCCGCGCCCCTGAGCCCCTGCCGCGGCGCTTGTCCCCACGGCGCCCTGCAGCCCGCCGGCGCGCGGGCTGCTCCCTCTCAGGTCCAGTTTTTCCCATGTTCATTGCAATTCCACTCCTTTTCACTCCAGTTCCAACTGATTTGATTTAAATCAGTTCAAGGACTCTTTTGAGCCATTTTTAATTCCTAGAATTTGTAGCTTATTATTCCCTAAATCCTAGAGTTGGACTTTTGCTCCCAAAAATCTCCACAAATCTCTGCATTAAATGATCCCTTACCATCAGCTCTTATCACCTTTTCTCTCTCTCTCCCTCTCTCTCTCTCTCTCTCTATCTAACGTCTCTCTCCCTCTCTCATATCTAAGAATAGATATTTGGGGATGTATCATCAATTGGATACAGACTCATTTTCCATTCACTCTACTCTCACCACACCATCCTCTCCACCATTCTCTCCATTCTCTCTCCTTTCACACACACTACACACACTAAATCTCTACACCAATTTCTCTCACCATTTCCACCATCATCACCTTCACAAAAGGGAAGAGGAGAAAAAGAAGAAGAAGGGAGCCAAGCCAAGCAAGAAAAAGAGAAGACAAGAAGGTCCCTACATCGAGCCATCCACGGAAGCTACGCTCGAAGGAGGTGTCTCTTTGTATTTTCTTTGTATTTCTTGGATGTTAGTGGGTATTTGTCCCAAAACTCTTGAAGGATACTTAATATTGTAGAAGTTGAGTTATTTACATTTGATTTATGAGATGACTTTCTTCTATGATATTTGTGTTGTTTTGAGCATGTTTAGTGGTTAATCTCTCTATTAGAGAGTAGATGATCGATATGGTTTTGATCTATGCTTGTTCTTGTTGATTGTTGTTGTTGGAATCGTGATTTTTCATGTTTAGGTACTTGATCACTACTTGAATATTGATAGGATCTAGAGGAGTCTTGATTGTGAATCTAAGTCCGGAAATTGGTTCCTTCAACTTTAGGTGGATGGGTTTCCTAAGCCTAACATGTTAATCTTGCTTGTACGGTATAGCTAAGAAAGGTTTAACAGATAGATGGTGACAGTAATTGAAGTTAAACTAATCGAAAGGGTCTATCGTATTTGTGAGAATAGCATTGTCAACTTGACTTAAGCATAGTGATAAAACCATTGAGAGAGTCTACACCCTAATACCTTAATCAAACTTGTTTCCTCTAATCTCGATTTAATTTATGTTTTTGCATTTAATTATCTCGCTTTATTGTCCGTTTTGAATTAATAGCATAGTCATCATCAAACCCCCTTGTTAGAATATATAGATTTTATTTTAGTTATTTAATTGAAAGCATGTGTAGTCTTTAGATAATTCTTTCATATAAAGTATTCCTTGAGAGATCGACTCGGGTTAAACTTATTACTTCTACAATTGATCCCGTTCAATTGCGGGTGTGGTCCTAAGTAGTGTCTAGTGAGCATAAACCAGAAATTATAAGTATAAATTTGGACCCAATCAGAATACCTTGCGGAGGTGCTCCAAATGCTCCTCTAGGGATTCACTATAGATAACAATATCGTCAAGGTACACTACCACGAACTCGTCCAGGAACCCGTAGAGTACTTGGTTTATTAAGGTACTGAAGGGGGCATGGGCGTTTGTCAAGCCGAAGGGCATCACCAGGTATTCGTATGTCCCGTACCTTGTCATGATAGTTGTTTTGAACTTGTCTCCTTCTTTGATCCGGACCTTCTAGTAATCCCATCTGAGATCGATTTTTGAAAAATACTTTGCTCGACTGAGGTGATCAAAGCAATCTGCTACCAATGGTATTGGATATTTATTCTTCATCGTCGGTTTGTTTAGAACAACACATCCATAGGGTACCGTCTGACTTCTTCTGGAACAGCGCGGGAGCACCATACGGGGACTTTGCAGGCCGGATCAGTCCGCTCTCGAGCAACTCCTTCAATTGTTTCCTGAGCTCCTCAAGCTCAGGATATGACATTCGATATGGTACTCGGACATGAGGCTCTGTGCTCGGTACCATCTCAATCTCGTGGTCAACCACCCTCTTTGACGGTAACTTCTTCGGCAGCTCGTCAGACATGACATCCTCGAACTCTCGAAGGATTCTCTTCATTACATCAGAGATCTTTCCTGACTTCTCCTCAATGTCTTTGATCTGAAAGATGCACAAAAAGGATGGTTCGTTCTTCCGGCACCCCTTCCCCCTTCAAGAACTGGATGGCGGACAATGGCTTTGAACTCATCTTGGGCGATACCATCTGGGCCACACAGGGTTTATTGCTCATCATCATGAGGGCTCTTGCATGAGGCATCACCGCCATCTTCATGTCCCGCAAGAAATCTAACCCGAAGATGAGTTTGAAGTCATCCATTCTTACCATGGACAAGTTATCCTACCTTCGTATGGCCCCAACTTGATCAGCACGGACTTCGCAACTCCAACGATCGGTTGGGCAGCAGAAGTAATGGCCTTCACTCGACCCACTCTTTTCTCTAACACTAGCCCAATTCTTTCAACTTTGGTGCTAGTGAGATAGTTATGCGCGGCACCCGTGACCACCATCACCCGGATAGGCTTTCCGTTGATCTTCACATCGATAAACATCAACCATTTCTCCTTGGTAGATTTTATTGACGATTCTCCATCTTTTTCACTCTCCATTGTGGAGGCGGTCTTCATACTATTGGGTTATGTTTTACCCTTTTGTGATGCCGTCCTCAACAGGGCATTGCACTTATGCAAAAAGGCCCAAGATTCTCTCCCTCGCTCTCGGAGTCCTTCCCGTCCTCTTCTTGAGCAGGCACCAGCTTCTTCTCCTTCTTTTTGGGCATCTGTTTGTCCCAATCGATGTCTCCACCTAGGGCATTAAGTAGTTTCTGCTTCGGACAATCCTTAACCATGTGTGGCCCATTGCCCATGAAGCACCCATCGAACCTTGAGCTTCCTGCGGCTTTGTTACCTCTCTGCAGGCGACCTCTCTCAGTGCTCCTTTAGGAACTCTCTTGGGTATGGAAAGATTTCTCCCCACCACCTCTGTTATAACCTGGGCGGAAAGATCTACTCTCGCCCCCTTTCTGTTGGCCACCGTTAGGTGTTGGTGGCTTCTTCTCTCGGGTCTCTGTGTGGTAGTCCATCAGACATTTCACCGCCACCATTGCACCGTGAATATTGGACACTCGTTGGCATTGTAGTTTTGCACTAGCCCATAGCTTCAATCCGTCCATAAACTGGTAAACATTGCTATCCTCATCCATATTCGGGAGATCCAATAATATGGAGGCAAATGCCTTTTTGTACTCATTGACAGTGCCTATTTTCTTGAGCTTACGGAGCACCTTGCGAGTGTTGTACCCAACGTTCTCCGGAACGAACTGTTTCCTGATGGCTGCTTGAAGAAGATCCCACGTATCGAGCCTTTCGCGTCGATCCTGTATGTCTTGGTATTTCTCTCACTGATAAACATGGATTTTTCATGTATTTTGAGGTATTTTTGAATGGTAGTTCTTGTGCATTGCATGCGTATTTTGGCAAGTTGCGCATAATTTTCCATATGTTGTGCGGTGTAATGTTTTTGCTCATTTTGAAGGGATTTAATGCCAATTATTTTATGAGATTTGAATGAGCTAGAAAAGTACCTAAGAAGATAGAGGATCGAGTTAGGAGTGCATTGCAACTTGAATCGGCTCAATCGGATGAGAAATGAGCGAGAACGATGCAAAACGGCGGAGTGTATCGAGGCATGCGCGCTGGCACGGACCGTGCCGTTGGACAACACGGACCGTGCCATGAAGCAACGAAAAGAAGACTCTCGGTAGCCACGGCACGGACTGTGCCCCATGATGTGTCCACGGAGGCGTGTTTTGACGCACGGCATGGCCCCGTGCTGCCCATGGCACGGCCCGTGCCGCCTGTTATGAAAATTTTAGGCCTCTTTCTTTACTTGGACTCTATATTCCTCACCTATAAAAGGCTCTGCTTTGCATGATTTTTGGAACAACTTTTTCACCCTATATTGAAACAGAGAAGTGCTGTGAAGACGGATAAAGACGGAGATTGAAGATTTAAACATCCGGCATAAGTGTTTCATGTTTATAGTTTAATTTTATCATGACTTTTGTAATTCAAATTTTATTAGATTTCTATTTTGCCATGAGGGGCTAGAACTTTATTAATTCTAGGGTTTGCAAGCATGTTGAATCTATGTGTTTAATTTAATTATGTTATTTTTTCCTTGTGATTATTGTGTTCAATTGTTCGAGTGCTGTTATTCTCATGCATGGATTAGTGGCCATAATTGATGCATACTAGCTAGTTAATTTGTGACCTGTCGGATATAATTAACTCGTGGGATTCATTGAGCATTTTGATACACAATCTATGAAATCTATAGGGGATTTAATCGGTTGATCTATCGGGAGTTAGTAAATTAACCTAGAGACAAAAGTGATAGATAATTTATTAATCTACTTCTACCTTGAGACCTGGCGGAGATATGTAGGTATATTTCTGATTCTTCACCAATAATTGGATTAAAGTGGGAATTATTAGGATTGAATTAATACATAGACGATATATGTGCAATGCATTCTCTAGGATTAATATTTCATTAATTGTTTGAGTCTGTTAAATTGTTTTACTCGATTTAATTGTGTCTTTTTAGGTGTCGTTTATTTTCTCTAATTTCATTTAAATTTATGTCTCACTTTAGAAAACTCATATAAAATTTAGGTAGCTTGGATAATAGAAACGTGTTATCTTAGTACTCAGTGTAGTCATATTTTTAGTCTCTGTGGATACGATACTCGATACACTACTGTATTGCATTGTCATGTGTTAGTTGCAGAATTGTGCATAAAATTTAGTGCATCAACTTTTTAGCGCCGTTGCCGGGGATTGTATTTGATTTTACATTGATATTATTACTAATATCAATTTATTACTTCAGGTAGTGTATGAAAACAAGGTCTACACAACCATACGTAGATCATGTTCTCAATTTCCCTGATCGAACTCATAGACAGAGGAATAAGGAACGCAGACGATAAGAAGCAGAAATGGTGGCCAACAATGAGAACATGGATGTGGAAGCATTGGCTAGAAGACTCCGAGAGATGTAGCAGAGATTGGCTAGACAACCTGCATCCGAGCACGAAGTAGCACCTCTAAATCAGCTGTATCGGGCACCGACTGACAGATACTTGTGCACTGGATGGGGTGGTGGCATTTCCGCAAACAACTTCGAGCTCCGTCCAACACTAATCAACATGGTGGCTGCAGAATAGTTCAATGTACGGGCTACGAAAAATCTAAATACTCATCTAGATGCAATTTTGGATATCTGTGACACCATCAAGATGAATGGTGTGAGTGACGACATCATTCGCATGAGGATGTTCATTTTCTTTCTGAGGGATAGAGCCAAGGAGTGGTTCAAGAGTCTAGACAAGGAATCCATCACCACGTGGGATTAAATGTGCCAAGCTTTCCTCACTAAATACTTTCCTCTATCAAAAGCTCAGAAAATAATTGCGGAGATTACTCATTTTTCACAGATGGGAGATGAGTCAATTTATGAAGCATGGGAGAAGTATAGAGATTTGCTGCGATCTTGCCCACAATATGGATTCAACACTGATCAACAAATCACTCACTTCTACAGTGGTTTGACCAACAACACTAAAAGATTGATGGACACATCAGCTAGAGGATGTCTGGTGAATAGAACCGCAGCTGAAGCATTGAGGATTATTGAAGAGATGGCGGCCACCAGTTATCAATGGACAATGTAGAGACGGCAAACAAGGCCTGCAGCTGCAATATCTGATTCTGGAATGGATGATCTGAGGGCCGAGATTGAAGAACTAAAGAAGCAAGTTCTAGAGGAGCGGCGCACACACATGGATGTGAATACAGTACAATAAGGCTCTGAATCCTCTGCAGTAGAAGGTGTGAATTTTGTCAATCAGAGAAATTACAACAATGGAAATTACAACAGAGGCCAGCAAGGATTCCAAAGCAACAACATGGCGTATCACCCGAATAATAGGAATCATCTGAATTTTTTCTATATTAACCCCAGCAACACCCTGCAACCTCCGAATTTTGTTGTTCCCACTGCAGGTCCTTCTGAGCCGAAGAAGCCTTCATTTAAAGAGATGATGAGCCAGCTAATTGCGAATCAAAACAGTTTTATCAGGGCCACTGGTACAAAGATTACACAGATCGAAGGGACAGTAAGCGCTCTGTCTAAGCGAGTGAACATGTTAGAGATCCAAGTGAGCCAATTAGCAAATCAAGTCGCAACGCAGCACAAGTCGGGACAATTCCCAAGACACACTGAAGTCAACCTGAATGCGCATTGTAATGCCATTAAAGTGGTGCATGGTGAGATGAAGAGCAATCCTGCAGTGGACCTATCGGAAGCCACGGCTTCTACAGCTCGAAAAGTGGCATCAACTGTGCCTCTGGCTCCTACAAATTTTGTTGTTTCCACTACGTCTTTAGGCAAAATGCAAGAGAATGAGAAGACTGATTATCTGCTGGATATCTTCAAGAAGGTACACATCAATATCTCTCTTCTAGATACTTTGAGATGGTTGTTGGGTGGTGCTAGAATCTTGAAGGAAGTTGTCTCACGAAAGAATAAGTTAAAAGATGTGGAGATGGTCCACTTGGTGGAAGAATGCAGTGATTAGCTGCAACAGAAGTTACCATTGAAGATGACGGATCCGGGCAGCTTCACCATTTCTGTGAAGATTGGGAGGTTGTATTTTGAAAGAGTACTATGTGATTCTGGAGCTAGCATTAATCTGATGCCCCTCACTGTCTACAAAAAGCTGAAACTCGAGGATTTGAAGGAGATGGAGATGAAAATCCAGCTTGCCGATAGATCATGTACCCAGCTACGAGGAATCATTGAGGATGTGCTTGTCAAGGTTGAGAATTTGATATTTCCTGCTGATTTTGTGGTGTTGGATATGCCCGAGGACCTAAGATGCCTTTAATCTTGGGGAGACCATTTCTTACTACCTGTGAGGCAGAGCTAGACATGAAGAGAGGCTTGATGACTTTGGGGATTGATAAGAAAAGGGTTATACTATGAAATCCTCCACCAAAAAAAGCCCCGCAGTGTGATAATGTAAGCCTGGTGAACAACTTCATGGATGATTTAGATTCTGAGCCGGACGAAAAGCCTGTGATAGAGGCACCCCAAATATATGTTCCTAAAGCTCAAAAAGCACAACCGTTTAAGATGTGCATGGTTTTGCAAGATGATGGGGGATTTTCTGCAGCTCCAGCTTCCAAGAAGATGAGAGTCAAATTTCAGGTCTTCCGAAAGAAGAATATGAAAGGGGCTTTGCTCGTAGAAGTGGCACCGGCAAAGAAAGCAGTGGTAGTGGACCACAGTCCTCGAAAGGGATGATCCTTTTGTTGGCTGGAGTGCTGCTTTCGATCTCATTGACTATTGAGGTATCATCTAGCTAAAGATGTTAAATAAAGCACTGGATGGGAGGTAACCCATCATTTTACTTGCTTTGTTTTTCTTTATTTTCTTTTATTTAGTGTTGTATCTGAATTTGACTCCACACGCGAGACTACTTTGATACGGACTCCCGCAATAGGACGGGGTCGATTGTAGGACGGTGAGCTAACTCGGGTCATGTCTCTCGAGGAAAGCTTCATGTGGGTGATTATCTTTCTATGCCATAATTGTTGTCAAGCACAATAAAATGAAATACATCACAAGCATTCTAAATAAGGGGAAGGAAAGTTATACTAATCTACCTAATTAAAGCAAGTAAAATTAACTAATTGCACCACCAAACACAAAGATAGATGATAGGATTATGAGAAGAGCATTAGGGTGTGATTCTCTCAATGACTTATCTCTATGCTTAGTTCAAGTTGGTAATGCTAAAATTACACATTCAATAGACTCTCTCAAAAGGCTTAATGTCAATTACTGTCACCATCTATCAATTAAGCCCCTTTTAGCTATATCAAATGAGCAAGATTAACATATTATCTCACACGTACAATAGACCCTCTCAAAAGGCTTAACTTCAATTAATGTCACCGTCTATCCGTTAAACCTCTTTTAGCTATATCATATGAGCAAGACGTTGAAGGAACCAATTTCGGGATTTGGAGTCACATTCAAGTTTCCTCTAAATCCTAGCAATGTTGAAGTGGTGATCAAGCACCCAACATAAACAAGCACAAATTCCATTAACCACAACCAACAATAACAAGCATAGATCAAAACCAAATCAATTATCCATCCACTAATGTAGAAATAAACCCAACACCATGCTCAAGACCACACAATAATCATAAAAGTCATTTATTCAACAACCATAAAATAAATACATACAACTTTTACAATATTGTTTGTTGTCTCGAGAGTCTTGGGATAAATCCCCACAAATGGGCTAAAGCTAAAAGAAAAGGAAATACCAAATCGGAGCCTCCTCGTCCAAGCTTAGCTTCCGCAGATGGCTTGAAGTCGGATCCCTCTTCTCGGGCCGTCATCAAAGCGGAGTCCCTCCACCAAACTTAGCTTCCGTAGATGGCTTGATGTCGGGCTCCTCTTCTCGGGCCTTTATCCTTGAGCTCTATCCCTCCTGCCTCTTCTCCTCCTCCTTTCTCCCTCTTTGGATCAGCGGTGGTGGTGAAGGTGAAGAGAAGTGAAAAAGAAGAAGTGGTAAAGATGAAGTGAGAGAGAGATGGGTGAATAGATGATAGGTGAAATGGGGAGAAGTCCTATTTATTTGTTGAAGAGAGAGAGAGAGAGAGAGAGAGAGAGAGAGAGAGAGAGAGAGAGAGAGAGAGAGAGAGAGAGAGAGAATCGAGAGAGCGAGAGAGAGAGAGAGAGAGAGAGGGGTATGGTGAGAGGCATGGGTTGAGGAGAGAGGAAAGGTGATGAGATGGGTGCATTAATTGAGATGGATTTGGGGGAGGGGGGGATTGGTGGGAGATTGGAGAGCAAAACTCCAAGACTAGATTAGGGAAATAAATCCCTATGATCCTATTGCAAGATTAGATTGGCCAAAAGTCTCCTATCAAACATGCTAAAATGATAGAGGTTGAAGGAAATGCCTCCTTGTGCAAAATGGTGAAGAAAAGGCGAGAGTCGAGTGCAAGACAGGGCAAATCGGGCGAAACAGAGCGTCTCGCGCGCCGGCGGGATGCCGCGCGCCCACGGAGACCGCGCGCTCGCAGGGGCCTCTTGGCCGAGAGGGGTGCCGCGCGGTCGCGCGTCCCCCGCGCCCGCGTACTATGACAATTCCGTCTTCAGCAGCTTCCACGGTTTTACTTCGTTCTCCATCGTTTCTTGGCCGATTGACTCGATTCAACTTGCTACGCGCTCCTTATTTGATTCTCTATCTTCCCATTATCTTGAATCCCTCAAGTTTTATAGTCATTTATCCTCCATTTTCTCAAGACATTGTGCAAATCTACACGACTCACCAAAAGAGCAAAAGTGAAGGAAATAACATAAAAATAAAACAAAAACAATGGAGAAACACCTATAAAAGATACAAAATGCCTATGATAAAATAGGACAAATATACACTAAACATTTAGTGTCTTGTTTTAGTGTGCTAACATGTAGAAAGGAGTTTTGGATCACAAAGCTAATTTGAGATCATCCATGCCGGTTTCCAAATCATTTTCTCCATGTTTGTGCGCAGTGAGTTTGTTCAAAATACATGTTTTATTGGATTCCCTCCAAACTTATTCTCTTTGCAGTTGAATAAGTTTGGGGAAGGGGGATAGATATGATATGTTTGGCACGTGTTTTTGTTTTTGTTTTTATTTGTTTGTTTTTTTATTTTTATAGAGTCATGTCTTGTGAACTCGTGAGATGCCGATGATGAAAAATGAGCTTATTTGTGAAAACTTGAATGAATTCGACTTCTTATGAGATATATAAATCAATGTGCACTTCTTATTTAAGTAGATTGAAGCATGAACAATTCTGTGAGATTTTGAGCTTTAAATTGTCGTATCATTGCACAGTTTGTTCTTTGATGAGTGTTTGTCATGCATGCATTTGTGTCTCTAGAACTTGCCATGGTCTCTGATCCAGTTACTTTAGTATGTAAAAGATTTAGATATGATTTAAGGCCATCCGTTCTTAGCCACATGATTTTCCTAAACACTAACCCAGAAAAGTTGATCTTTGCTAGCCAATTTTGAGTCATAATTACCTTTTGTTCATAAACTTGGATGATAGAAGGTTTGGATGGTGAATAAGGGTATCCATTGTGATGAGTAGTGATGATTTGAATGGAGGAGTGGATATGATTTGGTGCTTAAATGTTTTTTCATTCTCATAAGCTAAAAAAAAAAAGAAAAAAAAATGAAAAAGCCAAACTTAAATAGATGACAATTGAGATTTTTTTTGTCATTTTTGGTGACACGCGGTCGTTTCGCGCACAAAATCAATTTATAACTCCTGTGCCCACAGCGAGCGTAGCCAGCTAATGAGTACGGGTCGATCCCACAGAGAGCTGTTGTGATTCCATCTTCAAGTAACCAATCATAAAAGGGGGTTTTGGTTTGTTGTCACTACTGGAAATTAAATCTGCAAAAGAAAATTAAAAGACAATATCAAATAATAAAGGTTCTGGCATTTGAACTTGAATTTGGTTTAAATATGTATCCACTCCATCATGGGCACACTAATTTTCATACATGATAAATCATCTAATTATGGAAACCGGATTCCTCTCTGTGTCTCCTCATTCATCCTTTCAGTATAGACTTAAAAGCAATTGCTCGTCAATTAAATCCCTAATCAGTCACCCACCCCTCGGTTCCCCAAAGAGATGTAAGTGAACAAACAACAGTGTGCCCTAGACGAATCCAGATCTGTTGTGTTTACCGATTCCTCGTGTGCCCACAACAACCTATTCATTCCCTTATTACTATATGAACCAACACATAGTCACGATTCACCAATTCAATTGATGGTGGTGTGCCTTCTCTACCTAATGAGTGATCAGCCATATTGGGCATTTCAGACACACACTCACGTGGAACTAGGCAAAAGAATCAACAGAAACCTATCATGCATTACTATGCCCATCTTGGCCTCACGAGTCCAGATTTATATTCAAACCATTTTCGTTGTTCAAACACCAGAATGAAAAGTCTAGCCAAGCATGCTTAGACATAATTAAATTTGTAGAAATGAAGGACATAATTATAAAAGAAACTTACTAAAATTAATACTAAAAAACACTCAACATAAACGTTGAGATTGAAACATAATCCTAAGTCCAAAGCCTTAAAGGCTTATTGGAGTTGTTTCTTGCTGCAAAGTAGCGTACGAAAATAAAAATGCACGAAAGTAAAATGTATCAATGTTTCTGACTGCCAAAGACTTATGTTTCCAGAATTAAAATGGAGATTAAATAGTTACATTTCCGAATCAGAGACTCCCCAACAAGCTGGGGTCTTCACTGGATTTCCGGAGCTGGCATGCCCTCGCTGATCTGACTGGATAAGCACAAGTTAACCAAATCCCTATTTTTTAGGAATTGGGTTTATCTCTTCTTTGCAACGCCTCCCAGAGTCCAGTCCTCCTCCAACTTTTCTTCAAATGATGTATCTATCCTTCTCGTCTCTCTCTCTTCAACTGATCCCGGGTTTCTTGCATTTGACCTAGCCCAGCCCCATTGTTGTCAAGTCTACACGAGCAAAGTGGGCACGACATCTTGCAGTCAATCTCATTCATCTCTGATATGCCCATTCCGCCACCCGAATGTAGGATGCGTGCTGAAAGAAGTCCCCTGTGCCTTTGGTTGAATCTTAAGCTTGGATTTTGCTTGAATAACCGGGTATAAAATGCCCCTTTCGCCAGACTTGACCTCCGCAATGCCCCCTGACCTCATCCTGGTTCTTTTTGACTCAAAATACACGAAAAAGGACATTTATAACGAATAAAATGCCCATAAAATCACAAAATAAATGGTCTTATCACACCCACACACTTTAGACATGATTGTCCTCAAGCATGGGATGCAATGCGTCCAGAAAAACAAAAAGAAAAGAATGGCAAAAAGAACAGATTCAAAATAAAGCATGCAACTGTTAATCAGTGTGGGCACATCACAATCAATATTCCAACAACACTGCAAAGTATCAACATACCAAAAATAGGTCAGAAATGAGTTCAGCGTGGTCATCCTCACAAACTCTCTTCACTCAGTGTTTAGGCTCAGTGTATACACTCAGATCAATGCAATTATGTACTTAGTCATCCCATAAGCTTGCTAAAGTTCTATTATCAATCTCTAGAAACTGTAGATGCATAGGTATCAATAGGGCTTTTTCGGCTACAGAGGGCATTTCATGTAGGTGGGGTTTTATTTCTGTACAACCCCCCCTATTTTTTCTAACTCACTACCCTGCTATGCCCTGTTCAGACAGTAGTTTATTTCTTTACTCTTAAGCACTCTGAACACTTAAGATTAGGGGAATTTATTTCTTTTTTTTTCCCTTCTTTTTTTTCTTTTTTTTATTCACTTATCTTTTCTGGCCTTTTTACAAATATCCCCCAACAATTCTGCCTTAACCCCCCCCCCTCTCTTTTTTTTTCAAGGTTCTATTAATGCCCTGGCTATATATTTTACCATCCCAAACAAGAAAATCTGCCAGGGCATTTCATAAGCTCAAAGGGATTGCAAGGTTGTGTCATTGGTGGGCATAGCTTTATTCTTAGTGGCTCAGCAAAAGACGGCCTAAATCATCTACTTATGCATCAACAATTCCCAAGCTTAAACGTAGAACAGTAGCAAGTTCTAGAATTTCTAAGCACATAATCGTTCGCACATGAAGTAAAGAAAGCTGTGAAATGGGCATACAACATTTAGGCTCAATTCTCCTAGGGCATGCTAAACTTGTTCGTCATCCCTATCTCATGCTGATTTTTAGTATAAAGCAGTTAAATGTTGAACATATCAAATGCAATGGCCACACAGACTTCACAGAAAGAATTCTTAACTCAACTAGCCACCTACACACTTTGCACTAGGAAAAGTGTTAAAACAGACTCAACATAAAAACATAAACACATAAACTGAAATGCCCCCACCCACACACTTTGCACTAGGTAAAGTGGGTGAACAGAACCAGGATTCAATCAGATGAGGGCGTTGGGTATAAGAACCCAATGTGTTTGAAATAGGCTTTCAGGGCTGTCTCAATGCAGTCTAGTTTCTCCTCTGTCTGGGACTGGGCATTCTCCAACGCTTCCAACTTCTTCAGAATCACCGTGACCGAATGCTCCCCTTGCTGTGCCCTCCCTGCTTGTGGCTTCCTGGATGTACCTGTAATCATCAGAAGGCTCGAGGGGTCTGCCCTCGGCACAAAGAAAACAGGCTTGCCATTCTCGTCATCAACCACATCTTGCATCCTTTTCAAACAAGAAATAACAAAGAATTCCATGGGCAAAGAAACTATATCAGTGGTGCTTAAATCCAACAACCTAGACCTAACAACAATTTGGGTGATAAGCTGGGCACAAGAGATTCTATGCTTGGGGTGTGTTTTGATTTTCCTGAAATGTGCAATGGCCACAGAGCTAAAATTGATTTTAATATTTTTCACCATGCACCAGAGAATAAAAAGCTCCTGATTCGTTATTGAATTAGAGCTATCCTTCCTACCAAAGAAACTATAGGTAAGCACCCTATGGCAGAATCTCAAGGCTTCATTATTCATACAATAGCCTTCTGTGGCTCCACTTTGATAAGTGAAGCCATCCCCAACCTCAGCCCATTTTGCCTCAACTCCCTCAGCAGAGTCGGGCACAACAGTCACGGCATCTTCATACTCCTTCTCCTGGAGGCCTAAGTATGATACGATGCCCAACATCATATTAAAATCATCAGTAGACATAGAAAAACTTTTACCCAGAATTTTAAAATTCATAACCCTAGTAGACGTAGCAGGCTTATTCACAGCTTTTATCTTAAGACTATTAACAAAATCACGAGACAATCTAGGAAAGATAACACACTCCATATCCAAAAAGAATTCCCAACCAATTGCAGCAAAGAAATCCCTTACCTTCTGCTCTATCCCAAGAGCTGCTAGCGATTCAACGTGGACATCCTTCAAATTTATAATTCCCCGGACTGGTGGCAGGCCACTCCCTGGCTTTACTCGGAGTGGGGCTTCCTACCCCTCTGCCCTTTTTAGGCTCAGGGTGTGGAATGCCCTCTGTTGCTCTTCTCTTCTTCGAGGAGGACTCCCCAGCTAGCCTGACCCCTACTTTCATGGCCACCGCTTTCCCCACCCTCTACTTGGGTGGTGAGCCCTCTGAGGGTTCGTCCTCAAGTGTATGAGCCTGGGAGGGCTCACTTTGTTGCTGCTGCTGCTCTGGGCACTCTGAAATCTCATCTTTGGTTTCATCTTGTTGGGATTCAGCAGGCTGCTCAGTTGGTTGTTCCAGAATGGGCTCTCCGACCTTCTTTCTTCCTTTTGCCTTCTTCAATGCCCGTTTCTTAATCTCAACAGGTCCTTCTTCCTAGGATTGCTCCTATGCGGGTTGTGTTTCCTCTTCATCCAACTCGTTCACATACTCATCTAGGGCTTCGTTGTTGCCATCTTCCTTCTCACTCTCTTTCTCCTCAACCACTTCTTCAGATGGCGGTGGCGTCGGAACCCTAGCCGGTTTTTTCACCTTTTTAGAGGCTATTTTTGCAGGCTTTGGTGTGGGCTCCGTGGCCACTTCCTCTTCTTCTTGTGTTCCACCCATAGTGGTGTCATCTTCAGCATGTTCCTCTTGCGATGGTGTAGCAGAACTGGCTTCAGCTACAGGCTCCTTCTCCGGCGGAGTTTATTTTGTCGGTTTGCTCGAGGTGGCCGCGGCAAGTGCAGCTTTTTCCTTAGGCTTTACAGCCTTTTTCTTCACCACCTTAGCTGGGGTGCGCTCTGCAGAAGTGACTGGAGTGTCAAACTCCAGCTTGCCCTTGGCTCTTGTTTTTGGCACCAACTTCTTACCTCGTGTATTCACCATTGTTGAAGCTTGAAACTTTGCAGATGAATGCTTTAGGGTTTTGAGAGGGAGATGAGAGAAACTTTGAATATTTTTTTCTGAAAAGAATGAAAATGAGAGTTTAGATTTTGTGGGGTTGGCTTTTTATTAAAATGGGTTACTGTTCTTGATTTGACCGTGACTCTTTGAATTTCCATCGATTTATTTAAATCAGTATGCCCATATCAACGGATAAGCCTTATTCCCTGTAAATCGGAACGAACTTTATCTCTTCAAAATGCCCCGCTTCAGAATCCCTTATTTCCCGGGATTTATGTTTATCCTTTGTGTCTCTCTCCTTATCCTAACCTGTAGATCACATACTTATCCAAAAACAAGCGTGAAATTACCCCTAATCTAGTTTAATTAACTGGAAACTTTATTTAATTAAAATAAAAACAAAATAAAGCAATTAAAAATCTGGGCTTCCTCCCAGTAGCGCCCCATTTATTATCGTGGGCACGACAAAATCCTTGCTTAGGTGTAAATGGGCTCCCCAAGCCAGACCACTCTAGCATCCCGATCAGAATGCCCTAGGTATGGTTCGAGACGATGGCCATTTACTTTTAATTGCCTTTCAGTTTCAGAATTTTTAAGTTCAACTGCCCCATGGGGGCATTCTGCATAGACTTCAAATGGACCAACCCACTTGGTCCTCAGACTTCCTCCCATCAATTTGAATCTTGAATGTTACAAAAGAACTTGCTATCCTGGGAAGAATCTCTTTCTTCTAATCACTTGATCATGAAGCTTCTTCATCTTTTCCTTGTAAAGCACAACATTATCATAGGCTTCCATTCTCATTTCTTCCAGCTCCTGAATCTGAAATTTTCTAAAATGCCCAGCTGTATCCTTATCCATGTTCAGCTTCTGAAGTGTCCATCGTGCCTTCTGTTCAAGCTCGACTGGCAGATGACAACACTTCCCAAATAGCATTCGGTATGGGGACATCCCAATTGGAGTCTTGAATGCCGTTTGGTATGCCCACAAGGCATCATCCAAATGAACACTCCAGTCCTTCCGACTTGGATTCACTACCTTCCTAAGGATGGCTTTAATTTCTCGATTTGAGACTTCAGCTTGGCCATTTCCTTGTGGATGATAGGCTGTTGTGACTCTATGATTTACTCCATATTTTTTCAATAGCCTTTCCATCGTTTGGTTGCAAAAGTGGGTTCCTTGATCACTGATGATGGACTTGGGCACACCAAACCGGCTAAAAATGTGGGATTTCAGAAATGCGGCCACTACCCTTGCATCATTGTTAGGAGTGGCCTTTGCCTCCACCCATTTCGACACATAATCAACTGTCAGGATAATGTAATGGTTTCCCTTAGAATTTGCAAGAGGTCCCATAAAATCCATTCCCCAAACATCGAAAATTTCCACTGGCATGATAGGTGTCATGGGCATTTCATTTCTTCTTGTGATGTTCCCAACCCTCTGGTACTGGTCACACCTTTTGCAAATGTCGTGGGCATCTTTAAAAATTGTGGGCCAAAAGAACCCACAGTCCAGAACTCTTCTTGCTGTTCGGTTTGGTCCGAAATGCCCTCCGCAAGCATAATTGTGACAATGCTTCAAAATCTCTTTAATTTCATAATCTGGGACACATCTTCTTATGATTTGATCAGCACATCTCCTCCATAGAATAGGACTGTCCCAGGCATAGAACTTTCTTTCTTGCCTCAAGTTATTCTTTCGGTACCATGAGTACCCAATTGGTAGTTGTCCAGATTCTAAAAAATTTACTATATCCGCATACCAGGGCTCCAGTGTGCCCTGTGCTGAGTACAAATGCTCATCAGGAAAATGATCTGTAATGGGCATCTCATCGCTTTTTTCATTCAGCACTCGGCTCAGATGGTCGGCTACCAAGTTTTGTGCTCCACTCTTATCCTTTATCTCGACATCAAACTCCTGCAAGAGCAGGATCCATCTAATTAGTCTCGGCTTCGTTTCCTTCTTGGCCATCAAGTGCCTTAGGGCACCGTGATCTGTGTAAACAATGCTCTTTGCCCCCAAGAGATAAGACCGAAACTTCTCGAATGAAAACAATACTGTCAATAGTTCTTTTTCAGTAGTGGTGTAATTACATTGTGCCCCATTCAGAGTTTTGGAGGCATAGTAAATTACATGGCTTTCCTTTCCTCTCTTCTGACCCAGTACAACACCCACAGCGTAGCCACTGGCGTCACACATAATCTCAAAGGGCATTCTCCAATCTGGTGGTTGAATAACCGGTGCTGTGACCAGTTGTTTTTTCAAGAAATTGAATGTCTTCTTACACTCTTCATCGAATTTAAAAGGAACATCTTGTTGCAATAAGTGAGTAATAGGTTGGGCAATTTTTGCAAAATCTTTGATAAATCTCCTGTAGAATCCAGCGTGCCCCAGGAATCCTCTCACTTATTTTACCGACGTGGGATATGGTAATTTTTCTATTATGTCCACTTTGACTTTATCGACCTCAATGCCCCTATCAGAAATCACATGGCCCAGTACAATACCCTCTCTGACCATGAAATGACATTTATCGTAGTTCAGGACCAGGCATTTGTCCACACAGCGCTGCAACACCTTCTTCAGATTATCTAAACAACGATCAAAGCAGCTTCCATATACCATGAAATCATCCATGAACACTTCAATACAGTTCTCGAGCAAATCAGAGAATATACTCATCATACATCGTTGAAATGTGCCAGGAGCATTGCAGAGGCCAAAGGGCATTCTGCGATAGGCAAATGTGTCGAATGGGCACGTGAATGTTGTTTTCTCCTGGTCCTCTTGACTCACTGCAATATGCATGTATCCTGAGTATCCATCCAAGAAACAAAAAAAACTTATTTCATGCGAGTCTCTCTAACATCTGGTCAATGAACGGAAGCAGGAAATGATCCTTCCGTGTGACCGTGTTCAGCTTCCGGTAGTCGATGCAAACTCTCCAGCCAGTTTGCAGTCGTGTGGGCACAAGCTCTCCCTTCTTATTTTTTACTACTTGAATGTCCGACTTCTTGGACACAACATGAATTGGATTGACCCACTTGTTATCTGAAATAGGGTATATAATGCCCTGGTCCAATAGCTTAATTATCTCCTTCAGCACCACCTCCTTCATCACTGGATTGAGTTTTCTTTATTGATCACGAACGGGCTTTGCATCATCTTCCAACAAAATCTTGTGTATGCAAATCGCTGGGCTAATGCCCTTTATATCTGCCAAAGTCCATCCAAGTGCCTCCTTATACAATCTCAGTAATCTCAATAGGGCGGTCTTCATCAGCTCAACTCAACCCCGCACTAACTATCACTGGAGAGTCTCATTATTTCAAATGCCTTGGTAATGCCTTCAGCTCCAGTGTGGGTGCTTTGATAATGGAAGGCATCACCCTGTCATTATCTCTCCGAATGGGCACACCATAGTCCATACATCCGTCTGGCATTTCTTCCAATGAGTACAACATCATAATTCCATTCCTTATGTCATCATCCTCCTCCAGGGCATCCTGATCAGTCAATCCATCCCACAATGCTCATTCCAGTGGATCTCTATTGCTCCCCATGGATAGGGTGGCTCAACTCGGGTGACAGAAGGTATTCACAAAACTGCAATTCTCTGAATCTGGGGGTGTTTTAATGCTTCAAAAATATTGAACGTCACTGTTTCCCCATCAAACTCACACGTTAGTGTGCCCTTGTCCACATCAATCTTGGTTCGAGCTATCTTCATGAAAGGTCTTCCCAGCAATAATACTGATGAATTTGAAGTCGTTATGCCCATGTCAAGCACATAAAAATCTGCTGGAAAAATAAGCCCGTCTACCTTGACCAATACATCTTCAATGAGGCCTTCTGGATATACATTACACCTGTCAGCAAGCTGAATGACCACACGGGTCTCCTTCAAATGTCCAATTTTTAGTTCTTTGAACACCGACAGGGGCATTACATTGATTGATGCCCCCAAATCCAGCATGGTCTTCTCCACTTTCTTATTCCCTATGATACAAGAAATCATGAACATCCCTGGATCATCACATTTCTTGGGTAATTTTTTCTGTATCACAGCCGATACATTCTCTCCAACTAGGAACCTTGCATCGTCATTGAATCGCACCTTTCTGGTACAAAGCTCCTTTAGAAACCGGGCACACCACGGCACTTGTTTGATTGCCTCAATTAGTGGAATATTAATCTCCACTTTGCTGAATACTTTTAGCATCTCCCTGGTTTATTCTTCTTTCCTATTGTGTGCCAATCTCCCTGGAAAGGGAGGCTTCCGTTTTACTGGAATGGGCACTTTAGCAGGCTGCTTAACTTCTGGAATGGGCACAGTATCCTCCTGTTCAGCTTCTTGTGCCTCGTCCTCTATGGGAATTTTTTCCACCTCTTCCTCCAAGGACACATTGTTCTCCTCTTCTACTGGCATGACCATCTCTGGAAGTTCTTTTCCACTCCTCAGAGCCACTGCATTCACCTGCTCTCTTAGATTCTCAACTTGGGAAGACAGCTTCCCATTTTTCTCCTCCATCTTGTTCATGGCCTGAGCTAACTGATTGATTTGCTTGCTCATATGCGAGAGACCAGCTCGAGTCTCTTGCTTAAATTTTTCATTCTCCTCAACCATGGTAAACACAAGATCCTCCAACCGTACTTTCTCTTTTCATCCGGTGGCGGTAATGGGCGTGCAGGATGCCCATCCTCTGGCCTTCTCTATCTAAAATTTTCATGGTCTCTCCAGCCGGGATTATAAGTCTAGGAATGGGGATCATATCATCTGGAATGCCTATTCTGGCCACCTATAGCATTCAATTCTTCCATTTCGTCTTGTAGAGTAGGACATTCATCAGTGAAATGAGATATTCTTTTGCATATCCCACAAGGTCTGGGCTTCTTCACCATACTTGCACCTGACAAGATTTTTTCGATCTTGTCGCACAATCTATCAATCCTGTTGTCTTGGTCTGGTGGCCTTTCTGATTCACTTACAACCCGAATGCCCTCTCCACCAAAGTCTCGGTTGTCTTCAGCCATTTCTGTGAGAATTCTGAATGCTTCAATAGGCTGTTTGTTCAAAATAGATCCTCCACATGAGGCATTCACGATCGTCCTCTCATGTGGTCTCAATCCTCCGACAAAATATTGAATCAAATCGTGTTCAGTAATCTGGTGTTGTGGGCATTTCGCCAGCATCGTCTGGAATCTTCCCCAATAGTCATAGAAACTCTCGTTAGTTTCCATCTTCAGGCTCCTTATCCTTCTTCTCATTTCTTGCACTCTGGATGCTGGGAAATATTTCTCCAACAACTTCTGCTGAAGTTGTCTCCATGTGGTCACAGCGCCAGTGGGTAATGTGTACAGCCAGTCCCGTGCCCCATCCTGAAGGGTGAAAAGGAACGAGACCAACCGTGCATACTCTTATCATCCATGGTCGGATGGTTGAGTCTGGCAAACCATCTCAAAATCTTGCAAGTGTCTTTGTGGATCCTCTCCGGGCATTCCGTGAAACTTCAGCAACATTTGGATAAAATTTGCATGAATATCCCAGTTTTGAGTAACAGGTGGGAGTGTAATGCCCATCGAGCACAGATTCATATTAGTCGGGAAGACCAACTGCCTTAAAGTCATATTATCATCCACGTTGCCATTCACGGCATTTCCATTTGCGGCCATGTTGATGTTGTGGCCGTTCTCAAATTGTCCTTCCTCCTCATGCCATTCGTCTCCTTGATCTCCTTGACCTTCTGGTGGTGGTGTGGGCTCATGAGATCTATTTGCGGCTTGACGTGCCCTCTTCACTGTTGCCCAGTTTTTCCTCGAAGTATTCTCTATCTCCGGATCGTACAATAGAGTCTCCTCTGAAGAGCCCCTGGGCATCAACTTCCAGGCTCACCAATTGTGGAAGACAAAATCACTAGAAACCAGCTCCCTGACAACGGTGCCAATTTTGACGCGCGGTTGTGTCGCGCTCAAAATGAATTTATAACTCCTGTGCCCACAGCGAGCGTAGCCAGCTAATGAGTACGGGTCGATCCCACAGAGAGCTGTTGTGATTCCATCTTCAAGTAACCAATCATAAAAGGGGGTTTTGGTTTGTTGTCACTACTGGAAATTAAATCTGCAAAAGAAAATTAAAAGACAATATCAAATAATAAAGGTTCTGGCATTTGAACTTGAATTTGGTTTAAATATATATCCACTCGATCATGGGCACACTAATTTTCATACATGATAAATCATCTAGTTATGGAAACCGGATTCATCTCTGCGTCTCCTCATTCATCCTTTCAGTATAGACTTAAAAGCAATTCCTCGCCAATTAAATCCCTAATCAGTCACCCACCCCCGGTTCCCCAAAGAGATGTAAGTGAACAAAAAGCAGTGTGCCCTAGACGAACCCAGATCTATTGTGTTTACCGATTCCTCGTGTGCCCACAACAACCTATTGATTCCCTTATTACTATATGAACCAACACACAATCACGATTCGCCAATTCAATTAATGGTGGTGTGCCCTCTCTACCTAATGAGTGATCAGACACATTGGGCATTTCAGACACACACTCACGTGGAACTAGGCACAAGAATCAACAAAAACCTATCATGCATTACTATGCCCATTTTGGCCTCACGAGTCCAGATTTATATTCAAATCATTTTCGTTGTTCAAACACCAGAATAAAAAGTCTAGCCAAGCATGCTAGACATAATTAAATTTGCAGAAATAAAGGACATAATTATAAAAGAAACTTACTGAAATTAATACTAAAAAACACTCAACATAAACGTTGAGATTGAAACATAATCCTAAGTCCAAAGTCTTAAGGCCTATTGGAGTTGTTTCTTGCTGCAAAGCAGCGTACGAAAATAAAAATGCACAAAAGTAAAATGTATCAATGTTTCTGACTGCCAAAGACTCATGTTTCCAGAATTAAAATGGAGATTAAATAGTTATATTTCCAAATCAGAGACTCCCCAACAAGCTGGGGTCTTCACTGGATTTTCGGAGCTGGCGTGCCCTCGTTGATCTGACTGGATAAGCACAAGTTAACCAAATCCCTGTTTTTTAGGGATTGGGCTTATCTCTTCTTTGCAACGCCTCCCAGAGTCCAATCCTCCTCCAACTCTTCTTCGGATGATGTATCTATCCTTCTCGTCTCTCTCTCTTCAACTGATCCCGGGTTTCTTGCATTCGACCTAGCCCAGCCCCATTATTGTCAAGTCTGTACGAGCAAAGTGGGCACGGCACCTTGCAGTCAGCCTCATCTTTCTCTGATATGCCCATTCCACCACCCGAATGTAGGATGGGTGCTGAAAGAAGTCCTCTGTGCCTCTGGTTGAATCTTAAGCTTGGATTTTGCTTGAATAACCGGGCATAAAATGCCCCTTTCGCCAGACTTGACCTCCGTAATGACCCCTGACCTCATCCTGGTTCTTTTTTACTCAAAATACACGAAAAAGGACATTTATAACGAATAAAATGCTCATAAAATCACAAAATAAATGGACTTATCAGTTGGCGTAATTATTTGAATTTTGTAAAGCATAAGAGAATGATGACGTGTGTACAAAGTACATGAAAATCGGGAGATTTTGGAGATAATTGGGTAAATTGGAGAAGTTAGAAGGTGGATTTTTGTATTCATACTCGGGTTTAAAAGAGAAAATTGTGAGTGGTTTGAATTTACATTTGAGTCACTTAGCTAAAATTTCCTAACCTTAACCAATATGCCTACATTACATACTTAATCAAAGACCTTTTTTATCTTTATTCATACATGTTCGAGTATAAATGAGTTAGACGATTGGCAATCTTATAGTTGATACTTTTGCATTGCATTTGATTCGATGAGAGTACGTCTTATACACTTGAGAGATGAGTGATACAATTATCGGTGAGGTTCATGTTTAGATCTATTGAGATTGGTTGTGCATATAACTTTATGAGTTATAGGAATTGGATTTGTTCTTGAAAATATATTTGGATCTGTTCTTGAGGCATTAATGATCGAGTTTACTATACCCTTCCATATTTATTCTCTTAGTGTTCTTCTCATTGTTCGAGGACGAACAATGGTTCAAGTTTGGGGATTGATAAATATGGATTTTTCATGTATTTTGAGGTATTTTTGGATGGTAGTTCTCGTGCATTGCATGCGTATTTGACAAGCTGCGCATAATTTTCCATATGTTGTGCAGTGTAACGTTTTTGCTCATTTTGAAGGGATCTAATGCCAATTATTTTATGAGATTAAAATGAGCTAGAAAAGTACCTAATAAGATAGATGATCGAGTTAGGAGCGCATTGTAACTTGAATTGGCTTAATCGGATGAGAAACGAGCGAGAACGGAGCAAAACGGCGGAGTGTATCGAGGCATGCGCGCTGGCACGGAACGTGCCATTGGACAGCACGGACCGTGCCATGAAGCAATGAAAAGAAGACTCTCGGTAGCCACGATACGAACCATGCCGTTGCATGGCACGGACCGTGCCCCATAACGTGTCCACGGAGGCGTGTTTTGACGCACGGCACGGTCCGTGCCGCCTGTTCTGAAAATTTTAGGCATCTTTTCTTACTTGGACTCTATATTCCTCACCTATAAAATGAAGACGGAGGAAGATGGAGATTGAAGATTTAAACATCCGGCATAAGTGTTTCATGTTTATAGTTTAATTTCATCATGACTTTTGTAATTCATATTTTATTAGATTTCTATTTTGCCATGAGCGGCTAGAACTCTATTAATTCTAGGATTTGCAAGCATGTTGAATCTATGTGTTTAATTTAATTCTGTTATTTTTTCCTTCTGACTATTATGTTCAATTGTTCAAGTGTTGTTATTCTCATGCATGGATTAGTGACCATAATTGATGCATGCTAGCTAGTTAATTTGAGACCTGATGGAGATAATTAACTTATGGGATTCATTGAGCATTTTGATACACGTTCTACGGAATTTGTAGGGGGTTCAATCTGTTGATCTATCGGGAGTTAGTAAATTAACCTAGAGACAAAAGTGATAGGTAATTATTAATGTACTTCTACCTTGAGACCTGGCGGAGATAAGTAGGTATATTTCTGATTCTTCACCAATAATCGGATTAAAGTGGGAATTATTAGGATTGAATTAATACATAGACGATATATGTGCAATGCATTCCCTAGGATTAATATTTCATTAATTGTTTGAGTTTGTTGAATTGTTTTACTCGATTTAATTGTGTCTTTTTGGGTGTCGTTTATTTTCTCTAATTTCATTTAAATTTGTGTCTCGCTTTAGAAAACTCATATAAAATTTAGGTAGCATGAATAATAGAAACGTGTTATCTTAGTACTCAGTGTAGTCATATTTTCAGTCCATGTGGATACGATACTCGATTTACTACTATATTGCATTGTCCTGTGTTAGTTGCAGAATTGTGCATAAAATTTAGTGCATCACTCGCCACCATTCTTTCGCATCTCCAATCAAATACATTGTGGCCGTGGTTATCCTTTCAGATTCATCGTCGGCTGCTATGAAGTACCGTTCCATATCGAAAAGGAAATTGTCGACTTCATTGGCATTCCTTACGCCGCTATAAAGTTGTGGCTCGGGGATCCGTTTCTTCACTCCCCGCCAGTGCCAAAATTCTCCATATAGCTTGCCGGCCCTCTGTTGACAATGGTTTGTTGGAGTAGTGCCACCTGCGTCTCGAACCTTTCAATAGCACGTTGTGTATCTCCCACAGTTGACCATGACTCTTGACTCTCGCTGAGTTGATGGTGGAAGTCCAAGTTCTCCTCCTCGAGAGTCTCGACCTTGTACTGTAAGGTTACGACTTTTTTCTCTAGCTCTCCGACTACGTATGCCAACCTGGAACACTCACTTTCTATGTTATTGACCCTCTCCCTCTTGGTCGGGGCCTTTGGTGGAGACCCCATTCTGTGGCCCTCTTGGCCACCCTTCGCGTTTGATGCCGTAGCAACAGATTCCATAATAACATGTCTCGATCCGTGGATCAGGAGCCGAGGCTATGATACCACCTGCCACGGGGCGCTTGTAGTGCTTAGTTTTAGTAGCGCATTGTGCGACTAGTAGTCCGTCCTAGACTACGTCCGCTTCACTCTTGAAAGCTTTGCTCGCAAAGCTTGATGCACGATGACAACACAATTCACACCATCTGGTGCTTTTAGTGGTCTCGGCAGAGTAAGCAACACACCATCACGTTTGATTGAAAGGAATTATTCATTAATGGAAATTGAATGTACATTATAGCTTGCTAGCAATTACCGCACACGTTGGTTGGAGAGGGGGTCACTCATTGCAACACTCACACGTCAGTCAAAAGTTCGCTCTTACCCCTTATAATAGGTTTAAGAAAAAAAAATGCTAGCAACAACACTAGATACAACTAAACTAGGAAACATAAAAAACGGTCGTGCAAGGCCGTGCTTACAAATATGTACATTACAAGGGGATGGCTAGCACTTAAGGCAACGATGGAGCTTCGGGCGGGGCGTTTGGCGGAGGCCTGCCCCGACGGTAATTAAGGTTGTGCTAGTGCTGGCGGCCCAGGCGGGTACGAGTAGCCCGGGGTGCTGGGGCGCCAGTCACGGGAGCCCGACGGGCCTCGGCAGCAAGGGGCCCGTCATTGCCTATCCCAAGGATCGGGATAAGGGAATGGACCTGTCCCGACATATCCTGGGAGAGAGGATAGGATGAGGGCAGTATCCCGTGACACGCAGTTATTATTTCCCAATTCCCATGGCCCTTTCTCAATTGTTATTTTGTTATAGGTGTAAATTATCGATGTCCCCTTGTGGATGACCTAGTGGTGGAGTGGTGTTTTTTGAGGCCAAAGGTCTCAAGTTCGATCCACCAACTATTACATAGGAGCAGAGTTTACCCAGTACATACCACGGTATCGACTGGAGTTACCCTTGACATAAAAAAAAAAAAAAAAAAAAAAAAAGAAATTATTGCTACTCAATTAATTTTGCAAAAAAATGAATGGGATGTACATGCCAAAATTACTACGATTTCAATGAAGACATTAAATATTTTGAATGTGGCATTTGACAAGAATCGCCAATGCTTATAAATACTTGCTTGATGTATTCTAATTTACAATATCGCGCGAGTTGTGTGTTCAATTATATTCAGATTATTGGGGGTTTGAATAATCTGTCCAAATTTTTTATTTTTTATTTTATTTTATTTTTCCCTACTTTGTTGTAGAGAAGTGCAACATCCTCGCCTCAAATATTGACGTGGCTCTTCATCATGATTATTTATGACTTTTTGAAGTTCGTCAAATATGCTATTTAAATTATTTTTTAGTATTATATATGAATATTTTTTGCAGACGTCAAATGTATCTCTTATTACTTCTCATCACCACTGAAAGTCTCAAACATTAAAATTGTGATACTTCTCCCTCCATTTCTAAATTTTAGTATTCTAATTTGTTCATTTTATTTTGCAGAATGAAATTTTATATAATTAGACAGTCATTGTGATGATCATGGCTCCATTTTTTTTTTTTGTTCACTATTTGGATTTGTTAAATTAATTAGAAGAATTTTGCAATGAAGTTGAGATTATTTCCTTCAATTCTGTGATGTTGACCTTCAACAATAAAACATGAAGTATATAGTTACGAGTGTGTTTTCTACTAATCGTGAGTTGGGAAAAAAGAAAGTGTGTTTAGATACAGTCATTATATTATAATTGAAAAATAAATGTACAATAGTTCGAATTTAAATTTCGTAAATCTCTGATCATGTTTGTTAATTTTATAGGTGCTTAACAATTTTCAAAAATGTTTAAACACTATTTACAATTTTATGAGAAATTGATGTCTGTAATTATTTTTTAAATTTTCTCTTAATAATTTTGATAGGAGAAATATGATTTATACTGTTAACAATGCAAAATTAAATTGTACTTAGTTTAATTAATTAGTGACATAATTTATAAATAATTGATTTATATTAATATAGTATTATTTACCGTGTTTATTTTCTGTTGTTCCAATACAAACAATCTTATTCTATTTTTTTTACCAATCAATTTTCCAACATATAAATTCATCTGATTACATTTTTTTTTAAATCCCCAAAATATTATGACTACAATCAGCGGCCCAAGAAAAAAAAAACTGATTTCTGTTGTTCCAATACAAACAATCTTATTCTATCTTTTTACCAATCAATTTTCCAACATATAAATTTATCTGATTACATATTTTTTTTAAATCCCCAAAATATTATGACTACAATCAGTGACCCAAGAAAAAAAACTGATTTCATAATTATATTTAAATTCAACTTCTTACTTCCTCTAATCTTACGGTTTAGTTGTGTTTGTTTGTCTCTATAATAAGCAATGTGCTTAATTGTTACTTTAAAAGGTGAAGGTTCAATTAAAAATGTAATACTCTTTTAAATAAACACAATAACTATTTTAAATGAAAAGGAAATTTATTATTTGAAACAATTTTTAAAAAATATATTTCTCCATATTTGGGTTGGTGCAAGTAACATATATTTAAATATCTTGGAATAAATCACTCCCCTAAGAAATTTGGAATTTGTGAGTAAAAAAAAAAGCCCAATGTTTTATTATATTTGTAATATACTTAATTCAGTAAAATAAATTAATTGGCTGATTCTTTTCAATGAAAAAAGATTTGACAAATAATTGACCATGCACCATATACCTCCTATTGCGATACTTGTGTCTTAATCTGTATATATATTTTAAGTGTTCTCTATTTAAACAATAAATTAATTTTTTTTTTCAAAACTTATAATGTTAATTTAAAATTATAATTTATAAAATTAAAAATTTGTGTGCATCACATACACACGGGGAAAATACTAATTATTTTTAAAATCAAAATTTCAATAAATATTTTATAACAATTTTACCTCTAAAATTTTGCTTTAGTCTATATACAGTAATACCGATATTCTCTAGCACCTGAACATTTAATTTGAATATATAAGGATGAAATAAATTATAGGCGGCCATTCAAAACTATGCAATTCTTCAACATTTAATCAATCAACACGTATAATGAATTCTTCAAATATAGTACACTAAATTATTGAGTGAAATTATATGAAAAAATAATATTATCATCAGATCGCCACGACACCACTCAAAACACATACCTTTTATACTCCAATATATATAGTTTTTTGAGTATTAATAAATGACGAAGTTGGTATTCTTATTGTAGGGTGAGAGATAATATTGGGTTGGGCCCCGCCAGGAGAGAGAGAGAGAGAGAGAGAGAGAGAGAGAGAGAGAGAGAGAGAGAGAGAGAGAGAATTGCGTGAAATAAGCGCGGCGAGGCGCAAAATCGGGTCGCCGAGTATTTGAAAATGGAAAGTCATTGAATAGCGCCTGCTGTAACCGGTGACCAAAAAATCGTCTGCACGTAACTAACAGACGCGTCGCCTAAACACACAAATTTCAAACATGGCCCCTAGAAAGATAGCACGTGAAATACCATGTCCTAACTCTACTCTCTCTCTCTCTCTCTCTCTCTCTCTCTCTCATAATTCGACAACAAATAGTAAATTTTCATTTTAACTTTCCAAGTCAACTTTCATACCTACAAAAGGTAAATTACCATATTGAACAATCATTTGGTTTTGAATGGTTTGTTGCTAAATTATGTTTTATTTAGACTCATATTCTATTAATTATTGTACGTTTTAAACTCTTTAGTAGTATATATTTGTGTGTGTCTATTTCTTTGAAAGCCACGTTAATGATTACTATTTATAAAATAAAATAAATGATAACACAAAAACGTACTGTATCCTTGTGACATACTGTCTTGAAATAAACCATGGGCCTCCCTCTTTATTGTTTATTGAGGACATATTGGACCTAGATGTCTTTGGCATGAGCTATAATTTAAAAAAAAAAAAATATTTTGGCATAATTTGGTCATTATAATAGATTTTTTTGGATGCGAGCATCGTTAGATTTTTAATAATGAGATTGGCATTTCACCAACTAAGTAACTCATGTACAATTATAACATGTTTAGAGTTGTATAAGATAAACTGAAATATAAAACAAACAGTTTCAAAATTGAAAACTACCTATTTTCCTCTGTGTTCTTTCCTTTATTATCATGATTTTCATTAATTGTTAGATATATGTGTCCGATGTTTGTTTTTTAAAATTTATAGATTCTCTTCCATCTTAAACAATAAAACATTATATTTTATAGCATGCTCAACACAATACATTGTAATCAAATCGTGAACTCAAGTAATGTAAAATTATTATATGAACAATTATATTAAAAATATTGTGATATGCACAACACTTCCATATATCATATATGTAAAATTAATTTTTTCAATTAAAAAAAAATATCTCTTACCGTACATTATATTGAGTACATGAAGCATTGGAAAAATTAATTTCAATTCAAAATTCCTTCATTTTACAAAATTTGGACCTAAAGGATGAGTCAAAAGAAGAAAAAAAAAGCATTAGTGAATACGGTGTTAAAAATATTCTGGGCAATAGAAACTTAATAAATAATTAGTATGACAAAAAAGACTCTCTCTCTCTCTCTCTCTCTCTCATGGAGTCATGGGAGGTTTTGTTTTGATACAAAAACGGCTCTTGTAAGCAACAGACAAAGGGTTGAACCTTCTCTCCGAACCCGTTTCCTTTGTGCTGATCACCTGCCCATTTTTCTTTTATCTCATCATCAATCTTTAATCTTACCAAAATCTTAGAAATTCAATTTTCTAAAAATAAAATATTTTCCTTCTCTCTTCTTCCTCAGCATCATCCTGAATGATTCTCTAGTGAGAGAAAACAGCCCAGCGATAGAGAGAATATCTCTCATTCCCTTTTGACAAATATTCTTCTCTGAAACTCCATCAATTATCGAATAAAAGCCTTTCTCCAAAATTTATCTATTTCACTGCACAATAAATCATTTTTCTCTATCATCGCAGTTCTTTGAATTAAACTCAGTTAAGATTATTACTTTTTTTTTTGCTAATCTATACCGTTTCTTGTATCAGTTCACATATAGATTTAGAAAAATTGCATTTTATTTAATTTGACAATCTGGCGGTTTGGCCATCCGAAAAAGTAAACTCTTTTTTTATCTCTTCTCGATCAGCCATCAATATTGTCCGGTCAAGAGAGAGAGAATAAAAGAAACCAAACTTTTTGAGTAAGGTTTTCCTTTTCCCCACCGAATTGATTTGCGGGGCTTCATCAAGATCGAATTTTGAAACTCTTAGTGACAAAAAACCTCGATTTATTGATCTGGGCTCCGATCAAAATCCCCATTTCTGGATAGTAAAGGCCTTGTTAAATTAAATTAATTTTAATTTTCCGCCATGGCCGACGGCTCCGTGAACCTTGATAAATGGAGGGATTATTTCCGGAGTGCGAGTTCCGACATTTTCAACATAATCGAGCATGCTATACTGGTTGCTGCATCCGATTGCCCCTACGACTTCAAATTGAAGAGGGATCGGATTGCGGAGATGCTGTTCACGTGCAAAGTGATCAAGTGTTTCGGTTGCGACAAAATCGAATTGGCGGTGCCGAATACTGATGGTTTGGAGGAAAGTGGGGATAAGTTGAAGAGCGAGATTGATGCGGGAGGGAGTAAGGATACGAAGGAGAGCAAGGTGAACAGCAGCAGCAGAGATGATTACGATGATGATCTTCGAGAGGTGATGGAGATGAACACGAATCACGTTGCGAATTACAGCTATGGCGATGCTGAAGCTGAAGCTTTAACTGATGAGATTGAGGAGGAGTCGCAGTTTTATGGGGAGGTGTTGAGGATCAAAGATGTTATTGACAACTTTGAAGAAGAGGTTTGTTTTATGTTCATTGCTCATAAATTTGATTGAAGTTGAAGTTTCATGTGTTATTTGCTTATTTGATTACTTTGTGTTGGTGAATTTGAGGTTCTTTGCCTGGTTTTAGATTGGTCTAGATGTCCATTTTCAGAGATTGAGTTCAGTCTATATTTCTGCCAGTTTGATGTTTGGCAGCTAACATTATTATATGATGGATTCTTTGCCAATATGTGCATCTTGTTCTGTTGGTAGACTGTGTTAGGTTACTTTAGCTTATTGCTAATGTTAGTTTTGTTTTGTTCCTTATTTCTATTGTTGTGTCTTTTTTTCCCCTTTGCAGTCGGATGCATTGTTGTTTGATTCTTTGAGGAAGCTTCAGCTGACGCCTTTGTCTGTGGAGATGCTCAAGGTTCGATTTGAATGCTTGCTGTTTTATACGATTATTTTTGCTGATTTTTTCAGTTGCCGTTCAGCTTTAGTCTTGTTGAGATTTCTTACTTATTTGTTTCTGTTTCAGGCTACAGAGATTGGGAAATCTGTTAATGCTCTTCGGAAGCATGGATCAAAGGAAATCCGGAATCTTGTGAGGACATTAATTGAGTAAGGATTCTCATCTGATTGCTCCATATTCTGAAGCATTAGTTAATGTAAATTGATTTCTTATTTGAGATTTCGGAGACTATCTACTTATCGTCATCTTGTTACATTGCTCATCTTTTTGCTCCTTTCTCTGTCTACATTTTCTGTTGGCCTTAAAAAAGGATTTGATGGCACTTATAAGTTATATCTGATTGGATTGTTTCTTTTACATCATGCTGGATATTTGAAGGCCAGATTTCGGCTTAAAACTTTTCAATATAGTGTAACGTAAAAATCATCCACTGTAGTTGAGCATAAGGTTACACTTTACCACCTACTTTAGCATGTCATTATTCTTTAATTGTAAAAGTTGGATATGTGCTGTGTATTCATGACATCATAAAACTCCTTCTCTTCATCAACACTGTATTTCTAAGTGACTGGTTAATATCTCCAGTAATTGTGAGGAGGTATGTTTAACTAGAAAGCCTCATTGCTTATGGTTTGAGCTTTTGATTTGCAGGGATTGGAAAGTGATGGTTGATTCATGGGTTAATGCTACAGCAGCTGTTGCAGGTAGCTTAATCTGAAGTAGTGATTACCTCTCTGAAATTATAGAAATCGTAGTATCTATCCTTTTTTTATTCAATGAATTTCTAACATTTTAAAGATGCAGAAATGGCAACAGAATCTGTGAAAACATCGGCTGTTGAAGAGGAAGAAGAAGAAGAAGGACTACCATCTCCTCCACTCGATGAAGGAGCTTTCTTTGCTACACCTACTTCAATGGAGCTGTCACAGGTGCCATATCTCCTCTTTTTTCTAATAAAAATATGAGCTTTGTCGAATAATTTGCTGGTGGAGTGACTTAGTTTTGCTCTTTTTGTGTTCAATTATGATTCACCAAGTTCTTTGACGGCATGGATGATGATGGAAGTGAGTTTCTTCCCTAATCCTTATGCTTTATTATCTTTTTCTGGGCTTTTGCTATTCGGTTCTTAGTCGAATTTCCCACTAGAAAAGAACAAAGATGGATAAATATTTTTATTGGGGATGTTGTCTCAGATCCTCGAAACAGTGGGGAGTTCAACAGGAACCGAGAAACTGGCAGAAAGCCGACTTTTCCAAAAACAGACACCCATAACTGGAAAGTTCAGGACCCCCATGATTCGCGCACTCCTCCAAATGACAGGAAGCCTGAGCCAAAGAGGAATCAGGAAGCTACATTGATGAAACAAGCCCCTCCTTATAAACCAAATAGGCCTTCTGTCGATGAATCTGGACCAGGAAGACCAAAGCCTCCCTGCAGTGAATCCACCCCCGGGAGATTAAAGCCATCTGCCAAACCTAAGGTTGACAATGAGACCAAATTCCAGCAGAAATCCGAAAATCGCCCAATTCAGAGGAAACCAATGCCTCCACAACAGGAGGTGTGCATTGCAAGCATTGTTGTATTTATCTATCTATTCGTGCTAGCTATTTCGTTTCTCATCTCACTGCTCTGATCTTTTTTCCCTCCAAAAGCTGAATTCCAAGAACGAGGCTTCAGTTCGGATAAAATTAGAGGCTGCCAAAAGGAAACTGCAGGAGCGCTATCAAGAAGCTGAAAATGGTGAGTTTCCTCTACTCTCAACTTCAATAAAATTGAACTCTACTATCATCATTCATGATCATCTGCATGCTTATGATTATCATTGGACGGGGTTACTCGTTGTCTAAACAGCTAAGAAGCAGAGAACTATTCAAGTCGTGGAGTTGCAAGATCTCCCAAAGCAGAGCCTTGCACAGAGGAATCCGCACATGAGGCCAGGCAACCACAACAGGCAATGGGGGGCGAATGGACGAAGATAGCCTTGTAACTACTGAACATAGTGGTAATAATCTCGAATCTCTTCCAACTCTTCCGACCAGTCCAGAGGAAGGACGTCGCTAACCAGTCGATTCATTTTAGTCTCGGGCTGCTTAAACACCGGAGAGTTTAAGCAGCCGGTCGTCGGAGAGGGTATTTTGGTCCAGTTCTTGAAACTATCTGGTGTAGTATAGACCTTGTAGTTGAACATTTAGGAAAGCACAGAGGTAAGTCATGACTCTATTCCATATTTCCCCTTTACCATAACTGGAAAGGACACAATTTGCACATAATCTAGTGCAATTTCAGGAGTGGTTCCTGGTGATTTGGTGAACATAAATGAATTCAAACTTCAATGCAATTGAAAAGAAAGAAAAATAAATTTTATTCAAAATATATTCATGCTTTTATTTTCTAGGACTCTCTCTCCATATTATATGCAAATCTACAATTATCTAAAACCGATAAAACGCTAAAACTATTAAATAATACAAAGTGATGTGGAACCAAGTATATGCTATATTGGATGCTGATAACCACACACACATTCAAAAACATATTCTTGTGCTCTAGTGTCGGAGCCTACTGCGAGATAGGGAAGAATCTGAAGCCCTTGGCAGTGGGCGGTGATATATGTTGCATTTTTCTATTTTATAATAGCTACTTTATTTTATATTTTAATATTCAATATTCAATAGCATTGTAATATTTATATCTATGTATATTGTTGATTAGGACAGTAACAATTAACACATCGTGAAATGAAATAAATAATTAAATAAGTGTCCGAAATCCCAAGCGATGGGCGGTGGATAGAGATTGACTCTCCCCACCAAAACAACATACCAGAATAATTATAGCCCCTTGAATTTTATTTTATTTCAATTGTTTCACAACATGCAGGGGACCACATACCCTCTTTCACGTCCACACATAAAATTAACAAACTCTTGTCCTATATAATGTTTATATATCTACATGTAGTAATAATTAAGAAGAAAATACAGTATCATCTCTCTCTGTCTCTAAAAAAAAGAAGCTAATATAATAATAATACAAGAAACTGTATTTTTCATAATGCAACTCCATATGTAACGCACTATTTTTTATTTCTTTACAGGAAATATTATCGATCATATGATATGATCCGCTGATCTTTAGTTGGGAAGGGGGTGGTTGACCATAAATAAACAAAATATCAAGAAAGGAAAATTGTGTTCTTGTGATTGATGGAGATTAAAAAAGAGATTAGAATTATGGGTTTGTTTCTTTTTATTTAATTTTTTTTCCTCTTCACTTGTTCTTTTATATCTATGTCGGTTATGTTTCAAAGTTTGGTGGCAACAAATTTAGGTGGTAATTAAACTTTTAGTGGTGCACTGCACATTAAGAATGAATGAATGAATGGGATAAAACAACAAAACACAAAGTTAGTTGGAGAAGTAAATGGTGTTTTAGCAACAAAACAAGTAGTGGAAGCTAAGCCACTAATTGTGATCATCAACTAGTAATTAGGTGCTTTTTTTTCACTCTCTTTACAACAAACTTAGTGTGAATTAGCAACTCTTAGCTTCAAATTGTTATCTAATCTTATGGGAAGACGTGCTTGTTCAACACTTTCTGAATTAGTGAACAAATAAGAATCGAGAGTTTTTTTTTTCCTTTAACTTTTTATCGGGAGGAGAAGAATTCGCCCAAATCATCTTCTATTACATCCACAAATCATCTCAAATTTCTTAAATAATTATGATTTACCAATATTTTAAAGGAAAAGTTGAAAAGGATCGTTTTGACACCTAAAATTTTCTTTACGTAAATTATTGAAAAACTTAATTTTATTTAAAAAGGGATTTATTGCGTTGTCGATTGATTACATAATTGTCTACCAAACCTTTTTTTGTCACGCACAAATAAGTTGGTGCCCAATCATCAACAAGTCGGCTAAATTATTGAAGGAATATCATTTTTAGAGAATAGCATAAATCTCTTTCAGTAATATATTCACGCAATTTTCCATAAATTTGAGAGAACCGTTATTTTTTTTCTTTGGAATATTACAAAAGAAAAGGAACAAAGGTAATTGAAATTCCAGCCCGTGAAATTTGACCCGACAAATTCTTTAGTAAAAAGTACTTACTAATTTTTCTACGAGTATTAATTATAGGACGTTGAAATTAATCTATTTCCGAGAATACCGTCAATTGTAAAATAGTTAAATAGACAACATTTTAATATTTTCACACTGTCGTTCAAAAATAGGACCATTTCCGAAACCAAGTTAGGCGGACTGGCTTTGATAGAATTAATATCTTTGTTTTTTCTGGTTAAAATAAAATTAAAATACACTTTCAAATTCGATTTTCCCCCTTTTCAAATGTTTAGGTGGCAACTCAATTCTTATATTGGAGAATGAAAATATTCTTTTATATAATCTTCTTGATGCAATTTTGTGGTATTAAGCCTCTATAGTTTCAGAATCTCCCTGAAGCAAAATGGAAAGTGACCACCATCTCACATAAACAAAAATCACTAAATTTGTACATTCGGGATAACCGTACGTGTTGGAGTTTGTGAACGAATTGAAGGTGTGATTCCCGGCATCGAAGCATGGAGTGTTGTAAGTGCATATGACAAATAAATAGCGACTTTAGTAAGATTTTTAAGCAGAGGAGTACATGCATCGATGAACTGAATGCACATTGTGAAAGAGATAGAGAGATTCTAAGTCAATGCATAAATGAAATTGTATAGTCCATAATAACTTAACTTAAATGATTTGATAGATGCTCGTACTATAAGGCGCATTTTCTTTTTTGGAGCTCATTCAATGAGAGCTCCAAAATTGGGTGTGTTTGGCATGGCTTAGGGAAATGGCTAGATGAGTTTGGCATGGCTTGGGGCAATGATTGGAAGAGTGGCCATGTGAAGTTTTTGAATGAGTGTGTGTACTGCTTGTTAAATTAAACCACATAGGGCATCCAATAATCCAGATTCATGTTCTAAATTCATTAATTATGTGATGATAAACGAGATATAATTTATAGCGGAAGCGTACCTGCATAATCCATAGTTCTTGAATCTTGACTTCTTGATATGGTATGGATCTTTCAAACGATTGGCACCTTAGGGTTTGCTGTAGAGAATTATGTAGAAGGAATACATATTTTATTTTTCTGTCTGTCGTCGTTTGAGGACCATAACCCCAACTTATAATAATAAGTTATTTGGGATTTGCAATTTGGCCTCTCAACAAATTACAAATCTATTAATGATATCTACACATTAAAATTCCATGATAATATTAATACTCTTTAATCCATAATTATAACCTTAGTAGATCACATTAATTGAATCACTTTAAGACATCCATACATATTTAATTAACACATATTAGTCCACATAAAAAAAATTCCAACAATCTCCCACATGGATTATATATGTTACCGAAGAAATGTGCAATACCTTATGAGCTTAAACTGTGTTGTCACATTAAGGGTATCCCAAACAATCTCGTCCATTGATTATACTTGTATAGAACAAAAGAGGTCGTCATCACTATAAACATGAATAGACCCATCATTAATCACATATACGGATACAACCAAATGATATAGATCAATCATGGATGTGTAGCATGGAAATTACAAGTTATGTAATCTATCATGCCTATTTTCAAATGGTCCACTTTATTCCATAGTGAGATCAAACATAATCAAAATAACAAAGTGTAATAAACCAAATAACCAAATACTTTATATATGCACATATTTATCCATAAAACACAAAACGTGTCCAAGTTACATTATATAGCTATAAAATAGTACAGACTCCCACATAACCAATGCATTCTAAAACAAAATCACACCCATATGAACAATATGTTCATGAAAGACCTTGGATGTTAATCCCTTAGTAAGGAGATCCACAATCATTGAGTCTGTCCCTATATGCTCTATAATAATATGTCCACTCTATACTCTTAATTTCCTTCACAACTAAGAACTTAATGCCAATATGCTTTGACTTACTAGAGCTCATGCTATTGGAATACATCACAACCGAGTTATTGTCATAATACAATTTTAGTAGTCTTTTTACATTCTAAAAAATATGCAGCCTGGTGACAAAATTTCGCAGCCATATTCCATGATTGAATGCCTCAAAACATGTTTACTGTTTTGGAGTTCAGTTTCTTTTCATTTGGCCTATAAGGCTTAGCCTCAGCTGGACATCCCCAAATGTGAAAGTGATTCAGACTGGCTTTCGCCCATTTCAAAGCCTGAAAGGTGTTTTTTTAAGCTCCTTTAGTTGGTACTCTATTGAGAATATAAATTGCAGTTTTCAATGTTTCTCTCCAGAGTGATATTGGTAAGGATGAATGACTAATCATACTCCTAACCATATCCTTTAGAGTTCAGTTTCATCTTTTAGAAACATCATTCATGCTAGGTATTCCTGGCATAGTGTATTGTGGGACGATTTCACATTCATCTAGGAAGATAACAAAAGGACCTAGACATTGTTCGCCTGAGCCATCAGATGTACCATACTACTCACCACCAAGGTCAGATCGTACAATTTTAATTCTTTTGTTGAGTTGATTCTTAACTTCAGCCATAAAAATTTTGAACTTGTCCAGGGCCTCAGATTTTTCATAAATTAGATATAGATACCCAAATCATGAGTAATCGTTTATAAATGATACACAATAAAATTAACCATTCCAAGAAGCCATAGAGAATGACCCACAAATATCCATATGTATCAATTATAAGATGTTTGTAGTTTTGTTGGCACATAATTTCTTTATTTTGGTTTGTTTTACTTTAATACACTCAACACAAATATCAAGATCCGAAAAATCAAGTGTATCTAAAATACCATCTAACACAAGCCTCTCAATTTTGGTTTTTGAGATATGACCCAAATGTTTATGCCATAAATTTACCAAATTTTCATTTTTTAAATTTTCGCTTAGTACCTCTAGATTCAACATGCAATGATTCATTATATGAAGCAGTAATATCGAGCATGCACATAGAGATTGCCATAGACACTTAACGAATCAATACCAACCACATTGGAATTTAAAGAAAGACCCAACTGACAATTTACAAATGAACAAAAAAAACCATATTTGTCAAATAAGGAAAATCAAATTCCGTCTAAAAGACGGTACAATAAAAGTGTCTTTCAAATCCAAAAAGAAACCATTTCTTAATAACAATCAAAGTTCCATATTGCATTTACTTTCGCTGACTTGCCATCTCCTACATAGATGTATCTTTCACCATCAGTTGGCTTTCAGCAGCTCAGGCAACCCTGCATTGACACATTTATATGAGTGGTGGCACTAGAATCTAACCACCAAGTGATACCAGGTGCTAAAGCTAAATTAACTTTAGAACAAACCAAAGTAAGAAATGTATCTTTCTTTATGCGCTAAGCGCGACATTTGGTAAGAAATATACCTTTCTTTATGCACCAAGCACGATATTTGGGACATTCCTTCTTTTGGTATCCAGGTTTGTGGCAAAAGAAATAGTCATCCGAATTTTCTCTTTTCTGTTTCTTTTGTGCCGGACCTTTATCTTTAGCAGCTTTGTCAACCTCTTTAGTTTTTTTGCCCGTATCTCTAAAAGTACTAGCCAACTGAGTAATCTCAGTTCTTTCTTGCTTCAACCTTTCTTCCTCTTGCACGCAGTGTGAAATGAGCTCATTAAGAGTTCATTTCTTCATTTGACATTTATAACTAGCCTTAAATTGACTGAACTATGGAGGAAGCGATATTAGCACTAAATGTACAAGTAAGTCCTCAGATACCTCAAGCTTTAGTGCACTTAATTTTGAATCAATATGAGACATTTGCATGATGTACTCCCTTATGTTTCCCTTGACTTTATACTTTAGTGAGATCAAGTTAGCTAAAAGCGTACTTGTCTCGGCCTTATCGTTTTTCACAAAACGTTTTTCAATTTCTGCAAGGTACTCTCTGGCCGTAGTAATTTCCTCAGAGGTAGTGCTTTGAAAGGCTTTTGGAAAGCCGTGCTTAATGATCATGAGACTATAACGCGATTTGAGTGATCCCACTGCTCAAAGTTCCGTTTTTCATCTGCAGAACTTACATCCGTCAGAGAAACGAGTTTGTCAACTCTTAACGAATAGTCTAGATCCATGCAGCCTAAAATAATCGGAATATTTTCTTTCCAATCCTTAAAGTTTGACCCGTAAAGCATAGGAATGTTGTTGGTGTTAGCAAAAATAGAAGTAGCGGACATCATAGTTGTGTGCATGTCATAATATATATATATATATATATATATATATTTGTACATATGTAAATGCATGAGATTGTATGCAATTATATATGTATATAATATTGAATAAAATAGTGTGGGCTCCAAAATGAAAGCAACACATTTAATGGACAGGTTGATTACTCTCTAGAACAGATTTTATAAAAAGAACTCGACTCTTATTCCCCCCTCCTTACTACTTCGCCGGAAAAAAAAAAAAAGAAACCTAACCAACTCTTAGCAGATACTTAGAAAATATCAAGAACGAAAAGTAGAAGATGGGATACCTTGAGAAGAACTCAAAGACAACGGAGAAACTAAAAAATGCTTAGAGGGGAGCTTTCAATATTTGGTGTGATTTTCATGAATGAGAACTCCTCTATTTATACTAGAAATTGAAGATTAATCATGGAAAATTTGAAATTTGAATTGATTTTCTTTCCAAAACTCAATATACTTGGATAAGGAAATTAGGTTTAGGGTTTGGTGTAATGGGCTCAACTAAAAGGCATACAAATTGGGCTTAGAAAAATAAAACAATTATTATGACATTGGCCCAAAATAAAAATATGCATAAAATATAACTTTAATTATTTCTATTAAAATGCAATAATTGCAATGCATTTATGAACATGCTCAATATACGTTAAAGTTTATTCTAGGTGCGACTTATAGGATTGAAACTTTTAATAGCATGCTTTAAATAATATTTTTAAAAAGAAACAATTAAATAAATAAAATAGCAGGGCATCATATTGTAGAATGACACTTTTTTTAAATAAAATTAAAATGCTAAAATGACATCTATTTAGAAACGGAGAGAGTAATAATTAGTAGAAACTGTTTTCTAATTCATCGAAACTTGTTATTACTATATTTGTATATATTATTTTATAATTTGACAGTTACAACTTCAGTAAAATGTAACAAAGTACTTGATTTGCATATTTTACTAATAATAACATAGAGCTGTATTATAATTTGCGCCATGCATGATTTCTGTATTTAGTAATAATACTGTGTGTGTGTGTGTATTTGTATTATTAATTCTCAACAATTACAAATTCGATCACCCCCATTCTTCTCGCTGTTCATTTTAACATAATTATTAATAGAACAAAATAAAAACTCATATATTAATATGTATGTATATAACTAGTAATTAACAACTATATATACATATAGATATATAGATATATATATATATATATATTATTTTAAGCATGATCCTGACACCAGTGTTTTTTGGACTTGAAGAGGTCGCTTTCATATAATTATTTTTCTCTTATAGTATTTTCTTAGTAACAAGAACAAGTAGCTAATTGCCGTTGATATTAGATAAATAAATATTATTAACAGATAATTAATATATATATATTATAATATTTTGTTTTTTAAGGGAAATATTATAACATTGTGATTAGCAACTTGTTGACACATGTAATTTGGTTTCTAATGCAACTAATCGCGTCATTGACTTATTGAAAAGTATCAACTAATTAAAAATTTAGTCACAAAAAAAACTACCTTTATTATTATTATTATTGTTATTATTATTATTCATTAATGCAATTCTTCCCTTTGTTTTGATATTTCTTGATATCTTGACAAAAAAATTGAATTAATTAATGGCTAATTAACTCCAAAGTCACTGCATGTATATTATATAATAATTAAATCCATAGACACACACACGTACTGGTTTCTGCGTGTATTTGTCGGCTGTGGAGGTGGGAGTTCAAGTCAAGAAAGCAATGCTTCAACACCACATAAATTGACTGCAAATTAAAGGCTAAAATATATACCCATCAAAACCATATATATACATACTGCTTCAAGTTAGTTGTCTTTCATCATGCGTGTAATAACTACGTTCACTTTTTCACGTTTCATTATAACTCATATATTATAATTTTGATACATGTACTATATTAAACAAAATGTAGATATATTAAAATCATGATATGACGGTGTTCAATTCCTTAAGTGCAAGTAATAATCGACCAACTATTTTATATTATATATTCTTTTTTTTTAATCTATAAATGTCCACCTGTTTACCTACCACTAGGCCTGAAAAGTCGTTCTTTCAAGTTGTAGGTGATTGGAAGCAATCTCTAACAAAATTAGTGTAACATTTTTCAGAATGTTTTTATTAAAAAAATCGTGTTACATATATATGTAGAAAGATCAATTACTGCAATTCATGTAGTCGTGAATAACGTGGATGATAAGCACTACTTCAATTTATTTTATCTTCTATATAAACATTTCACACCTTTGACTGTGACTATATGTGCGAGAGTCAATTGATGGTCCAAATCAAATATATATGTAAGAGAAAATGCATGGATACTAAGTAGTCATTTTCTTGCAGGGTTTTACACTATTAATTAGTCATCACATACAATGAATGGGAACAGAGAAATTTGTGGTACTTTTCAATTCTATTTCGTATTTGATAAATAAATATTTGTTGTAGTTAAGTGTTACTGTCGATTGATCTGTAGCATTTCATTGTCCAAGGTACAATGTAGAGCAAAATAAACGATTCAATTAATTTCTTTGGATATATATATATATATAGTATTTTAATTTTCTTTTTTTTTTTTAGAACAGTTGATGAGATATATCTAAAATTCTAAAAAATATATATGCATGTCTCACAACCGCAAGTCTTCTATATATATTTTTCTCACATGATTAAAATACGAATGCACATATAGATCGAAGAGTATGGAAATTAGACAATCAATATATTAAACAAATATTTATTCTTTTATTTTATCATTTCCACAAACAAGCTCTTCTTTCTTCGTTTGGATACTGACTCGGGCAACTTCGACCTTCGCTTCTTTACCCTTGCCCTTCGCATCTGTATTCATAAAATCAATTTATATATCTTGCATACAAGAAAATTAAAAAAACAGTAAATAAATTTAATTTACTTAATCTCATATATAAGTTCAATAATTACAAAAAATACTGTACATTTTTCGAGTTTTGGTTCCGTTAAAGTAACTAATTAAACAAGTGTGCACATAATATTTTATTTTAATTATATATTTATCATGTGAGCACGTATCATGAAACATAATTTATAATATAATTTTTATTATGACCTTGTAAACCCTGTTGTAGATGATCATCTTCCTCGATGATAATATTAGAGAGAGAGAGAGAGAGAGAGAGAGAGAAGATATTTACATTTACCTTTTCTGGAAGGTGGTTTATCTTCATCGTCGGAGTCCTCAACGATGTAAGAACAAAAGGCAAAGTTTTTAGTGGACTTCTTACTATCTTTCTTGGCTTTGTATTTGGTGCAAGCCATGAAATTAACGTTGCTTTTCTTTTTGCAGTCGGAAGAGGAGGACATCATTGCTAAATTTCATTTAAATTAATTCCTAAACAATTCAACATATATCTTCACTATGTTTAATTATATGGCTTTACAAAAAATATTTATTCTTAAATATGGAAATTAATGAGAAGATTTCTAAGTATTTTCATTTATTATTTTTCTTGCGTAATAATGTTTAAAATATATGGTCGACTGTACAATAACACGGCCCATTTAAAATTATGTCCATTTATAATGGTGGCGGATTCATATTCCATCTTATCTAATTTCGTTTGTACTAATCCTGATAGAAAAAAAAAACTAGTCTTGATTGATTGTAGAAATAAGAATATCAGAAATCAATGGGCCATGGTTGGGCCGGCCCAGAATGTGAACCAAATGAAATGCCCAATAAGCAAATATGTAAACCCCTATATAAATACCCTATATAAATATTGGGGGACAGACATTAATGTGAGATCATTTTACATTTCAAAATTTGAATTCAAAATCTTTATCTTTATATATATAATAACACAATGGTCCTCAATATAGTAATATATCCATTTTTCCGCCAAAACACACCTTCCAAAAACGGAAATGTAAGTATTACACTAAATAAATAATTGTTTTCGAACAATTCATTTTCAAACATGATATTATACCAATTAATTAAATAAGTAATTGCATGCCTGAATAAAGAAATAAGATGTAATGAATTGTAAATAAATATGGCTAGTTGGTTTAAATATCACCAACTATACACGAATTATGATTTTTAACATAAACTTTAAATACGTACAATGTAGACTTACATCTTTTTGCAATTATAACATCATTTTGAATTTCAGCCAATTAAAATTGACATAGCATACATAGGTACAAGTGTGTTATGCATGCATACACCTACAAATTCGTATCTTTAATATCTACTTCAAAAATGTTCAATCGATTAAGTATTTTGCATAATTTTCGTGCTTATAATTACACTCAATTTTGAACTAATATTGTAATTATAAAAAAATATAAGTTCATGTTGTAGAAACAACATTTTAAAATTCGTGTTAAAAATCAGAAATCATGTATAATTTATGATATTTAAACCAATTAACCCTAAATAAATATAACAGCCGGTGCAATCTATATCTATATCATAATATAAAATAGTTTGATAAGTTTTATAGGCGTAAATTTATACCATTAATATAATGCAATGATGACAATCAAAATTTATTCTCACTCCATTTCACAATATACATGTCAAATATTTATGTCATTAACATAAATTACTATTGTGAATCCAATGCAATTATGACCATTAATCCAATGCAATCCCACATTAAAAATATGAGATCAATCATTTAAGAATATGCACGATGCTTATAACTTAATAAATACAAGATACAATTACAAGCAAAAAATTAGTACATTTTAATATACTTACCAAATAGACTTCAAATGAACAATATAAATACGTAGTTTACCAACAACAATTACACTTACTTATGAGATACATAGAAATATTTTGTTCAAATCATATAAAATGTCTTCTATGTGCGGCCTCCTCAAAGATATTCATGACATTCAAGCTCTTGGACATGCAATTTACGTGTCATCAGAACCTACTAAGTTCTTGAATTCGAAAATCCCAATCAACAAAAGAGCTTGGAAGTTATTTTCCATGACACTGATAAAATTTTAGTAATGTGTTTCTTTTATAAATTCTGTAAAATCATGTTATAATTTTTTAATACAATTTTTTGCATTATATAGGGTGATGACATACATTTTTATGTCTAATTTCAGAAGTTTTTCAGAAATTTGTGCCAGTGAAGATTTAGACAGCTCTATTTTTTTACGTACAAATAACATTGGTGTCATGTTTAATAGGCCAAAATGTGATGTCCAACCTTCAACAGCTGATTGCCAAAAGAATTCCAAGTAAAATAATGAAAGTTCAAATATATGACTGCCAATTAGCAGCATTAGAGGACATGATATGAAAAATATTTTTTATTTTATTTTAAATTGATTATATAGATATTTTGAACTTTCAGAAAATATCTTAGTTGTTTTCTAAAAGTATTTTGTTTGCAGCACTTGGAGAAGTTAAACCACTGTTTGTAAATCAAAAATCCAAAGTATTATCATATTGTATGAAAGATATGTTGTTAACCGATATTAATTAAAAGTTAATCATACCTGGAGTAGTTGAGTAGATGCACTCATTAAAAAATAAAATATTATCAGATCTCCTGCACAACAACTACATATTGGATGATCATATTATACCAATATACTTTATTTTTTCAAAGTGGATATATGATGTTTTTTAACATATAAATGCATATGAGTGTCTCTATATTTATAGATATTTCCACGCAGGAAGCAAAATCATTTCATAATTCATTTATATTTGTTTTAGAGATTTTATTGATTTTTTTTTTATCAAATCATAAACATTTATATTTTTCTAGAGTTTATCTAATAAATTTGGTAAATTGTCTAATTTCAATTTATCAAAATATTAAATAATTTTGAGGATGATTCCTCTCCATTTGCACAAGTTCATTATTTGATTTGTAATATTGATGTGGCAAAATCATTTCATAATTCATTTATACATTTTTAGAAATTTTATGTAATTTTTTATAACGATGTACCATATGTTTTATTAATTTCATCCCTAAGCTTTTGAGAATAATAAAAAGAAACTAAACAGAGTTAATTCAATTGCAATTCACATGTCTCTAAAAAAAATTCAATTCACCAAAGATTAGTCTATATAATATATAATAACAACACCGCATCCGCAAATAGAAATTTAATATTTTCCCTCCCATTTGCACATTCCGAAAATGGAAAATAATATTTTATATTACCCAATTATTTATTTTCCATTTAAAAGATTGAATATTAATATATTCCACATATATGATTATATATTTCCATAAATACTAGATTGCACGCAACTAATCATGGAGACTACAATTAGTGGGATAAGTATCTGTATAATTATATCATCAAATGTATATATATATCAAAAGATTCCAATTACATTAACAAACTTTTTTTTTTCAATTCTTAATGTGTGTGTGTGTAATTAGTTACGTTAAATATGTATAATTTTTTATAGGTGTGTAAAACACCGACAATTTATATAAATAAAATTCATTATATTTGTGAGTATTATTTTTTATAATAATATTAATTGATTGAATTTCAAACAAGTTTCCAAATATGCATGTTGGAGTTTTTTTTTTAAGTCATTTTCTCTTTAAATATGAATATGATTATCATTGTATATATTCTTTGCAAGGTCAAGAGTTTTTTTTTTTTATTTGCATTAATATGTAGTTGTTTCTGATAAGATTATTTTGTTTTCTATTTTGTAGAATTCAAATTTTCAGCTTGGTATCACAAATCAAAACTTTGAGAAGAAGGTAATATTTACAATTGTATTGCGTCAATTTTTTTTATATAATGTTTGCATCTTTTGTATTATAAAAAGTTTTTTTTTATCTCTGTTATGTTGTTATATTTGGTTGGGAGAACTGACCAAATTTTCTGGGCTTAGTTTGAGGATCTCTCAATATTCTTTTGCCTTTAGTTGGCTCAGCTAGATGATCATGAGTTGATCTGGTGAATCCTTTTAGGATTCCTTTATCACTAGGTTGAGCAACTGCTTTTCCTTTTTCTAAGGCAGTGAACTTGTTATATCCTAGCCCTGTGCTACTGGTTCCAGTTCTCTGATGATTTAGTATCTCATCTAGAGTTTGAGATCCCTTTTTGAACTTCAGAGTTACTTTTTCTCTCTCATGGATCTCTTGCTTGAGTTTTTGATTCTCAGCTTCTAGATCGACAGTTCTTAATTTCAACTTTTCAAATTCCACAAACTGAGACTCAAGATAATTCATTCTTTCATGATCAATGCTCAGTTTTCTAACTCTATTTCTCAGTTCATCATTTTCATCTTTCAATTCTATTAGTGCCATCGTCATGCACTAAGTATTTGTGTTTTTGTATTGGCGAGATATGTTCGACAATGTGTGTCTGGGTATGTCCCACGAAGATTTGTTTTCCGCTGTGCAAGAAAAGAAAGAACAGTTGGTGAACTGTTCCAGAGTATGTCCCAGACAGAACCAGGGACACTCTATTTATGGCAGTTTTCTTGTTGGAAAGATCTTGCGCCGAACGAGTTTGGAAGGTCAAGATTAATTCGTAGTGAGTTTAATCTTGGCCTGTTGATCTTTGAGAACGTCTTTGCTCATACCGAATCGACTCGTACCCAGCAACCTGTTGGATATCCTGGCTTAATCTTCAGCATTATAATGGCCCAGCATGATGTTGTTTCTGCAAATGATGTATATGCGTCTGTTGCGCAACCTTTGTCAATCAGCCACAAGCTGTTTTCATCCCAGCATGCTCCGGATGTTCCTTCCCGCGATGCTGATGAAAGCTCAAGACCTGTGCCACCATCTGTCCCAAACAGATCTGCTGTCTCTTTTGTTGTCACTTCTGTTTTCTTTAACAGACATATCAAGTCTCTGGAGCCTGAAGTTGTATTTCTGAGCAAGTCCATTCGGACTTTCAAGACTAGAAAACAGGAGTTGGAGGCCTTGCTGATTGATCTCCGGGCCCGAGCCCTTGGCCTTGCCTCGCCGCTTGACGTGCCGAGTGCTTCCTCTGTTCCTGTTGCTGATAAGCTGACTGGTGCTGATGTCGATGATGATGATGATGATGATGATGCCTCCCCGACCAGAAGTTTGGTGTTTGCCGTTTCTGGCAACAATTAAGGGGGAGAAGAGTGTTGGTGAACAAAGGCCACGGTTGGATGAAGGATGGCCTTTTGCTGCTGCTGCTATGTTGAGCGTGTGCTCATCTTTTTTGTTTGATGATTTCTGAACAAACAATTTATTGGGGATGCTGTTTTACCCCATTTTATTATTGTTGGTCTGTACTATATTTTTGATCAACTGACAATGCAGTTCTACACTGCGAAAACAATGCTCTAATCATGTTGAAGGCACTCTATTTATGGCAGTTTCCTTGTTGGAAAGATCTTGCGCCGAACGAGTTTGGAAGGTCAAGATTAATTCATTTTACTGCCTTGTAGTGTAGATCCAGTGCTGAATTAACCCCTCTATACTTGGAGAGTATCTACACACGTATGGAAGGCCACAAACCACAATCTACTTACCATGTTGGCGGCGGATGGAGATGCGACGCCTATGTGAAGACCGAATTGAGGAGCAATCGGTACCACTGATATTTTGTTTAGATTCTAGTGTTAGAATCAGTTTGTGGTCGTTTTTTTAACTAGTAGTTGTTCATCAAAACGTTCAACGTGATAGACTAGTTTTGAGTGTTTACGAGTGAAACACGTGAGGGGATTTTTATTCCAGTTTTATACGCAATCTCGGGAGAGATTGTAAGTTGAAGTCGTAGGTAGCTAGAGGGAGTCTAGTGTCACAGTTGTGAGGAGATCTTATAACTTTCAGCTAGCAAAAGAGTTCGAGGAGAAGAACGAGCGACATAAGGCGGGAGGCTTGTATGTGTAAGATCCTTAATACACTCTTCGAATGAGTACCAGTCGAACCTTCAAGTTTGGGAGCAATCCCCCCAGAGTAGGTTGGTTGAACCGAATTGGGTTATCATCTCGTGTGTTTTTACTACTTTGTTATTTTATGTTCTTGCATCTGTCCCACACATATCACAGAACAGTTTTTAAGCAGTTAACTAAAAATGTATAAGCACGGATTACTGTTTTTCAAATTCAACATGCAAGCAGGATATTGAAGCTAATTAATCTTCTAGCATCATAAGTTTCATATCAAGTTCATTGCTAGAGACAGTTGCTTCATTAATATGATAGAAGGAGGTTTGAGAATCAGCTGTACTAACCTCTTCATCATTGTCAGCCATGAGGCAAAATAGCGCTTCATCATCTAAGCTATAGCCGTCAGAATCAATTCCAGATGGATAGTCTGAATCGTCTAGCATGGCATTCTCGTAATTTGCAATCATTGCTTTCCTTTTGAAGAAGCTTCTTTTCACTTTGGTCTTCTTGTCTTCAGGGAGATCTGGACATTCATATATGTAATATCTTTGTTTGTGGCAGTGAAAACATTCTCCTAGATTTCGATTGCCACCCCTGAACGGTTCAGCTGATCGTTCAGCTGGTTGATGAGTTCTCTCATCTTTTGGGACTTCACCAGTTTGAAGTGAAACTGATTGTTTGTTCCTGACTTTTTTCAGCTTTTCTAACAACCTGGTAACTGACTGAATTTGATCATTGATGTCTTCAGTTAAGTTTTCCTTCTTTTCGATTGTTTCTCTTTTTCGTTCGGATAAAGATCCGCCTTGATTTTCTCTGGCTGGTGAGCTCCTGGGCCGGAAGTTGTTCCTTCCTCAAGTGTCTCTAAACCGGTTCCTTTCACCATAGAAGGCTGCATCTTGAGCTGATGATGTTGATGCTTCCTTCTTCCGGTTTACTCGAATAGCTTTCCAACAAGGTATTACTCATAATCTAATTCCATTACAATCAAAGTCGGTGATTTTTTCAATTCGGTACAATGTTCGTGACCTGTTTTTCGGGCACTCATTTTTAAAACGGTCATAACTTTTTTCATGAATATAATTTTCTCGAAATTATTTTTTTATTTAATCATACAATCAAATACCTTTCAAACCATATATGGATCATCATATAATTCCTTTGTTTTAGTCAATTTGGAATTGGATTCGCTACTTTTTTTCGGGCAATCGTCTGTAAAACGGTATAATGTCATACCGCTCACATATCGGCCGGTATAATGGCATACCACTCGAATACCGACCGGTAATGATATCTTATAGTTAAATTCAATGATTTTGGGCAAAAAATCTAGAGAAAACTGATGATACCGCCCGTATACCGCTTGTGGATGGTAGCCGAGCGTGATTTGAAATTTTCTGGCAATCGTCACTAAAACGGTCATAACTTTCTACACGGTTAATATTTTTTGAAAATTCTTTTTTTTGCTAAAAACTAGACTCTACTAGATTTCCATCAAGGTATTACTCATAATCTAATTCCATTCCAATCAAAGTCGTTGATTTTTTCAATTTGGTACAATGTTCATAACCCATTTTTCGGGCACTCGTTCGTAAAATGGTTATAACTTTTTTCATGAATATAATTTTATCAAAATTCTTTTTTAGTTGAATCATATGATCAAATACCTTTCAAACCATATATGGATCATCATATAATTCATTCTCAATTAAATCCATTGTTTTTTTCAATTTGCAATTGGATTCGCTACTTTTTTTCAGGCAATCGTCCGTAAAACGGTATAATATCATACCGCTCACATATCGCCCGGTATAATGGCATACCGCTCAAATACTGATCGGTAATGATATCCTATAGTTAAATTCAATGATTTTGGGCAAAAAATTAAGAGAAAACTGACGATACCGCCCATATACCGCTTGTGAGTGATAGCCGAGCGTGATTTTAAATTTTCTGGCAATCGTCACTAAAACAGTCATAACTTTCGACACGGTTAATATTTTTTGGAAATTATTTTTTTGCTAAAAACTAGACTCGACTAGCTTTCCATCAATGTATTACTCATAATCTAATTCCATTCCAATCAAAGTCGGTGATTTTTTCAATTTGGTACAATGTTCGTAACCATTTTTCGGGCACTCGTTCGTAAAACGGTCATAACTTTTTTCATGAATATAATTTTATCAAAATTCTTTTTTAATTGAATCACATGATCAAATACCTTTCAAACCATATAGGATCATCATATAATTCCTTCTCAATTAAATCCATTGTTTTTTCAATTTGGAATTGGATTCGTTACTTTTTTTTCGGGCAATCGCCCGTAAAATGTTAATGGCATACCGCTCACATATTGGCCGGTATAATATCATACTGCTCAAACACCGACCGGTAATGATATCCTATAATTAAATTCAATGATTTTGGGTAAAAAAAATCAATAGAAAATGGACGATACCGCTCGTGGGTGGTAGCCGTGCGTGATTTGAAATTTTTTTCGCAATTATCACTAAAATGGTCATAACTTTCTCCACGGTTTACTAAGACGGTTTAAGGTGATACCGTCCGAATACCGTTTGAATACCGCCCGTAATAGAATTACGGTATTTGAGCGGTATTCAAATTAAATATGATATCGCCGAATGTATAATGTGGACGGTATTTAAATATTTCAACTCTACCTTCCAATACCGTTTGAATAACGCCCATAATAGAATTACGGTATTGAAGCAGTATTCAAATTTAGTATGATACCGCCGAATGTATAATGTGGACGGTATTGAAATATTTCAACTCTACCTTCTAATACCGTTTGAATACCGTCCATAATAGAATTACGCTATTTGAGCGGTATTCAAATTCAATATGATACCGCCGAATGCATAATGTAGACGGTATTGAAATATTTCAACTCTACCTTCCAATACCGTTTGAATACCGCTCGTAATAGAATTACGGTATTTGAGCTGTATTCAAATTTAATATGATACCGCCGAGTGTATAATAAGGACGGTATTGAAATATTTTAACTCTATTTCGGTTCCCTTGCAATACCGTTGAGATACCGCCCGTATTAAAATTATGGATTTCGAGCGGTATTTCATTTTTCGAGGTTTGAGCACACACGTGAGGAATCGCTTTACATATTTATTAGTCTGATTTGAGCTGAAAAATGAATACTTTTTCTTACAATTTCTAAAAAGTGAGATGACCCATGTTTGAATGCATTGGAAAATGAAAAAGTAGGAATATATTAGACATAGTGGATAGTTCTTGAATGTGTGTAACAAATTGGATAAAATGAATTTTTAGCTAAGGGATATGGGTATTTAAATTTTTCTTTCTTATGCAAATTTGGAGTATATATATATATATATATATATATCTTAAAAATGAAAAATATTTGTTATAAATTTAGCATTAGTTAAAGCGGATTGTGGCCACTGGCCAGAATCTTGCTCTTTGTTTAATGAGTAACTATATACGTCATATAATCATTGATGACGACAACAAGTGGAAAAATGAAGCCGACATAAAAAAACAAAGAATACAGCAATAAATTGTGAACAAGTAACAGAGAATAATAAAACTATTAACTACAGCAGAACATTTTCCTTTAATCCTATCCATCTGCATATGAAAAGATAAGGGCATCCAAAAAAAATTAAAAAAAAAAAAAGATTCAGGATTCAAGAAACAATATCCAAAATCAAGAACCAAATGGAAATACAATAAAAAAAAAAGGGCTCGTGCTCTTGAGCAAACCAAGATTGAGACTTTCTAATCATAGAAAATAATTAATATTCCAAAACCACCAAATTTTTCTGGAAAAATCTCACCATGATTCTCATTTGATCATAAGGATTCAACAAACTGGAGTCACAATCAATTCCAAAAAAAGAAAAAAAACTACCAAATTTTTATGGCAATCGTCACTAAAACGGTCATAACTTTCGACACGGTTAATATTTTTTGGAAATTATTGTTTTGCTAAAAACTAGACTCGACTAGCTTTCCATCAAGGTGTTACTCATAATCTAATTCCATTCCAATCAAAGTCGGTGATTTTTTTAATTTTGTACAATGTTCGTAACCATTTTTCGGGCACTCGTTCGTAAAACGGTCATAACTTTTTACATGAATATAATTTTGTCAAAATTCTTTTTTAGTTGAATCATATGATCAAATACCTTTCAAACCATATATGGATCATCATATAACTCCTTCTCAATTAAATCCATTGTTTTTTTAATTTGGAATTGGATTCGTTACTTTTTTTTCAGGCAATCGCCTGTAAAACGTTAATGGCATACCGCTCACATATCGGCCGGTATAATATCATACTGTTCAAACACCTACCGGTAATGATATCCTATAATTAAATTCAATGATTTTGGGTAAAAAAAATCAATAGAAAATGGACGATACCGCTCGTGGGCAGTAGCTGTGCGTGATTTGAAATTTTTTCGCAATTGTCACTAAAATGGTCATAACTTTCTCCACAGTTTACTAAGACGGTTTAAGGTGATACCGGCCGAATACCGTTTGAATACCGCCCGTAATAGAATTACGGTATTTGAGCGGTATTCAAATTAAATATGATATCGCCGAATGTATAATGTGGACGGTATTTAAATATTTCAACTCTACCTTCCAATACCGTTTGAATAACGCCTATAATAGAATTATGGTATTGAAGCGGTATTCAAATTTAGTATGATACCGCTGAATGTATAATGTGGACGGTATTGAAATATTTGAACTCTACCTTCTAATACCGTTTGAATACCGTCCATAATAGAATTACGCTATTTGAGCGGTATTCAAATTCAATATGATACCGCCGAATGTATAATGTAGACGGTATTGAAATATTTCAACTTTACCTTCCAATACCATTTGAATATCGCCCGTAATAGAATTACGGTATTTGAGCGGTATTCAAATTTAATATGATACCGCCGAGTGTATAATAAGGACGGTATTGAAATATTTCAACTCTATTTCGGTTCCCTTGCAATACCGTTAAGATACCGCCCGTATTAAAATTATGGATTTCGAGCGATATTTCATTTTTCGAGATTTGAGCATACACGTGAGGAATCGCTTTACATATTTATTAGTCTGATTTGAGCTGAAAAATGAATACTTTTCCTTACAATTTCTGAAAAGTGAGATGACCCATATTTGAATGCATTGGAAAATGAAAAAGTGGGAATATATTAGACATGGTGGATATTTCTTGAATGTGTGTAACAAATTGGATAAAATGAATTTTTAGCTAAGGGATATGGGTATTTAAATTTTTCTTTCTTATGCAAATTTGGAGTATATATATATATCTTAAAAATGCAAAATATTTGTTATAAATTTAGCATTAATTAAAGCGGATTGTGGCCACTGCCAGAATGGTAAATTCTCCACTATTTGCACCCCATTTTTTCTATTTCCAATTTTTATCGGCCCGGCCGATAAAATAATTTTAGTTTCGGACTGTCACAATAGATATTTAAGTGTCACAATAAATAATTGAAGTGTTACGATATGTTAATTAAAGTGTCACGATAGATTTTTTCGGCCGGCCGAAACTTTTGGCCGAAACTCTCATTTCTGGACAAAAAAAAATAAGGGCTGCAAATAGCCCAAAATGGTGGGCCATGGGACACATGGCGGCAGCAGAAGCAGGGGATGCAATGCATCCCCTGTACGTTAGAATTTACCCTGCCAGAATCTTGCTCTTTATTTAATGAGTCACTATATACGTCATATAATCATTGATGACGGCAACAAGTGGAAAAATGAAGCCGACATAAAAAAATAAAGAATACAGCAAATTGTGAACAAGTAATAGAGGGTAATAAAACTATTAACTACAGCAGAACATTTTCCCTTAATCTTATCCATCTGCATATGAAAAGATAAGGGCATCCAAAAAAAATTAAAAAAGAAAAAGAAAAAGATTCAGGATTCAAGAAACAATATCCAAAAACCAAAATCAAGAACCAAATGGAAATACAAAACCATTAAAAAAAAAGGGTTCGTGCTCTTGAGCAAACCAAGATTGAGACTTTCTAATCATAGAAAATAATTAATATTCGAAAACCACAAATCTCACCATGATTCTCATTTGATCACAGGGATTCAACAAACTGGAGTCACAATCAATTCCAAAAAAAGAAAAAAAAACTACCAAATTTTGTCTGTTAAAAAAAAGGCGAATCAACGAGCCAGATATAAGCATTGGCTGGTGATTAAATTTCTGCTGCCTATGAGCATGAATAGCCTAAACCAGAAGTCATCTCTGGGCTGCTTCTGATTGATATATGCAGCCACATAGAAAAACAGTGTGATGATCATGAATTAATGCAGAATATTTACAGTTTGTTTTATAGTAAACCAAAACTAATCCTAAAATTAATAGCAGGTAGGTGTTGTATGATCAAGAAGTGAGAGTGCAGGTTCTGGGCTTGGACTTGTCCAAAATAGACCACATAACCTGCACATCCTCGTACGCACAAGCCATTACTTCCCCTTGCAAATCCATAATGCACTGTTCTTGTCGTCCTGCAATAAATTATTAAATTTATTTTAGAGATTTGGAAAGGGTGACTGTGTTAATTAAGCATAGTATTAGTGAGTAGTGAGTAGACAGATCTGAAATGAGCAAAAGCCAATGGTTGGAAGAAATAAAATAGTTAAAATAGTAGGTAAATGAATGATGATGAGACTTGAGAGTAGAATTCAATTCCAAGTTGTATGGTATAGTGGGATCCAATTAACATAAGAAGAAGAAGAAACAGGCAACAGGCAACACGTACATACCTTGTTGGGACTTCTTGTCTCGATGGTGGTTATGATGGTTGAAGAAAGTACAAGCTTTTCTGAAAGGAGAAGTGATTGTTCTAACCCAAGAAGCCATTTCATCCTTGTCTCTACGCCCCATTTTCAAGCTGCTTTATATAGGAATATGTGTAAGAGGGAAGTATGTACTATGTACCTCCAACCCAAGGCAAGATCCGCAACATAAGCTGTGGGGTTAATCATCATCTAATAATGAACCAATAAATTAAAATATTTATATATTTACAATTTACAACCAACCGCTACCCAACTTACGTATAAAACTATACGTACAATATTACCTATATAAATGTGGAGAGGAGAGGAGAGGAGAGGACTGCGCCTTTGCACATGGCCCAAGATGCATGTGAACTGCCCTGCCCTGCCCCGCCCCATACTTTGCTTTCTCTAAACGAGACGTATGTATACATTGTCAACCCCAGTAGTAGTCCATACCAAATTACTCAATCTTTTGCTGTGGTTACTTATTTGATATCTACCCTACATTTTTAGGCCAAATGTGTCGACTTGTGTTGCTAACCAAAATATATTCCTACTAGACCCTATTATAGTAGCCCCACACTACGCTCCCTCGCAGAACAAAGTTACAAATAATACATACATAATTCTCCAGACCTTCTTTCTAACTTGTGTGGATCACAATTTCACTTCAGAAATCCATCACCGTGTCTGCTACTATACAGAATCTATGCATAAAGAGATCACAATTCCAATCACGACAATATTCTTTCACGGACAACAATTTTAACAACTCAAAACCAACCATTATATTCTCATTCTACTAGAAAATATCTATATATCTTTTCTCTCTCCGAATGATATATATTAAACTAGAAAATGTGGTGCTGCAATGAACTTATCCTAAAATGTAGATCCCATCGAAATATGATCACAATGAAAGCTGAAAATAATACGAGTTCGATTGCACATGCCCTTTGTTTCACTGGCACATGGTCCAAGTGATAATGCCCTAAACATGTCGGGACTGCACTAAAAGATCCATCACATGGACCCCTTCATTGTTTTAATTTACCCCCCCACTCTCACTGACACTACTCCAAAATCAGACAGAACAAACAAAACATCAAGATGCACAGGATATTCATCCAATATTTTCGTTAACACTTTAAACAAATCAAATATTCATAAAAACGAATCTAACACAACTTGGTACTGAAATCTACAATTAATTATCACCTGTAACTGCGATTTCATTGTTATTCGTTTCTTCGCACTCGAGGTGCTAAGCAACAATCAAAGTACAAGAGCAGTAAAGGTGTGACCGGCTTCATTCCTAATTATTAAGCTGCAAACATCGAGAAAAATAAAATCTCCCAAGAATCTGAGGAACTTGTATCATCTCCAAGAAGCATACAACAGATACTAGAGTAAAACGAAATTTTACTGCAAATTCTGAAACATGGTGATAGCAACAACTTTGAAATGAAAAAAAATAAAAATATATATATATATATATATATATAACAAAACTAGAGCTTTCACATGTAGGAAAATGGTAATCGTGACTCTCCCTCACTTTCTCTGGCTATTACTAAACTGGATTCATGAAAACTGGGAACTTTTTCAGATCTCCCACAACAGAAATATAACCAACAAAGCAAACAACATAACAATTTCCAATTCCATACTGAATGAAACGAGGGAAACACATATAAGTAGGGGGAGTTGCAAGGGCAGCTTTTTCTCAGATGTTCTCAGTCCTCAATCGCATCTTCTTCTTCGTCGTCCTCATACTCACCTTCATCATCAGCAGTAGCATCCTGGTACTGCTGGTACTCAGAAACGAGATCGTTCATGTTGCTCTCAGCTTCAGTGAACTCCATTTCGTCCATGCCCTCACCGGTATACCAATGCAAGAAAGCCTTTCTCCTGAACATAGCAGTGAACTGCTCGCTCACTCTCCTGAACATTTCTTGGATGGAAGTTGAGTTCCCAATGAATGTAGATGCCATCGAGAGGCCTCTTGGTGGGATGTCACAAACACTTGATTTCACGTTGTTTGGAATCCACTCAACGAAGTAAGAAGAATTCTTGTTTTGAACATTGATCATCTGTTCATCTACTTCCTTGGTGCTCATTTTGCCCCTGAACATGGCCGAGGCAGTGAGGTAACGTCCATGGCGTGGGTCAGCTGCACACATCATGTTCTTAGAGTCCCACATTTGTTGGGTAAGCTCTGGAACAGTAAGAGCACGGTATTGCTGGGAACCACGGGATGTTAGGGGAGCAAATCCTACCATGAAAAAGTGCAAGCGAGGGAATGGAATCAAGTTGACAGCGAGCTTCCGCAGATCAGAGTTAAGTTGACCAGGGAAGCGGAGGCAGCATGTTACTCCACTCATGGTTGCCGAAATTAAGTGGTTTAGATCGCCAACTGTACCAAAAGGTTATGGCAAAGAGTTTAGCCCAAATGTTTTGGTATTCTTTAGGACTTAAAATAGGGTCGCTGCTTAATGAAAATAACAATAGTGATCACATCAGTTCACATGTATCATAATACATCAAGGGAGTCTTGTAAGTATGAAATATGAAGGATTCAGCAAAAACATAGTCATCAATGAGACATGTTTTTGTGAGCTAGGGAAACATTTATAGAATAAGATGATTCTGATCACCATTGATGTATAACATGAATCAAAGCAAAGATCTGAAACTAATGACAACACCTATACAGCATACTACATATGCCCAAAAAAAAAGCCACACAATTGCAATCATCCATGCACTTCATAAGTGGGAAAATGCATGAAAAACACATGCAAACCCAGTAAGTATACTCACAGCTAGGAGTGGTGAGCTTGAGTGTCCTAAAACAAATATCATACAGAGCCTCATTGTCAAGAACCATGCACTCATCTGCATTCTCCACAAGCTGGTGCACTGAGAGTGTTGCATTGTAAGGCTCGACCACTGTATCTGAGACCTTAGGAGAGGGGAACACGGAGAATGTCAGCATCATCCTATCAGGGTATTCTTCCCTTATCTTTGAGATCAGCAGGGTACCCATTCCAGAACCAGTTCCCCCACCAAGAGAGTGGCAAACTTGAAAACCTATAGAAACAATGCAAAAAACTCCGAAAGTCAGCCATCAAAATTTATATACAAGATAATTCAGGAGTAAGGCATTATATTGGATAGGAAATTCACATTACAAAGTGGATAAAAAAAATATTTTCTACAATCATGTTTCAAGCTCAAGCAATTTTTACCTTGAAGGCAGTCACAGTTCTCGGCCTCCTTCCTCACAACATCAAGAACTGAGTCGATCAACTCAGCACCCTCTGTGTAGTGTCCTTTAGCCCAGTTGTTTCCAGCACCAGATTGACCAAAAACAAAATTATCGGGCCTGAAGATCTGGCCATATGGACCAGTGCGGACACTGTCCATGGTTCCAGGTTCCAGATCCATCAGCACTGCACGAGGCACAAACCTACCACATGATGCTTCATTGTAGTATACATTGACACGCTCCAATTGCAAATCAGATGTCCCAACATATCGTCCAGTTGGATCAATGCCATGCTCATCACAGACCACCTCCCAAAACTTTGAACCAATCTGGTTTCCACATTGCCCCCCCTGAACATGAAGGATTTCTCTCATTTTTCCTGTATAGAAAAATATAAGGGAATCAAAACAGGATCATCAATAACATTACAGATTTTTTACACGAACAGAAGCTAACAACGTTCAAATTCTGTGTCATAAAAAAATCAGTAGTTGGTACTGGAGTGTTCGTATCAATTCAAGGGGAATATATACAGTTTCTCTCAATTTATTAACGCTGAACTTTCCTATGTTCTCCAAAACTTAACGTACTGACTCATAGATCCAACTGCCAAATCAAGGAAAAACAAGAACATCATAACACTAACAGGAACATACATCAATCATATTCAATTATTCACCAGTGTAACAATAAACAAATGATTTACTCTTAATAGATCTTACAAAGCATATAGACTACGCATAATTAGCCCAACACTAGTAATAATCATCAAATTTTAACCAGATCCACGCCTATTCCTGTAAACATGTCGAATAATTCAAGCTCAAAGCGATCCATAATATGAATGTGAAGTTAATTTTGATCTACCAACATTTTCTCATTCGGTATATTCGTTCGCATGTTCGATTAGTACGAAATTGTAAAGCTAAATGACGATCAACCAGCATCAGCTCATTTAACAACTTCGATCCACCAATAATTTAATAAACTAAAATGAGTAGAAAACCCTACTTAAAAATGTACAAGTCACTAAATCGGAAATCGAAATCAAGGATCTAAAAGCAAAATTCAGAAAAATAAAAGTAGGAAAGTTACCTGTAAAATTGTGAGAGAAAACGTAAAAATTCGAGAAAGGATCGAGCAACCCCAAACAGTTTCAGCTCGACTAGACAGAGTGAGTGAGAGTGAGAAAAAATCTCGGCCTAAAAGAGGGATTTATATCTGAGAAGGAATGAATCGACGGTTCATAATGTTTCCCTCCTATTTCCATCGAAATATCAAAGCCGTGCGATTTAGAGAGTAGACGGTTGTGATGGATTTGGACAGTTGGAAGAAGTAGGATTTGATTTTGAAAGCACGAGGTATTTGTGTGACGGATGTACCCTTTGATGAAAATACGGAAATGCCCTTTGACTAACTGCAGTGGAAGGAGGAGCCACAATTATTGCTGCTGATCAATGCAAATAATTCAAATTTTGCACCGGATTTAGTACTAATGCTAATGTTGACAGTGACACCAACAGGTCGATAATCGATAATACGTTAACGTCTATAAATAATGTCTGCATAAATATAAATATTACTCCCTCCGTCTCAATACCAAAGTCCATTTTCATTTTTAGCAAAAATTAGCAAAAAAATAAGGGATTTAATAAGGATTAATTAGGTTAATTAAAAATGTGGGTCCATATGAAAACTCTAACCCTAACCCCACCCTCTCTCGATTCACTGCGCATTTTAGTCTTTCATTTCGATATCTCCTCTTGCTTTCTCCGTCTCCCTCTCTCGCTCTCTCCGCCGCCCTCTCTCCGTCTGCAACACCACCGCCGGGATCCCTCTCACTGACTCTCTGTCACCACCTGTGACAACTTTTCCTCTCTCTCACTTACCCTCTGTCCCAAACTGCAAGGTCCATCCTAACCCTAACCCTTCGCGATTCCGCCGCCATGCCTGAGAGCGGTAACGATTCCCACCGTAAATCGGAGCTCTGTGATGTTTCGGCCCCGATGCGGCTTGATTCGGGCGAAAGCCCTAATCTCTATGACGTTTCCGACTTGTTGCAGTCATCGGCCTTGCACGCCGCGAACATGCGGCTTCACATCTCCTTCTGCCTCGATCTCTGCCGGCCGCCGGTGGAGGAGGCTCCCGATTCCGAGGAAATCGTACTGGAGACTCCGGAATATCTATTGATAGAGGAATTCGTTGCTGAGACGGCCGAGACTTCGGCGGGTGACCTGGTGACGGCGGCGACGGGTGCGGCGGTGGTTGAAGCGGTCGGCGCAGATTCGAGAGCCGAGGTTGTCACTGCGATGCTCCGAATACTCCTCCCTCTTTATTTCGAATCGGTGAGATCTGTCCCTTTGGGTCTGTTCTGGTGAGATCTAACCCTCTTTGTGTGTTCTGGCTCTGTCCCTTTGGTTGATTGATGTTGATGTTGTTGAGGCTTGATTTATTCTGTTGAGGCTTGATTTATTCTGTTGAGGCTTGATTCTGTTGGTCAATTTATGTTGATGTTGTTGAGGATTGATTGATTCTGTTGAGGCTTGATTATGTTGGTCAATTTATGTTGATGTTGTTGAGGCTTGATTGATTCTGTTGAGGCTTGATTCTGTTGGTCAATTTATGTTGATTCTGTTGAGGCTTGATTGATTCTGTTGGTCAATTTATGTTGATTCTGTTGAGGCTTGATTCTGTTGGTCAATTGATGTTGGTTCTGTTGGTTGATTGATGTTGGTTCTGTTGAAAAATTGGAGGTTAATTGTGGGATTGTTGGTTGTATTGAATATTGGAGGTTAATTGTTGAATATTGTGGGATTGTTGGCTGTGTTGAATATTGGCGGTTAATTGTTGAATATTGGGATTGTTGGGTTGAAATGATTGTAAAATGTGCTCACACAAAGTGTTATTGGCCAATGACATCAATGATATGAGATGTCATGCATTGGATCCTAGATTAGGATTGCATTTATGTGTTTCACTTCATATCTTATGCATCTTTACAAAAACATTGAATATATGACATGTTCAGTTACATGTTTACAACAAAACCAAGTGCCTAAATCTAAACTTGTCTGCACAAAGATGTTCAGTTGCACTGTCTTCAATCTGCACAAAAAGTTTGTTCACAAAAACTTGTCTTCAATCTGCACAAAAACTTGTCTTCAATCTGTACACAATTACTTCAACCTGCAAAAAATGGTTGTGTGTGATTGTTAATTCCCCTCTAGCCTTTCAACACCTAGGGAATTCTTCAATTCTTCTATATTAGTCCCCACTCCAACTTCAATCAAAATGATCTATGCTCTGTCTCACCAATTCTGGTGGGACTTCCAAGTTCAGAGGCAAGATTGCTTGCCTACTGAGAACATCTTTCCCCATGTGTGGGATCTTATAGCCATTGTACCCTTTGACTTTCATAATCTCAAGCATACAACTCTGTAGAGTCAAGAAAATCTTGTTTAATTTTGTAGGGCATAGATTTTAAAAGGATGTAACCACTGTATTCACTAACTCATCAACGATATTTGTCTCTGTTTCAGTCTGCAGTGACTGAATACTCCTAAACCAGCCTAAATCATTCACATTTAGGTCTGGTGAGTTAGGTGGCTGCTGTATCAGTGTGAATACAAAGCCATCTGCACTTGATGTCTCTCTGAAATGTATATCTGAGTCCTTGATGTGTGGTTTGGCATTGTCTTGTTGTATGTAAATCACTTTGCTTGCTTTTGCATGCCACTTTGCCTTTATAGCTGGCAAAACTTGCAACATAGATCATTTATTACAATGATCATTTAATGAAATAGAAACACTGTTTCATTACCTGATTGATCAGACAGTCTCTGATCACTTCTTGTGTAATTGACTCAATTGGTTTTGTGTCTAGTGTGTCTCTGCTTCTGTTTTTACTTACCCTTTTTGCTGGAACCTTGTGAGTGAAAGGAAACACTCCAATCTTCCCATCAAATAACACACTACCATCTGCTATCAAGAGAGGCCTACTCACTGCACACATGAACATTATTTTTTAGATGAACTTCTTGCTCTTGCAAGATCTGTGTGGTTCAGCCTCTTATGGAGTCAAGTAGAATCTGTGTGTCTCTTTCTTCATGTAAAACCACTTCTCATCTATGTGAACTGTGTTGTACATGCTTTTAAAGGTTAGAATATTTGCATTCATGTCTAGTTTCAAGGCCTCAAGTGTAAATCTCAGCCTCAACAACTTATTAGAAGCTGTTAGGTCAGGCCTAATAGCTGATGTGTGAGCTCTGATCAGCCCTTGTCTAATCCACCTCCCAACTGTGGATTTTTTGCAGTTTATCCCATTGGCTAATGTTCTTATATTGCTTCTTTTCTTAAGTGGCAGACTGGATACTCTCTCTAAATCAAGAGTAACTCTCTTAGTTAGTTCTACTGAAAATTGGTTGTGGTTGAATATGCATTGGCTCATTATTTTCTCTCTTTTTTTTTTGGTACAGCCCACAGTCGACTTATAGTGCGGGTGCATACCTGGAATTTGGTCGCGGCTTCACTAATTTTGCCCTTCGGTATTTTCCCGTCGTGGTTGCATTGAAGAAGCCATTCTAAAGCTTGATTTTTTTGAGAATCTGTGAAGCTCAACTTCTTCATCTTTGGGGATTTTGTTTTTGAAGTTGTGTTGTAATGGAAATGGTAGTCTTTGGTTATTGTATTTATAGGATTAGATTTGAATTATGGTGGGAAATTTTTTGGTGGGAAATTTTTTGCTAATGTACTCCAAAAATTTTTAAGTTAACAGAAATTTCAATTTTTAGTGATTGGCAGCGCCCTTCTCATCAATTTGCATTGCTTCTTCATTCGGTTCATTTCTAATTTTTATTATGCAAACAATTAGTTTCAATTCTAAAAAAAATTGATCGATAAAAATAGCTCGTAAAGAAATTGCTCAACAAAAAATCACTCGTAAAAATATTGCTCGATAAAATATAAAATCGAAAATGAGGCAAAGAAAGAGGAAAAAAGATAAGTGGAGTGGGTCCACATAACAATAAAATACTCAACTTTTTCCACCCACTACTCCTTAATTAAATGGACCCTACTTTTTCCACTCACTACTTAACACCTTAATCCATTTCTCCTTAATCTCCGTACCCAAAAGAAACAGGACCTTGCAAACGGGACAGAGGGAGTAATATATTAATTTATATCCTATTTGATTTTATTTCCTCGCATTCTTAAAATCACCCAATATTTGTTGCCTTCTAGTGTAGTTATTTTTCATTTATTTTTTGAAGTATGGTTTTTTTTTTTAATGTAAAAGTATGGGCTGTTTGCTTTCATTTCTAATGTAATTTTCTTTAAAAAATTATATAAAAAATAGATTGGAAATGAACAGGAACAGGCCATTAACTTTTGTGTACCTCCCTCCAAAATTCAAAAATTGGGGAACTTCTCTCCCTCTTAAAAATTTGAACGGGAAAGTGATAGTGCTCGTTTCGTCCCATTTCCAAGAGCCGTTTTCAGGGTTGGTTCCAAAAATGTCAAAGCTCCACTTTCTTTCCTTCATTTTCTTTTTTAAATTTTGGCTTTCAAATTTAAAACCCTTTTGCAATGGCCAATGGGGAAAAAAACTTTTTTGGATAACGAGATGTATCTATCTTTTTTACGAATTATATGCATTGATTGATGAACCTTAAATCAAAATTGGAATTCTTGTCACAGTGATTTTTAGATGAAGGATTTACTTGCAAATTGCAATCCTATGGATGTGTGATTTTGTTAATTGGAAAAATTATCTCTATAAATTGCAAGTCTCAAATTCAAGGGTAAAGTTTCTTTCAATTATTTTTATCTTTTTTAGTTCAAATAACGATTGTGGATTTTTCTTGAAATCAAAAACTTATTTCCCCTATACCAAAAGGAGGTTGTGAGGCTTTTATGTCATTTCACGCAATCATAAAAATTATAATGCAAATATTTGATGATTATTAAAATTAAACGTATTTTAAGTTAATTGTTTGCACAACTCAACCCCCATTCACTCAAAAGTAGCTCGACGCTCGTTAACTTCAAAATCATTGGTTTTATATTTTAAATTATCGAATTAGTTGTGTGATGATATTTTTTTGGTATTACTTGATTTCAACTGATAGATACAAAAATCAAGTACACCACTAATAGATTTGATGTACTAAATTATCAAGGGACACAGTTACGTGAGATTGTCTAACGGATCTCTAAAGTTAAACATATCTCTATTTGACTCACGAATGGTCCCTCCCTTTTTTTCTTTCTTTTTTAGTGGTCCCCTACCTCCTACCTCTCCCTTTTCCTATTCTTTTTAATTTTCTTTCCACTTTTAAAATTTCTTCATTTTTTTATAAATATATATATTTAAGTTTTTGAATTATTTTAAATGGTTAAAATAAATATATACCCTAAAATAAAATTAGTGAACCCTAAAATTGAATTGAATTAATTTAATTTTTTATACAATGTCTCGCCCAGTGCATTTATCTGATGCTAATATGTGGACTCATGCAATGTGCTCGATACAAAATGAAGATTTAAAAAAAATAAAAAAATAAAAAGAAAATGAGAATTGTCATATATTTCATAGTTAATAATATTTCGCTTCTTCGTTAGTGTAACTTCACTTCATATGTAATGACATTTAAATAAAATTAGTGAACCCTAAAATTGAATTGAATTAATTTAATTTTTTATACAATGTCTAGCCCAGTGCATTTATCCGATGCTAATATGTGGGCTCATGCAATGTGCTCGATACAAAATGAAGATTAAAAAAAATAAAAAAATAAAAAGAAAATGAGAATTGTCATACATTTTATAGTTAATAATATTTCGTTTCTTCGCTAGTGTAACTTCACTTCATATGTAATGACATTTATATATTATTAGTTGTTGATTGATTTTTTATTTTAAAGAAAACTAAGAGCTCATTATATTGCATACTTGATGGTACTTCAATTCATATTACGTGATACATTAACACATAATTAGTAATACTGTACTTCAGACACAGTGATACGTGATGTCTCGAGAATCAACAAACATATTCTAAAAAAAAAAGATAAATGAATTAACTAAATTAAAACCCCTCATTATGATTTACATAAAAAATAATTCATTTATTTTCTGCCTAACATGTGAAAATACTTCATAGTTAATGATACTTCAATTCTTATTAAGTGATATTTTGATATATAATTACTAATAATTTACTCTATACATAGTGATACTTTAATTTATATATAGTGCTACGCGCATGGATGTGTGGACCTGATTGTTTTTGTGGGTTTGGATGGATTTTTTGGGAGTATTTGAATTTTATTTGACATGTTCAATGTAAGAGACTCGTTAGACGGTCTCATATAAGTTTTTGTCAATTATCAAAAATATTAAATATTTATTCGATGGGTGAGTAATCAATTTCTCTTGTCATTTTAAATTTTAGGGTGGGTTTGTTTTAGTGGATGATAAATAAAATTGATTAGATACAATATAATTATATTATTTGAATAAAAATAATCACGTATTTAGATTTTACTAATTTTAATGATTGATGATAGATTGTCAATATTATATTTCAATTGAAGGATAATGATTAAAATGTATTTGAATACCTAAATTACCCTCTATATATTTTTTTATTAACATTTGTTGAACTTGCAATTATATTTATTAAAATTTTAAAATTAAAATTATAGAAAATTTTAATTATTTATTAATAATTTTAATAAATTTTGATTTTTTAACATTTTAAAATATTTATTAATAATTTTAATAAAATATAATTATTGTTATAAAATTTTAAGATTATAATTAATAAAATTATTAATTTTAGTGAAATTATAATTTTATAGAGGGTATTTGTGTACTTTGGCCTGTTAGGCCGGTTGAAGAATTAATAATCTCACAACCTTTTAGGATGATAAATTATCATTTATTTGTTTGATTAAATCAAACGCAATCAGAGACCCCTTATCAATTCTGGACCTGAATCTAGCAAACCAAACATTGAATTGAAATAGATAAATATATCAATCCAAACTTATCCACTGGATCAAACAACTCCTTAAAGGACAGGTTAGGAAAGGAGGTTGTCCTCTACCAGAAACAACAAAGCAAACAATGTTTTTTTTTTCCAGACTACTTAACCATGAAGTTAGTAATATAAAATATATAAGGGAAAAATGAGCAGACATAATTATATATCAATAAATGTTCCAATTACAATGGGCATGAGAACTTTGAAGAAAATGATATATCATCTCAATAAGGAATAAACAGAGAAAAACACCATGAATATTCATAAGTGCAGGGTATATTTATGCGTACATTTCCATGTGCAAGTCTGCTAAGGTAGAGTACAAGCAAGAAAAGCATCCAAGCAATTGATGTTTTCCAAGTCAATAGCCTTTTAGGATTTTTAGTCCAGCACTTTTTAAGCACGAGATTATCTATTCAAATTACATTACATCTACAATCCAATAATTAATATGATATGTATATTTGATGACATCATAAGTATACACTTAACATGTATTGAAAATATTGAAATATTAGGGGATCAAACATTATTTATAGTATATGATTTTTACTGCTTTTTTTCACTGCATATATATACTAGTATACTAGTAAAAGATGTGTTTTCCTCGAGCAATATGATTCACCAACAACAAGAACATCTTAATTTAATTTGATTCACGCTGTCAATACAAAGTTATCATGCGGTCATAATATTATCAAAGTGTTTTTGAGAGGATTATGGTTTAATTACGGTTATCAAAGTTAAAAGTGACATTAATTAGTTTTATGTATATATGACCTTTAAAAAAATCAGCATTATGATATGTGGGGCATTATTACTTATTCGAGACAATGTGCCAAATTATTAACATGTAATCAAAGAGACATTAATTATAATGTTTGGCAATATCTAAACAAAGTTCATCAAACCTTAATTTCCAATAAAGAGTTGCATCACATTTTTGCAGCAGTTCTAAACAAAGTTCGTCATGTTGTAAAATATAATATTTATGGACAATACTCCATAACTCTTCATATATTAAATCTTTTTGTATTCCATTATAGTTTTTATATAATGTAATATGTGGAATATTATGGTGATGGATGAATAAGAAAAGTCCTTTTTTTCTTATCATATTTGTTTTTTGTTTTCCCTATCTTCACTTTTACTAATTACAAAGCATCTATTAAAGTGTGGTGGATTGCAATTTTACAACTCGTTATCAGCACAATTTTCTAACCATTTGAGTTGGTGATATGTCATAGGAAAGAATCGTGTCTTTTCTGCAAGGTAACAATCCTAATCGAGACATTATGGAATTCAATATTTGATGAGAATTGTGAACGAATTAGCCTATATGATTGACTAGTATGATTATTTGGTTTTATAGTTTATCTATGTAGATATGAGGGATTAATTTCGCAACTTTTGTATTGTTAATAAGGAATTTGTTTTCCGTATTAATCTATGTTGTCAATCTTTTTCTATGTTGATGTTGTGTTAATATTTTAAATGAGTTGTATAAATTAATAAAGAGAGAACAAAACAAAATCAAATCTTAGAAATCCTGAAAATCACAAAATGATGACTCAAGGGACCGGAGCCTCATCAAAACCAATATGGAAAATTCATTGTGAGAAAAAACATATTGCGAAAAGAGTACTCCTCTAAGAAAAAAGAAAATATCTAGTGCCTAAAAAGTTAAAGTGTACAACAAAATCAATACTAGGTAATGAAGAAAACCAAGTGTCCGAAGGCATAGAAGGAGCCGACATCAAGTCAGCAACCCGATCACCCTCCATAAAAATATTAGAAACTCTAAATTGAATGTCCCCTAAGAAATGTAGCACTCGACACCAACGAGCTTTAATGTACCAAGGAACAAGGATACTACGAGTCGACAGAAGAGAAACTACATACATTGAATCCGCTTCTAACTATAAGAAATTCATAGACAAAGCCTCTGCCCACTCAAGAGCAAAAATCATCGCCAACAGTTCTGTCAAAAAAGCAAAACTGACACCCTCTAAATTATGGAAACAACAGATAACCTCGCGTCATGAGAACGAAACACACCATAATGCTAGATTTGAATTTTATAATGGAAAAACATGATTATCCAAAATCTTGATTAAAGACTTATGGCAAATACAATTAAATATAAGTGGACAATTAAGTAGAATTGAAAAAAAATAACAAAGTGGTTTGATTGATAACTCATTGTAGTGAGACAACTTCATATATTTCTTCATTATTACTCCTGATAACTGTGTATTTTATACAACTTTTGGATGTGAATTAATGATATTTATTATATGAAGTTGTGTATTTTATATAGCTTTTGTGTTTATAATGGTATCATTTGAAGTTTTTGATGTGTTTGCTAGTTTTGCAGTAATAGTTGTGATTCCATTGCATATTAAAGCAAAACAGTTAAATATGGACAAGAGGAGTTGAAGGAGGAATTAATTAGGCCATTTGGCTTAAATAAATACTCAATTAAAGTCTAATGGTCTGGATTAAATGATCAAAATATGAAAAAATCCAAAGCCCAGTGCGAAATACGCTTAGGTCGACCCGGAAAGCGTGGGTCGACCCAAGCTAGTTGACCACTATTTTATCAGCAGAAAAAATAACCGCAAGTGTATGGTGCAATTGTAATACGTAGTCAGCAAGAGTAACGTATCCACGGGGATTGTAATGCAAATAACAATGTGAAACTAAAACGTAGACAACTTATTAATATCTAAACACTCAAATAATAAAAGAGAAAACATGTAAATAAATACTTTAAAAGAAAAGACACAATTAACTTAAATAAAACAATTAATGAAAATAATGAATTCGAGAGGAGAGTTCATACAATGGCTTTTAAGACAGATTTATTGACTACTTAACCTTATTTAATTTATCAAAAGTGGAAAATCACTTAACTGTTATCAGACTGTTCTCATGAACATATATCATACTATTAATTCGCACTATCAGCAATCATCATGCTCAATAATCAACATGCAATTTGAAAATTTTTAGAAAAATTTCGATACCTCATAAAATCCGTGAATCCTCACTGGCAATTGATCTCACCAAATCACATTCTCAACAATTTCATCTCTCCTCATTTCTTATTTATTTTGATTTTTATTTGAAATTGTTAATCTATGCTATTCAAGTAATTTGTTTTATAAATTATATATTGTAAATTTATCATTTTTATTACTTGTCAATCATAAAAATGTCATATTATATTTATACATCAAATAATTTGTACGAACGTATTCTTCTGAATTTTACTACTAGCATAATCATTTTAATTTTGATAATGAATGAGTTTAGAAAACATCATTTGAAAATGACATTGCTTTACTAAAAATATATAAAAAAAAAGTTGGAAATGTCATCATTTCACGAACACAATTATAAAAGAGAAAACAAAATACATAAATATTACCAATCACCTTGAGATTCTTCATTATTCTTTCTTAGTCACATGAGCAAACGAAAAGCTCAAAGAGTCGTTGCTCCCCCAAAAAAATAATTTATGGATCCACGCATTCACAATACTTCTTTTTAGGAAATCATTTTCTTATTTTGACACAAGTTGTTTTTCTTATATAATTTATAAATATACATATATATATATTTAATGCGAATAATATATTAATATTATAAAAATGTTAACTAATGAAACAAAACTAAAATAATGTTAACGTTTATTTATAAGGATAATGATGTGCGGCCATAGTGTGGCCGGCCATAATATATAATTATGGCATGCTTTAAACATATGGTAAGTAATCAATTAAAATTTTGATTATTGATTATTATGATTTTTCAATTATGCCCTTAAAGTTCATTTTAGAAAGTGATTTACTTGTATCTTTTAAAAATTCACATACATAAAAATGTCTACAAAAATAAATAATGAATTATTATAAAAATTTGCAACATCAAAGATGCATGCGATTAAGAAAATTTAAGGCAATTTCTCATAGGATCTTTCACTTTTTTTTCAAATTTGAAACTAAACACACACACACACACAAATAGTGCAATGCGTACTTTTTAGGCCAATTTTTTATTTTATTTTATTTTTATTTCTATTTTTATATTAATTTTTAATGAAAAAATTCATCACTGATTAATTACCTATTAAATTTGATTAAAAATATCAAAATAAAAGGTATCAAAATTGAATTGATAGTAATCTATTTTTCGGCCTCTAACTATAATAAAACTATGATATAACTTCAATTTTGATATAGTTTAGATTAATATATATATATATATATATATATATAAATCTAAACTATATCAAAATTGAAAATAGATAGTTTAAAATAATTCAAGATTTAAATTGATAATTTTCATTTCACTTGTTTTGGATAGATAGTAACATATATTTCAGGATCTAAGTTAATTAAATTCATATAAAACTCAAATAGATGTTTTAAAACTTGACCAATGACTCTGAATAAAAGACCGTTCAATCTAGAATAATATACATGCTTACAATTATATATATAATTGTATTAAATAAATCATATCTATAATATATTATCAAATAATGTATTTACTTTTCATATTTTACTTATATATACTAAGATATAATTATAATTGATATACCTAGAAAGAGTGTAGTATATAAAGTACTAACTATGATAGAACTTGTAGTTGAGTGTGCATTATTTAATTTTAACATACTAAGGTAATGCTAACAAGATATTTATATATTTTAAAAATGAAAATTTATATTATATATATATAATAATAATGTATCCTTGTTTTATATTAATAAGCTAATGTTAATTTTTAACTATTTAAATATAATGATCGAATTTGCAATTGCATGCCTTAATTCAAATTTGGACTTCAATTTGGAGATAACTTAAAATTTTTAAATTGGTTATTATTTTGGAGATAATATTGTGCGGAATTGTTCATAGATAATTAATGAACAGAGAGAGATCAACATGAATTTCATGTAGAGAACTTATTAAATTTTTGGTCAATAAATATAATTTTGCTTGCTTATATTATAAATTTGCCACTATTAGATTGGATCTAATTGTGCCAAATAGCATTACCGAAATATTAATAATTATAAGTTTTTCTTTATTTCGAAATTCATTTGTTTGTTTTTTTCCAAATATTTATCAAAATAAACAATTACTCAATCAAAAATTGAATAAATTAGCCAAGTAAACATAATATCAATCTAATTAAATGACTCTAAACATTACCCAATTAACGATAACCTATATGAAAAAAGGATAACGATATAAACCAATAATATATGCAAACTTTCATGGCTAACAACAAAAATTAATTGATCAATATATTTAATTTTATTAATTAATTTGATTATTGTGTGATTCAAAATTTTAAAATAAAATAAAAATAAAAAAACCTTAAATGAGGAAGAAATTACGTTTCCCTAAAGAATAAATTACTGAAATTTACATTAAGTTATATATTATATATTATATTATATATATATATTATTTATTTTAAATAATATAATTAAAATAGAAAATCAATAAATTATTGTAAATTATGTTGAAGAAAGTCAGTTTTGAATTACATAATATATATTGTTTATTAGTAATAATCCATATATAATTTTGTAGAGATTTTTATATAATATTTTAAAAAGATACAAGTCAACCACTTTTAAAATGCACTACAAGGATATAATTATAAAATCATAATAATCAATAATTAAATATATAATTAATTGCTTATCATATATTTAAAATATACCATAATTATAATTATGATCGGCCACACATGTGGCCAAATAGTGAAACGAAGTGAAAAGAAATTTACTTTCTAATATTCATTGTAAATCACTAGTAAATTATAATACAAATATAGATAGATATGGAAATCGAATTTTCCGGTGAATTACAATATTGTTGGGGGGTGTTTTTGTCCTTTTAATTGCTACAGTTCGGTTAGATTTCAACGGTTTAGGGTATAAATGTCAAAACGATCTCCGGCGCCTCTCCTGAACCTGAGCAATAATTGTGTATATTTTATTTCTATTACGAAATTAAATTTGGTGGTTTTCAGTCCAAATCGGATCTCATTTTTCCTCATCTATTCACCAGCGTAACAAACATACGCCAGCATAAGGGATTTACCCACGTTCCATTTATATTGGACAAAATTAAAAGTGGTCCACGTGGAATATTATAATTGGCTCTCTTAGGGCGCGTGCTTCGAAAACACTACGAAAGCGAGTGAAGCCTGCAGATGGCATCTGGAACAAAGAGACAAAACTGGTTTGAGCGTAAAGTAGCAGCTCACATGAAATAAAACTGTCGGCATGTGGCCTCCCAGCCAATTCTAAATAAATAAATAGAGTTAATTTACTATATATATATATATACACACACATATATAAGATTAATCGTAATGGTATGCCGTATGTGTGTGTGCATGTTTTATTTTGTTTAGTTGAGCTTTGCTTTATTTGGAATTTAAGCATCTTGATATAGACACGGTGATTAGGAAAATGAACTGTAACTTGATTGAAAATGAATGGTAAGACTGCCCACTAAAATGTTAGTTGAATGTAATGATATGGGATTAAGCAAAATGGATGTCTTAACCACTTGATGCATATATTTGGGTAGATTGAGAGTAAGATTTTTAGTCTATATGTAAGCAAATTGTCAAAGTTATCATTATTTTTACAAGTTTTAAGGTGGGGAATGAATTGAGTGTGTTTTACTCTATTATGAAATATCAGTAGTAAAAGATTACTATTTTCACAAATTTTGATATGATATTGAATAATTCAATTCGAACTTAGTTCTACTCAAATCTATTAGAAGCGCTATATATTTTTTTATTTTAGCTCTTTTTGTAATAAGTTGAGAAACAAGCTATGAACTTGTCTAACAAAAATCCGAATTCCAACACTGTCAAGCTCCATAAAGTTTAAACTAAAATCAAATGAAGTATACAAGTAACTGAATTATGCCTAGCGAATCGAACAAATTTGGGCTACAACTTTCTGTTTCCTTTAAATCTTAAAAAAAATTACATCGTATGAACAATTAGAAAAGCCCTTTTCTAAATTGAGCCACATATATATGATTCCATTTATAACATGTCACATTAGCCCTAGAAGAGTCCATAACTAAAAATTGGGCTTCAGTTTTGTTTAGATTTGGTAACTCTCTTTATAATATAAACAATTAATTATATATGTTAGCAGCAGTTCATTTGAACTAAAAGTGAGGTATTTTTATTTATTTATTTGGGATGGTCAGTTCATTTGAACTAAAAGTGAGGTATTTTCGTTTATTTATTTGGGATGGAGTGAGGTATTTTCGTTTATTTATTTAGGATGGTCTCTCTCTCTCTCTCTCTCTCTCTCTCTCTCTCTCTCTCTCTCTCTCTCTCTCTCTCTCTCTCTCTCTCTCTCTCTCTCTCTCTCTCTCTCTCTCTCTCTCTCTCTCTCTCTCTCTCTCTCTCTCTCTCTCTCTCTCTCTCTCTCTCTCTCTCTCTCTCTCTCTCTCTCTCTCTCTCTCTCTCTCTCTCTGGGGGATTGATGCACTAAGACCATTCACATCAACAATCCAGTCCAATCGATCATGGTGTTTCGTTAGTGAAGACGGGGTTCATGGAAAAAATCAAAAGAGTGCCTCTATGTGGGGAAAGGTGCACAAAATTTTCCATCAATATCGAACAGAAAATCCAGAACAACAACTCGGTGATAGAAATAAAGATTCAATAAAAGATCGTTGGCAATGACTAAATACGAACGCGCTGAAGTGGGTCGGCGCTTGCAAATAAGCACATCGTCGCAAACGAAGTGGAATGAGCCAAACAGATATTGACAATGAAGCTCATGCCATTTATGAAGAAGGTGGTTGCAAATTTCAAGATTTGGTTATATTTAATGAAGTCATGGTTAAACATGAAAAGTGGGCATTAAATCTACATCATGATGCGACATGTTTACGTCCTGAAGATGATCAAGGTAATGAAGAGAGTGGGGGCAGCTCAAAAAGATCAAGAACTAGTGAGGATGGAGAATATTACAGTAGCTCACAAATTCCAGAAGCTATAGAAACTTCAAGTAGTGGCCGCTCAGAGATTCCCCGTCCTACAGGTAGAGATAAGGCGAAGAAAAAAAGGAAAAGGTAAGGCATCGGAATCTACATCTACTAATGAAGTTGCTGAAGAGATTCGTGCATTGAGGCTAACTAGAGAGAGTGAAGTTGAAGTAATGAACAAATTGGGAACTGCGAGACTCGATTTGGAGAATCGAAAACTAGAAAGAACGTCATTAAAATCAAAAGAAATGATGTTGAATACATTGTTGGCCAAAGAACATTTAACTCCAGCAGATGAAGAATTGAAATGCCGACTGTTGGTAATTATTTTTGGAGATTGATTGTAGTTTATTTTCATGTTATTTAATTATCATCATTTGTATGTTTAAATTTCAATCTATTAATAAGATGACAAATTTCTGTGGCATCAATTAATAATCGTAAATTATGAATTTCTGCACAAGTTGTCATTCTGAATTTCTGAATTAAGATGACAAATTATATAACACAAATTGATATTCTGAATTTATATCGTTTCAAGATTTATAGAGTAGATAAGTATTTTTGGTACTATTCTCTTGAATAGACTGCACAAGTTGGTATTTTGGTAGGAGTGTATTTTGGTAAGAGTGTATTTTGGTATATAGTAGATAGGTATTGAATTTTGTGCCATAATTTTGGTACTATTCTCTTGAATAGACCATAGAGTAGATAAGTATTGGATTTTGTGCCATGATGTATGTAATAATATATGTTTGTCCCCAAAAGATCGAGACATGAAATTCATGCTTGGATCTTTGTTGGTACTATTCACTAGTTTTTCTCCACTCATCACATGCATTCACTACTTTGGATTCCACTCATGCATTATTTCACTACTTTTAATTCCACATGCATGTGCAAAGTGGAATTCTTTTCTATATATTCACCACTTTGAATTATTTCACAATATCCACTATACTTTACATATTTTGTTATCCACTTCAGAAAATGTCTCACAGTGAAAATTCATCACCAAATTCAAATTCGAGTGATAGAGCTTTCAGCTTTACCGATCTTGATGCTTGGGAAGAACGAGTTTCCCAACAAAATCGTCACATTGATCGTATCATCGAGGAGGTGGTTCTAACAGACCATACTATGTATGTTGAAGATCACACTCCTAGATCAAGGAGAAGATACTGTAACAGAGCACGTGAGATTGGTGAAGAGCGCTTGATGAACGATTACTTTGTGGAAAGGCCGATATATTCTCCTCGGCTCTTTCGACGTAGATTTCGAATGCAGAAAACGATATTTCTACGTATAGTGGAGGCTGTTACTGCCAATGACGAATACTTTCAACAAAGACCTGATGCCACAGGTAGACAAGGTCTTTCACCATTGCAAAAATGTACTGCAGCCATAAGAGTGTTGGCATATGGAACATCATCCGATGTCGTTGATGAATATTTGCGAATAAGTGAATCTGTGACAAGAGATTCTCTTCAAAAATTCGTAGATGGCATCATATCTTGCTTTGGAGACATCTATCTCAGAAGGCCGAATGCACATGATTTAGCTAGACTACTTCATGTTGGGGAACAACGTGGGTTTCCAGGCATGATTGGTAGTATAGACTGCATGTATTGGGAATGGAAAAATTGTCCGACTGCATGGGCTGGACAATATGCAGGGAGAAGCGGAAGACCAATAATAATTTTGGAAGCTGTTGCATCATATGACTTGTGGATATGACATGCTTTCTTTGGAACACCAGGTACCTGCAATGATATTAATGTACTCCATCGATCTCCAGTTTTTAGTGATGTTCTGGAAGGTCGTGCTCTAGAGGCTAATTTTGTTGTGAATGGTCGAAATTATGATAGAGCATATTATCTTACTGATGGTATTTATCCTTCATGGGCTGCATTTGTCAAGTCAATTCCTTCTCCATCAATTCAAAAGCACAAGTTGTTCGCACAACAACAAGAGGCTGCCAGAAAAGATGTTGAACGAGCATTTGGAAATCTACAAGCTCGTTTTGCATTTATTCGACATCCTTGTCTTGTTTGGGATAAAAATTTGATGGGAAGAATTATGATGGCTTGTATAGTCATGCACAATATGATAGTAGAGGATGAATGAGACACATATCAAAACTATTATGATCCAACAGAATTTTTCATGGATGGTGCGCAACATGATGACTCTCAACCTTTTCAATACTCAACAGAACGCATTGCGAGTTTGTCCTCGTATATGACTAATAGGGCACAACTTCGCAATAGAGATGCTCATATGGCGCTTAAAAATGATTTAATTGAGCATATATGGCGAAAATTTGGCACTATTAATTAAATATGTAGTTTACACATTCTTGGATTGTAATGTCTTTCATTTGTCTTTTTAATGTTTGTATTTCATCTATTGTAATCTTGGCATTATAATTGAATTTATTGTTTAATTTAAGTGTATGAAGAATATATTATTATTATTATTATTATTATTATTATTATTATTATTAATTATTTAAAATATAAAATAATTTAATAATTTTAAAATATGATAAAAAAAAATAATTATTATTAATAGATATTAATAAAGAATCAAATAAAATATTTATTTTTGGATTGAAGAGGATTGTTGATAAAGTTGAAAGATTGTGATTTTAGATTGTTGAGTTGATTGTGTATGTGGAGGAGAGAGAAATGATTATTTTATTGATAGATTGGGTTGGTGGAGATTGTGAATGGGGGTAGTCTAAGGCCATCTCCAATAGTCTGCACTATAATACAGTATCACTATCACTAAAATGCAGCAAATTTTCAATTTCATCTCCAACAGCTTGCACTATAATTCTACACCAAAAAAGAATATTCCAGAATATTCCTTTTATTTCATTTACAATTATTATTTTATAATTGATAACATATAATGATTTATGAAATTTCATTTAATGAATATATATATATTTAAATTCAAATTTTCATAATAATTATGAAAATATTTTTTTAACAAATATATTTGGATTAATATAAAATAAAAATACGATTCATTAGAATATTACAAAATAAACATAAAGTTACATGATAATATATTAATCTAATTCTCCGAATTAGAATATTCCTCCCACAAATGATCAATTAATGCATTTCAAAGCGAGAAATGTTTTTATTTTAATGTATTTTTATCTATTTTAGTATTTTTATGTATTATTAGGAAAATATTTGTATCTTTTTATTTTATTTTATGCGTATTTTAATATTTTTATTTCATGTACTTTTATCTATTTTCCGTATTTTTATGTAGTTTTATTGTTGGTGTAATTTTATTTATTTTAGTATTTTTTATTGTTGGCCTAATTTTTATTTAATTTAATTTTATGTATCAATATTTGTATTTAATTAAATTTATCATATATAACAAATTTTAATATTAATTATAACACATTATTTAAAATACAATACAAATAACATACACAAAATATAAAACAAAACAATAAACAATAAACAGAAAAAAAAAGAAGCAAATGCCGTTGAGGAGAGAGGGGCGGTATATATACCGTCCCTCTCTCCATTGCAGCAAAATGCAGATCAATATAGCGCCACCCTTGGAGATAATTTTAGCTGTAAAATAGTGAAATAGCTACCCCCTTGGAGATGCCCTAAGAAAAGCAAAATGGCGACCATCTCTCTCTCTCTCGTTCCTTTTTAGGGGGATTGATGCACTAAGAAAAGCAAAATGGCTCCAACAGCGTATGATCGGGTCAAATTCATGCCCTCTGATATATAAAATACAAAAGACGATAAAAAAAATTAAAAAAATTAAAATTAACATGACTTGTGGGTGGAGGAATGTAATTAATTATAGCGTGTGAGAACATCCACCATAACTCTTTTTTTTTTTGTACAAAAGAGTTTGTACCATTAGTTAGTACATATTATAGTGGGAACTCAAAAAATTGGTGCAAAATTATTTACCATTTCTACTGCATGTGCCAAAATTTTATCTTATTTTTGTCAAACTAGATATACCCACGCGCGTTGCGCGATTGAATATGAGAGGCTGTTATTTGGACATATTTTATTTCCAGTGTGATCTAATAGGTAATTAATAACTTATTGTGAGCAGTTTCATACTCTGTTAGATGTTTATGCTAATACATTATTTCGAACTAATAATTATCCAAAATTTAAAACTATTAAATCACTTACTTCAATTAATTGTTAATTATCCAAAATTTAAAACTATCACTTACTTCAATTAGTTGTTTCAAAATAAGATACGAAAAAAAACTTAATTATATTGAAGAAAATATAATAATCTATAAATACATACACACTATATATAGAAAAATATAGACTACATATAAATGTTTGAAAAAATCTATTTTTTATATATACAAAAAAGATCTAAGAAAAATAGTATGTATATTTTTATACAGATAAAATTAGGAATTTTGATTCTAGTATGCTTAAATAGATTTTTAAAGGGTTCACATCCCGACTTATATAGTTAAATACCTACATAAAAATATTTATTTAATATATAATAGGTTACAAACAGAATTCGTTCTCTTATTTATATTGGAATATATATATATATATATATATTCCAATATAAAATACATTAAATAAAACTATTTCGTACGATTAACTTATTTCCTAAAAATCTGCTCAAAAAAAACCGCGCGAGAATGAATATGAGAAGTTAAAGTAATCAGGCTCCTATATATTCGTTAATATTATAATACATATATAATATATAATATATAATCTACATAAATATAGAATAGATTATGGAATTTGGGCGGGATAAGAGCATTTTGGGCGGGAATTTTCCATGCAAAAGAGTTTGCTTTAATATAGTATAGGTAGATAGATATCTGAAACATTTAGAGATTAAGAGATTTTTTAGTTTTTATCTTTAAAAAAAATCAAATTGTGTACAAATAGAATTTATATAATATATATATATAATATAAATATAGAATAGATATAGTTGAGAAATCAACCCAACCGTGAGCCATGAAGTTTGGGATATATATAATATTATAATATATAATACATATATAATATATATAAATATAGAATAGATTCGTCAGTCATGCATTTTGGGCGGGATAAGAGTATTTTGGGCGAGAATTTTCCATGCAAAAGATTTTGCTTTAATATAGTATAGATGTGGAGCTCACCTATCCCCACTATCCCCTTTTATTTATTTATTTATTTATTTTCTTTAATTATTCAATTTATTCCAACTTTTTAATTAGAGCACAAAAAAAAATTGTTGTCTTACATGTTGGATCCAAAGTGTTACGATTTAGAGCACAAAAAAGTTATCGTGTTACACGCCGGATCCAAAGTGTAACAATTTAGAGCAAAAAAAAATAAGAAATTTGATGTGTTACACGTTTATGATCCAAAGTATCTTGCAACAATTTAGAGCAAAAGAAAAGAAAATAAAAAATTTACACTCTGGATCCAGCATATAACATGACATTTTTTCTATTGCTTTCTAAAATATAAAGCTCAAATTTAGTATTTTGGGAGTATTATCGATTTCAACGTGTTTAATTAATTTTTTGAATTCAATTTTATTTTATTTATTTATTTCAATATTTTGACATTTTAGGATACTTCTTGATTTAATTTATATTTTTTTATACAATAGATCAAAGGAAAATAAATAAAAAAAATTCACGACATATATAAATATACAAAAATAATGTAAGTTTTAAGATTTTAGTTTTTATTCTTTTGATTGGATTAAAAAAATCAAAATTGATAAAATAAAATAAAAAATTAAATTAATTCAGTGTCTTTTACACTGTGGTGTCTTTATCTACTATGCATTCATTTAACTTTTTCTATTGTGTATCTAACTTGGCAGTCATCATGAATGCATTTAACTTTTTCATTGTACGAATCAAAGTTTTTGTTTTTCTTTTGACATGTCTTCCGAGCCAAACCTCAATTCTCATTTGGAATTTCTTAACATTTTTTTAACTAATGAAGCAGATGATGATAAAATATTTCTCGAGCTACGCGATCAACAACATAAGTTGCTTCAAAGCGTAGCAAGTTCTTCCATTACACCCCACAAAAGAAGGGTTATTTCAATAGTTCATTTTATGTACCATTTGTGTTTTATTTTCCAATATTATACTCATTTTCTAGTATCAATAAAATTGTTTTTTTAATGATCTGGTAAGAGTGATTCATTTTTAATTTAAAAAAAATTAAAAAACGTTTTAATGATAGCTTTGACATTATTATATCTAAAAATAATATTTAAATAACAATTAGTTAAATTATATAATGGTGGAACTCAAAAAGTTATATATGTACCCTATGTGATAGTATGTGATTTGAAAGGAATGAATATTTAAAAAAGTAGGTAAATAACTTTTGATGTGGTTATTGTACACGATTTTGGATGGCTGAGGTTGCTCATTTTAATTGTCCACGTCTGTTAATACGTATAATTAAATGGAGAAAGTGAGGTTTTGCTTCCAATTTCCTCCAATTTAAATAATAAATAGGGATTGGCTATTTGCACTATGATTTTTACTCTTTGCACTTCACTTACTTCATGCACTTTATATTTTACTCTTTATACCACACACTCTTACTTATTTACCCCTCACACAAAAAAATAATAATTAATTTTAATTGATAAAAAAATGAAAAAAAAAATGAAGAGTTAAGACAACCATCCTCGGCGTCTTTTTTCCTCCATCACTAACCTTCCACCTCTCATACACCATTTAACAATTTCACAGCCACAACTCCACGACTCCACAACTCTCTCTCTCTCTCTCTCTCTCTCTCTCTCTCTCAAATTGAAGCTTCCAATTTTCTATCTAGTAAACTTAAACCTGCAACAATAATTATCTCGAATTGGACTTTGATTTGAATTCGTATTTTCGAATGAGTAATAGATTCAAAAAACTATTTTCGATCCACAATCCAACCTCCGAAAAAATATTTCGAACACCAACCTTCAAAAAACGATGTTCGAACCTCATGCCTATTGTTCAAAATATATTTTTCGAACCACATGTCTATTTTCAAAAATTATTATTCGAACCCAGTCGGTAACTCCATGTTCTACTGAAAAAGCGTAAATTTGTGCAAAGAGGGGAGGGAGAGAAGAGGAAAAGAAAAAAAAACGGAGGTGCAGAGAGAGAAGAAGAGAAAAAGAAGAAAAAAAGATAGAAAGGAGAGAGGAGGAGAGATAAATCATTGGTAAGATTGATGTTTCGTCGAAGAAAGAGGGGTTCCATGGAACAAGGAAAGTAGAGATAAATCATTGGTAGTACCTCACAAAGGAGGTTTCATCGGAGAAGGAGGAGGAGAGAGAGAAAGAGAAATTTGTTTTTTGATTATTTTTTATTTTATACAGTAAGGGTTTAAAAGTAATTTTAAAATTATTTAATTTTTTATTTTTTTAATTTATGGTGCAAAGAGTATATTTTGTAGTGCAAGTAGTATCACCCTAATACATAATTATAGGGCAAATTATAGTTTGATACCTGACCTTTCGACCTTTTAACAAAAATGTCCCGAGTTTTATATATTTACAGATTGATACCCAACCTTGTAATTGTTTATCAAATGTATCACATAGTCAACTATCTTGTACTTTATAGCATATATGGACTACTAGAAATCTTATGTGGATTTTTATAATGCCACATCATACCTAAAAAAATATTATAAACTTAAATTTCCATATAACTTAAATAAATTACCCTCACTTTTAAACTATAGTTTATGTAACTCGAAGATAAAGTTATGTCAATTTATATCTTGGGAATGTATATAATTTATATAAAAATGCGTTAAATCATTTCATTTTTTTATATTGATCTAACGTCAATTAAAATATTTATGTATATTATTACCATCACTTATTGAAGAAGTCATACATAAAATTCGATGAGAATACATATAATTATCCATTTGTCAAAGGTTGTAACTCGTAAGGTTAAAAAAAATAAATATTTAAATCTTCTATATATTATGTGAATAATTAATTATTAAATAATGTATGAATATTCATTAAAAGTAATTATATAAAAAATAACATTAAAATATTTAATGAATGTATTATATTTCAAATTAAACAAACCCCGAATACTTTTCTCATTTTTTGATTTATTAAACTCACATGGAAATAAATAAAGTTTTTAATATTTATTTTTTTAGGTATGACGTGGTATTATAAAAATACACATAAGATTTTTTGTTGTCCACATATGTTATAGGATACTAGATAGTTGATCATGTGATAGATTTGATAAAAATTACAAGGTTGGGTATCAAACTATAAATATATAAAGATCGGGACATTTTTATTAAAATGTTGAAAGGTCAAGTATCAAACTGTAATTTACCCCATAATTATACGAAGAACTCTTTTAGAAATATGAAATATCCAATCCCAAATTCAAAATTCAATTAATATCTCTCCCGATTTACAGTGTTGATCTTTTGAGTTTTTGTTACAGGTAACCCCTTTCTCAAGACGAAGTACTTGGATATTTGGATTCTCCAGATAATAGAAAAAAGAAAATTCATCTATATATTTTTTTAAAGAAAATATTCGCACGAATTAAAGCTCATATATTATAAAAATAAGGATTTCACTCATGGTCAGATAAAAATAAATCCCAAAATCTAGCTCATAATAAAGCCTGCAATAGTTAGCCCAATAAAGGGCCCGATTAATCCTGTGCTATTGGAAATTCCGACAGAAAAACCGAACCGGAAAATACCAAATTCCAGAATTCGCCACAGTAATTAGTTTCCGGCGAATTAGAAAATGCGAGCCGCCGCCGATCTTAGCCGGAGAATCTTAAGCAGTAATCTATTTAGGAGTGGGAGATTCTACTGTGCGGAACAGAGCTCCAGAGTCAAAATATTTGACCGCAATCTCAAGCGCAAACAGGTTCGGCATTCTACACTTCACCTAATTTTTCCTTCTTCAAAATCACGTGCTTTTCGACATGGACATTGTTTTTTCATTAGCTTATTTGTTTCTAATATTAATTTTTTAAATATGGTTTCGTACAGAGAGATAGAGCTGCGTGGTTAATGGGTCGTGAGGATTCTTTGGTGGATGCAGTAGCTGAAAATTTGCTGGATCGGTTGGAGGTGATGTTTAATATGTTTTTTTTTTTACTTCATATGAGTTAGAATTTTTGATCTTTACCAAATGGCAAATGTTGTGTTCCTATGCTTTAGGAATTTTATCACTGTAGTTCATAGTGCTTTTTCCCGGAATCTAAGCTGGAAAAGATTGGTAAATAGATATTTGCTTTCACACTGCCTCCATATCTTTATATTTAAATTGGATTCATGAAATGTGTTTTGTTGAGAAGCTGATTGACATTGATAGAATATGCAACCACTAAATTTACCTCCTTGTTAAAAAGTTATTTGAACATTGAACCTTAGACTTTAATGGGCTACTGGATGAATGTAAAATGAATTTACTGATTGATGTAGTTTAAGCTTTTGTGTTTGTGCTGAACCAACTGTGATGAGAGAGGCATGACTAGTCTCATGATGTTATAATTGTACAAGCTCTCTCTGTTTTTTTAAACACAAGTAGCTATTTGTGATTCTTTCTAATTTATCTGATTGGGGATCTATAATTCTTGATTGGTTGGTGGTACATAAATAATGTGCTCTGTGTTCAAGAGATTCACGTCTGTCCTTATGTTGGACTTGCCCAATTTATGGTTTCTGGAACTATGCTTATGTCCTGTTCAAAGGGGTTCCCCTGCATTTTCTGTGCATATCCTGAATGGCTATGGTTCCAGGACATGCCCTGAAAGCTCCGTGATGGTTGTCCTTTTGTCCTTGTAGGACTGTAAGAAGACATTTCCTTCAGCGCTATGCATGGGGGGTTCTCTAGAAGCAGTTAGGCGGCTGTTGCATGGACGTGGTGAGAGTCAAAATTTGTCAGTCCTGTTCAATCCTTTTAGCTTGTTTTACTACTTTTAACTCCGGGTTTGTGAATATGTATTCAGCGGTAGTGGTGGCAGTTCTCAACTTATAAGTTGGGGTTTGGGGGAGTTGAGAATCTTTTGTTAAAATTTTAGTTCGATTTTTCCAATGACCAGGGGAATGTTTCTATCATTTTCAGGTGGCATTGAGAAGCTTCTGATGATGGATACTTCAGTTGACATGGTGAAATTATGTAAGCAGGCTGAACAAAATTCACCAAACAAAAATGTTGAAACATCTTTCATTGTTGCTGACGAAGAGTTTTTGCCTGTTAAGGAAAGGTTTGCACGCTCGTCTCTGTTTTCTGCATCTTGCAGTTCTTATAGTACCTAGTCAAATCACTGTCAAAAAAGAGCGTGACGAGTTCGAAACTGTTTTTGTGGTTTTTAGCTCTCTAGATCTGGTTATTAGTTGCTTGGGACTTCATTGGACAAATGATCTTCCTGGAGCCATGATACAGGTTCTTGTTCACCTGTAACTTTTTTTTTTTTTGTCATAATCAGTTTCAATGAATTTCCCTTGGTCACTCTTCCAAATTATTGTTCTTTCAGCTTTTATTGTTTCAAACAGAAATGTAAACTGTATTTTGTCATCAAATACGTCATTGACTTTACTCCGCTTGTTGCAGAGTAAATTGGCTCTTAAGCCCGATGGCCTATTTTTGGCAGCTATTCTTGGTGGAGAGACTTTAAGGTTACATCTCCAAGTTGTTCATATGTGTTGGTGTTCTTTGTGTTTTGTGAAAGGCCTTAGTAATTGTCTTTCAGAGAGCTGAGAATAGCGTGTACTGTGGCCCAAATGGAACGCGAAGGAGGGATCAGCCCTCGGTTGTCACCTTTGGCCCAGGTACCTCTCAGCCAATTGCATGCTGTTTAGATTGTTCTACTGGTTTTTTAAATTTCTGACAAATGTTGTTGATACCTGGTTCAACAGTCCATAATTGTTTGAGATCAACCCTTAGTGTAGAAAGAAGCCTCATTACTTAGATAATTAGACGACTTGCTAAATCTTCATGAAAATTAACATACCTTCCTAGTTCCTTGGTATAATCATCCTTGGTTGCTGTTTAACCCAGCTCATAGTTTACCTTTGTGGATGTTTCTTCCACTACTTGGTTAAACATGATATCCTCACAAGTTTGACCCCAAACCTATAGGCTATACGATAGTTGTGAGTTGTGACAGAGAGATATTGGATGGGTTAATATGAGTCCTCACTCCTCAATAAATAAATGTTTTCTAATACACTGTAAAAATCATTTTAAAAAAGAGAAATACCTTATTCCCGTACCAATGGGTTGGTTTTGGCATATTTTAAAAACTAGCCTTTTGGATAGCTACAGTTAGTAACTTCTAGAATATAGCTGCAAGCGGAATTTCTGCCAATATATTGAAAATTCATGCTGATTTTTTTTTAAAATTAGGAGAGGATAAAGAAGGGAATTATTCTGGGATTGAGAACAAATATAGCAATATACTTTTATAGTCTTGTGGTTAAAGCATTCTTAATTTGATCTTATAGGTACGTGATGCAGGAAATCTGTTAACTAGGGCTGGGTTCACCCTTCCTGGAGTCGATGTTGATGAATATACTGTGAGATATAACAGCGGTATGTGATACATATTGATAGTTTCTGGATCTAAGCATAGAGTCTTACTGCTCCAACAATTTGTTTTGCTATGAAAATTGTTAATGAATTTCGCTCCTAGAGTGATACCATCAAAATCTGATTTAGAAACTCGCTTTTAGGCATTTGTCGTGTAACTTCAAGGTTTCTTTTAAAGCATCACATCATTTTGTCTTTATTCAGATTAATCTATTTTATTCTAATATTTAATTTTCCTAAGCAGCATCACTTTCCAGTTGGCCTATTAAAAATAACTAAATAGCACCTGATATCACTTATATAGCTACAAGTAGACCATTTCACACAACAATGTAGGTTTTCTCGCAAAAAAGAAAAAAAAAACTCTCTTCTAGCGTTCAGTATTTCCCAAATGGTAGAATGGTAAACTCTAGCATGTTATTTATGATTCTGTTTGTTGTTCCTGTTTCCAGATATTAATTTTTGTTGGTCTTATCTTCTTTTGTCACTTGAGAGTAACTACCTTTAAGTACTCAAATTTTATTGACTAATGACTAGTCACTTAGTCTCACTTGAAAATTCTGATGTGTTGTGAACTTCCTAGTTGTCATTTTTTTATCATTCGTTCTTCAGTAATAGATCTTGGAATTTAACTATATATGTGTAACCAAATCATCATCTCTTCTTGTTAATACCTGCCCAGTATTCACAGCGAAGATTATAATTTCCACAAGCTTTAGGGACAGATGCAAATATATTTGACTTCTTTAACAAAAAGAGAATTAGTACAGTGGTGGGTCATAATTCTTGATTCCCCTTTTCCTTCAAGGTAGCTCTGGAGTTGATAGAGCATCTTCGCACTATGGGTGAAACTAATGCTCTGTTACAAAGGAGCAAAGTAAGACGTATCCACTGTGAAACTTGTTTTGAAAATTTGGTGGTTATCTTAGCTTCAAGATATTCTTTCTTCGTCACTCTAATGTTTAATCGGAAATTAAATTGAATCAGATTTTAAAGAGGGATACTGCACTGGCAACAGCAGCTATTTATGAATCCATGTTTGGTGCAGAAGATGGCACCATCCCAGCAACATTCCAGGTGATTTTGAACACTATAGCACTCCGAACAATTCATATACTTGGAACAGTTCTGCAGGGCTTTCGTCACATCTCATCTCCTTCCCGTTCGTGGACTTGATTTCATGACTCATTTTCAGGTGATATTCATGACTGGATGGAGGGAGCACCCGTCGCAGCAAAGAGCTAAGAAGAGAGGATCTGCAACAGTATCTTTCAAGGACATCCAAAAGCAGTTTGGTGGAGATACATAGCGTCGAGACTCGAGAGGAAGGAGGTTTTGCTGTAGAAGAAGAGTAAAGCTTGTTTGAGGTTTCAGGTGTGGGTCTCCCTTTTTGTTCTTTGAGAGCACTTGGACTATGGAGTTCGGCACATTTTCGTTGTGTGTGTTCATCAATTAACATTTATTAGTTGTTTACTGACTTAATTTGCTAGATAGACATATGCAACTTTACAAGTTATATTTGCTTGAATCAAATTGCTCGTGTTATAGGATATTCATAAATTTACGACTAGAAGATAGATAGATTATCTATAATTTTAGGATCCAAAAGCGATAAACTATAAATTTAGGATTCAGTTGATTGAAACTATCGTCTCAGTCTAAAAATTATCATGTATTTCGATTCATTCATTTTTTTATAATTATTTTAATATTATTTTTTAGTGAAATTTGAATGCTTGTGATTTACAACAATACAAACACATGAGTGATCTATTGAAACTTGATAAAAATAATATAAAAAATAATTAAAAAAAATCGAGAAATCCAATTTTAGTCTTAGATGGATAGTTTCAAACCATTCAGGCATTAAATTCTCTTTTTATTTGTATTGCAAATTAATAAATAATTTATCGCAAAATCTTCTGTGCATCAGGTGCATGGGTCGGTCCATGAGACGGACCCGACCCGCACCGATCCGGCCCGGATCCGCGACCCGGGGTATAAATATTTTTTTTTTTTGCCTCATTTCAGTCATTTTCCTCCTTCATCTGTGACTAACCCTAGCCGCTCATCTCTCTCTCTCCCAATCTCAATCTCAATCTCGATTCTTCACCAGCTTCTGCATCCCGTAGCCGCCTCATCTCCACCGCGATTCTTCACCATTTTCTACAACCCGTAGCCGCCTCATCTCCACCGCGATTTTAAACCCTAGCCGCCTCATCTCCACCGCCACATCTCCACCGCAATTCCAAACCCTAGCCGCCTAATTTCCGCCACGACATCTCCTCCACGATTCCAAACCCTAACCGCCTCCCTAACCCTCTCCGGCGTCCATACTTGCTCCGGCCTTCGGTGGTTCGCCGCACGACTGCGCTTCTCAGGTTTGTCTCTCTCTGTCTTTCTCTGGATTTATCCTTCATTTTTTAAAATCGTTATTCATCAATTGAATGGAATGGGAATATCATCCCTAATTTGGGGTTTAATTTCAAATCTCTTTTTAATTACAGCCTTTAGATTATTTTTTTATTTTTTCAGATTTTCCCCCTTTCTTATTGATGCTCGTGTTTTATGTATAGAGTGATTTTGTTTTATGTTTTATTTGTGTTTTTTTTTTGTATAGAGTATTAATATTGATGCTGATTAGTACCAAATTATATGCTTACAAGTATCAGATTTTGTTTTATGTTTTATCTGTGTGCAATTTACAATTTTTTTGTATGGAGTATCAATCTTGAAACAGAATTGTACTATTTGAGTTGACTGTATGTATCAAAATTTGAAGTATTATGTTGTATAGTATGGTGTGCTTTTTATATGTGCATATATGAGTTCGATTTTTATATGCATTTTGGTTTAGTTAGTGTTATTGGTTTATATGTCTATATTTTTATCATCGTGTGGTGTAGTATCACTCTGTATGCTTATTAGTACCATTTTATATGCATAGTAGTATCAAACTATTTCATACAGTAATTATGTAATCTATATTTTTCATAGTTTGTGTGTTTTAATATTTGGTTTCATTGACTTATATCAGGTTTGCTCAATGAAGAAAAATGTGTCCAAGAAGCAAGAAGCTTCCAAGGGTGTGAATGTCACCGCGAAGTGTTTAATGTTTTATGTTTTGGGTTTTTTTTTTATCGTGAAGTCTGTTGATTTAAGATTCGAAGTGTATAAGATGGTGCTTGCATTCATGAACATGAAGAAGAAGTGAGTGAGAAGTTTATATGTATTTTTTGGATATTTGTGGTGTTACGCTGGATATTTGATCAAAACTTAGGAATATTTTGATGTGGTACTTTGGATTTGTTAGATGTGTTGGATTTGGTTGTTTGGATTTGGTGGTTTGGGTTTGTTTACATGAAGTTGGTTATAATGTTGGAGATGGGTTGAAATATTGTTCTTGTTTTATTTTTGTGAGATGTATGTTGGTGAATGGATGTTTTTATATTATTTATTTTGATTGAATAGAATGGTGGTTTTGTATGTAGTTTACAGGTTGATGTTGAATTTTGTCCTTTTAATAACTAGCATAACCTATATTAAACAAGACCTATATTTATTCACACATACAATCGCAGTACCAATTGTTAATCTATATAGTATCAAATCTTCAATAAAAAAGTAACTGTTGATTCCATGTTAAGATGTAATTTTGATATACATATATTGATTTTAAGGAAAGTCAAATTTATTTTCAGAAATGATATTAGTATCATTCGTGTATTTATAAAGCATCACATTTTAAAAAAAAAAGTAATAATACATCCTGAAGAGTATCATTTATTTAGCGTAAAAGTATCAATTGTAAAACAAAAACGTATCATTTTTAGAAACAAATGTAATATCAGTTTAAGGAGGATCTTAAAATCACAGACAGAGAAAGAGTGTCTTGTATCTTTTTTACTTCACAATATATCAAGTTTAAAGGACTCCCTTTTCAGCTCATACATATAGAATGTGCAAAACAAAGCAGGCTAGAATCAATCACCTAACACCATTGCAACCTAACTACACAGGAGTGCAAAAAAGGACAAAACACAAATAAATGCAACTGCTACTAGCTAATGCATCCATTGTAGCTTTAGTTTCTACTACATGTGGTGGAGAAGTTCCATTTCTTCTTAAACTTCACAAGAGTAATCAACATTTTTTATTCAAATTGAACTCTTAAAACATCCCAAGATAAATTTAAAAAAATGAGCAATCTTCAATCCAATAATCTGCAAAATAAATTTAACAAATGAGTCAGTCAGATAGAACATGTACCATTTAATAAGCATGAAAGTATCAATTGTGCTGAAGACAGGTACCAACCTGATATCGATCTAAAACAAACGAGGCTTGGGAGTCTTGGAGCCAAACTCACTCAACTAATTTGAGCTTCCTTCAACATTGCTCTTCTTCTTTCCAGCCAGTTTAGTAGCAATCGAAGCTTTTCCATCAAGAGCAAGCCTAACAAGATCGAAATCTGCTACTTTAGCCCTCATATGAATCTCAAGTTGTAATATTCATTGCTCTAATTCTAAGAAGAGTGCATTCTAAAATGCTTCGAGTTGCAAAATTGTGGGTGATTTCAGCAAACATAAACACTCGATTAAATAAGCATAATTCACCAACACTAATTTAAGAACTCGAATTCAACAATCAGAGATCCAGACAGGGTCACAGTATCACCTAATGTGCACGAAAGTATCAATTAAAATATTGTACAGTATCAGAGTCGTGGGGGTAAAACCTGATCAGTTTATGTAAAAATTTTACCTCCGTATTGTGCTCGTATGGGGATTGCCTCACTGTCAGAATCATCAATTATCACAAGAGCTTTCGAATAATTTCCCACATTCATGTTAATTTCATCCATCCTAAGCAATATACACATCCAAGTATATTTTTCAAATTCCCAAAAAAATTTTCAAAAATCTAAATTATTCAATTCTAAGAATCTGAAAAATAAATTTCACAACTACAATGGCCACAATTGAATAGTTTTGATTGAATTCTAGAGTGTTAACTTGAAATTTTCGAGCTTGATAAAAAATTGAATCAAAATTGAATTTCTTCAATATATAATGTAATGTCTCCGTCCTAGCTTCCGGCGCGGTAGTGCTGGCCTTCCGGCGGCGGCGCTGATGGTGGCGGCGGTCGGGTGAGGTCGCCGATCCTCTCTCGCCGTCGTGTGGTCGTCCTCTGCGCTGTCTCTCGACTCTCTTCTCTTTCGCTCTCTCTCGCGTTGTTTTTTCTGTTTTTCCTTTTTTTTTAGGTTAGGCATGGGCTGGATTCGGGTTCATGGGCCGACCCATCTCATGGGCCGGCCCATGCACCTTATGCACAGGAGACCAGCCCATAATTTATCTTTCAAATCCTAATTTGATAAACTTCTAATTTATAAATAGAAATCTTTCTTTCGAATCCTAAATTGGTAAAATTTCTAACTGATCGAAGTGATTATATATTTTTCAAAAATGTTGAATTGTCAATGAAATTGGTAGATCAATTTGATCCGGCGCTTAGTCTAAACCTTTCGGGTGGGGAAGTGAAAAAAAGAAAAGTTTTACAAATCAATCAACAAAACTTGAATTGAAGTTCAACTTTCTTCACGTTTTTTTTAAAGAAAATTTTCTTCGTTTCCAGTGGAGGAAAGTCAGATGAGACCTTCAGTTGCATTCTCTTACACGTTACATCTCTTGTTGCATATTTATTTATTTATTTTATTTTTTATTTTTGATATACCCTAATTGAAAGGATGAACTCTAAATAAAAATTAAAAATTTTGGGAATGTGAGTTTTCGAATGAAAATTTAACTGATTGGGGTCTTGTTTCCATCGATTCAAGGAGGGAAGATATTAAACTTGACGAGATGAACATTTTGGAATAAGAATCGATGATGAGGGTAAACTTGATGATGACGGACAATTTGGATATTGAAAATCCAATTTTCAAAAAACTTGAATTTTGCAAAACAAATGAAAGGTTGGAGTTTAATTGCAACGTTTCCAAATGACATTGAATATGCAATAATGAGCATTAACTATAAAAGTACATTATGTGAGCGTGTTTATCGCACTATAATTACTTGTATGAATCTATAATATAATACAGTATGCATGTTGCATATATGGATGAAATTGTGTATTGCATGATTGTGTCATATAAGTCATATATAGATTATAATAATATTAATTGCGCAAAACATATATTAATATATATAGTCCAACTGATGACTGATGATGGAGATGAAACTACTTATTAATTAGTTTGAAAATTAATTAAGAACGTTTTTATTGGTTTGTTAGTTAGTGTTTAATTTGCTTCCTAGTTGAGTTAGGATTACCTTCTTTTAATTATTTAGTTTCCTAGCTAGTTGGTTTAGGAATAACTATAAATTAGTATTTCTCCCGTACGATGTACGGAACTTAGTATACACACTTTTAAGTTTAAAGTTTAAGGATAGTTGATATGTTTGTTGAAATTGTGATAATAACAATATAAAATATAAAATAATTATAATTTTATTAAATGGTAATGTATAATACGAATATATGTATATATACAAAATTTGATTAGATTTTTTTAAAGTAATATCACATCATTATCGGTAATATTTTAGTATAATTTTCATATAAAAATTTTGAGTTTTGGGAATTGTGCAAGAAATAATAAACATCATAAACACTTGAATTTTGTAATTTTGTTCTTATTTTTCCTCAAAGATTCAAACTCATAAAAGATTGGTATATTATATGCTTGAATCTCAACATAACAATCTACTACTATTGCAGAAGAAAAAAAAAGAATTATAATTTAGAATGTTAATTGCATAAAAAAAATCGTGATGCATGGAAAAGTAAAAAATACATAAAGTTCGGATGCAAGTATTATTTTATTTTTAATTTTGTACATATATTTCATGTTATATCTGAATACAATGGACAAATACAATTTTTTCCTAATATAATTGTAACTAAGGTTGTTGCATTTGTGTGTGTGGTTCACTTATCGTGTATGATTTTGTAGTGATTGTGTCATTTTCATCTAAACTATTGCCAACACTCATACACTCACAATTGTAGTCTAAATAAGCAGATCGAACAGAGAAATGGCAGAGCTGGGGTAAAAGGGTTTGGGAGCAAAGGTGAGAAAAGATATATATACATGTACCTCTATAGTCTTGTTGAATTGAAAAGCTATGCAGAGTGTACTATCAGTTTTTTGACATTTTGAAATAATTGGGGTTCAATAGAAAACTATATATGAAGATTATTTATAAGATCGACATCAATACAGTACTTGTATGTTTCTCCGATTTGCTAAAAAACCAAATATATAACATAGACATGAAAATATAACCTTGACAACTACATCTCATCCGAACGATGAATACCCATGGTCGGCCACATAGTTAACAATCATTTACATTATCCTAGAACATAATTAAGGAGCTCATATTGCTCAAGAGTGATTCTATTTTCTTGTCCTTCGTAATCTTCAACAGGACATCCAATCTCAATTCAATGTTTTACATATATAATAGATGCAATCCCATCTTCTAGCTAATGAAAGTTTAGCATTCTTACAGTTGGGACAAACACATTCTCCACTTCTATCTGCATTAAGACTAAAAATTATGGGTGTTCCACCAACATCATGCTTCAACTTCAATCCGAATATTTTAGCAATTAAAAAAGGAAATATAGTTGTTCCAGAAACACCAACATATCAATAGAAAAATACGAACCAAGCAATTGTATTAAAAAAAATACGCTAGTAGTTACCCGATCTCATGATGAACACCAACAACAGAGAAATGAAAGCATTCGGAGGTTACACATAGCTCGTTATAGTTTACAACACAGAGGGATTTCAATGACATTAGAATAAGAAACAGTAACGCAAAATTGCATCTACTAACAATTCTGTGATATGGCACAAAGCCATTCTCAATTATAGAACCTTATGGCAATCTTACATCTTCAGCAATCGTCCAATCTATAGCAAGGAACATCATCCGTCTCCATTTTTGTTCAATGTAGGGCATTGTCAACTTCTATCTATCTGTATTATAACTAAGTATCTTTAACAATTGTGGCAGAGTAAAATTGTTTGCCCTATTCGTACAAAAATATTCTACTACATTTAGGGGGGTGTATTGGATTGAGATTTCGTTGGATTTCGTTGGACTTTTAAAATCTGGGTGTATTCAATCCAGACTTTTAAAAGTCCAACGAAATTCTGGTGTATTCAATCCAGACTTTTAACAACGAAATTCTGGTGTATTCAATCCAGACTTTTAAAAGTCCAACGAAATCTTGGTGTATTCAATCCAGACTTTTAAAAGTCCAACGAAATCTTGGTGTATTCAATCCAGACTTTTAAAAGTCCTTTAAAATTCTGCGGTATTCAACAATCCACAGACTTTAAAAAGTCATTGATTTCGTTGGATTTCAGCTGGATTTCACGTGAAAAATACAAAGGGTGAAATCCGACCTCTGGACACGAGATTTCGATGGATTTGGAAAACCCAGCGAGCGCTGTGTCCCAACGGCCGTTGAGGAGTTGAAATCGGGCACCCCAGCCGTCACCCGACCCCAGCGGCCGCTGGTCTTGCCAATGATGGCACTCCAGCCAGCGGCCGCTGGGATCAAGGTCGCTTGATTCTAGCGGCCGCTGGGTTTAATTTTTTTTCGGATACACCGATCGTTGTGTTCCAACGAGCGTTGGCGAGATGGATTTGAAATCCATTGAAATCGTCCGAAATCCATACACGAAATCCGCCAGACTCTGCGTGGAGTTGGGAGACTCTATGTGGAGTCTTGGAGACTCCATGTGGAGTCTATGGATTTATAAAATCCATAAAAATCCATGGACATTTTAAAGTCCAACAAAATCCATCAAAATCCTAATTGAATACACCCATCTTAAAGTTTCTACATATCAAATATGCATGTCAAATAACTACACCCATTATCATCTTAATTTTCAAAAACAAAGGTTCGCACAGGATTCCCTGTGCAAGCTGAGTATCTACATCAATTTTTCATCTTATTACATGAAAAAAAGCATGAATTTAACAAAAATGCATGTAATGTGTTGATTCGAATTCACGAATTGCCCAATCACTATATCAGTATCGATTAAACTATTCTGTAAGGGTTAAAAAACAACGACCGTATTAATTTTGCTAACAGAAACAGGAAACCCTAACCTGCGGATAATGTAAATTGCAAGGTCAATCTCTCATCACCGATTACATCCATAGGCAAAGAGCGATTGAAGCCGCCGCGGCGGTTCATGTATTGGCATGGCTGCCGCTTCGTGACATTTCTCGTGGCACCAACGTCATTTTCGGCCACTGGCTTCCTCTTGGTGGAATCGAACCCCACGGGCATACCGAATTTCTTCATCATCTCCATCTCCATCTCATCTTCATCCATCAAATCGCCATCCTTATTGTCCTCATCATTGCTAGCAATATCATTCTCCTTTTGCTTTTGGGAGGAAGAAGCAACTTTTAAGTAAGGGTAAAAAACTTTTCATTTACCAACAATATAATTCATACATTAAAAAAACAACAGATATCTAAACAGTTTTCAGTTACCAAGAGGCCACTGCAATTGATGACTAAATTAAAGCAGACGGAAGAACAAAGGAAAAATTGAAGACGAAATGAAAAAAAGAAAATTTGAAGACGAAGAGGAAAAAAGGAAATTAAACGTTTACTGATCAGTAACCAAGAGCCCATTGTAATTGATGACTAAATTAAAGAAGAGGGAAGGACAAAGGAAAAAATGAAGATGAAATGGAAAAAAGAAAAATTTGAAGACGAAGAGGAAAAAAGAAAATTGAACGTTTTCTACCACTAAAAGTGAGCAACAAAAGTAGTTAAAAAAAAACAGCACTACTATGGATCGAACACGGAGCCCTCTTAGCAAGAAGAAACGCCACCTGCCAACCGTGCTACCCTCATTATGCTGAAATTTTTCAACAACTATTTTATTTTCTATGAATTTTTGCAAATATTTTTTAATTACAATTTTGCCCCTACGATTTTGCCTTAATATATGTATAGATATGCACGGGTTGTTTAGGGTAGATATTTTGATAATTTAAAAAGTAGGTAGAGTTTTGTTTGAATCTAGTAGAAGTAGCAGATGAGTGAAAGGATTGTGAATTGGTAAAGGATAAATTGGGATCGGAAAGAATGGAGGATCATGGTATGTGTTACACCCATAAGAGGCCGGACGCCGAGACTTGCCGAGCAATGGGCAATGTCTTGGCACAATGGTGCCAAGGCGTGAGTGCCTTAGCTGGTAGACGGGAAATGAAGATGAGCTGGGACTAGGCCGGATACGGGCGCGCCATGAGCTGGGCGCGTCCCGTCGGGAGCTGCCGAGTGACGGGCGACACTCGGGTTGGTGCCGTGTTTCCGAGAACTGCCGGGCGCCATGCTGCCGAGAGCTACCGGGCACCGTGTTGCCGAGTTGCCAAGCACCATGGGGACCGAGCGCCGAGAGCCATGGGCGCCAGGCGCTGCCGAGCGACACGGGCGCCAGGCGCTGCCGAGGGCCGGGCGCCTAGCGAGGTGCGCGCGCGGCCGAGCGCCATGTCGTGCGAGCGCGCCAAGTCTGCGCGCGAGACACGGGGGCGTCGGGACCCGACGTGGCCGAGAGAAGCGGACCATGGGGTAAGGACACGCGGACTGTGCCATGTGTGCCGACAGTTGCTGGTTTTGTGGAGCGGTTCCGGGCGGTTGTCCAAAATGCTTAGTGGACAGTTTTTTGGGAAGATAACCGCCGATGACATGTCCGAATCTAATTGTTCCTAGCTTGTTCGGTTTTACCTATTGATGGGGGATGTCCATCATATATTGTAGGTGTCTTGGCCGTGAAAGGCATAAGTTGTATGCATCGAGCTGTAGACATTCCTTTGTAAGAAGTGTGTTCTTAATAAAGGTTGGGAAGTGCGTTTCCTGTATATGCTTGTCTTGTTTATATTCCACTGCTTGATATTTACTTGATGCAAACAACGAACTCTCACTAAACAAACAAACACGAGTGACGTGAGGGAGCGAAAGGCTGATGGGTTGGTGCGCAATTTGTGCCGCACAAGGTGAAAATTCATAGTTCGAAAATTTCCTTGTGACATTTGGTATCAGAGCCCAATTTAGGGTTCTGGTTCGACTTGTTGCACAACAATGGTGCAAACTCACGAATCCGCTGCTTTGGAGGAACGGGTGGAAAGGTTGGAACGCTTGCTGGGCACGCCTTCGGAGACGTTCGAGCAAGTTGCTATATTCCAGCGTGTGCGTGATTTCGAGACGATGGCTGAGGAAATTCGAAAATCCATGGAGGATCTTCCCTCATTTGTGGAAGGGCGCATAATGTCATGCGAGGAGGAGATCTCCAGTATTACGGAGGGGGTGAATGAAAAGCTTGAAGGTTTGCTCGATGACTTGAGACTTGTGAAACGGGCTATACGTAGTGCTGAAGATAGACCCGCTTCCAAGTTGAGAGTCCCTGAACCTAAGCCATTTGAAGGTGCTCGAAGTTCGAAGGAATTGGAGAATTTCTTGTGGGATATGGAAACTTATTTCCAAGCCACCCATGTTTCCAATGATGAGAAGGTTTCAATAACTAGCATGTATCTGTCCGGTGATACGAAGTTGTGGTGGAGATCCAAACTATCGGATGATGCTAGTGCCAATCGACGGTCTATTGAAACGTGGGACGAGTTAAAGAAGGAATTGAAGGATCAATTCTTACCTTGCAACACGTCGTGGCTTGCAAGGGATGCCTTGAGAAGGTTGAAACATACAGGATCAGTCCGTGAGTATGTCAAGTAATTCAGTTCGTTGATGCTTGATATACGTGAGATGTCCGAGGAAGATAAGATGTTCAACTTCCTATCCGGGTTGCAAACTTGGGCTCAAACTGAGTTGAGACGCCAAGGGGTAAAAGACTTGCAATCCGCCATTGCTGCCGCTGATAGCTTGGTTGATTATAAGGCCATGGGATCCACGGAACCTGGTCAAAAGAAGAAGGAAGCGAGCAAGGGGAAGGAGAAGGATAAAAAGGGCAAATATGGGAAATTCAAGAAGACATCCAAAGATGGTGAGGGCAATGGATCAAAGGACTCGACTCACAACAATGGAGTCGAGAAGAAGAAAGGTTGCTTCATTTGCCAAGGCGACCATAGGATGAGGGATTGTCCCAAGAAGGCTCGGTTGAATGCTCTTATCAATGAAGGCAAAAATGTGAAGGATGGAACTGCCCCTCGGATGAATCCTCTACAATTGCTCAATGCAATTCAGGGGGAACCAAAGGTACGGAAGGGTCTGATGTATGTGAAGGTGTCAATCAATGAGAAGGAAGTGATGGCAATAGTGGACAGTGGTGCCACGCATAACTTTGTTGCTGAACGTGTTTGTGTCAAGCTTGGACTAGATTTGTCTCCTCAAACGAGTAGAATGAAAGCTGTGAACTCGGAGGAAAAATTAGTCCAAGGCTCGGCCAAAGTAAAGATACAAGTTGGTTCGTGGAGTGGATCATGCACGTTAATGGCGGTCCCATTGGATGATTTTGATGTTATTCTTGGAAATGAATTTCTGTTGCAGGCTAAAGTTGCTGTGATGCCCCACTTGAGCGGTGTGATGATTCTTGACGAAGGTTGCCCTACCTTTGTTCAAGGGGAATTTCATGGTGATGCAGTAGCCGGTAAAGATGGTGTTGGTTTGATCTCGGCGCTACAGTTGGAGAGGGGATTAAAGCGTGGTGAGCATACATACCTTGCTGCCTTAGTTGAGATCAAACCCGGTGTAACTCAAGAAGTACCTGATGCTGTGGTGGACTTCTTGATGGAGTTTGAGGATGTGATGCCTCCTGAGTTGCCTAAGGAGCTACCACCTAGGCGAGCAACTGATCACAAGATCGAGTTGGAGCCTGGAGCAAGGCCACCTGCCCAAGCTCCGTACCGGATGAATCCTGCGGAGTTGGTGGAATTGAGGAAGCAATTGGACCTGTTGTTGGATACCGGATTGGTGCGGCCATCTAAGGCACCTTACGGGTCTCCAGTGCTGTTCCAAAAGAAGCAAGATGGCTCGTTGCGGTTCTGCGTGGACTATAGGGCTCTGAATAAGGTTACTATCAAAAACAAGTATCCTATTCCGAATGCCCTAGACTTATTTGACAAGCTCACAAAGGCGAGATACTACACAAAGATTGATTTGAGGTCGGGTTATTGGCAAGTTCGAATTGCACCAGGAGATGAGGGCAAGACGACTTGTGTAACGAGGTACGGTTCATTCGAGTTCTTGGTGATGCCATTCGGCTTAACCAATGCCCCTGCTACTTTTTGCAACTTGATGAACGATGTGTTGTATGAATTCTTTGATCGATTTGTGGTAGTATATTTGGATGACATTGTGATTTATTCTGAGTCATTGGATGATCACTTGGCACATTTGAGGTGTGTTTTTATGAAGCTAAGAGAGAATAAGCTTTATGCAAAGAAGGAAAAATGTGAGTTCTGTAGAGATCAGATCACATTCCTTGGTCACATCATTGGCCAAGGACGAATCATGATAGATAGGAAAAAGGTGCAAGCTGTGGTTGATTGGCCTGCACTGTGTAAAGTGGCGGAGATCAGGCCGTTTCTTGGCTTGGCAAACTATTATAGGCGATTCATCAAAGGCTATTCCAAAATTGTTAGTCCTTTGACAGATTTGCTTAAGAAGGATTCAAAGTGGGAGTGGACTGAAGCGTGTCAGAATGCCTTTGATCAATTGAAGGTCATGCTGTCGACGGAACCGGTGTTGCGACTGCCCATGTTTGATCAACCGTTTGAAGTGTAAGTGGACGCTTCAGACCGTGCTATTGGAGGTGTGTTGGTTCAAGATAAGCACCCCATTGCCTATGAAAGCCGGAAGCTGAAAGATGCTGAGTCCCGTTATAGTACTCACGAGAAGGAGATGACAGCTGTGGTGCATTGCTTGAGTGTGTGGAAGCATTACTTGTTGGGTACAAAGTTCACTGTGGTGACCGACAATATTGCTAACACATACTTCAAAACTCAAAAGAAATTATCACCAAAGCAGGCTCGTTGGCAAGAGTACTTGAGTGAGTTTGATTTTGATTAGGTGCACCGTCTGGGAAAACATAATGATGTTGCTGATACTTTGAGCCGGAAGGTTGTGGAGGAGTATGTGGCTGCCTTGACTCTTGTAGAGTCGGATTTCTTGGAAAAGATTCGTGAGTTTTCAAAGGTTGATCCTATCTATGTGAAACTTGTTGAGCAGGTTAAGACGGGGGAATTGAGAAAGTATTGGCTGAAAGATGAGTTGCTGTTTGCTAAAGGCAACCGGGCATATGTTCCGTCGGGTGCGTTGAGACAGGAGTTGTTGAGGGAAACACATGATCCCTAATGGGCTGGTCACCCGGGAGTCGAGAGGATGTATGCTTTGTTGTCAAGACGTAACTACTGGCCAAAGATGAGAGATGACGTGGAGGCGTACGTTCGAACATGCTTAGTTTGTCAATTGGACAAGTTGGAGAAAAAGAAGGAGGCAGGCTTGCTGCAGCCGTTGCCGATTCCGGATAGGCCATTCCAATCCATATCCATGGATTTCATATCGGGTTTTCCTAACTCTAATGGTATGGCTTCTATCTTTGTTGTGGTTGACAGATTCTCCAAGTACGGTATCTTCATTGCCGTACCCAAAGCATGTCCCGTTGAAGTAGCTGCAGAGCTATTCATGAAAAATGTGGTGAAGTACTTTGGTATTCCAGAAGACATCATAAGTGATCGAGATACTCGATTCACATGCCGGTTTTGGACGTCCTTGTTCAATATGATGGGGACGGATCTCAAGTTTTCAATGGCGAATCATCTTCAGACGGATGGGCAGACCGAGAGGATGAACCAGTTGCTGGAGGAATACCTAAGACACTATGTGTCGGCGAGTCAGAAGGATTGGGTTGAGTTGATGGATATAGCACAATTCAGTTACAACCTGCATAGATCCTCGGCGACAGGGAAGAGCCCCTTTGAGTTGGTGAATGGTCAACAACCGTTGGCACCATATGAGATTGCTGTACAACGGTCGGGAGGGAATTGTCCAGCAGCCTACCAGGTTGCTAGAGAAAAGCAAGAGCTGATGGACGAGGCCCATGATAGCTTAGCAAAAGCACAACGTCGCATGAAGAAGTATGCTGACAAAGGACTACGTGATGTTGAGTATGCTGTTGGTGAACAGGTGTTGCTGAAGCTAACCCCTCAGATTTGGAAGAAATCTCTTCCAAGACAGTGCATCGGGGATTGATTCCAAAGTATGATGGTCCATTCGAGGTGATGTAACGAGTGGGAAATATGGCCTATCGGTTGAAGCTGCTGGATAGGTTGAAGATACATCCAACCTTTCACGTGTCTTTCTTGAAGAAGTTCAATGCTGATCTACTTAATTCTTCAAGAGAGCAAGTGAAGAGGGCACCACCAGTGATCAGGAAGCAATTTTCTAAGAAAATGCAGAAAATACTTGATCACCGAACCATGGGGCAAAGCAAGAAAAATCGAAGAACTGATTACTTGGTACAGTAGAGAGGTGAGTCAGAGGTTGATGCTACGTGGGAAAAGGCTGTGACACTTTGGCAATTTGAGAAGGAGATTGCGGAGTATTGGAGGGTGAAGGATGGTGAACCGGGGACATCGACGAGGGCGTCGACTGGCTCTGGTGGGGGTGGTTTGTTACACCCATAAGAGGCCGGACGCCGAGACTTGCCGAGCGATGGGCAATGTCTCGGCATAATGGTGTCAAGGCATGAGTGCCTTGGCTGGTAGACGGGAAATAAAGATGAGCTGGGACTAGGCCGGATACGGGCGCGCCATGAGCTGGGTGCATCCCGTCGGGAGCTGCCGAGTGACGGGCGACACTCGGGTTGGCGCCGTGTTGCCGAGAACTGCCGGGCACCATGCTGCCGAGAGCTACCGGGCGCCGTGTTGCCGAGCACCATGGGGACCGAGCGCCGAGAGCCATGGGCGCCAGGAGTTGCCGAGAGCCAGGGGCGCCAGGCGCTGCCGAGCGACACGGGCGCCAGGCGCTGCCGAGGGCCGAGCGACGGGGGCGCCAGGCGCTGTCGAGGGCTGGGCGCCTAGCGAGGTGCGCGCGCAGCCGAGCGCCGTGTCGTGCGAGCGCGCCAAGTCTGCGCGCGAGACACGGGGGCGTCGGGACCCGACGTGGCCAAGAGAAGCGGACCACGGGGTAAGGACACGCGGACTGTGCCATGTGTGCCGACAGTTGCTGGTTTTGTGGAGCGGTTCCGGGCGGTTGTCCAAAATGCTTAGTGGACAGTTTTTTGGGAAGATAACCGCTGATGACATGTCCGAATCTAATTGTTCCTAGCTTGTTCGGTTTTACCTATTGATGGGGGATGTCCATCATATATTGTAGGTGTCTTGGCCGTGAAAGGCATAAGTTGTATGCATCGAGCTGTAGACATTCCTTTGTAAGAAGTGTGTTCTTAATAAAGGTTGGGAAGTGCGTTTCCTGTATATGCTTGTCTTGTTTATATTCCGCTGCTTGATATTTACTTGATGCAAACAACGAACTCTCACTAAACAAACAAACACGAGTGACGTGAGGGAGCGAAAGGCTAATGGGTTGGTGCGCAATCTGTGCCGCACAAGGCGAAAATTCATAGTTCGAAAATTTCCTTGTGACAGTATGTATGGTATCTTCAAAATTTGATGTAATTCAAGGATGTAGATAAGCAACCCAGCCTACACCAATATTGTATTATCACCATATATAAATCTGGAGGAGCATCAATTCAAGATTCTGCAGGAATAGTAGTGAAAGGCTGGAAACATTCATTCTTAACCTTGAAAAATGGACTGGAGTTTGAGGATGGATGCTGCTCTCATGTTTAGATCATTAGGCATGAACTCGCTTTGCTTGCTGTATGTTCATCCTACGCTGTATGTGTATCTATAAAACAGATACCATTTTGCTCCTTTAATTATTTCTTCATCACCACTTTGCTTCTTATTTACTTTTCTATCTAAATTCATCTCACTATTGTTTTAATACAAATTCTCCCATATATCATTCATGGTTCGAGACAGGCCCATACAACACTAAGACGGGTGGGCCGGATCAACCCGCCCCGCCCTGATTTGGGGGAGAAATAAATTCATTCACTTTAATTTTAAGTTCAATAATTCTATTTTTGGGTATTAATTAATTTTAAAATTATGATTTCTTATTTTCAATTACATTTTATATTTATTTTCAAAAAAATTAATAATCGAACTCAATGCACAAGCCTCACACGTTAGAGTCGAATCAAAGCATTGCACAAGTCGTTGGATTTATAATAATAATAATAATAATAATAATAATACTACTAATAATAATAATTCACAATTCATTTTAAGTTCACTAATTTAATTTTAGGGTATAGTTATTTCAAAATTAGGATTTCTTATTTTCAATTAGGGTTTATATTTATGTTGAAAGTTAATTGTTGAACGCAATGTACAAGCCCACACATTAGTGTCAGGTGAGTGTATTGCGCAAGTTGCTGAATTTCAAAAAAATTAATTCACTTTAAATTTTTGGTTCATTTTTTTACATTTTAGAGTATATATTTATATTTATTTCAACAAAATTAAATTAATTCATTTTAATTTTAAGAGTCACTAATTCCATTTAAGAATATTTTATATATCTATAATTCTATATCTATATTTATACATTAAAGTGAAGCAGTCTTGTTAAATCTAGACTAATATTGCAGAGAAGCAAAAGATATTTTGTAAAGAGAGAGAACTCATATTGCACAGAAAGTGTTTGAGAAAATATCTGAGAGAGTATATTATTAAATTGAAAACTTTTTTTTACATCAATAGCTGGAGAGATATTTATACAATAGAGAAGGCATCTCTCTTAACTAACTTAGGCGGCAGTAACTACAATCTAACAGAATAACTACCTAACTTCTAACTGCCTTTCTATTCCCTAACTGCATGCAAACATGCAAATCTATATATACAATCTAATACACCCCCGAAGAGGCTAGGGTGGGTAGAGGAGATGAAGTTTGCGTCGTAAATCAAGAAAACGGGAATCAGACAAGGGTTTAGTAAAAATATCTGCGATTTGATCATTTGTTGGAACATGCCCGACTTCTATGGATTTATCAGCAATCTTTTCACGAATGTAATGGACATCCACCTCTATATGCTTTGTACGAGCATGAAAGACTGGATTGGAGGCAAGAGCAATTGCACTGTTATTATCGCTCCAAAGTTTGGATGGAAAACTTAGGCACAAACCAAGTTCTTTGCAGAGATTATGTAGCCAAACCAAATCAGTAGTGGCATTTGCAATAGCACGATATTCAGCTTCAGCACTGCTTCGAGCTACCACCTCTTGCTTTTTTGAGCTCCACACCAGCAAGTTTGAACCAAGAAAAATGCAATGACCACCAGTGGACCTACGATCATCAATACTACCTGCCCAATCTGCATCAGAAAACTTTCAAAAATATGTGAGGTTGTTTCAGTAAAGGCAAGAGAAAGGGACCGAGTACCACTAAGGTATCTAAGCAGATGTTTACAGGATTTCCAATGAATATCAGTGGGGGATTGAAGGAATTGGCTAAGTTTATTAACAGCAAAGGCTATGTCTGGTCGACTTAAAGTGAGATATTGAAGGGAACCAACAATGCTTCTATAAAGAGAGGGGTCATCAAAGGTGACACCATCAAATTTGGACAGCTTCTTGTTGGCTTGCATGGGGGTGGGAACATGTTTGCATTCTAAAAGGTTGGTCTTGGTTAATAGATCTTGAATGTATTGAGATTGGTTGATCAGAAAACCCAAAGGAGTGGAAAACACTTCTATTCCCAAAAAATAGCTGACAGGTCCCGAAGTTTTTAGTGCAAATGCAGCATTAAGTGTAGTAATAAGAGAATTCACAGCATCAGAGTCATCACCGGTGATAAGTATGTCATCTACATAGATAAGAATGAGAAGAACTTTGTGATTGGAGGATTTGTGAAAGAGAGAAAAATCAGAGGATGATCTGTAGAAACCTAGAGAGAGGAGAAAATATTTGAGCTTATCATACCAAGCTCTAGGAGCTTGCTTGAGACCATATAGAGATTTTTAGAGTTTACACAGATGAGTGGGAAACTGAGTATCTTCAAAACCTTGAGGCTGAGTCATATATATTGTCTCAGCAAGATCACCATTTAGAAAGGCATTGTTGACATCAATTTGTTGAATTGTCCAGTGTCTAGTTGCTGCCAAGGTGAAGATGAGCCGAATGGTGGAGAATTTGATGACAGGACTGAAAGTTTCTAAATAATCAATCCCATCAAGTTGCTCAAATCCTCTTGCTACGAGCCTGGCTTTAAGTTTGTCAACAAAGCCATCAGATTTGGTTTTAACTCTGAACACCCATTTATAGGAAATGGGATGAATATCAGTAGATGGGAGCACTAAAGACCAAGTATTGTTGGTAGTCAAGGCTTGAAACTTAGCATGCATGGCCTTATACCAATCAGGATCAGAAAGGGCAAGCTTGACAGATGAAGGAGCAGTAGGAATAGTGGTAGAGTGAAATATTTTGGGCTTGACAATGCCATTCTTGGCTCTGGTAAGCATGGGATGATTATTGATAGGAGGGAGAGGGGAAGGAGTGGAGGGAGAAGATGGAGGAGAGGAGATAGGGGATGAGGAGAAACCAGGAGGAGGCGGAGGAGGAGATGTAGCAGAGAGAGAAGGAGAGGAAGAGAGGGATGATGAAGAAGAGTCATGAGAGGAAGATGGCTCATGAAACGAGAGAGGAGAGATTAGAGGGGAAGGAGGAGGAGAATGAGATGTTGAGGCTGGTGCAGATGGAAAAAGACTTAGATAGGGGAATTCCAGATCATTAAATTGCACAGTATCTGCAATATAGAGCCTACCAGAAGAGCTAAGACATTTATACCCTTTGTGAGATGGACTGTAACCAAGAAAGACACATTTAGAGGATTTAAACTGAAGTTTATGGTGGTTGTATGGTCTGAGAAAAGGAAAACAGGTGCAACCAAAGCTGTGAAGAAAATGATAATCAGGAGGCTTGCGATAAAGAATTTGATAGGGAGACATTTGAGAAGTAGTGGGAGAGGGTAATCGGTTGATGAGAAAAGTAGCTGCGGCTGCAGCATCCCACCAATAGGAGAGAGGCATGGAGGCCTGAGCAAGAAGAGTAAGGGCTGTATCCATGATATGTTGATGCTTTCGTTCAGCTTTTCCATTTTGTGAGTGAATACAGGGACATGGATGCTGAAAGTGAACACCCTTATCAGCCAAAAAAGTGAGAAGAGGCCTGTATTCACCACCCCAGTCTGATTGGAATTTTTGAATAGTGACAGCAAACTGGAGTTGAATCATATTGAAGAATCTGATAACCACATTCATGGTGTCAGATTTGGAGTGCAGGGGATAAATCCAAGTGAATCGACTGTAATCATCAACAAAATGAACATAGAACTTGTATCCTTCAGAACTAGCAACTGCAGCAGGTCCCCATAAGTTAGAATGTATTAGTTGGAATGGAGCAGTGGTTTTGAGCGATTGAGAGGAATGAGGTTTTTGATGTAATTTGCCAAGATTGCAAGCATCGCAGAACAAAAGAGCTTTATTATTGAAAGAAATATTCAAGGATTTACATACTTGAGCTAGTACATTTGAACTGGGATGTCCTAGCCTTTTGTGCCAAGAATTAATATCAGATACACAGCTAGCTAGATACAAGGATGGAGACTGTTGAATGTAGGCATTAGGAAGAGATGTTGTACAAGCTGAAGGAAACCTTGAACTTATTTGTGATGAGGAGGTTGGGCTCTTTTGTGTATGTAGAGATTGAACAGGTGCCAGATTAAGCTGGTAGAGTCCCTTGGAGAGAGCTCCATTCATCAAGACTTTGTGAGTTTGGATTTCCTTGAAACAACAAAAGGTAGGATGAAGTTCCACAAACACATTATTATCTGCAGTAAACTTAGAAATACTTATATGATTTTTGGTGATGCCTGGGACATGAAGAACATCTTGAAGCAAGAAAGCTTTTGAAGAGTCAGAAGTGGGAAGAACAGAATCACCAATGTGTGCAATGGGTAGAGTATTACCATTGCCAACCTGTAGTTGATCAGGGCCACTGTAGGAGGAGTTGAGTTGCAGATTTGCTAGATCATTTGTCACATGAGCAGTGGCTCCACTATCTGCATACCAGACTGGATCAGAACCTGAATCAAAATAGACATCTTCACTAGTAGCATTAGGATCAATGTCAGTGAAGTATGCTTGAGGTGGAGCAGGTCCTGTAAAATGAACGTCAAATCGTTTGAAACATTTGAACGCCACATGGCCGGTCTTTCCACACAATTGACAGACAATTTTTGTGTCTCTACCAAACGGCCTGCCACCACGACCTCGAGGAGTAGCACCTCTGTGATAAGAGAGATCTGGAGATCGTCCTCGGCTGTAGGAAGGATCATAAGAGCGATTATGATGAGTAGCCATATTAGCCATAGGAAGGAAGGAGGAGCTTTGATTGTGAAGCCGAATTTCATGAGCTTGGAGAGCAAATTGAACTTCCTGCAGAGACAATGGCTCAGATCTATTGGTGAGATTAACCACCACAGCATCAAAGTCGGATCCAAAGCCACTGAGGATATGAAGAATCAGATCATCATCAGCAATAGGTTTTCCGATTGTAGCAAGACTGTCGGCAATACCACGCATCTTCAAAAAATATTCATCGATCGCCATATCACCTTTCTTTTGAGTTTGAAGCTGAAGCTTGAGTTGCATAACTCTGGCTTTAGATTGTGATTGAAAAAGAGCCTCCAGAGTAAACCAAATGTCACGCGATGAACTGCAGCGTGTAACATGACCGATCATGGATTCAGAGATGGAACCGATGATCCAACTGAGAAGAAATTGATCGCGACGGATCCATTGCTGAAAATCAGGATTGATTACTCGTTCATGAGTATTTGTGGAGATAAATTGTGGCGGAGGAATGAGGATTGGAGATATAATATCATCGTAACCATGAGCACGAATTGTGGCGAGCACCTGGAATCGCCAGAAACTGTAGTTGTTTCGATCAAGACGCATAGAGATTTGAGGAAGAGAGGAGAGTGGAGCGGAAGCTGAATTGGCCATGGGATCGAAGAGAGGGAAAATGAAAAAAAATAAAAAAATTGCAGACGAAAACAAGAACAGAATGAACCAAAACAAGGAAGAAGAAGAAGAACTATAGAATCAATCAACGAAGAAGTAGAGCTGCGATAGAAACGCAGTAGATGAACACACTCCCGGCGTTGAATTTGATACCATGTTAAATTTAGACTAATATTGCAGAGAAGCAAAAGATATTTTGTAAAGAGAGAGAACTCATATTGCAGAGAAAGTGTTTGAGAAAATATCTGAGAGAGTATATTATTAAACTGAAAACTTTTTTTTACATCAATAGCTGGAGAGATATTTATACAATAGAGAAGGCATCTCTCTTAACTAACTTAGGCGGCAGTAACTACAATCTAATAGAATAACTACCTAACTTCTAACTGCCTTTCTATTCCCTAACTGCATGCAAACATGCAAATCTATATATACAATCTAATAAGTCTGCATGGCCATTTCCCGCCCAAAGTATTGTTTGTCCGCCCAAATTTGTCAATTCACATGCAATATTCAGTTTTAAAGTTATATTTTTATTTGGAAAATACTGATGTGATAATAGTTGTCAAAATACATTATTTGCTGTACTTTTGAGTCCGCCTGTATTTGTCAGCCCAACTTGGGCAGCCCAGTTGAAAATGCAAATTCAAATTTTTGTAAATACATATTTTCAAACCCAACACTATATAAAAATTTCGTATGTCAATTTTCCAAATTTATTATAGTTATTGATTTTTATAAATTGCCATGTAGTCTCTTTCTTTTTTTCCTTTTTTTTTTGCTTCAAATTTAGAGCAATAGTTTATTTTTCCTGTTTTGCATTATATTTTTCAAATTTTAAATTTTAAATGCTATTTCTTCTGTATATTTTTTGTAGGCATATGTTTGCAGAAAAATCTGGATGTCATGCAGTGCATGAAATTGAAGACAAATCTAGAAATGAAATACTGTAGCATTAACATAAATAAGTTTTCCAAAAATAAAATTAATTAAAAAGATTAATTAAATTTAATTATTGTCTCAAGATATGTTAAATGGACTAGCTATTTTAAACAAATAAGCTATTAGAAAATATTGATTTTGATGATCTTATGATTATTTTAGTTCTTAAAATTCTAGAAGATTTAAATTATACCGATAATTATTTGATACTTATATTTTTTGTACATTTGTAGGCGTAAATTTCACTTTTTTAAGAATTAGGATGATGAAGACAATAATGAAAGAAAAAAATGTTTGTGTAAAATAAAACATTAAAGCCCTCTTTTTTCATTTCAACATGCGCCCCTAAAATGTTAGGGTTGGCATTGTCATTTATTGATATCCATCGTTTGTAAAAATTATACCTGATACTCATATGATGAGTATGATCATATATGCTACTTATTTAAAATAATGATTATTGAGTTATTTTTATTATAAAAATAGACATACATGGATTACATAATTCTCTCTCATGCACCGCACAAGCGACACATGCTAGATATATATTTCACATCATTATTATTGTTGGAAAATTGGATGTAATAAATTGAGTTGTGACTCATTTTATCCGATTTTTGGTGACCGGGTTACTTAATTTTGGAGGAATTAAATAGCGTACGATTGATCTATATTTGTAGTAGATAATCGTAGTATTTTTATTTTCTCAAATCCCATTTTTGGTGAGTGGGGAATAAATAGTTGAAATCGGTCACACGATTGAGCATTTATGGTGTGTGGGAAAATGTGTTTAAAGCACATTTAATTGTCCCACATTGATTTCTTAACTTAGTTAAGAGGTGTATTTAAGTGTATTAACACTTAAGTGTAATATCTAAAGTGCACAAGGATGTGGGCCATGAGCCCCACATGCGGACGCCCGCCCGTGCCCGTGCTCGTCTCGTCCTCGGACTTAGATCTTAACAATTGGACTTTGGGCGTATGTGGGCTTCCGAGGCCTAACCGTTATTGTTTTATAGTTCAGAAACGGATTGGTTATGGAACGGGTCGGCAATGATACGACGGGTCGGACGCTCGATCCGCAGGTCGCCGGTGCACTTGATGGTTCACATCCAACTTTGAATTATGTAACTCCCACCTGGAGCTGGTGGATTAATGGCTGGAGTGAGCTGGTGGAGTTAATGGGCTGGAGTGTAACCGAATGTAACTCCTGAGGGAGTCAAGAATTTGCAGCTGCCCCTGGATACGTGTCGAAATCCGTTGGGACACAGGACACCTATCGGGATCTGGAGAAGCTGGAGGCTATAACTCCTGAAGGGGATTGATGGCAAAGTTGTAACCCATGGAGGTTACACCACCTGTGTTTGAATGCTCCAAACCCTAGATGTCCCCTAAGTGGAATGGTGTCTATGAATAGGACATTCCATCATGCTAAGGTTGCTACATTCTGCACATCATCTTGCATTGTATAGTTTCATTCGTGTCTCTGCTCCCACTCCCCTGACATTACCTAGTTCGTCGGAGCCTTGCTACATTCTGCACATCATCTTGCATTGCATAGTTTCATTCATGTCTCTACTCCCAGTCTCCTGACATCACCTAGTTCGCCAGAATTATGGTGTTACTGCCAGAAGGACGAAGTCGTTTCATCTTTGAGAGACAACATGCCTAATCGTGAGCATTAGCCGAGGCGTATTTGTCTTGCGGAGAGAGGCCCCCCCTCGACTCGGCTTGCCGGAATCTGCATTCCAGTTTGTTTAATTTAGCTCAATCTAGTTCAGTGTATTACTTTCTATTCTCTTCTTCTCGTTTCTTGTACTTCAGATTGTACGAATTCTAGAAGCACTGTAATTGTATTCTACAATTACAATATGTAAAAACTTATAAATAATTTGTAATGTTATAAGTATATTTGATCAATTTCAGAAAAGCAAATATGCAATTATTGCATATTCATTATTGTCCATGTTCCATTTTGTAAGTACACGTAACAAAATTATATAATAAGATATGATATACAACATATATTTTTTAAAAATATATAAATATATTATTGGACTATTCTTGCCTTTGTTATATTTTTCTACAAATACTTATATGTTTTATTTTTTTGATACTTTTTATTCATGTTTTTTCTCTTTGCAAAGTAGTTGACATTTATTTTCCTCACTTATTATCTTAATTAACAACCATTAATCAACAACCGCTTAGAAATATAAAACTTACATTAGTGATATAGTATAAATTAAATTTTTATTATTAATTTTGTACTCAATCTTCTGTTGTTATTATGGAAGTAAATATATACTCCAAATTTGATCTTTATTTGGTTAATATAAAAAAAAAACTAGTGTAAATAGATAGATATAGACAAAAGTAAATAAAGATTGGAAAAAAAAAAGCAACCTTTAAGAATAGGAAGTTATTTGGGCAATTTGGAGTGTAAATGTCTCAAATATCTCTATGACACTTGGTCCCCACACTCAATCATTGTGTAAGTGTACTTTGATATTTATTACTTATTACACAATAAAGCACACACACACATACATGTGTATGTATGTGAGTCCAATTTTATCGTAAATTATGAAATATTCGTAGCTTATGCTTACGAGTTTAAATTAGCATACTATTGGTATTATTAAGTAGTATACGATTGATATTTACTTAGCATACAATTAATATTTTTAATTAGCATACGGTTGACATTTAATTAGCATACAATTGTTATTTAATCGTATGCCTAGTTTTTTTTAATAAATCAATCATATGCCAAATTGAATTAATTATATTTTATTTGTAATTAATCGTATGCATACGTTTTTTTAATAAATCAATCGTATTTTATTTGCATTGATCATATGTTATTTTTAATTAATGGTATGTTTATGTATTTATTTTTGAAATAATCGTATGCTATTTGCAATTAATCGTACACATACGATTTTTTTAATAAATCAATTGTATGTTAATTTGCATTGATTGTATGATTTTTTTTAAATAATGGTATGCATATGTATTTATTTTTGAAATAATCACATGCTATGTGTAATTAATCGTACGCATACGATTTTTTTTAATAAATCAATCGTATGCTATTTGTAATTAATGCTTATGTATTTATTTATAAAATCAATTGTATGTCTATTCGCGTTAATCGTATGTTTTTAAAATGTATCGTATGCCTTTTAAATTAATCGTATGCCCAATAGAGGGCCTCCATTCAATAGTCGATCCATGTACATGCAGACGTACACTCTACAGCTGGTGCCATTTGTTTGCATATACTGATATGTGATATACCTGTCCAATGTCATCACATACAGATGTTGAGATGGCATCTGACGATCATGCTAAAATCCATCAGCCGCTAGTAGATGTGGCAGTAGACGAAGAAGGGGTATCAAATCTCTATCCTGCTTCTTGTATAGCTCGGGATCACTTGGATCGTCCATGTGAAACAGGAATGAGTCATACAACTCGACTACCCAGTAATATCATTGATGCCATGATCAACTCATTTTTTAAGGAATATAGAAATTATATATCATCAAATTAATAGTCAACATTCAAGTTCTAACAACTACGTATTTTATCTGTTTTTTTTAATATGTAGATCTGCAACTTTTGAATATAGAATAAAATATGAGGCATGCAGTGGCGGATCTAAGGGGGGCTAGTGGGACCTTGGCCCCCATCCCACATTTTTCTTTGTGTTTTTTACCGTCGGTTGGTTTTGCCCCTATTTCCGCCTACAATGTTTTACTCACACACACACACACATATGTATATACATATAGTGTAATGAGGTCCCAAATATTTTTATCTAGATCCGCTAGCGGAGATGGGACACCAATTATGAATCAAATATCATCACCTTGAATTAAACCGCGCAACGACGCGAGTGTAATACTAATATATATTATAACAGAGTTGTGAAACTTCCGTGTTTCCAACCCATTAACAAAAGGACATTGTAGACATTTATTTAACATTATATGGGCATTATAATAATATATAGAATCATACATCATCATATTTAATTTCATATACGTTTGATACTTTCTATATATACATATAATACATGCACATAATTAAATGATTGTACTAATACACATATAAATACATATAATGATATTCAATTATAGGATTGCACAATGATTAAACTAATTTTATTATTATACAATTATTTATTTGAATATATATATATATATATATATAGATTGCACAATGTATTATGTCTAATAACTATTCTAAATCTTATATATATGTGAATAATATATATATATATATATATATATGTATATAGTAGAGTTGTGCACTTTTTCCATCCCATTTGTAGGGGAAATTTAGTAATTTTAGTAAACATGATAATCCAACACAATTTTTATATCATAACTACATTTAATGAAAAGTTCCCACGACTTACCTATTTTTATTTTTCATAATTGCTGTCAATTTTTTATATTCGGTGAACGGCCATTTTTCATAGTAACAGCCAAAGCACCCCATTACTTTTGGTCTTAATTTGCAAATTAAACTATGTATCAATGCAAAAATAATAAATTTTCCTATACAATAAAACGAACATTGAAATTTATGAATTAAAAATATTTTCTTATTAATCTAAAAATAATTAACACATTATACTTTCCTATTCATTAAGATATTTACATAAAATTAAAATACTAGAAAATTTAAAATTATCATATCTTATATTTTTTATAAAATATAACAAAAACTAAACATACAATAAAACTCATCCTTTTCGTTTTGTTTTGGAATTGGGGTACGGAGGAACCAGTAGATTTTGATTGGAGATATCTCACTTTTACACATGATTTCCACTTTGGGTCTCCACAAAGGGTCGGGACTACCAAAGCTTACATATCTTTGAGTTTTGAAAGTTATTATATAGATTTTAGTTTAAATATTTTTTGATTTCATATTTACAATTTCAACAACAACAACAACAACAATAATAATAATAATAATAATAATAATAACTGTAAATATATTAGTCGTGCATTAAACGGAGGGTCATTCTAGTTTTAGGGAAAAAACTAAACAAAAAAACTGAAAAATAAAAATTAAAAATTAAAAAAACTGGGAAAAAAACATATTAGGCGCGCATGTACCTCACACGATGCGCGCATATAGGACCCTTTTTAAAATTTTGAGCAAAAATTACTTATTGGGCCTGCATGATGGGCAGACCCATACATCATGATGTATGAGAGACTCTTATTGAGGGTTAAGCTGAAGAGGAATCGAGATTGTGGATTGAACATAGGCGCTCTGGTGTGGCTGTATTTTATGAATTTGTCAGTATATTGGGATGAGGAATGAGCATTGAAGTTGAACATAGGCACCCTGGTCTGGTAATTGAACGAGAACATAGCTGCTCTGGAAATGGAAGCCTATGATAGTAATGAGTCAGAGAAATCGAACATAAAGGATGACCCATCTATCACTGCATCTGGTTCGCAATCAAGATGGAGAATGATGAAGCATGTAATCGTGGCAACCCTAAGATTTTAGTTGACGACATAGAGGGGGAGGGAGATGGGTTCAATATCAATTTGCCTACTTGGAGAAAATCCATAGTCTCAAGCTCAGCTACAAAGTCGTACATCGATAGACTGGCCAAACTGTAGAGTTTCCGCCGGTGGTTCATCTTTCTTCCGATCATTGCGGTCCTCTCATGCTGACACTCAAGTGTCGGACAAAGCTCAGGTAACCTGAAGTTCGGACCTCTCTATCAAACACAACAACAACTCCTTAGACTAAGGCTGACGTAGATAAGCAGAGACAGCCACGGAGGCTGCACTGCACGCACATAATACCAGTGACTCCACTTTTCAACTCAAGCTATGGAAACACTCCGGTAACACTCTGGCTAACTGCACGGAGAAGATGAAGTCACAAGCACACAGCTTGTTGAGAGAGAGATTGAGAGCAGAGCAAGAAAAAACAGATTATCTGTATGTGTTACCGTTGAAATTGGGGGAGAAGCCCTCTTTTTACGAGAGCTAGGGCAACAGTCAAGTGGACTCTCAAGTGGGTCACCAAGGTAAGTGGTAGTGGGCCTTTTAAATAGGCTAACAAAACATAACAATCTCCACCTTTGGCCCATGAGAGTGCTGTAATCGAATAGGGAGTCTGCATGATTCATCATTTTTACCCTGTAGAGTCACACAGACAAACACCAGAGAAGGAGTGAGAGATAACACAAAGTTAATCTCAAAATCACAAAGATCAACCTAGATGCATACACAGTGCAGAATGTTCACAAAGAACACGGGTAGTATCATCAGGGGCTATTCACAAAGAAACAAAAGGTAAGAACAAGTGCATTAGTTCACACAGAACTAGCACGTAAAGATAGCACAAAGCAGGAGACCATCAACCAAGATCAAAATTTAAAATCCTTTGGCAAGAAATTAATTTTTCAACAAGTAGACATTTAGTGCCCCTATAATATTTTCTACTTGTATCTCACATTTTTCAACAATATCGATGATGAAATGAAACCTAACATCTACGTGTTTAGTTTTATCACGGAACACGAGATTTTTACATAATTGAATGACAGATTGGCTATTAGAAAACAAGATGAGATTTTTATCAATAAAACCAATTTTAGACAACAACCCATTTAACCAAATAACCTCTTTAACAGCTTCAGCTGCAGCAACATATTCAGACTCTATAGTAGATAAAACAATAATATTTTGGAGCTGAGACTTTTAACTTATGCAAGCACCGCTAAAGTAAACACATAAGATATAGTAGACTTTCTATTCCCTCTATCATTGGCATAATTAGAATCAGTATAGCCTACTAATTTCACACCATCAACTGACTTAGAAAAAGTCACACCACTTCCTTTAATGGATTTCAAATATCTGAGGGGCCATTTCAGGGCTTCTCAATGAGGCAAATCAAGATTAGACATGTATGTACTAGGGCTGACAAAAAATACCATCATACCATACCGGAAAAATACCGAAGATATTGATATTTATGGTATACCGATTTTTCGGTAAGGAAAGATACCTAACCGAAATTTTACGGTAAGGTAATGTATGAATTTTCAAAAATTAAGGTATACCGTCATATATCATACCACGATATATACCAAATTGAAGGTATATATATCGATGTTCCGGTATATACCGTCATACCGTACCACAGTATATGCCGAAGTGAAGTTTTTTCTGGGCAAGAGCATAGACAAATTGAGAGCAAAGCGAGAGAGAGCATATTATATGTATGTGTTACCGTTAAAATGTGGTGAATCCCTCTTTTGAAGGGCTAGGGCAATAGTGAAGTGGGCTCTCAAGTGGGTCACTAGGGTAAGTGGTAGTGGGCCTTTAAAATGGGCCAACAAAACATAACACAAACCTATGCCTTAAAGGAAATCCATTCTCCCGGCCCATCTGATTCCGAAATCTAATTACTAAAGCATTGGATCACCCCAATCTTTTCAGATGCTACGATATTGTTACCACTACCACTAGCAGTAGCAATAGCAGCCTGCATTTTCTTTTACTCGAGCCCCTAGAGGGATCTCCTAGCATTACCAGCAAAGCAGAGTTAGCTAGCCTATTTCATCAGCTTCTATTAGGTTTGAGTTACCTATACCAATATGGAATTACTGACAAGACAATCATTGGCAACCTTCAACGGAAAACACTCAAAGTTAGAGGCAAGATACAATCATCCACAATCCACAAACCAATCTCTTGTTTCATAAAGATGTACACATGCTCTTCATTCAAGTTGAAAACGTGCAAAACCAATCTTGCCTCACCAAGGTCATTCAAATTCTCTCAATAGAAGATATGGACAGAATATTATTCACACAAATCGTAACTTGATGCTCTCAAACATAAATTTGCTCATATGTCAAAATCTCTACCCTGCAAATGAGGTCTATACATAAATCAAAAGGTCTTTTTGCACTGGTTGTAGCGGGACTAGGGTGCATAGGTATGATAGAAAGGATGAAATGACTAAAATAATTGAAAACATGTAAGCATATCAACTACATTCACCAAGTTCGTCTGCATTTTCCAAATAAATAAACAAAAACCAATTGAGTGTTGGCTTCCAATAATACAGGGCAACCAAATAAATGATAACAATTGAGCATAACACTTTTTTTTCATGCTCGTCCTATTCCTTATTTTTTTTTCACATATATTTTTTTCTTCTTTTTTTCTTTTCATCTCTTTTTTTTTGGAATAGAACAGAGACATATACACATTCGTCAACTCTCCAACACCAATATCTTCAAGCAGACTTTAAACTCACTTCAAACCAAAAATACACTTACATGTTTTCAAGGGACAAGAGCAGGTCAAAAGACTAAGGCTTAATTATTTAGTGGATATTTATCATCAAGAATAAATGGATTAGGCACAACGGGCTCACTAATGGATAATGAAGGGGTGGATAATTTTTTAAGCCAAAGTAGTGGGTAATCCTAAATGCCTTAATCATTTTCATGCAAAGAAACTCAAAAGCGGCGTGATTATGGCAACTGGGCAAATCAGAAAACCAACATTCAAGTACGATACACTCAGCAAGAAAATAAATTGAGCTTTCTCATATATAATGCTCATCAGGCTCAATTCTCACAATATAGTAAGCTTCAACAAATTTGATTAAATTTTGCATATTTCCTCATTCAAGAATTTTGCATATTTCCTCATTCAAGAATACATACAAGCACGTGCACATTTTAATCATAAGAGAAAAACCATCCACTCAAGGCCAATCACATATCTTATTATTTCTTATCATGCAATCCATCTCAAGTAAGCCAATGATTTGACACACCAAAACCACAGAAAAACTCTTTTTTTAAAATAGAAAAGACAAAAACTAACTCTCCCCCCCACACTTAAACATCACAGTGTCCTCACTGTGCAAAAGAAAAGAACGGCCCAAAAGAAAAAAAAAGAAAAAAGCATAACAAAACTATATAAAAGGGAAAAAAATGCAAATTGTGTGGTCACTAAGAGGAAGACATGGAGAAGTGGGCGATGGTTTGTTCCACAGCCTCGAGACGGTCATAGAGATCATCTAGCCGGTTCATAATTCGGTGAGTATAGCGCTTGAATATGTTCTGGATCTCAGCAAGAATCGGGGCACTGCTTGAGGATATCCCTGCACTAGAAGGCTCTACGAGAACTTTTTTTTAACAATAATAAAAAAACAAAGAAAATAAATGCTCGGGTTGTCTCCCGAGAAGCGCCCTTATTTAACGTCTGAGGCTCGATGTGGGGAGGCATGATCAAGAGACAATTTCAAGGGTAGCAGATCTACCTCTGTCGAAAGGAATCATTTCCATCCCCGCACCTTTATGCTTCTTCAAAAGTTTGACCAACCTTGCTTCTTGCCCTTTGCAAAGATCATTATTGATGATTAAGGGCAACATGTCTTGTCCTCCCAGAAAAGCATATTTCAGATGCTCAGAAAGGACCTTCAGCTTCAGCATTGGAACTTTCACAACAGATGGTAAAATCGGCTCTGAATTGATCGGTATAGGCATACTGCTTGAGAGATGCCGATTGGGAAACTCATTGGTAGCATACAGCTGCATGATAACATATTGAATCTCCTCATCTTCTTCTGTTATTCCAGTGGTTTCAGTCAGCCCACCAAAAAGTACATGTTCCAACCTATCTTCCCTGAAATGATTCTCAACAAAATTGTCAACTAACGGGTCGACAATATTAATCACATACAAAGCTTCAGGGTCCTCAATATGATTCATAGCTTCAAAAATATTAAATCTTACAATATCACCATCAAATTCAAAGCTAAGCATGCTTTTATCAACATCAATTTTTGTTTTTGCAGTTTTCATGAATGGCCTTCCTAAAAGAATCAAAGATCTATGTGCAGAAAAGGAATCATCCATGTCAACAATGTAAAAGTCCACAGGAAAAAACAAATCATTAACTTTTACAAGAACATCTTCAACCACACCTTGAGAATATGCATTAGACCTATCAGCTAACTGAATGATAACCCGAGTTTCTTTCATAGGTCCTAATTGCAAATCTTTATACATAGACAAAGGCATAACATTGATGGATGCGCCTAAGTCTAGCATGACTCTTTCAACTTTCTTACTGCCAATAATGCAAGGAATAGTGAACATACCTGGATCTATGCATTTTTGTGGTAACTTCCTTTGGATTACGGCAGAAACATTCTCACCAACCTTAATCCTCGCATCATTCCCATACCGCATCTTTTTAGCACAGAGTTCTTTCAGAAATTTCGTGTACCTGGGAACTTCCTTGATGGCATCAATCAAAGGTAAATTGATTTCTACCTTCTTGAACTGCTCGAGGATCTTCTTATCATCATCTTCCTTCTTATTTTGAACCAACCTGGAAGAAAAATGAGCTGTAATCAGAGGGTTAGGAATTTTAGGTTCAGATTTTACCTCAGTGGGGGCAGACTCGGCAGCAGGTTATTCTTCTTCTGTACTGGATTTGTTTTCAGTCTGCGCAGTATGCCCATACTGCGTGTTCCTTTCTTTCTTAGCCTCCAATTCGACCAACTCTTTCCCACTTCGAAAGGTCACAACACTAACATTCTCTCTTGGGTTTTGCTCAGTTTGGGAGGGAAGTTTTCCTTGATTCCCTTGCAGCTTGTTCATTTGAGTGGCAAGCTGGGTGATCTGTGTGCCCATACTGCCTGGGGCAGCTTGCGTCTCTTGTTGGAATGCTTTCTGGCTTTGTGCCAAACTGTTGACAAGGGCACTGCTCTGCTCCAGACACTTCATAATTTCACTCATGCTGGGCACAGACTTGTCAGTATGCCCATACGGGCCACCCTGTGGTGGCCTCTGAGGGAAATCTCCGGGTGCCTTCTGATCGGGCTATCTCCATCCGAAATTTGGGTGGTCCCTCCAGCCTGGGTTATAGGTGTACGAGTACGGATCATAATTCATCCATCTAAGGGTGTCTTGCTATGCATCTCCGGATCCGTAGTATGCTTGTTCAGTTAATGGATCTTGCAAGGTTGGGCAAGCATCAGTAAAGTGGCCATTTTCTGAGCAAACTCCACAGCGGACGTTTTATGTTTGTGCCACAGCTAAACCTCGAACCAGAGAAGTCAGAGCATCAATCTTCTCATTGATACTGGAGCTGTCTGCTCGCTCAATAGGTCGATATCGGTCATTGTCCTCATCCTCATACTATTGACCTCTACAAACCATGTCGATGATGAGTTGTTTCACCTCTGCTAGAGTCTTGTTAGTCAGTGATCCTCTGCTAGCAGCATCGACTATTTTTCTGCTAAAAGTTGACATACCACGGTAAAAATAATTAGTGAGCAATTGATATTCAGAGAACCCGTGGTCTGGCCATTTACGGCACAATTGCTGGAATCTCTCCCAGTAATCAGCCAAACTCTCATTTTGCTTCTGTTTTATGCTGCTAATCGCCATTCTCAAATTTGCAACTCTGGACTCCGAGAAGAACTTGTGCAGAAATTGTCCTTCCAACTCATTCCAAGTGGTAATCGAACCAGATGGAAGATCAAATAGCCAATCTCTAGCCCTGCCTTGCAAAGTATGAGAAAAAGTTAGTAGCCTCAAATTATCATCAGAAAAACCTTGAGGGCGAAGAGTCGAGCAGACTAGATCAAATTCAGCTAAGTGCTTGTGTGCACTTTCTCCAGAAAGATCGCTGAACTTAGGCAAAACCTGGATAAAACCAGGTCGTATCTCAGAATTATTTGCAATTGTAGGCAGCACGATGCAAATGGGTCGATTATTTCTGTGGCGACCCAACTCCCTGATTGGAGGTTCAGGCTCAGGTACATTCTCGAGAGCTCGATTCCCGTTGTTGGCCATGTCTTCCTTGAACAAATGATGAAGATCTAATGTTCCTAGATCAGATGTGGAAGCTCTTTTAGATTATCTTGCAAAGTTCCTCGATCGTCGTAAAGTCTTCTCCGATTTTGGATTGAATTCTAGACTTCCTTTTTGTGAGGATCGAGTCATGCACTTGAAAAACAAAAAAAAATAAAAATAAATGGCAAACTGAAAATATTAGAATAATTACTACTTAGAAACCGATCCCCGGCAACGGCGCCAAAATTTGGTGCGTCGTTTTTCACCAAAAATAATCCGACACGCAGTCGGTATGCCCACACTACCCCGAATAGTAGCAAGCACGATCGTCTCCCAAAGGACTGGTGAGAACTATTCGAACCTTCAGTTTGCAGTAATCAACTTTCCACACGAATATCTTGATTATAATGTAAAAACCAAATTTAAAAGCAATTAAACAAATGTAGTTTCCTTCAAAGATTAAAAGGTATTTCGGCTTCCAATTAACTCTACCGTAGCTTAATTATTTTGATCATTGACGCAATGATAACTTCAACTAATGCATGCAAACCAGTTATAGCCGCTGAAGACACTTACTGACGCAGCCTAATTTCTCCTTAGTTTCTCGATAATCAAGAAGACACTTCACTAATTATTTCCCTAATCGACTGACAACCGTAAGAGAAACTCTATAGATTTAATGAGCCGACAACGTTAGACACTAGAGAAAACTGATTCAAAACCAATAGACTCTGACACAGGACCGTTGAATTTAGACTGTTATTCCCTCGATTCTGAAGAATCGTTGTACCACTAATTAAACTTAAACCACAATTATGGATGGCCGGTTTAATTGGCTACTAATTAATTCCGATCTACTAAATATTCGCGACTATCTAGCAGGGATGAAATAATTAACAACTTTAAACACCGAGAATCACAGATACATATAATTAATTAAAATAAAAAGAACAATTAGATCTCACGGAATGATTATGCCAGGGCTTTGTTAATCTTCACCGGAATAGAACACGCTTAGCTTGAATTCATAATTGGATTGGCACTTCAAAAATTAATTGATAGAAAGAATGATGAAGAAAGGAATGAAAAATTGAATTGAATCCTGAACTCTGCAGAGAAAAATCATTTTTCCTATTGTTTCTAGCGTTGGAATTAATCTGTACTACAATGGATAGAGTCCTACTCTATCTAAAAGTCCTTTTATACTAATCCTTAATTAATTAATTAAAAAGCATCCTAATCCTAATCCAACTAGGAAAATAATAAAAATAAAATCCAAAAGTAATAAAATAAGCTAGAATTTTCATCCAGGCCTAAAGCTGGTGCAGATCCACTATCTCCAGCCCAAATTCTCGCATAATCCATTAGTCGGTATGCCCATACCGACTGCTTTCTAGACTCTTCAGCTTTTCTTCAATCCAATTGCGTCCAAACCTTCCAAAATATTGTCATTATCTCCACTTCCATGTTAACCACCTGAAATCAACCACAAGATACAACTCCTCCACAAAACTTGACCAAGGGATGAGTAATACTGCAAAAGTATACCAAAAACGACCTAATATATATATGAAATAATAACCTAATCAATTACACACGGAGATATTAAACCTTTCAATATTTTTGTCACCCATACTTCCGGAACTGAAATATATGAACATGATGATATACGGAGTGTGGGGTTGTATATTCTCAAATTATGAAAAAGTTTAAATTTGGTTGTTAAAGCTTCTCTCATCTCGCGTTGCATGCACACATACGTGCTTAACAGATGGACGGTCGAACAACTTGTTCCTCATCCTTTGTTTTATCAGCTAATTCTATTAAATAAAAAGATTGATCTCTACTATAATTTACTACTTTGGAACTGGATTATAAAATTTATACGACAAGCTCAAAGATTTATCCTCTATCTCAAAGTAAGATAGATATTCAACTTAGTTGTCTCTATACCTATAAAATAAATGTAGTGATTGTCTATTTAATTCAAGTGAAAAGTCAAAAATAAATGTCTAATTAGTCAATTATTATGTTTTTGTTTGCTCTGATAAAATTGTAATATACTTCTTAAATTGAAATAAATGCAATTTGCTTCGGGTCTTTGCTTTGGTGGAAGTACTTGTTAATTGATGTAAGGTCTGGTTGTAAGACATGTTTAAGTCTTTCTAGTATGGTATATTTAGCTTTATCAGTTAAATAAATAATATGGAAATGGATGTATTAAAGAGTCCGGAAGAAACACATATGTTTAAGTCCCTCTAGTATGGTATGTTTAGATTATCATTCAAATAAATAGTATGGAAATTGATACAACAAGATGGAAGTTTAGCAAGTTTATAGTCCTTTATCTAACTTTCAAAATGTTATGCATGATAGTTCTTATGTTGGACCACTTGGGTTTACTGAAAAATTTCCATTTCTTATTCTGACTAATATTATTGATGAACTCGGCAGAGTGAGCTACTTCATGAAAGAGAAGATCTAATGAGTCTTGTAAAGAAAAAATTTAAAGTATATGATCTGAATATGGTTCTTGAAAGATGCATCGAACACTGCAAATTGTTTCTTCCGGATTTAGAATTTGAAAAGGACAAATTGGTATGGATGTGGATGGCTGAAGAATGCATTGAATTGAGGATATCAACAACTTGTATTTTGATACTTTGGTCCAGAAGAAAGTTATCGTGCCTTGAAAGTTTCAATACATCTCAAGTATCAGATGAGCTCCTCAAACGAGGTAACTATTTGAGTATCAATGATAGTTTAGATGAGATATGCGGAGGTCTTATATCTAACATGGCAGTGTAAGAGAAGGTTTGATCGGAGCTTTTTTGATGATTTGAAAGCTTTCAAACAACTATATATGCTTTTATTGTGGGATTGTTCCACTTTGAGCCAACTGCCCAATGCCATTTTTTGGAGCTTAGGACACTTAAGATCATTGGATGCGAGTCGCAGTGTCAATTGGAAATTCAGAATCTTTGCGATATATTGACATATTGAGGACTCTTGTGAATCAGCTATCAGAATCATTGGCCAGCCTGTATTGTCTCCAGACATTAAATCTGAAATTTTGCGTTGGAATGGTGATTTACCTAGAGGATTGGGGAGGCTAGTTAACCTTCGTCATCTTGATCTTGAAATTGTAGGTCAATTGAAGTCCATGCCTAAGGAGATGGGAAATTTAATAAATCTTCAGACTTTATGAGGGTTCATTGTGGAAAAGGATGATGGATGCGGCATTGGAGAGCTGAATAACATGAACGAAATTTCTGGGTTCTTTTGTATATCCAGGCTTGAGAATGTATCCAATGTAGAAGAAGCAAAGGAAGCTACACTATCGGATAAAAAGTATTTGATTCTTAGGGAAAAGTACTTTAAATCAAATTGTATTACTTGTACAAGTTATTTTTAATCTTGATGGACAAATGCACGGGGTGTTTCTTAGATTGTGGAAATCTATCCAAGTAGAAGAATTCATAATAAGATAGATCAAATGATAAATCCACTCTTTAGTTCCATCATCAATATTCATCATGGCCTGGAAAAACAAGACTTAAGTAATCTACTATTCAAATAGATCAATAATTTATACAATCATTTATGACGTTCAAACTGTTATTTCCAAATGTCTTTTGATGATTTGAATAACCAAACACGATGGAACTCACGAAAAAATAAAAAAAAAATTCAGTGTAACCGGTAGAAAATCATATATATTACTTGTTTCTTCGTTGTTTCCACCCTTCATGGTTGATTTAAAATCAATGTGCTCAAATTCAAAGTTTGAGTAACCCTATCTATGCAATATTTTCAAATGCGATGTTGAAGGTTGTTGTTTGAAAAGGAAATCATTTTGTCTTTTTTTTTATTATTTCTTAAATCATTTAGTTTTTGTGGGGTGGAAAGAAAAATTTGTAGTGTATTGGAATAAAAAAGGATATTTTAGTAATCTAAAAATAATTATTTGTACATTATTTTTTTGTGGTGTGAATTTTGTTTTATATGGTGTATTAGACTACAAATAACAGCAACCACCCACAAACCAACTATCCAATCACTTCAATATTTAATTAATTTCTCTCTATAAATCACATCAATCACTCCAACAAACCAACCACCAAACTACTTCAATGTTTAATTAATTTCTCTCTCTTCCACATAATCAATTAGAGGCGCTCAAAAAAATTAAACCGGCACTTTATAACCGCCGGTTGGCCGGTTACCGACGGTTTATAACCGCCGGGACGGTACGGTTTATAAACCGTTTATAAATCATAATCGTAACCGGAAAATGCCCGATCCGATTTGAGTTTTGGGGTCTGAAAAATCACAAACCGGCGGTTTATAACCGCCGGTTCGCCGGTTAACAACCGATTTTTTTTTTAATTTTCACTACACATGTATGATTGTACATATTAAGAATCTCCCAAAATATGGGATTCCTAGAAAACGATATTACAAATTTGTGCAATGAAAACCAAATATCTAATAACCTTATATATAAAAAATTTAACCATTATTTATGATGCAAAATCAATGTGGGATAATGACAATTGGTTACACAACTTAGGAATCCTCAAAATATATGAGATTTCCTTGAAATAGATTAGACATTGGTACAATGATAGTAAAATGTATAATATATTTTATAGGAAAAGTTTTACCATCATCTTTGATACAAAATCAATGTGGAACACATACATATATATGCAATGGTTGTCTTTGTTTGCTTTTATTTTATTCCACATTGATTCAATATTAAAGATAATGATTAAGCATTCCTTATAAAATTATATTAGCCTTTTTGTTATCAAAGTAAATTACAATCATATTTTGAATTGAGATTTAATAAGCTACATTAACACATAAATTAGATAAATAGTCTATAGAGATAAATCGAACAAGATCATTTATTGTATTTTGATGCTTAAATAATCAACACTAAAAGACAATAAGAAAATCATTGAAAACATTTAAAACAACAACAAAATACAATGTAAGAAATTCACTAAAAAAACTTAACATAATCTATTTTGTAAAAAAAATAATGATTTAAAAGGTTGAAATGAACTTATATTTTTCTAAAATTTATATAATTCAATTGTTTGCTGAAGAACTTTTGTAAACTTAAGAGTAGTTTCTAACATTTTGCTGAAGTATGTGATTTAATTAAAAAATATAAAAAAATAGTTATGAATATAATCAAGCCAAATAATTATGAAAACTTTACTGATGACTGCTGACTATATAAATATTAAAGTGAAAGTGTACTCGTGTCCTATCTTCCCAAAGTTTATTATTGCCTTTGCTATAAAATCAATGTGGAACAAAAAGAAAAGAAAAGAAAAGAAAAGAAAGGTATAAAATCATTACCTTTGTTTTTGTTCCACATTGATTCTATATCAAAGACAATGATTAAACATTTCTTATAAAAGGATATTAGCCAATTGATTATCATTGCATTATCTTTTAATTATTTTTAAAGTAAATCTCATATATTTTGAGGATTCTTATTTTTTAGATGTTATAAAATAAAATATTTGATATAGTTGAATATATTAATTATTGAAAATTCAAAAAAAGAAAATTGAAACCGACCTTTAACCGGGTAACTATCGGTTAACCGGGAAAAACCGTCTCACCCACAAACCAGTGGTTACGGTTTGAAAATTGTAACCGTGGCCTTAACACACGGTCCGGTTACGATTTGCGTCGGATGAAATCGCCTAACCGACGGTTTGTAACCGTAACCAGCGCAAACCGTAACCGTGGGCATCTCTAAATCAATATTAATCCAACTCAACCACATCTATCTTGCATGTTTTATATATGACCACTCAATCACACAACCACAACATTATATATAATTATTTTATTTTATTTTTTAAGATTAAAATATTACTTGTAATAAATAAAAATATTCTAAAAAAAATCGAGCAATTAATAGAAATAAATATTCAATACCAAAAATATTACAAACTAAATTAATAATATAAATTACACCATGCTTCACAACAATTAAACTACATTTTCTAAAATTACAAAAAATAAAATTACACCAACTAAATGACATTTCCTAAAATTACATAAAATAAAATCACACTCATTAAACCACATTTCCTAAAATTACATAAAATAAAAATTTATTGTTTGATATATATAGAAAATTAGAGAAAAAAAAGATAATTTTAAAGTGTGTTGAAATGTAGCAAATTTGTTGTCTATTATAGAGAATGAAAAAAATATGAATCTTGGTATATTTTTTTATTATATTATATAAAAGATATACCAATTTTATCTATATATATAAATAAAATTGATTGATCAATAGGATAGAGACAAGTGTCTTCATCCCATTGGCCAAAGAATGGTTGCCATGAAACCCACAAATGGCCACAAATGGTCAACCACCATTTTTTACCAAAGTCATTTTTTCTTTTTTCTTTTATTACTTAGGTGGTGGCGACAACAAGTGGTTGTGGTCACCGCTAGAAGCAGCCTTACATGATACACCATAGTACAATATGGTGCCACCAATATTGTTGATTAAAGCAAATAACTAGTTAGATATGTTAAACCAACATGATAATCATAAGATGATCTATTTATGAAAATGCAAAGAAATCTATTAAGCACTATGTTGTGTGTGTGTATTATACTTTGACTGGAATTATTTTACAACTGAAGTGCAAGAAGAATAAACGGAAGGGAAAGATTACAATAAACAACTGAATTTAAACACTTAAGTAAATTGAAACTCGAGTGCAGATTTCGGCAAGCCGAGTCGAGGGGACCTCACTCCGCAAGACAAATTACGCCCTGGCTAGTGCTCACAGTCTGGCGATTTGTCTCTCAAAGATGAAACGGCTTCGTCCTTCCAACAGTAGCACCACAAGTCCGACAAGGCTCCAGCGAACTAGACAACGTCGAGAACTGGGAAGCTATGACTCGAAGAAACTTGTATGCAACAATATGATGATGTTCGTTTATGCAGAATGTGGCAGAGGACGAGGACGAGCCGAGCCGAGCACGGGCGGACGCGCGCGTGTGGGCTCATGGCCCACATCCTTATGCACTTAATTACTTCACTTAAGTGTTAATACACTTAAATACACTTCTTAACTTGATTAAGAAATCAATGTGGGATTCTCTAATGTGTCTTAAACACATTTATCCCACAAACCATAAATGCCCAATCGTGTGATCAACTTCAACCATTTATTTTTCACTCACCGAAAATCAGATTTGAGCAAATAAAAATACTGCGATTATCTACTCACAACAAAGAACAATCGTACGACATTTAATTCCTCCAAAATTAAATATCTCGGTCACTAAAAATCAGATAAAATGAGTCAAAACTCAATTTACTAAATCCAATTTTCCAACACACCAAACAGTGGCAAAGTTCTTACAAGAAATAGTAGAAAATTAAATGAATGGAGGCTCACACAATCAATTCTATGTAAAGCCTTCATTAAGGCAAATAGAAAAAAATAAAAATATCCTTAATCTATAAGCTAAATAACAAAGAGATCATAACACCCTCCTTCAAACTTAAGGTGTCGTAGCAACGAGTATCAAAAGTTTGCCAACCAATAAGTGAAAATGCGGAAGCGGAAGAGAATTAGTGAACAAGTCAGCGATTTGCGACGACGAGACAATGAACACGAATGTGAGGGTGCCAACCTGGAGGTGAAGCCGAGTGAAGTGGCAATCAATTTCAATATACTTGGTCTGTTCATGAAAAATAGAGTTTTGGGCAAGCTGGATCACACTCTTATTATCACAGTACATCAGAGTGGGCTCATGGAAGAGAACCCTTATATCAACTAATAACCGATGAAGCCAAACAATATCAGTGGTAGTGGAAGCCATGGCCTTATATCCGGTCTCAGTGGAGGGGTGAGAAACAACCTGTTGTTTCTTGCTTTTTTATGAGATCTCTATAACTACAAGTGGTAGACTTTCGATCAACAGGATCACTGGCCCAATTAGCATTAGAGAAAGCTCACAGTACGAGAGAGCAAGTAGAAGAAAATAGTAAACTCTAAAATATAGTACGTTAGAGATACCGTAGAATACGAAGAACGGTAGCCTAATGGATAATGGTAGGAGATGAGACGAATTGATTGACAATAGGAACAACATAAGCAATATCTGGATGAGAGATAGTAAGATATATCAAACTACCAACAATAGTGTGATACAATGTTGGATCTTCCAAGGGAACACCATGAGATGGTCAATAACGGGCATTGTCTTCCATAGGAGTGTCAATGGTACAACTATCAGTGAGGCGAGCACGATCAAAGATGTCACTGACATATTTAGATTAGGAAAGAAGGTATTCCTTATGAGACCAACAAATCTCAATACCAAGAAAGTAGCGGAGATGACCCAAATCTTTTATTTCAAAACAAGTGGCCAAATCTAATTTCAAAAGAGAAATATCATCTGTATTGTTGTCGGTAATGATCATGTCATCAACATATAAAGATAGAAGAATAATGCCAGAGGATGAATCCTTAATAAAGAGAGCATAATCGTTGTCACTAGAACAAAAATCAAGAGAAAGTAGAGCATCTGAGAATGCATCATACCAGGAACGGAAAGTTTATTTTAGCCCATACAATGATTTTTTTAATTTACAAACATGTCTAGCCTTGTGAGAGACACCGGAATAGAGAGTCCTGTAAACCTCGTTAATAAGATCTCTATGTAAGAAGGCATTCTTAACATCCATCTGGTTGATAGGCCATTGATGGACCGAAGCAACAACAATAAGGGTGCAAATGGTGGTTATCTTGGTAACAGGAGGAAAAGTTTCCTCATAATCAAAACCATACTACTGTGAGGAACCTTTAGCCATCAATCTGGCTTGTATCGTTCAATCGATCCATTGGACTTGGTCTTAATCTTGTAAACCCAATGAGAGCCAATAACATGTTTATCCCATGGAAGAGGTACTAAATCTCAAGTCTTAGTCTTGGATAAAGTATTAAGCTCATCTACCATAACTTGCAGCCTCTTTATAGGAGGTATGCTTAGAAATCTTGTGAATAGAGGTAAGAAACGCGGTAAATAAGGGAGAATAAGAACAATAATCAAAATCAGAGAGACGAATATACTTACAAATGCGGTTAGAGCGACGATGAGGAGGAGGAAGATCATCAACCCGAGGAAGTGAAAAAGGAATAGGCGAGGTAGGAGAAAACTGTAGCATCATCATGTGGATCATGATCAATACCTGCAGGGTCAGAGTCAACATTGCTGCCAAAAAGGTTAGTGGGATGAGGTTAGACCGAGACATAGTAGGAGAGTTGGAAGAAATAGAGAAGAAAGAAATACACTCGAGAGAGTGAACATGCCGGGAAACATATAACTTGTGATCGACGGAGTCAAAACAGTGATACCCTTTTTGACCATATCCATAACCCAAGTGATAAACATGGCTTTTGCATGCATTTGAGTGTTTATGTGGATCATATTTGAAGATTAATGCATGTTTAAGTTGAGGTTTTGTGGTCATTTCGGTTTTTCTCGTGCACGTTCATGTTTTACTATTTTTGTTAAAGTTTGAGCTAGAAAAGAGGATAGTTACAAGATCCAATTCAATTGGAAGATAAGCTATAAAGATATAGGATCGAGTTGGGGTCATTCTGTAACTTGAATCGGGTCAATCAGACAAGAAACGAGCGAGAACGGAGCAAAACGGCGGAGTATATCAGAGGCATGCACACTGGCACGGACAACGGCACGGCCCGTGCCATGAAGCACACAAGTTTCAGAGTCTCGGTAGCTACGACACGGCCCGTGCTGCACACAGCACGGCCCGCGCCGTCTGTTCCAGAAATTTTGGACTCATTTCCTTACTCGGACTCTGTATTCCTCAACTATTTAAGGCCCTGCTTTGCAGGATTTTTGGGGACGACTTTTTCATTACTTTAGAGTTCCAATTTTATTTTACATTCAAGAAACCTCTGTGGATTTTCAGACATGAAGAATTGAAGTTTTATTTAACGAATCATCATTACGGTTCCTTTAATCTTTCGCAATTTCATATTATACTTATAATTATTATTATTTCTGTTATTTCCGTTGTTTCAATTATGAGTGAGTAGTTTTATTATTAATTCTAAGGTTTGCAAGCATGTTGAATCTACGTGTTTAATTTAATTTTGTTATTTTTCCCTTCTGATTATTGTGTTCAATTGTTTAAGTGTTGTTATTCTCATGCATGGATTAGTGGCCATAATTGATGCATGCTAGCTAGTTAATTTGAGACCTGGTGGAGATAATTAACCGATGGGATTAATTGAACATTTTGATACACGTTCTTTGGAATCTGTAGGGGGTTTAATCTGTTGATCTATCGGGAGTTAGTGAATTATTCTAGAGACGAAAGTGATAGGTAATTTATTAATCCACATCTACCTTGAGACCTGACGGAGATAAGTAGTTATATTTCGGATCCTCCACCAATAGTCAGATTAAAGTGGGAATTATTAGAGTTGAATTAATACATAGACGATACATATGTAATGCATTCCCTAGGATTAATATTCTGTTAATTGATTGAGTTTATTTAAGTGAATTAATTGTGTCTTTTTTGGTGTCGTTTATTTCCTCTAATTGCATTTAAATTCGTGTCTAGATTTAGTAAACCTAAAAATCAGTAGCCTGGATAATAGAGAACTGTTAGCTTAGTACTCAGTGTGGTCATATTTTCAGTCCCTGTGGATATGATACTCGATTCACCGATTATATTGCATTGTCCTGTGTTAGTTGCAGATTAGTGCATAAAAATTAGTGCATCACCAAGAAAACACATAAAGCAGAGCGAGAGGATAGCTTGCTACATTTAACATGAGGTCAAAGAACATAGCAAGCAATCCCAAAAACACGTCAGAAACTATAATCAAGAGCATGACCAAAAAGACTCTCAAATGGAGACATACCCGAAATAATCATAGAGGGAATTATGTTTATCAAGTAAACAGTAGTGAGAGCAACTTTACCCCAAAACTTACTAGGAACAGAGACAGATAAAAGAAGAGAACGATCAGTCTCCATAATATGTCGATGTTTCCTTTCGGCAACCCCATTTTGTTCAGGAGTGTCAATACAAGATGTTTGATAAATGGTGCCATCAGTAGCAAGAATCTCACAAAAACTATTAGAAGTATATTCCCCACCCAAATCACATCTAAAACATTTGATAACTTGTGAAAATTGGGTTTTCACAAGAGTACGAAAGGCAACATAAATTCTTAGGAAATCAGAACGGTGCTTCATCACATAAAGCCAACAGTAGTAAGTATGTTCATCAATAAAAGAGACATAAAATCTTGACCCTTCCTTAGTAGCAATGGGGGAAGGACCCCAAACATCAGAGTGAATTAAAGCAAAATGAGATTTGGTGACAATGTTATTTTTAGAGAAAGGTAAGACAAAGAATTTTTCCAGTTTGCAACCTTTACAACCAGAAATGTCATGACCCTTAACCTTTCCTAAAGACCCAGTAGAAATAAGATAATTCAAACAAGAAGATGATACATGACCAATGCAAGAATGCCACAATAAAAGTCAGATGAAAAGAGACTCAAACAAAAACTAGACAAATCCACACTAGAAGCATCAACATCAGGAACTTGAAGATCATCCATGATATACAATCCTCCCTGTCTATGGCCTGTCCCAATCCACTTCTTGGAATGAAGATCCTGCACATGACAATCAGTAGAAGAGAAGGTGACAATACATCTAGAATCACAAAGTTGACCAACAAAAATTAAATTCAATGCTAGTTTAGGAATATGGTAGACACGAGGAAGAAAAACATGAGATGAAACAACAAAACTAACACCCGTTAATGGCATAAGAGTACAATTAACAGTCACAACAGAAATAGAATTGGAAGGAGTAAGAAAAACAAAGGAGTCAGCAGTGAGAGACATATGGTGAGATGCCTCGAGTCCAAGAGTCAATCTAAAGAAGATATACTTGTGGAACTCGGAGTGGACAAATTTGCAGCAGCAAACATGGCATGAGGCTGTTGGTTGAGAAGTTTCTGAAGTTGTTCAAGGAGTGCCTTGGCAGAAGTGGCATTGGAAGAAAAAGCTACAGCAGCTGTGTTGGGAGGCTTAGGATGTTGTGGCTGGAAACTTGAAGGAGGAGGTCGAGAGCTTGAAGAAGGGCCTTTGTTGGCTAGCAGGGGACATTGAGCTTTCCAATGTCCTGGTTGGTGACAAAAGTTACATTCATTGGGCTTTGAATTCGGCCGATTCTGATTCTTGTTCTGATGTGGATTCTAAAAATGCTAATTTTGATTCTGTGTGGGGTGAGAATGAGCAGCCAAAATAGATTAGGTTGGTGATGGAAGGATCTCTTTCATTATTCCAGACTTGAGCCTAAGCTCTTCAGCAATGAGTTCACTGACGATAACATCAACAGTAATCTTGGGACTACAATGTAGGATATTACCACGTAGTGCTTCAAAGTCATCATGAAGGGCCATCAGAAATTGAACAATGCGTTGTTCTTCACATCTAGCAATGTAAGGAGGAAAAGCTCTAAGCTATGCTAATTTTGTCATAGCTAACCGATCCCAAAAATTTGTCATAGCGTAATAGAAATCTTAGATACTCATATCCTTTTGTTGGAGAGTGTGAATATCTATTTCCAGTTGATACTGTTTGGTAAAGTTGGATTGTGTATACAACCTATCCGGATGATCCCCCAAACTTATTTAGCAGTATCATACTTAGCTAATTGCATACCGATGGAGTTGTCGACTGAGTTATTAATCCAAGTAATAATCTTGGAATTATTAACCTGTCAAACCTCTATTTGTTCTTCATACTTTTTCATTATCAGCCTCAATAGGTTTTGATTTCATTCCACACCCATATATCCTTATATGTTCTTTCCCATCAAAAAATTCTTCATAAGATAAATCCAATAAGCGTAATTCTTTCTATCCAAACAAGCACTGATGGACTGCAAGAATCATCTCTCTCGGCAGCCATGGTGAAAACAAAAAAGAAATAGTAAGAAAACAAACAAAAATTCTATAATCCAAGACAAAACCACTAAAAGATTAACAAGTAGAAATCCAACGAGCTAAACCATACACATGAACATCGAGAAAATCTAGAATAGCAAATGAGTCGAGAGAAATATCGAAAACAATCAAGTTGTCGAAAAACCTCAGCAATGTTGTGAACAATAACTCAAAAAATTCGAGTCGGGGCTCCACCCCGAACCTCGGGCAGGGGACACGCCGCCCCCTGCAACCCCCAAGCCACACTACAAGAAAAGCCACAAATTCCAGCGCACCGATTCCAACATTTTTTTTTTGCTGGAACACAATTCCAACGCTTTTTTTTGTATTCGCTGGAAAAATATTCCAGCGCTTTTTTTTGTTGGAATTTTAATATCGCTAGAATAATCTCGATGTTTTCTTATATAGAAAAAATTATTCCAATCCCCCCCTTGTGTTGCCCCCAAGTTTCAAACCCGAGATCTCTCATATATGTGCGCAAGCTCTTGCTGTTTGCACCAAGTGTTGAATTCATTAATTATACTATATATTTTATATTTATTATATATTATGTATATATCTTATATACTATGTATTATCGTATAATCCATGATTTATAAACTTTTAATGTTACATTCATTAGATTAATTTATGAAAGTTCAAATGATATATTATTTATTTGGTGGTATTGAATAGTTTTTTTAAAATCTAATCAAGATTACAAATTAATTTTAATTTCATTTTTAATAATTATTCTTTATAACATTTATAAAAGATGTAACAATAATTATAACTCATAACTTGCATTATCTTAAAATTTGATTTGCTATTAGCTTAAGAAACTTTAACTGATTATTTGGGTATATTATATATTATAGTAAACTATAATACCAAATTAACTTACTTAAAACTCAAAATGTAGGAAAGACAATTTTATTGTCATTAGATATTAAAGAAAACTTATTATGAGTGTTGAAAATTTATAAAATAATATTTGCATAATAATGAATTACTAATCTTATGATTTATAACTTAAAAATTTCATAACTCGCTACAATACATAGTTTTCAACTTTAAAAATACATTATCTATATTAGTTATATAATACTTTAAATGATTGATTGTGTATATTACATATATATTAAATAAACTATATGTGCACTAAATTAACTTAATCAAACTCTAAATTTAGAAGATTGTCATATTATGATTATAGATTGAACAAAACTTATTAGTAGCATAGAATAATTATAAAATAATATTGTATCGGTATAACATTTAATTACTTATAAAATTTTATGGTTTTTAACTTCAAAAATATTATAACTCACTACAATATATAATTTTTAACCTTAATATTAAATTTAATATATTACTTTTATAAACTTTACTTGATTAGTTAATTTATAAGTTCTAAAAGAACAAGATCCAATTATTAGATAAATCTCGAGTTCATCTTCTATTATCAAGACTAAAGTACATTTTGATATTTTATTTTGTAATGTATTATTTATATGAATTTATATTGATTTATAATATACACTAAAAAATAAAAAAAAAATGAAATTTCAAATTTTCAAGCCGAAAAATAATTCTGGAATTTTATTTAAAAATAATAAATTTAATTAAAAAATAAAATATCATAGCGAAAAAATACTTCTGGAATCGGAAAAATCATAAATAAAAAATATAAAATTATTCCGATGAAAAAATACCGCTGGAATTCGAAAAAAATCATAAATAAAAAATATTAAAACATTCCAGCGGAAAAATATTGCTGGTATATGAAAAAAAAATAAAAAATGTTAAAACATTCCAGCGAAAAAATAATGCTGGAATATGGAAAAAAATTTTAAAAAATATATTAAAATATTCCAGCAGAAAAATACCGCTGAAATTCAGAAAAATCATAAACAAATTTTTTTTTAAAACATTCCAGCGGTATTTTTTCCACTGGAATATGAAAAAAAAAACAATATTAAAATATTCTAGCGTAATGTTTTTGCTGGAATTTGGAAAAGTTTGAAAAAAATAAATAAAAATCATTCCAGCGGGTTTTTTCCGCTGGAATCAAATAAAATATACGCTGGAAATTATATCCGTTGGAATATGCGGTGGAAAATTCATGCGAGCATAAATTTCGCTGGAATGTTCGGTGGAAAATTCCAGCAAATATTTTTTGCTGGAAGAACCACTGGAATCCGAAAAATTCCAGTGTTTATGAAGTCCGCTGGAATTTGATTATTTTCTTGTAGTGCCAACTCACCGCGGGCAACTGGATCTGCCAGATTGTGTATTAATCCTTAAACCCGCTTTGATACCATGTTAAACCAATATGATACTCATAAGATGAGCTATTGGTGAAAATGAAAAGAAATCTATTAAGCACCAAAGAGTGGCAAAGTTCTTACAAGAAATAACAGAAAAGTGAATGAATGGAAGCTCACACAATCAATCCTACATAAAACCTTCATTAGGACAAAGAGGAAAAGACAGTAATATCCTTAATCTATAAACTAAATAACAAAGAGACCATAAATACTTATAACAAGATACTAAAAAAATCTCATATTCTTTATGCTGAATTTAAGGTGTTCGTGGCAACTTAAATTAAATGTTCATTTATTTAAACCCTGAAAATAAATTCATTGTTCATCTCTTTTCCACTACATATGAAATTCATTTGTTTATTATAAAAATTAAAAACTACTATATATATGTTGCTATTAATTTTAATTTGTGCAAGATAAACCAACGAATTAACCACTGAATCACTACAAAAAAAAGTCCATTTTAGCGACGGGGCCGACAGGGGTCGCCACTAGCGACGGAAATAGCGACGGGAAATTTTACGACGGGACTAGCGACGGGGAATCCCGTAGCTAGATTTTAAAATTTTAAAATATCATTATTTTTATAAATATAGCAACGGGGGTTCCCGTCGATACAACTTAGCGACGGAAATAGCGAAGGGAACCCCCGTAGCTTTTTTTTTTAATTTTTAATTTTTTTAATTTTTTTTATGTTTTTAAATTTTATTTAATTATTTTTAAAATAATTAAATATGATTTCAATCTATTCTAATACAAATATTCTACCTATTACAATCATTTTTATATTTTTATTCATTTATTTTAATTTTTGAAAAAATAATATCGCAATATACATTTATTAATATAACATCTTTAAATTTGTATTATTTCCTTACTAAATACAAATTTATACAAATTAGCTTTATTAGTATTCTTATAAATAAACTAATTAGTATATTATTATATATTTAAAAAATGTATTAAGTTTAACATAATATTTATTATAGTTACTATTACAAGATTAATCAATTATACATTAACAAACTAAAATATACTATGAAAATATATACATAATATAGTATATAATGGATTTTAATTTTTAATTATAAACTAAAGTAATTTTTAATTTTTTTAATTTTTTATTTATTTTTTAAATTTTATTTAATTATTTTTAAAATAATTAAGTATTATTTCAATCTATTCTAATACAAATATTCTCCCTATTAAAATCATTTTTATATTTTTATTCATTTATTTTAATTTTGGAAAAAATAATATCGCAATTATACACATTTATTAATATCACATCTTTAAATTTGTATTATTTCCTTATTAAATACAAATTTATACAAATTAGCTTTATTAGTATTCTTATAACTAATTAGTATATTATTATATATTTAAAAAATGTATTAAGTTTAACATAATATTTATTATAGTTACTACTACAAGATTAATCAATTATACATTAACAAACTAAAATATACTATGAAAATATATACATAATATAGTATATAATGGATTTTAATTTTTAATTATAAACTAAAGTTATTTATTATGTAAGTAAAAATAATTTAATTCATTATGATATTTAGCATGAAACACAAAGTAAGACTATTTAACCACATTTTCACCATGATATATATATATATATAATTTTAAAATAATTTAATTAATAAATTATAGTTCTTATATACAAATATATAATGAAGAAACCGAACTCTCGGTTTTGAAAGAGTTGTATACAAAGTTGTGTATAAAGTTGAGACAACTTTGCATACGCAGCGGAAATTTAAAAACAGAAACAATGGATTGGAATTTTCATGAGATTATATTTCTATAATCTCGCAAAGTGCCTCAGGGCGAAATCTTCACTATATAAAATATGTGAATTACAAAAACACTACCAGATAAACTCTCACTAAATATTAAGACACTTTATCTCTTCCTTCACAGAAGGTTGGGACTAAAGTTGTCTTAATTATATCTAGTAGAAACGGATAAATACGAGAAACCAAAACTTTACAATATCTGAAAAGCTCTATTAAAAATCTCGTATCTAACACTAACTATCTAAACCCTATATATACACAGCTCGTTGGTTGATCCCTACTCAAAGCAACCGATCCACTAAGCCTTGATCTCCACAAACTGCACTCCTATATTTCCGGCGCAACTTCCAGTGCAACTTCCGGAACAACCGTGGCTTCAGCAGATCGTTGGACTTGGTCAAGTCCCACATGCTTCTAAATTCTCTCAATAGAATTTTAACCTGCAATAAAGACAAAAACTCCCAAATACACAATTTAAACAAATATTCCTAAATCTATGATACACTAGAAAACGGTATCAACAATCTCCCCCTTTTTTGGCTTTCTTTCCAAAACCAAACAAAAAACATAAGATATAATTACTCCCCCTGAAGCAACACAATCAAATCACAACATCCATGAAAAGATTAGAGAAATGTTAGCTAAAATGTTACTCCCCCTGTCATCAAGACAGAAATAAAAACAAATTCTACACAATATCATCACAACGCATAAAACAACCATAACCATAATATATTCACAGCAAATGCATATATAACTGCATGTAATCAAAAATATATAAGAGTTAGGCAGAAAATAAAAGTTGTTCAGAAAGTTGTGCAGAAAATAAAATAGTTGTTTGTTTGTTTCATCCAATCAACAAAATATTGCAACACACTGCAGTCTTCTTCTTCTTCTTCATGCTTCTCCCCCTCACTCCTCATCTTCAGCTTCCTCATCACTTGATCCTTGGCGACGACGACTAGGACCTTCTCCCCCTTTTTGGGAAGAAAGGAGTCATTGAAATATCCTTCGTTGCCCTTCAAGGAGAGCAATCTGCGAGGAAAAGAAGGCTATTTGCTCCTGCAAAATAAAGACAGGTAATGAACACATTAAATTTACCGAGGGATCCTCTTCAGTTGATGCATCAATCCACGGGAGATCTCTGTGTCTCTTCTCACTCAAGAAGGCAGGTTGCACAGTTTGGAGAGGAAGCTTGGATGTAAGGATATCTTTCTTCTTCGGCTTCAATCCTTGCTCAACAAGCATGCTATAGATGAGAGATGGTACGATCAACTTCTTGGTAGACTTCGCCACAGCAACTTCAGCAACAACATTAAAAATGTGAGTGCCTAAGTTGAACTTCTCTTCCTTGAACACTTTGTAGAGTAGGCACACATGCTCAAATGGTACAACTATTGTATTGGATGTAGGGATCCAATTTGACACTGAAATCTTGTGCAAAGTTGCAAAAAGAGAAGTGAGGACCGAAGCTATGCGATTAGGCCTTTTGTTCACTGTCCACACATCTGCATGGCCACCCGTAAGCAAATTCTCCATTTCAACCTCTAGCTCCTCATCAATCTCAACATCAGACTCAACAATATTTGGAGCAGTTAAAAATTTGTTAATGCGAGAGGGAGTGAAGGAGAAAATCTTCCCACGGACATAAACTTTTCCAAACATCTTGGAGGAGGGGTTAGCAAAATCAATAGAGAGATTGGTATAAAACTGCTTCACAATCTCAGCAACATAGGGTTTCACATAGTTAACACTTCTAAAAGCTTTCCTTTTATGCAGAAAATCAACCAAATTATATTGTGCAAAATCCTTCAAATCAACTGTCCTATCATTAATGAACTCCCTTTTCCTAAAACTATCCTAATTCTTCTTAGCAGCCTCATTGTAAAAACATTCATTCAAAGCTTTATTTACCTCAAGCTCAGAGTCGGATTCGGTGCCGGTCTCGGTCGGAGAAACTTCCTGTTTGACTTTCTTGACTGATTTGCCTTTCAACTTCAACGGCGACGAGGAAGGTATTTTCCTTTTCCCTTTCCGAGAGACAGCAACCTCCTCTTCAAGCTCTTCGTCCTCCTCGGCTTCTGAGTTTTGGTGAGAGGATAATTTCTCAGCAGAGTCATCGGAGAAAGCACCCAATTGATCCTCACCCTCGGCATCACTGTCGATGTGGATTGGTTCCTCAGGAGCTTGAGAAGGATGACTTGTTCGAGATATGCACTTGGAACGACGAGAGGGAGGAACCCTAGGTGTTTTAGAGGGTTTCTTCGTCGGAGGAGAAGGGATCGGAGATGGGTTGACCTCCGGCTGTGACTCCGACTCGACAGAGGAGAACGGGACGGCAATCGGACTTCCGCCTTGTAGAGCGGCTTCCTCAGATGAATGTAGTGGGTCCTCTTGGTCTTTGGCAAGAATTGGAGTGTCTAGCTCTGGAAAATTGAACGACGGCATCACGATACCGCTCGGAGCGACGATAATCGCCTGATCGGCCGTCGGTGTCAGGACAGATGACGGCATTGAAGTCGGTGCCAGGAGAGGAAGTGGCTGAGACTGAATTTCCGAGCTTCCTACCTCAGGAGAGATATCCATCGGAGCATTCCCTCGTGAAGACAAGAGCAAGATGCTGGGTCGGAGAAGAGGGGTGGTGTCCGGTGAAAGAAGACGGAAAAGATTAGGTGCCAAAAAGTGGGGAGGAGATGGCTGCGGCGGAAACGTTGAGAGGTGGCGGAGGTAAGCAGAAGCTTCGGGATCCGCCATGAATTCCTCCAATTGCTTCATTTTTTCCGGCGTCATTTTTGAAGAAGGTTCGAGAGAGAGAGAGCGTGAGCTTTTGGAAGATGAACGGTTGAAGGAATGAAGAAAAATGAGGGTTTTGTGAATAGTGGAGCAAGGATTTGTTTTTAACAGACTTAGCAAATAGACGGGAATTTTAAATGAGTAAACTAACAAACAAATTCGTCCCGCCACAAAAATAGGGATTAAAGATATAGTCAAAGATTAAATTAAAGATAGAGTAGGATATACTTCCGGATTCACTCAACTGACTTTCAATTTCTTTTTTTTTTTGTTTTTTTTGTTTTTTGTTTTTAATTTGAACAACTGTTGTTATAGAGAATGAAATATTCAGAACACTTTTGACACATCATAAAAGACTTTTCAAGAAGAGAGCATATGATGAATAGATGTATAATCAAGAGAATCTCATAAAAACCACTTATCTGAGGTCTTTGACCCAGTTATATGGTTTTTTAAGAACAATCATGATTTCACCTTTTACAGACTTTTACATCCTCGAATCTGCTCAACTTCACAGTCAACTATGATATATCAAAAGTTGTGGCAACAGTTGATTTAACTTTTGAAATCATATAGAACATAAGCCAAGAGATTTTCTCAAAGATGAGAATCTCTCATAGCTAAGAGCTTTTGTGAAAATGTCAGCCAGTTGAGAATCTGTACTAATGTACTCCAACTTTAATAACTTCTTTTCGACTAAATCTCTAATAAAGTGATACCTTAAGTGGATTTGTTTGGACTTTGAGTGGTGGACGGGGTTCTTTGCAAGGTTGATTGCGCTTGTATTGTCGCAAAGCATTACTAGGGAATTGCTATCCAAACCATAGTCATCCAACATTGACTTCAACCAAATCAGTTGAGTTGCACAACTTCTAGCTGCTACATACTCCGACTCAGCTGTGGATAGAGAAATGCAGTTTTGCTTTTTGTTGTGCCAGGAGATGAGATTGTTGCCTAGGTAACAGCAACCTCCACTTGTGCTTCTTCGATCATCAGTTTCTCTAGCCCAGTCAGCATCACTGTACCCCACAAGATCTGAAGGTGTGTCCTTTGTGAACCAAAGTCCCAGTTCACAAGTGCCAGCAACATATCGAATGATTCTCTTGACAACTTTCAGGTGTTCTTCCTTTGGACAGGATTGGAATCGAGCACATGCACAAACACTGTACATTATATCTGGCCTGCTTGCAGTCAGATATAGAAGACTTCCGATCATCGATCTGTACAACATTGGGTCAACTTCAGGCCCAACTGCATCCTTCGACAGTTTCTCAGTTGTGCTCATGGGGGTTCTCATATGTTTTGCACTTTCTAGACCAAACTTCTTCACAAGGTTCTTTGCATATTTCGTCTGTGAGACGAACACTCCATTATCTCTTTGCTTGACTTGAAGGTCGAGGAAGTTGCTAAGTTCCCCAACCATGCTCATCTCGAAGGAGGTTGACATGGCTTCCACAAATTCCTTCAAAGCTTTCTCACTTGTTGACCCAAACACTATGTCATTGACATAAATTTGAGCTATGGTTAGAAAGTTGTTTTCCTTTTTGAGAAAAAGTGTCCTATCCGCATGTCCCCTATAAAAACCAAAATCAAGCAAAAATTCGGTCAAACGACTATACCAAGCTCTAGGAGCTTGCTTTAGTCCATATAAAGCCTTGTGTAGTCTGTACACATGATCGGGCTTAGAAGGATCTTCGAATCCTTTGGGTTGTTCCACATATGCCTCCTCTTCCAAGATTCCATTGAGAAAAGTTGTCTTAACATCCATCTGGTGAAGGGTGATATTAAGGTAACATGCAATAGTAAACAAAAGCCTGATTGACTCTATTCGTGCAACTGGAGCAAAAGTTTCATCATAGTTTATGTCTTCTACTTGAGTGTATCCTTGGGCAACTAAGCGAGCCTTATTTCTAATGATGTTTTCAAACTCATTAGTTTTATTTTTGAATATCCACTTAGTCCCGATAACATTAACTCCAGAAGGTCTGGGCATTAGTGTCCAGACTTTGTTTCTCACAAATTCAAGTAATTCGGCCTGCATTGCACTAATCCAAAACTCGTCTTTTAAGGCTTCAGTTACATTCCTAGGTTCAATCAAAGATAGGAACACAATTATCCCAACTTCATTGATGACACATGACAAACACACCAACCTTACCATTTCCTTGTAGTTAGCAACAGTGTGACCTCTAGTTCGGATCCCTTCGTGAACATCTCCAATGACTTGGTCAATTGGATGATCTTTGCGAATTCTCTTCGGAGGGTCTCTTCGAACACTTCCTTGAATCACTGCTGGGATTTCTGAATCATCAAGATCAGATTCAGGTTCATCGGAAGGTGTATTCTTGTTTGTCGCTGAAGTGGCCTCAACTTCAGGGTCAACTTGTGCTTCATCAGTGTTTCATGTATTTCCCTGAATCTCAATTACACCGTTCGTATCATCAGTAGGAGTATACAAACTAGCCATATCATCAAATCTTATATTCACACTTTCCATTACAGTTTTGGTCCTGAGGTTATAAACACGGTAGGCATGACTGTTAAGTGAGTAACCAATGAACACACCTTTGTCACTTTTAGGGTCAAACTTGTAAAGATAGTCCCTATCATTCAAAATATAATAAACACAACCAAATACATGTAAATATTTCAGGTTGGATTTTTTACCATTCAGAATCTCGTATGATGTCATCGTGGTTCCGGTTCTTAGGTTTACGCAATTACTTACATGACATGCGGTATTTAATGCTTCAGCCCAAAACCATTTAGCCAGCTTCTTTGAGTGCAGCATTATAGTGGCCATCTTTTGTAAAGTTCTATTCTTTCGCTAGGCCACACCATTTTGCGGAGGTGTCTTTGGGGATGAGTATTTGATAGGACATATTCTATCTGTTATTATTATGCTTTTTTGGCGTCGTTTCTCTTTATTATTTAGCCACTGGTTGTATATTTTGGACGTATTATGTTTTGTGGAGTTGTGTAGGGAGGATGTGCAAGAGTGGAGAAAAGTGATGCATTTTGGAGAGAAAAGCTACAAGTGAAGTAAAAAGAAGAAGTTCGAGCAGGGCACGCTGCAAAGGCATGCAGCAGGATGATTGAAGTGAAGTCGGGAGGCCCAGTTCAGAATACGCTGTGGGCTTGTTAAAGCCCAGTTTCAGCCCAGCTCGACACTTAGACACGGATTTCAGATCCTTAGCCGCCTCGAACAGTTATTTTGCATGGAAATTTCCAAGTTTATCTAGATTAGGTTTTTATTTTCTTCTAGAACTCTATCTCTTAAAGGTAGTAGATATATATTAGGATTTAGATTATTATTTTAGGAATCAGATCATAGACGATAGAAACGCAGCAGGGATCAGTTTCAATTCAGTTTTATTATTTTCTCTTCTCTTCGATTTCATCATAGCGCAATTATGCAACTTTTGGTCGATCGATTTTAGCATGCAATGTAGCTAAATTACTTGTATTCTGGTGACGATGACGAAGCTCCGCTTATATAACTGTGAGATCTAATTGTTTGTTCATAATTAATTGATGCATGTATCTCTTATTCTTGGATTTCGGGTCGTAATTCTTCTAAGTCTATCGGATAGTTACAAATATTTGGTAGGTTGTGATTAATTACTAGCCAATTTAAATCGGCCATACGTAATTGTGGTTTAGGTTTAATAAGTGGTAAAACGGTTGCTCAAATAACTAGGGGAATAACAGAGTTAATTTTACAGTCCTGCGTCAGAGTCTATAAGTTAAGAATCGGATCTTTCTCGTGCTCATTGCTGTCGGCTCATTAAACTTATAGAGCGTCTCTTACAGTTGTCAGTCGATTAGGGAAGTAATTAATGAAGCGTCTTCTTAATTATCGAAACAGTATAGAGAGATTAGGTCACGTCAGAAGCGTCTTCGGTGACTATAACTGATTTGCATGGTTTGATTAATTAATTCTTGCATCTGTGATCGGTGTTATAAGTGGAGTGGAGTTTGTTGGATCCGGAATACCCTTTTTGTCATTGGTTTAAATCAGTTTGTTCGCATAAGTATTTTCTTTAGTTGGTTATTTAATTCTTCAATTTATTTTGTTATAAAATTCACACAATTCTGGAAGTTTGGGCACGCAGACTGAAAGTCAAGAGCAATTCTCACCGGTCCTTTGGGAGACGATCCTGCTCGCCACTGTACTCTGCAGTGTGGGCTTGCCGACGAAAGTCAGAACATTTATTTTTGGTGAAAAACGATTCTAAAAGCAGTGATTACTCAAAATTTTCAGTTTGTATTTACTTTGTTTTATTTTTAATTTTTCTGGTATATGACCCGTTCCTCTGCAGATAAAAATTTAGTGTTCGATCCAGAGCCAGAGAGAACGTTACACCGGTTGAGGAAGATTACTAAGGAGCCTACAAAGATCTTCGTAGCTGATCCACCCCTCGACATGGCCAACAATGAAGATCTACCGCCGAACCCGCAAGGCCTTGCCGCAGGGAGAGCCCTCATCCAAGCCAACGTGGCTAATCATGGACCTGATCATGAGCCTCTCATTCGGGAGATCGGTCGTCTTCGGAGTAACAGACCCATCTGTATTGTGCTGCCCCCGATTGCCAACAATGCGGAGATCCGACCTGCATTCATCCAAGTGTTACCGAAGTTTGGTGATTTACCGGGAGAAAGTGCACACAAACATTTATCTGAATTTGATCTCGTGTGCTCGACTTTAAGACCTACTGGTTTTATTGCTAACAACCTAAGGTTACTCACTTTCTCCCATACTTTGCAGGGAAAGGCACGCGATTGGTTGTTCGATTTGCCACCGGAGTCCATCACCACCTGGGCGGAATTAGAAGGACAATTCCTGAGAAAATTATTTCCTGAGACTCAAGCTGCAAATCTAAGGATGGCCATCAGTAGTATCAAGCAGAAACCGAATGAAAGCCTGTCCGAATATTGGGAAAGATTTCAACAACTCTGCCACAAATGCCCAGACCATGGTTTCACTGATTATCAGCTTCTGACCAATTATTTTTACCGTGGCATGTTCTTTTTTGACAGGAAAATCATCGATGCTGCCAGCGGGGGATCCCTTACCAACAAAACCCTCGGCGAAGCCAAACAGCTCATCATTGATATGGCTTATGGCGGACAGCAATACGAAGAAGAAGATGAAGGAAGACATCGACCTGTAAGGGCAATCGACCGAGCTGAAGGGTCAGAAGTGAACGAAAAGATAGATGCTCTCACATCCCTAGTCCGAGGTCTGGCTGTGGCGCACGCAAGGCCAAACCGCTACGGAGTTTGTTCCGAAAACGGACATTTCACTGATGAATGTCCCAATCTACATGAGCCGCCCACTGAGCAAGCTTGTTATGGATCGGGCGATGCGCAGCAAGATGCTCTTAGAGGAATCAATTATGATGCCCCTCGAGGAGACAATTTCAGAAGGAGACGGAATAATGACCCTTATTCCAATTCCTACAATCCCGGTTGGAGAGATCATCCGAACTTTCGTTGGAGACAACCTGGAGATCCACCCACAGCAGGAGAATTGCCACCGAGACCCCCACGAGCTAAGCCGTATGCCCAAACAGACCGCTCCACACCATCTATGAGTGAGATCATGAAGAGTCTAGAACAAAGCACCAATCTAGTAAGCAACCTAGCGCAAAGCCAAAAGGCCTTTCAGCAAGAGACGCAAGCCGCTTTAGGCAACATGGGCACACAGATCACCCAGCTTGCCACCCAATTGAACAAGCTGCAAGGGCACACCGGAAAACTTCCATCTCAAGCAGAGCAGAATCCGAGAGGCAATGTTAGTGCTGTGACCCTTCGGAATGGGAAAGAAGTGCCAGAGACTGAGAAACAGAAACAATAAAATCAAATGCTGAATGGGCAAACCGCAGAAGCTGACAACAGACCCCACGGAAAGGGCACACAGCCTGCCGCACAGATTGCTCCTAATGAGGTACAAATTTTATCTAAACCTCCTCACCCTATTAATGCAGCTCCTTTTCCTTCTAGGTTAGCGCAGCACAAGAAAGAAGACGATGAGAAAGAGATCTTTGAGCTTTTCAAGAAGGTCGAGATAAACCTGCCCCTGATAGATGCTATCAAACAAGTTCCTCGATACGCAAAGTTCTTGAAGGAGCTGTGTGCTAAAAAGATAAGGTATGGAAGGGATGTAAAAATCAAGGTAGGCGAAAATGTTTCGGCCATAATTCAGCGGAAGTTGCCTCAAAAGTGTCGATATCCAGGTATGTTCACTATCCCTTGCATCATTGGGAGCAAAAAGGTAGAAAAAGTCATGTTAGACTTAGGAGCATCCATTAATGTTATGCCTTTCTCTGTTTACAAGGAATTACAGTTGGGTCCTATGAAAGATACTCGAGTCATCATTCAATTAGCTGATAGGTCCAATGCATACCCTAGAGGTGTCGTAGAGGATGTATTAGTTAAGGTGAATGAGTTGATTTTTCCTGTTGATTTCTACATTGTTGACATGGATGATGCATTATCTGCACATAGATCTTTAATTCTACTAGGCCGTCCATTTATGAAAACTGCACACACAAAGATTGATGTTGATAAAGGCATGATGAGTTTCGAATTTGATGGGGATGTTGTCACATTTAATATATTCGAAGCTATGAAGCATGTGGAAGATCCCGAGGCCCTTTTTATGGTTGATATTATCGATTCCATTACTGATGATTTTGTTGAGTGCCATTTCAAGGATGACAGTTTAGAGCAGGTACTTTATGGAGGGTTACCAGATCATATTGCAGATTCAGAAGAGGAACAAGAGATCCGAGAACTCATACAGCAGTTATACGCAGCCGATGAGTTTCTTGCCAGAAATACAGCAGGCCGTTTGCCCTTGCCGCCCATCACGGAGCCTATCCTTCCATCTCATGTGAAGGCTCCGACTCTGGAATTGAAAGTCCTTCCTCAACATCTGAAATATGCATACCTGGGCGAAGCAGATACTCTACATGTTATCATGAGTAAAGACCTTACCGCAGCCCAAGAAAATCAATTGGTGGCCGTTTTGAAGAAACACAGAGGTGCCATCGGCTGGACCCTTGCCGACATCAAGGGGATCAGTCCCGACATCTGCATGCACCGCATCTTTCTGGAGGAGAATCATAAACCATCCCGTGATCCTCAGCGGAAGTTGAATCCAGTAATGAAAGAAGTGGTTTTGAAGGAAATTCTGAAGTTGCTCCAATTGGGAATCATCTACCCGATTTCTGACAGTGTTTGGGTTAGCCCAGTACATGTTGTTCCCAAGAAGTCCGGGTTCCAGCTCGTGAAGAATGAGAGCAACGAATTGATACCGATGCGGCTACAAATAGGATGGCGGATGTGCATTGACTTCCGGAAGTTGAATGATGCCACACGTAAGGATCACTTCCCGTTGCCTTTTATTGATGAGATGCTCCAGCGGTTAGCGGGGAAATCTTATTTCTGCTTCCTAGATGGCTACTCCGGCTACTTCCAGATTTTCGTGGCTCAAGAAGATCAAGAAAAGACAACCTTCACTTGTCCATTTGGGACCTTTGCTTGCCGAAAGATGCCCTTTGGTTTGTGCAACGCTCCGGGTACCTTTCAACGATGCATGATGAGTATCTTCTCTGACTTGATAGAGAGTTGCATCGAAATCTTTATGGATGACTTTACAGCCCATGGCGACTCTTTTGAGCAATGTATGGAGCATTTAGATAAAGTTCTTCAAAGGTGTGTTGAGACAGACTTGGTTTTGAATTTCGAGAAGTGCCATTTTATGGTACAACAAGGAATTGTGCTCCGACATGTCATCTCTGCAAAGGAAATCGAAGTGGATAGAGCCAAGGTCGACTTGATCACCAAGCTTCCATACCCCTCCACTGAGAAAGAGATTCGAGCCTTCTTAGGCCACGCCGGCTTCTACCGCCGCTTCATTCAAGATTTTTCCAAGATAGCGCAACCTATGACTAAGTTGCTGCAAAAGGACGCCCCTTTTATCTTTGATGACAAGTGTAAAGAAGCTTTTGATTTGTTGAAGGAGAAGCTGACTTCTGCCCCGATCATTCAGCCACCGTAGTGGGGCCTTCCGTTTGAGCTCATGTGCGACGCAAGTGACTATGCGATTGGAGCTGTCCTTGGACAAAAGATTGAGAAGTACAGTCATGTTATTTACTATGCTTCGAAAACTCTCAACCCAGCCCAGTGTAACTACATAACTACCGAAAAAGAGCTCCTTGTCGTGGTGTTTGCTTGTGAAAAATTTCGATCATACATCGTTGGATCCAAAGTTGTGGTATACACTGATCATGCCGCGCTTAAGTACCTCCTGTCTAAAAAAGAGTCTAAACCACGCCTTATTCGTTGGATACTCCTCTTACAAGAATTCGATTTGGAGATTAAGGACAAGAAGGGAGCCGAGAATAATGTCGCAGATCATTTAAGCCGGCTGTTGACAGAATCCGACGATATGCCCATACCGGACGATTTTCCAGATGAGCTTCTGCTGGCCGCTGCGGAAAGGGCACACTGGTACGCTGATCTAGTGAATTTTCTCACCACTGGAATTTTTCCAAAGGGCTTTGAAACTGTCAGAAAGAACAAGTTGAGGAGTCAAGCCAAGTATTTCATCTAGGACGAACCTTATTTATGGAAAACTTGTGCTGACCAAGTCATTCGCCGCTGTATTCCTGAGGAAGAGATTCCATCCATCCTCCGTTTCTATCATGCACACGTCTGTGGCGGCCACTTTGGCCCAAGAAGAACAGCCCGCAAGATCCTAGACTGTGGTTTTTATTGGGAAACCATCTTCAAAGACGCCTACTTCTTTTGCAAGAATTGTGATCGTTGGCAACGTCTTGGTAACATTTCTTCAAAGAATGAGATGCCGCAAGTTCCTATCTTGATATGCGAGATCTTCGACGTTTGGGGTATGGATTTCATGGGCCCATTTCCAAGCTCTTTCGGCCACTCCTACATTCTGTTAGCGGTGGACTACGTCTCCAAATGGGTCGAAGTTAAGGCGACCCAAACCAATGATTCTAAGGTCGTTGCCAAATTTCTCAAGGCACAAATTTTCCAACGCTTTGGTGTACCTTGAGCCATCATCAGTGACCAAGGTACGCACTTTTGCAACCGCACCTTAGAAGCTCTTTTCAAGAAGTATGGCATCACCCATCGAGTTGCTACGGCCTACCACCCACAGTCCAATGGCCAGGCGGAAGTGTCCAATCGGGAAATCAAAAACATTCTGGAGAAGACCGTATGCCCAAACCGCAAGGATTGGAGCCTGCGACTGGATGATGTTGCATGGGCACACCGCACGGCTTTCAAAACTCCCATCGGGATGTCCCCCTATCGTCTGATTTTTAGGAAACAGTGCCATCTTCCTGTCGAGTTGGAACACCGAGCTTTTTGGGCCGTTAAACAATGCAATTTGGACCCTCGCCTTGCCAGCCATGAACGCCGCTATCAGTTACAAGAACTTGAGGAAATCCGTTTGGAGGCGTATGACAGTGCCCGTTACTACAAGGATCGTACCAAACTATTGCACGACAAATATATCCGGAGGAGAACTTTTGAGGTTGGCCAGAAAGTGTTACTTTTCAATGCTCGCCTTTGTCTCATGCCCGGTAAGCTCAAATCTCGCTGGATGGGCCCCTTTGAAGTCATATCTGTCAATCCACATGGAGCTGTGGAAATTCGCAGTTTGAATACCCACAAGGTCTTAAAGGTGAACGGCCAGTTGCTCAAGCCGTATTGTGCCGACGTCACCTTCACTAATTTTGATGGGGTCGAGCTTGCTGCCCCCATGATTCACCACTAGCTGATCCACACCATCGAGCCATCGACGTTAACTAACGGCGCTTCTCGGGAGGCAACCCGATTTCTTGTTCCCTTTCCTTTTCTGTTTTTCCATTTTCACTTCCATCGTTTTCTTTCTTTAATTTTCTTTGATTTTCGTTTTGTTGTGTTTAATTCTGCCCTCTCTTTATATATATAAACCAAAAAAAAAATGAAACAAAATATGAGAGGGGATGACCTGAGCCGCATGGGCACACAGCCTCTGGAAGCGCGGTTTTGGAAATAACCGCTTAATTTAGTGTGGGGGGGAATTCGGAATTTCATTTTCATCGCAGGGACTTTCCTGCAAATTACCCAAAGTCAATTTGGGATATTTTTGCCCTAACCCCCAATTCAATTTAACCCCATCTTTGGTAACTTCCTTCTCATTCAAAATTTTACTCTATTTCTTTGCAGAAGTTACCCAAGTTACCCGACTCTTCCTCTTCCCGCCTCGCCTCAACCATCAACGTCGATTGCTTTTCCGACCTCCGTCGCCGTCAATCACCATAGGTAAAAAGCGAGCATCCACCGCCAAGCGCAAGGTCGCTGTCCCTGAGCCCACGCCTTCATCTCTCAAGCACACTACACCACTAAAGTCGTCAACGCCGGTGACATCGCCTCTATCATCTCCGACTACCATCCCCCCTGAAGTTAATCAATCGCCGTCTTTCCTTCGCCGTGTACTGAAACGCCGAGCTGAAGCGGGACCTTCTAGCACTGCCGCGTGACGAAGGCTCTCCACCGCCGAATCACCACCATCGGTAGACCAACAACCTTCACCGCAGCCCTCTCCGGCCACTTCCCCCGCTCCAGTGAGCCCGCCGCCAGCCGTCTCACAATCGCGTGCGCCTACTCCTCCACCAGAGAGCACCCTCGCACCCTCTCCTGTCTCAGAACCGCCGCCCTCATCCTCTACTCCAGCCAAGTCCTCCAAGAAGAAAGGAAAAGGAAAAGCCCCTGCCGCCCCGGTGTTTCTACCGCCAGATGAGGTACAGCGCCGCACCGGCTTGAACACCAAGGTTGTTCTCGTCGGCGCGCGCCTTTTTGACTGGAACAATATTGCTATATTAGGGGTTAATGATCGCATTAGGAGTTTCTTCGTTGGGATTGGTTGGGAACCTTTACTTGATGTTTCTGTGGATGTTCATCGTGACTTAGTTGTTGAATTTTTATCATCTTTTGATTTCGATACATCGAGGGGGCTCGATGATAGGCATGCTGTCATATTTTGTTTACGTGGTCGTAAATTTCACATGTCCATCACTAACTTGAATATTGTACTTGGTTTTGAGTCTGATGCCTCTGTACTTGAGGATGAGTACAAGTTATCTCTTTGTGAAATTCCAGTTGTGTTCTCTCAAACAGCTAATGAGACCTGGGCTAGATTGTCGATTGATGAGTCTTACAGTTCCAGATCCTCTAAGGGATCTCATTTGAAGGATTATGCCCTTCGTCTGTGCCATAGATTCTTAACTGCTAACGTGTTTGGTAGATTAGACATGCTCAACTTGGTTACTGTTCAAGAGATTTTTCTACTTGATTGTATGGATTCTGGAACTAAAGTGAATTTTGGGTACTGGCTTGCCAAGCGATGGCACTTTAGTGCCCATCACACACTCTGTCGCGCTCCCTTGGGTTGCTTTGTCACTCTTCTTGCGGAGCGCTTACACATTCCCCTTTCTGACCCTGAGCCATTACCTGTTACATTATTTCGTTTGGAGGATTTTGCTGCCATGAAGTTGTTATTTGTGAATGACCAGGGCCAGTATCAGCTTATCCGGCCGGGCATTGAAGGCCCGCGTCGATCTGTTTCTACAGGGCCTGCCACTTCCTCTCTCCTCCCGGCGATTGAAGAGTTGATTACTGCTGCCACCGCTCGACTTGAGGACAGCTTTGGTCGTCGGCTCGATGAGATCGATAGCCGCCTTGACGTGATGGAGCAGGTGATCCGCCATTTGGCGGATCAGAGTTAGTTCTCTCCTCTCCCTCCCATTTTAGCCCTTGACTGCATGTGTTTTGTTTGCTTTTCGTTTTGTTTTTTCTGATTTTCTTGTGCATTTTCTGTTTTGAGTCGTCCCCTTCTCACAGCGAGGACACTGTGTCTTCCAAGTGTGGGGGGGAGTCTTAATGTTTTGTGATTTGTGTCAAAAGTAAAAAAAAATGGTTCTTTTGTGAGTCAGTTTCTTTGATTTTTGCTTGGGATTTCTGATTAAGTGTTGATGGTCTGAATTGATGAGAATGACGATGTATGAGCTGTGATGGTTTGACTGGTGGAGAGGTTGGATTTGTGATAGAAATATGCTAGGTTTTGGATGAAATCTGGGATGATGAATTGTGCTTTCAATCACTTTGTTTCTAGCCTACAGATTGTGAGCATTTGAACCTATTGAGCATGCATAATAACTGCTCCAATTTTTGTTCTTGAAAGAGTGATGTCTGACTTGGTTTTTGGATACTTGAATTGCTTTGTTGCCTTAGCTTTTGCCACCTCTCACTTCACTCACAAAAATGATTAAGGCATTAGGATTAACCATGCTTTTGGCCCAAAGATATCTCCTGTCCGAATATTGCCAATTAGTGAGCCAATTTGAGCCGAAATGTCCCATAATTTCTTGTTAACAGCCACTATAGATAATGAGCCTTAAGCTTATATTTTGGCCTACTTTTTTGTCCCTAGAAACGTTCAATTCAGTTTTATTATTTTCTCTTCTCTTCGATTTCATTATAGCGCAATTATACAACTTTTGGTCGATCGATTCTAGCATACAACGTAGCTAAATTACTTGTATTCCGGTGACGACGACGAAGCTCCACTTATATAACTGTGAGATCTAATTGTTTGTTCATAATTAATTGATGCATGTATCTGTTATTCTTGGATTTCGGGTCGTTAATTATTCTAAGTCTATCGAGTAGTTGCAAATATTTGGTAGGTTGTAATTAATTACTAGCCAATTTAAATTGGCCATACGTAATCGTGGTTTAGGTTTAATAAGTGGTAAAACGGTTGCTCAAATAACTAGGGGAATAACAGAGTTAATTTTACAGTCCTGCGTCAGAGTCTATAATTTAAGAATCGGGTCTTTCTTGTGCTCATTGCTGTCGGCTCATTAAACTCATAGAGCGTCTCTTACAGTTGTCAGTCGATTAGGGAAGTAATTAATGAAGCGTCTTCTTAATTATTGAAATAGTATGGAGAGATGAGGTCATGTCAGAAGCGTCTTCGGTGACTATAACTGATTTGCATGGTTTGATTAATTAATTCTTGCATCTGTGATCGGTGTTATAAGTGGAGTGGAGTTTGTTGGATCCAGAATACCCTTTTATCATTGGTTTAAATCAGTTCGTTTTGCACAAGTATTTTCGATATTTGTTTATTTAATTCTTCAATTTATTTTGTTATATAATTCAAGCGATTCTGGAAGTTTGGGCACGCAGACTGAAAGTCAAGAGTAATTCTCGCCGGTCCTTTGGGAGACGATCCTGCTCGCCACTGTACTCTGCAGTGTGGGCTTGCCGACGAAAGTCGGAACATTTATTTTTGGTGAAAAACGACGCACCAGTATTCATGATGAATACATTCTTTTGTACAAAAGTTAAGGAGTTGTATATTCTCAAACTCCCTCCCATGATCAGATCTTAACCTCTTAACACAAGCGTGATAAAAGTTTTTGATCATTGCATACAAATCTAAGAAGGTATCATATGTTTCACCCTTATTTCTTAAAAATTTCACCCAAATATACCTTGAAAGATCATCTACAATGACAAAAGAATACCTCTTACCTCCAAGGCTTTCAACTTCAGTCGGTCCCATAAGGTCCATATGAAGTAGTTCGAAACAACTTTGAGTTGTGAAAGGTCTATCAGAAGTTGTCACAACAGGGTGCGACGCTTTAACTTATTTTCCCTTTTGACAATCTCCACAGAGGCTAGGACTTGCAATATTCAACTTGGGAACTCCTAGAACAGCATTTAGTCTTTGGAGATTCTTCATGTTACGGAAGTTGGTGTGTCCCAATTTTTGGTGCCAAAGCTGCACTTCATTTACCTGCGCACTTAGACAACTGTTTTTGCTAGTCTCATAAATATTATTTGAAGACCTTACCCCTGAGATCACATGATTTCCGTTGCTGTCCATCACAGTGCACCTTTCTTTATCAAAGATGACACTGAAGTTGTCATCACATAGTTGACTAATGCTAATGAGATTTGCAGTCAGCCCTTCAACATGTGATACATTGGCCAGCTTTGGAAGTCCAGGACTGTCCAAGGTTCCTCATCCGACAATCTTACCATTTGACCCTCCTCCAAAAGTTACTTCACTGCCATTGATTCTTTGATAGTTTGATAGATAACATCTGGAGCCTGTCATGTGACGTGAGCATCCACTATCAAAATACCATGTGGTCGAGTCATTATCTGTCGATGCAGTGAAGACCACTTGGCAGGTAACTGTTGACATAACCTTGGGTCTCCATACCAGTTTCTTGGACTTGTCACCTTTGTTTAAGAGGATAGGATTTGATGCTTGGTTCTTCAGATGCATCTCCTTATGGCGTTCCTGCAAAAACTTATGACAAAAAGGGCTTAATGTGTCCAGGAAGAAAACAGTAGTGACAAATGTACCTCCTACGTTTTTTCTTTGCTGACGAAGTTGTGGGAACTTCCTTGGCTTTCACAAATGGTTTGCCATGAGTAGACAAAATCTGAGTGAAGGCTGGTCTTGCAGTCGAATCATACCCAAGGCCATGTGAAGTTATCTAAGTTTGAGACAGAACTTCATCTAGTTTTGAGGTTCCCGTGTTGAGTCTTTTAAAAGTTTCATCAGCATGATTGAGTTTAATTCTCATGTTGTTCAACTCAGCATCCTTCTTTGTCAGCATGACTTCCAGCTTTTGTAGTGAGGCCTTTTGCACCGAAACTTCCTCAGTTAGTGAATCCACCACTTTGCACTGTTTGGACCATTTGACGTACAGTTCCTTGTAAAGTTCCTGCATCTTTATCAATAACTCCAGAGTTTCCTCTTCCATAACTTCTTCCTCTTTTTCTGCAGTGGACACAACAGTGTTGAAACAGAAAAGAGTGTTATAGTAGGACTCATCATACCTATCTGAAGTTATCTCAACTTCGGTGTAGTTTGACTTGTCCTCTTCAACACATACTGCAGTTAAGGCTGTCTGCTCAGTTGGTGGATCATTAGGAATTTCCTCTATATAAATCCCTGAGGTGTCAAGCTCACTATCGCTAAGGGATAGAAAGTTGACATGCTTTCCTAGTTTGCGAAATGTGTTGGGGCACTCGTTAGCAAAGTGTCCGAAGCCCTTGCATTCATAGCATTGAACTGTAGAGAAGTCCGTTACTTCCTTAGGTCGGAAGTGATCAGATGCAGCACGCCTAATGATTTTTGATTCCTTTCCTGGTGAGATGAGCTTGTCATAAAGAACCAAAGATCCAGAGGCATCATTTCGAGGCTTTCGTTGTTCTCTACCTCCCACTTGTTGTTTTCCTTTGTTGGCTCGAATGAGAGAATTAACTCTTCGGGTGAGAAGAGCATAATCTGGATCCTTCTCAATGATTTCTTCAAGATCTCCATCTTCTTCTTCAACATAAGCCGAAGTTGTCTTGGAAGTTGTCTTTGAAGTTGTCCCTACAGTCAAAGCGATTCCCTTCTTCTTCTGTCCACCATTTTTATTTAGTTCCATCTCGAATGTCTTCAGATCATTCATCAGTTTGGTGAAATCCAGAGCTCCAGTAGTTGTAGCAGTATCAATTGCAACCACTTTCATGTCAAAACGAGAAGTTAGAGTCCTCGAGGTTTTTGAAACTAACCTCTTATTAGTAATTGGATCACCCAAATCATTGCACTCGTTGGCAATTTCTAGTAGTTTGTTGCAGTAGTCTCCTACGGACTCATCATCCTCCATCTTCATGTTTTCAAACTTTGTGGTGAGAATCTGATGCCTTGATTCTTTAATTCCAACATCACCTTCGCAATGCTGCTGGAGTATATCCCAAGCTTCCTTAGCCGTCTCACAATTCCTTATAAATTTGAACATCTGAACGTCTAGGGAGGATTGTATTGCGTTGAGCGCCTTGTCATTAAAGGTGGCTTCTTCATTTTGCTCTCTACTCCATTCTGATTGTGGTGTACGGCATGTATCTCCTTCAGCATCCACGGTCTTGGGGTGTGTCCATCCTTTTTGAACCGCATTCCATGCTCTTGCATCAATCGACTTGATGCATGATCTCATCCGAACTTTCCAAAAGGAATAGTTCATGCCATCTAGAACGGGAGGTTTGTTGAACAGCGGGTTCGTGCAATTCATTGTGCTTACGAAAATAGGATCACCACTTAGTGTATCAAGTGTCTGCTCTCGATGCCAATTGAAGAAACCGAACTCTCGGTTTTGAAAGAGTTGTGTACAAAGTTGTGTATAAAGTTGAGACAACTTTGCATACGCAGCAGAAATTTAAAAACAGAAACAATGGATTGGAATTTTCACGAGATTATATTTCTATAATCTCGCAAAGTGCCTCAGGGCGAAATCTTCACTATATAAAATATGTGAATTACGAAAACACTACCAGATAAACTCTCACTAAATATTAAGACACTTTATCTCTTCCTTCACAGAAGGTTGGGACTAAAGTTTTCTTAATTATATCTAGTAGAAACGGATAAATACGAGAAACCAAAACTTTACAATATCTGAAAAGCTCTATTAAAAATCTCGTATCTAACACTAACTATCTAAACCCTATATATACACAGCTCGTTGCTTGATCCCTACTCAAAGCAACCGATCCACTAAGCCTTGATCTCCACGAACTGCACTCCTATATTTCCGGCGCAACTTCCGGAACAACCGTGGCTTCAGCAGATCGTTGGACTTGGTCAAGTCCCACATGCTCCTAAATTCTCTCAACAGAATTTTAACCTGCAAGAAAGACAAAAACTCCCAAATACACAATTTAAACAAATATTCCTAAATCTATGATACACTAGAAAACGGTATCAACATATAATACAATATCACCTTTAATATAATTTTTGTATGCATGGATACTTAATAAATATCACCTTAAATTATAGTTCTTATATACAAATATATAATACAATATAATATCAATATTATATATATATATATATTTGTGCACAAATAGATATAAATATATTAATAAGAATATAACACTTTTAATTTATAGAGATAAAGAAAAATAAATTATGAAAAAATCGTATAAGTATATATATTATTTAAACTATCAATATAACATCAATTGAACTTGCCCCAATGGATAAGTGTTTGGCCCTCCTTCTAGGAGGTTACAGGTTCGAATCCTCTTAGGTGCATATTATACACAATTGTTCTTGAAGGTCGAATCTTCTTAGGTGCATATTATACACAATTGTTCTTGAAGGGCTTGGGCGCGACCCTTTCATTGGGTCGGGTCAAGGGCTCATTCATGGGCCGGGCCCCCGGGTCGGGGGCTCATCGCGGGTCGGACCAATCAATAATTTCAAAATTTTAAATTATAGTTTTAGCGACGGATCTAGCGACGGGGCACTCCATCGCTATCTGCCAAACTCGTCGCCCAGGCTACGGATATAGCGACGGGAAATCCCGTTGCTAAGCATTGGCGACAGGCGAACCACTGTCGCGCATAATTAGCGACGAACAATTTAGCGATGAGAGTTTCCCGTCGCTAAACCCTGTAGCGACGGGATTAGCAACGGAAAATCCCGTCGCTAAATCGGAATTTTTTTGTAGTGAATAATGATGATAGACAAAACTTATCAAATCGCCAACTCGGTTATGAAACATTATATTGGTTCCACGTGTGAGTTGTGTAAGAGGGGGGCCTCCTCCAAGTTCATGCAGCGTTACTGCACATTCACTAGTTGCTCTTGCTCAACCTTCTTATTATTATCGATGAAGACACTTCTATATATATATAATAAAACAAATTATTCATACATAGACCTCCAATTCAATTTAATTGATAGATTTTTAATTTAAGATAATTGACGATAGTTTGTTCACATGCTCATACAAACTTCCGGCTGTCATGCGCGTTACTTTAAATATTACTTATTTTGTGAAACTGAATACAAATTAATTAATGCATAAAAAAAACACATGAGATTAATATATAATTGAAAACTAACATATATACGTTTTGTGATTCATGCCTGTGACAATGATAAGATGCATAAAGATAAGACTTTAGAGCCTTTTTTGTTTTGCGCCGAGATGGAAATTTAGGGATTGAATTGACCAATGACCAAATGTGGAAAATTGTTCACAAACCACGTTTGAAAGCAGCTACTCTCACAACTGGGGATAAAAGTAGATTTTTTTTTATTTTTTTTTCTTGCATGAGCTATAAATAAATATTTTTAACAATAAATTATATTTGGTTAAAAGAGAAATAATATACAAAAATACAAATATATTGATATATATATAACTAGTCAAAAGTTGACACGATCTTAGCCCCTATTATAATGATGTAATTTTACCGATTAAGAGCATTTTTCTGACATTTTTTCAAGAAATGTTGATAAAGTTCATGATTCGAATATTTGATAAGAAAATAATTGATAGGAATATTATGATTTATGCAGGAAAATGACGAACACATGTTATTCATTTTTCCTAAAAAAAATCATCAGAATAGAGATTAATTACGATTAGTAAATGCAGATGAAATGGAAAATGCTATGGTACTAATACGATTTTGTTGATAATATAAAATGAAGGTTGACAAAATTTGAGTAACAACTTGATTTGATTCTAACCACCCACACCACTTTTGATCTCAAATTTCACGGGCCAACTTCTAAGCCCTATTATTAGGTAAGATTAAAATATAAGTTAAAATAATTAGAAAATTTAACGCAAACTGTTTAATCTAATTGTCCATATTGACGGTAACAAGTCTCCATCTGTGCATGGTGGAATATATTTATTAAAATTAAGATCCACCCAACCAAATTAACGGTTCAACCCGGGCCCACTTAACACCCCTTTTACCTGGGCCCTACCATGTGATGTGTTCAATGTAATTAAAATTTATTTTCTTTTTACAAATTATTTGAAGTATAATAAGTAACAAAATCGAATTTTGAAACTTGTCGTCTATCTAGATGAGCTGTATGGGCATGGGTCAAGAAAGTAGGATTTTCTGATACAGCCCATGGGACCCTCACCTCCCCTTATATTTATATATACATACGTACGATATTATATTATATACAAGTATATAACATATGTTTGTGCAAATAAAATATAAAATCAAAATACGAAAATAGCAAAACATCAATTGTCCCTTTAATTTGAACGCATATAATATAATATATATAATCCAGAACTTGAGAATATCGAAAGAAGTACGAGAAGACCCTTTATAAATTATGTATATAATGCGTGGTGCCGATTTTTAGAAGAACAACTTTGTATTATAAATAAGTACATATTGTTTTGTAGTGTATATGGATCGAATCCACACAATTTTTTTAATTAAAAAAAAATCTTGAATTATTAGCATGCAATGCATGTTAGGTGGTCAGTACTGACTAGAAAAGAAGATCTTCATCACATCGACGACGTCCCAATAATATTGGTACGAAGATTATATACATTTTGGTTTGCACCATATCTGTGTGTGTGTTTGTGTTTTAATTAATCTGCTTGACTCAAATTTATTTTAAATTATGTTTAAAAAATGATACATGCATGCATGTGTATATTTATGAAATTAAATCAATTATTTGTAAAGAGAATTTTGAAGTGACTGATTGAAATATTGGTGACAATGTATTTGATAATAAGACGATCCAATGTCTAGTTTCTCCGTGCAATATAATTATATCTCACGTTCCAGCAGACTTCTTTTTTGTACATTATTTCAGTGGACATAATATTACTTTATTTTTTAAAGTAAAAATATCCATATATATGAAGCCAATATTTTCCATGAAGTTCTGTGACATAATTAAAAAGTAGTTTACAAAGATAATAGAAATAATATTTAATTTACAGTAGATTTAACGTAACTTAATTTAGTAATCGCTAGAAAGAATATCGATCACTGTGTTTTTATTGATAAAGAAAATGAGATTTTACAAAAAAAAGAAAAAGAAAAAAAGAAAATGAAATTTTATAGTATAGATCGAGCCTGCATTCGTCAATTCATGTGATATTTGGTAGTTATGTATCTTAAATAGTCGCTCTAACTTTTAAGAAAATGCGAAAGAAAGGGACGTGCATTAATAAATAAATAAATAAATAAATAAATAAAACACACGAAAAAAAAACAAATTTATCTATCTAAAATATTTAATGCGAATCAATATGATATTTGGAGCAAGATAAGAATATGAACTTCGCAAATATTATTTTAGCTGAAAGCTATTAATTCTAAATTAACTCGAATTGTTTATGGTTTTAACTTTTAATATATAATTAGCTAGATTAGATTCCACTCTAAGCATCATCCTGATCAGTTGTCAAAATTACAATAATTTCCCTATATACTTTATATTATTATATACTCCCTCCGTCTCATTTATATAGTCCATTTTACTATCTTGAGGTGTCCCAATTATATAGTCTCATAACTATAAATAGTATTAATTTTCATAGTAATATACAAATATACCCTTGGTATGTATTGAAAATTAAAATTTAACCACTTAAATTCTTAAAAGTCATAAATTTTAAATAAAGGTAATAATGGAAGTTAAGCTTTAATGTCTTATTTTCATAAATATTTTTAATCTACGTACGAGGATAAAGTGGACTATATAAATGGGACGGAGGGAGTATATATATACTTAAAAAAATAATTAAGTCTATCCCTGAACTTCATATATTATCTTTATGTATACAAAACGGGATGCAAAATATTCAATCATTTGTATCCATCTCTTATTTTAGTTTAATAATAATAATAATAATAATAATAATAATAATAATAATAATAATAAGCTATTAATGACCGTCTCGGTGGGGATGGTCTAGTGGTGGAGTGAGGTTGCTTGGAGACCAAAAGTCACGGATTCGAATCTTCTCACAGGTCGAGTGTGTGAGTAAATAAAAAAAAAAGCTATTAATGGCCAACTTAAAGCTAAACTCTTGGATGTCGAGGGTAATCCGCAGCCGCTACCGTGATGCGCACTGGGTAAACCCCGTCCCTGTGTAATAGGGAGGTAAACCACACTTGGCATGTCAGGGTTCGAATCTCCTCAATACCACATGTCGAGTGTGTGAGTAAATAAAAAAAAGCTATTAATGGCCAACTTAAAGCTAAACTCTTGGATGTCGAGGGTAACCCGCAGCCGCTACCGTGATGCGCACTGGGTAAACCCCGCCCCTGTGTAATAGGGAGGTAAACCACACTTGGCATGCCAGGTGTGACAGGCTCACACCTAGTGGTGTTGGTGGTGGGTCGAACTTGAAACCTTTGGCTTCAAGAAACACCACTCCACCACTAGGCCATCCCAAGGGGACATTTAAAGCTAGACTCTTGTTAATTAGTCATGTGGGGTGGGGTTAATTGTCTCAAGATTCCAAAGGTCACATCCTCAAATTCTAATTGCAAGGCACAACTACTAATTACTACTAATCATTAAAGGCATTAATAGTATTTTTTGCTATCAACTATCAAGTACCGGGGGTAATGAGATTTTATCAATATAGTATAGTTAATGTGGTAGTGTTACATATCAATCTATCAAAATAATAAATTATAAATAAAAAATTAACTTCATCAGTACTAATATTACTGGATTAACACATTAAACTTATGCATCCACATGTAGGGTGGCGATCGTTTCCAATCAAGTGTTGCAGCCCCACATTAATACATTATATGTGAACAAGGTCTAAAGTTTTAGAAAAGCGTTGTTAATTAGCGAAACTCTATCTATCAAGCCATCATTAGAACAGCGCACATTCCTTTTTTTTTTAGCCATTAGGTAGACTTCATAATAACCTCCACGATAATTTCTAAATAAAATATTCACCAAATGGTATATTATCATTGGATCGTAAAATTAATTAGCTCAATATTAAAAACTATTTCAATAGAATAAATATGCTTCACTAGATAATTTGTGTAGTGTGTAAATCTTCATTTTTCGTACACACCACACACATGCATACAACAACTATAATGAATAAGATTCATCAACAATTTACACACTGCATCTATTTTTATAAACGATTCATTCCCCCTCTTTCTATGTATACATATACATACATATATATATATATATGTGCGTGAGATAATAATTAATAAATATTTTACGAGACGAAATGACTTCTTTAAATCACTAAAACCTTTTTGGCGAAGATTAATGATTAGAGGATGGAACCCAAAGCCACAAAAAGTGGTTGTTCCAACTTATTTTAATGACTAAGACTTGTTTTTTAAATAAATTTATCATTGTGTGGCCAAACAATTATGGCTATTAATACTTAATAGTGCCTCCACACACTAACTAGTTGTTTGTAATGTTGACATCGTAAATGTATTTTGGATAAATTGTATTTTCGTAAAAAATAGTATGCTAATCACGTAATCGTACAAGACAGATCTCATGATTTATGCGATATGTTTGATTCATAAAGTATCGATGAGATTCCTAATTAATTACCATATTTTATTTAACGCAAATATTATCCACTCTAAGTGACAAATGGGGCAGCTTCTTTCTATTTCTTGTTATGATGGGTGTGAATGTGATATTGATGACAACATGTGAAAGATGTAATATAGTTTGAGGTCGATCTATACTGTGTGCTTGTTTCATGGAATACCTAATTTGATTGGGAGAACTTGCCACTTCTTGTCTCTTTGCCTCTTAGCTTTTTGTTGCCCAAACTGATCCCCTCTTCTTAATTAATTTCTCTATACATCCTTATTTTTATCCCAATTTTAAAAATCGTACACATATTTACTGCAATCTCCTAAATTAAGTTCTTTAATAATATACACTTCTTACCAGTTGATCAGTTTTCACTATATTTTTAATCTGAATATTCTCAAACAATAAAAGAAGAATTATCATATCTAAATAATACCGATTATCTTACACAATAAAAGAAGAAACTATCCAAATAATTAGACCTACTCTGTTATATTTGAATGTGAAAAAAAAAACCGAAAGAATGATAGTACCTAAGTAAACCTCATGCACATTTGTATTTATTGTAATTTTTACAATCTGGCTAATATTATTGATCATTTTGGAGATTTTTCAAGCAGATTTACTCTGAGAAATTTTAACGAGCTCCACACCTTGACTTGTAATACTGATAATCTCTGGGTTTATAAGGTTGTCGCACTTTTCTTTTTTATCTTATATCACCTTATTTCAGAATCGGGCTAATCACTTTTTTTTTTGTTGGAACTTCCTAAAATGGTGATCATTAATTAATTAAGCTAATCTCATAGATATTCGATAATGAGGCGCACGTGCCGACTCACGTGCCAGGGGGGTAGGCATGGAAGGCTGTCGTTAGGTCAGCCAAAAGGACAAAACGGCGCATCCAAATTTGACGTTATGTCGAAAATGGCAATCCCGCAAATAACTCTTAAAACGATGGCGGAAGAACAGACGGCGACCCTAACCGTAAAATGCGGCCCGCCAAAATCTTGTCGACCTGATCCCACGCGCACGTAACTGACGCGCCGTTAGAAGGCTTCGATAATTGCGCAGCGCACGCTGTAAAGTTCCCCTAATGAAAGCGAGTGGGGTCAGCGCGTGGGAGGAAGAATTTAGGGGTCTTTTTACTATTGGGACTATGTTTCTTTAACTGAAACTACCATCATCACTTTCCAAAACCAATTTCATTTTACAGGTAACTCCAACATCTTAATAATTCTGCTACACCCACTCTCCAAACTGCTCCTCCCACTCTCCTTCACGGGGAGGTTACTTTTTTACCCTTGGTTATTTTTTTAATGGATAGACCATTTTTTTCCCATAAGCAAGTTATGTTATGAATCTGCGAAATATTATCAAATTTTATAACATGAACATGAACATAAAAATTAAAACTTTACAACTTCCATGGTGATCTGGTAAATTTGAGAATCAAGACCACAGTTTATTGCCAGCTGGCTGTACGTATTACCGGTAAAATTTTAGAGAGAGGGAACAAGAGAAGGCAAGAGTGGTGTGAGTGAAAATGGCGTGGCGGGGTAGAGGAGCGAGAAGCTTTTCCTTTTCAGTTTGCTTTTGAAAAAGGAGACAAACATCTCTCCCTGATTCTTCTTCTACTCAGTTGTTCACATCATATTTCCCACCACACTCCCTTTTTTTCTGTCCATTTCTTCAAAAAATTGAACTCTTGAGGAACAAAACAGTAAACTGTTATGAATATGTGCAATCTCTGCTTCATTTGATACTTCTCTGAGCTGTTTGTCTTGTTATATTCTTCTGTAAGTAGCATGTTCCTAAACTTCAATGCTTGATTCTTGCACATCTTTTTCTCTGGCCTGCTGCCCTTTTCTTCATTTCTCAAGTTTAGGTGCTTTTCTTCTTCCAGCTTATGTGCATCAAATTTCTAAACAACAGTTTTTTAGTTTTTGTTTTCTGTAGCTGAATTTTGTTGTTGTGCAATGTGTTTTTTTTTTTTTTAATCTTTTTCTTTTTGCTGTATTTTTGTGAAATACGTTTGTTTACCTTTAATATGTGTTATTGTAGCATGCAAATAGTAATTAGAAAGCAAGATTGTAAATTAACTGTTAAATTTTATTCTGGTTAGTAGTTTCTTTCACCTGCAGTTGGGCGTTTGTTGCTTGCACTGTATAATGGCTTGAAAAAGTTCACCATTTCTTTCCAGCTAATTTCTTAGACTTTTTGCTGCTTCTTTTTTTTTTATATATAAAAAATATAGCCTTGTATGCCAGAGCTTGTATTAGTCTCGGTAATCTTCAACAAAGGCGATGGCAATGGATCAAATTATTTTCTGCAAACCTGTGATATAAAGGAAATTGATGTGTGATGATAGAATAGCCTTTCTGGAAGAAGTAAATTTTCTGTCATTTTAGTTTCCTACTCTTTTTTTTTTTTGGCATTAATGATGAGGTCCTGCTGTTTTTAATTCAAAGCCTATACGGCTATACTCTTCTTAAAATTTGCAGTTTGAAGCCTATTTTTCATTGTTATCATGATAGAGTTTCTCTTTTTCTGAAGTTCTTATTCTGGAGCTAATGTTTCGCCTTTCCCAATTTGGCCCGAATCCTTATTTTTGTCGATTTCAATATTTCCCCCATTTTTCTGACAGCATGTTATGCTTTTATTCAACAATGTTGCTAGTTTGGTTGTTGCATGCATCAACTGCAAATAAGGTAGAATGTCAGATTAAATCTGATTTGAAGTATGAGTAGTTTCATAGAATACGGGACTAACACAAATTGGGCCCTGGTGTTTTTTAGAGTTTATTTTACATTTGCATCACAATATAGTTTGATCTTGGTTGGATTATTAACTCTTCTCCACACAAATGACTTCCCTTTCAGAAACAAGATCGAGGCAATGACGAGGGTTAGTCCAGAATTTGGAGATGAGGTTCAGGCAGTATGGACGGTGTCAGCAGATGTTAGCTTTCAGACTGATCAGTTTCCTAAATACAAGTTAGGCCCTAATAATGAAATTCTAGAGGAGATCAAAGAGGACAGCAAGGGTCCACCATTGAAAGAAGTCGTTGTTCAAGAAATAAACCAGCTAAGTGAACAGCATAAGCGCCTATCTGTCCGGGACCTAGCTAGCAAATTTGACAAGAATTTGGCTGCAGCTGCAAAGTTGTCTGAGGAGGTTTCTTTAGTGCTGATATTTATTTTTACATTGTTGTTGCTAAATTGCCACATTTTCATCTTGAAAGATCACACGGGAGGATAGAATTTCACTCTTGTTTGACATTTAAGAAATGATAACTATAAATGATGAGATGGATCATGAATTATTTTATGCTGGATTCCAGGCCAAACTTAAGGAGGTGGCATCTTTGGATGGACATGTGCTTCTGAAGAAGCTTAGGGATGCATTGGAATGTTTGAAAGGAAGATTAGCAGGCCGAAACAAAGAAGATGTAGAAAAAGCTATTTCAATGGTCAGTTTGTGGAGCTTCACGATGTTTTTGTCTTATTATTATCAATTTTCTGCTTCCCACATTTGAAGTCCTTGGTTTTCTTTTCCTTGTGCATTCATGTCCTATATTAGCATTAATGAACTATGTCTGCTGATGAACCTCAATTCACTGTACACAACTTAATTCATCCTCTCAAATGTAAACCTGAAGTGGTGTATAATGGAGGGGAAGCCACTGGCAGTCAGTGGTTTCTTAGTCAATCCGCAGTAAAGTCTTGGACTGGTACGCTCTCTATAGAGCTTGAAGATTTTTTGCTGGAATCAGTTCGTTAAGATAGCCTGTCGTTGCATTTAATAGACTCAGATGATTCATTGTATGTCTTAACAAAAAAGAGGACACTTGTTTCATGCCACAACCAAGGCAGATCTTAAGCCGCTACTGTTTCAGGCAACAATCCCATATAGCACACTTGCATTTGTCCAATTGTAATATTTATTTTGTATCTTGCATCAGCTTCCAGGTGTGAGGCGTGTACCTTTTTCGACCCTGTTATATATTTTTCAAGCTTACAATATTATTGTTGCTTTGATTTACTTGCCTTTAAACTTTTGCATTACAATTTACTGTACGTTTGCTTCTATTTTTTTGCAGGTGGAGGCTTTGGCAGTAAAATTAACTCAAAAGGAAGGAGAGCTTATTCAAGAGAAATTTGAAGTGAAAAAGCTAGTGAATTTTCTCAAGCAGGTTTTTTAACTTATCTCTTTCTCTGTGTACATTCCTCTCCATGTACAAAATTGCATATATTAAAACCTTTTTTCCTTGCAACATTTGAACTCAATCAGGGAATATAGCTTGTTGGCAAGAGTTTGTTAGTTTGTCAGCTACAGTTTACCGAGTTGCCTGCTGATGTTATGTTTTGAATTTTTTATCTCCTTTTTACCTTTCAACCATATGATTTATTTATGTAATCTTATTAGAATTTATTTGCCATCTAATTCTTTGTAAGGTCATAGTATGTCCCTTGTGGTCTTTAGACAACTAATTTGCTCTCATTCTGCAGGCTTCTGAAGATGCTAAAAAATTGGTCAACCAAGAAAAATCTTTTGCTTGTGCTGAAATAGAGAGTGCAAGAGCTGTTGTGCAAAGGATCGGAGAGGCCCTTGAGGAACAAGAAAGAAATCAAAGTTCAGGCAAGCAACAGGTAACTTTAGTGGCATCACCTTTAATATAAAATTTTGTCTATTTTATTACGAGTAGTATACATAGATACAAACGAGATGTCAAAATATTTATAATATTCGTCGGATCTGTTCCTATCATTTTCTATGGAATCCTGTCCAAGCTATTGCTTTTTCTGACTGTATTTTGAAGTGCAAAAGAAGCTTCTTTTTTCCTTTCCTCTTTCCGTTCTATTTTCACCAATATAATTAAATGCAGCAGTACTTTAAATGAAGGCTGCTTCTTAGTTATCCTATGTGGAGGAACTTGATGAGTGTTATTATGCTGATAGGAGTTGGAGGGACTAATTGAAGAGGTTCAAGAGGCCCGAAGAATAAAACTAATGCATCAGCCGAGAAAGGTGCACACAGATTTTGTTGTTTTTGTGCATTAGCATAATGTAAGTTTTACACTTAATGAACTCCGCCGTTGTATTTATTTGAAGGTTGTGGACATGGAAAGTGAACTTCGGGATCTGAGACTTCAAATTAGACAGAAGTGCACAGTGTCACTTAAGCTGCAAAATGAGGTCTGCTACTTATTTACACTGTAAATATTTTGTGCATAACAAAGTGATATGGAGTATACGTGAAGTCAATTTGTTAATTATTTGACCTGAATACAAACGGCAATAATTACACAATATAATAAATTTTCTCCCTTTATCTTTCTTCCTCACCGTTATAACATTTTGCACCACGATACCTTCTGAGTTATTTCCTCACACTTGTACAGCTGGAAATGAGCATGAAATCTGAGGATAATACATCCCGACTTTATGAAATAAGTGGCTCAGAGAAGCTAGGTTCCATCTTAAGGATTCAGTCCTGTTCAGATGAAGCAATAGAGCTTGCAAAATGTTCAATCCAATGGTATCGACTGTCATCTCAATGCAGCCGTAGGGAACCCATTTTAGGTAAAAAAAAAATCCTCATTTTTCTTGTCAAATGATGTTATTGTTTTCTCTTTAGAGTCTCCTTGCCTGTTACTTTGAAAATTGATTGAACAAGGATATCACGCCACTTGTTCAATTGCACAAATTTATGCACTAAGAGCTTCATAGATTTTTCTTTAGAGTTTATTTTCTGCTGCCAGGTGCCAACAAGTGCGTTTATGCTCCTGAGCCAATTGATGTAGGGCGGGTTCTGCAAGCTGATATAGCTTTAAATGGCCTAAAGGTCACGTTGACAACTGATGGCCCTATTGAACAAGGTAGGCTAATGTTCAGGAGTCAGTTCTGTAAGATTAGAAATTGCTCCATGATTCAGTATCACGTTATCTTGTAGAGTTTATATAGCACCGGCCTAAGTATTATGTTGGAGTATATAACTACTCAAGCTTGTTTTTTTCGTCGTCATGCTTCCCATTATCGAGGAAAAAAAAATGGAAAAGGAGTGAGTACAGTTGAGTCATATTATCTGTTTCTTCTTTACAGCCTCAGACCTGGGAAGTTATGTGGAGACAATTTTGCGGAAACCAAACCTTGACTTCAACGTATGTCGCTTCATTCTCTACATCTTGAAACTGCAAATAAATGATCGTACGCTAAATTTCTCTGGATAATACTGAATGTATGCTTTGACTTCGATCCTAATAATTTCAATGTAACAGGTAGTTATCTCCCAAATGAATGGAAGGAATTATTCATCACATTCCGTGCATTTATTCCATATCGGGAAAACGAGGATAAAACTCAGCAGAGGATGGATCACGAAGGCCAGGGACTCCTACTCTAGGTCTATGCAGGTATGACTAATTTCCGGGGCAAACTATAGGACTTCAATTTCTGTACTAAAATTAGGATGTTTTATCCATGTAAACTGGCCTCAGCTCGTCTTTCTTGAGCTTTCATCTGTGCAGCTCTTCATTACATACTATGAAATTGTGACTATACTCTATATACCAAATAGCTTCTAAAAGTATAAGATTTGTTGTTTAGCTATGTGGCTTCAGAGGAGGCGGCAACTCTGCTGCAAAGTCACTATTTTGGCAGGCTCGAAAAGGCCAATCTTTCGTGCTTGTTTTTGATTCAGAGCGAGAAAGAAATGGAGCACTTATTTTTGCCAGGAAATACGCACTGGATTGCAATGTAAGTAGCTTCTTTCACCAGTCTCTTCCCTGCTCGTTTAAAATGAACAATCTTCCCCTTTTTTTCAGTGCATTAAGCCCTTTACACCGTCATAACTCTGCACTCGAAAGAAATGAATAAGCCCGTTTTCCACTCTTGTTACTTCTGCAAATTTGCTCTTCTGAAGTGTCTAACCAGAGATTGAACAATGGCAGGTGTTCCTTGCTGGTCCAGACGACGATGCTCTGCTGTAAAGACTGACTTGTTCTTAGCTTTCGACTAATGGTAGTAGTTCTTCCAAGCTTTCAAGTGTGCGCGTTTCGTCCTGTTTTTCGGTGTGTGGTGATGATATGATGTGGGCTTGTTATTCTAATCTTGGCTTCCATTTGTGGTTGCATCTGTTCTAGGCATTATTTTTGGTTTGCCTAAGTCATTTGTTGTAACAACCCTTCTTCTATCTTTTTTTTTTGGCTAATCAATCAGCTGTTTGTTGATCTGCAATTGTAGTTCATCTATTCATTGAAGGTGTTTGTTTGTTGCAATAAAAGGCATAAGCAAATTTGGTGTGTATACTGATCAAATAAAACACCAAGTTAACATCCTCGTCGACGGAATGTCTTAATCCGTAGTTTGTAATGCAATTAAAGGCATCAACCGTCTGAAAATAACGTTATAATGAGTAGGAAATAATCTTAATATACTCGCATCAAACTAACAGATTGGATGAAATGATTTAAGAAAGTTGTAGATGAGAATATGAGATTACTAAAAAATTAGAAGATTGAATTAAATATCATGTGCCAAAGTTTGTTTGTTTGTCTCGGTGGAGATGGTCTAGTGGTGGAGTGAGGTTGGTTGGAGATAAGAGATCATGTGTTCGAATCTCCTCAAAAACCACAAGCCGGGTGTGTGGGTAAAAAAAAAAAAACAAAAAAAAATTGTTTGTTTTACGATGATCCTTTATTTTAAATATGTCACTTCATAGGGTTGATAATGTTAATATCGTAATAAAGTTTTCTATATATTGGGTGGTGCATTAATTAAAACAAAATACAAAGTCATATACTATTTTATTTATGGTATAAAACTCGATTTTATTAATATCTTTTGAATTAAGTCAATAAAATGAAACAAAAAAGAGAAAAAAGTCCAAGAGCGAAAAGAGAGGAATTAAAAGTAGTCAAAATCGTTTACTCAATAAAAGGCTCAAATTGTAAACAAAAAATATGTTGTTAGTAATCGAAACTTTATTTATGATTAGTACTTTAGACATCTTGGCACCTTTTTTTTAATAAGTGTGAAAGTAATATGTATAACACTCATATAAATTTATTTTATTTTTAGTTGGGTGCCGAGGAGTGATGAATTTGGAATCCGAAACTTATCATTTTTACACGCGGTCTGCATCTTTTGAATATCCTTCATGAGAGAACAAAGATCGTAAAATTTTAATGAAACCGTATGCATTAGCCATTAGTAAAATAAAATACTGAATTATATAACAAAACTAGAATGGCCGTTCGTGCTATGCACGAATATTATATTTATAGTTATTATTATTTTATTAAAAATTGTAAATATGAAATTAATATTATACAACATATTTAAACTAAAATCTATACAATAACTTTTAAAGAACTGCGAATCTCAAAGATATGCGAGCTTTGGTCGTTCTGACTCTTCACGAAGACTCAAATAGTAGAAATCATTTGTAAAAGTGAGACATCTCGAATCAAAATCTACCGGTTCCCCGTCACCCCAATTCGAAAATAAAAAGAAAATGATTGGTTTTGTTGTATGTTTAGTTTTTCATTGTAGTTTTATAGAAAATATAAGATATTATGTCATGTTGATTTTAAATTTTTTAGTTTTTAAATATATGTAAATCTAAATATCTAAAATTTATATTTTTCTTCAACGTAATGAATGGGTACATGGTTGTACTTATTTGTAGATTAATAAGAAAATATTTTCAATTCATCAATTTCAAGGTTAATTTTATTGTATATGAAATTTGTTATTTTTGCATTGATACATAGTTTAATTTGCAATTTGTGACATTATTATTTATTAAAAGAAAAAATGATTCATGTTTGATTAAATAAAAAAATATACATACATCAAAATTATATAGAAATATGACCAAAAAATATAAATTTAAACTTTTTGAAGAAATCTAAAATAACTAATAATGTGATGAGATTAAATAAATATTCAAGAAACAATATAAAAAAAGAAAAGGGAAAGCGTAATTAGACCAAATAAAAATGATTTAAGAGATGAGACGTTGCTTCAAAAAAATATGTTTACTTCGTCAAAAATTCGGATAATAGGTAGATTACTACAATCATTTATTTATATACACACATTATATGTGTATATGGAAAGTATCAAAATTAAATGAAATTAAATGTGATGATGTGTAATTTTATATATTACTATAATGCCCATATAATGTTAAATAAAATATCTATAATGTCCTTTCGCAAATGAACGGAAAAACAAAAGTGTATTATAATATATATATATATATATATATATATATATATATATATATATATATATAGGGAAGGAATCAAATGAGAACTCTTCCCCTAGGTGGGAACTAGGAACCAATCCTATCCCTTCATTGGTTCAATCTGGACGGCCCAAATTAAGTGAATGGGGCGGTGGCATAATTGTAATATTTGGCAAGTTTGATGAAGGGGGGGCAATATAGTAATTTAGATCTTCAACTTTCCCTCTTCAGATTTTTTCCCCTTTTCTCTCCCTCTCTCGCTGATTTACGTCGTTCTTCTTCTTCTTCTTCTTCTTCTTCCCTTTTGATTTCTCATTATTTTTCAGCATCTGCTTTCTTTTTATCGCGAGGATTCGACCCTGTGATTCGTAGAGTTCATCGGCGGCGCTGTTTTTGTATGGTGACTCCATGTATGTGTTTTTTTTTCAATTTATTTTAGCAGTTTGATATGTTGATTTGTTTCTCGTGTCTTCTCGTGATTTTTATTTCTCATCTTATTTTAGTTTATGGCTTCATCGTTTTGTTACGAAGATTCGATATTTTTGATTGATTTGATCTTTGTCGTTCAGATCTGGGTTGTATCAATTTTTATTTTTATTTTTGAGAAAAATATCAGTTATTTTCTAATTGTTAGGAATTCTAGGGTTTAGTATGTACGAGAATACACAAAATATGTATTAACTTGATCTGTTTATTTGTTTTAGCATGTTAATGTATTCATTTTAGCCTATCGTCACATATGTTTTAGCCTATTAATGTAGTCGTTTTAGCCTGTCGTCACATATGTTTTAGCATGATAACATGCTGGTTTAATGTTATTTCTACTGCACTCTGTGAAAGATGCCATACAAACCATGCTTTGCTTTTCTTTTTCTTTTGTGTGTGTGTGTGTGTATGTTTTGTGACCCGGCTACACAATGTTATAGACACCATGTAAATATTAGAATACTTTGGTGCTAAAATGCATGTTGCATGATGCTAGAATGGTACATACCTAATGCTAAAAATTAATTTGTGTGTCTGAACATCTCTTAATGTGATTGTATTATTATTTTACCTTGTTCAGTTTATAACTTTTTGATTTTAATGTGTCAGCTTATTTTGTTTGAAGTGACCATAGTAAGATTACTCACACGGTGATATGAAGGGTTCTACTTCACATAGTAAGATGATGATGTTTGAGCAATTCTACGGTTTACGTGTCCCTTTTGAAGTTGTTGTTCATCCACCTATTCCAGTTAAAACAAAAGATAGCGACAGTCATTTGATATCTAAGAAGGAGGCAACGAAGAGAAAGGAGAACAAACCACTCAGAATATGCAGCAATTGCTACAAGTTGTTAGATCATGATGCTAGGAACTGTCCAGCTTGATGTTATTATAGCGATTGGACATAGTTTAATATCATGTTTTACCATGCTTTTGAATTGTTTTCAACACATTCATTTTTAAGAATATATATGATTTTTAATAAAAGTGTTTATGACATTTTCTTTGCAGTAATTATATTACTATTAAGTTTTATTAACCATGGTTACTGTTTAGAATATGATGCTAAAATAACGGAAGCATGAGGTTAAGTACCTTGTCAGATTCCCACTGCATATTTTGTTTATCAGAAGATGCTAAAATGAGAAACGCGTGAGGCTAAAATGATTGAAGTATGAGGCTAAATTTGATGTGATATTTTCCACTAAGATTCACCGTTCCCAATTAGGGTTTATTACGTTCCAATTAGAGCTCATATGATCCCAACTAGTAATTCTGAGATTCCCAGTAGGGGTTCACTGTCCCCATAAAGGGTGTATTGTGTTTCATTGCAATGAAATCACCATTCCATATTTTGTTTATCAACACATGCTAAAATGAGAATCATATGAGGCTAAAATGATCGAAGTAGGAGGTTAAAATTGATGTGACATTTTCTACTGGGTCCACCGTGCCCAATTAGGGTTTTTTTACGTTCCGATTAGAGCTCATTTGATCCCAACTAGTAATCATGAGATTCACATTAGGGTTCACTGTCCCCAAATAGGGTGTATTGCGTTTTATTCCAATGAAATCATCGTTCCATTTTTGTTTATCAACACATGCTAAAATGAGAAATGCATGAGGCTAAAATGAGTGAAGTAGGAGACTCAAATTGAATTTGGGCAGTTTCTGAGTTCAGTAATTATGGTTTATTACGTTCCGATTAGGGCTCATCTGATCCCGACGAGTAATTATGAGATTCACATTATGGTTCACTGTCCCCAAATAGGGTGCATTGCGTTTCATTCCAATGAAATTATCGTTCCATTTTTATTTATCAACACATGCTACTAAAATGAGAAATGCATGAGGCTAAAATGAGCGAAATTGGAGGCTAAAATTGATGTGACATTTTCCACTAGGGTTCACTGTTCCTAATTAAGGTTTATTACGTTCCAATTAGGGTTCATCTGATCCCAATTAGTAATTATCAGATTCCCATTAGGGTTCACTGTTCCCAAATAGGTGTATTGTGTTTTATTCCAATGAAATCATTGTTCCATATTTTATTTATCAAAATATGCTAAAATGAGAAATGAATGAGGCTAAAATGAGTGAAGTATGAGGCTAAATTTGATATGACATTTTCCACTAGGGTTCACCATTCCCAATTAGGGTTTATTACGTTCCAATTATGGCTCATCTGATCTCAATTAGTAATTATGAGATTTCCATTAGGGTTCACTATCCCCAAATTGAGTGTATTGTATTTCATTCCAACGAAATCATCGTTCCATATTTTGTTTATCAACACATGCTAAAATGAGAAATTAATGAGGCTAAAATAAGCGAAGTAGGAGGCTAAATTTGTATATTACTTTCTACACTTAGAATTGCAGCATATATTTTGCTCTCATAAAGTTTATCTCGTTTTGGAAAATATTTACGCATTTTCTTTCTTAGTTGCCAGTCATCTCTTTCGTTGCTTCATTTTCTCATTCTTTTTTCTTTTTTATTATCAACTCGTGTTTTTCATTTTTTAGTATCTATATAGGTGTAGGTATTTATATAAAACTGTTAGAAATATATTCATAATATCACCCGTTAAAATGTATTACACAATATGCTAAAATGTTATATAGGTCATGCTAAAATGTTGTATACAACATGCTAATATAAATCTGGGGTTGTTCTATGCGAAAATTATGCCTAAAAATGATTTTTTGTATTTTTTATCTATTATTTTCAAATAAACATATGCAATATAGATCTTAAATGAAAGAATATGAAAAGAGCTTTAATTTGATATAAGATTTGCGTAAATCGGATTAAAAATGAATAAATTATGATCATTTAAAGTTTTTAAGAATTTTTTCAAAAAACATGATGATGTCACTTTTTTTAAAAGTCAATTGTTCCAATTCTACCCTTAATGAGACACGTGAATTGAATATTTTCATTTTAATTACAAAATTGCCACCGAAAATTTACTTTCATCTGATGCGTTCATTTTTCAGAATAGATGGATGGGATCGGTTCCCGATTCTCACTTGGTGACCGGTTCTCACCAGATCCCATCCCTATATATATATATATATATATATATATATATATATAGATATAGATATAGATGTCCGGGGGTAAATGACATTATTAGAGTACCATATTAAGGTAATAAATTATTATGCAAAACAAAAACATATAGAAGGTGATTTGTGTCATCTTAGAGCTATATTATGCATATAGTATGTCCTTTCTAAACACAATCGAGTCTGAGTCAACTATCCTCAATAAATAGTCACGAACAATTAAAATCTTACCATGCAAGTCGATTGTAATTTAATTATTTTATCAATTTATAAAAAATATTTATTATAAAAATTATTTATATATTCTCACCGTGCATCGCATGAGATGTAATACGAGTATCTTTTGTAACATATAGTCATGATTTTGATGAGTGGACGAACAATACTTGAATATATATCCTTAAAATTCACGATTTTTGTACTTGGGTTTAATTGTGAGTGGTGATTTGAGTATATATATATAAGAATAATTAGAATATCTCCTGTGCCATCTACGTATGAAATATAAATAATTTTATTTGTCAGAAATTGTTATGGATATACCATTTAAATATTCATCAATCCATCTTAACCATACAAATATTTTTATTTTAATATCAACCACATATTTAAATTGAAAACAATAATCAAACAAGCATATTTTCATTTTCCAAACCTATAATTTTTTACATTAAATCATTTATCATAACAAAATCATTATATTTTTTAAAAGTCAATACACTTTGTAAATTAAACTATCAAAAACTGAAAATTAATGTTGAAAATAAAACCCAGCAAGTACTAAACTTCATCTTTATTCTCACTATTCATTATTTATTATGAATTCAACATAGTAATTTCTATCACTCATTAATATCGTATATTATAGTATAATATGACTTTCCCAAAAAACTAATACATTTTATAAAAAACAAATTAGAAATTAATTTTAAAAACAAACTATCAACTATAAAAACAATTATTTTTTTATATTTAAAGTATTATATAAAACTTTTGAGCTACTTTATTAAGGTATATTATAAGTATATTATCAATATATAATTAGTATATATTAGATAGATATGATAGATAACTTAATATTTTTTAGTTCATATGTGTAACTTCTAAACATAGTTCATGAAAAAAAAAAGACAGAAAGAGAAATTAGATTTGGAACGAATAATTTAAATTGAAAATTTAAAAAGAAAATTAGAAACACAAAAAAAAAAGAGAGGAAAATCAGAAGTTGGAAAGCAGGATTCCATCTTGGGAATTTAAATTGGAAATCTGAAAAGTAACAAAATTAGTAAAAGAAGAAAAAAAAAATTGAAGTAGGCAACATGTTTTGATCCTTGGCGGGTGGGTTAATTCAATCCTGACTTAGCGCAACAAACCACCATGGAATTCGAAAAATTCATTGATAAATAAATTATTTTGTAAAAAATATTTTGCTCATTTTTTATTTATAGTTTTACTCTGCGATTTGCTTTAATATATGTGTAACTTATTATTTTTTGCAATTAAATGCACAAACATTAATTATTGATCAAATGTGTGCATGTTCAGTTCAATTGGTAATAGTAGAGTTCCGTCCATAATGACTAGGAGTATAATTAAGTCGAGTCAATTCGTGAACTATTTGTGATTGCAAAACTCGAAATTGATAGACTCATGAGCGAGGCTTATCAAGTTTAACCGACCTTCAATTTATTTATAATTTTACCCTTAATAATTTAGGTATTTACACAAATATCATTAATATTTTGTTTTTTTTTTATTTTAATAATGAAAATAAGTAATATAATTTATATATTTTTAACACTAATTAGCAATCGAGTCTAGCTCGGAATTATCGAGTTTGCTACTAAGTCGAGTTCAAGCTCAAAAAATTAAAACTCGAGCTTCGAGTTTTCTCATCAATTTTGAGTTCGAGTGTGCTACTACTTGACTTAACGCGGCTCGATTATAATCCTAGTGACATGAATGTTGTGCAATGTAAAGAGTACCGGAAGCGAGTCTTCAAACAAACGAAATTGAAAATAGGATTAAAGAAATAAATTTAGGGTTAGTTGTTAAAAAAATCACCATCTTTGAACGAATTTACAATTTAAACACGATTTTTAAAACGTTGCAATAATAATCTGACCTTTCAATTTGCAACAAAATAATCACATTAAAAAAATAAACGCTAAGAAAATTGATGTTGCATGGTAAAAATCATTAATATTCGATACTGCAAAATTGAATTAATGTGTACACGTTGAAAAAAATATCACGACAACATAATTTTAATGATCTGGAAAAAATTAGGAGTGCCAAATTTGCTACAAATTAAAAGATTGAATTATTATTATAAAATTTTAAAAATCGTGTTTAAATTATAAATTCGTTAAAAAATGGAGAATTTTTTAGCAATTAATCCATAATTTTATAATTGAAGTTAAAAATTTCGGTATCTAATAAACAACGGATAATAAAATTAATTTGTAGTGGATAGTTCAGTCGCGGTTCCAACCCGACAGTTAGTTACAAATTAACCCCTAAAAGATTTTAAAATCCTAAAAATAAAATAAAATAAGGGTGGGGTGGGGTGGGGTGGTGCGTGGTGTAATATTGTAATGTGAAACCCACAGTCGTATCATAACGGTAACTTTTTCCGCAGTCTCAACGGCTAAAACAACAACGCTACAGCGCACTTACGAATTTTCGGAAACTAAATAAACACCGTTGGATCCACTTTCCATCCAACGGACACAACTTCAAAAAAAATATGACCGTTGGGGATCGACGCGACGCTTGCTTCAGCTTAAAATAGACTGTCTTTTTCGCCCATTTTAAAAATTCGCTGTTCTCGTCTTGGTGGAGCCCCTAGAGAGAGAGAGAGAAGAAGAAGAAGAAGAAGAAGAAGAAGAAGAAGAAAAGAAGACGGTTTCGGATTACTCAAGGGGTTTCAAGAATGGCTTCAAGACAGGTGGTTCAACAACAGAACAGAGGTATATTACAGATATCTCTCACTATTTTAGAAAGATTATGCATTTTGTGATCGTGTTGAATGGCTGAATGCCTTCAAGTTTTCGCAATAAATAAATTATGGGCTTCTACGTTTTAACATGATCTTGAATCTCGATGCTATTCTAGTCAGTAGTTTTGATTGCGAGATAGCCTATTATGATCAAGAATGTGATCGTTTGTTGGTATCTGATTTGCATTTGATTATAGCAGAGGTAGTCCCTGTGGCAAACAAGCAGAAAAACATGGCGGCGGACAGGAAGAATCGCCGCGCACTCGGAGATATAGGAAATATGGTTACTATTCGCGGAGTCGATGGCAAGCCGCTTCCTCAGGTTTCTCGACCTGTGACGAGGTACTTAACAAATTCGATCAATTTTCACTTCAAATCTAATGTGTAATGATTTATTTGTGTTTTTTTTTTTTTTTATCATCGGTTATTTCTTTTGTATTCTCAGGAGTTTTTGTGCCCAGTTAATGGCTAATGCACAGGCCGCAAATGCTGAGAATAACAAGGTTCATTTCTTGAAATGATATTTGGCCTTTTTCTGTTTTAAGACTTGCATAAACAAATCTTGATTGTTTTGTTGTATTCTCAATTTGATAGTCCTTGGCTGTAAACGCCAATGTGGTGGATGGGGCTCAACCAATCAAGAAAGCCGCCGTGCGGAAGCCGGTTCAGAAGAAAGCGGCACCTAAACCTAAGCCGGAGGAGATAATAGAAATCAGTCCTGATTCTGAGGATGTGGAGAAGGCCGGAGAGAAATTGTCGAAAAAGAGAGCTCCAACTCTTACATCAACCCTCTCTGCTAGAAGCAAGGTTGGTATTTTGAAACCTTAATTAAACCCTTATATAATTTGGTTTGGTGATTTTAAAGGCTGAATAACATTGTTTGTCCAATTTGCAGGCTGCTTGTGGGGTGAGTGATAAACTAAAGGTGCAGACAGTGGATATTGATGCCGCAGATGCCAATAATCATTTGGCAGTTGTGGAATATATTGATGAAATTTACCAGTTCTACAAATCAGCTGAGGTACAGCATCTTGGCTTCTTGCAGTTTGCCTATGTTGTTTGCACAATGCATAGGTCTAAACTCTAAATTAATATGCAGCATGAGGGAAGGGCTCATGACTATATGGATTCACAGCCTGAGATCAATGCTAAAATGAGAGCAATCCTCATTGATTGGTTGGTTCAAGTCCACAACAAATTTGAGCTCTCTCCAGAGACACTCTACCTCACCATAAACCTGGTTGATCGATATCTCGCATCTAAGTCTACTCCAAGAAAGGAGCTGCAGTTGGTGGGGTTGGGAGCAATGCTTATAGCCTCCAAATACGAAGAAATTTGGGCGCCCGAGGTGAACGAGATGGTGTTCATCGCAGACAGCTCCTACACCTCGAGGCAGATCTTGGTCATGGAGAAGAAGATCCTGGGACAACTCGAATGGAGCATAACCGTTCCCACCCCATACGTGTTCCTCGTTCGTTTCATCAAAGCATCCATGACTGATGTAAAAGTGAGTGTGATTCTTGGATGCAGAAGAATTATTCCTCAAAAATTGGGAATCAAGAACTAATTAATGTCTGTAAATTAAATAATATATATATAGGTGGAGAACATGGTGTATCTGTTGGCTGAACTTGCAATGATGAACTACACCTCAGCAATAATGTACAGCCCCTCCATGATTGCTGCCTCAGCAGTCTACGCAGCTCGTTGCACCTTGAATCACGCCCCGGCCTGGAACGAAACACTTAAATTGCACACGGGCTTCTCAGAAGAGCAGCTGATGTGAGTGATTATTATTTATTTTCATGGACTGGATTGGATTGGATTGGATTGGTTGTTTATTTGTGTTATTGATTGATGTGCAGGGATTGTGCTAAGCTTCTGGTTTCGTTCCATTCGACGTTGGCAGAAAACAATCTGAGGGGGATCTACAGAAAATACCATAGCTCAGAGAGAGAGGCTGTTGCTCTCCTACCACCACCAAAAAATCTAATGTAACATACACGAGTTGATGTACCTCTTCTCTATCCACTTTCAGAATTCTCAAATTTGTATTCATTTTTTCTTAACTCTATAAAAGAAAATCATTATTTTTTCTTTATTATTTCACAACTTGTACTTGTTCAAGGCAGCATTGACACAAGTAAACTACTAATAATCATCATTATATTCTTCATTTGCCCTCAAAAATCAGATTTCCAACAAAATAAATTTACTTCCTAAACAGAATTTAATTAAATTTACTTCCTAAAAGTCCATGAAAAAATAAAAAGTGCAAGAATATTATCTCGACGAGACGGCCATGTTTTCAATTCACTTAAATTTTTTTAAAAGACTAACACTACTTCACCACTTCCATCACTACTTCACCACTTCCATTTTTGCCCCCAATAATATTAACTAAAAAAATCTATAAACCCCCCAAAATTACTCAGATTGACATCGTTAAACCCAGTTGGTAGGGTTTAACCAATCCTTCCGACCAGAAATTCTCTATCATTCTTGCTCAAACAACATGCCGTCCAAGAAAAAGAACTCAAAAACACCTTCAAAACCCTCAAATTCTGATCAAAGCATCAATTTTTCGTCTCCCTCCGCCGCTTCTTATTCACTGTCGTCGCCGTTCGAACCGGCCCACGAACAGCTGCTGTCCTCTCTCGATGAAGCTGCAGCTCACTTCCCATCTCTCATCTCCAGAGCAGCTTTCCTCGGCACACTCGTCGACGACGCCCCTTCCGACTCCAGAGGCTGCAAAATTTGGCTGTCTGAATCCGCCATGCTTTCTTCTTCAATTCCCCCAGGCTCCCTTGTTTCGGTACTAAATTTTTCACATTGTCAATCATCAATGCTACTTGTTTATTTCCTTTTTTCTTTTCACAACACCGTTCTCCAATTTTCTCGTTTGTTTAATTTTTGGTTTCGGTTTAATTTGGTGTTGTTTCTGTGGTGTAAAAAAGATAACTGTAGCCCGTAGTTGTTGGAATTTAATCTCGAGCAGCTCTTATTACGCTAGAATTGAAATATTGTATCATTTCTTTGTTCGTAGAGAGTCCATCTTTCCCTCCCAGCATTTCGATCTGTGGGATTTTTCATTTACTTATGCGCTAGGTTAAGTAGTACTATATGCTCAGCTGCTGTGTCTTTCAATGCTTCATATTACACTAACTAAAATTTCATCTCAAATTCACGTTTTTCATGTTCGGGGATATGGTGATGTAGTTGTGCTATTGCCTTCATTCACTCTCTCTATCGATTTGTTGTTGCTGTTCAAATCTTTATGATATTATCAAACAGCTGTGCTGTTAATATAAAAGGTGTCTCTGTTCATGATATGGTTTAAATTGACAGGTCTCCCTTTCTTCTTTTGACAAAGGTCTGAGCGGGTTTCCTCTAAGTACTCTATCTGATGAATGTGCTCAATCCTTTGGGTTTGACTTGACAGATAATTTGGCTGATGAACCTGGAAAATTCTTTGCACTTGCTACTGTATTCCCATCTTGTAAGGTTTGGATATTAATTTAGCTGTTCAATACTTGTTTTCTAATATCTCTGCACGTGTAGGTGATTTTGTGCATGTTGTTTGTTTGTCTGGGGTACCGCTTTCAATCCATTTTCGCTTTGTAACTTCCCCCATTTCAAAAGATTAGATTCTTCTCCAGCATCATTTCTTGGCACGATAAGTTCTTTTGGTTAAAACATTTTTGCAGCATTGAATTCTTATCAAAATTTCACCAGACCATTTCCATCTTACTAGTTTAAGACACTTGCCCTTCTCTTTTGTTCTTCTTTCTATCTTTACCTGGTGATTCAAGTAAGTCTCACGGCTGTTCTCTTGCCTACCAACTTAGTAAAATAGGGCATAGATCTTGTTGATCTTGATTCAGTAACTCCCTTTGATGATCTTGATTCAATAACTCCCTTTGCGGTTTTGGTAGCATATTAAATGGACGTTGGCTAAAGTCATAACTCCCAAATAGGATGTCATCAGGGAATGAGCAAAAACGTTAAGTGATCTAAATGTGTAGTGCATGCAGTTGAAATCCAAATAGGAAATTCTATAATCAAATTAGTATTGGGAATAATATTGATAGGACAAGAACAATATTTATGTGAAGCAATGCTAATTAACTACTAATGGTTCTGGTTACCAATCTTGCAATATTTATGTTCTGCAGAACATCAATTTGTCTCCATCTTATTTCTTTGTGCTTCATCAGAACTCCTCTGCATGCAGATTTTAAAAAGTGGAGTGCGTTTGTCTTTGGACCTTTCACACACTCTGGGTTGTCCACGTTCAGGCAGGATAGTTTTTGTTTATCCTGTTAAGCATCACACCTTGACTGAGAATGTAAATGTTGACCGCTGTGGCCCTGCAGCCAGTTGTATATCAATAGATAGCTTCCAGGAGATTTATCTATCTCCGGTATATCTGAAGAGTAAAAATGAAACCGAGAGCTCCGCCTCTTCTCATCTGGACTTTTCTAATGAACTAGCATGTGGACGAGCTGAAAATAGCCAAATGTCATCCCCGAAGACACCATCTGTATCAGAGTCTAAAGTTAGCTCTCCTTGTTCAACACAGTCTTGCACGTTGAATTATGACAAGTCAGCATCAAAAAGAACTTATTTTTTTAATGCAGCATTTAACATACTTGACATAGAGGAAGTTTTAAGAGATGATTCTTCAAGGAAACTTATAGAAATCTGCACTGCATCGTGGTTAAGTTCACGGAGTTTACTCTCTGGCAATTTTGTTGCAGTCCCTATACTTTCAAAGTTATATGTTTTCCAGGTTATATGTTCCAAAAGATTGTCTTCAAATAGTGAAATTTGGAATAGTAACATTGGCTTTCCTGCACGGGGTCCAGACAAAGGAAAATACATCTTGTCTGTTTTCTCTATAGATAATAGTACAAAGATAAATTTTCTATCAGCAGGAAATCCAGTTGGTGAAACTTTAGTGAAAAGCTCTTTGGAAGATCCAGATGCTGGGCATGGGTCTATCAGAAACCGTGCGGAAGCCAACCTTTCAAAGTTGGGAGGCCTTTCTAAAGAATTTTCTGTTTTAAAAGATATCATAGTTTCATCAGCTGTGCAGAGAACAGTTGCAAGCTTGGGCTTACGTCCTACAAAGGGAGTTCTTCTTCATGGACCACCAGGAACTGGAAAGACTACATTAGCTCGAGTATGTGCTCATGATGCTGGTGTTAATGTGTTTTCTGTTAATGGACCTGAAATTATTAGTCAATACCATGGAGGAACTGAACAAGCATTGCATGAAGTATTCAACAATGCCAGCAAAGCTTCACCTGCTGTGGTAGGTTTCTCAGTTTTCTTTGGGCAAAAAAAATTGCCATGTCATTTTGAAGTGCTCTTTTTTTTTTTCATTTACAACCCTATAATGGGATGGCTATCCTTTAAGATTTCCATCTTTAACTGGTCAATATGAATAGGGAAATCTTATTATGCATGCTTGCCGCAAAACAAAAACCATCTGCTGGGACTAGGAAGCCATTAAGTGTGCAAGACCTTGTCCAGATTTTCATACTTGAACTCACAACTACTTTTGTTTCAAAAGAAATTTTAAATTTCGGATACAATTCATTAGAAATTTTAAATAAGGCAACAACTTAATTGTAAAACTGTGGATGTAAAGAACGTGGGGTAGGACAGGAGACTTACACTGATTGTCAATCTTTAATATGAAATTCTCAACCCCCCACCCCCCCTCTCCTGTTCCAGAAATACTGTATAACTTTAGTGCTCTTAACTTTTTGTGTGCATTCTCTGATGTATTCAGCCACAAATTGTACTTTCTCTCTTTGTAAAATTCTGTGTCAACATCACTATGGTAAAGTATGATGTTCCTGTATGCCAGTGTTCCTCAACACTGGTGGGTGCTAAATACTAGATCATCTCATTTCAGGTTTTCATAGATGAGTTGGATGCCATTGCACCTACACGTAAAGATGGTGGAGATGAGCTATCTCAAAGAATGGTTGCCACTCTCTTAAATTTGATGGATGGGATTAGTAGAACTGATGGGATTCTAGTGATTGCTGCTACAAACCGGCCTGACAGTATTGAGCCCGCACTTAGACGGCCTGGAAGGCTTGACAGAGAAATTGAAATAGGTATCTCATGGAAAATTTGCGGGTTTCATAGTTTCAGCCTTCATTTTCTCATAACCTAACCTGGTGTTTGGTAAAATATATATATATATATATATATATATATATATATCTTTCATTTTTTTTCTTTCCATAATCCCTTGCTTAACCAGTTTCTGCATGTTGATAATGAGCATTGTGTGGATTGTGATCTTACTGCACTAGTGATAGGGTTACACTGCATCGTTTCCATAAATAGCTAATTGAGTGATTATGAATGATCTGATAAAAAGTCTTACAACTTCGTCATATATGTAATGTAGGTGTTCCATCTCCTAGAGAACGTCATGAAATATTGCTTGCACTTCTGAGTGAAATGGAACATTCACTGTTGGACAAGGATATTCAAAATCTTGCTATGGCCACACATGGTTTTGTTGGAGCTGATTTAGCTGCTCTGTGCAATGAAGCAGCCTTGGTTCGTCTTCGGCAGTATGTTAAATCTAATGTCAATCATGGTGATACAGATTTTGAATTTTCAAATGTTGTAGATTCAGAATGCAACGCATCAAGCCATTCAGAATGCCTAGGAGGTGCTAATTTCTCCTGCAATTCAGAAACACAAAACTCATCAGACTTTATGGTTGGAGCTGCAATGAATGGGACTCATGTTCTGAATGACGGCTTAAGAGTTACTTCAGATGACTTTGAGAAGGCTAGAATTAGAATAAGACCAAGTGCCATGAGAGAGGTAAATATACCAGTTTTAGATGTGTATTATCCATGCATAATACTTTTACTTGAACTTATTCATGATTACTATAAAGTTGTAAAAACTTGTCTTGGCTGTTGCCGCAGTCAACATCAAAGCAAAAATTAAAGCAACCCTTTATCACCAGTCACGACATTCTTTTTCTATATGATTTAAATGTTATATCCTGCAAATTCTGTGCAATGGTGTAATAATAATTAGGAGGTGACAGATAATATTAATTAGGTTTTCTTTGATCAAGGACAAGTGTGGTATATGCTATTTAGAGCCACTGACCTTGGTTGAAGTTGTTATTAGATTAATTATTATCAGCCATTGGACTATGCTTCTTAGTTATGAATGCTACTGGACTATGTATTTGTAAATGATTAAGCTTATTGCCGAATACTAAGCGCACAACATAGCATGCTACTGGTTTTGACTTTTTCTTGTGGTCTATTTTAGCTTGACTGATATATCTTGTTGTGATCAGGTAATTCTTGAAATTCCTAAAGTTGGCTGGAACGATGTTGGTGGCCAGATGGAAGTTAAGATGCAACTTATGGAAGCTGTGCAATGGCCTCAGAAACACAAGGATGCTTTCGATCGCATCGGAACTCGGCCCCCAAGTGGAATATTGTTGTTTGGTCCTCCAGGTTGCAGCAAGACTCTTTTAGCTCGTGCAGTAGCTTCTGAAGCAGGGTTGAATTTTCTTGCAGTAAAGGGCCCTGAGCTTTTCAGCAAATGGGTTGGTGAATCTGAAAAGGCTGTACGTTCTTTGTTTGCAAAGGCCAGGGCAAATGCCCCTTCAATTATATTCTTTGATGAAATTGACGGTCTTGCTATAACTCGAGGAAAAGAAAGTGACGGAGTATCAGTTGGTGATCGGGTTATCAGTCAGCTACTTGTTGAATTGGATGGTAACTAACACCTAACATCACCTTTTCATGAGTCTCTAATTTGTCTAGAGGCCTATTATTCAAGAGCTTGGCATCCCTGACCTCTCAACAGTTATCAGTTGTCACCATTTTAAGCTAGTTTTTTTTTTGGTAATTGCATAATTTGCAATCCATCTTAAAGTAAATTTGTTGATGATAGGTTTGCAGCAAAGAGGCAGTGTTACTGTCATTGCTGCTACTAATAGGCCAGATAAGATTGATCCCGCTCTTCTCAGACCAGGTAATTTTCCAGCTATGCCTGTTTTTCCCTGGTTCTTGATTATCTCTATGCAGCAGATGTCTTGTTTTCTTTTTACTTGCCAATTGCAAGAACCTGCCTGATTGCTTCCAAACTTATTAGGACGTTTTGATAGACTTCTTTATGTGGGCCCACCAAGCAAAAAAGACCGTGAGGATATATTTCGTGTTCATTTGCACCAGATGCCATGTAGTTCTGATGTATGCATCAGCGAGCTCTCTCTTCTTACTGAAGGCTATACAGGTGCTGATATATCACTTATCTGCCGTGAAGCAGCCATTAGAGCAATTGAAGTATGTAAAGCACGATGAATATTAATTACCATCTTATTCTATCTTTTGCTGTAGTTGTTAGTAAATTATTTTTGTTTTATCCAACCAGGAGAACCTATCTGCCTCAGAGATCACAATAGAGCACTTGAAAGCTGGAATTCGACAAGTACAGCCATCTGATGTTCAGATGTATGAGAACCTGTCAACTAAGTTTCAGAGACTAGTTCATTCAACTGCTAAGGAAAATGATTCAGAATCTGAGCCTTGCCCTATTAAACCGAATCATATTACTCTTTGGTATGTGATTCATCGCCTTTTTTTTATATAAATAATAGTTGATTTTTCTATGGATATATGCTGTTTTGTTTTATATGAGGTTCAATTCTGGAAAGGTTTTGAATATGTTGTTTTGTCATTGAGTGTTACCAAGCTCGTCGTCTGTAGTTATCTGCACCACTTCTCAAGATTTGCATTCGCAATTAAATTTTAGAAATATTTTTATGTAAGATTAGGCTGATTGGCACATATAACCAGACTATGGTTTTAACTTTGGCATTGCAGGAGCAGGCTCAGATCTGCTGTGCTTTTCCTTTTGAGGCGGCCTTCTTCATGAAGCAGATAAATATGGCTGGATTTTGTTCATTCTTGTTACTGTAGCCTGTACAGCTATAAGATAGAGAGATCCCTTCTACTACAATTTCATATGGCTCCCCTCCCATCGGATATCTCTGGTTGCTCGACTGTTCATGGCACGATCGAGCCACGGCAGATATTTCTTGTTCTTATTTTTGCTGAGAATCCATTTTACAGATATGAATGTACAGTAGAGATGTTTGTACACTGCTGAGGAAACATGAATTTTCAAATGGAGACATCATTAGATTTAGATGGAGTTTGAGATGGTCTGTGTTGGTGAAGATCCCAACTGAAACTTTGCAAGCTTCAGCCAAACATGGTCCTTTTTTTTTGGGGTGCAATAATCATTACTTCCCGAATATAGAAAAAGCAATGCCATTAAATGTTGTAAGATGTTTTGTTTTAGTATGGCAAATATTGGCCACGCCAAGACATTGTCAATTGTCTAGTCACTTGATCAATTGCACAACAAACTTTCACAGGCTCCAATTTCAAAGATTGTATGAATTGTAGCACTGTTTTTTCCATTTTGGTTGTTTCCTTTTTAATTTATATCTAATCCTGTCTTAGTCTTCCTTGTCTTGGCATCTTTTCATATCACTAGTGTAAAAAGGCAAGAAAGAAAAGATGGCAAACAATCTAGGAATTCTAGCGCTCTAGCCTACTAGGATAGGGCCCAACAATACCACCATAGCTTTTCTAGCAACTCTACAAGAGGTTGCTTAGTTATAACTTACTGCTCTAAAATCGAAACAAAGCTTAAGATTTATTTCCAAATATAATTAATTACCAATAAAATTATAATTATGTCATGAAATATGAGTTTTACACCAGATTTTGATCCGCCTTATGAATTTTAACATATTTTATGAATTTTAACTCGTAAGATGGTCTCACACATATTTTTATCATTCTACAATGCTTGGTTTCACTTTGCTAAAATAATTAAATTGCTAGAGGCGCTCATCATATCATTTATAAACTTTTATACATTCTTTTTGGTACCAATGTGAGAATGTTTCCCTTTTGTCCCAACTAATGTGAGAAAAATGCCTTTGAACTACAGTGTATTTGTAAATAAACTTGCTTTTGTAAGTCGTGTCACAGTAAAAATAACTTTGTAATAACATAAAATAATATAGAAATAGATATAAAGTAAAATAGAGAACTTATAGGATATGAAAAGTGCTTGAGGTTTTTTTTAAAATTATCTAGAAGTTTCACTACTACTTTATCGAACAACCTAAGAGATTCCAAGCATTTTCATTTGGTTGTAATTTGCATAAATGTCACCTAATTGCATACAAACACGTCATTAACTTGTAATTACAACCAGAATAAAGGTATCTAAAAATCAAAGTCAACACTAAATATCTTAATGACAGCTCTAATTATTACTATCAAACAACCACTAATCACATCGAGCACCAAAAAAATATTCCCTACTACTGACCAAAATACACTATCTTTCTCTGTGAACCAATATATTAAAAATTCCTCACATTCACAATAACAATAATTTTTTTTAAAACAATTCCCAGACTGGCTCATGAATTAACTTGTGATCTCTGATACAATGTCCCCAGTATAGACAATGCGCGTTAAAAAACACATTTTAGTGTGTGAAAAGTGAAAACTATATAACATGCATGCATTAATGGAATTATATTAATGATGCATAGAAATTGCCAAAATAAATCCTATTCATGCATCTTAATGACTATATTTCGCATTTACAATCAAATAATTGTCATTATCTTTTATGACGACCAGGAGTAGAGATGAAGTCACGCCCTCAAGCCTATATATACATTTTTTTTTATGATATCTATTTGTTATTTATAAGGAATTTCTTTAGCATTTAAAATTTACTTCCTAGAAGATAACAAACTTACTTTTTTTCATTATCAACTGTTTTTTTTTAATTATATATTCAACCTCACAGTTAAATCACTTGTATAGTTTTTTATTTTTTTTACTCACACACCTGATATGTGGTACTGAGGAGATTTGAACCCCTAATCTTTAGTATCCAAGCAATCTCACTTCATCACTAGGTCATCCTCACCGGGACACGTCACTTGTATAGTTATATATAAGGTTATTGATAATTACAAAAAAGTTATAATTATATGAAGTAAAACATAAGAGAGTTTATATATATATCTAAACTCCCTATATATATAGGAGAAGGGTTAGCTGAAAATCAATTATAGTGTGCGAACTTGGACCACATCTCACACCACACAGTCTTCAAAAATCAAAGGTCAATATTTGATTAAAAGGGTGGTGGCAGTTTTGTAATATTTAAAAAAAATCGGGTAGACATATTAATTTAATTTGGTAATTCTTATAAAAATCGTGGAATATTTGATTACAGATCATCATGCTAGTTAAATATTATCATCATGCTAACGAAGCGCTATTGTTATGCTAATTAACGTAATTTGGTAATTCTTATAAAAATCGTGGAATATTTGATTACAGATCATCATGCTAATTAAATATTATCATCATGCTAACGAAGTGTTATCGTTATGCTAATTAAAGTTTTATAATATTGTTAGTGAAAAAATTTATTCTAAAAAATAATTATAAATCTAAGGGATTTAATAAACCCTAATTGAATGGAAGAAACTCTGATTGGATGAAATAAACCTTGATTGAATGTGATAAACTCTAAATAAGTCGGAATAAATCATAACAATAATATATATGTACCGCGTTAGCATTTTGATTTTGCATCGTCAACACTGTGAATACACTATGTTAGCATATGACAATACTATGTCAACATACGTTACAAACCATAATTAGATGGAATAAATCATAATAATCAATTATGAGCAAAAATGGAAAAATTAAATTAAAAAAATAATAATTATTAATCATAATTAGATGGTATAAACCATAATTGAGATAGAATAAACAATAAATGAGATGGAATAAACCCTAATTGAAATTCAATAAACTATAATAAATTTATATTATGCTAGCATTATGATAATTCTTAGTTAGCACACTGACGCGCGGTCGTTTCGCGCTCAAAATAAATTTATAACTCCTGTGCCACAGCGAGCGTAGCCAGCTAATGAGTACGGGTCGATCCCACAGAGAGCTGTTGTGATTCCATCTTCAAGTAACCAATCATAAAAGGAGGGGTTTTGGTTTGTTGTCACTACTGGAAATTAAATCTGCAAAAGAAAATTAAAAGAGAATATCAAATAACAAAAGGTTCTGGCATTTGAACTTGAATTTGGTTTAAATATATATCAACTCGATCATGGGCATACCGATTTTCATACATGATAAATCATCTAGTTATGGAGACCGGATTCCTCTCTGCGTCTCCTCATTCATCCTTTCAATATAGACTTAAAAGTAATTCCTCGTCAATTAAATCCCTAATCAGTCACCCACCCCCCGATTCCCCAAAGAGATGTAAGTGAACAGACAACACTGTGCCCTAGATGAACCCAGATCTGGTGTGTTTACCGATTCCTCGTATGCCCCCCGTTGATTCCCTTATTACTATATGAACTAACACACAGTCACGATTCACCAATTCAATTAATAGTGATGTGCCCTCTTTACCTAACGAGTGATCAGCCACATTGGGCATTTCAGACACACATTCACATGGAACAAGGCACAAAAATCAACAGAAACCTATCATGCATTACTATGCCCATTTTGGCCTCACGAGTCCAAATTTATATTCAAACCATTTTCGTTGTTCAAACATCAGAATTAAAATTCTAGCTAAGCATGCTAGACATATAAAATTGCAGAAATGAAGAACATAATTGTAAAGAAAACTTACTGAATTTAATACGCAAAAATACTCAACATAAACGTTGAGTTTGAAACATACTCCTAAATCCCAAAGGCTTAAGGCCAATGGATTGTTTCTTGCTGCAAAGCAGCGTATGAAAATGAAAATGTGAAAAATGTAAAATGTAGCAATGTTTCTGACTGCCAAAGCTTGTGTTTCCAGAATTAAAAGGAGATTAAATAGTTACATTTCCGAATCAGAGACTCCCCAATAAACTAGGGTCTTCACTTGATTTCCGGAGCTGGCGTGCCCTCACTGATCTGACTGGATAAGCATGAGTTGACCAAATCCCTATTTTTTAGGGATTGGGCTTATCTCTTCTTTGCAATGCCTCCAAGAGTCCAGTCCTCCTTCAAGTCTTCTTCAGATAATGTATCTATCCTTCTTGTCTCTCTCTCTCTCTTCAACTGATCCCGGGTTTCTCGCATTCGACCTAGCCCAGTCCTTGTTGTCAAATCTGCACGAGCAAAGTGGGCACGACATCTTGCAGTCAGCCTCATCCATCTCTGATATGCCCATTCCACCACCCGAATATAGGATGAATGCTGAAAGAAGTCCCCTGTGCCTTTTACTGAATCTTAAGCTTGGATTTTGCTTGGATAACCGGGCATAAAATGCCCCTTTCACCAGACTTGACCTTCGCAATGCCCGATGACCTCATCCTGGTTCTTTTTGACTCAAAACACACTAAAAAGACATTTATAACGAACAAAATGCCCATAAAAACACAAAATAAATAGACTTATCACACACTAAATACAATATTATTAGCATATGATAAATGTTTTGTTATAAGCAACGAAAGCACTTACAACCTGAATATGCGTAAAAATTTATCTTTTGTATTTTTTGTCCACATTTTTCATTTAAATATGACCTTTCGACATCTTCAATGAAAGTGCACGAAGAGAGCTTTAATTTGATATATTTTTTGCGTGTATTGTATTAAAAATGAGTAAGTTATGGTCGTTTAAAATTTTTAAGATTTTTTTAAATTGCTGACATCATCAATTTTAAAAATTTGGATGAAAATAGCCCTCATTTCTTTATTTTTTACCCTACTATTTATGAAATTACCAGTATTTTTTCCATTAAATCTCAATCATTAGATTATTAAATTGGATGGTAGAAATGTTGTGCTAGTTCCCACACTAAGAAAAAAATCTTATTTGATTCATTCTCTCTCTCTCTCTCTCTATATATATATATAGGGGTGGGTTCCAGAAGGAACCACACCCTAGGTGAGAATTGAGAACCAATCTCAGCCACAAATTGATCTGATTTGGACGGTCAAGATTTGTTCCAAAATTAAAAAAAGGCGGTGACATTATTGTAATATTTTTGAAGTTCAGTGCCCCTGAAACTTAGAGAGGGTAAAATCAGAAGTTTGAAGCTATACGGATTTTCAAACGTTTACAGACAAAAATCTTTCTTCCCACCATAACTGCTTGAGCTTTCTAACGCGAAACCGGCAAAAAATCATCGAATTCAACCGTTCAAATCATCCCAAAACCACTGAAGAACATTAAAGTTTCGAACTAAAATCAGTGAAGTTAGATGAGGACTGGCAAATACCCTTCCATTTTGTGGGTGGAGGGTCGAGGCCTTTGTCGGAAAAACTTGGGGATTCAGGCCATATCCCACTGTCAATTACTCCCACAATTATATCACTCTCTGTTTCTGCTCTCTCCACATTCTCAGGTAAGCCCATGAACTCCCATGATCGCCTTGTGTGCAACCCGGTTTTCGAGTTAGGGAAGACGGAGACCACCCCTTCCATGCCTGAAACATATATATAGCTTCAATATTTATATTAATTTTGGGAAAGTAGAGGAAAATCAAATTCGTGATGTTATGTTTAGTGAAGTTACTAGCAATTTTCTTGCTCTCTGCTTCACTCAGCTTTGCAGCAAACCCACTAAAGCTTTTCGTGTAGTTGTATAGCCAAGAATCGTTTGCCCTTATGCTGCATGTATTCGTTACATATTATACAAACTAATCAACTATATATTAGAGACAAACAACAATTAATATATCTACTCATTTTTATTCTTTTCAAATCTATCTTGTATCAAACATATATATTAATTAATTGTGTGTTATAATAGAGAATTAATTAGTGAGATAGTGCGTGTGTAGGTAATCAAATCAACCTTTCCAAAGTTTCTTGTAGCATGCTTCTGTGTTTTAGCACTCTCGTGACTTATTTTAGCATGGCACCTGCTTCAGCATTAGCATGAAACAATGTTCTCTTGCTTTTAGCACTCTAGTTTAGAGTTTTAGCACTGTAATCTCATATTTTAGCATTCACATTATGTTCTTTATCATTGTAATTGATTTAGGAGTTTCATCTTTTGTTTCTTTTTTGTAAACATAAAACCTTCATTGTTTTAGCACTCTAGTTTAGAGTTTTAGAACTGTCATAACATATTTTAGCATTCAGATTATGTTCTTTGACATAGTAGTTGATTTAGGACTTTCATATTTTGCTTCTTTTTTATAAACATAAAACTTTTGTCCCATGTGTGATTCAACCGCAAAATTTTCTTGGTTTTACAAATATAGATTGGAGTTCTAGCATTGTCATCTTGTACTTTAGCATTCAGATTCTATTTTTTAGCACTCTAGTTTAGAGTTTTAGCAGTGTGATCTCATATTTTAGCATTCAGATTATGTTCTTTGGCATTATAATTTGATTTAGGAGTTTCATTTTTTAGCACTCTCGTGACTTATTTTAGCATGACACCTGCTTCAGCATTAGCATAAAACAATGTTCTCTCGCTTTTAGCACTCTAGTTTAGAGTTTTAGCACTGTAATCTCATATTTTAGCATTCACATTATGTTCTTTATCATTGTAATTGATTTAGGAGTTTCATCTTTTGTTTGTTTTTTGTAAACATAAAAGTTTAAAACCTTCATTATTTTTAGCACTCTAGTTTAGAATTTTAGAACTGTGATAACATATTTTAGCATTCAGATTATGTTCTTTGACATTGTAGTTGATTTAGGACTTTCATATTTTGCTTCTTTTTTATAAACATAAAACTTTTGTCCCATGTGTGATTCAACTGCTCAATTTTCTTGGTTTTACAAGTATAGATTGGAGTTTTAGCACTGTCATCTTATATTTTAGCATTTCAACCGAGTGGGACAGAATGTAAGTATGATTTATTTTTCACATTTTAATTTTACTACCCTAACACAATATTTTTTTTTTGTCAAATTTTATGACGCTAGGAGAGTCCACGGTGGAGGGACTTTAGACTGCATGGAATGCCCTACTTTGAAGAACTTCGTGAGATCATGGACGGTGCTGGTGGTTTTGGCGGTGTGGATTTCGGCTGGTTGGCTTCCTTTGTGGCCTGACAGATTTTAGGGATGCAATGCACCTAGTTGTTGATTTTGCATTTCGGAAGGATTTTAGGGTTTTATAATTATTTTAAAAAATTGCACTTGTTGCATAAATTTTCTTTTAATTTAACCGTGTACTAATTATCAAAATATAATTTTGTGCACCATATTATTAATTTCAAAGTTTTTCATTTTGTTTGAAATTTGAATAAAAATCAAACTACCAGTGCTAAACAAGAAAAAATGAATCCTATAAATATAAACAAATTCTAATGCTAAGATAAATAATACTACCATCAATCCCAATTACTCAATTTAAAATTTTAGTATATAACTGAAGAAAATACAATTTTTTTTTCAAATAAACAAAGTAGAAAACATATATGCTAAAGTAGAAACTATTAGTGCTAAAAAAGAAACTACCAGTACTAAAATATGAAATACCAATGCTAAAATACAAAACACTAGTGCTAAAACATCAAATATCAATGCTAAAAATATCAAATAAAGAAAGTAGAAACCATACATGCAAAAGTACATACTACAAGTGCTAAAATACGAAATTTTAGTGCTAAAATACAAAATACTAGTGCTAAAATATTAAATATCAATACTAAAGTCTAAAACTATTGCTCTAATTCTAATACAATAAATCTACAATCAAATCACAAATTACATAATTTAAAAATTTAATACATAGCCGTAAATTTTATATTAAAAAAATATTTATAAAATAGTCATGAACACATTGTTGTGTTTACCTTATGAATTTAGTGAAGTAAGCTCGATTCTTAATTAAATAAAGTTAGGGTGAACCACAAATTAAGTTTGTTAAAGCGCATTTAATTTGAATAATCGAAAATCAAGTTTACATATTTTTTACCATCAAAGTCGGAAAAGTGGAGAATTCATCTCACCTCCCCCTTGCGTAGCAAGAAAAGAGAATAGCCAATTTTATTTCATAACTAAAATATATATATACATTACTATGTATATATATAAACACATCTATACTATATTTGATCTATATCCATATGCAATAAAAGATTTCATTAATTTGTGAGACGATCAAGATAATTTGGCACATGTTAGTTTTGTAATAAGTGAGCGATTTGAACTTACAAAACTAAGCATGTATTCTACGTTCTCTCCATTTTCAGCATTCTTGAAAATGATATATTAATATATAATCGTGAGTTGTGATGCTAAAATACAAAATGCGTACATATTTGAGATTTGAGGGAAAACAATCTTTAAATTAAAATTCTTCTTTCTACATTTTGATATATATTTTCAAATATAAAATTGATAGTGAAAAATTCAAAATAACAGCTTAATCAGCTTCGTCAACCTAAGTGCTAAAATAGTTCGCAGTAGTGCTAAAATAGGTTACAATAGTGCTAAAATAGATCACGGTAGTGCTAAAGTACATGGCAGTGCTAAAACAGTTTACAGTAATGCTAAAATAGGTTACAACAGTGCTAAAATAGATCACAATAGTGCTAAAGTACATGTTAACAAAATTTTTTTATAATACTCATTTGTTATTGCAAATGCTGCATTCATCGTGCAAAATACTCTATTACCAAGATATTCTTTATGATACTCAATCATTTTTACCAAGAAATAATATGGATGTACTATATATGTTACTACTTAATAAGGAGCAAGTGACAAATATTTTTATTTGGCAATGACAAGATCTTATGTTTTGAGTTGTCACCATGCATGCGTCACTAGCTACTTATTAAAATTGACACAAATTATAGATATTATTTGTTAGCCGTGTTTGGAAGAAACTTCACTTTTATCTAACAGCTCGTAAAATAATTTAGGGGAGACAAATTATACCAACCAAGTACAACGAGACAGACTTGATTAAAAGAAATGATAGAATTCGAATTCATTTGCCCGACATGGACAATATTTATATGTTGTCTGTAACTGTAAGTAATTTCATCATTGAATTGCGATTGGATTAATAAAAATACGGAATTTTCCTAACTAATACTATGTACGCATGTGGAGAGAGAATAATATCACATTATGTTCCTACTAGCTAATTAATACGTACTATATATGAGTTTCAATGAGAATTCGTTCTAATACTTCTCGTGCGTGAGAACTTAAAACGCATCTTCATCATTCAATTAGATGGTCTTAGTGCTTCAAATTTAATATTAAAAGTGGTGATCACAAGTTTGTAAATGGTAGTGCTAAAATATCAATGGAATCATTAACTAACAGTGCTAAAAAAGGAAATGGTAGTGCTAAAATATAAATTACCAGTGCTAAAATATAAACTACCAGTGCTAAAATAGCAGAATACAAATGCTAAAACTAATATGATTACTTTGCTTAGTGAATTACAGTATTACACAATCATCGTGAATAAAAATAGCATTGAAGCGAGAACAGATCCAATAATGAATAACTCTAAGCATGAGACACTTCCTGATAAATATTCAAAGCAATAGACTACAAGCTGGAAAGGTACAAACCCGTGTTCTCAATGCACAAGTCAAAGAATAAATACCGTAATAGTTCATAGAAACCAAATCAATTCCAAATACACTCTTTTTTGTTTTTTTTCCTCCGTATTTATACAGTACACTCTGGTAGAGAGAGAGAAAGAGAGAACTACGCGCCGTTCTTGGTCTGCCATGGCTTCAGTACACCTACAACAATGATTGCCACAATAATGAGAAGAATGAGGATGGCAATGCACATCCGTTTCCCGGAGTTCCTTTGCAAACTCTTCTGCTTTCATTATCTGTATTGGAAACGTTTGCCAATCTACCAACAATCGAATCTGCATCCCACATTCAAATCTAAAGAAGAATTCCGACGCCGCGCGGCCTACCGCTCTTTCGCCGGGCTTCCCATCGGATCGGCCGGAGAGAGAGAGAGAGAGAGAGAGAGAGAGAGAGAGAGAGAGAGGTGGAGATGAGAGTTCAAGAGACGGGAAGAGATTTCGTGCCAAAAATAATAGAATTCTTAAATTACGAAAATACCCTTGCTTCATTAAGAAGTCAGTAATATTACAGTAATGCCACCGCATTTTTTTTAAGTTTGGAATAGATCTTGGCCATTCAAATAGGCGAGATCTGTGGTTAAAATTGGTTCTCAGTTCTCACAAGGGGGTTTGGTTCTCACATGATCTCATCTCTCTCTCTCTCTCTATATATATATATATATGCGCGCGCATAAATCATGTGAAATTGAAATCAACATAAATTCCTTCACGAATCTATACTATATATAAAAGCAGAAAAAATGTAATTGAAATTGATTTCAAATTGATTTTGGCGATTAATTGATGGCAATTTTGTAATAAAATTTTAATTTTGAGGTCAATAAAATTCGCTTTATTATTCATTTAAAATATTATTTAATTTTTTTAAAAAATCAACTATTTTTGAAACGAGGCAACGTGTGTAGTACATGAATATATAAATATCCATATTTTGTCGTATATATATATATAACTTGGAGAACGTGTATTTTAATCTGGGAGAACGTGTTATTTTGCATGTATATAGGTATCCGCATAATTTAATTACAAAATGTAGTAATATATCCAAAAAAAACAATGAATAATATATATATATATATATATAAATACATAAAATAAGCTATATAAACACCCACTAACTACAACTGCTACTCCACTTCCCACTAATTCTAAAACTGAAACATAAATAAAAACATTAAGAGGCTTCAGAATTCATAATTCACACAGTCACGCAACCTCCACCTTTTCATTTCCTCTGAAAGCAGAAAAACTCTCTGAATCTTTTTAATCTGCTGTCACAAAATTTTACGATAAATGGCTCCGATTTTTGGAACTGTACAGATGCTAAAACCCGGAAGAAGTACGTTCGGTATAGAACTAAGGTTGATACGATGGTATGAAAACTCAAACGCATTTAGTCTGGAATGCATCTTACATGACCGAGAGGTATATTCATGTTATAAAATTGTCGATTTTTTTTTTTGCTTTATGATATAAAAACTTATCAGAGTTATTTTTTTTAATAGGGTCAACGAATCCATATGACAGTTCCAAAGATAAATATCGAAAAGTTTAAAGATCTCCTTATTGAAGGCAATGTTTATGCTATAATCGATTTTGTTAGTGGATTAAATGTCATGAAGTACAAGACAACTAGGAGCCTTTATAAGATTATTGCATTTAAACACACACGAATCTTTGAGGTTTTTCACGAAGAATTTCCGTAGTATTTGTAAGAGATCAAGAATTTCATCGATATTGCAAATATGGAGAACATAGGAGATGCAGCGATGTTTGGTAAGACATCTCAATACATATGAAAAAATAATTTGATAACATGAAGCTATGAATTTTGAAATTATTTTTTGTTCTTGGGCGGATGTAATGGGAACTATAGTGTCACACTATAGACCCCTTACAAGAGAGATAAATGGAAAACTTACGAAATTGATGGATTTGGTGTTGGAAGATCTAAAGTAAGCTTTTTAATTTAAACTACATATTTTTATGCTTTAAAGTTTTTAATTGTTCTCTAATTATGTATTCAGTAATTATTTCTGAATTTTTGTAGAGGAAACACAATTACAGCAACACTTTGGGAAAACTATGCAGAACAGATGATAGATTTTTCGGAGACTCCCTCTGAAGCACCAGTGACTGTTATTCTACAGTTTTGCAGACCTAACATATACATGGGTAAGATTTTTTTTTTCCTATCAGTTTCAAGTAAAGGAAAGTTTCTGATTAATTAAATATTACAATAGGTGAAGTACGAATTTCGTCTTTGTTTAATATTACAAAGATTGTGCTGGATCAGAAAGTTTCAGAGATTGTCGACTTCAGTTTTAGGTAAAATAATTTATTTCAGTTTATGGTAAATATATATTAAATTTAACATTACTGCCGACATAAAATATATGTTAAGTTGTATTACAATTTTCGAGAAGCTTCATTTCAGCTTATACACTTCACTCCGCAAATTAAATTTATATGTTCATAATACGTTGTTTAAATAGATTTGCATATGAACATAACTGCCTTATAAAAATAGCAGAGCATACAACCATTCAAACATATATATAAAAATATTAAAACATGTATATATCAGATTATTACCTATAAAATTTATACATAACGTTATGTGTAGTTATGTGCATTTATGTATAAAAATAACATTAAATATATTATTTAATGTAGAGCTGAGAATGCTCGAGATATTGCAGATGTTTATTTTTATTAGAATGTTTTAGAGATAGCATTCAGAACATATTAGATCTTATCTTGGGCTCTATTCTTATTTTTATTTATTTATAATTATTTACTCAAGACACATTATTTTATTAACATTAATTTATTATATATATTTATTTGGAGGTATATCACTACTGGGAAACTGAGATCAACCAGTATCTCCACTCTCACATCATCATCATCAAGAACCCTAAATGACTAAATTAGAGATGGTGATTTTGAACTGAAGAACATATCTCAAATAATGACAGATGGAAATGTATTTTAAATATTTTTTAATCGCATTCTAAATAGTTTTATATTACACGTATATTCACGTATTTTTTTCTTTAACTTAGATTGGCAATTTCTGGATATTTGCAACCATACTTTGTGTAGAGACCATTGGAGACTGGTCCTACTTGGCTTGCAAAAGATGTTAGAAGAAAATTAAAGCAAGTGGGAATCAATTTTTCTGTGAAAAATGTCAGTCATTTGACATTGCAGGAAAACTGAGGTAACTTAACTTTATATTACATTTAACATTTTTCAAAAAAATTCTAATTTTTATAAGTTTTCAATTATAGGTACAAGCTCAGTGTGAGGGCTGTAGATGACAGTGGAACCACCACATTCCTAATGTGGGACAAGGAAAGCATGGCACTAATCGAAAAAACAGCTACAGAATTGAGTGGGGTAAAAAAAGAATTAAATTCCTAAAATGAAAAAAATATAAATGCTGATTAAATTTTTTTATAGGGTCGAAGCATTGAAGGAATTCCACCAGGGCTTGAACGGTTAGCTAACAAAAAAGCACTGTTCAATATTACTGTTCAACCCGGGCAGACAAGAAATTACACTGGATCTTACAGTGTAGCAAGAATTTGTACGGACAGAGAAATTATAAAAAAAATGTGTGGTGAAAATTTGCCTACTGAGGTAGGAAAAAAACACATAAAATTGATTTTTCTAAATAAATGCTTTTACGTATTTAATGACAAATTCATTTTTTTATACAGGAGGAAGAATCCATTTCAATAAATGGATCAGAAATGATTGAAAAGATGGTTGGTTAATTCGAATTATGTAATATTTTTTTAAGTAAATAATAATTATAAAGTAATAATTATTTTAAATACAGATTGGTCCATCATCTTCCAAATCAGCTGTTGAATCAAAATGTGGTGCTGTTATCAACAAAACAATTCAGCAACTAATGGAAGATGGGGAGGTAAACTATAATGTTATTACAGTTTTTTTTCAATTAAAATAAAAAATATGATGTTCAACTTATTAACATAATTTTTATAAAATTCAGAGTGGGGAGTTCACAGTATTTGCCACCGTGAACGACATTTGTAACATCCCACTTTTATGTGATTTAAATTATTTAATTATTTAATTGCTTTAAATTTGAGTTTTAATTTACTTGGTAACGTTTGATAGAATTAGTTATACTCGAGGGAGTCCGAAGTTGCGCCCTTAATATTAACATATTTTGTTTAATTAAAAAATTGATTTATTAAGTATGATTTTTATCACATAAACATTAACATACATGCTTATAAAGAAAATGTTTTATTTATTTATTTATATAATAGATAAAAAATATATATATACATAAGTGTACATGTGGATCTTATTTAATTTTTATTTTTTTATCATTTTTCCACTCCCACACGTGGGTGTTAAGGGGAGGGTTGTGAGGTTATGTGTCATGAGAAGAAATCTCCAACTTATGAGTCATGCTATTTTTATATTTATCCAATCAATTCAATTTTAATTAGAAAAACAAATTGGAGTGTTGTAAAATCATTTATCCGTGTCTTTCTATTTCTAAATACATATTGAAGGATACTTATAATTCGTCAAAAAAAAAGTCGACTTGATTTCCTAATAAAGGTAAACTTTTCTCATGCTTTGATTATTTATTAAAACTCATTCATCTATTGAATTAAATTTGGTTAAAATATTAAAGAAGGTGCAGACCTCTTAATTTGAGTGAAATTGTTATCTGTTGATGCCTAGTAGGAGAGATTTTTAGCGATTAAAAAAAAAAAGATTCAACTTATAAATTAATTTTTTATATATATATATATATAAATGTCTAAATTTTTATACACATATTCTAATTTTTAAGTTCGTTTAATTGATGATTATTTTTAAATGTTTGACCCCAGTTAAGTGGAGTTCGAATTATATTGATTCTTTAGCCATTTCAGAATCTTATATATATATATATATATATATATATAAAATTAACATTTTTGTATCTATAGTTTTTTTTTTAAATCTAACTAGCACGTTTGTATGGCTTGCTATATATTAAATAACGAAGATGTCTAATTATATCACTAATGGGTAATTCTCAAATTTTCTATTTTCCTAGTTGAGAATTACTATTTAATTAAGTTTCAATTTAATTTTCCTTTTTTTTTGAGCAGAAATATTATCAATTATGTTTCTGTCGGGTTTATGAGTTCAAATAGATAAGAATAAATAGGAATTTTCCCTAAATGGTTATTCATTTTATTTTAATTGACTAGGTGTGGCGCAATTAGGACCCTCATCCACTGTGTGATTCTCTGCTTGATTTTACGTGCTCTCTACTATCAGGTGGGTGAAATTAGTATTTTTGAAATAAAAGTATATGTTATATGCTTTTTGAGTCAAATGATTTTAATCCAACTTGAATTATCATGGATGGAATGTGGATAGCGTTTTATACGCACAGAATAGCGTTTCGTACGCATAGAAGCGTTTTGTACGCACCAGAATATGTCCTATGCATAGTTCAAGATGTATTCTAGAATCAGAAGAAGAGTACCCTAAATCCATTATTCCTGCGATTTATTTCAGTTGGATAAATTGAAAGAAACGCTTATGATGCCCCACCACTGAGTACGTTTTAAGAGTGCTCACCCCACATTTTTAAATGTTTTCAGGTCAGTGAGCTGGGAGCAGCGCGATAGAAATGGGGGTCAATTTTCTCAAAATGTTTCCAATGCTTGACCTTAACTTTTGCACTTGTTTATGAAAGTAAAGTATTTTAAATTTAGTATTTTTGTGTTTGTTAGTAGTTTTTGGTCTAACTTAATGTAGTGGTTTGCTAATATGGTTTTATTAATATTAGGAGTGTGAATTTTATATTTTAGAATTTGTGAGTTCCTTTTTGAAATGAACTTGGTGTTTACGTAATGCAGGTACTTTGTTTTGAGTACATATAATTTTGAAAAATATAAATTTTGTGTTCTATTTTTCTTCTTAGAATTTCTAGCATGATTATTTTAGAAAGGAAAGAAAAAAATTATTCGAACTGATATTTTTTTTTTATTAATAATTTTCCGCTTTAAAGAATAGAAAGAGTAACATTTTAAATTATAGAATTTAAGGTGTTACACATTGAAGACATTACTGACATGTCATACCTTGCATGCAAAGTATGTCAGAGGGAACTAGATCCATATGATGAACAAAAATTCTTTTGTCAAAATGTCAATCATTTGACATTTGCGGCAAAATGAGGTTATTGATTAACATATATTTTCTGTATTTAATTTAATGAAAAATCTTCAAAAATTAAAGTATAATTTTTTAATATGTGTATAGATACAAATTGATTGTGGAAGTGACTGATTGTACTGCAGCAACAACAAAATTTCATATGTGGGATATGCAATGCATGAAATTACTTGGACAAAAATCAGCAGAGGTATGTTACACATATTTTAAAAACTCTAAAAATCTTTTTACATAATATAATTTTATGTTTTTTTATAGGATGAGGCACTTGATGAACTTCCAGCTGAAATTGAAGGATGTAGTAATCGAAAATTTAAAATATTATATATAATATTAGAAAGCCAAAATTAGATAAAATATTTAAATAATAAAGATATTATTATATGATCAACATCAAGAATCTTTGGCAACAAATAAATATCTTTCAAAAGATATATATCAATTTCCAATAGCCAATGAGATAGTGTCACATCAGCTCTAGATCTCTTTCCCTACAACTATAAATAGAAGCCTCCATATCAGTTGAAAATCACACCCAGAAGTCATTTGAAGAGTTCAAGAATTTGAGAAGAACTTCCATAAGTGAAACTCTCTCAAATATTCAAGGCGTTCTTCACCAAATTCATCCTGAAGACGGCGTTTGATCCATAAGTAAGACAGTCAAAGGCGTTCTTCATCAAATTCATTCTGAAATTGGTGTTTAATTCGGAAACAAGGCATCGGCCCTCCGAGTTAACGTTATCAAGACTAAAGATCAAGTCAAAGAAGATTGAGGATACAAATCTTCCCCGAAAAACTTCCAAGGCCAAGTTCAAACAACAAGTTTGAGAAAATCAAAGAGATAAATTTACTCTGAAGATTTCAAAGACCGTTTGAAGATCAAGTTTTGAAGAGAAGAATCGGAGGAAAAATAGAGATTGGATCCGTATAAATACTTTTGATCCGAAATCATATTATTTGTACACATTTTGTGTTTTACCAAATTAAATACAAAAAATTGTGTTACAAATTTAGAATTTCACTTATGGAAGTTCTTCTCAAATTCTTGAACTCTTCAAATGACTTCTGGGTGTGATTTTCAACTGATATGGAGGCCTCTATTTATAGTTGTAGGGAAAGAGATCTAAAGCTGATGTGACACTATCTCATTGGCTGTTGGAAATTGATATATATCTTTTGGAATATATTTATTTGTTGCCAAAGACTCTTGATGTTTATCATATAATAATATCTTTATTATTTAAATACTTTATCTAATTTTGGATTTCATAAAATTCCAAAACTAAATAAATATATAAAAAGTAATAAAAATATTATATATAATATTTTAAATTTTCGCTTACTACAAAGGCATATCAAATAAAAAAGGTTTCTTTAATATAATTGTCCTGCTTGAGCAAGTCAATAATTATAAGGGACCTTTTGATGTTGTTAAGGTTGCATGTGAGAACAGAATACAAAGTGAAGGTTCAGAAAAGCAGGTGGATTTTTTACTACTAAAAAAATATTAGTGTAATATTAAATCATTACTTACAATTGTATGCATTTTGTAGGGAAAGTCATCAAAGTCAAAGAAAGGGAAAGAGCAGGTTGATGAAAATACAGATGATGTATATTATTTTTCAAATAGGAATCACATTTTATGTTTTTACTATATTTATGCAGAACATTTCGGTTAATTAATTTATTTTTTTTTTAACAATTTCAGGATAACTTGATAAGTGGCGCATTATTAACACCAAGAAAGACGAACATTAACACAAGTAATGCAGTCGTTCTTATGGATGATGATGATGCAGTCGTTCTTATGGATCATTGATGAGTTTTCATCAACTACTCAAAAGAGGACTAAGAGATTGCTGAAGAAAGAAAAACAGTGAGCAGGATGAAAAAGCATGCACAAGTTTGACATCAGACTAACCGGAGGGGATTTTATTAATTTATTGAAATGCTTTATTTATTTTCAGACATTTTTGGATGTTTTACATAATTTATTCATGTTTCACTTTATGTTCAATCATTTGATTTTGAGATGGTTTATTTAATGTTAAACATAAATCATAAAATACAGACAATTCAAATTGAGTAAACCATAGTTTCAGAATATTAATTCAAAACTAAATTCACAACATAATTTACTAACATGCAAGTTTCACCACTTGATGCAGCATGAGTACAGTAAGAAAAATAATAATAACATCCACTGCATCAAAAATATGCCACTTTATATTTTCAAATAAAAATGATAGATTGCAAAAAAAAAGAATAGTTTAAATATAAATTCAGAACATAAATAACTAATTCTGAAATAAACAAAATATCAGATCACATTCATGTAATGCTGCAAGAATAGAATGAAACAAAATTAAATATTAACTGAAGAAATGTGAAAGATCTAAATCACAGATTATTAACCTTTCAAGAACCCTTTAGGAGTAAGTGAATTGCCCAGTTCACAATCACCCGTTTGAACGGGGGCGCAGGGGGTCACACAAAGTCTAGGGCTCAATCAGGTTAAACACTGTGACTCAGACCAAAATCTCTCATCAAAAGGTTTCGCAGTGACCGTTCTCAAAGAGAACGGTCACAGATCACACAGATCTGACACACGAAAGGACATAGCAGAGCATACAACCATTCAAGCATACATATAAAAATATTAAAGCATGTATATATCAGATTATTACCTATACAATTGAAGCATACATATAAATTATGAAACATTAAATCATATGAAAAATTTAACAGGAACATTAAATTAAATTAAATAACATTAACATATTTTTAATAACATGAATAGTAAATTGAATTAAAAAAATACAGGAAAAGTAAATTAAATTAAATAACATTAACATATTTTTTTAAGAACATGAACAGATGTGTTAATTAAATTAAATAACATTAACATTAACATTAAACATGCACAGTAACAATGAATCATATATAAATTAAATAACAGATTTTATCCTATAACATTCAAACACACATTCAAATATACATCTATACTTTTGTTAATACAGGAACAGTAAATTGTAATAAATTATTAAAAAAATTATGATTTATTTAAACTATAAAATATTTAATTTAGATAATATTAATATTTGGGCCACAATAATTTTTAACTTTGCCAAACTGTATTCATCGGCCCACAGAATTTTTTTGGATCTTCAATTATTTGACCCAGCCGTATACTAATTGTATTACTTATATATATTAGAAGCAGATTAGGGTTGAGCTCATTTCAGAGGAAATGAGTAATACTCATTTTAAAAAAAATAAAAATAGTCCAATAAAATAATAAATCAGATATTGTGTATTATATAAATATATACTGGGGATATTTTAAATTTGAAAATATTTTAAAAAAAATAATTACTGTGATTTTTTTTTTAAAAAAACAAATGATACTATAAATATTAAATAATACATCTACCTTAAGAATAAAAAATTAATAACAATAATAAATAGGTGAAAATATAAAAAATTCCATGTTACTGGACAGTTTAAAATGAAATTGAAATAAAATTTATAAAAATATGTGAAAATATAAAAAAAAATCCATGTTACTGGACAGTTTATAAATATGTATAAAAACAGTTAATAAAATGAAATTCGAATAAAATTTTTTAAAAAATGTTAGTGGGTAGTGTTTGAAAATATAAAACTGCCATCAAAATTCAAAAATACTTAAACATTCAAATTTCAGATTACCACATTTGAAACAAAAATGAAAATGGCAAACAATTACAGTCATCAACCATTCTCAGATGAAACACATGAACAAAAAAGAAGAAGAATCATGTCACAATCATGTCCAGGTATGAGTACGGCCTAAATATGTTTTAACTCAAAAAAGGTGATGAATTTTTCGAAATTTTTAATATCAGGAAACGAAAATTTCAACAGACATTCATACTTTTGTGAAAAGACAGATGCAATAATCTGTACCTTAAGTGCTGCAAATATTTGTTTAAATCTGGGCCGATGTTCATGTGTTAAAGAGCTACAAAAAAAGTTTCAAATATATCAGAAACAATTCTAAATAGATGTGCATATATTTGAAGCATTAATTGAAATGAGTCATATAGGCATATTGAAAAGATGCATACTCATCTTTTTTTCGCCCTTTTCGACCAGTTTTGAGAACACATATGACATTAAGCATGATTCAGTAGTCACATAGATACTGCAAATTAACATAAAAATATATCAGCATTAAACACTATCATAGCCGTTTAGAAAAATATTTAAAAATAAAACATAAATATGACATTAACATTTCAGATCTGATTATATATGAAGGCTTACTTTGAAGATGTGTGTATGCAGGTTGTAGCCAGTAGTGTATAAATAGGTATAATGAGTAAAACTCAACTTTTTATCCGGAAACCTTGCCTCAATTTCTGATATGAGGGCTTTCAGTATAGATCTACTTAGATCCAGATCAGATGTACATAGATCCATATCTGATCTACATAGATCCAACATAGGGCTACATCATATGTGTAGTAGTAGTAGAAGAAGAAGCTATGTGCTTAGATCTGGAATTATTCACTGCATTTGCGATTTCAGAGAAAAAAAATGTGTTAGTCGACTGTGCTTAAAAATTGTCATATAGAGAAAGAGAGACAGAGATACAGCGACAATGAGATAGAGAGATACAGCGACAGGGAGATACACAGATACTTATCTTTGAGAGAAGCTACCGAGAGCATCCGTCACTGGGCTCTTCTCACTGTGCATATCTTCATAGTTACGTAGTTGGCCACGAAACAGAAAAATTATCAAAACACCAAAACTACTTAAAAATATCAGAATCATAAAAGGAAAAAAAATCAAAAATAAAAAAGGGTACAGAGTATCAATCTTTTTTTGCTGCAACGTTGATACACGAACCGTTGAAGATATATATTCACAGTGATAGAGAGATATTTGGTGTGGTAAAGGAAAATTTTGAGTTACAGCAATGAAGACAGATTTAGGATCAGAATCATAAAAGGAAAAAAAATCAAAAATAAATAGGGTAAAGAGTATCAACCTTTTTTTGCTGCAACGTTGATGCACGAACCGTTAAAGATGTATATTCACAGTGACAGAGAGATATTTGGTGTGGTAAAGGAAAATTTTGAGTTACAGCAAGGAAGACAGATTTAGGAGTGTAGTGGCGGAGGCTCAAGTGTCAAATATTAATGGTTGCCGGAAAATTTTTTGGCATAGAGAGAGTGAATGAAGGTGGCGGAAGACTCTAGATGCAGAAGGAGGCGAAGAAATAGGTTTTGAGCTGAAATAAGCTCAACCCTAATTTGAGAGAGAGTGAAGGCCGTGGAAGATAGAGTGTTCATCGATTTTTTTTTCAGTCAAAATGCAAGATCGGAGAGAATATGAGGAGAGAGGCGGTGGAAGACTCTAGATGCAGAAGGAAGCGGAGAAATAGGGTTTGAGCTGAAATGAGCTCAACCCTAATCTGCTTCAAATATATATGTGTCTAATACAATTAATATAGGACCGGGTCAAATAAATGAAGATCCAAAATAAATTTTGTGGGCCGATAAATACAGTTTGGTAAATTTAAAAACGATTGTGGCCCAAATATTAATATTATCTAAATTAAATATTTTATAGTTTAATCCTTTGTTTAGTTTATTTAGTATAGTTTTTCGATTTTAATATTAATTTATATTAGTTAGATAATTAAAGGTTTAATACTTGCAGATAATTTAAATATTATGGTAATTATTAACTAATTAGTTAAATCAAATTTTATTGTAAATAATTATATAGTGATAGACAATAATATTTACCTAATTATTAATTATTTAATTTAATAATTTAAATTTAGGAGTTTGGTTAAATTGATTATGTTAATTTATTTATATGTATTTATTAAATTACATAGATATATCATATTTCGTTATAAACATTTAATTTTATTTTTTATAAATACAATTACATTAATAATTGATTATTTTATTTTATGTAACATATAAAATTAAAGAATTTAAAATTGTAAAAATTAAAAAAATGTAGAATTTAAAAATACTAACATAGATTTGTATAAATTATTACCTTAAATTAAATGTTACAATATTTACATTTCACGGCTTCTTCATAGATTTACTTTGTCGGGTTTCAACCTACATTTATTACCATGATTAATGAAAAAAAAAATATTATGGGCACAATAAAAGTGTACAATATTTCTACTATAGATAAACAAAATTTTCATTTATTTCTAATTTGTAATAAATATATTTTTAAAAATATATTAAATCTTTAATTTATATAGTATTGTATTAATTTAATTATACTATATTTTTTTATTGCATGTTATTCATTAACAGAGGAACTACTACAGAATACAAGATTAATTGACATACATGTTGAACATATTTCTAATACAGGTATTATTTTTTTATTTTTACAATTTTAAATAATAGATTATAATATTATAAATAAGATTTATATTTTTTTTAAATTTTAAAATAATTAATATTTATCAAAAGATTATTATATTATGTAACCATTTTGTCAAAGAATCTGATTTTAGTCATTCTCTAAATCAAATTGGTCAGTTTCTAATTCAATTATGTATATTATTTGTTTATGTAATTATTATTGCTATTTTTTCATATTATTTCAGATACTCAAAAGCATTCTTTAATTATTGAAATACAGGTGAAAGAACAAGTAACCCTGAACAAATTGATGATTTAACAATTAATGAATTAATGGAGGCTGACCAATTAATTGATATACATGTTACACAATGCCTTGATACAGGTATAGATAAACATATTTTCAAAAAATTATTAAATATTTAATGTATATACTATTGTATTAATTAAGATATTCTATATTTTTTTACTACAGGTTATTCATTAACAGAGGAAGTACTACATAATACAAGATTAATTGACATACATGTTGAATAGATTTCTAATACAGGTATAATTTTTTTATTACATTTTGAATTAATAGATTATAAAATTATAAATGATGATTTTTTATATAATATTATTTTTAAATTGATATATATCTTTTGAAATGGTCAAGAGATCCAATTTCAACAATTGTTCACAGTACTTTTTCATCATATGGTACTGATATTGCAGATACAACTTATCTACAAGAACGAGCAATTCTTGCTCCAACTTTAAACGCGGTTGAATCTGTAAATCAATACATGCTTTCTTTGAACAAAGGTGATGGCAGATTGTATTTAAGTTCTGACTCGACATGCAACTCAGATAACAATAGGGGTTTGCTGCAAGAAGTTCATACTCCGGAATTCTTAAACAGTATCAAATGCTCAGGGGTTCCGAATCATGAATTATTTTTGAAAGTAGGTACTCCTGTTATGTTGTTGAGAAACATAGATCATGCAAATGGTTTATGTAATGGGACTCGATTGATGATCACAAGGCTTGGCAAACGTGTTGTCGAAGCAAGATTTCTCAGTGGCGAAAATGCACAACAAATGGTACTAATTTCAAGAATGTCTCTTACGTCTGCTGATCCAAGATTGCCATTTAAGTTTCAGAGAAAAGAATTTCCTCTCATGCCCTCATATGCAATGACAATAAACAAGAGTCAAGGACAATCACTCTCTCACGTTGGTTTATTGTTGCAGAAACCGGTTTTCACTCATGGACAATTATATATTGCTATTTCAATGGTTACAAGTCGTGGTTGATTGAAGATCTTACTTGATGATAATGATACGAATACCACTACAAATGTTGTGTATAGAGAAGTTTTTCAGAATTTGTGAACTTCATACTTTAATTTTTTTTTTTAATATTCACTTTGATTTTTCATAACATATACTTTTAAAGTGTATATGATTTAAATATGAATTAACATTGGTTTAAAATGTTAAGAAGTATATAAGTACTTATTATATATATGTGTGTGTGTGTGTGTCATATAAAATTTGTGTTAATAATTTTTTTATAAAATTAATAATTATGACATTATTTTATAAATTTTTTAAAAAAATAAATACTAAACTATGTAAAATTACATAAAAATATAACATAATTTTTATTTTAACTAAATTTCTTTTCCGTGCAATGCAACAGTGAAATAACAGTTCCTTCCACCGTGCAACGCATGGACCGCGTACTAGTTAACATAAAGTCATAAACAAGTCTTGAATTATAAAATGAAAATCAACTTTAAGTGATACCGCGCGTTAGTCAACTTCTTAGAAAACCAACAAACGTTTGCAGTTTTTCCTTACAATTTCCCTTCTCTTCTCTCTCTTTTTTATTTCATTGTGTTCTTCTATTGTAAATAGTTTTCTTTTTCTTATTTCAATATACTACAAATAGAAATGAGATCATCTGTTACAAATTTTATTGCATTCCCTGTTACAACTCTTTAATATTTTTTTTAAAAAAAATATTTTTTTTTTATTTTTAAATTTATTATGATTTATTTTAATTTAAATTTTATATTTAGGGTTCATCTATCCCCAAGTAGGATATATTAAAAAAATAAAAAATAAAATTTAATTATGCAACACCAAATGTAACACAAATGGATAACAGAGAATCTGCTCTGCTACAAATATATACTAAATATGTAGTATTAGGCAATGTTTGGTATACTGGTACGGATATACCTACATTAATAAAATCTGGATTGCTTTGAAAGATAATTGCGTATTAACTATTTTAATTGTGTGTTTGGTTATTAAGATAAATATACTAAGATTATTTTACACATCTGTTTGGTACATTGTTTTATTTGGTAGACTAACTTTTGGAATAAGTAAATTAGTTTGGTAGCCTAGATAAAGGCATATATACTAAGATTGCTAAGCTAAAAACTGTAACCGAGGGGGGGCGTCGGATACATTGGCCAGCCGAATCAGTAAATTACACCCCGGGCCTCGCGTGAACGAGTAATAGCTACGAAACACACGGTTCTTGCTGGATACCTTTACTAATATGTCTTTATTCAGGCTACCAAACATTGCCTAAATGTCAAATTGCCACATGTTCAAAGGCCTCCTAAAGTTTTAGAAAGTTTGCTCTATGAAAATGGGTATAAGAGTAAATATTTTCTTAACAATATTCGTTCATACAATAGTATGTTTTCTTTTACATCAATGGGAGGCAATATAGATTTGAGTTTAAATGTTGGTAATTCTCTACCGACATTCCGACTGCATGGTCAGAATTATCATATGATTGGAAGTCTACTGTCACCTCAAGGTTCTACACCAAAGTTTGCTCAGTTATATATCTATGATACTGAAAACGAAGTTGCAAATAGAATGCTATCTGTGAGGTATTTTATATTTATCATTACATTTTTTATTATAACTCTAAATATTATGTATGTTCCTTCTAATTTGATTTTATATTTTATGTTTATGTAGGAACAAAAAATGCATAAACACACTTCATGCGAAGATTGTTTCTGAACTTAAAAGCATGATGAATTATCATAATGTCCTTGTGAAGTCATTTAGGATGGCAAAGCACACCATTGCTGATCTTGGCCAATCTGATGTTAAGTTGAAACTTATTGTTAGACGTGGAGGTGATGCTAGAACATATAATCTTCGAACTGTGTCTGAAGTGGTTGCGTTAGTTGTTGGAGATTTTGATCAGTCTTTCAGAGATAGAGACATAATTTTGAAAACTCAAACTGGAGAGTTGAAACGCATTAATGAGTTAAATACAGCCTATTTGGGTTTACAATATCTTTTTCTGTTTTCATATGATGAAGACGGTTATAGAGAAGATATACCACTTTCAGATTTGAATTCTTCATCAAGTTATGCTCGAAATATGGTCAGTATCAGAGAATATTTTGCCTATCGGCTGCATGAAAGAGATTGTGATGCAAAAACCATTCTAAGCTCAAGGAGATTATTTTAACAATTTATTATTGATGCCTACACAATGATTGAATCTGCAGGACTTTTATATATACGTACACATCAACAATCATTAAGATGTCATATGTATAGAGGTTTATAAGAGGCTCTAACAAGAGGTGAAAGAAATCCTGCAACTCAAGAAAGACGAGTTATATTGCATTCTACATTTACTGGAGGGCTCGATACATGATTCAAAATTATCAAGATGCTATGGCTATTTGTCAGTGGGCTGGATATCTAAATCTATTCATTACATTTGCGTGCAATCCAAGATGGCCAGAAATTGTAAGATATGTGCAGGAAAAGGGATTGAAACCTGAAGATCGTCCCGATATTGTTTGTCGAGTGTTCAAAATAAAACTCGACAATTTGATTCATGATCTCCGTCAAAATAATATATTTGGAAATGTTAAAGCAGGTACGTGTTAAATTTTTTAAAAATTATTCTATCAAATTTTTAAATTAATTTCATAATTTTTTTAATTTCAATTGTAGTGGTATACACTGTTGAATTTCAGAAGAGGGGTGCACATATCTTGCTATTCATATCGAAAGAGGATCAAAATCAAGGATCAGAAGTGATTGACCAAATTATATCAGCTGAAATACCTGATAAAGAACTGGATCCACAATATTATACAGCTGTACAGGATTTCATGATTCATGGTCCATGTGGTGTTGCGAAAGAAAAAATTCACCATGCATGAGAAATGGTCGTTGCAGTAAATATTTTCCCAGAAATTTTACTGAGACAACGACCACAGATGAAGATGGATATCCAATATATAAACGCAGAGATAATGGAAGAACAATTTTGAAGAATGGAATGTTGATGGATAATAGATACGTGGTTCCTCACAATCGAATCCTTCTGATGAAGTATGATGCCCATATAAATGTGGAATGGTGCAAGATCAATAAAATATATGTTCAAATATGTGAACAAATGTCACGATCGTGTAACCGTGACATTTTATCAGAGCGCTCAAGATGATGAAAGTGGGAAAAATATTGATGAAATAAGTATGTACTATGATTGCAGATATATTTTCCCCTGTGATGCTGCATGGAGAATATTTGGATTTCAAATTCAATACAAATACCCTCCCGTTGAGAGATTAAGTTTTTATCTTGAAAATGAACAGACAGTTTTCTTTCAAGATTCTGATTCAATTGACGATGTCCTCAACAGATCAACTGTTCGTGAAAGTATGTTTTTAGCTTGGTTTGAAGCAAATAAGAAGTATCCGGAAGCACGAAAACTTACTTATGTTCAATTTCCAACAAAGTTTGTTTGGAAAAAAGATAAAAAAAAGAATGGGTGCCAAGGAAAAAAAAATTCTCAATTGGAAGAATTTTCTTTGTTTCTCCGGGCAGTGGGAAAATGTATTATTTGAGATGTCTGCTTAATGTAGTGCGGGGACCTATGTGTTATGAAGACATCAGAAAAATTAATGGTGTGCAGTATGCTTCATTCATAGATGCATGTTATGCTTTGGGATTGTTAGATGATGATAAGGAATTTATTGATGGGATCGTCGAAGCAAGCTATTGGTCATCTGTTGAATCTCTGATAAAGTTATTTGTTACATTGTTAGCCTCCGATTCAATGGGACATCCAGAAGTTGTGTGGAATCATTATTGGATATATTTATCTGATGATATATTATATAAACAAATATTAATATTACAACATACAGGTACTTAGAATTTTAATCATTTAATATGTGTTTATTTTTTGCATAAAATTTTAACTTACATTATTAAATATTCTTATAAATGTACAGAATTGCACTTGACTGATGATCAAATTCAAAGTTATTGCCTTGCGGAAATTGAAAAGTTGATGAAGAGTTTTGGAAGGACTTTACGAGAATTTCAAGGTATGCCATTTCCAAGTTTTGACTTTTTTCAATCTCAGGAAAATAGATTGATAAATGATGAAATGAGATATGATAGGACGAAATTGGAAAATGATCACAAAGTGTTTGTTAGCAAACTTACAGATGAACAACACAATGTGTATCAAATTGTATTGGATGCTATATCATCAGAATCAGGGGGCATGTTTTTTCTGTATGGATATGGAGGTACTGGAAAGACATTCATCTGGAAGACATTATCAGCAACATTGAGATCAAAATGAGAAATAGTGTTAAATGTTGCATCAAGTGGTATTGCTTCTATATTATTACCAGGTGGACGGACAGCATATTCAAGATTTAAGATACCATTAAATCCAAATGAGGATTCCACATGTAACATTATCCAAGGAAGTCCGCTGGCAGAATTGATTGTTAGATGCAAGCTCATAATTTGGGATGAGGCACCTATGATGCACAAGTACTGCTTTGAAGCTTTGGATCGAACACTTCGAGATATAATGCGTGTTTTTGATTCATCAAGTGCACGTAGAATTTTTGGAGGAAAACAATCATTTTTGGAGGAGATTTTCGACGGATCTTACCAATTATCCCAAAAGAAAGCAGACAGGATATTGTTAATGCCACAATAAATTCTTCTTATCTGTGGAAAGATTGTCGTGTCTTGAGATTAACCAAAAATTTAAGACTTTCGAATTTAGGTCCTAATGATGTAGCTGATGAGGTTGAACAATTTGCAATTGGATTGCTGGTATTGGAGACGGTACAATCGGTGGCCCAAATGATAGACATATGAATATTGACATCCCTGATGATATTATATTGAAATGGTCAAGAGATCCAATTTCAACAATTGTTCACAGTACTTTTTCATCATATGGTACTGATATTGCAGATACAACTTATCTACAAGAACGAGCAATTCTTGCTACAACTTTAAACGCGGTTGAATCTGTAAATCAATACATGCTTTCTTTGAACAAAGGTGATGGCAGATTGTATTTAAGTTCTGACTCGACATGCAACTCAGATAACAATAGGGGTTTGCTGCAAGAAGTTCATACTCCGGAATTCTTAAACAGTATCAAATGCTCAGGGGTTCCGAATCATGAATTATTTTTGAAAGTAGGTACTCCTGTTATGTTGTTGAGAAACATAGATCATGCAAATGGTTTATGTAATGGGACTCGATTGATGATCACAAGGTTTGGCAAACGTGTTGTCGAAGCAAGATTTCTCAGTGGCGAAAATGCACAGCAAATGGTACTACTTCCAAGAATGTCTCTTACGCCTGCTGATCCAAGATTGCCATTTAAGTTTCAGAGAAGAGAATTTCCTCTCATGCCCTCGTATGCAATGACAATAAACAAGAGTCAAGGACAATCACTCTCTCACGTTGGTTTATTCACTACAAAAAAATCGCGTTTTAGCGACGGATTTTTCCGTCGTTAAACACCAAAAATCCGTCGTTAAATCAATTTAACGACGGATCAAATCCGTCATTAAACCTCTCGTCGTAAAATCATTTTAACGACAAATTAACGACGAAAAAATGTTAACGACGGAATTTATCCGTCGCTAACTTATTGCCGAATTCGGTCTTGAAAAAAAAAAACCAGCCAAGCCGCCGAGCCAGAAGGCATGAGCCGCGGCAAGCCTGAATTAATTCAGGCAAAATCTGCGCTACAGAGGATTCGAACACGGGCCAATGGCCCCATGCCCTAAGGCTCTAACCAAGTAGGCTAGAAGGTATTTACGTTAAAATATACAACTAGTATATATATATATACACAAAACCTATTTTCATTGATTTTTTATTTCCAAATTAAATAATATTATATAATATAAAGTCCTAAAAATTATTAAAAAGTAATAAATTAGTAATTTAAATATAACAAAAGATATAATATATTAAAAATAATAATAATAAAATAAAGATAATAAAATAAAATAAATAAAAATATTAAAAAAAATTCATATTCATAATTGAAAAATAAAAAAATATTAAAAAATAATATAAATATTAAAAAATTAAAAAATAATATAAAATATTAATAAAATTAAAAAATAATATAAAATATTAAAAAAAATAAAAAACAAAATAAATCTGAAAAATAAAATAAATAAAAAATCTAAATTTTAAAAAAATTAATTTCAAATTCGTAAATTAAGTATTAATTGGGAAATTATAAATTAAAAATTAAAAAAATTAAAAAAATGGAAAAATTAAAAAAATTAAAAAAAAATAATGACGGAATTATTCCGTCGCTAGTCCGTCGTTAAATTTAAAAAAATATTAAAAAAAATTAAAAATTAAAAAAAATAATTTCTAACGACGGATTTTTCCGTCTTTAACGTAGCGACGGAAAAATCCGTCGTTAGTCTGTCGTTATATTAGAAAAATAAAATTAAAAATATTAAATTCAATTTTTAACGACGGATTTTTTCTGTCGTTACGTTAAAGACGGAAAAATCCGTCGTTAAACGTCTCATTCACAATCTGTCGTTAATTTATCGTTAATCTAGCGACGGATTTTATTCCGTCGTTAAATCCGTCGCTAAAACACGATTTTTTTGTAGTGATTGTTGCAGAAACCGATTTTCACTCATGGACAATTATATATTGTTGTTTCAATGGTTACAAGTCGTGGTTGATTGAAGATCTTACTTGATAATAATGATACGAATACCACTACAAATGTTGTGTATAGAGAAGTTTTTCAGAATTTGTAAACTTCATACTTTAATTTTTTTTTTTTAATATTCACTTTGATTTTTCATAACATATACTTTTAAAGTGTATATGATTTAAATATGAATTAACATTGGTTTAAAATGTTAAGAAATATATAAGTACTTATTATATATATGTGTGTGTGTGTGTGTGTGTCATATAAAATTTGTGTTAATAATTTTTTTTATAAAATTAATAATTATGACATTATTTTATAAATTTTTAAAAAAATTAAATACTAAACTATGTAAAATTACATAAAAATATAACATAATTTTTATTTTAATTAAATTTCTTTTCCGTGCAATGCAACAGTGAAATAACAGTTCCTTCCACCGTGCAACGCACGGACCGCGTAGTAGTTAACATAAAGTCATAAACAAGTCTTGAATTATAAAATGAAAATCAACTTTAAGTGATACCGCGCCATAGTCAACTTCTTAGAAAACCAACAAACGTTTGCAGTTTTTCCTTACAATTTCGCTTCTCTTCTCTCTCTCTTTTTTATTTCATTGTGTTCTTCTATTGTAAATAGTTTTCTTTTTCTTATTTCAATATACTACAAATAGAAATGAGATCATGTGTTACAAATTTTATTGCATTCCCTGCTGCAACTCTTTAATATTTTTTCAAAAAAAAAAAAAAAATTTATTTTTAAATTTATTATGATTTATTTTAATTTAAATTTTATATTTAGGATTCATCTATCCCCAAGTAAGATATATTAAAAAAAATAAAAAATAAAATTTAATTATGCAACACCAAATATAACACAAATGGCAACAGAGAATCTGCTCTGCTACAAATATATACTGAATATATAAGCGGTGTATATAAATATTTTATAAATGCTGCACCCCATGGACGGCACTAAATATTATAATTATTACAGAAATTACATTACGTTCGGTGGGTCTCATTGGCATACAGGTTTAAGTTATTGAACACATCATCATATTATATGATTGAAAATGTGCAAGTTATTGTAAGAAAGTCTTTTTCAAAGAGCTATTGTAAGAACTCAAAACAACTACTCCTCTGTCCCAATAAGATAAATTGACATTTATTTTCACAAAAATAAAGAAAAAAATTAGAAAAGATAATTAATGAAAAAAATATATAATATGTCCCTATTTATTTACTCATTTGGCAATGAATTAATAATTATTGTAAATATATTAAATATTAATTTATATTAGTAAATTAACTAAATATATATAGAAACCAGCCTATATATTGGGATATCGAAAGGTGGAAAATAAGCATATCTTATTGGGACTGAGGGAACAAAAAACACCTATTCAATATGTATCGATTTAGCATTCATTATAAAACCCAAGTCTTATTTATAAATTAAAAGCTCCAATCACCAAGCTAATAATGTTGGGGTTTTTCAAATTAATCAGGCACAAGATCTATTTGGATGTCATTAATTTCATACTCATGTAAATCATAATTTTATGTGTGATATTAATTATCATACGTTGAATTAACATGTAAGTTCAATTTCAAATCTATTGCAGCGGAAGAAAATAGAACCAATCAAAATCGGTACTTACAAACGTTGTTGGGCTGATCACGGGATTAAATTAGATATAATTCCGTTATTGATGGAAAACACATGGATGTCGATTTACTTCTTCTTGATGTTCGACAACTCCAATATTCTACTTCTTGATCTTTTATTGTATTTCCGGACCAATATTTTACTTCTTGATCTTCTGCTATATTCCCGGACCTTGTCTAGATGTGGGGTGAGCTGCAGACTATTAAACGGTTGTGAAAACCCTAAGAATCAAGAGAGCATAAGAAGAGGCTATATTAACTTGATAAATTTCGACCCCCTCTCCTATATATAGGGAGGTGGGCGAAATTTAAGTCTCTTTGGGTTTGGTCTCCAACTCTTATTCCATCCTCAGTGGCCATATATAATACACGACTCGTCATATATGTAAATGTTACTGTCCAAAATATCGAGGTTATTGCTCCTATCAAAGAATCTCATTCATTGATAAATCAAAGCAATCGAGACAACATATATATGTCTGTCAATATATATGGATTAAGAACTCGAACTCTGTGAATCTTTATTCTCTCACTTAAGGTCAAAATAGAGAATAGTATCCTATTGTGATCATCCTCAATACACAAACCGGTGTACAAAAATAATCAACTAGTCAAGATAAACTAACTATCATATTATTATACGGTGTACCGATGTAGGCTTCAACACTATCTAAGCCGTGAGTCTTTAAATATAATGCAATGAATCCGATAATATGATCTTTACCGTGTGTTGACCCACACCATATCATCTACAATACAAATATATGGAACGTGTAATTAAATATAAGAATAATTAAATGGAAACGGTGACTACAATAATTATTCAATCTGTATCATCTTAATATTATTTAATGTATAAAAAGACAAGCTTTTCAATATACAAAATCAACATATATGTATCCTAAATTTTCAATGTGTATATCTATATTAATAATAAAAAAGAAATGTGATGAACATTTTTGTTGATTTTTTTTTATTGTGACTTTCTTATGTGAAAAGTCTCTATGAATGTAGAAACATATTTTAAAAATGAGAAAAGATCTAGACTTGGACAAGGAAGTTTCAATGAAATTCTTCAATTAAATATCTCTATTATATACTAACAATCCCGAAAAAGAAAATTGTAGTGTTTTTTAAGTCGGTGAGGGGAAATTAGTGATCGAAAACAATGAATGCCTAACGAAAAGGAAAAGGAAAGAAAATTCGAAAATCCTTTAGCATCTTCTCGTTTCCTCATAATTCTCACTTGGCATTTACCAGGGGAGAAAAATTAAATAAAAATAAAAACATTATATCTTGACTTTCTTCTGTAATAAATTCTTGCACAAAATCACCTGAGTACCTGATTAGTCGTTCTTGGCCAATGCGAATCCGTCGTGCGACCCACGCTCCTAGATATATCAAAGGTTATCTCTTTGCGACGTATACGTACAAATCTCTATATCTATATGTATAAATGCTTAATTGAAATGAGAGAAGAAGAAAAAAAACAAAGAAAAAACCCTTTTTTAGTAGTGACACAAACTCTCAAGAAACTCAAAAGCATAAAAAGAACCCCTAAATCCTGGAAAAAATAGAACACACACACACACTCACAGCACATAAAAATCATAAGAAAAGGCATCCACAACAGTAACCTTAATAACAGCTGAAAAGAAGAAAACAAGATCCACCTCGATCACCCCTCCCCCAACCCCCATAATCCAATCCTCCCTCCACACATAAACCTGCTTCTACTTTCTCTCTCTAACTTCTGTCTTTCTTGATTGAGTGGGAAAGAGAGAGACAAACAGAGAGAAATTAAAATCCCAAGCTCTGAAAGTTTCATCAGTCCTAGAAAAATCTTTTCTTTTTTTGAGCCCACATAGCAAAGAAGGATTTTTCCCCCTTCTCAACTCACTAGGCTGTATAATTCGTTGTTTTCTGTGCGAAAAGATCTTGAAAGCCTAAAAAAAAGGAATTTTTAGTCCTTTTTTTTTTTGTCTCAGAGAAAAATTCAGTGGCTGCATATTGGTAGAGAGAGAGAGAGAGAGAGAATGAGGGAAGATGATTCAAATTGGTTTTCTAAATGGGAAGAAGAATTGCCGGCTCCGGAAGACCTGATGCCGTTGTCCCAATCCCTAATAACTCCTGATCTAGCTCTAGCTTTCAACATTCCAAACCCCCTCCAATCTCTCCACCACACGCCACCGCCTCCTCCCCCCCATCCGCCGCAATCCGCCGCCCTCTCGTCTCAACCCAATTCCTCCACCGAATTCGACTCGCCGGAGCTCAGCGGAGCCGGAGGCGGAGCAGGCGGGGGAGCTGGGTCAGACGAGCCGGCGCGGACCCTGAAGCGGCCCCGGCTCGTGTGGACCCCACAGCTGCACAAGAGGTTCGTGGACGCCGTCGCCCATTTAGGGATCAAGAACGCCGTGCCCAAGACCATAATGCAGCTGATGAGCGTCGACGGCCTCACCAGAGAAAACGTCGCCAGCCATTTGCAGAAATACCGCCTTTATTTGAAGCGGATGCAGGGCATTTCCAACAACGGCGGCGGCGGCAACAGCCCGGCCGCGCTCTCCGCCTCCGGCATGGACGCCGCCACGGACCACTTGTTCGCCAGCTCGCCCGTGCCCCCGCATTTCTTGCATCCCGGCAGGGCGAACTCGGAGCATTTCATGCCGTTTGTTCCGGTGGCCGCAATGCAACACCACCACCAGATGGCGGTGCCGGCGCCGGGCCCCCACCACCACCCGCAGCTGCAGCAGCAGTTTAGGCATTTTGGGAGCTCGCCGCCAAATGGCCAGTTTGAGCACCCCTTCATTCGGCAGTCACAGCCGCAGGTGCAGAGGATTGGGACGCCGGTGCACAGTAGTAACGCGCCGCCGCCTGCTTATGCCGATGATTTGGAATCGGCTAATGCCACGAATGGTAGAAAAATTCTGACCCTTTTCCCCACAGGGGATGATTGAGGTCTGAGCAATCATTAATCTCTCTGAAAATCATGAATGCTTTCGAGTCAGTTTGGCTTTTTAGCAATGTGAAAAATCTAGTATTTGGGCTGCTATTTAATGTTTCCTGTCAATTTGGTGTCTTTTTTAAAAAGAGTTGTTGTTAATGCTCTAGATGTTTAGTTATTTGCATTTGGATGTTAGTAGTACTTGATTTACTATTTTTGCTACTTTTCCTCTTGTTGTGGAACTTAGTTTGTCTCTAGTAGAACTAGTGATTGTTGAGTCGTATTGCCTGCCAAGATTTTTCACTCCGTCGTGTAATTAAGTCGTCTGTAGCATTGAGCAGCTTCCATATCAGCTTATGGAGGCAGAGTTTGATCTAGTGACGGATATCTACCATGATGTCACTTAGAGACGCGATGATCTTTGAACACTCTCTCGGATAAGCAATCTGTGAAGTATGAGAAGTGGCTTGCTCCCCCATTGTTGTCAGACTCGAACGCAATTAAGTTGATTAACAGCTAAAGTGTCGAGAGAGCTGTATTTTTTAATGAAGCTGGAGATGGTGAAATTGTTGGTGATTAGCATTCAAGGCTGCTGCACAATCATGGTACTGGTTTTTTCCCTTGATGATTTATGGACTGGTGATATCATTACAGCAATGTAGCTCTCTCGTTTCTTGTTTAGTATCGTATAGAGGTGAATCCATGTTGTAAATGGCGTGTTGATTAGCGAACATTCAAAGCTTCGTATATGTGCATCTCTTAGAGAAACAATAACAATGCTAATGTTTTCTCCATCTCTTTAGTTGTCTCCATGAATCACAGCTGCAGCGTGCATTGTTTCAATGTTTACTTGCAGGTTAGTTCATAAGTTTCATCGCCATTGCAGCAGAGCACAACACAATTCTTCATATTGTTTTTCTCCATTCTGTTCTTCTGGATGGCTACGTTTCTTGCTAACGAGAATTAGCAAGTATTTCATCATTTATTTGTTAAGATTTAGTGAAGCAGCTATAAATAATGAAAATATGTGGTGGAAATAACACTATTAAACGACGAAATGAGGCGGAAATTTAAAATTCCCGAGAAAAATGGAGATTGACATCGGACGAATTTTGTAGATATCGGCGAGGGATCTTTGTGTATATACACACTGACACACACACACACTATTGTAGTTGGAACATTGAATTGAGCTTCGGCGTGCCCCAATAGACAAGTTGATTTTTATTAAATTACTTTTTACATACCCCGATATTTTATTTTAAAAAGAAACTAGCCAGTTACATCATTTGCAATATTGGTTTGTCATTTCATTTTCACGTGGGCCAATCTAAACAACTATATAGACCACGGGATATAGTCGCCTACCTTTGGTTTTTTTCCTTTTTTTTGTTTTGTTTCTTTATTATAATTATAAGATATGTAATGCTTCTATTTAAGCCATACAAATTTATTAGACTTCCTATGTGTTGGTTTAATTTTGAAAGATCTTGTTGAGAGTGACTTTTATTGACCGTAACATTTTCAAAAAAAGAAAAGGAATGAGAAATATGCTTACGGCGGGGTTGAAATTTCATGTTACTTTTTATTATTAAATTTATGATCTTAATAATATTTATTATAAAATAAAAATTAATTATAACATAAATAATCATAGTCAACATTTATCAACAAAAAATGAATTTAAAAATTATAAAACATAATTTTGAAAAAATCAACCATAATACTGAATTATTATTTGAAAATTAAATATTAAAAAATAATTATAAATCATAATTGAGTGGAGGTGAACTTTAAAAATAATAATAAAATTAAACTAAATCACAAAAAAAGTACAAGAAAAATTCGTAATTTAAAAGTGTAACAGAAAACCCCATGTACTTAAGGCGGGCTTACATGCAAATTTTACAATGAATGATATTTTGTTTTGACTACGTTTGGAACTAAAAATTAAAGACATGATAAGTCAATTCACCTTGTATTTTAGTTATTTGCACTGAATTATCACTAATGTAACCATCACCTCATTCTATTAGATAAACTCCAAGTTTCAATTTTTACAATAAAAAAATTACCGTAAATCATATAGGTAGTACAATCAACAAGCACATTAATATCCATATACGTAGCACAATCATATCATTTGATAAACACATTAATAATGTGAATCCCTGGTAAATTATGACCATAGGTGGGCGATCATTTCCCATATATATGTGTGAAAGATCTTGATGGCTAATCAGAAAGCTGGTGTTGTGATACATCCAAGCATAAACAAAAGCGTGCTACCCGCCTACACGACCGGGTCGAGATTCATCATGGGCTTGTTAATTAATATAATCAGATCCGATCTGTTAAGCACTTATTACCTCATCAACACAAGATACACTACATAATCTAGTTAATTAATGAATTAGTACTATATAAATAAGGAAGGAAGTGGATTTCCCATATAGATTTTGTCTGAAATGGGGGTTTCATTCATTGTTTGACAGTTCACACCCACATGAATCCAAATCCAAGAGAGCCCCCCCACCCCATCCCAATCTTTTGAGTTTGTATTGAAATCAATAAACAAACCCTCCATTATCCACCAACTCCATAATTAAATTTATAACATCAAGAAAAGGAAGGATTATATTATAGAATAGATACACCAATTCCATATAATATTTTGATGTCAAGCTGGCATTGGATTATTCTCAAGGCATCATTTGCCTTTTTTTAGGGTTGGGGGGGAAAACTAACACCAGTTACTTCCCACCTTGGACCATGTGCTGTGGATTTTTGTTTTATTTATTTTTAGATATAAAACAATATCTCACACGATGTAGTGTTGTCACTTAAAATAATTCTTTCTTTTGATTCAAGTAAAGTACTCTTTGCAAGCCAAATTAAGTTAATTATCCAAGGACATTGGAAGTATTTTTAATTTTTGTCACAATTATTTGAGTACTCAAATAATGAGTGATACAGATCTACGTCGAATACACACAACATAAACTTAGTATAATAACGATAATAACAATACTCTGGGACTGGGTGCCATGTTAATCGTGTAAGACATACGATCGTGTTTGTGTCCGAAATAAGCGTTACATTTAACTGCCTTAACTTGGTACATATAATAATAATAATAATAATAATAATAATAATAATAATAATAATAATAATAATAATAATAATAATAATAATAATAATAATAATAATAATAATAATAATAATAATAATAAATAGACATCATAAACAGCAAACTAGGTCTGTAAAGTCTCCCTCTATTAATAATGATCAAGTCCATACTAAAGCTTCTGACCACCTTTACTTAACAATCGAAGAAGGAATCACAAACAAAATCATAGGATCAAAGTCTAATTTGTCTTCAAAAACTTAAACACCTAAAACAAGACACGCTAGAGAATACAGGAATTTTCCCAGTTCCGACTGTTATCGATGGTGCTGGGAGTAATCAAAACTTAGAGGCTGCTGACAGAAGGGGGCCTACAACATACATAACCAAGTTCGTCAGATTTAACTACGAAATCAAAGTCGAATATATGGAAGTGGATAAGATAGCAAGCAGAACAAAAGAAGGAATTAGATTGCAGCATATGATAAGAAAATGACAAAATGCATCGCGACTATAGAAAGTAAAAGCTGAACATAGTTTCAGAAATCCACATCTAAATAAGCACATTCGTCCCACATGCCGATCCATTTTTAGATGAGACATATTTATGCATGTTTGCCAACATTGGCAGCAATCAAACAACTAATATGCAGCCAAGCATTCCATTATGCGATACTTTTTCTGAAATCTGAAACCCTGTCTGTAAGAGAAAATAGACTTTGAACAAAGAATTTGCCTCGGTCTCAATAATGCCGATTTCGGAAAATAGGACCAAGTGTCTTCTCTCTCTGAATCTTTCTTTTCTGCTAATAAAATATCGATTTAAGTGCAGTTTGATTCAATTATTTAAAAACTGGTCATTCTTTAGAGATTATGCTCTAGCTTCATTATTTAACATGATTTATGAGGGGAGTTGCAACTAAGCTTCAGTTTTAAGAGTTACCTAAGGGAATAAGAACAGCAAGGCAAATAGGCAAAAATATTTTTCATTCAATTAGATAATCCCCAAAAATTAAGAGAACTGACTAAAAAACTATCCACAATCGTTTCAATTTCAACATGGGCAGCTACAGAGGAAAGAAACAGATTGACGAGCCTACCTGGAAAAAAGAATGTCTTAGTTGATCATATGACTGTGCATACACCATGGACTGCATTGGCCACTGAATATATAATGCATCCCCTGAATTCTGACTTGATCCCATGGCACAATATGGGCTCATCAATGGGGCCCTGTAGTTAATGGAAGCTTGAGGAGCAGGCATCTGACCCAGCTGTGGGAAGACAGAGTCGTATTGGACAAATGGAGGCTGAAAACCTTGCACATTAAAAGGTGCCATCCTGAGACTCTGAGTGGTTGGGACATTCTTAACATATCTGCACCATACCAGAAAAGGAAAACAAATTCTAAAATCAGTCACTGTACCAATTTCAAGAACATAAACATGAGAAATTCAGATACATACAATATTCATTAGCTAGTACTTCGAACATCATTATACAGAATATCCCAGGAAATGAGAAAAGGATGGACCATTATTATACAAAGAACTAAGAATTCCAAATGCATTGCTACTCATTATTCTATTCCAAGTTTTTCTGAGCATACCTGTCATAACTGCGATCATAATCAGGATCAGTACGATCCTTCTCCCTGTCTCTAAAAATTGCTACTCGCGATGAATTGCCACCTTCCCTGCTGCAGTGTCTTTTTTCCCCATCAATACCCAAGTCTCTTGAAACTTCATTGTCATCAACAGTAAAGTTCATTCCATCCGAAGCAGCCCAAGACAATGCATCTTCTGATCCAGAATTACTAGGACTGCTGAAAATACGAGCTCTAGCTCTGTCGTACTGTTCCTTCCTCTCTTCCACGGTTCTTACTGGACTGCGTTTAAGGCCCAGTTCATTCAGGTCACTCGAGGAAGCTTTAGGCCTTGGTCTAATGACAACCTTCATCTGATCATGTCTGTCATTTTCTGACTCTTTAGCTGGTACATCTGACAAGCAGACCACAGGGAACTTAGACTCTGGCATCTTTATAACCAAAATCCTGATTCCTTGGCCATCCACAACATTATCCTGAACCATGGTCTGCAAACCATAGTGTTGAGCAACACGGTGGGCTGCAAGTCGAAGGTATGAAGTCGGGAAGTGCGGAAACTCAAATTTCTGTAGATCATTATTCCGCAAGAACTTCTGTATATTGAGTTCCATACGCAGAACTGACAATATCAAGATATAAGATGTATGTCATCACCAAATATTGAAACTAAAAGTGGGGAAAGGGGATAGGGTACAAAATAAATTGCAAAAATGTGAAGAAGAAAATGAGCCAGATATCTTCATCGTACAGATGTGAACAGCCAAAAATGAGCCAGATAATATTGAAGTTTGTGATCTGCTTGTCTATTACGATATCACTTAATGCATATGAATGACGGTAAATAAATAAATAAATAAAAATAAAATGAGTAAATCAGGATGCCTACAGAAACACTTACAAGAAAAGGAAGCAAAAGGTAGTGAGTCCACTGGGTGATTCTATATTTGTATTTCTTTAAACATCACTAACGCCTTATCAGTCTAGCGAAACAATTCCAACTATTGGGAAGAGAAATAAAAAGGAAGTAATCAACACAGAGTCACAGACACAAACTGTACTCTTTCTTATCAACCCAAGTTTAGCTACAGCATCTCATAGTTCTTTGAACTTCAAATACACTTCAGATCCATGTAGGTCAAACCGCCACATATCAGACTACACGCACTGCCTCTTTCAAGGCTTCTAGTCACTCAGTTATCACAATCACACTGAAGAAGCAGGGATACACTTTTTTTATGACCTGCCTTATTTATTTCAAACATCAGAAGCAGCATTTAGGGATGCCTGTAACTGTAACTATCATGATTTACAACTATACAAGCAGTTCTTTGCACCCGTATACATGTTATGGTCCATATTTGCTTCTCAGTCAGTCTGAATTACCACAAGGCAGGAGCAAATAGGAAAACCTCAATAAAAACATACAATATCAATTATGAAAATGTGAATCAGTATCTGTCAAGGATAGTTTTCTTGTATGTATTTTCAGTTAAAAACTCATGAATAAAAATCTAAGTTCACCACACTAACTGCAGAATTCTAGTACGCTACACAGTTTTGCGTTGCAATATCCTAGAAACAGATGATTGTCTTACACTCATTGATTATAAAAAGAGCCGCCAAGCTTGTTTAAGCCCAATTCAATGTCACAATTCAGATCTACATGAATTCAGCAAAGCCGCAACTTACAACAAAATTAAAGCCGACTAGAGAATTGAATCAATCCAACGTGTCAACCTATCAAACTACAATTCTAATAAGAACACCGCACATACATCACCGAACACGTGAAGAAACAAGATGAAAATTAATCCCTCGTCAATAACACAGAATTGAAACTAAGCAACAAAACCACAAAACTATAAGCACTTAAGAAGGTCAAACACCGCAAATACCACAAGAAAGAAGTTAAAAAAACACTAACTAGTCAGCCGATGGCGAGGATTCTGAAGCGCCTCAACGAGAAAGGGATCCACCACGGACACGTACGGCGGCGGGTGATTCTCCACCGCCTTCTGCTCCAAAACGCCGCGGTTTCCGTTAGCCTCAACAGCTACTTGATGCGTCGAATCCATATCCCGTAGAAAACCAGAAACAACGCAAAATCAAGCACGGAATAGAGCTATAGATACAGATAGTTATATTGTGACTCCTCGTATGAAGAGGAAAGCTGGAGAGGAATTGAGAAAAGATAAACCCCTTTCTCGAATTTCCTTTGGTTTATCCCTCCCACCAGTCGAAGAGAGGTAATGAGCTGAATTAGATTTGGATTTATATGATTTTTTTCCCTTGATATTTTTCTTTCCCTTTTTTTATTTTTTCCTTTTATGGCTGGAAATATTATTTATGTTATCAACGCTCAGCGGCGAGTTGAAGGGTAGGATATTAGAATTTGAGTAGGGATCTCTATTATTAATTTTATGTGTCAATCATGTCTTAACATTAAAATTATATATTAGAAATAATATTTTGTATATAAATAAAATTTATTATATTATAATTAATTATAATTAATATTTATTATTAAAAATTAAAATTTTAAAAAATTATATACCTTACGTTTGGAATAATCAACCCTAAAAATCAACTATACTAACTAAAAAATAAAAATTAAATATTAAAAAATAATTATAAATCATAATTAGGTGGAATAAACACTAAATAAAATTATACTAAACCAAAAGAAATTAAAATTGAAAAAAAAAAAAAAAAAAAAAACATAATAATTTTAAAGTTTGGTACACGATTGGCACACACAAGTTGGAACTAGAGGACCTCGAATGCTTTACCACACACTACAACTCTACAAGAGAGGGATCTTGTGGACATGTGGTGACGTAATAGATATGTAGATGTGTAAATAAGTACGTAGATTCTCGTATCGAATAATGACTGCATCAATTTTTATTTAAAAGAAAAAATAAGGTAATTTACAAAGAAAAATGAATAGCAATTACAATGTTTAATAATATGTTTTAATTAATACGATCTAGCATTTCTCCCATATGCATATACATATTTTAAATTTAAATCATATGAATATGAATAATTTTAAATTTTATGATTATTATTACATAATAACAAAAATGTATCCGATGAATGATATATATTAGTAATAACATACAAATTAATATCAATACTAACTTGGTGGTCCAGTTTTTGTAAGCATTAACTTATCATGTCATTTTTATATACACATTTCTCTCATCATAAGTATATTTGTGTATGTATTTTTAAAATAGTATCAAACACAAATATATAGTTGTTTATATCACACGAATTATATTTTTTAATGTGTTCATTAATAATTAATTTCATTGAGGTTTATTCTATATAGTTTATTGCTTATACAAATTTTTCTTTAATCATTTATTTACAATAATAATCGTTCTTATCAAAATTTAAAAAAACTGTTCTTTTGATATAGTCCCAAAATGACTATATAAAACTAACTTAACATGAATATTATATATAAAAATATATATAATTATAAACTAATACCAATACTATATAGTTAGCAAATACGAATGTTAATAAATTAATAAAATTCTACAATATGAAAAATAGTAAACAATCATTTACTGAATTAATGAGCAGAAGTTTAATGTTTAATTATGTATACGAAATAAATCAAGTATCTTCTATATAATTATACTAGAATTACATCCCGTGCGATGCACGGTGAGAGATATATAAATAATTTATACAAATAAAATAATTAAATTATAGTTAAATAATTAATACAAACATTATAAAATGTATAAATAATACAATGTTATATTCAAGTTTATTCGTTATTTTATCAGCAGGGAATCCATATCCATGAATAAATTTACAATTTCTATTATTGTGCCCAATAAAATAAATACCAAAGTTGGTTTGCCCGAAATCTGTTATAAACATAATTAAAATCCTTTATAATTTTAAGCATGATGCGAAAAATTAAAAAGAAAATTACATGACATTGTAAAACAAATTTAAGGAAATTATTATATATACATCTTCGCCATCTCTCCAAAAAGTGTGAAGTGGATAGGACATCATCGACGAAGAGTCGTCATATATTGAGCAACGCTTCCACAATTTAATTAACATTTTGTTATCATCTCTTTTATTTGTATAGAACACCTCAAAATTCATCTTCAACATCGTATATTTTACGTCTCCTTATACACGAATATGTATTGAATTATATTACTGTGAAATATTAGTCAATACGTAATGTGAAATTAAACATTAATCATGTTTTATGTATTATATGTAAAATATACATATGGTATCTAAATATTAAAGAAAATAATTAAATTTTTGAAATATATTTTATAAATAATTTATTGGATCAAATGAGATAGTATAGAAATATTCAAATATGTGCTCTCACATATTTGAAACTTTTTATGATATAAATATGCTAACTAAAAAAATGATAATTCTATTCAGACCCCCCATTTTATTCTTAATATCTCTCATAATTTAATATAATATAAATATCAACTAAATAGACATTCTTACCTTTAGCCAATCAGCCCCCCAAACTTAAAATCCTAATAAAATATCATAGCCTCCAACCTTCATACCTTGAAAAAACAAAAATAATATGCTATCTTTGTTTTAAATATCATCTCAATTCTTTCGACCCCTTTTTTATTAATTTATATTTCATTATAAATTATTCTATGATTATTGGAGCTTTAGTTATATTTATATTTAACATGTGTAAGTCAATCATTGGATTAATATTTGTTGTATAATTTGCGGGGTGTGTTGCAAACTATTATTTTTTATATCAATGATATATATTTCTCAATTTCCTTCTCAAAGAATAAAATAAAAATTATTATATCCAAGTTCCTTTAATTTCATTTGTGCAAGCGAGTGCCCCTTTTCAAGTACATAAAACTCCATGTCAAAATATTTGGCATATGTGCAACAATCCAGGAAAAGAGTTTCAGTGCAAATTTTCTTAAATTCTGCAAATTTAATATATAAGATGGAGTCATTAAAATATGAACTAATTTTGTATTGTCGAGGAGTTATGGAATTTTCGTAGAGATGGACTTTTGTCGTTGATAAATGTTCGAGTAAATTTCACTTTTGGTCCCATCAGAATATGGTCAAAACACTTTTAGTCTCAAAAGTTATTTTTTTCGTCTCAAATTATAATTTTTCAATAATTTTGGTCCCACAAGATATTTTTCCGATAATTTTAGTCTCATATGATATTTTTCCGACACTTTTAGTCTCAAAAGTTTGTGAGTTAACTTTTGCTGTTAGTTTGGAACATAAATTGTTGAAAAAATATCTTATGGGACTATAATTATCAGAAAAATATCTTATGGGGCAAAAACTATCAAAAAATTATCATTTTGGACTAAAAGTATTTTGACTCTATTCTAATGGGACCAAAAGTGAAATTTACTCTAAATGTTCATTCCTTACGATTTTCTAGTGAGGTAAAAATGGTTTGTTTTATTTTCTTTTATTTTGTTTTAATTTTAATTATGCATAATGGGGGTTGTACATTTGGAGTTTCATTTTGATTTTCTTAGAATTTTTAAATAAGGGGTTGTAAGGATAAAAGTGTCTAGTATAATATTTTTTATATTTTTATTAATTTTGGGGGCAATGAATATAAAAACGGGGATGTGTTTATAATTTTCCTTAATAAATGTTCATCTTCAACATGATTTGGCATAATTTGACTGCTTTACGATAAAATTTCTAAAAATTAGGCTTGAAATCTTGCATATGAGTGAAATTCAATTAGAATTTGAGAGCTATAAATTATTTCACGAGATACTATCAATAAGTGAAATTATATGTGTGAAATGAATCATTATTATATAATAAATAGCATTATTAAATTGTATATAAATAATTAATTACTTTATGTTAAATAAAACAATTAAGATAATTCTATACTAACATGAAATTAATTATTAAATTCAACGATGAAATGTGTATTTTTTTTTCAATGGGCTAAACATTTAATTCAAAGAACGAAATTGGTGTCTCACTTCATGTCTTATTTCTTGTTTGAAAATTTTGTAATGATTATTCATTTTTTAAAAAATATTTATTTATATTATATTACAAAAGTTTTCAAACATGGAATGAGAAATGAAGTATGGACACAAAATTGTATAAAATAAATCAATTGTTAAAATATTAAAAATATATAAATGGAGAATTAAAGTTCAAATAAGCACTCAAACTATATGTCCAGTTCCACCTAAACCTAATTATCATTGATTCATGCGATCACATCATGTAATATGGATATGGTTGGGAAGCCCTTGTTATGAATATTCTAATTATTTTCTTAATTTGTCAAAGTTCAAATTCATTGTCACTCTTTTATTTTATATTTTCTTTCTCGTGGGATTGAATTTGGATTTATGATCCATTCTAGATATGTTATTAATACATATACATAAGATTTTTGAGTTTTCTAAAGTTAAATTGTTTCCATTGGTACTTGTTTACTTTTCTATTGAAGTATTTATAGTTTTCATGGTGTATAACTTTTCCTTAATTGTTAGCTTAAAGTTTCAAGTATTTTTTTTTTCTTCAAGTGAGCTTTCAAGTATTTGTTAGTGACACTTAAACTTATTTTATTTCTGTTAGATACATTCTATAATTTTTTGGCAATTGCATTAAATTAAATACGAATAAGTTTTAGTTCTTTGGGATGTCAATATTAAGACATATTATGAAAATAAATTGATTTGATTTTTTTTTACTACGAAAATTAAAGTTTATTGTAAAATATTATAGTTCTTGCACAACTGCTAGATTAAGCTAGACTAAATTTTATTTTTATTTTATATGAATTTTAATTTTAATTTTAATTTTATTTTATGAAACGGAACTAATTGACTTACAATTAATTAATATTTTAATATATTAAAATTAAAATGAATTAATTATTTAATATAGTATAGGGTTTTGGAAGGAGAGTGGTACTTACTAAAACTTAACAAAATATTCTTGAGGACCCTTTCCGATTTATGGACAATAATTATTACTTAATACAATATGATTATGATATTTAATGTAAAATTATTTTATGTGTTTAAAGTTTAAGAATAATTTATATATATATGTTGTTGTAATAGTAATAATATATGACTATTATAATTTTATCAAGTGATACTTTATATTTATAACGTCATTATATTTGTTATTTTTCAAAATATAATTATAAGCACATTTATAATATTTTTTTTATAATTTTAAACTTAATTTGATTTCAAAAACTAATAGCCGCACTAATTGGAATTATTTTTGTGTCTATAAATTTTAAAATAAATATTTATTGTATTTTAATTGACATTACATTAGTATCATGTTTTATGTACGACCAACTAGGTACACTCTAAAAATAAATAAAATAAAGGACGTGTTCTTTTCAATTTACTCTAAAATAAAATAAACAAATTCGAAATTAACTAAAAGAATTTACACTAAACTATATTGTAGATATCTATAATATATTTAAACAAAGGAAATTATTTTTTAGATTTATTTAAATTGTTTCCTTTTCTTACGGAAGGTGTAGGTCGGAAGCTCGAATTAAATGGAGATTCAACACTCATTCATTGATATTCAATTTTATATGATCAATTAAACTGAAAAATATAATCATTTTCTATTTAATTAGTGTGCCTTAAAAATGAAAAAAATTTGGCAACACACAAAAGCACTCAACATCATTCATAAAATCAAAACACAATAAATAAATTGAAATTGAATAGGATATAATGTCAAATAATGTGAAAAAAATATGTCGTTTAGAGTCTCTTTTTCTCAAAAATAGATTTGAATGAACAAAATACAATCATCAATAAATTATGAGAATTAGTAAATGTTTTGAGATGATGCTAACACAATGTCTTCACGTATATTCAGAATCAATATGCTTATAAAATTGAATATATGATACCAAGAACACGAAACATTAATATATATTTTGCTGGTTTCTGTTAAGCCGTGTAATTCGGCTTCTGTTTCACCAAATCCATCCAGTTAGAATATTAATTATTCTATGTATATCTCATGTATCTTTTGTATATTTATTCTCGCATAGTCAGTTAGAATAGATATTCTCCTTTAGTTGTACTGCCTTGTATAAATACCTTACGTAGGTATCATTTATTTAGTGTGAAAATATATCAGAAGTTATTCTTCTTTATATGGTATCATCCTTCCTTATCTCTTACGAGTAAATCGATCCTCAAATGGCTTCCGACTCTTCTTCGTCCTCCGATGCCCTTGTTGCAATTAACGTGTCCGCTCAGACACCGATCAAACTAACCTCGACCAACTATTGCGCCTGGCGCATGCAGTTCAATACGGTTCTTATTGGTTATGATCTTTTGGGATATATCGATGGTTCTCGGCCATGCCCGCCGCCACTTGTTACTAAGACCACCGGCACCACCACCGTCTCTTCTCCGAACCCGGCGTATTCTCCATGGGTTCGACAGGATCAATTGATCCTCAATGCGATCGTTGGCTCTCTTTCACCTCAGTTGGTGTCTTTCATTGTCACAGCCACCACGTCTCGTCAGGCGTGGGATCTTCTTCTTAATACATATGCAAAGCCCTCTCGAGGGCGTATTATGCAACTTCGTGGTACACTTGATCAGACTACCAAAGGTGCCTCTACTATATCCGAATACATGCATGCCATCAAGTCTTGTGCTGATGAACTTTCATTGCTTGGTGCCTCTTGCGATATCGATGATCTCACCATGAAAATCCTCAATGGCCTAGGAGATGATTATCTTGGCCTTGCTGATGCCATCAAGGCTCGAGAGTCCTCTATTTCCTTTGAGGAGCTCCATGAGAAACTCATTATTCGTGAATCTCAATTGCTTCAGGCTACTCCTCCCACTTCTTTTCCTGCCACTGCAAATCATGTTGTCACACAATCAGCATCTCGATCTTCGTCATTTCACCACAAGTCTGGAACCTCATATCCTCGCCACTCTCAGCTTTCGAATTCTCACAACTCCCAATCCTCTAATCGGCCCTCGTCCAACTCTAATCACAAGCCACGATCTTATAAAGGTTTCTGCCAGCTTTGTGGTGAACAGGGCCATTCCGCCAAACGTTGCAGCTCCTATACCTTTAGTCCTGTTGAATCCTCTAATGCTCCTCATCGTTCTACTCCTCAAGCGCATTATGCTGCACCTCCTGCTCCTTCCGCTGCTGAATGGCTTCTTGACTCTGGTGCTTCCCATCACATCACAAATGACCTCAACAATCTCTCATTGCACTCTCAGTATAAGGGTCATGATGGTGTCTTAATTGGTGATGGTAAAGGTCTTCAGATCACTCATACAGGATCCACTTCTATCTCCTCATCCTCTACCAATTTTGTTCTCTCTAATGTTCTTTGTGTTCCTACCATGCATCGAAATTTGCTTTCTGTGTCTCAATTTTGTCATGCTAATAATGTTGCCATTGAATTCTTACATGATTCATTTTGTGTGAAGGATCTCAAAACTGGAACAATTCGGATGACTGCCAAGGCTAAGGATGGTGTGTATGCTTGGCCAACTCAATCGACAACTCCTCTTCTTGCTTTTTCCTGTGCTAGTACTTCAATAACTGATTGGCATCGTCGCTTGGGCCACCCATCTTCCAAAGTCCTTGCCAATCTCATGTCGTCCAAATTAATTAATGTTTTTCCTCGTAGCAGTTCCTCAAGCTGTAATGCATGTCTCTGCAATAAAAATACCAAACTCCCTTTTTCGGAGTCTTCTCTGTCTAGTAGTGTTCCCTTAGAACTCATTTATTCTGATGTATGGACCGCTCCAGTTCTTTCTCTTCATGGACATAAATACTATGTCATATTTGTTGATCATTTCACTAGATATGTCTGGTTCTATCCTCTCCATCGCAAATCTGATGTGGCTCGTGTGTTCCTACAATTTCAATCTCTTGTGGAAAAGTTTTTTAATCGCTCCATAATCCAATTATATACCGATAATGGGGGGGAATACATTGCTTTAAAATCTCACCTTGCTTCATCTGGTATCACTCATCTTACATCCCCGCCTCATACTCCGGAACATAATGGATTTTCTGAGCGACGTCATCGTCATATTGTCGAGATAGGTCTCTCTCTCCTCCATCATGCCTCTATGTCTGTTGCGTTCTGGCCCGAGGCTTTTGCCACTGCCGTATACCTCATAAATCGCATGCCCAAGGCGAATTTGTCCAACCATTCTTCCTTTTTTCAATTGTTTGGGACGTCTCCTAATTATACTAAATTAAGAGTTTTTGGATGCTTGTGTTACCCATGGTTAAAACCATATACGTCTCATAAATTAGAGGCCAAATCCATCTCGTGTGTTTTTATTGGATACTCCCTGTCTCAAAGTGCGTATCTATGTCTTGACCCTTCATCAAATAAAATTTACACATCTCGTCATGTAAAATTCGTGGAGTCTATCTTTCCCTTTCACAAATCACCTCTGTCTCCTCCTCCTGCGTCCGTTCTGAGTTTGTCAGATATGCCAGTGCCTGCCCCAGTATACACACCACCTGCTGCCACAGAGACTCCACGGATTGTCCCGGTTGCACCTCCTTCACCCTCGCCACAACCTACCATCTCCATAACTTCCCCAGCCACATCTGCTGCCACCACCCATAATATTCTCGTGCTCGAACCTGCTGCCACCACTCATACTATTCCTTTGCTCGAACCTACTGTCTCCCCTCCAAATATTCCTCTTAATACTGAACCCCACAAGCCACCTCCAGAGCCAAACGCTCATCGCATGACGACGCGTTCAAAAGCTAATATCTTTAAATCGGTCTCTCGCATCTCCATGAACGCGCTTAGTTCACTCACTGAACCCTCTTGTGCTTCTCAAGCCATGCGTGATCCACAATGGCGTGCTGCCATGTCAGATGAGTTTAATGCCCTTATTCGTAATGGTACATGGAAATTGATTCCACCATCCTCTACTTATAATCTTGTTGGTTGCAAATGGGTGTTTCGCATCAAACGCAAGCCGGATGGTTCAATTGATCGCTATAAGGCTCGTCTCGTCGCTAAGGGCTTTCATCAACGCCCTGGCCTTGATTTTAATGAGACATTCAGCCCGGTGGTTAAACCTACAACTATTCGAGTTATTTTGAGCCTTGCTGTTGCTCAAGGTTGGTCTTTGCGTCAAATGGACATTAACAATGCATTCTTGCATGGTTGTCTTACTGATGATGTGTACATGGTACAGCCTCCGGGATTCATTGATTCACAACATCCGTCATTTGTATGTCATCTACAAAAATCCCTCTATGGTTTGAAACAAGCGCCTCGTGTGTGGCATATGGCCTTAAGCAATTTCCTTACCTCTATTGGCTTCCGTCAATCACAAGCTGATCACTCTCTCTTTATATTTAATCAAAATGGTTCATTGGCTTACTTACTTGTTTATGTTGATGACATAGTTCTTACAGGAAATTGTAAGCAACTCCTTGATGGCTTTGTTCAAAAACTTGCAGAAAAATTCTCAATCAAAGATCTTGGTAATCTGTCCTACTTTCTTGGTGTGGAGGTTCTCTCTTCCTCCGATGGAATTTTTCTCTCGCAAAGAAAATATATTCAGGACCTTCTCCAGCGCACAAACATGACCGGTGCTAAAATTGCTAGATCGCCGATGGCTTCCTCTCCTGTATTATCAGCTCTCTCTGGGACAACACTCTCGGATCCATCCGAGTATCGTTCTGTGGTGGGGAGTCTCCAATATCTCTCACTCACTCGGCCGGATATTGCATTCATTGTAAATCGTCTATGTCAATTTCTGCAACGACCAACCACAGATCATTGGACAGCTGTTAAAAGACTTCTTCGGTATTTGAGTGGCACAGATCATTGGACAGCTGTTAAAAGACTTCTTCGGTATTTGAGTGGCACTCTTGAGCTTGGTCTATTTTTGCGACGCACTTCGTCGTTGCATCTCCATGCTTTTTCGGACGCTGATTGGGCTGGTAATCCAGACAATCGTTTCTCCATCAGCGCTCATATAGTCTTCCTCGGCCCCAACCCGGTCTCCTGGTCCTCCAAGAAACAGTTGGCTATTGCTCGTTCCTCAACTGAAGCGGAGTATAGAGCTGTCGCCTCTGCGGCTGCCGAGCTGATTTGGATAAAGTCTCTTTTACACGAGTTAGGTGTTTCGGTTCCTCCAACTCCTCCAATTTATTGTGATAACATTGGAGCTACCTATCTATGTGCTAATCCTGTGTTTCACTCACGTATGAAACACATAGCGCTTGATTTCCATTTTGTGCGACAGAAAGTTCAGAATGGTGAGCTTCGTGTCTCTCACGTCTCGTCTGCTGATCAACTTGCGGATGCCCTCACCAAGCCTCTTTCAGCTCCTCGCCTCCACCAGCTAAGATCCAAGATTGGTGTTCTGCCCAACTCCATCTTGAGGGGGCATGTTAAGCCGTGTAATTCGGCTTCTGTTTCACCAAATCCATCCAGTTAGAATATTAATTATTCTATGTATATCTCATGTATCTTTTGTATATTTATTCTCGCATAGTCAGTTAGAATAGATATTATCCTTTAGTTGTACTGCCTTGTATAAATACCTTACGTAGGTATCATTTATTTAGTGTGAAAATATATCAGAAGTTATTCTTCTTTATAGTTTCTCTGCTGGTCTCCAATCTAGATTTGAATCATAATACACATTAGATAATAATATACATGTTTTACCTAGACATTTTTTTTTCTACATATCTGCATTCTAACTTCTCATGCCACATATTCCTTAACCTCTAGCACCACATGGCTTGGCCACCGCATCATCTCTCTTCTTTCATTCATCTTCATACATCTATCTATCAAAATTACATATGCCATAAGCCCACAACATCTTAATTTATATAGCATGTGTTCTTCATATATGTTCCATATTTATTCAATTACATAACTTAATTGATAAACGTAATTATATAAAATTATAGGAATTAATATGTATTTATTGATGTATTAGCATAATTATAGCAAATTATATTGATGCGTATTCATTGATCACCATAATTATAGGATATCCTATACCCTATTTGTGTGTATGTGTGCGTTATATTAGTGTAGATTGATTAACCTAAGTGCATGTTGTTATGGTTAATAATTTTGTTAATTATTGAAACATGGCATCTCCTTTATAATTTTAAAAACATAATGAATTTGAATGCTATCATAAAACCTAGCTAATAATTATAAAATAACGTAAGATTGTTTATACCATATATATTCCTTACATATGTATTATTATATTATTGTAAATTGTAAATTAAAGGTTTTCTATAGAATATATTTATATATATATATATATATAAATGTATTTTGTTATATATTTATTAATATTAATTAAATCAATATAGATTATTGATATTGTCAATCATATCGTAATTATCACTATATATATATATATATTATGGTTTCCCTATAAAAATATATATTATGGTTGTTGAGGAGAATTCACCGGACAATCATATAAAATTAATATATCCGTATACGTAAATCAATTAACTAAACACAATTAGTTAATATTTTAATATATTAAAATTAAAATGAATTAATTACTAAATATAGTATGGAGTTTTGGCGGGAAAGTGGTACTTACTAAATAAAGCATAACTTGTTACTTTTATATATATTAAAATTAAAATTAAGATAAGATTAGAATTAAATATTTTAAATTCTCCTAATAAAAATATTATATATAAGTACTCGTAAAAATTTAAAAACTAAAATATGATTTTATTGAATATAAAACAAAATTTTATCTTTTTATTAACATTGTAAAAACTTGTTCAGGCCCAATTGCAATCCTTACATTACAAAAATATCTACAATACAACAAATGTCATGGCCTAATACAAAATGTGAAATCGGTCAAATAAATGTACAAAAATTGTGACAATTTCATACAAAGTCCAAATTCCCTAATTTTGAAATGCACGGATTCATATATTTTCGTCTCATGTTTCTTCCACTACTCAATATTTTTCAGCTTCAGTGTTGATGAATCCTTTCTTTGCCACCTCAACCAAAATGTCGCTAGATTTTTGTCCATTTGTCCAGAGCTTATCTTCTTCTTTTTATCGAATTCTTATGTTCATTTTGTATCCAATTAAAGTAATAGTTAGTTAACAACACGCAAATTGAACAATGAAAAAAATAAAATAAATCAAAATGTAAGAATGTTGTTAATACCTCATCAATCTAATCCAAGTTGAATAGTTGGACTAGACTTCAACAACACGAGAGATCATGCTTCACAAATCTATAAACAAGAAATATGATTAATAGAGTTCAGAAATCTTCAAACAAAGAATACTCTACCAACATTTATATATAAAAGATCAATAGAATAAAATAATAATTATCAACTAAATTTACACAATTATAATTGATATCATATTCATAATTAACGCAATCGGTAGGTAACAAATTAAACAAATTGATGGAGTTGAATTGCGTTGATTGATTAATGCATTAATCAAGTTAAATGTATAAAACCCCATAAATTATAGATTTTATAAAATTGTGATACATGTCAACCAATTTATATATAGAGACTTTCAATTTATAAAAACATAATTATACATTGCTTTAATAAAATCATTAATCGTCAAAACATGATTATGGCAATTAAGTAATTGTTTAATAATCGTGTATATGTATTGAGTAAGTGTTTAATAATTGGTGAACTATGTTATTATATATAGAGATAGAATACAGTATATCTATCTATATTATATTGCTATATTGGGTTTAAAAATATTATTATATTATTGTATATTAGATTAGATATATAGATATAAATCATTATATAATATTATGTGAAAAAGAAGTAAAAAAATAAATGAAGGAAAAAATGACGAAAAAATAACATGTTTTGATGATTATAGTTTTATATTTTAGTGACATATAATTGTATACGAATCAACAAATTAATAACAATATGTAATTAATCTGTAAAACTAAGGTTAATTAAAAAACGATTATTATGTAATTCATTATTCATAAATATGATTTTAAAGCAAATATCTTTATTTATATAATTATATTTATCATATTAAAAATATGATAAATATAAATTATAGAATAAACTTACTAAATTTGAAATGTGCATTTTGAAGGGAAATAAGAGGACTTCTATTTCTGGGACCATTATATATATATATATATATATATATATATATATATATAGGATATGGCTCAAATAGGGTATAGGTATTGGTGTAAGAAATAGGAACAAATATCAATCCCTGGATTTAGATATATCAACGGTTTAGATTAAAAAATAAGTCCACCCATATATTTGGTAGTTTTGACTATTCTGAAGGGATATGGGTAATCTAGACTTTTTGATAAATTCTGAATATATTTATTTATATCTAATTATTATATTTTTCATACATTAAGAGATTTAATTAGGTAAAGATCCGTTCCCCCCTCACACGGAATCCACTAACCTGTCAGTTTCTTTTCGTCAGTGTTGGAGCAAAGTTTTTCGAATCAACGACGTTTTTTCAGAATTCACGATGGAAGATTAAGGTTTTATATCATGTTCATCTATAATATGTATGTGTTTGGAGGTTAAAATAATTAATTAAGCACGACAATAAATTTAAAATATTATTATTTTGATATCTTTGTAGATTTTTACAAGTCCTTTTTCAGATGTTGGATATGTTTTGCAGTAGTTTACTTTAATGGTCGCTGGAACAATTCTCTTTGACAAAATCGTGTTTTTGTCATCATTATGTATTTTCAACATAAAAGACATTTGTTGTTTGGTTACGAAGCATTAGATGTAAACCACGTTTAGCATCAGTCCACTGGAATATGTCGATATATCGTCAATATAAAAACGTTTATGATTTTGATGTTTATTTGTTGTTTGTTAAGTTTTTGTTTGAGTGTCTGAATTAATTTGTAGTAATTAGTTTACGAATAATAACACTCACTATAACAATAATCTATTTTTTGTGGATAAATTTGTATTGCAAAGTTGTTTGTCGCCGTATTGAAATGACGGTTTTTTTATTATTACCAATTTTGTATGTCATATTTAAGCTCTGTATTTTATATATATTTTCGCAGGAAGTATTCACTCTAGTGATTGCGTGGTTGATTTTTCATCCGGTGGCACGATGAAATTTTATATTCCCCAATGTGACAGTTCATTAAAACCATTTGTCAATCAAAAATTTTATAATCTCGAGGATGGCATTCAATTTTATACGAATTATACCTTTGCTTGTGGATTCGACATACCACGTGGTTCAACAAGGAAGTCGCACGATGGAAAGCACTTTATTTGGAGATACATTCTTTTGGAATTGATATTACATTTCTTATAATCATTGCTTAACATGTTGATGTGCCTATCTAGGATTGAGCAAGTCACAATATTTACAGTGATTAATTCAATGTAAATTTTGCGGATATTGTAGCTTTAGAAAATCATTACGAAAGCACTAAGTTTGATATTAGGTAGCATTTACAGTGATTAATTCAAAGTAAATTTTGCGAATATTGTAGCTTTAGAAAATCATTACGAAAGCACTAAGTTTGATATTAGGTAGCACTTTTTAATACAATAATCACTCGTTACCATTTACTGTTTTCATTCATTAATATATTAATATGAAAGCATCGGCATGCTTGTTTCAAAGCATTAATCCTCAACTCAAACCAATCCATTGAACCAGAACAATAAAAAGTACGATTTCTCACATACTAAATCATTAACATATCTCTACTAAATAAACAAAAAAAAATGAAGGGGTTAGTTATGATAGGATTGGACTTCATATGAGCACTCGTGGGGGTGATTGTTTAATTTAGTCATATTTATGTTCGTATGGTATTTTGGTTCTAAACCTATTAGCACTAAAATACAAGAAGAAAATCATCACAACAATCCATACATAAATAGCATCAAAACCCTGTAAGTCAAGCCCTAGCAGGTCAGTTAAAAAGCTTTCAATAATACAACGCGGCTAATGAATACGTCCATGACATCATAAGTTTTCATAATTTAGCCAGTATTCTTTGACAAAAAGACATCGTCAACTAGCAACAAAAACTACATGTCCATAAATCTCCCATAAGCGTCTACTGATAATACGAACCAAATAGTAAATATCAAAAGATTTGCATCAGGTGTCTACCCACAATCTTTCAAAACAATAAAACTTTCACATATTCACTTCTCACTACACATCCTTCAACAACTTATTCAAGAGAATATCTTTCTGTGCACAAGCCATCACGTAGGTAGAGCGAGCGTCATTGGAAATATTCCCTGCATGAACATTAATCTCGGAGGTTAGGATGGCTGCACAGTATTTGATGCAGAGGCGCTTCATTCTTCTGACATTCCCCTTCTCAAGGCCGCAATTCCAAAATTTTATGGCTTGTCCCATATATGTCTCCATGTGGTGCATAGCATATGCGCCACAGTCATTGTTGTTAGCCTCATCCCTCCATGACATTTGCAACCTATCAATGCATGCTCGTCTCACAGTTGTAGCTTTTACCTTGATTCCCTCCGCCTCCAAATAATTTCCAAAGACTCTTTGCTGTATCATTTTCCAAATAAATTTGTTACACAAAACATCCACCACATCATAAACGCAGGATTACTATACATGATACACATTGAAAATTTTAATATGTTTCACTTATTCTCATTCGGTGCTTTCATTATAATGCGTTGATGCTTCCTAAATAATTATATATTTATTTTGTCCATGTTCCTTCATTATATTAAATTAGTGCTTCTCACTCTATATATTGATGTTTCATAAGTTAAAGATGCAATCTGATGCTTCTTATTGAATTCATTGATGCTTGCAATATATGATGTTGATGTTGCATATCTTAATTACATAACATAATATCTAATTTTGTCTATGTTCTTTCATTATATTAAATTAGTGCTTCTAACTCTACATGTTGATGCTTAATAAGTTAAAAATGCAATCCGACGCTTCTTAATGAATTCGTTGATGCTTTCAACATATGATATTGATGCTGCATATCTTGCTTTCATAGCATTAATATAATTTTCTGGTCAAGCACAATTTCTTCATTATCCAAAGCACATTATGTCAACTTACTCCTTACATAATTAATTTTAAACATGTTTTCAACATCTTGCATTGTATTTAACTTATCACATAATTGGCATAAGTATTTAAAATTTCACCATCAACAACCAAATAAGATCAACATATAACATGCACCTTCATCATTTCTCTTTTTACTCCCACGTCCCTCCAATCTTGTATTTTCATCTGGCGATGCCCGTTTCAATGCGGCTTCATAGCAATAGTAATAGTCAACACAATTAAATACTAAAATATTCCCACACAATATATACAATATCAAGCACCAACAATCGTCATACAATGCACTAAATATCAATTCACCCTTTTACTATACAAAAACATGCATTCTCCTGCACACATCAATTGCTCGAAGCAAACCAACAGATTTCACAGAGATACGGCCCTAACTGTCGCAACCTATTACAGAGAAACTCAATCGTTGCACCATAAAAAATGGACAAAAATTGATCTTGCTAAGCACCATTTTATAACAAAAAAGTAGACAATGCTAAAAACAACTAACTATTAAAACCCCCACACTTGCGCGAAAAATTACCCGTCAAGAACCACTCACGAACACATATATAAACAAGCATCAACAAATCCACATTCAGAAATTAACAATTCGTGCAAACAAAAAGGAATAAAACTTAAAACCCCACAATCGCAAAAAAAAAAAAGAAAAAAAAAACATCACAACGATTCCAGAAGGAAGCATCAGAAAAAGCTTCTCAAATACGATCGATTCTAGTACCTTGTTTCGATCTCTCCATTTTTCGTCAGTGTTAACACTAATTCAACTTTCCAATCGTCGTCTTCACAGTAAAGAAGCATGAAGCCCCAATCTCTGGTGGATTCGCCGCGGTCTGGTGTGATCGAGAAACAGAGTTATTCTTGGAGTGTGAGATTGATGCTAGGTTTTAGGGTCAGATTGTCGATTCATATGGGTTAATGATTATGGATAGATATAAATCCCAAAAATGTAGCAATCTATCGCCATTTTTATGGCATGCTTCCATATGAAATGATGTTTCAAATTTACAAAACTACCCCCATTCTACTATAAAATTAGATGTTATTTGATAAATTATTATTTCTTTCCATTTAATCTGAACCATTCAGTCATAACAAATGTAAGGCCTAGATTTGCTCTTATTTCTCACATAGGGACTAGTCCCTAGAATAACCAACCCCTATATATATATATATATATATATAGAGAGAGAGAGAGAGAGAGAGAGATTTGTCCAATTATAAATGCCAACGACCTCAGAAGATCTCCAAATCTCTAATGCATGTGTATGTTAGAAAGATTCCGAATAAATTGTAAAATAAAAATTTATGGGCCAAGACAATTGAAAAGCTAAATTAGGAGGATTTAATTTGCAGCGTGATAAATCAAGAGGGCCCTGTAAATTAAAATTGTAGTCAACCACACAAACAAAACCACCAGTCACTAATAATAAAGTCATAAGAATAAACAAACGTACATGAATATTTAGGGCTAGTTTACTATGTATAATAAAGGAGTGATAGATTTGTATGATACTTTAATATGTTGTTTGGTTAGAATTATAAAGCCCATGATAAATGAATGGCCCGTCATCCTTATTAGGCCTTTGCTTGACAAGGTTTAATTAGGTATCACACATCTAAGGTGGGATGTGTAATCACAAAATCTGATATAGCAATATTAATTTATTTTTGGACTCAATTTAGAGATTTGTAAATTAGTCAATGAAACCAAACAATGGATTATCAATCTATACATCTTAAAAATTTTTCTAGAAAACATAATATTGATATGTTATCTTGTAAAGCCATCCTAGTCATAGACATCATGGTTTATCCCATCAAATCTAATAAACGAGCCATTATGAAGTATGGATTAATATATAATGTAGATAGCGTAGTTTATCAATTACAACATCGACAAAATTTATATATACTCGAAAATATCTAAATGGTATAAATTAATATGTAAAAAATAAGGGTTAATTATGATTAAATATATAAACTTTGACACAAATAGTAATTTAGACACAAACTTTAAAATATTGTAATTAAAATATAAACTTACAATTTTTTGCAAAATAGACACAATTTGCAATAACTGAAAAATCAAACACTATATTTCATACCGTCTTTATTGTATGAATAAAATTCAAATTATGATTAAATTATATATCTATACAATTTTATAATATTTCATGTTATGTTGTTATATATCCGTTTTTTGTTTGGTGGAAATTTTTGAGGGTGTCTATTTTATAAAAAAAATACAAGATTATGTTTTAATTATAGCGTTTCAAAGTTCATGTCTAAATTATAAATTGTGTCAAAATTTATGTTATTAAGTGTAATTAACTCTAAAAATAAATATATTGAGATTGAGACCCACAATTCCCTTCCCCCCCTATTAAAAAAGTAGTAGGGTAGAGCATATCAGATGTGATCATCTATTTCAAATTTGTAAATTTTTCTTCCATTTTTTCGTTAATTTTAATTTATTATGTTTTAGTTTAATTTTATGATTGATTTTTAGGGTGCACCCCACCCAATTAGGATTTATAATTATTTTTTAATATTTAATTTTCAAAAAAATGATTATTATGGTTGATTAATTTTTAAAAATATGATTTATAATTTTTTAAATTTCAATCTTTTGTTGATAAATGTGATTAGTTTATTATGTTATAATTAATTTTAATTTTTATAATATCAATTATGAAATTTGTAAATTTGATCATGGTCATGGAATATCAAATTTGAAATAGAGGATCCAATCCGGAGAGCATGTAGATATTCGTGGTGGCATTGAATCGGGGCGACTAACAAATAGGTTTGGGCCATGATTGGTTCCAAGTTCCAATTATAAAATGGGCTATACTTTTCAATTGGGCTTTTGGTCAATCATTTGGAAACAAGAGGACCTGGTTGGGTCAAAGTAACACGATATAATGAGAGAGAGAGAGAGAGAGAGAGAGTATTTATTAATGCAATAAATAAGATAGGTTTTAGATGCATTCGAACGTGGAAATTGACTTGAGCGTTGAATTTGAGCGTCGTATTTACTTAATAGGTATCATCTTTGTGAGACATTTATGAACTACGAAATAATAAAAATCCACGTAAAAGTCATTTATCACTAATGTGTACTTTATGAAACCAAGTATAATGAAATTGCACCGACCACAAATTCGTAGGCCCATCGGAACCAATATTTCCCAAGTGAAACAACACAATTTTGTTCGGACATTACAATTGATGTGCATCCACCGCATATGATAACAAAATATACCCACTCCGGCCTGCTACTGATAAAAAATAAAACAGCATTAAAATTGTAGTCAACCATACAAACAAACACCGAAAGTATCTAATAAATAAAGAAAGACATTAGTCATAAAAGAAATTAATAAATCAAAGGTTAAGTAGTAGAAGGTAAGCAAACCTAAAAGCATGTAATATAAAATGATGTAACGGAAAAAGAAAAGGAGAGAGAGAGGGGGGGGGGGGGGGGGAGATGTAATGTAATGCGTTGATGGTGGCAATAGAAAAACGGACACCTCATCGTCCCACACGCGAAGTGTAAAGCTCAAGTCAGAAATTGGGAAGTTTCGCGATACAAGTGGAGGTCTTAAACCCTACGTTTAAGTCATGACTTCTCTCTCTTCCCCACCACCACCGCACCTTTTAGCTTTTGTCCTTCACGCGCTCACTCAACACTTTTTTTAGCATAAACTATTAAGCTACCAATTTCTTAACAAAATGAACAAGAAAAACAACAACAACAGAACTATCAACTTCTTTTACTTTTACATATTTGAATTTATATGTGCATTACGCGGGGACATACCGTTTGTTATGCTATTGTATGTTTTTACATTTGCAATAGTTATAATTTGCATCATAAATTTGTTTTCACTAAAATTTACACTATACATGGATTGTTAAGTTTTTTTTTTCATGCTTGACATATAGTTGGTTTAGATCTAGTAAAATTTTCATAAAATATATATAATACATTTAACATGGAGAAAATTCCACAATCATATATGTCTAATTCTAATTTCATCCCTAATTCAATCGAATGTTTCTTACCATGTTTTATTCAATTTATAATACATAGAGATGACTTCACCACGTAAAAATTGTCATTTATACTCAAATACAAGTTCCATGTCGAATATGAAATATTATATGTATGTATAATGACAACTTCAACTTACATACACACTCAATTAAATGTTGGGCTATAAATGAACAGAGCTGCTCGCGAGTTATTCTGAGCTCAATTCAAAAAAAGTTCATACGAAACTCATTTATTTTCTAAACGAGTCGAGCTCGAGCCTAAAATTGAGTTTGATAAAATTATTGAGCCTAACTTGAACATAGTAGTGTTCACCTCGACGAACATGTTCATAAATATTATTATTATTTTGAACGAGTAAATTAAATAATTTTTTTTCAAGTTTGAGCTTAAGTATGTAAATTAAACGAGTTTTTTTCGAGCATTCGAGCTCATACTCAATTAGTATTTTTTGAACATTACATAAGCTGAGTTTAAGTCGAATTCAAGCATGAAAAATATTTGTCGAGTCAAGCTTAAACTGAACTCGAATATTTCTTAACAAACCGAGCTCGAACATCTTGTTTGGCTCGGCTCGGTTCAATATTTACAACCCTAACTAAATGTACCAAATTGAAGATTGACGATCAAGGATTTGAAATGTTCAATTTAATGAATCCGTTTATAATGTAGAAAAATATTTTACATTTAATTTAAACCAAACCATTCATTGAGCAACTGTATTGTAGAAAGCACAAGAAAATGAGGCATATAGCTTGAATTTTATTGTTTAATTATATTTCTGATGAAGGCCAAGTACAAAACACATAATAATATTATTTATAAAAGATTTTGTCAATATTTTTTGTTGAGAAGGTAAATTATCTTTCATTTTTTAGTCGAAGGAAGGAAAACCGTGAATCTTGAATAGGGATATTAATGGGTAGGGTAGGGTAGAGTATGGGTATGCCTTCCCCGCATCCTATCCTAACATAAAATGTCCTACTCATACTCTACTCCAATATCCTATTTTTATAGAGGGTAGGTTACGGGTATTACCCTATCGATAATCGGATACCCGCGGGTAAAATGGGTTACCCGTTTAGATTTATTTAATAATATATCACAATAAAAAAATTCCCAAAAACACGAAAAAAAACTAATAGATGAATTCTTTTGTCAAAATATAACCAATACAAACAAATCAAATTCTTGTGATGCCACCATAACAACAAAACTAGAAGATTAATTAAAAAAGTATATATATATATATATATATATATTTATTTATTTATTTATTTATTTATTCAATATGTTAGGGTAATCGGATAGGATAATCGGGTAAAACTTTAATCACATACCTTACCCTTACCCTAACAAAATTTAGCGGGTACGGGTAGTACCCTACCTATTATCCGAATCTACGGGTACTACCCGCGACCTATAACCCGTTTACCCGCTGGTAATTTTACTCTATGGGCTCGTTTGGTTGACAGGAAAGTAAATTTTTTTGGGAATATGATTTCTGAGAATGTGATTCTAAGGAAAGTGATTACTAACAGAATATTTATATGTGTTTGAACACAACAAGGAAGTTGTAATGATTCTCTTTTTTTATTGGATTAAATTTAAACAAGAGTGGATAATTAAATATCTAAAATATATAATGTATCTTATTTCATACTACCAATATTTATAATTTTAAATTACGAACCATATAATGTGTAATTCTTCAATTTGCATTAGTACTATAGATATTGAATGCAACATATTATTTCAATTTAAATAAAATGATATTTCAATTTAAATAAAATGATATGATTAAAAAATAATCAATTAAGATAAATATTATATTGGTGTCCAAATATTTTTTTATTGAATTGGAAATCAAATTAAATTATCAAAATAAATATTTTTTTTATTGAATTGGAAATCAAAATTATCTATATTGACATGGTCGTCGTTTAGTCCGCAATGTCATCTCAAAAATGATATTATTTGAATTTTGAAAGAAATGCCAAAAAAATGATTGATAAAATAGTTGAATTTTGATCGTAATTTCTTCAATAAAAAAAAGTATCACATTTTTTAATTTCTTTTTTTTCATTTATAAAATTTTCTATTTTTTCTATTTTATTATTTTACTCATTTTTTTATTGAAATTTTTTAATCCAAACTTAGTATTAATAATAAAAAAAGATAATAATAAATCTTATTTTTTCAATTTAAAAAAATCCTTTTTTTTTATTTTTTAGTTAAAAAATATGAATCAAAATATAATAATTTATAAAAAAAATAATAATAAATGAAGAATACGAACAATGAAATCATTTAACAACAGATTCCCAAAAATAAGGAAAAGAATACTTACTTGGATTAGGTATTTACAATCCAGAAAAGTTGCACAATTTTCCTTGTTTTGAGGAATGTGATTCATTTCCATATTACATAAAAAATGAATCAAACACAGTAATATTAAAATAGGGAATTAGATACTTTCCCCAAGTCAAATTCCGTGCCAACCAAATGGGGCCTATGAGTAAAGTTGTCATCCCTAATCTTGAACTTAAAACCTCTCTCTTATGTATATAGATCTTAAACGTTTGAAAATGTATGAAAAATAAGAAAAACATAAGTAATACGTGTCCGGTCAAATTTTACAAGAAAAAAATAGATCTCGGTTATTAATTGTCTCAGCAACAGATAGCCATAAATCTCCAAATTTATAATAATGTATGATTTTACCTCAAAAAAAAAAAAAGTATGATTTGACTAGAGGAATTATTGGTAATACTCAAAATTAGTTTGGGATAATAATATCTTAAAAGGTAGCTAGGCAACATTTAGGGAAGCACTAATAATTTAGTAGCGAATATATGGTAATTTCCTTCATACCGTGATGCAAAATCTTATCAAATCTATTGTAATAATTTGAAATGATCCAAACATTATTTCAGAAATACATTTACTTTTTTCGAAAAAAGAAAAGAAATACTAGTAGTATTATTTAGTGCTAAATCCAATCCAGTTAATTAAAAGTGAAAATCCACATAAATGAGAGAATCCAATCCACGCACTGCCCACGAGCGCGTGTAATATAAGGAGAGTCAGCCATTTAGAGTTTATACCCTACTCTGCCTTCCTTCCTAAAACCTGAGAAAATTCCCCCAAAATTTCTCATCTCCAATTTTCACACATTCCCACGAAATGTCTGAAGTTACGGTGGTCGCCGTGGATCCGCCGACGGATCCCCCGCCTGAATTCGGTGATTTTGCTTCCGACCTGCAAATTCCGCCTCTCGACGACGGTTTCTTCTCTCAGCACATCTTCAACGGCGATGGTGCGACCGGGGAAAACGGAAGTGACGACGTCGTCGTCCTCGAGGACCTCGATTTCGATTTCTCATTCGATGATCTCGGCCTTCCTCCCGCCGAAGATTTCGATCACCTCCTTAACCCATCGCAGCTGCAGCAATCTCATTCGCTACCCGGAGCGGATCCGGATTTCGATCGATTCGCAACGAATTATGATCAGATGCATGCTGTTTTCAAATCTTCGTCGTTGGAGTTGCGCCACCTTTCAGGAGATGGCGATTTTTCGGTTGATCGGAGCTGCTATGGTTCGGGGATTCTGAATTCCGCTTCTCAGGATACGGAGTCTCAGCAGATTTCCGGCTATCTCAACATGCCGTCGCCGGAGTCGAACGGATCGAATCGCGGTAGCACCGAACACTGCGACGATGACGGGAAGGGGCTGAATTGCCACTCGCCAGAATCGCAGGATTCTGGAAATTTTGAGTCCAATGTGTCAGAGGACTCAAATAATTGTGTCGCCAGATCGGTAAGTTCTTCGCCAAATTCCAGTGATAGTTCGGTTAGAAATAGTGTTGTTGACCAGAAGATTAAGTTAGAGGAGCCGGGTAGTAATAACAGCAACATTTCTTTGCTGAAAAGGAAAAAGCTGGGTGCAGATTTGACGAATAGTAATAGTGAATCGAGGATTAATAAGTATAGGAAATCTAACTGTAATGCAGAGAACAATAGTAACAATAGTAATGAGTCTAATGACGGGTTGGGTGAGGAGGAAGAGAAAAAAAAGGCAAGGCTGTTGAGGAATCGGGAGAGTGCACAATTATCTAGACAGAGGAAGAAACATTACGTAGAGGAGTTAGAGGATAAGGTGAGGAACATGCATTCAACCATTCAAGATTTAAATGCCAAGATTTCGTACTTCATGGCAGAAAATGCTACTCTGAGGCAACAAATGGGTGGTGGTGGTGCTGCTGCTGCTGCCGCCCCACCCGTAGCGCCTCCTCCTATGGCACCGCCGCCTCCTGGGATGTACACTCATCCGGCCATGATGTACCCATGGATGCCATATGCGCAACCGTATATGATGAAATCGCAGGGCTCTCAAGTGCCCCTGGTCCCGATCCCGAGGTTGAAACCGCAGCAGCCAGCACAGGCACCGAAGACAAGTAAGAAGGTAGAAAGTAAGAAGAGTGAGGGGCCGAAGACTAAGAAGGTTGCAGGTGTTAGTTTTCTTGGTTTGTTGTTTTTCATAATGCTGTTCGGAGGCTTGGCTCCAATGGTTAATGTTAGATATGGAGGAGCTAGGGAAGCATTTAGTGGCGGAGAAAGTTACATTGGTGGTGGGTTCAACGAAAATCATCGTGGGAGAGTTTTGATGGTCAATGATACTGAGTTTGATGAGAAACATGGTGGTAGAATACATCATGGTCAAAGAGGTCAGGGGAGTCCAGGGGACCCAAGTGGCGATGAATCCTTTCGCTTGGCTAATGGAAGCGAACCTCTTGCAGCGTCGTTGTATGTTCCCAGGAACGATAAGCTTGTTAAGATTGACGGAAATTTAATTATTCATTCTGTGTTAGCAAGTGAAAAGGCCATGGCATCTAACCGGAATGGAGGTGGTGAGACCGGTCTGGCAGTTCCTGGAGATTTAGCTCCCGCAATTCCTGGTCAGGATGTGGGAAGAAATGGTGCTAGACATCCCCTCTTAAGAGCTCTTGGTGCGGTTGATAAGGATAGTATGAAGTCAACAGCAACTGATGGCAGGCTTCAGCAATGGTTCCGTGAAGGCCTGGCCGGTAATTGTTACTTTTTCTTTCATGTGATTTTTTTATTTATATAGAGTTATGTACTAACGGTCTTTACATAGTTAAATATACCGATTGCAGTCTTATGTGTTTTCTTGGAGCTTGATGATTACTTAGATTTTTAGAACAAGGTCACAACTCAAGCCTTCGAACTTTCATAGGTCTTGTGGCAATCTATTAGACAATAGTTGTGTTGCAAGATGCTTTCCATGCTGTTATTCATATACATGCTTGTTTTTGTTCAACTCTTTCGACTTTGTATTTCTATATGTTGTACCAAGGTTTGATACCCTTATTATTCGTCTCTCTTGCTTGCACATGATTTTGTGTTTTCCTTATTGTATTTCCATCTTGCTTGCAGACAACTGCATGTTTTCATGGTTTTCACTGTATTAAAACTTGAAATTGATGTGTTAGTTTGTTATCAGCAAAAATATGAAATTCCATACTGAGGAGCTCTTACCCAATTAATGAGTTGAAGGAACAAAAAATATTTACCCTGTAATCTTTCTCGTGACTCTTGAGCTCATTGAAATTGTCTTTTTTCAGAAATCATAACACCATCTTTCTTTACCGTTCTCAGGGCCAATGTTGAGCGCTGGTATGTGTACAGAAGTTTTCCAGTTTGACACGTCAGCTGCTGCTTCAGGAGCCATAGTTCCAGCTAGTACTTCAAGAAATATATCTGAAGTGCAGAATAAGAATTCTACGCAGCCAAGCAAGGCAAGGAATAGGAGGATCCTCCATCCTCTTCCAATTCCGGAATCCTCTCACAACCATACAGGAAGAAGATCAGAGAAAGAGGACTTGAACATGAATAAAAATGCATCTTCAATGGTGGTTTCTGTGCTGTTTGATCCCAGAGAGGCTTCGGATGCTGACGTGGATGGCGTGATAGGAACAAAGTCCCTCTCACGAATCTTTGTCGTTGTGCTAATGGACAGTGTGAGGTATGTCACCTACTCATGCATGCTTCCGTTCAAGGGAGCCGCTCCACATCTAGTGACTGCTTGAAAGTGAATGCGGTGAAGTTTTGTAGATAGTAAAGGCGCAACCTTGGTTAGAGATTACTATAACTTTGTTAACTGCTACTATGTAACTGAACTTTGCAGAATAATTTCGAGTTTAAAATGTAGCTAGACTGATGCTTCAAGATGTACCATGGACTTTATAGTAATATACGTTCTCTCTCTCTCTCTCTCTCCCCCCCTCTCTCTCTCTGTTAGATTTTCAAATGCGGTTTCGGTTTTATACGTTTCCCGTTCATCGATCTTGCATCTAATGAGTTATGATGGAATGAATGCTTGAATAAGATAATTTTGTTTGGATCAACGCTAAGGGCAGTCACACTGGAATCATCTTTTATTCTAATCGTCTAAGTAGTTTAGAAATTTCATAGCCGTCAACTAAAAATGATTAGAAAAGTTACGGCAATCCCAAAATTAGAATAGTTAGGTTTCTTCAAAAGAAGCCGCATATATCTCTTGCAGTTTTTGTCTGATGTTAGATTTGTTCTCATCGACATTCAGTGGTGAAGTGGGGACTCATATCATATTTGAAGATGAAACAAGAGAGAGATGGTTATTTTTGAGCCATTTACCATGCAAAGACACGTTTCATTTCTTTTTAGGCAAACAAAGATCTCGATCTTATGCAATATTAGCCCTAAAACAATCTTTCAATCAGTTACAAGTTTCTACGTAAGCAAATACGTCACCAAAATCAGCCGTTTTCTCTCGAAATGACTACATAGCCCCTACAAATCTGCCATTAGCAATTGTATAGGTCGCATATCGTGCCAAACCCCCACTGTATTGTAGTCTGTATTCCACCGTGTAGAGAGCGATACTACTATCGAATTTTGGATTTAACTAATTTCGATTATTCTCACTTAGCAAATATGACTTGGTGATATTAAGATTAGTTTTATCTAATTAGTAAGTTGTTTTATCTATCACGTAAAATAAGCAAATGGTAATAATAAAGCTTGAGTCAACAGTAAAGTTTACTGGGATATACATAGTGACATATTTACCCTGAATTAATGCAGATTTTAAGTGCCATTCATCTGGTATATACATACGACAAAAACCCCAATTATTCTTGATTGAGATTCAGAAAGAAAAAAGAGATGAAATCTCTGGTTCAATTTTTTTTTATCCCATTCTTATGTCTCATTGTCAAAATCACCATTTTAATAATATTTGTTTTTTAAAATAATAATTATTATAATATACTTAATCATAATTAACATTTATAAATAAAAATGATATACCGCAATTATTAAATAATCAACTATAATAATAATAATAATAATCAATTATTAACTAAATAAATTAAGTAGTAAAAAAATAATTATATAATCTAATCGAATAAAATAAATCATAATTAATATTTATAAAATTAAACTAAACAATAAATAATTAAAATTGAAAAAAAAACTAATAAATTGAAAATGTAACACCAAGTGAAATAGAAAAAGTGAAGTAAATGGTATGAGCTGATAAAACTAATATCAGCATCTTTTGTTTGTTATTACATGATACAAATTAATTCATGCAAAAGACAATCTCAGCATGAGATTTCATATATTTTAAGAGAGAGGCTTATCACATGTCCACCACTGTTGTCCCTACCAATCAGTACTGATTTCACACCCCCCCCTTCCAGAAAAAAAAAAAAAAAAAAAAGTCCCAAAATGTATGCCCACACACCGCTTATAAATACTTGTCTCATCATGAGAGTTAAACATGGAGAAGTTGGAGGAAGAGAAGAAGATGGTCGAGCACGAAAAGAAACAAGAAGATATTAATGGCCAGAAGCAGAAGCAGCAGCAGCTCGGAGGCGTTAGGACAATGCCATTCATCCTAGGTGAGACTCTGACTCAGATTGCCTCTTCTTCAATCTGATAATTAATTCTTCAATGCTCAAATGCATATCAATATATCATATCATACATTAGTTCTTGCTTAATCACTCTTATTAGATTTGTATGCTAATTTAAACCTTTGTATTGTGATATGTGCAAGCTTTAGCTAAGTACAGTTGCTAGGTTTCATCGTTTCCTAAACCTTTTCATTTTAATAATGTCGATTGAATTTCTTAATCTGGTTTCTGATTAGAGATTCCCAATGCCACTCAAAAACAGCAAGAGATATTATTCCTCAAACAACACGACATACACTAGTACTAAATAGTATGGATCAAACTGAACAAAAGAGAGAAAATAATTAATTCTTACAATAATATATCGATCAAATTGAGACGCAATCTCCTAGAAAGGTTGATCGATTCCAAACTCTGTAGTCTGTAGACTGTAGTAAACTAAATACTAAATAGTAATGCATATTATCTTGTTCAGCAAATGAAATATGTGACAGATTCGCGGGTGCTGGATTTCATGCCAACATGATCACATACCTCACTCAGGTGCTCAACCTGCCTCTTGTGAAGGCATCCAACACCCTCACCAATTTTGGTGGAACGTCGAGCTTCACGCCCCTCATCGGTGCCTTCATTGCAGACTCCTTTGCTGGCAGATTTTGGACCATCATCATCGGCTCTATCATCTACTTGCTGGTCTGCCCCCTCCTCCCTTCAATCAATCACACAACACACACAATTAATATGTTTCTTAATTAATTATTAGGATGTCTTTCTTTTAGGGAATGATAGCCATCACAATATCAGCAGTCCTGCCTCAGCTCCGGCCTCCACCTTGTCCGACTCAGGTGGACTGTCGCGAGGCCTCAAACATGCAGCTATCGGTTCTCTACATTGCCCTCCTCCTAACGTCGTTAGGGACGGGTGGCATTAGGCCTTGTGTAGTCACTTTTGCAGCTGATCAGTTCGATATGAGCCGAGCAAAAACAGAGTCCAGGAGTTGGAATTTCTTCAACTGGTACTATTTTTGCATGGGAATGGCCTCTTTGCTTGCTGCAACCGTTGTCGTTTATATCCAAGACAATATCAGTTGGGGCTGGGGGCTCGGAATTCCCACAGCAGCAATGGCCTTATCTCTCGTGGCTTTCCTCGTAGGCTCCACTATGTACAAGAAAATCAAGCCAGGAGGGAGTCCATATGTTAGAGTGGTGCAGGTGGTTGCAGCAGCCGCCAAGAAAAGAAAGGCCGTCGTCCCCACCGACGCTCGTGCACTCTACCAAAACAGACAACTGGATGCTGATATCTCTTTGAACGGGATGCTCATGCATTCTGATCATCTCAAGTAAGGCCGGTGGTAGTATTTAATTTACTATGTACTAGTCTTTAATTAACACGCTCCATGCTCATCATTTCTTGATGTGTGAAGGTGGCTTGATCGTGCTGCTGTGGTGGCCGATTCGGACATGAAAGAATCGGACAGACCAAATCTATGGAGGCTAGCAACTGTCCACAGAGTTGAAGAGGTGAAAACCATAATCAGATTGCTTCCGATTTGGTCTGCAGCTATACTGCACGTAGCATCACACTCCCACTTGAACAGCTTCACAATCCAGCAAGCTCGAAGCATGGAACGACATTTATCACCATCTTTCCAAATCCCACCAGCTAGCATGTCCATATTCAGCACCCTAACAGTGCTAGCAGGCCTCCCTCTATACGAACGCCTCTTCATTCCCGTTGCTCGACGTTTCACAGGCAATCCCAAGGGGCTAACGTGCCTCCAGAGAATGGGAGTGGGATTTGGGATCAACATTATTGCTACCATAGCATCAGCACTGATCGAAATGAAGAGGAAAACAGCAGCTGCAGATCATAACCTTGTTGATAGGCCAACTGCAATAATCCCAATCACAGTTTTCTGGTTGGTTCCTCAGTATTGCCTGCACGGATTAGCCGAAGTGTTCATGTCTGTTGGCCACATGGAATTCCTCTACGATCAGTCACCGGAGAGCATGAGAAGCACTGCAGCTGCACTGTTCTGGATCGGCATCGCCATCGGGAACTACATGGGCACGCTCATGGTTACATTAGTGCACAAATACACTGCTGCGACGGGGAATTGGCTGCCCGATCGCAATCTCAACCGTGGGAAGCTCGATTACTACTATTGGCTCGCGACAGGAATACAAGTCGTGAACTTGATATACTATGTAACGTGTGCCTGCTTCTATACATATAAACCGATACAAGAGATTAATGAAACTAGTGGTGAAGATGTTGAATCTGCAACTGATTATAATCAAGTGGAGATGGAGATGGTGAGAAAGTAGACATGTTTAGATAGTTTATAATAATAATAATCAAGAAAATGAGTGTATTGTGATTAAACATACAATTCAATCAAGATAAATTAATCTCTCTCTCTCTCCTTAACCCTCACAGGCAACCCTCCCTTAATCCTTAATGTCAACGAAAACAAATGCTGAGGGCAGATACCCTTATCCAGCAACACTTCCATTGCAAACCTCTCCAAAACAGAGGCAGCAATCGATTTCATTTGAATGTTGGCCAAATCTTTGCCGAGGCACATTCGAGGACCGCCGTGAAACACCGGATATTTGAACGGGTTTTCTTGTTTACAAACTCCGTTTTCGATCCATCTCTCGGGCCTAAACTCACAGCAATTCTCCCCCCAAATGTTCTTCATTCTCCCCATTGCATATGCCGAATACGAAATGAACCAATCCTTCCCAATAAACGTGCCGTCGGGTAATATGTCATCTTCTCTACAAGCCCTCGTGTCGATGGGAACCGGAGGGTACAGCCTCATCGCCTCTGAAATCGCCGCTTGCAGATAATGCATTTGACGCAGCTCGTCGTAGCTGTATACATCGCCGATCACTTTCCCGTTTTGCCGTCGAAGATCATCCAATTCTTGCAGAATTTTGGCCTCCACGTCAGGCCTCGTAGATAGCAGCCAGAATAGCCAAGTCAGAGCAGATGAGGTCGTGTCGCGGCCGGCTAGAATGAAGCTGATCACAATGTCTCGCAGAAATTCGACAGAATTCTCGCTCTTGTCTATGAATCTCGATAGCAAGTCTTCATTTTTTTTCTCTATCCTCTCCTCCATTCTTGTTTTTATTATCTCATCAGCATATTCATGCACTGTAGCGATGGATTCTTGAAGCTTTTTCTCCGACCCCAGATTCAAATACTTCTTTATCAGATAAAATCCCGGGACTGCGTACATGAATCTTCCCGAACTAAGATTCGCAGCGCTCTCAAACGCCCGCATGAACTCACCTCCGACGGTTCCATCTCCGACCAGACAACCGGGATCAACGTTGAACGCGAGTTTGCAAACGTTGTCGAACGAGAAGCGTTCGAGAGTGTCCTGAACATCCAAGACTCTACCCGTTTTCGCCGCGCTTTCAAGAATCGGGACGAGGCGCGTCTGCAGCTCGGCGCTCACGTTTTCCATGGCGAAATTACGGAGGGATCTGGTGTTGAACTCGTAGCTGGCGGTTTTGCGCTGCATTATCCAGAGCTCGCCGTCGACGTTGAAGATTCCGGCGCCGAGAAAATCTTGCAGGAGGGAGCTGAAGCGGGCGCCCTTGGGGTAGTTGTCGAAGCTGGACTTGAGCATGTGCTCCACGACTTGCGGGTTCGCCGTGATGACGCCGTGGACCTTTCCGGGGCGGCGGAAGACGGAGGTGTTGGTGGGGCATCCGGCCAGGATCTCAGTGTTCCAGTCGAAGAAGCGGTGGCGGTTGAGGATGAAGTCCGGGAGGGTGCCGACGAGGGGGTACAGCTTGTAGCCGTGACCGGTGGTTATCTTTGATTTACGGCGGAGGAAGAAGTAGAGAGAGAGTAGAGAGATGAGGAGGATAGTTAGGAGAGAGATGATCGCCATTACTTGTTTGAGGTGGAACTTGGAAGATGGAAAGTAGTGATCATATCTTCTTACAGTCTATTGTCGTGATATTTATAAAAAGTTTAAGATATGTTGTTATTTCCTAATATATTAACTATATATCTTCTACAATTCTAATTTAAAGCTAATATCGAGTAACAATAAATGAGTGGGGATCCTCTGTTTCCGCGTACAATTTCCTGTTTCAGTTCCTGTCCGTGTTACATTTTTAAATTATGAATTTTTTTTTAATTTTATTTTTTTGTGATTTACTTTAATTTTATGATTGTTTTTAGGGTTTACTCCATCTAATTAAGGTTTATAATTATTTTTAAATATTTAATTTTTAATATTTAATTAATAATTTATTATTATGGATGATTTTTTTTTCAAAATTAAGTTTTATAATTTTTTAATTCAATTTTTTTGTTGATAAATATTAATTATGATTATTTATATTATAATTAATTTTTATTTTATAATAAATACTATTAAAATCATAAATTTGATAATGTTATAATACGGAGTTAAACACGAAAAAGTATAACATGAAATTTCAACCCCTCTATTTCCACTTTGTGTATTGACAATCGTGTACCAACATTAAATTATATATTGTTAATGATATTTTTTTATAAAAATAAAATTTATTATATTATAACTAATTATAATTAATATTTATTGTAAAAAATTGAAATTTTTAAAAATTACGTACCATAATTTTGGAAATATCAACTACAAAAATCAATTATATTAGTTAAAAAATGAAAATTAAATATAAATCCTAATTAGATGGAATAAACTTTAAATAATACTGTAAAATTATACTAAATTAAAAAGAATAAAATTGAGAAAAAATAAAAGAAAAATAATAATTTTAAGACTTGATATATGATCAACACATGAAACTAGAGGATTTTAAGTGAATAATAACAGGGGGAGAGAGAGAGAGACTGTGTGTGTGGAAGACACGCATACAAAATCTAAAGGCAAATAATGGAATGCTGGGGAGAGAGAGAGAGAGAGAGAGAGTGTGGAAGACACTCATACAAAATCTATAGGCAAATAATGGAATGCTGACTTACACGTGATATGTGATGCATGCCATCATCAGCAAGGGATGACAGGTAATAAATTGAAATATATAAAAAGAGTTTGAAACTAGCAATGAAATCATTGGATGACATGGTGGTGCACCAAGAATATAATAATAGGAGGTGTGACCGGTTTTTTTCAAGTGTTTCCTATATGAATTACCATCTATTACATATGGTTGACGTTTATCTAATGCCGGCTCATATGTAACGGTTGCGGATTCATCTCATTATATAAAATAAAAATAAAAATTGGAGCTACACTTTTTTTAGCATCAGGAGAGATAAGGATAAAATCTGGGTGAAAAATTAAAGTAGTTAAATTGAAGTAGGTCATGTTTTTTTTATTCAAAAAGTGGTGTAAAAGTCATATATGCTCTTTGTGTCTCATTTGAACAATTTCCATTTCTTTTCTCATTAATTAAAAGATGCATGTGTGGCAATTTAAAAAAAAACGAAAAAATCTGAGAATTAAATTTGGTAGGTACATTATTGTTGCATGCATTTAATTCCAAGAAAGAAGAAAACATATTCAACCAAATACTCACGACTTTTTCAACAAAACTCACGCCCATTTGTAAAAATATTGTTGGAGAAACAACAACACATATCCAAGAAATTTGAGGTTAGTTTTTTAATTTTTAGAACCGTCAAGTTGTTCGAATTAGTCGGGTTTAACGTCCTTTTAAAATTTTAAGTAATTTATCCGCAATTTATGTTAATTTCATAATAGATATGTTTAATAGTTATTCAAGTTATAAGATGTTTATTTTTGTAAGTTTTAATGATCCTATATGCATAAATTGTTGTAGATTAGGATATTTTGTGGTAGATTAACTTGAAGTTAAAGGTTTTGATGTTTTGAAAAGATTAGTAGCATCGATTTTTTTTCCAGCTATACAGTATTCTCGTGAGTATTATTGTCACAGTTCATAGATTTCGTGACTATAGTCACGAAATCTATGAACTGTGACAATAATACTCACGAGAAGAACACATCTCGTGGCTAAAAATTTATTGTCACGAAATGAATAGATTTTGTGACAATATATTCTCATGAAATCTATTCATTTCGTGACAATAATTTTTTTTAAAAATTTTCAAGTGACTTTATTTCGTGATAATATTGTCACGAGATCCACCTGAACTGTGACAATATTATCACGAATTCTATGCTTCCGTGACAATATTGTCACGAGATTATTTATTTTTTAAATTACTTTAATTACTGTTTATTGTTGATTTGCAGATGACTTGGCAATGTATTATTGTCCGACATAGCGGTAGATGGGAGAGATCTGAGTATGTGGATGGTGAAGATCAGCTGGTGCACCTCCCATTTGACAATTTATCTCGTGATAAATTGGTTGAAGAAATTCACGATTTTATGGAGACATCTCCAACAAGTGTTAGTTATACACTGAGTTATTTGATGAGGTCATTGACAGGGAGAACACTTAAAGGATTTTTGAAAACGGATGTTGATTTAGCTCATTTAGTTCAGGAGCAAGATGAGCCGGTTGTATACTGAATTTTCGAGTTTCACGGGAATGCCCATTCTGACCTGTGGTCGAGTCTGTGCGAGTACTGTGGGCACGGCATCATCTGTCAGCTCCATCCGTATCTGATATGCCCACTTCACCGACCGAATGTGGGATGGATACTGAAGAAGTCCCTTGTGCCTCTGATGAACATATGTGTGAGATAAACGTGAATAACTGGGCATAAAATGCCCTTTCTGCCAGACTCGACTCTTGAAATGCCCTTTGACCGCAACCTATTTCTTTTCGACTCAAAATACACTAAAAAGGACATTTATAGATGATAAAATGCCCATAAAAACACGAAATAAATGGACTTATCACACCCACACACGTTAAGCATGATTGTCCTCAAGCATGAGGTGCAACGCATCCAGAAAAACAAAAGAAAATAAAAGAGAAAAGAGACAGACTCAAGACACAAGCATGCAAACTGTTACTCAGTGTGGGCACATCAGAAATAATCCAACAAAAATGCAAAGTTTCAGCATACCTAAAACAGGTTAAAAATGAGTTTAGCTTGGTGTTCCTCACAGACTCTCTTCACTCAGTGTATACTCTCAATTCGGCTCTAATTATGTACAAATTCGTCCATAAGTTTGCCAAAGTTCTGCTGTTCATTCTCCAGAAACCATGATGCATTAGTATCAATAGGGCTTTTTAGGCTACAGTGGGCATTTTAAGTGGGAGGGGTTTTTATTGATTGTACAGACCCCTCCCCAGCTCCTTTCTATTCACTACCCTACTGTGCCCTGTTCAGGCACTGAATTTTTCTTATTTTGGGCATTCTGAATACTTAAGACTCGGGGGATTTTTATTCAGACTCTTTTTTTTAATCATTTTCTTTTTTCTTTTTTTTTTATATTTAATTATTCTCCCTATCTTTTCTGGCCATTCATATATATGCCTTCTCAAAAACAACTCTGTCTTCCCCATTTTTTATTTTCAGATTTTATAATGCCCTGGCTAAGTATAAACCATCCCAAAACAAAATCGACCAGGGCATTTTATAGGCTCAAAGGGGCTGCAAGGGCTGTGTCATTGGTGGGAGTTATTTTATTTCAGTGGTTTAGCAAAACATGGCCTATTTCATCTACATGTGCATCAATAATTCCTAGAGTTAAACGCAGAACAGAGGCAAATTCTAGAACATCATAAGCACAGAATTATTCACACTCTTGAATGAAAGAAAACTGTAAAATGAAGCATACAACATATAGGCTCAAGTCTCTCAGGGCATGCTAAACTCGTTCGTCATCCCTATCTTAAATGGGCATGCTGATTTTTCTGTAAAGCAATTAAAGTTGGATCATCACGTGAAATGCCCACACAGACTCACAGAATAGCATGCTTTGACTCAACTACCCACCTACACACTTTGCAGCTTGCAAAGTGTGGACACAGACTCAAACAAAACAACAAATAAAATAGAAAAACAAAACAAAACCTAATCTAAAAGGACAGAAAGAACCAGGCTAGTCGGTTGCAGGCGTTGGGTAAGAGAACCCAACATGTTTGAAATAGGCCTTCAGGGCTGCTTCGATTCGGGTCAGTTTTTCATTGGTCTGGAACTGGACATTCTCGATCAACTCAAGTCTCCTCATGATCACTGCGACTGGGTGCTCCCTCTGCGGTGCCTTCCCTGATGGTGGTTTCCTTAATGTACCTGCCATTGCTAAAAGCATGCTCGAGGGGTCTGCCCCCGGCACAAAGAAAACAGGTTTTCCATCCTCATCGTCAACCACATCTTGCATTCTTCTCAAGCAGTTAAGATCAAAATATTCACGGGGAAGGGGGGTTAACTCAGTATCATGCAAATCAAGGAGCCTATGTCTAACAACAAGTTGGGTGATTAATTGGGCACAAGAGATACGATACCTAGGGTGTGTTTTAATCACCCGAAAGTGTGCAATGGCCACAAAACCAAAATTGATTTTGATTTTATGAACCATGCACCACAAAATAAACAACTCCTGATTAGTGATTGAATTGGAGCTATCCTTTCGGCCGAAAAAATTGTAGGCCAACACCCTATGGCAGAATCTCAAAGCATCATTATTTAAGCAATACCCTTTTGTGGATCCGCTCTGAAAAACAGATCCATCCCCAATAGCAACCCATTTTGCGTCGACTCCTTCTGCAGAGTCGGGCACTACAGTCACGACATCGACATATTCCTCATCCTGGAGGCCCAAATATGTCACGATGCCCAACAACATGTTCAAGTCATCAGCCGACATAGAATAAATTCTACCCATCAGTTTAAAAGATAAGACCCTAGTGGATGTAGCAGGCTTGTTCACAGCTTTAATTTTCAAGTTTTGGACAAAATCACAAGATAAAGACGTAAAAATCACACACTCCATATCTAGAAAACATTCCCAACCGATTGCAGAAAACAAATCCCTTACCTCCTGCTCTATACCAAGAGCTGCGAGCGTCTCACGGTGGACTCCTTTTGAATTGATGATTCCCCTGACTGGTGGCGGGCCACTGCTGGGCTTACTTGGTGTGGGGCTCCCCACCCCTCTGCCTCTTTTAGGCACAGGGGCTGAAGTGCCCTCTTCAGCCTTCCTCTTCCGTGAAGAGGTCTCTCCAGCTAGCTTAGCTCCGGCTTTCACACTCACAGATTTCCCCACCCTTCACCTGGGTGAGGAGTTCTCCGAGGGCTCTTCAGAGCTTGCCTGAGTTTGAGAGGGCGCACTAGTTTCTTGCTGCTCCTTCTCTTCTTTGGTATCCCCTTGCTGGGATACCTATGGATGTTCGGTTGGCTCTGGAATGGACTCTCCAACCTTCCTTTTTCCCTTCACTTTCTCCAGTGCCCGCTTCTTGATGTCAGCGGGTGCCTCGTCCTCCTCTTCAAACAACGGTACCTTTTCCGGTTGTGGCTCAGCCTCAATGTCTTCTATTTCAGTCAAGTATTTGTCCAAATCAGTGTCTCTGTCTCCTTCCTCTTCATCTTCTCCTCTTCCTTCAACTTCATCTCCTTCCTCTTCATCTTCCAAGTCCTCAATCTCCACCGACGGCACAGGGGTCAGAGCCTTAACTGGCTGTTTAGCTTTCTTCTTTTCAGCCCCTTTTTTAGACTTTGGCTCAGGCTCTTCAGTAGCCTCTTCCTCCTGCATGTCCTCTTCAGTCGCCTCATCATCTTGCTGCTCCGTTTGAGTCGGAGTTGCGGAGCTTTCTTCCATCACCTCAACCTCAGGCACAGGCTCCTGTTCCGGCGGAGTCTCCTTGGAACGTTTGCTCGAAGTGGCTGCCTCAGATGCAGCTTTCTCCTTGGGCTTGGCAGAGGGTTTCTTCGTGACCTTGGCTGGAGCGGGCTCTTCAGAGGCAGTAGGAGTCTCGAACTCCAAGCGTGCCTTTGGTCCAGCCTTAGGTGCAACCTTCTTCCCCTTTGTCTTCGTCATTGTTGAGTTTGAAAGTTTTCAGATATTAGGGTTACATAAAAATCGAGAGAGAGAGAGAGAGTTCTGATTTTTGCAATAGACGAGTGAAAATGATAGTGGAGATTTTATGGGGTAAGACTTTTATATAAAAGAAATCACTATTCATGATTTGACTTGAGACTCTTCAGATTCCTTAGGAGTCTCCCGGATCAGTATGCCCTATGCTAATGGATAAGCCTTATCCCCTGAAAAATCTGAACAAACTTTATCTCTTCAGAGTGCCTCACTCAGAATCCCTATTTCCAAGAGATTTATTTTATCTTCATCTTTATCTCATTATCTAAACCTGCAAACACCATACTTATCCAAAACAAGCGTAAAATTGCTCCCTAAATTAGTTTAATTAACTGGAAAACTTATTTAAAATAAATAAAAATGAATTAAGACAAATAAATACCTAGGCTGCCTCCCAGTAGCGTCTCAGTTATTGTCGTGGGCACGACATCACCCCAGATTAGGTATAAGTGGGCTCCGCGAGCCAAATCACTGTGACATCTTCTTCAGAGTGCCCAAGGTAAGCTTTCACACGGTGACCATTCACTTTGAAGCGCCCCTAGTATCGGGATTTATCAGCTCAATTGTCCTATTCGGGCATTTTGCATACACTTCAAATGGACCAACCCACTTGGTCCTCAATCCTCCTCCCAATAGCTTGAACCTTGAGTGGTACAAAAGTACTTTCTGTCCTGAGATAAATCTCTTCCTCCGAATTACTTGATCATGGAGCTTTTTCATTTTTTCCTTGTACATCACCGAGTTATCATACGCCTCTATTCTCATTTCTTCCAGCTCTTGAATTTGAAATTTTCTAAAATGCCCAGCGGCGTCAAGATCCATATTCAGCTTCTGAAGTGCCCATCGTGCTTTGTGTTCTAACTCGACTGGCAGATGGCAACACTTTCCAAATAATATCCTGTATGGGGACATCCCAATTGGAATCTTGAATGTAGTTCGGTATGCCCACAGGGCATCTTCCAGATGAACACTCCAATCTTTTCAGTTCGGAGCCACAACTTTTCCAAGAATGGCTTTAATTTCTCGATTTGAGACTTCAGCTTGGCCATTTCCTTGAGGGTGGTATGGTGTGGTGACCTTATGGTGAACCCCATATTTCTTCAACAATCTTTCCAACGTTTGGTTGCAGAAATGGGTCCCTTGATCACTGATGATTGACCTGGGCACACCAAACCGACTGAAAATGTGGGATTTTAGAAATGCGGCTACTACCCTTGCATCATTGGTAGGAGTGGCCTTTGCTTTTACCCATTTGAACACATAATCAACTTCCAGGATAATGTATTGGTTCCCCCTCGAATTTGGAAAGGGTCCCATAAAATCCATTCCCCAAATATCGAAAATCTCCACTGGCATGATTGGCGTCATGGGCATTTCATTTCTTCTTGTAATGTTCCCTACCCTCTGGCACTGGTCACACCTTCTGCAGACGTTGTGGGCATCCTTGAATATTGTGGGCCAAAAGAACCCACAATCCAAAATCCTTCTCGCCGTTCGGTTTGGTCTGAAATGCCCTCCGCAAGCATAACTGTGACAATGCTTTAGAATTTCATCTATCTCCTCATCAGGGACACATCTTCTAATAATTTGATCAGCACACCTTCTCCATAGAACAGGGCAATCCCATGCATAGAATCTGCTCTCATACCTTAGTTTATCTTTCTGGAACCTTGAGTACCCAATAGGCATTTCTCCAGACTCGAGGTAGTTCACTATATCCGCATACCAGGGTGCTAGTGTGCCCCTTGCTGAATACAAATGCTCATCGGGAAAATGATCGGCAATGGGCATTTCGTCACCTTTTTCATTCAGCACCCGACTCAGATGGTCAGCTACCAAGTTCTGTGCCCCACTCTTATCTTTTATCTCGACATCAAACTCTTGTAAAAGCAGGATCTACCTAATTAGTCTTGGCTTCGTCTCTTTTTTGGCCATCAAGTGCCTCAGGGCACCATGATCTGTATAGACAATGCTCTTTGCTCCCAAGAGATAAGATCGAAACTTTTCAAATGCAAACACTACTGCCAATAGCTCATTTTCAGTAGTGGTGTAATTACACTGTGCCCTATTCAGAGTCTTGGAGGTATAGTAAATTACATGGCTTTCCTTTCCTCTCTTCTGACCCAGTACCGCGCCCATAGCGTAGCCACTGGCGTCACACATAATCTCAAAGGGCATTCTCCAATCTGGTGGTTGAATGACTGGTGTCGTGACCAGTCGCTTCTTCAAAAATTTGAATGCATTTTTACACTCTTCATAAAATTAAAAGGGAACATCTTGTTGCAATAAGTGAGTAATAGGCTGGGCAATTTTTACAAAATCCTTTATGAACCTCCTGTAGAATCCAGCGTGCCCCAGAAATCCTCTCACTTGTTTCACCGAGGTAGGATATGGCAGTTTTTCTATTATATCCACTTTGGCTTTATCAACCTCAATGCCCCTCTCAGAAATCACATGTCCCAGTACAATGCCCTCTCTGACCATGAAATGACATTTTTCATAGTTCAGCACTAGGCATTTGTCCACACAACGCTGCAACACCTTCTTCAGATTATCTAAACATCGATCAAAACAGCTCCCGTACACTGTGAAGTCATCCATGAATACTTCAATGCAGTTCTCTAGCAAATCAGAGAATATGCTCATCATACATCGCTGAAATGTGCCAGGAGCATTGTAGAGGCCAAAGGGCATTCTACGATAGGCAAACGTGCTGAATGGGCACGTGAATGTTGTTTTCTCCTGGTCCTCTTGACTTACGGCAATCTGCATGTATCCTGAATATCCATCCAAGAAACAAAAAAACTTGTTTCTTGTGAGTCTTTCCAACATCTGGTCAATGAACGAAAGTGGGAAATGATCCTTCCGCGTGACCGTGTTCAGCTTTTGGTAGTCGATGCAAACTCTCCAGCCAGTTTGCAGTCATGTGGGCACAAGCTCTCCTTTCTCATTTTTCACAACTTGAATGCCCGGCTTCTTGGGCACAACATGGATCGGACTGACCCACTTGCTGTCTGAAATCGGGTATATAATGCCCTGGTCCAGTAGCTTAATTATCTCTTTTCGCACCACATCCTTAATCACTGGATTGAGCTTTTTTTGTGGATCACGAACGGGTTTTGCATCATCTTCCAACAATATTTTGTGCATGCAAACCGCCAGGCTAATGCCCTTTATATCTACCAAAGTCCATCCGAGTGCCTCCTTGTACAGTCTCAACAATCTCAAAAGGCGGTCCTCATCAGCTTGATTCAACCCCGCACTTATGATTACAGGGAGAGTCTCATTATTCCCTAAATAGACATATTTCAGATTCCTTGGTAATGCTTTCAACTCCAACATGGGCGCTTTGATAATAGAAGGCATCAGCTTATCATCATTTCTCCGAATGGGCACACCATAGTCCACACATCCGTATGACATTTCTTCCAATGAATACAACATCATAATTCCATCCCTTACGTCGTCATCCTCTTCCAGGGCATCCTGGTCAATCAGTCCATCCCACAATGCCAACTCCAGCAGTTATCTGTTGCTCACCATGGATAAAGTAGAATGGCTCGGGGAATGAAATGTGTTTATAAAATTACAATTTTCTGTATTCGGGAGGTGTTTCATAGTTTCAAAAATGTTGAACGTCACCTTTTCCCCATCAAACTCACATGTCAGTGTGCCCTTGTCCACATCAATCTTGGTTCGAGCTGTCTTCATGAAAGGTCTTCCCAGCAACAAAACTGAAGATTTTGAAGTCGCTGTGCCCATGTCAAGTACATAAAAATCTACTGGGAAAATAAGCTCGTCCACCTTGACCAATACATCTTCAATGAGGCCTTCTGGATAAACATTAGATCGGTCAGCAAGTTGAATGACCACACGGGTCTCCTTCAAAGGTCCAATCTTTAATTCTTTGAACATCGATAGGGGCATTACATTGATTGATGCCCCCAAATCCAGCATAGCCTTTTCGACTTTTATGTCTCTAATAACGCAAGGGATCATGAACATTCCTAGATCATCACACTTCTTGGGTAACTTCCTTTGTATCACAGCTGATACATTCTCTCCAACTAAGAACCTTGCATCGTCATTGAATCGCACCTTTCTGGTACAAAGCTCCTTTAGAAACCGGACATACCGTGACACTTGTTTGATTGCCTCGATCAGTGGGATGTTGATCTCTACCTTGCTGAATACTTTTAGCATCTCCTTGGTTTCCTCTTCTTTTCTATTCTGTGCCAATCTCCCTCGAAAGGGAGGTTTCCATGTCTCTGGAATGGGCACCTTGGCAGGCTGCTTCTCTTCTGGGATGGGCACAGTATTAGTCTACTCAGCTTCTTGTGCCTTGTTTTCTATGGGAGTTTTTTCCACTTCTTTCTCCAAAGGCACACCGCCCTTCTCTTCTCTTGGCCTAACCATCTCCGGAAGCTATTTTCCACTCCTCAATGCTACTGCATTCACTTGTTCTCTTGGATTTTCAACTTGGGAAGACAGCTTCCCATTTTTCTCCTCCATCTTGTGCATGGCTTGAGCCAATTGATTGATTTGTTTGCTCATGTGCGAGAGACCAGCTCGAGTGTCTTGCTTAAACTTCTCATTCTCCTCAGCCATAGCAAACACAAGATCTTCTAGCCTTTACTTCCTTTTCTCCTCTGGTGGTGGCAATGGGTGTCCATGATGCCCATCCTCCGGTCTTCTCCATCTAAAATTTTCATGGTCTCTCCAGCCAGGATTATAAGTCTGGGAGTGAGGATCATATCTTCTGGAATGCCCATTCTGGCCACCTATAGCATTCACTTCTTCCATTTCGTCTTGTAGAGTAGGACATTCATCTGTGAAGTGAGATATGCTTTTGCATACCCCACAAGGTCTGGGCTTCCTTGCTATGCTTGCACCGGACAAGATTTTTTCAATCTTGTCGCACAATCTATCAATCCTGCTGTCCTGGTCCGGTGCCCTTTCAGTTTCACTTACAACCCGAATGCCCTGTCCACCGAAGTCTCGGTTGTCTTCAGCTATTTTTGTGAGGATTCTGAATGCTTCAACAGGCTGTTTGTTCAAAATAGATCATCCACATGAGGCATTCACGATCGTTCTCTCATGCGGTCTCAATCCTCCGACGAAATACTGAATCAAATCGTGTTCAGTAATCTGGTGCTGTGGGCATTTCGCCAGCATCGCCTAGAATCTTCCCCAATATTCATAGAAACTTTCATTAGTTCTCATCTTCAGGCTCCCTATCCTTCTTCTCATTTCTTGTACTCTGGATGTTGGAAAATATTTCTCCAAAAACTTCTGTTGAAGTTGTCTCCATGTGGTCACAGCGCCAGTGGGTAGTGTGTACAGACAGTTCCGTGCCCCATCTTGAAGAGTGAAAGGGAACGAAACCAACCGCACATACTCTTCTTGTCCATGGTCGGATGGTTGAGTTTGGCAAACCATCTCAAAATCTTGCAAGTGCCTTTGTGGATCCTCTCTAGGCATTTCGTGGAACTTCGGCAAGATCTGGATAAAGTTTGCGTGAATATCCCAGTTCTGAGTCACAGCTGGGAGTGTAATGCCCATTGGGCGCAAATTCATGTTGGTCGGGAAGACCAACTGCCTTAAAGTCCTGTTATCATCTGCATTGCCATTTGCGGCATTTCCATTTGCGGCCATGTTGATGTTGTGGCCGTTCTCAAACTGTCCTTTCTCTTCATGCCCTTCGTCTTCTTGATCTTCTTGATCTTCTGGTGGTGGTGTGGGCTCACGAGGTCTATTTGCTTCTTGGCGTGCCCTCTTCACTGCTACCCTGTTTTTCCTCGAAATCTTCTCTATCTCCGGATCGTACAATAGAGTCTCCTCTGAAGAGTCCCTGGGCATCAACTTCCAGGCTCACCAATGGTGGAAGATAAAATCACTAGAAACTAGCTCCCCGGCAACGGCGCCAATTTTGACGCGCGGTCGTTTCGCGCTCAAAAATATATTTGTAAACTCCTGTGCCCACAACGAGCGTAGCTAGCCAATGAGTACGGGTCGAACCCACAGAGAGCTGTTGTGATTCTATCTTCAAGTAACCAATCACAAATGGGATTTTGGTGTTATCACTAAACTGAAATTAAATCTGCAAAAGGAACTAAAGAAAATATCAAATAACAAAAGGTTATGGCATTTGAATTAGAATTTGGCTTCAACATAAAACAACTCGATCATGGGCACACCGATTTTCATACATGATAGGTCATCTAGTTATGGTGACCGGATTCCTCTTAGCGTCTCCTCATCTATCCTTTCATTTTAAGTTTAAAAGTGATTCATCTTCGATTAAACCCCTAACCAGTTACCCACCTCCCGATTCCTCTAAGAGATGTAAGCAAACAAGCAGCAGTGTGCCATAGACGGACCCAGATCTGTTGTGTTCAACTGATTCCTCTTGTGCCCACAACACCCCATTAATTCCCTTATTACTATATGAACCGACACACAATCACGATCCGCCAATTTAATTAATAGTGGTGTGCCCTCTTTACCTAACGAGTGATCAGCCACATTGGGCACTTCAGACACACACTCACATGGAACAAGGCTCAAGAATTAACGGAAACTAATCATGCAATACTATGCTCATTTTGGCCTCACGAGTCCAGATTTATGCTCAAACCAATTTCATTGTTCAAATGCCAGAATTAAAGATCTAGCCGAGAAGGCTAGACATAATTAAACTTGCAAAAAATTAAAGACATAAAATAAACAAGAACTTACTGAATTAATTAAGTAGAAACTCGACTCCAACATCGAGAAGTATAAACATAACCTAAGTACCGAAGGTTTAAGATTTTTCAGATTGTTTTTGGCTGCCTAAGCAGCGTACTGAAAATGAAATGCAGAAAAGTAAAATGTAGAAATGCTTCAGACTGCCTAGCGATTGTTTTCCCAGAGACTAAACTTGTTTAAATAACTACATTTCCGAGTGGAGTTTCCCCCACAAGTGGAGGTCTTCTGCTGAAATTCCAAAACGTCGTGCCACTCTCTGATCGGTTGGATAAGCTTCAGCGTTATCAAATCCCTATTTTTTAGGGATTGCTCTTATCTTCTTCGATTGAGCTTATCTCTTTGTTGCAGTGCCTTCTAAGAGTCCAGCTTAGTTCTAACTCTCCTTCGGAAGTGTAGCTATCTTCCACCATCTCTCCTCCAACTGATTTTCGAGTTTCACGGGAATGCCCATTCTGACCTGTGGTCGAGTCTGTGCGAGTACTGTGGGCACGGTATCATCTGTCAGCTCCATCCGTATCTGATATGCCCACTTCACCGACCGAATATGGGATGGATACTGAAGAAGTCCCCTGTACCTCTGATGAACATATGTGTGAGATAAATGTGAATAACTTGGCATAAAATACCCCTTCCGCTAGACTCGACTCTTGGAATGCCCTTTGACCGCAACCTGGTTCTTTTCGACTCAAAATACACTGAAAATGACATTTATAGAGGATAGAATGCCCATAAAATCACGAAATAAATGGACTTATCAGTATCCATCTAATTAGATATGGTATGATTGATAAGAATCATATGATATAATTAATGCCATCTAATTAGATATAATTGTATGATCTAATTAAGAATCATATGGCGATTTTGCCACTCCAATCGTATGATCTAATTGATGCCATCTAATTAGATATCTAGCTCTTGTAGAAATTGATGCCATCATATTATCTAATTGATGCCATCTAATTAGATATAATTGTATGATCTAATTAAGAATCATATTATTGTATCAAAAATATATATACTCGATCTAATTAAGAATCATATTATTGTATCAAAAATATATCTACTGATTTCATAATTAAAAATCGTATTATAGTATCAATTTATAATTATATCTACTCTAGATAATTAAGAATCATATTATTATAATTAATATATATCTACGCTAGATAATGACCATATAGTTATTAAAACCCTAAACCCTTGCCCAAACCCTTGCCCTTCCAAATCTGTGCCCTTCAAAATCCTTAACACTTGCCCTCTCAAACCCCTACCCTACGAGCCCCCTAAATCCTAAAACACGTTTTATTAACTCGCATTGATTGACAGATGAATCGACGCACGCAACACGTTTCATTCATCTTAATTGTCCTTGCCATTTATACCTTCCCAATGTTCAAAGATATCTCCACAAAATCTTCAATTAATTAGCCAGATTCTGCATCTCTCTAGTCATTACTCTCCCATACATTATTCATCTCCATTTCTGCATCTCAATCAAAGCAAAATGGCCGGCGACTCAGCCTACAAGTTGAAACCTAGCGGTGTCAGGGCGCCTATGTCTCACCGGTGAATGAGGAGGGATTTGGCACATGAAGTCTACTACATCACGGTCGCTACGAAGATGGAGTTTGCAAACCGCCTGGTAAGACAGATCTATATATAAGTATCTTGTGTCTTTTTTCAAGATCTATGTTGAATGGGTGATTTTCATTAGATTTAACTAGTTTTTTAATTTTTGGCTAGAATATGCCTTCATATGCTTTATCTTACATCGGTGATCGTGACTGCACCCTGAAGCTTCACGTTGGTTTGCATAAGGTACGTTTTAATGTTGACTATAAATTTAGAAAAATTTATCAAAAGAAACAGAAGAGGTACTCGTGTTTGGCCCGTCTGGATGGTGGTTGGAAAGATGTGTATGAGTTCATGGAACTCAATCAAGGGGATACGGTCGAGTTCCGTAGTTGTGTGTGTGACCCGCTCCATTTCTATGTTGCGAAAAATATGCATGATGGCCTCGTCGAAGTGAAGAAGGAGGAGTTTGATGGGGAATTTCTACTTGTTTAAGCTTTTATCAATATGAATATTTATGTATATATTTTTTATGACCAACCTTATGTATTTTATGACTTTTCTGGAATTTCTACTTGATTATGTTAATTATAGACTAATTATGGATTAATTACGCATATTGATCTGTCCTTTTGGATTTTGAGTATGTTGGTTATAATTATATTCTGGAATTTACGTTTTATCTGGAATTAGGTTTTATTAGTCGTACACTTTGATCTTACTATTTTTGTGAATAGTTTATGATATTTTTTTTTAATGATTTGATAATTTGAAACATCGAAATTTCAAAAAATCTTCAATTATTTGCGCTAAAAATCACCTACCGTCAAAATTTTTTTTTGAATAATTTGATAATTTGAAACATCTAAGTTTCAAAAAATTGAGACAAATAGTTGCGCTTAAAATATGGAAATGATATATTTCCTATTATTCAATTCTAATAATTTGAATAATATGATAATTTGAAACATTTATCTTTCAAATATTGTATATTTCAAATCATGTAAAATTTGAGATTACAATAATTACATTCTGCATTCGAAATTACAAGAATGAGACTCATTAATGCAAATTTCAAATCATGTAATTACATTCTGCATTCGAAAATTAAAAAGTAGATGACAATCATTAATGGACAAACTAGTTAGGGTTTAGTGACCTTGAGCCCAAAAAAAGTTGAATTTATTCTTCTAAGCCACACTTCAAGTTACAAGAAAAGTAATGATTATAGTCTTTAAAGCACACTTCAAGTTACAAGAAAACTAATCATTCTCTTTCTTAAACCACACTTCAAGTTAGATTTTTCGTCCATTTCAACTGATTATGTTCAAATTTGCACACAAACATATTTAGCTAGATTATTTCCCATGTTTTGAAATTCGCTCAAACTCACACAAACAGATTTAGCTAAATTTGCCATTACAAAACTAACTCATTGAATAGATTTACGATTAAATCACAACAACTTGATTGAAAACATTGTTCCGATTATTCCTACATAGTCAAAATAAAAGAACCTATTAAAACATGTTAATCTTATGAGGGTGCAACTCGACTACCTCTGCCACGTCCCGCCACAGTTGTCGTACGACCGCGACCTCGATGACCACCTCTCTTCGAGCATGACCTAAATCGTATCTCGTTGGGCCTTCCTTTCGTCCTAGTAACTTGTGGATTAAGAATAGGCGTGTTTTCGTTCGCTTGTGATGACCTTTTTCTACTAACTTGTGATGACCGTTGTTCGTCAGCGTTGTTGGCCGGAACCTTGCCCAAATTCTCAATTGATTTATTCATTGCATCAATAGTCGATTTTGCAAACTCCGTCTTCTCACCATCTCCAATCACCAAATCTGCCGTGACTAGAAATTTTTTTTCCAACTCTTGATATCTTTTGTACTCATCCGTCATGTGTGGATATCCTCCGGAAAAAAATATAGATGAACATTTCCTAAGTACATCTTTTCTCCACCTCCTCAAAATATACCTCTCATTGACACTTTTCATACGTAGAGTCCTCATGACTTCAAAAATATGACAACATAGCAATCCTTTAAACTCAAAATTCCTACAGTTGCATTCTAAATACTCTCTATTTCGCCGGTACTCAACCACATATGTATAATCCCTCCTATAAAAATTATTGATTATCTTTGTCTCCAATACGTTATATTTTTCAATCCCAACTTGCTCATATAAAACAGATGTTAGCCTAGTTTAATTAAATAGCACATAAAATTTGCCATTCGAAAGATGCAAAAAATATTTAACTTAACTAACCTGCTGTGACTCTTGGTCATATTGGACAACGCAATATTTTATTCGCTCAATATTATCTTGAACACGCTTGATGATTGAATTAGTATATACCTCTTGAAACTGTGCCTCCCATTTATACTCCGTTAAACATCTCCTCATCTTGTTCTTTGATTCAAAATCAGCATGGAACTCCTTCTGGATCTTCTCACCAATAGCCATCTCGTATTGTTCCATAAATTGTGTAAGCGTGCACCTCGAGTGAAGATACTCATCAAAGTAAGCATGCATACCCTCACTTCGTTGCGTTGAGATCATTCCGGCCCAAAATGTATGGTTCAAGTACACCGGAACCCATTTTTCCCTTTCACTATACAAGTCTCTAAGCCATCTATTGCCTTCAAGTCCATGTTCTGCAATCAAGGCTGCCCAATTCATCTCAAATGTTACAATATCAAGGCTGTCATAAACAACTCCTTTCCATTCATTGATAACTTTGTTATAATCAGCCACGCCTCTAAATTTGACCGGTAATTTAGCCATAATATGCCAAATGCAGTATCGATGAATAGTTTGAAGCATAACCTCTTGTAAGGCCAGCTTGATACTATAATCTTGGTCCGTAATAATACCGACGGGAGCTACCCCACCCATTGCAGCAAGCCAATTCAAAAATATTCATTTGAAAGATGATGTGTTCTCTTGTGTGACCAAAGCACAACCCAACAATATTGAATGACCATGGTGATTGACTCCAACAACCGAAGCAAATGGCATCTGGTGCCTATTGACGAGGTAGGTTGTGTCAAAACTCACTGCATCGTGAAATTCTTTATAAGCCGCTCGACTTCTAGGATGAATCCACAAGACGTTGCGTAATCTACCCTCATCATCAACATCCATCAAATGATAAAAATTTCCATCTCTAACTTTCAATCTATTGAAAAGATTTCGAACAGCTTCTGCATCTCCATCCCCTATTCTCATTCTTCGTCGTTCCTCGATGTAATTTTGACAGTCTTTACGGAGACATCCTAAGTTTTCAGGACCACCATTTTGAACTTCTAGAAATTAAATATTTTTAGAAGGTCTTATACCTGCCCTATCGATTGCTTCTAATTGTCTCTTCATGTGTACCGTCAAATGCCTATGTGCAGGTATCAAAATAGAATAAACTGGATCAAGCTCGTGATTATGTTCCTTGAAAATTGATGACACAACCCATCTTCCATCAATCATCTTATTTGCATTTAGCCTAGCTTTGCAATTAGTTTTCTTAGAAAGGGTACTTGTTGGCGAACGTTTTCCCGACTTGCAACATACAATAAGAGCATACTTCACTTCTCTATCTGAATCCTCCCCATTTACTGAACCCATTTTGCGAAATGATCTTTTCATCACAGAAAATCCATTCCGTTTACCAAATGCTTGATAATCTTCAAAGAGGCTTTCGAGAGTGGCATATAGCATACCTGTTTGAGGGCCGCTACTAGAATCAGCATCACCATTTTCAGTTGTAGTCTCGGCTTCACCATTTTCGATGGGATTTCCAGCTTCTCCATCTCCATTGTTTGTATTTTCAGCTTCTCCATCTCTATTGTTTGTATTTTCAGTTTCTCCATCTCCATTATTTGTATCTTCGTCTCTGCTTAACTCGGAATCTTCTCCAAATAATTGCTCAAACAATATGCTACGATTAATTACAGCCATCGTTGTGAAGAAATTAAAGATCGGGCTCAAGGCAGTAGAAATGATAGCTATGAAAATTGTGTTTATCTTTTTTTTTTTTTTTTTTTTTCTGGATGTAAATGAAGTTTATTATTTTATTTTATTTATATTGAAATCCATGTCACATAATAATTGAGTGGAAACTATTGAAATTACCGAGATTAATAGCGGGAAGGAGATGAGAAATGGGTGGTAATTTTTACCGCCCATAAACCCTAATCTTGGAGCCAAAACTAAATAAGGTTATATTAGTAAAATCATCTAAATCTTTTTAATTAATATTTAATTTAATAATTTCTGTACATCCAGAATCTGGATGAATAGGTGAACCCTTAAATTTAATGTACAACAACAAACAATTAGAGGAGAGAGAGAAGAGACGCATATACAAAGGCTAGAGAAGCTAGAGGCTAAAGCCTAAACGGTATTCTAACTTAGATGTGATATGTGCTGGACGCCATTATTAGCTTTAGTGCATTTGATGATATCGGCAAATCAAATACTTGTACGTAGCGGCTACGTATTAAATTCGTTCTAAAAAATAAAAGTGGAGCTACACATTTTTAAGTATCAAGAAAGATAATGATAACATTGGAAAATTTGGTTCACCTGTTATAGGATTGTAAACAAATCAAATAATTTTGGTTCGGTTTGATATTCGATTTGATTTTTTGATATTCGAATTCAGAAATTTGTGATTCGAATACAAATATAAACACTTTTTCCGATTCGATTAGTTATCAAATTCAAACTCAAAATCATGATATTCAATTCGATTTATGTTTATATATATACATATAAAAACATATATATAATGGATTCCGATATATAAATATCCAATAATCCAACTAAAATATTAGTTTGTTTATGTTCAACCTTTTGAATTTGTGACTTGTTAGTATGTGATTTATTATGATTTGTGAACAGTGAGTTGGAACATATAAATATGTTTTTAGCATCTATTATTGAGTGTTTATTAGGTAAATGTATCAAAAATATCATTTATTATTGAGTTTTGTGTTTAATTGTGTATTAGGTAAAATATTGGTTTAAAATATTGTTTTAGGAAATTTTCTTCAAAATTGTGAATCGAATATATTCGAATTGAATCGAATAGTGTAAAATTAAGGAAATTTCGAATCGAATCAAATCAAATCGTATTGTATGTTTATAATACACTTAAAAAAAATCAAATTGAATATTTGAATCGAATCGAATATTTGCGAATATCTTATCGAATCGAATACGAATAAAAAAAATATTCGAAGTCGACTCGAATACCGAATCGAATATGCAACATTTTTTTCGAATCGAATCGAATACATAGATATTCGTTCTGATTCGATTCATTTGCAACCCTAGCCTATTATTCCTCTCTATGATTTGCGAAATGTTTCGTAATAGTAAAATTTAGAGAAAATTTCGATTTTGGTCCCATATGACATGGGGTATTCCGTTTTTGGTCCTGACGGTTTCACTTTTGGTCCTTTTTTAAAAAAAATACCCAAAACTAGTCCCATAGGTTTATTACTATCGATTTTGGTCCCACGAATTAAACGGCTGTTTTAACAATTGACGAAAACATCACGCACGACTCACGTGTTGGCCCCATAAGACATGGGGTATTCCGTTTTTGGTCCCGATGGTTTCACTTTTGGTCCTTTTTCAAAAAAAATTACCCAAAACTAGTCCCATAGGTTTATTACTATTTCATAATTGACATACAGCCCAATATAGTTTACAAATTGACCAATTTAACCCCAAAGCATATGCTGATTATTTTTTTTAGTAGAAATACACATGTACAAATATTTTTTTTATGAACATAATTTATTATGAGCGTATGTAAATTAATAGAGGGGATACTCAGCATGTTTTGTCATATATTACATCCATTTTTACTTGAGATAAGTTTTATCTTTTCTTTTCTTCGATCGAGTTCTGTAATTTGTATCTTAATTATACATATATTAATCATATGTCTCACGACTCACATAGTCAGAGCTGTATTACGACCATAGAAAGTGTGAGGCAAAATTGAACAATGAATTCACAATCATAATATGAAAGCACAACTGGATAATCACTACAATAAACAGATCGATCGTTTAAAACTCAATGTTAGAGGTCCATAACCGAAAAAAAAACCTCAATATTAAATGGAGGAGCATTATTTTTTCCGTTTGATCAAAATAAAAGAGCATTTTTTGTGTGTGTTATTTTTCAGTAAATATCAGTTAACCAAATTATTATGAGAGATTAAAGGTCACGGATTCGAATCTCCTTAATATCACACGTCGGGTATGTGAGTAAAAAAAAGGAAGAACAAGAAGAAGAAAACCAAATCATTTTGAGAGTTTTTAGCATTTGACCTTTCAGTTTAAGTTTCACGTCTAGGATTATGATTTTAATTTTTTTAATTTTATATATATAGTTATTAGATAATAATGTTAACTTTCAACATTTTCTTTAACTTAAAATAGGCCACTAAGATTTTTATTTCCATACACACACGCATATCCAGTTGATTGAAAAAAGAGATGATAATTTTGTAAAATTATTTTTAAAATGCAATGTTACAATTCAACATACATATGTTAAAATTGATAATTTCGTAAAATTATTTTTAAAATGCAATGCTACAATTCAACATACAGATGTTAAAATTAACATTCACGATGCTATTTAATTCCAAATATTTAAAATTGGAGGTGGCAAAAACAGGTGAAATTTGCCTCCAAAATCGTTGATGAATTTCTGGGAATTTTTCATGTTGGGACCAAAATTGATATTAAAATGGGATCAAAATCAATACAAATTTTAACAGAAACCGTGACAGCGTGACTGAAAATGATACTTCATATCCTATGGGACCAAAAGTGAAACCGTCGGGACAAAAAACGGAATACCCCATGTCCTGTGGGACCAAAATCGAAATTTTCTTGTAAAATTTATGATTGGGTGGCACCATACACTGTTTGTTGGTTCAACACTTCAAATTTACTGCTACATGTATATACTTTTTATATTTCATCCCATGTTTTACTATCAAAATTTATAATTTTAATAATATTAGTTATTAAATAAAATTTAATTATAACATAATTAACCATAATCAATACTATTCAATAAAAATAATTATAAACCATGATTGGGTAGAATGAATCTTAACTAACAATTATAAAATTAATTAAAGTACAAAAATATGAAATTAAAGAAAAAAATTACAAAAAAAAACTCATAATTTAAAGATAAAATATGGAGTGAAACACAAAGGGTATAACATAAAATCTCACGTATTTTAACTTTAGGCTAAAAAAGATTAACCCTTCCTAACCGAGGACAATCTCTCAAAAATAACCCCATTATAACAATAACTAAAAGAAAAATTCTAAACACAATTCTCATTTTTCTTTTTATAGCCCCATTATTTTATAAAATAATAATAATAATAGGAAAATATGTTTTTGCCCCTTAGGTTCATTATTTAAAACCTAACTAAAATCATAAACCCCAAGCCCAACCCCCAACCCAAATTGAAGATTATTTTTTTTACAAATTATCATAAAATTTACCAACATCCGCTCAATACTAAGCTCAATTGATCCTGTAAGTAATAGCAGACAGACAAACTTAAAAACCAATGAAAAAAAAATCAGTCCAATTTCCTAGGTTTAGGAAATTCAAAATTTAAAACACAAAGTTAAGACAAAAACAAACAAGCCCTTAGTCTTTCAAATTTATCGAAAAAGATGATGACTTCTTCTTAAAAAAATAATGTTAATAAAAATATAACAATGAAATTTGATTTTCAAATAAATTCCTCCACGGAATGGCTTAAATTCAATCACTTTTAGCAATTTTTTTAATTTTTCCCCCCCAAAATTTGACAGAAATTTATTGAAGGCCCAGCAATCTGACAGTTGGGGTTGGGGTTGGAGACCTGGAGCCTGGAGGTGCCCTTCTAAAAATAAATAAATAAAAATTATTTGTTTTTCTGAATTAAACTGGGGCTCATCATTGGGTAATTTATTGGGCTATTTTGGCCTCTTACCTATTATTTTAGTGGGCTGTCTTTAGAAATGCACCACCTCATTCATAGGGACCCAAATCAATAAAACAAAAAATGTTCATAATAAATGACAGGACTAAATTAACCGTACGTGGCTTACAAATCAAATTAACAATACTTAGTTATTGAAAATTAAATTAAAAAAATAGTATTCCCTCCATCCCAATAACATACTTACTTTTTTTTTTGGATGCCCAAATATATAGACTGGTTACTATATATATTTAGTTAATGTATTAATATACACTCCTATTTAATATGTTTACATCAAGTATTAATTCATTATCAAATGAATAAATAGGGACATATTATGAAGTTTTTTTAATTAATTGTCTTTCTCAATCTTTATATTAATTTTTGTGAAAATCTTACTCATCCTATCTTATTGGAACATAGAGGTAAATACATTTAGAAGTTCATAAGCAATAAGGGGCCAATAAAATTATATTTAAATGCTTAATGAAATTAGTTCTACAAGGTTTTGCAATTCTCTCTTGCTTAATGAAATTAGTTCTACAAAGTATAGTGGAATGAAATGGAATAGAATGATCATTCCTATATACATTCTTATTCAAGTGAAATGGTGAAATAATGAAATTATGTATAAATTTAATGGACTTAGAAATGGAATGATAATTTTAATGGAATGACAATTCTTATGATTGATATTTCTACGTAATGAAGAATGAAATGAAATATTTTATGTACTTTTAAATTTCTTTATACTTGAATAAAAGTACATAAGCTAAAACATAAGCTAATATTATCAATACATGCTGTAATTGTTTTCTTAGATATCTAAATTGCATTTTTCTTTTTCAATATGTGATTTTTTTTCTAATTTTATTTTATCAAATTATAATATATTTAATTTATTAAAAAAATATTATCATTTCAAAAATTTTCATTTGAATATATTAAATTATATCAAATACATAAATATTTTTTTTAATTTTTTATTAAAATATATTTATATGTGATAATTATTTTGGTACTACTTTCATTTTTCTCCAGTAAAAATTTAAAAACTATCAAAATTTGATTTTAATATATATTTTTATTTTTATTCAAAATAAATAAATATTATAAAAATAATTATGAAATAATAATAAAAATTATTTAATCTATTTTTTTAATCATGATAAAATAATATTATAAGACATGATAATATGTAAATATATCGAAGGTGACTATTTTCTTACTTTTGGAAATAGTGATTGATTTGGGAATAGTGATTTTAAAACATAGTAATCATAGGAATATGAATGACCATTTCATTCCACCACACCAATCACCCCCGTTCTGAATATTTTCTAGAATAATAGCTTTTTTTTAATCACTAATTTTATAGGGAAAAGTAGTAGACAATCTCTCAATGAAATATTTATAACACATTTACTTATGATTATAACAGAAATAATGGGCTTCAATTGGGCTGTCAATGCCTATAGGCAAGCTTTACAGAATCTAGTGTAACTATTACATTTCGGTCAACTTTAGTTAATCTCGCCACATTTAATTTCTGAATTCAAAATCTATAAATATATTTTTTTTGATCAAAAAATCTATAAATATTTAGTAAAGTCGAGTTTGTTGTAGTATGCAGATTAGTAGAAACGAGTGAGATTTAATATACGCATTGAAGAAGTTTATTTATAATGAACGCTTGAAATTGTTTTGCATCTGAATAAATATAATATTGAAAAGAGCTAACAAAATCTAGGGCTAATTATATTTAATTTTTCCTCATTCGGATAATATTTGAATGATAACATTCAATAAGATTTTCACAATGTAACTCGAACAACAAAGCCATTGTCGTGACGTTAACTAATGTATAGTCAAGCTAGGACAAGACAAATGTAAAAGCGTGACAAGAAATTAAAGAATCGAACTGTGTATTATTCATAGACACGTGAAAAAAGAAAGATAAAGACAATCATGAATATTCAACAATTATATATAAAGCCCACACTTTAATTTTACGTAACGTGTTACGTGTGACATGAATATTGTAGCATGCATGCATGCTCATTGCTCATGAGTTTGATATGAAATTTAATGGGATATATATATATATATAGTCGATTAATATTTAGAATATATGTATAATGCATATATGTATGATTAACAGATAATACTTTCAAGATTATGTTTTTAGGCATGCGGACCTTGTCGTTACAAGAGAAAATGAAGACATATAAAACTTTCTATTAAATTTTGCCCATTTTTTTTCTTTTTAAACTTAATTTCATTTTTTATTCTTTCATTTTTTTTTAAGCTTTTGCCCTGCTTCATTTTGTTGAAAGAGGAACATGAACAAATGAAAGTACAAAATAAGCAAAACTAAAAACGTTGAAAGGAGGATTAAAATTAATTTGCACATTATTTTTCTTATTTTTTAATCATTAATCTATAAATTGCCTTAAAAAGAAATTAATCTTTAATTTTTTTGGCAATGTAATTAGGCGGATCCAAAAATTTAAATTTCTAATACGATCTATAGCTAGAGAGGAACCAGTAGCGCCTTCTAATTAACAAGAGCTAGCTGTATTTGAAGTTATTTAATTTTTGCTATATATATATATATATATATATATATATATCATACCATATCAGTGTATTTCCGTATAAAAATTATAGTTCTTAATTTGCAACATCACCATTGATACAATTAAAGACATACTTCCCAATTTATTAGTTACTATTGCATACGTATTTATATATGTTGAAAACTGATATATAGCTATATATATTGAATAAAGGATATGATATAAAATCAATTTAGCTAGTTTGTCTTTGAGTGAAAATCATTTAATTACTCAAAGTTACCTACACTATTTATATATATAATATATGTTATCCTAGCTAGCTAGATAGGTAATAACTATTGATAGAGATCTGGTAATTTTAGTCATAAAAATATTAAAAATCGTGTGGTTTCAATAATTTTTTCCCTAGAATACTTAAAATTTGAGAATTCTGGCCACACGGTTGTGGTTCCAAAAATCTCAATACATACATACATATATATATATATATATGTTATAGTTACGTGACAACTAAAAATGAATTTCTCCCCCATATATATCTCTATGAATCTAAAAATGAGAAAAATAATAATTGACACGCGCCCTCATATATTGTATCGATCCGTTGAGAACGACCAATTATGAGATGAACCTCAAGAAACAAATAAGTCTGGATCCCTTTGCGTAAGGTATTGTGAAGCTTCAATTCAACAAAAGCAAATGATGAATAACCTAAAAGGGAAAAAAATTGGGGAAAAAAACACTTCTACTAGAACTATTATTCATTCATATACACATCCAAATTAAAAAAGAGAAAAGTTAAAGGATCGATTAAAAGTATTAGATACAGACTGCCATGGATATTCTACATGTGTAAAGTTATACATTTTTATTGGTGAATAATTCAATCATTAATTTCGAGTGAGATCAGGAAATTTAGAGAGAGAGAGAGAGAAGGATCGGGTTTACAAGTTAATAATAATAATAATAATAATAATAATAATAATAATAATAACAATAATAATAATAATAATAATAATAATAATAATAATAATAATAATAATAATAATAATAATAATAATAATGTGTGTGTATATATAATAAGAAATATGAGAATTTTCATACAGAATACAATTTAATTAATATGTGCTTTTGTCTCTTTCAGTGATTTCTTGTATGGCTAGCTAATTATTACTATTAATGTTGTTAATTAAGCTTTTGAAGAAAAGTGTGGTGTCTAAATTGTTCATAAATGTTGTTTTAGGCAGCAAATGAGTGGAAAATCACAGGAAATTAATTAAAAGCTAGCTGTAAAGACAAGGCTTTTATAGTTTTATACATGATTGAAAATAAAGATCATGAACAACATTAGCATCACATAATTAAAATGAATCTTTGACCATCAAACTTTTTTGAGCTCGATTATTTCTTCCAATCCCAATAATTCCAAACTTTTCCATTGTAAGGAAAATATATTAAATTCGCACTCGTGCATGCAAACAAACAAAAAAAAAACATAAAATATCGACATATATCTACGTTAATTTATGCATGGTTGAGTTCACTCATAAAATTAGGAAACCGGTCAAAGTGCCCCTCCATTATTTGGGATGATGAAAAAGACTGTCCTTAAAGAAGAAGAAAAGGCGTAAAAAAAAAGGCTTTTATAATTTTTGAAAAGGTGGGATAACATAAATAATTGGTTAATTTATGTTTTCTTTGTGTTTTTTTTTAAAGTGTTATGTGAGAAGTTTTTGTTCTTTTCCCCTTGCAATAGTTATTGAAATTAAAGAGCGAATGAGAATGAATTCTGTAAAGGGTTCGTATTTGAAATTAAGCTTGTCTTCATTTAAACTTAAAAGGGTTCCAAAACAGAAAACACAAAAACAAATCCTTATTAAAGGGAGGAATAGGGTTTGTCGGCCTCTTTTCTTGAAAAACAATTTGCATGCACGTAGTTTGTCAGTACTATTTAATACTCTTTCTGTTTTACAAAGTGAATATCATTCTGACACTTTAATTTTATTATATAAAGAATGTCATTCTACACGTACAATAATCGAGGTGGAGAATTCACATTTTTCTTTCGTTTCCCCTCATTTAACATATTCAAATATCCCATTTTTTACTTATTTAATCATGTATTCACATAAAAGTGTACGTCCTCGTACCATGTTGCGAGGTTGTTAGCTAGCATGCATGGTGAGTTCGTTCAACTACGAGAATGAACGAGAACACTTCAAAATCCCTTTAGGGTTTTGTGATGCCGGGGGCCATTCATCTCTTCCTTTGTAGTCCTTATACTCCACCTGTAGATAGTGAGAGTTGTTCTCTATCTATCCTAGATAGTGGGATTTCTTTTATTCGAATTGCACACTTCAACTTATTTCTATTTTACGTGGTAGGAAATTACCTCACCCCTACTCTAAGGATTCATTCCTAGAATTGTCATTTTCCCTTGGGCCTGTCTAAAGTGTGTTAATTAGAATATGTTATACAGTAAATACTTTATTGTTTTATAATAATTTTTTACTCATAAAAAAACATAAGGGTGTACCTATTAGAAACCAGCCATCACTTAAATCAGATGTATGTCATTTTGTTCACAATTGATCATGTTATGTAGCAAGATATGAATATTTTCCAAAAAAAAAAATCACTTTTACCATATTCTTCGACAAAATTTTTAAAACACCGCAATATTAAGTTTTAGCAATTATAAAATATCTTTAATTTTTTTTCCGCGATATGTACCGTTAAAATGATATTGTTTTATCATTGAAAGAAATTACTCTCTCCATTTCATATTATTTGATATTTTAGACTTTTCCTCAAAAATTAAGATGCAAATAAATGTGACAAGTATGTATTCTTTCTCTCTTAGTTCCACACACACACACATATCAAATTCTAGTAAGTTATATATTTGTAGGAAATTTTATAGTGTTTTGATAGGGGTTAAAATTAGGAGAAAGTGCGTGAGAGAATGGTAAACATTAAATATTTTGGAACAAGGTTAAAAATTTAAAACACCAAATAATATATATGAAACAGAGAGAGTATTATGTCAACAAATTAAACTAAAACATGATGATGTGATGTATGCATTGTTGTTGTGATCATATTACTATATATATTAGTGTAGCTGTTAGATCAAGTTATTTAAACTCGAATTTTGCTAAAAAAAAAATGTTACTATCGTATATGACTAGTATTAATCTAGTAGATGCGTTTTAGTACCCCTTGTAGAGAGAAACCCCCCAAAACTGCACATAAGAAAACAAAATTAAGAAAAAAACAAACATATATATTTAATTTGTCACGCATGTTCCTAATTTTGTGAGATTCAGTAGACGCAATCCCACATATTGTCCCAATAAATTATTAGAAGAACCTCACGTACTCTAAAAAGTAAAAACTAATGAATGATGAAGCTACATATATAAAGCGCTACCACCCGATAAAATATCCCTACAATAACAAATTAATATTCACTAGGGGTGGACTACGTTGTTAGGTAATTTTTCCAATTTCGGTTATTTTTAGTTAAGTAAAATAAAATAAATTTCAGTTTTTATCGATCGACGTTAATTAACCTTTTAGAATTTTTGTTTTTGTTACTTTAGGGTTCGATTTTTTTTTAAAAAAAAGGTGAAATGAATTGACGTTCTCTCTTAAAAAAGTAGTTTGGTTTTGAAAGAATACCGAATTAAAACAGTTTAATTTGGTTTTCAAACTGAAATACTGGTATAACTCAATCGATAGTTTTTTGTAGTTCGATTTTGAACCAAACCGGAAAATGCTCACACGCACTATCACCATTTCTTTAAAAAATATATTTTACACCATATAATTAAATAGTGTATTTTTATAATAAGGAGATAAATATCATCCTTATCCATGAAAGTAGCAAAAAAAAAAAAAAAATTGTTAGAAAAAATGAAAGTAGCAAAACTGATACATGGCCCTCATTTTGTACTAAAAAAAAGAGATTGAATTTCTTTATTTCGGACAGAAAAAGGTGAAAAAGGTAAGTAGTTGTTCCTAAGTCTTGGAACAGCCTTAAAAGATCAAAAAATGAGAAGACACACAATGCGCGTATTCCACCGCATGCTGTTGCTATTACTATTGGTCTATTGCTATGCTATCCCACCACAAACACACACACACACACACACACAATTGGTGAAGCATTTGTTTTAAATTTTCGAAGAAAGAAAGAAAAACTGATGATTTAATCACGACAAAAATGGATCGATGAGACAATGGGTTCATTATATTGCTTGAAATCAACTGTCGATATATCTTACACTAGTCTATGTCGAGATTAATTGAGGATGAATAGATGCCCATTTTCATGAGGTGCTCCACTTGATAGATGATCGATCTCCTCTCTTTTTCCTTTCTCTAGCTCCATAAAAAAAAAAACAGAAAAAAAAAGAGAAGAAGATTTTGTCTGAATCCCACTTGGTCTTGTTTTGCTCACATGTTGTGTTGGCGTCACGACATAATTGAATCTTGAAAATATTAATTAAAGAAATCAAAGATTATGTGCGTGTCTAGTTGATCGATGAAGTCACTTCATTAATTTCTTGATCGATAATCACTGATGTGTGATCAGAGAGCTAGTTATTTAGCTCTAGATTAATTTGTACAAGGGTTAAGTTTCTTCATATATAATTCAAATTATTAGAATTTGGAAGACAAATATAACAAACTATATAGTATATATTATATAGCTAGACTAAATAATTTTTTAGAAAATAGCCAAAAAATAAATGGAAAACTGATGATTTTTAAGATACCGAAAATTAATTAATTATATATTGAGACGCGATCATTAGGGCGCATGCAATTCAGTTCCCAATGCATACGGATTCGGAGAAATAATTAAAGATATCTGATTTTTTTCAATGCCAACATAGAAAAGAACACAAATACTGTCAGAATTGAAATTGAAATTAAAATTAGTATTGATCAGTTCATGTTAAAATAAATATTATAGATTTATAGTGTAATTGTAATTTTTTTTGAGGGAATAATTTAATTGTTATTAATTTGTTTCTAAATGATGTAATTATTATTATTTTTTCCTTAGGATAAAAATCATACGCATAATTATTAGTATTATAATATTTGTAACACAACCTGCAGCGTAAAATGTGATTATTTTCATGGGCAAGTCAAGTATATAATATACACACACACACATACACAATATATATATATTCATCCTATCATTGATCTCGTAGACGTGTCGCATATATTTTTCTAGTCATATGATATCACCCTAGCTAGAAGTCAAAATGAAGATTGCGATAACCTTGCAATATATTCCGAAAATCTCGGTAATTGCAAATCATATTTATTGGAAAATGGAAATCGAAACACAAACACTCACCTAATTAAAATTGCTGTTTTATATTGCCTACCTTTAATTGGAATTCTTTTTTGTTCATACTTTTCGCCCCACCAACGTATTTTCTTCCTTTTTAGTTAGAATCAAAAGCCATAATCATGTCGCTCATTTAATTTCTCATATATATATATATATATATATATATATATATATATATTGGAACACAAACCCTGTATGGAAAATAGGAATGAATATTAGTCATATGATTTAATTTTTTTGAGGGTCAAGATTCGTTCTTATTAGGAAGGATTAGATTGTAATTTTTCATTAACTTAATTAGTGAAGGGTTATACTTGTAATTGACATTTTTATGCCCATATCCAATCCCACGATTTTAGGAATTTACCATAATCCTTTATTTTCGATTATGGGGGCTTTTAATTATTTGGACGGTTTTTCCCAATTTTAATGCAACAAGATTATTCCCATAATGAGTCAACTAACCAATAAATGCGTTTCGGATTAAAGATTAAAAAACGTTGGTTTTGTTTATTAGGCATGAGAGGATGAAGCGCTTTATTCATTATTGTCAGACTTTTGCTATCCGCAATATTATTATTTGCTAACTAATGAAATGAGATTTGCTAATTCAGAACTTTAATGTAAGAGTTTAACTTTAATTGTCAAATAACAAATGACTTTATTCAGATTAGCGAAGTTTTGTGTATATGTTAGCAAATTGTTCAGCTATAACTAGCAATTTTTTTACTACCACGAACAAAAACTACTTCATCAATCCTTGTCTAATTAACTATCCAACTCCTTCATTATTGTTGTTAAAATCTCTCTAATTATATATGATTTGCTAACTAGTTTATCATTGTTTGCTAATTCAGAACCTACACGTAGTTCATGTACGCTGATGATTTTTAATTTGTATGATTTATATAAGTTTTGTTAACTGTGATGCTCAAATTGTATTGAATAAGATGTTTTTGAAGAGGGAGGCTTGTTCGTCGTTTTTTTTTTGACTATTTGGTAGATAAGGATGATAATTTGACATGTATTTTCTTGATTTGTGAATTTGATTACAGTTGACATCTTATATTTTAATTCCAATTTGAAATAGCATACAAGTGTATTTAATAGTTTTTTAGTATGATGATGGATGTGAACTTGGACTTCATTATTGAGTTCTCACATGCTTATTATCAGTTAAATATTTTGTTATTTACAACACATATGTTTGCTAGTTATGGGCAAATAATTTGCTCACAAACAAAAAAATCACTAATCACCATAACATATGTATTACAAATGCCAAAATTAACTGCTTTATAGATGTTTACTACACACATATATTTGCTAGTTACAGTAAAATACTTTGTCAACATATAAAACAAAATATATTTTGTATTTTAACGGAAGATCATTCGCATGTTGATCTGCACCTGCTACATCTTCTGGAATATCACCAAGATTATCTGCACCATAAGCTGCAGATAATTGCTAACATATGCAGATTTATTTGCTAACATAAAAATTAGCTAACATATGTAGATTTATTTGCTAACAAGATACATTTATTTGCTAATAAAGACCAGATTGTTTGCTAATTATCTTCTTCTACCCCTTCATTGCGAATGTTACCCACATCATGAGCTTCATTTAACGGAGGACCATTCACATGTTGATCTGCACCTGCTACATCTTCTGGAATATCACCAAAATTATATGCACCATAAGCTGCAAATTTATTTGCTAATATAAAAATTAGCTAACATATGCAGATTTATTTGCTAACATATGCAGATTTATTTGCTAATATAAAAATTAGCTAACATATGCAGATTTATTCAGCCGCCTGTTAGCCAAAAATGTTGAATTCAGTTTATCATATTTTGTTGGTTTGGATATTAGCTAACAATATCATTATGCTAACAACCCATATTTTGAATGCTATATATATCTTTAGCATTTGCTAACTTGAGAAATAACAGCTAACAAAAAACAAAACACAATCATACAAAATTATAATAATCTGTCTTTTGCTATCAGTCCATATTCTAAACGCTAGTTATATCATTAACATTTGCTAAGTTAGAAAAACATTCCAAGTCATGCAAACTAAATATATAAAATTAAATCATACATCATATCTAGCCTTCCCAAATCAACCAATTGCAATATAATATTTTATGCTGAAATTGTTCACCATATATGCTGAAAATAATATTATTTGCTAATTAACATATTTTCATAATAAGAGTACTAGCATGCAGTTCGCTAAATATATTTGCTAACAGAAATGTTAACATATGCTATTTCGTCATAATTATTTGCTAATAAACAAAAAAAATACAAAATCAAACACCATTAGCATCCAAATTTTTTTATTAACATTGCTTTCACCCAGATTTTTACAGTTTCAAGTTCTATCATTAAAAAAAATTGTAAATATACAGAATATTATTTGCTAATTAACATATTTTCATAATAAGAGTACTAGCATGCAGTTCGCTAAACATATTTGCTAACAGAAATGTTAACATATGCTATTTCGTCATAATTATTTGCTAATAAACAAAAAAATACAAAATCAAACACCATCAGCATCCAATTTTTTTTATTAACATTGCTTTCACCCAGATTTTTACAGTTTCAAGTTCTATCATTAAAAAAAATTGTAAATATACAGAACCCAAAAACAAAAAAAATCCAGAAAAGCAAAACCCCAAAATGTAAATATTAGTAAGCACACAAATATTAACATATGAAGTACACCATTCTACATATTTGAAAAATCTCATCTATTATCAAAGAAACCAAACCAAATAAAAAAAAACCGATGCTTGAATACCTGGAGTTCTTATTGATGAACGTCTCCTCGTCATCTGCTGTTGTAATCGGCTTTTGATGTGTAGTAGAATACCTCCGACGCACTTGCAGAGTTCGATAGCCGGCTTTGGAGAAATTTTCACACCTCAATAGAGAATTCTAAAGCTAAAACCTAGTTTGTTTTGGATGCAAATGAAATCTCTCCAAATCTATCGCTGATTCGGTCGTGAGCGTAAATTAGGGGCGTGATTTTTGGTATTTTTACCTCAACCCCTTTTTACCCTTTCACATATATTATTGTAAATTAATATTATATATATTGCTATTTGGTCCCTAGAAATGAAATTGAATCTGAACCATTGATTTAGACTATATTTATGATTGCAGTTTATTCCTATTTCCTACATAGGGGGTAGTATACACTTTAACCCACCCTATGTAGATTCTTTTAAAAAAGAAAAGCTATCGCATTCCCTAGCTAGTTCGATCGATATGCTTTAATTTTCATGGTTGCTTCCATGAACAACAACGCACGATTTCTTTGCCACCGCCTCGCCATTAATTATATATATTCGATGCATATATAAATATGTCTCTTTAACAATTCAATTTGTGTGCACGTGCTCTTTTTTAATTTATATATCGATTCCAATCTTTTAAAACTTTAGTCCGATGATGACGCGGTGAGTTGAAGACAATACTCTGTTAGTTATTTTATATGTTTTACTAGTAATAAATTCAATTGTACGTGATTTCATATTAGGTCACATATAGTCATATATACTATGACCACATTAACGTTCATATATATATATATAGATGGGGTCAAGTGAGAACTAAATCCTCCTGTGAGAACAGAGAACCAATATGAGTCATAGATCTGGTATATTTGGACGGCCAAGATATGCTATATACTTAAAAAAATGCGGTGGCAATATTGTAATATTATCAACTTTTTAATGAACCGAGGTTATTTCTGTAATTTATCAATTCTGTTAAGCGAAGATGATGAAGGCGGCAAAGGCGGAGATATCAGCGGCGTTGAACAAGATGAAGAAGGAGACATAGGTGGAGGTGGAGGAGAAGGGCGGATAAACTCTCGCTGAACCACCACCGTCGTGGAGAAAATATTCCGGTAAATTAGCTCCACCTTTTTCTCGTTTCTTTCTGCGTTTTATTCCCCTTTTGTTGTGTCTTCGGATGCTAGTAGTTTAATGGATTTATAAGTTAATCTGTATTTTTTTTAAATCTGTATATTGGTAAATCGATCGCGATTTTTGTTGATTGATATGTTGGTGTGTTAAATCTGTATATTGGTAAATGGGAGGTGATAATGAAGAAGATAATGGTGAGACTATGCAGAGACTCCAGTCATCATTTGAAACTTCATCATCTTCGCTTCATACACAGCAACAGCAGCAACAACACTATTTAGCACTGTCATTTTTTATTTTAGCACTGTCATTTTCTATTTTAGCACTGTCATTTTCTATTTTAGCAGCCTCTTCTTCAGATGAGTGTTCCATAGATTCTTTATCTCATTGTCTGTTCTTCCAGCTAGCTGAGAGGTAATTGCAGCCCACCTGATCATGAATTAAAATCATAATCATAATCACACCATTCCATATTTCCATTTCTTCAATCAATATATATATATATATATATATACACACAAAAATGCAAAATCAAATCAACCTGTTTCCAAGAATCCCATGTAACTGTATGATAAGCTTCTCTTCTTCACTAGTAAAGGGACCTCTTCTAATGTCTGGCCTAAGATAGTTAGTCCAACGCAGGTGACATCTCTTCCCACAACGAAGAAGCCCTGTATAGCAATTCATGGAAAAAATATTCCAATTAAATTGTAGTAGGATTAATGTTGCACAATATTTAGGATTGGCATTAATTATATGAGAGGCAAAGACCAGTGATAAATTCCTATTGATAGATTGGTGATTCACAATGACAATAAAGTTATTGTTGATATGAAATTAATTATAAGCAAGCATGATTAATGCTTGAAACAATTAAACCTGCAAGCTTGGGGAGAGAACGCCAGCTTCCTTGGCCATGTTTGGTGATATATTCCACCAATTTCTCATCTTCCTCGGGAGTCCATGGTCCCTTCTTCGCTTCATACACAGCAACATCAGCAACAACACTATTTAGCATTGTCATTTTTTATTTTAGCACTGTCATGACCTTTTTTAGCACTGTCATTTTCTATTTTAGAACTGTCATGACTTATTTTAGCATGTACGTGACATATATTTTTATAGATATAATGACTTAGATACATTATATTTTATTTTTCTATTAATGATAGTATTATTCTTTTTTATAATTGTAAATATGCATAGCTGTTATTTCATTTTTTGCATTGGTAATAAATGTTTTAATATTTCTAGTAGGTGTGTAACATCAGTGCTAAATAAGGAAACGTAAGTGCTAAAGTATAAACCTTCAGTGCTAAAATGAAAACTTTCAGTGCTAAAGTAGAATGTGAAATCTAGAGTTCAATTACTAGTGCTAAAAAAGAAATGAAAAGTGCTAAAAAAGCATATGCAAGTGCTAAAACTGCTGAACTATTCCATTTAGTGGTTTATACTTTAGCACTATATTAACATATGCAAGTAGTACTAAGTGCTTATATACGTCCTTTATTAATCACTTAGCATTAGTGCTACATACGTGTTTTATGCCAAAAACGCATTCTGAGATTGAATCTCTCATATATAGAAAAAGGTCAAACCCGTACACAAAAATAGTCTTCTATTTGGATTTTTTTTAATGTCCCAAAATTGTACTTAATAATGAACTTGAAAATTAAGTGACTTTCCCTTAACTTTGCTGTGTGTTTAAAATGTTTTACTATTGATCCATGATACATATAAATGAGCAAGTAAATGCAGTAGGACACATGATATATCTTCTTTTTTTTTGAGATAGGACACATGATATATCTAACTGCAATGAAGAGAAATATTATATATATGATGCAGTAACATCATTTCAATAGATCAGATACTACTAATTTTCATTATTTATGTTTCTAGCTCGTTTAAATATGAGATTTTCTCTTCTTTTTTTATTAATTTCAACAAAAGTTTCTTGTCTTTTATGTAAAGTTTTAAAAATTAAAGGAGTATACACCATTGAATTTCTAACAATATATCATCATAAGATAAGAAAATTTAACTTCTTTATGAAATCTCTGATTTTTATAGAATACATAAAAACAAAATGTTCTTCACTAAAATTGAAGTCGGAGGTAGAGTGTGGAATGTATTCTAAAACAAACAAATGTCCAAAGTGAATCTATTCATGTTATTAACTGCAATGAAATCTAATTACTACATCATATATATAATACTTCTCTTAATTAAATAGCAAAGTAGAAGAAGGTATAATGATAGTATTATTCTTTCTTATAATTGTAAATATGCATAGCTGGTATTTTTTGTTTTTTGCATTGGTAATAAATGTTTTAATATTTCTAGTAGGTGTGTAAGATCAGTGCTAAACAAGGAAACGTAAGTGCTAAAGTATAAACCTTCAGTGCTAAAATGAAAACTTTTAGTGCTAAAGTAGAATGCGAAATCTAGAGTTCAATTACTAGTGCTAAAAAAGAAATGGAAAGTGCTAAAAAAGCATATGCAAGTGCTAAACTGCTTAACTATTCCATTTAGTGGTTTATACTTTAGCACTATATTAACACTGCTAGAATGTCTTCAAATCTAGGATATTAAAGATCAATTATGTATACGTACAGATATAATTATAATAGTTAGAAGAAAAGATCGATGACTGAATCAAGGGAATTTAATTTCAAGTTCTTAAAAAGTTTATTGCCGGAGTACAGTTCGTGTGGAATGATAATTTATTGAATTAACTATTGAACATTGTTTCTCTTGATCTTATTTGAATTTTAGGAAAATCTATTTCTTTTCAGAAAAAAATAAAATAAAAAATAGCTCGTATACTCCCATATTAGTAGTAGTATTTGAATTGGGGGAGGGGAATATCCCTCGTCTCTCATGTCTGTGGTAAATTGACTTGCGCAGGCATTTTTCGGAAAATCACCTAAATTAGTTTAACAATATTAGATTGTCTGGATCATCTCAACTGAATAAAATTTCAATTTTACAGACATATAATACAATATAATTTTTATAATTAAATAAAAGTTAATGAATTTGAACAACCAGTTGTCTTTTCTTGTTTTACTGATTTATGAGATGAGATTATTTTTGGATTTATTTTGTATGTTGATGAGTTGTATTAATGTTTGTGGGATTTTATTTGAATGGATGAAGGTTTTTTAAGGAACATCAACATCCTGATGAGGATCATAGACTACAAACTGAGCTATTGAAGATGTTGAACAATGAGCTAAATAAGAAAATGTAAGTGCTAAAGTAGAAACTAAAAGTGCTAAAATACTTTATAAAAATGCTAAAACTTCAGAATTCAAATACTAGTGCTAAAAAAGGAATGACATAGCTGATATTTCATTTTTTGCATTGCTAATAAGGGTTTTAATATTTCTAGCAGGTGTGTAACAACAGTGCTAAACAAGGAAACGTAAGTGCTAAAGTAGAAACTACAAGTGCTAAAATACTTTATAAAAGTACTAAAACATCATAATTCAAATACCAGTGCTGAAAAAGGAATGACAAGTGCTAAAACCTTAATTACCAGTGCTAAATATTGCATAAAACTGCTGAAAACTCAGAATAGTGAATCTAAATATTAACTTGACAAACCTGGTAGTCTTATATGATAGTAGCGGTGCTAAAAAATAATTTGTAAGTGCTAAAAGTCAAAATGCCAGTGTTAAAACTTCAGAATTCAAATACTAGTGCTAAAAAAGGAATGTCATAGCTGATATTTCATTTTTTGCATTGCTAATAATGGTTTTAATATTTCTAGCATGTGTCTAACAACAGTGCTAAACAAGGAAATATACGTGCTAAAGTAGAAACTACAAGTGCCAAAATACTTTATAAAGGTGCTAAAATGTCAGAATTTAAATACCAGTGCTAAAAAAGGAATGACAAGTGCTAAAACCTCAATTACCAGTGCTAAATGTCACATAAAACTACTGAAAACTCAGATTTGTGAATCTAAATATTAACTAGACATGATTACAGAATTTTATGTTATATGTTTAATTTTTCTTCAACTTTTTTCAAGATTTGTTGATATTAATTATTAATCCCCTTGTTGTTGTTTCATTTGAGCTACCCAGTAAACCGATTGCTAATGTAAAACCAACTAGAAATTATCAAGGCCAAGGTAGGTACCTAGAGTATCATTCTGTTAATTAAACAGAGCATGGTTCAAGAAATTAAATTCATGTTGCTTTTGCAGGAGCTTCGTTGAGCATGATTTATGTTGATCAGAAGGTGACAACGTCGTGGATTGATGAGGGAATGACTTTCTACAGATACTCAGCGATAGTTACAAACAAATATTCAAAGAACTTGAAGAGTTTGAAGCTTCGTATATTGAATCTGTATGGCCCTCTATGGGGTCTCAACAGGGCAGGTGACTATTACTTCTTCCCAGATTGGATCCACTCTTTGGCTGCAGGGAAAAGCATTGAGTTTGTGTATATTCACTCAGCTTCTCAAGCCGATGTCTCGGTTTTGAGCTACACTCTTGTATAGATCGATGTAAAGAATTTCTCTCTCGAACTTCACTAATTTTGTCACATAGACCAACATGATTACAGAATTTTCTGCTCTCAATCCCAAGCCCCAACGAAAAAATTCGGAGAGCAAGGGGTTCTACTCTTTGTCTTTTGTGTTTGCTACAACCTACAGGTCTCAGCTTTTAGGATTGTAAGAAATGATCGAGAGCATTAGATCGATCGACCACGATCCTCTCATAATCGTTCATATATATGCAAATCTAATCCATAATAGCTTGCATAAATTAAAAAAGGCCATGACAGTGCTAAAAAAGACCATGACAATGCTAATTATCAAGTTTATGGACACATTGCATAATGTGTTAGTACATAAATGCTCTAAAATATTTTGAAACAACGTTTATTATCATTTTGTTGCAATTATATTTTACTTTTACTTTTAATACGTGAAAATGCTGGGGAAAATTATATTTGAACTAAAAAAAAGCCAAATATAGCTATCAATTTATTATAGTGACACATAAAATAAGATGAATACCTATTAAACTTAAGTATGCATAATTTTACATGCCCGATATTCAAAATGTATAATCTCAAAATTCTTGAATTATTAATAAAAATGTATAGTAATCTTGAAAATATAATTATGTAGGCCTTTCGAGTGTTGTATGTTGTCAAACCACACTAATTATGTTCCACATTCTAAAAAAAATATACTAACATTTTAAAAAAAGTATTAATTAATTGAATTGAAAGAATAAAGTAGAAATCGGGATTGTGAATCAGTTACTTTAATCACAGTTCGTGGTTTTTTTACAATGTCGATGACATTTTTTTATGCTAATGCTAAAAAAAATGTCATGCTAAAATAAGTCATGACAATGCTAAAAAAGAACACGACAGTGCTAAAATTAGAATGATCGATTGCAGCATCACCACGACACCACCACCACCTTCGACTGTCTTCTTCTCTTCTTATGTTGTTCCTCTTCATCTTCTGACAATGATCAAACATCCCAACATTAAACTCTCTCATCATCTTGTTAGAGCAGCCATGCTCTTTGCCACTCCCTCCACCTCATCTTCATCATCTAAGCTCAATCACAATCATTTTGATCAATTCTTGAATACATTGCTGGCACTTGTATTGCTAGTTCTCGAGGAAGAATGGGGGAAGTACTACAATGAGGCTTTTGAAAGAGACACTCTACATGAGATTGATCTGCTGGAATAAGAGTAGTCATGCTAATGCTAAAACAAGTGACATGCTAAAATAAGTCATGAGAGTGCTAAAATAGGCAATGAGAGTGCTAAAATAGAAAATGATATTGCTAAAATACTAAATTGAAAAATATACACAAAAACTGGTAGGGTTAGCACTTTTATACATATTTTCGTCATAAGCGAAATGAAAAAGAAACTGATCAATTATCATCCAATAAAATAAACACAGCTTGTTCAAGATTAGGTTTTTGTAGTGTTGTGCTTACAAAAATATGAAATATATTGTTAAATTATCATAATATAACGCTAAATGAATGTTTATAGCAAACATAAACTGATAAAACAACATCGTATAATCGCTAAAAAAATAAATGAAATTTCTGAAAAATAACAAAGAAATACATATTACCTTGAGTTTTCATGATTGTCTGAGGATTTTGTTGATGGTTTGGGAGTTTTTGACGGTTGATTTTGATTTTTTTTCAGTTTATCTTCAAATTTCTTGTGCTTCTGGTTTTGTGCGAGTCGTGCTATAGCAGGAATGAGAAAGGTTTTCTCTGAAAAATGGCTGTAGAATTCGAATACGTTCAAATTTCTGATTTTACCCTCGCTGAGTTTTAGGGGTAGTGAAGTTCGGAGTTATTACAATTATGCCACCGCGTTTTTTTAATTTTAAAACAGATCTTGGCCGTCCAAATAGCGAGATCTGTGGCTGAGATTGGTTCTCAGTTCTCACATGGAGTATGGTTCCTTCTGGAACCCAACCCTAATATATATATATATATATATATAGCATGTAATGTCATAAGTATTAGTTAGGTTCGATTTCTCATTTATGGTTTATTACTATTTAATTGTACATATGAATATTATTCAAATTGTAGCTCATGTTGAACAACGTAACGAATGAATTTTTCTTCTAAAATTTTAATGGAATACATTTTGGCTAAAATTACACATAACCTATTCCTAATATTAATGAAATTTTCTCTCTTTCAAAATTATCACAAACTTCAAACAATTATAACTTTCTTATTTTTAATCGGATTCAAGCAAAAAAAGGTACCAAATTATTAGAGGTCTTTTCATCATCTTTCGTTTATGATATCACACAAGCATGTTCACCTAAAAAAATATGAACAAAAAATACAAAATATTCATTTTTCATACATATATAAGCTCTAAATGAGATTAAATTCTAAAATAATATTATAAATCCTATTTGGGATGAAATAAAACACTAACTGAAACTAAATGAATTCATATAAGTCAAGTATCAGACATATACATACGTTTTAGTGTTACAAGTAATACTTTTTGTTGGGTATCAGCTCCGCCACCTCCGAGCGTCTTTCTCAGGGCCGGCCCTAGGGGTAGGCGAATTGGGCCGCCGCCTAGGGCCCCTAAATTTTAAGGGCCCCCAAAAAAAAAAATTATATAACGGTAATTTTTTTTTTATTTATCTATCTTCAACACCAGTGCACCACCGCATCTCATTCTACTCTCTTTCAGTCTTTCTCAACGTCTCTAATCTCTTTCCCCTCTCTCGGATCTCGCTCTCAATTCCCCTTTCTGCTCTCTCTCTCACTATCTGCTCTCGGCGACTCGACTCTCCTCTCTGCTCTCGGGCTCGGTTCTCTCTCTGATACAGCCACAGGCTCTCGGGCCACAACCCACAAGCTCTCAACTCTCTTTCTCTCTGATACAGCCACGGGCAGCTCAAAGGTAAATCCTAATTTTATAAATTGTGATTATTTATTTAAATAGATTTGTGTAGAGTTTAATATTTTGTCAAATAATTGGCCCTCTCGGCTCTCTCTCTGAATTCTGATGGAATAGAAGAATTAATTTTGGGGGATTTTAGATAGAATAGAATATTTCTCTGCTCTCTGAAATCTTCAATAATAGTTTGGGGAATTCTTCAATAATATTTTGAGGAATTCTGATTTAATGTTGAAAGAGGAAGATTAACTTAATGCGGCGTAATAATATTCCCTATGAGCTCCTTGTGTTAAACCCTTGTTGACAAATTTGAAGTGCTAATGGAATAATTTTAATTTTGATTCTTGTGATGGATGTCTCTGTTGTTTATAAGCAATTGAAATGCAACAACCAAACTGAATCGATCATCGATGTTATCTATCTAAAGATAAAGAGAGTGAAATGTTGAAGAGCTGAATTGAGAGAGTATGCTTCATTTTATACATTAGTATACTTATGAAAATCACAACATTTATGAAGGATTGGTCTAAAATAGTAGAACTCAGTAGGCTAATATACCATTACCAGTGCAGATAAACAACATGCTTTGTAAACTTCAGGAGTTGTTTTTTGCTGTAATGTGTGAGGTTATATCACTTAATACTTATATGCCAGAAGCCGTGAACCTAGATGCAACTTTGTTTGTTGTAATAACTCCTGCTTCTTCTGCGTGCAGGTCAAGTTAACAGAACAGCCAAGTTCAATTGTCGCAAAGGTTGGTTTGATTCCGTTTGGAGTATTTCTGTTATATAAACAAGCTCGGACGCTCGGTACGTATCAACTTTGTGTTTTTCGTGGACAGCGAATTTGAGGTATTTTTTCTATCCTTATAGCTTTGGTGAGTGCTGGAGTAGAAATGTGAGTTCTTTATTTTCGTATTGTTGTATTGAGTAGTTGATATTGTGTTGTTGTTTAGTACTTGGTTGTAAAACATGCCACCTAGAAAGTATCCATCTGGGAGTCAGAAAAGAAATAAGAAACTAAGAACTGAAAAGTTTATTAAAACTCAAACTGGAGCGATTGATAAATTCTTTAAGACGAGTTCTTCAGTTGAGCAAGGTGATGTAATTGAAAATGAAGAAGTTGATATAACTGACAGTGAAACTAAAGATTCTTCTTTGAATGAAAAAATTGATGTAATTGAGAGTGAAGATATTGCTTTGAATGAGGAAGTTGATATAAATGAGAATGAGAATGAATTTGAAAAAAATGATCATGCTTCAAATATATTTGATGCAATAACTTGGGATAACATTGATAATAAAACTAGAGATCTTTTGCTAGAGAAAGGTCCTTTAAGAGAAAATAATCTCATTTTTCCTAGTGATGAGTTTGGTAGACATTTTTCTCATTCTCATTATACAAGAAAATTGCCAAATGGAGAAAATCAAGATAGAAAATGGCTTGTGTACTCGAAAGATGTAAACAAGGTATATTGTTTCTGTTGTAAGTTGTTTAAATCGATTTAAAATTCTAGTTTGTTGGCAAATAAAGGTTTAAATGATTGGAAACATATAATTGACAAACTTAAAAATCATGAGAATAGTGTTGAGCATATTAACAATATGAATACTTGGATTGATTTGCAAATTAGATTGAAAAGAAATGAAACAATTGATAAAGATTTGCAAATGCAAATTAAAAAGGAGAAAGAGCATTGGAAACTAGTCATAAAAAGAATTATTTCTATTGTGAAATGTCTTGCATCACGTAATTTGGCTTTCCGTGGGGACAATGAAAAGATTTATCAAAAAAATAATGGTAATTTTCTTGGTTTAGTTGAATTACTTGCTGAGTTTGATTTGATAATGCAAGAGCATTGTAGACGTATCCAGAACAAGGAAATTCACTATCACTACCTTAGTCACAAGATTCAAAATGAATTGATTTTATCACTGGCCTCTAATGTTAGAAATGCTATAATTGAAAAAATAAAAAAGGCAAAATATTATTCTGTAATTCTTAATTGTACTTCAGATGCCAGTCATAATGAACAAATGACATTAGTAATTCGATGTGTTGATATGTTTGGTTGTCAAATAAAGGTAGAAGAATATTTCATTATG